>OY998255.1:6270000-7520000 GCA_963922045.1 Persicaria maculosa | reverse complement strand
TGCCTGTGCGTATCTGATTTTCCTTGTCTCTGCCAATGGTTTCTTTGCATCTTCGATGTGGGCCCGAGTAGACCCGGTTTTGGTGCTTTGGGCCCAAGGCTTCTCCTTGGGCCCGAAGCCTGCCCATTATTATTAAAAATACATAAAATAAAATAAACGATTATATATATAATATAAAAATATATGTATATATAAACTTTGATTATATATAATTAATAAATTACTTCGAGTTTCTCACTCGAAAGGGTCTGAGTTGGGGCTCTGGCATCCGGTGTTGGGTCTGGCTGGGGTCGTGGCGGTATGCATCGAGGCGACTCCGTATTCCGGAAATTTCCTTGGAGGTTCGTCTTCATCGCCCACAGGGACTCCTGATGTACCGCTGTCTAGCGGTGTCATCTCTTAGTGGCGCTTGGCTCCGGGATTAGTCTACGTTGTCATCAGCTTTTTGTGATTAGGATCGTTTGGTCGGCTTGGGCTGTTTGTTTGCCGTTTCTTGTATTGCACCGTTTTATTTTTATTTCGTTGTATGTTTGACGGTTTGACGGTTCGCTGTCTGCCGACTCTGTCGGCCTCTCGAGGGTCCAGGCATGTCTGGTTCTCAAATTATTTCCTTATAAAAAAAAAAAATATAAAGAGTGTTCGCACTTCGCACCAAATTTTTCCTTCAATTGTTCTCAAGTTGCCATAGCGAACACACCTATTTTCCTTTGTCTGAACAAAAAATGCCTCTCAAGTCAATCTGGAAATTAATATACACTTATTCGATATATATAATATACAGTTTGGATCTCATGCATAGAGTTTTACACTGGATAGATCAACGAATATCAGCGGGTTAAGATGGTGGCTAGTTTTGGTGATGATAAATGGATTGACGGTGTTTCAATATTTGTATACCCTTGCCATGTCCGAAAAAATCGATATCGATTTGGTTGCAATAGCTTCTCATCTCGAAGAAGCTGCCCTGCAAGTTCCATTCTATCGGAGAGTACTTCGTCCAATTAGTTCAACAGTGCCTGGAAGTATTTTCCGGCGGTAACGGAAAAGGCGGGCACTAGCTTCGTCCACTCAATTACATGGCCGGCCTGCAGGTTGGGTTTCTACTCTATTATACACACAAATTATCATAAATATACTTTCGAATTTTGATTAGGAGGCGATCAATTTTCTACTATAAAAAGGTTTTATATGTTAGCATGTTTGAAGAAGAAAGTCGATCAAATATAAAATTAATAAAATCAGAACTGAGCTACCTAATTTTTTTTTTACTAATGCATTATATTGATATTAAAGTAAAATATAAATTGGAAAACTTTTTTTTTACTACCATGATGATCCTACTAACATTTTTTAAAATAAATGATTTAAAAAGTACTTTAAAGTCAAAATAATTTAAATTATGACACAAATAGAATAACATTTAGAGAAATTTTGATGAAATATCATTGCTAATTTGATTAAGTAATTAGCACCCTTTCTTATTTATTTAGTCGTCCTAACACCTCGATCTGGAATGTTTTTTAGGTGTTTGTGGCCTCTACTCTTTCTCCTCTACCAGGTTCTCGATTCGTTTCCTTCATCCGCCTAATTTGCCTTTCACCTCCGTCAGATCTGGTGGCCTCGTCCATGGCGAGATCTCCCTCTCTCTACCTCCGATGGTCTATGTGCTCTCTCGCCTTCATCTACCTCGCATGACACCCTCGCTCTCTATCCCTCCCACGATTTCGGTGGCCGGACGAAGCCAGACACAGCCTCCCCTGATTTCGGTGGCCGGCGAAGGATTGCCGTCGAGCCCAAACAACGGACCAAGCCACCCCTGCCAACTCCCTCACCACCATCACCACCACTTCTCCTCCTCTTCCCACCACCACCACCAGCAATTTGCTCTCCTCGAAACAGAAAAAGAGAGCGCAGTTGTTTGAGTTTGATGGGGACGATTCAAAGAGGCCGAAGAAGGAGAGAGGGGGACAAGTTAGAACCGATGATGAGGGCAAGAAATTGGGTTTGAGAGGCTGTGGAGCGATGACGATGATGATTCCAAAGGAGGTACAAATTGATTTGAATGCCTTCAACGTAGAGAATGTCTCTTCTATCTGAGAGAAGCTCCTTAATCCAACCGCACGCAAACTGCTCGACAAAATGTCCACAAGGATGGTTAGCAAGGAAATTGATTCCTTTCATTTAGATTTGTTCAATTTAGGTTTTCAATTGATTGTGCAGAGGCTCTGTGACTAGTTCAGGGTTTTCAATTGATAGTGCTCCGAATTGTGCAGGTTACTGCACTGGAGAAGCCGAACAGAGACACATAAGAGAATATTGATGATGAGGCTGATATTGACACAAATGCATTGGAGCCAAGATCCAAGTGTGATGGTTGCGATGAGAAACTGGACATTAATGATTTCCTATGGAAGAACATCAGGTATTCTGCCTTCAGATATCTTCATCTTTTGCTTAGGCAATTGACATTTTATAACCTGTGAGTTGTTTTAAAAACATCGGCTTCATGATTCTCTTGAAGACTACATTCAGTTTCCCAGCCCAGATCTTGCTGATTTAGGATCTACCCATTTGATGGATTTAGGGTTTTGATTTTGGTGAAAATGTTGAAATTATTAACAATTTATCTTGTGCATACTTGAATCCATTTGTTTTGATTGCAATTTATCTATATTCATTATCTATTGTTCATTGTAAGTGGTTCATGAGGAGTTTGGCTCCAATTATTGTTGTAAGATACTTGCAAGCACAAAATTCAACAATAGCTTAGGAAACTGATTTGAGAACTCAAATTATTGCTGTCCATGAATGTGCCAAGTCTCAGAGAGGATCTGTGTTAGGAGAGGAAATTCTCAGTGCAGAACAATTGAAACAAGGGAAGATTCAATCTGAGTAGTCTGATGTAAAATTACACATGGTTGTATTTTCTCATTTGCTGTTGCAAAAAGCTTCAAGAGGATTTGACGGATGAAATGGTTGGATTGGCTAGACAACTCTAGGAGAGTAGTCTGATGATGAGTCGATCATTGGATAATAATGAGAATTGGATGGATTTGCCACAATTTTTACATATGAATAAGCTACTATCGTTTATATGGGATAATTAGTACAAGGCTTCAAATAAGTAGGGATAAAGATGAAAGTGAACATTGTGTTTCCTTTGATTTACTGGCTTACTGCAATAGATTTGGTCATTGTTAATAGTCCTGTGTAACTTCGCATCTCATGGATGAATGACGACGTTTATTTCTTTTTGTTTGGGTGCTTAATCTCAGATTCTCGATTCCACTGAATAGGCAGTTGAAGTTAGCTTAGCAAGCACGGGTCATGCCACTTCTCGAGCTACGCAGGTGTATTCACAAAGCTCTAAGACTTCGTGTCTGACATGGCTTGCGATGTTTGCCATGATGTGCATATTTATCATTGTGGTCCTTCTGATTCGAGTTACCTAACCATGTTCTCTTCACCTGGGCTGTTGTCTTATATAAGCATTCCTTGCCGTATACCCTTCAAAGAGTGTTTTGCCTGTTGAATACCTTACGGTAACAACACTACGAAGATAGAATTCGATAGAATGTATACTTTCCAGTTTTGATTCATTTCTTGTTTTTCAAAATGCTTAGAAAAGAACATTTCTATTAGGATAATTGAATCACTAGCATTGATTTGTACCCCCAAGCAATCGAGGTGAATGGTCACAATGTGTATACTGGGCAAACTGTGCATTATATCCTAACAAAAATAATTTGCTATGTAATTTTTTTTTGAGTTGATGAGATGTTATAATAATAATAGGTGTTTTTACGTATACACAAAATATTAATGTCATAGTTATAAAGACCTTGTATGTTTATATCATTATATCTACAATAGGGTGACTCTATTTCGATTCCACGTTTTAAGCTCCTATAGTCCTATGTCATCAATTATATAAAGATGTCATCAAAAACGATTGAGATCAATGAAGTGTAATAACTAATGTCATTAATGAATAATAGTCATCAATAAAAAGATGTCAAATCACATTTTATGCTCCTATTTCACCAATT
This sequence comes from Persicaria maculosa, assembly GCA_963922045.1. Taxonomy (NCBI): domain Eukaryota; kingdom Viridiplantae; phylum Streptophyta; class Magnoliopsida; order Caryophyllales; family Polygonaceae; genus Persicaria; species Persicaria maculosa. The sequence goes on along the minus strand of OY998255.1, from coordinate 7,515,951 downwards.
ATATTAAAATGTAATAAAAATGTCATCATAAATAAGTGAGATAAATAAAGTGTAATCACAAATGTCATCAATAAAAGATGTCATCACTCAAGTTTAATTATATTTTATACTCTTTACATTTATATAAAAATGTAATAAACATGTCACCACAAGTGATTGCATCAATGAAGTGTAATCATAACGTGTCATCAATGAATAAAAGTAGAATCGATGAAAATATATCGATATACAATGTTTTAAATTAAAAAAATGGCATCAAATAATTACATTAGAAAAATTGCATCAAAACACTACTTTGAAAAAGTCGCATCACATTAAAGAATTTTTTTTTATCAAAACACTACTTTGAAAAAATATGGCATCACGGTAAAAATATCATCAAAAAATTGACATAAAAAAGTGTCATCAATAGTCAATAGTACAAAAAAAATGGCATCAATAGTCAACATGAAATCAGAGTAAACAAAAAAATGTCATTAAGGTTTGAAAAAAGTGGCATTAAAAAAGTGTCATCAATCATTTTTATTAGAAAAGTGGCATCGAAGCGAGAATAAAATGTAATAAAAAATGACATCAAAACGACAAAAAAATAAAAAATAAAAAATGGCATCACAAAATATATCACCACTAAAAAAAAAAACGAATGAGTTGGTCAACGTTGACCGGTAACACCCGGTTAAAGTCTTTTAGGTCATTGGCACCTTTCCTCTATCTCCTCTCTCAGTCGTGCCCGATCCTCCTCCTTCATCTCCTCTCGCCGGCGATTTCTCCTCCATTCTCTGGCCGGCGCTGATGGGGCTTATCTCTCTACCCTCTTCTCGTTCTCACTCTCCTTCTTCGCTTCCCTGGATTCATGGTTGCCCTCCCTTTGCCAGCGCCGATAGGGCTTCCTTCCTCCTCCTTCTACCTTCCTCCTCCCCTCGGCGCATCAATGGCATTCGTTTCTGTCATTGGAAGAGTGCTATTCATCTCGGCTTTCATCCTCTCCGCCTGGCAGGAGTAAGGTTGTTTTTTTGGTCTCAATTTCAACTTTTTTTCGTTTCTTCATTTCGTATGTTGAGAAAGTGTTCGTCTAGGGGTTTTGTGGAAATTTTTGTTTCTTAGATCTGTATCAAGAGAAATCAGGCTTTGAAAAGGTTTTCCTTGCTTTCCTTCTTCCAATTTGAATTTGGTTTGGTAGGTTCCTTGATTTGTATCTTCCAATTTGGACTTGGAAGTTAACATTTTTTTTAGGGTTCTTCATTTGCTGGTGTCGCAATGCAATTGTTATGATGAAATTGCTCGACGAACTGGTTTCTGATAGCATTTGATTAATTTGATTTAGTTAAGGACTGTTATTGCAGTATCCTGATTTTGTTTCCCTGTTTGGGGCAGCTGATTTTGATCTGACAGGGCAATTGGTCTGGCCAGGAGCCATGTTGATGAACGATTATCTATCCAAGAACTCTCACATAATTAAAGGATCTTCTATCATAGAGTTAGGTTCAGGTGTTGTTATGTGATTTCATCATCTATCCGATTTCAGTGGTTTTCTGATGTGATTTTTTTTCTTTCCTGACTTTGAATTTTTTTGTCTTATACCTTATTAAAATGTAAAGATCTACATGGACGTTTATTATGTTTAATGTGTAATGAAGGTGTTTTTACTATGCTTTGCTAAATTCCTTCTTGTAGAAGATTTTTAAACCAAAGCATTAATGTGATTCTTTATCTCATTCATTGAAAGGAAAAAAAACTCGCCTTCCCACTCTTAATGTCCGGAACTATCAGGTATTACCGGTGTCCTTTGTAACAGATTCTGTCAAAATGTTGTCATGACCGACCACAACGATGGAGTTTTGAAGGTGAGGCATGCCACTTATGATTGGTTTTTTTTCTTTTGTTGAATGGGATTTTCTTATCTTTAATTGGTTTGTATCAGATTTTGAACAAGAACTCGACCTTCATGCATCGTTTGAGGAATCTCATGGCTGCTCAGGTGAGGAGAAATCTTACTGGATGGTTATCACATTATTGCATAGAGCCTTCTCTCGAAAAGGAAAAAATGATTACGCATAGGTGATATATGATCTTATCATCCTTGAATTCAGCCAGGTTTGAAGGCTGAGAAACTTGAATGGGGAAGTTCTGATCATATAAGCGAGATTATTCAAAAATATCCTGAAGGATTTGATCTGGTTCTTGGTGCTGACATTTATATCCTTGGTTTCATATTTGTGGTTTTATATTCTTCTTTTCATATTCAAAGATAAAAAAATAGCTGTTTACATGAAAATCCAGAGTACTTAGGAATTTTATCCCATCCATGAGATTATTTTTACTCCTTTTTTTCCCGGGTTCTATCAGTATAGATCTTATTTACAACTTATTATTTAGTGTTGCTTCTTTTGTTGAATGTCATTTGTAGACATCGGAACCAATCTCGTCTATAGAAGAGAACACACTTGGCCTCATAGATGTTGTTGCCCCCTTCACTTGAATGATAAGATTGGGTCCCTCTCTGAAGCACATGAGATCATTATGGCACCTCAACATCTTTGAGGACTATATCCCGTAAACCTTGAGAAATTCGTGTAACGGCCCAGAATTATGATTTCCGGGTTACGTTTCAAGGGATGAAACCCCTTGTTCGGATCTTGCAATCCAAGTACGGGTCGAGGTTTCAAACTCATTTTAAGATTAGTAGAAAGAGGGATTTCGAACCCTAAAAACCTCGAAGGGCCGTTGGGTACCCTTAACCTGTCCTAAGACTATGTCGCGGAATCTATTTCAAATGGAAGTAAAGCGGAAGCAAGGTAAAGATACAAGTGTCACGGCAGAGCCAGTCAAAACCAAATCATGAGTGGGTAATTACCATTTTACTAAGTTAGGATATTAGACAGATTCTTCGATTCGCCAAAAAGGGAACCCCGTCATACAGACATCGAACACTCAAAATCTGCAGAAAATACCTTTAAAAGAAGAACGGGGAAAGGAGTCAGATCGAGCCACTCGTGCAGGACCGGCAGTCCTCGCTGAGGCCACATAGTATGTGCTATACCTAATAAATATGCTCTAATGCAGTACGAAAGTCAAACACACTAGCATGCTCCTAATTTATAATAATGTGCAGAAATACTGTAAAGGGCCCAAGACAATGCCAAATGACATATCCCTCTCCTACCTCCACCCCCTTCCGATAGGGCGGAGACTGGCCAGCTCGTGAATGCATTCCATCATAATCGGGCGGCACGCATGCCTAACCCGCTCCACAATAAAGCCCGCAGACATCTCATAATATAAGGAAGTTCATGACTCGATTGACTCAGGGTACCCGATGAGGCTAGGCTACCCTATGACCCTAGCAAAGACTCTAGGACTATCACAGATAACGGCCGTTCTGTTTCAAACGCATAAAGTAAGCAGATGCTCATTCAATTAGTGCAACCTAACATGATACTACATGGCATGCTTTTATGCATATGCAACACCTAACATAAAATGCAACAACAGGCATGAATGTCCAACCTGAGTAAGCCCCCTAGGGAACTTACCTGAAGATGCAGAACAACAAAATAACGCAAGTAATGGCCCAAGTGTAAGTCCAAAGCAATACACACCTATCATCAAGCCATTTTCATAAGCTACCGAACCAACATTTATACTCACACAAAACCCAAGTTCTCAACATACTCAAAACCAACCGATAGTAAAACCATTTTCCAAAACCTTTCCAATAAAATCAACATCAACCAAAATCATTTACCTCTAATCAAACCCATTGCTAAAATCGTACCAACCATATTCCCAAACTTCCTTCTCAAAACCAACATCATCAAACCAAGACAAAGATTCCCGACATTAAATATTTAAACCTTAAAAGCAATACCTCAAAATCATGTCATAAAAATAATTCCGGCATTTTAAATTTCCTAAACGCAAATCCATAAAATACAATTCCGAAACTTGAAAACTCCATTTTAAATAATTTATCATCAATATGTATAGTTAACATCAACTACTTTTCAGGAATTATAATCATCAAATTATAATAATAATATAATGCTAATAATAATAGTAGCAATCTAACAATTATAACGGTAATAATAATAAAACAAATTTGTAAATAGTCAACCAATAACAAGAAACAACAACAAGACATAACCCAAATGAAAAGGCCCCAACCCGGAACCATGCCCAGCTCAAGCCCAAAACTCTTTTTAAATAAATCAGACCCACACAAAAGGCCCATATTTTTCTTTAAGTAAAATAGGCCCAATCCCTCCAAAATGTCCAGCCCAAATCCTTCTCAAAACAACCCATTTGAAAGCTGGTAAAACCAAGCCGACCTATTTGTTTTAAATTGATGAACCGGTTTTCATTTAAACAAAACACTGAACCAAACCAACAAGGAAAATAGAGAACCTAAACCCGTTTACTGTTCATCGTCTCCCTCCGCTCGCTTGGCTCTCGCTCTCGTTTTTTTTTTTCCAAAAGTTGGTTCAAGCAACAAGGACAAAAGCAACAAGGAATCGAAAGGGGATGAACCGGGGGGGGGGGGGGGGGGGGAAGAGAGGCTCACCGAGAGCTCTAAGATTCGCTGGGGACGTCGTCGGGCTCGATTTGGACTGCCGGAGTCGGAATCAAAGGGCTCCTGGCATAGGATTGAAGAAAGGAGTTTAAAGGTCGAGCTTTTAAGAGCAAAAAAGCGGAACGAAGGAGAAAATCGAAACGACCTTGAGAAGGGAAAAAACAGAGGACGCAGGCGGCGTCCCGGACTCCGGCGAGCGTCTGCGCTCCGTCTCGGTCGTCGGTGACAGGCTGCTGCTGCTTGGGAAACGGAGGGAAAGGAAGAAGATGCTGGGTCGCTTGGAATCGGTGGAAGGAGAACAAGGTGCTCGGCGGTTTGGCCTGCGAGAACAGGGGTGGCGCTGCGAGGTGGCTTCTCCGGCGACATTGGTGGATGACGACGACAGGGAGGGGGAAGGTGGTGCCTGGTGGTTGTTGCTGTTGCTCTCGGAGAAGGGAGGTACGGTGTGGTGGGGAATCAGTAAAAGAGGAGGGAGTGGGGGCTTTCTTCCTGGGTTTGAAAAGTTGGGGAAAGGTAAGGCAAGGAAGAAAGGGGGTTCTGCAGGGAATTGGGATCTAAATTGACAGGAGGGGTGAAACGCTACTACTGCCTCCCTTGAACTAGCCACACAGAGAGGTCTGAATTGGCGTGGCTGCAGGCATTGCTTGGGTTGGCATGCTGGGTATACAGAGGTACGGGCAATAAGACAAAAGGGGAGAGGGTTGGTTGTTTGTATCCAAGGCAGGGGATGAAAAGAATCAAAGTGGTCCCAAAATCGAATAACGATAACAAACAAAATAAACCCCAAATCCGCTATCTCGACTTTATCCTGACGCATTTAAAATACTTCTCAATTTTCCAAATCTGAATTTAATAAATGGAATCCAAACATTATTTTCCAATTTTCGGTATATAAAAGCAGAGTATAACATATTTTAATTTTCCAATTAATTAATGCCGGAACTTGTTTCAAAAGATTTAGAATACATCCAATAGCTCACGGACAGTAATTTCAAATCTCCTGGATCTTAGAAATCGGAATGATTATAAATCACTATTTTAATAATTTAATATTCTAAAATTTCCCGGTCTTTACATCATCCACCTCTAAAAACAAGTCTCGTCCCCGAGACTAAAATCACTCTAAAACAAAGGGATGAAGTTTTAAAATTGGCGAGTCCAAGGATCATGCTAGTGATCCTGTAAGCATCTCATAGGGGCCCGTATGAGATCCTCACAGCACCCTTGACGTGATCATAACATTTCCAATTGGTCGTAGCAAGTATGTGATATGGGCCCCTATCACACCCTTACTCCGACCTCTCGGTCACATCATAACTCGAAAAGCAATCATAGCGTCTCAATTGGGTCTTAGCAAGCATTCTATATGCGCCCCTATAAAATGCTTGTATCCACTTCGTGAGGCGTTATAATATAATACCGGGTTTGAAAATTCTCAGAAAGAGATTCCGCAATTGGAAAAGATTGGCCTCAAAATCGTTGAAATTCTCTGTAACATTTATTCTTTAAAATTTCAGGTAATTCCTTTTCAAACCGCTCAAAATCTTCAAATAAGACGTTTAACCAAGCAACTTTACACCAAACACAAGTAAAATCGTTTCGATCAAAATTTTGTCAAAATCCTCCAAAACCAAATCAGTTTCCCGCATAACAATCAATCAAATTTCAAAGCTAGGAGGTGGAATCATCCACCTCTAAGGGCTAATCCCATATTCTCTTCCTAGTTTCCAGATCATGCAACATCATTCATAACTCAACAAGGACAATAACCAAAAGTCTCGTCAACTCTTATATAAGCATAATACCATACACCAACGCACACATGGCAAGTCCCACATCATATCATAGTCACATCCATCACATAACCATTTGACATAAACATAAACATCCCAACAAGTCTCAAGTAACAAAGGAACAACAAGCCTCAACATACTACGAATGATAAGGTATATCTATAACATACTGAAGGCATCACAAGTGCATAATCGAATGCTCATCACTCATCACGTAAGCACACATGTCCAGAAATCAACGGGTTAGGTGTTATGGGGTTAGTACGCCAATACACATCAAATCTCACAATCGCATATCGATATCACAACACGAGTAGAATAGATTCATCACGTTAACATATCAATACAATAAAGTCATGCTATCAAGATTCAGAAAAAGGAAGATCAAGCAGTATATAAAATATAAATCATCAAAATGTCAATATGCCTTAAAAGATATCACCTTAACTTGGCACAAAACCATATAACGACAATTTAGAAATCATGCACCATTATCTCATATATACAAGTAATGTCCATACTTTAAGTCATATTCATAATTTACATAATCAATAATCATGCTGGTCACCCATATAATACATCATCATGCTTACTACAACATAATAAAACATCATGCTTCCACATAATAGCACATCATTATCTCATAGTTCATACTCATCATTACTTCATATATCATATCACCTCACGTCCTATCATGCTTCGAAAACAACATAACAAGATAACAAAGGAGTAATATATCATGGTAACACTTGTCACTACCAACTAGAGTTTAATATTGCATATCAACATGTAATTCCATATCAGGTTCATCATGGTCGTTATCTAACATCATGCCAGCAGATATAAATAAATCACATAATCAAGACAATCCCCACATCATACAAGTCAAAATAAAACACAACCACTCGTCCATCTCCACTCTCAAGCCAAGACTAATCCTCTTCTAGACTCGTCAACGTCAACTTAGACAAAAATTCCCCAAAGAATCCCAATTTATCTCGATGCTCAAACCTCGCCCTTCCTTCCGCCAAGCACTACCACACCATCCACCTCTAAGAATCCAACTCCTATCTCTAACTTCACACCCAAGTACCCTCTAATACCATGTCCTCAATATTTACGAGCCCTTCCTTACACTCCTCGTACTACCCGAAGCATTACCAGCATCACCTAGAAGCTCATCAGAACCACCAACATTGCCTACCATAAATCCCAACGCTCACTCAGTCTTACCTAAGCCAACATCCATCTCTCGCGACTCACCTCTTAATACCATCGATCATCCTAACCGCCCAAAATTCTTTCACTACTCTCCAACCACTCCACAAGAGAATCCCTCACCCACAAGATAAAAGAAGAAGCAATCATGCTCAATAGTTATTGCAAAACATCATATACGCACATAATCAAGTCAAGCTAGCAAGTTACATCATAACCTTATCTAATAAGCAATTCAGAATTCTCAGCATTTGCAGTTCATAATTTACGGGCAAAGGAAATTAGGTCATGCCTAGCACTCAAAGTATCATTGCATCAAGACATCATGTCACATTAGAATTGTAAGGCATCAAATCATATCATCATAGGCAACAGGCAATCAGGCAACAATCATCATCAAGTTAGCACATCAACACGTAAATCTCATCGCTAGAGCAGCGCAATATCATCGTCAACAAATTTAAAAGGGTTAGCAATTCGAACAGAGAACACTCTCGCTTGCAAGTCATATAGTAATCAGTAACCGCCATTCTCGAAATGTGCTTGTCTTTCCGAAATCGTTGATCCTGAGGCCCGTGGGTTATGGGCCCACGCTTCTGCTGCACTGCTCTATCGCTATCTAACTTTTCGTTCCCTCTTCCATGCGGTCGCTCGTCGAATGTATCGCATAGGGTCCAAGTTAGCGGAGATAGGGGAGTGACAAGAGAAGACAACCCAAAGTTCCTCTCGGAACCAACCACGGACCAATACTAAGACGACAACTAGAGACAAAACTTCGACCCGAGAATAGCAACGACGCCCTTATGAAAGTCTATTAGGTTATAATCGCGACAAGTAACATAAGTTCATCATGGAGCATGTCAATTACAATAACCCATACTAACATGTACCTATCTCAAGGAGAATAACATGCGTATTCATTCCAAAAGACACAATCAAGTCCTACACTGATGCATGTGAGACGAGCTAACAGTTTATTATTCCATGGAAGCAGAGATGCCTACTAATTTCAAGCAAATTATGCGGAGCCAGTAATGGTCATGCGGGGTTTAACGAGGATGGCAAGTATCATGTATATGAAAAATGAACGAGCATGGTATACATATCACAAATGAGACCAAACATAGCATGGCGAGGTACATAATAATAATCAGCTAAGCATCATACGAAAATGCATAAAAGCGGCATAGTAATCATCACATTTAACAAGGATCATATAATAGGTCAAGAATGGCATGTAATCATATGACGAGATACATTTAGAAAGCATGGGTTCTACATGATGCTAGCGATACATGATAAGGCATGGGCATAATCAAGAGTCATTTAAAGGAGTTCAACATAATATTCACGAAATATGAGGCATCATCAAAAGTAACAAGGAGGACATCATGGGAGATATATTATAATAATACTAGGATAAACCATCACATAAAGCAAATTGATCATCGAGTTCAACATCAATCTAATTTGCATGAGTGAGACATGTTAAGGTGATAGAGAAGGGGAGAGACCACACTATTAAGACCCTAGCTCAAGAGAGGTTCAACAATAATGTAGGCAAGGTGTAGCACGCACTAGTTATAATCAAGGGTCCTATATGACACTAATGGCTCAACACAACATGGGCTGGATGCATGCATTTAATCATAACGATATGTAAGAAATCAATTACATTACATTACAATGATATAGAAGCATGAGGAAGGTTTAACGATGTATAATACGACTCCAAGTATTGGGCAATATGGCTAGAATACGGGGCATGAGTGCAGATCAACACATAACATGATAAAATATGCATTCATTAAAGCTCAATTATACCACATATTCTCCATCCTACACACGTAATCATACAACAATATTAACTTGCAGAATCATCAACAATAGTCAATTGGCGAATAAAAATAGATGGGCGTGCTATAGATTCTTGTCACAAATGAACAATAAGTGTTGACACGTCAGCATCCAACATGCTAAGGCAATCATCTACAAGCATTCATACAAAGGGGAGTTGATCACAGTATTACTAACCTAATCAGAGGAAAAAATAACGATCATGTAGGTTCACGTCATATGGTTCATCCTTCCAATCAATCATACGATCAATAGGCCAAGTAAACATGTTATAACAACATACAATCATGATAGAAGGCAAGACACAATATGAGACTCAAGCAATATAATCAATCACATATGTAATAGCAGGAGCAGTCTGTACTAATGGTCATTCGCAAAGTATATGCAAGAGGCTATAAAATCATGTCATGCAATTCAAAGAGAGCCCCCATTACAACCAGACAGAGATCCCTAAGGGCAACCATTGGCCTTTCCCAACCGACTCATACCCCTCTTTCCCGTGGGACTCCGGTACGACATTCATGGCAAGAAGACACTGGTTAATCATCGTAAGAATAAGGAAAGACAGCCCCAGAAACACCTTCTTTATGACTCAAAGTGACATCAAAACTTCCAACACTCACTCAGACAACCTTAATATCCGACCATGATTCCCGACACAATGTGTTTACCAACCCGATTCCACGTGGAAGACACTGACATTCGGGAGAAAGACTCGATAGCACTGTCAAAGGGTTGACAAACATAGTGGAAGGGGCTGTTTCACACAAGCTGGGTTTGACAATGTAGAAATAAAGGCACTCCCGCTATCTTGTTTGCACAGGTAAGTCAATGCACATTTCCTTGTTAGGGCATCCAAATCAGATCTCTAGCATAGCAAGCACTCAGCATAGAATCAGTTAATGACACTCATAATCATCTCCTTGGAAACTTCCAAACCCATCTGTAAAGAGCAAGCTAGTATTTTGCCTACCCATTCCCGACTACACCCAATGGGGTGGTCTAACGCCTTTATTACCCTCTCGTTCTCCGTTTGTTCGGTTCTCCTCTTTTATAACAAGCCAAGTTCGTTACTTTGTCCGATTTGGGTTAGGCATCTTAAGTTCATTTTGCCCCTTTAAATCCTTTTCAAAAGTCCTTGAAATTTGTGGGCGATTTTCAAAACGTACACTCGACCCTTGTGTACCCGAATCGCACAACCACAGCTCTGATACCATCTTTGTAACGGCCCAGAATTATGATTTCCGGGTTACGTTTCAAGGGATAAAACCCCTTGTTCGGATCTTGCAATCCAGGTACGGGTCGAGGTTTCAAACTCATTTTAAGATTAGTAGAAAGAGGGATTTCGAACCCTAAAAACCTCGAAGGGCCGTTGGGTACCCTTAACCTATCCTAAGACTATGTCGCGGAATCTATTTCAAATGGAAGTAAAGTGGAAGCAAGGTAAAGATACAAGTGTCACGGCAGAGCCGGTCAAAACCAAATCATGAGTGGGTAATTACCATTTTACTAAGTTAGGATATTAGACAGATTCTTCGATTCGCCAAAAAGGGAACCCCGTCATACAGACATCGAACACTCAAAATCTGCAGAAAATACCTTTAAAAGAAGAACGGGGAAAGGAGTCAGATCGAGCCACTCGTGCGGGACCGGAAGTCCTCGCTGAGGCCACATAGTATGTGCTATACCTAATAAAGATGCTCTAATGCAATACGAAAGTCAAACACACTAGCATGCTCCTAATTTATAATAATGTGCAGAAATACTGTAAAGGGCCCAAGACAATGCCAAATGGCATATCCCTCTCCTACCTCCACCCCCTTCCGATAGGGCGGAGACTGGCCAGCTCGTGAATGCATTCCATCATAATCGGGCGGCACGCATGCCTAACCCGCTCCACAATAAAGCCCGCAGGCATCTCATAATATAAGGAAGTTCATGACTCGATTGACTCAGGGTACCCGATGAGGCTGGGCTACCCTATGACCCTAGCAAAGACTCTAGGACTATCACAGATAACGGCCGTTCTGTTTCAAACGCAAAAAAGTAAGCAGATGCTCATTCAATTAGTGCAACCTAACATGATACTACATGGCATGCTTTTATGCATATGCAACACCTAACATAAAATGCAACAACAGGCATGAATGTCCAACCTGAGTAAGCCCCCTAGGGAACTTACCTGAAGATGCAGAACAACAAAATAACGCAAGTAATGGCCCAAGTGTAAGTCCAAAGCAATACACACCTATCATCAAGCCATTTTCATAAGCTACCGAACCAACATTTATACTCACACAAAACCCAAGTTCTCAACATACTCAAAACCAACCGATAGTAAAACCATTTTCCAAAACCTTTCCAATAAAATCAACATCAGCCAAAATCATTTACCTCTAATTAAACCCATTGCTAAAATCTTACCAACCATATTCCCAAACTTCCTTCTCAAAACCAACATCATCAAACCAAGACAAAGATTCCCGACATTAAATATTTAAACCTTAAAAGCAATACCTCAAAATCATGTCATAAAAATAATTCCGGCATTTTAAATTTCCTAAACGCAAATCCATAAAATACAATTCCGAAACTTGAAAACTCCATTTTAAATAATTTATCATCAATATGTATAGTTAACATCAACTACTTTTCAGGAATTATAATCATCAAATTATAATAATAATAATATAATGCTAATAATAATAGTAGCAATCTAACAATTATAACGGTAATAATAATATAACAAATTTGTAAATAGTCAACCAATAACAAGAAACAACAACAAGACATAACCCAAATGAAAAGGTCCCAACCCGGAACCATGCCCAGCTCAAGCCCAAAACTCTTTTTAAATAAATCAGACCCACACAAAAGGCCCATATTTTTCTTTAAGTAAAATAGGCCCAATCCCTCCAAAATGTCCAGCCCAAATCCTTCTCAAAACAACCCATTTGAAAGCTGGTAAAACCAAGCCGGCCTATTTGTTTTAAATTGATGAACCGGTTTTCATTTAAACAAAACACTGAACCAAACCAACAAGGAAAACAGAAAACCCAAACCCGTTTACTGTTCATCGTCTCCCTCCGCTCGCTTGGCTCTCGCTCTCGTTTTTTTTTTCCAAAAGTTGGTTCAAGCAACAAGGACAAAAGCAACAAGGAATCGAAAGGGGATCAACCGTGGGGGGGGGGGGGGGGGGGGAAGAGAGGCTCACCGAGAGCTCGAAGATTCGCCGGGGACGTCGTCGGGCTCGATTTGGACTGCGGGAGTCGGAATCAAAGGGCTCCTGGCATAGGATTGAAGAAAGGAGTTTAAAGGTCGAGCTTTTAAGAGCGAAAAAGCGGAACGAAGGAGAAAATCGAAACGACCTTGAGAAGGGAAAAACAGAGGATGCAGGCGGCGTCCCGGACTCCGGCGAGCGTCTGCGCTCCGTCTCGGTCGTCGGTGACAGGCTGCTGCTGCTTGGGAAACGGAGGGAAAGGAAGAAGATGCTGGGTCGCTTGGAATCGGTGGAAGGAGAACAAGGTGCTCGGCGGTTTGGCCTGCGAGAACAGGGGTGGCGCTGCGAGGTGGCTTCTCCGGCGACATTGGTGGATGACGACGACAGGGAGGGGGAAGGTGGTGCCTGGTGGTTGTTGCTGTTGATCTCGGAGAAGGGAGGTACGGTGTGGTGGGGAATCAGTAAAAGAGGAGGGAGTGGGGGCTTTCTTCCTGGGTTTGAAAAGTTGGGGAAAGGTAAGGCAAGGAAGAAAGGGGGTTCTGCAGGGAATTGGGATCTAAATTGACAGGAGGGGTGAAACGCTACTACTGCCTCCCTTGAACTAGCCACACAGAGAGGTCTGAATTGGCGTGGCTGCATGCATTGCTTGGGTTGGCATGCTGGGTATACAGAGGTACGGGCAATAAGACAAAAGGGAGAGGGTTGGTTGTTTGTATCCAAGGCAGGGGATGAAAAGAATCAAAGTGGTCCCAAAATCGAAGAACGATAACAAACAAAATAAACCCCAAATCCGCTATCTCGACTTTATCCCGACGCGTTTAAAATACTTCTCAATTTTCCAAATCTGAATGTAATAAATGGAATCCAAACATTATTTTCCAATTTTCGGTATATAAAAGCAGAGTATAACATATTTTAATTTTCCAATTAATTAATGCCGGAACTTGTTTCAAAAGATTTAGAATACATCCAATAGCTCACGGACAGTAATTTCAAATCTCCTGGATCTTAGAAATCGGAATGATTATAAATCACTATTTTAATAATTTAATATTCTAAAATTTTCCGGTCTTTACAATTCGAGCCACTGAGAATATATCTTCCAGGAAATCACGCGGGAAGCGGTCGTTTATGTCAATCAAGATGTCACCTTGTCCAGAAGCTTCAACTTCAACCGAAGGTGTTTCTTGAGTAGCATCTAAAGGTGCATTACTAGTTGAAGAATGTAAATGTTGCTGACTAGTGGTTTGATTCCCATGGCTAATTCCAATTGTCTTCTCTTGAGGACAGTTAGACCTAGAAGCAGTCAATTCATTAAGTTTATTCTGTGTCACATCACTTGTTGCAAGCTGATCAACAGCAGCTCACCATCCTTGTATTTATCTTTTTCATGATCCAAAGTTGGCATCTTACCCTTAAACTCGGTTTTCTGGCACTTGGAATTATAATCATCAACATCGATGACATTTTTTCCCTTGAAAGTATCAAGCATTCCATCACCAACATTTTCAGATTCCGTTCACGCTGATTCCACGTATGGTTTGGACAATCGATTTGGTCCTACTTGCTCCCTAGGTGTCCATTCAGAATTTTTATATACTTATACCCACACGTCAATTTATATGTGCCTTATGGATGATTTCTACTTTGACATGGATTAACGTTTCCTGTGTTACCATTGAAAGTTATTGATGCCACATTTTGAAACCGACCTTGCGTTTTTATATGTGCAATAAGATTGCACATTTTATAAAAATGTAGTTTAATCACAAATGTATCATCAATAAAATATTTCATCAATGAAGTTTAATCACATTTTATGCTTCTGTTTCATCAATTATATAAAAAATGTAATAAATATGTCACCACAAGTGATTGCATCAATGAAGTGTAATCACAAACGTGTAATCAGTGAATAAAAGTAGAATCTCTGAAAATATATCGATATACAATTGAGTAAATTAAAAAAAAAAGTGGCATCAAACGATGTGATTAAAAAAATGGCATCAAATAATTACATTAGAAAAATGACATCAAAACACTACTTTGAAAAAGTTGCATCAAATTAAAGAAAAAAATGTCATCAAAACACTACTTTGAAAAAATATGGCATCACGGTAAAAATATCATCAAAAAATTGACATAAAAAAAGTGTCATCAATAGTCAACAGTAAAAAAAATGGCATCAATAGCCAACGTGACATCACATTCAACAAAAAAATGTAATTAAGGTGTGAAAAAAATGGCATTAAAAAAGTGTCATCAATCCATTTTATTAGAAAAGTGGCATCAAAGCGAAAATAAAATGTAATAAAAAATGGCATCAAAACGACAAAAAAATAAAATAAAAATAAAAAAATAAAAATCGAATGAGTTGGTCAACGTTGACCGGTCAATGGTCAACCGTTGACTGGTCGACGGTCAACCAGTTGACCATCTACTCCATTTGGGAAGGGTGCTAGGTAACCTAATTAAATTAGTTTGGGTGCTAATTACCTAATTAAAGGTTCAAAATAGGCTAGCTACTAAAATCACCCTTTTTTTAATTTAAAATTATTTTTAAATTAACTCATCTAAATTATATATGCATTTGCCTACCTTTTTTTTAAGAGGTAAATGTAGCCATAAAGTTTTTGTTTTGGTATTGGCAAATTTGCAAAACTATACCAATTTTTTTTATCTTTGCAAAATAGCAATGACATATGAAAAATAGCAAGGATAGTAGAAAGTGCTACTTTTGCAAAATAACTGGTGTTTTGTAGCACCGGTGGAAGGTAAGCATGAGAAAGTTAAAAAAAAAAAAGTAAATCATGAAAAGTGGAAGAAGGTGGAGAGAGAGAAATTCAATCATTCTAAACTAATTCTTACCCATTTTCTAAATTTATTTTTGAACTTAATTTAATTTTATGTATCTATAGACAGCCAATTTATGTATGTTTATGGATAAAAATATTTCGAAGTGAGATTATTTTCTGGACAGAGAGAGAAACAAGACTTATGTGTCAGTCAATATGTTCTTCTTGCCACTAACGTCTATTTATATGCCAATATAGGAATATCCCGTGCCAACTCTCACGAATCCGACCGAGACAAAATTTGCAAAAGTGGCAATTGGACCCAAACGTCTATTTATATGCCTCTCTCTCTCTCTCTCTCTCTCTCTCTCTCTCTCTCTCTCTCTCTATATATATATATATATATATATATATATATATATATATATATATATATATATAATAATGATCAATTTGGCATGTGTTTTAAAGAGAGAGAGAAAAAAATCTAACAATCTTCCATGTCAATTGTAATAGGCATATCACCATCTATACACCTTCCAATAATCGATTGAAGACTTAGCATCTCCATCAATACTCCTTCCAACAATCGTTGTTGTCAATTGATTGTCATCTACCGTGAAGAGTGAATGTATTTGTTGAGGCGTTTTGTCCTTTCTTCCTTGTTTATAACGTGAATTCATCCATATGATTATATCAAGTTTGGGTCCTTGCGATCTTGCATTGTGTTCTTGTCAAAACATATTATTACTTATCCCCTTTTGTATGCATCCAATTTTGTCGTAATTAATGTCTTCTTCCCAATTATTTTCAACCAACATAATGACAGCTGATGTTGCTTGATCTATCAACTTGCAACTACAATAATTCTATTGTTTTGAGTTAAATAACGGGGCAGTTTGAGTTAAATAATGGGGCAGAACAATAATTCTATTGTTCGATATGTCCACCCACTCCTGAAACGAAGTTAATGAAATTGTTTATTTTTTTTCCGCGAAATTGAGTTTTTTTTTTCCGCGTTGCTGAAATTGCTGATGCTGAAACCCCGATTTCAGCAACGTTGTTGATGCTGAAATGGTTATTGTTGACATCGGGGTTGCTGAAAACCGTGTTGCGGGATATAAAATTTAGCCTATGTGGGATTCGAACCCACGTATTTGCACATAAGCACAACGCTCTACCATTGAGCTAAGAGGCTGCTAAAGAAGACTTAAAACAAGGAACATAAAAATTCATTGTAGTCCGCATTTTTGCAATTGCTGAAACTACAATCCACATTTCAACAATTGTTGAAATTGCCAATATCCAAATCCAAATCATGTAAAAATCAAGATAATCCATTAATTTTGTGCAAGTTGATAACAATTCAAAAATAAGATATTATAAGATGCGAAAATTATAAGATGTTGAAATAAGCAATTAGCGTGGAATCAATAAGCAATTATGAATCAATTAGCACAATTCGATAACAATTAGCACAATGAAAACATCACCAACAAAACAATTAGGAAATTAAACCGTATGAACCCGGGAATCTGTCAAAAATTCGTCAATTTATAGCAGTATTTGATAAAAACTGTTGGACAATAATTCATATTTCAAATACATGAATATGTGTTTTGGGCTAAATAGTGGAATGTTCTGGAAGAATGTGGAATGTAGCGGAAGTCCTCGGAACATGGTGGAATATTCTAGAAGCATATGGAAGAGTGTGTAAGACCCCGGAAGTGTGTGGAACCTTATGGAAGGTTCCGGAACCGTGAAGAGTCTAGGTGTGCCTAGACTAGTGTAGAGTTCTCCGGAAGCTTGGAGAACATTAGGAAAATGTATGGAGGAGTCTAGAAGGATAGAGGTGATTTTAGTGTTGGAGTATTCTAGAGATGTTCTAGGACTCTCCTTGTAAGGGATGGCATGGCCTATAAATAGGCTTAGTGGTGTGTGAGTTAGGGGTGTGAGTGAAGAGTGAGTATCCTCAAGTTGTGTAGTGTGTGGAGTTGTGAGTCGAGTGAATCCTCACAAGTGTAGTGTGAGTGAGTTGGTCAAGAGTGGTGAGTGTTAGTGAGAGTCTTGTATCGAGTGAGAGTTGTACAAAATACTTTGTACATTAATACAAGGTCTCGTTTGTAAGGAGAGTTTGTCCATCCGACTCATACACGTAATCGAGTGTTAGCTACCCGGTTTTTCCCAACAAAAACATGGGCAAATTAACTTCACCATCAATCAAGAAGCAGTTAGATAGTTTAGAATGACCAAAGCCTGACATGCCTTTCGAATATAGTCAATAACCTCTTGATCTCTGACCTTGTTGCCATGACAGTCGATCACATTGAACACTGATTCACAAAAAACAAACAAAATCAACAAAATGAAAAGCACTGCGCTTATGATTGACGCACACAAAGACGAAAAGGGGATGCACTTGCCATCCATAAACCAACTCCCATCAGACGAAAAGAGGATGCAAGGTAACCGGAAGCTGATGTTGCTTTTGAACTACTGGCAGGATAGCAGCAACTTGTTTTTTCTCCTAAAATTACCGATTTAAGCTTGCAAGTACACCACAAATTTCAGCAATCGGTGCCTTCTCCTCGCTCCATCTCCATCTTCGTCCCTCGTTGCTCCATCACCGCCGCTATGCTGGCACCAAAATCACCACCAGCACCACCTTCGGCTAACCGAACACTGACTCTAGATTTATGATCTTCGCAATTGGTGGAAAATTGAAGCAATTACAAACAACAGTCCATGGAACCCCGTCACGGTTGATTTCAGAAATTGCTTCAGCAATCCATGGAAAACCACCGTACTGCTTCAGCAGTACGGTGAGAGAGGTGGGGCTTATAGGATATATTCATTTCAAGTGTTACTCGAGAGTTTATAACTCGGGAAGTTGCACTAGGCTATTGATTTGCGAGAGTTAGAGGATTGTACTAGATAGCTGAGAGAGGTGGGGCTCTTCTAGATTGGTCTAGGACTCCAAGGGAATGTGAGTTGACTAGATTGCAATTTTATAGGAGAGAGGATTCTCGGTGAGCTATTAGGATCCTAAGCTAAGCAATCAATAAAGCCTTTGAATCCTAGGGTTGTGGAAGAACCCTAGGCGGGGACGTAGGCCAAGTTGTGCTGAACCTCGTAAACAATTACTCGTGTCCTTTACTTATTTGCTTTACCTTATTTCCGCACTTGGTTCGAATTGTTTAACTTTGTGATTCAGGTTTATCTCAAAGGTTTTGGTACAAGCTCCAAAAGTCTTGAGACTTTCTGCGAAAAACGGGCATACTCTATTCAACCCCCACCCTTCTAGAGTATTTCTTACTACATTGTTTTTACATTATCGAACCTTCAATTGGTATCAGAGCTTTACTCACTGTTTTTGATCTAACAATCTTGTGAGTTTTCGATCATGTCTGGTGAAGCAAGCGGAGGATTTGCACAGGGAAGGTCCACAAGCAGACCACCACTCTTTGTAGGAAACAACTTTGTCCACTGGAGATCTTTGATGAAGATGTTCATCATAGACCAAGATCTAGAGCTTTGGAACATTATAGAGAATGGTCCAAAGATTCGAGAGAAGGATGGACCAAATAACACCAAAATTGCAAAGAAGGAGTCTGAATACAACCAAGCAGATCTTGAAACCATCTCCAAAAACTACAGGGCTATTAACTTACTTTATTGTGGTCTTAGCACTGATGAGTTTAACCGTATTTCTTCTTGTAGGTCAGCTAAAGAGATTTGGGACAAGTTGGTCGTCACCTATGAAGGAACGAGCCAAGTGAAAGACACCATGATCAGCATCTTCCTTCGAAAGTATGAGCTCTTTAAGATGAAGTCTGATGAGTCAATCAAGGCCATGTTCACACGATTCACAGAAATCACCAACAACCTTGACTCTCTCGGCAAGAGCTTTACCAACGTTGAGAAAGTAAGGAAGATACTGAGGTGCCTTCCAAAGGAGAAATGGGGTCCTAAAGTAACAGCTATAGAGGAAGCCCAGAACCTCACCACTCTACCCCTTGATGACCTTCTTGGAAAGCTGATCACGCATGAGATGATCCTTAATGAAGACGATGGAGAACTTCCAGCTAGCACTAAGAACTTGGCACTCAAGTCTAAGAAGGATGAGCCCAAGGATGGATCTGATTCCGAAGATGAGGATGACGATGAGGATGATCCTTTTGCTCTTATCACAAAAGGCCTTGCTAGAATTCTCAAAATGAAGAAGCAATTCAACAACAAGGATGGATCAGAGTCTTCAAAATTTCGAGGTAAGCCTCAATACAACAAGTATGAAAAGAAGACTAAACCTTTGTCTTGTTTTGAATGTGGTGAAACAGATCATCTTGTGAAGGACTGCCCTCAAAAGACAAAGAGCCAGCCCAAGAAAGGTGACAAATGGAAGAAGAAAGCCATGGTGGCTACTTGGAGTGATTCCGACTCTGACTCCGACGATGAGAAGGCCAACATTTGTCTTATGGCCTCAGAAGATGAATCCCATGATGAAAAGCTTGAAGCTACTGTAAGAGAACTTATGGAAAGTCCAAAAGAGGTATTATCGGAATTCCTTTCAAATATGATTGCCAATGAAGAGAAGCTTATTGCCCAAACTAACATTCTTATTAAGAGAACTGTGGACCAGGAAAGAACTATTGAGGATCTGTCTATGAGGGTCAAAGGTCTTGAAGCTTCTTATTCAGGTCTTGACATTAAAGTCAAGACGCTTGACTCGGAGAAATCTGAACTCAAGCAAGATCTCTCCTCTCTAAGAAATGAGCATCAGGACTTAGAGAACGAGAAGATCTCCCTGAATAATAAGATTCTAGACCAACAGACAGCCCTCATAAGTTTTACCAAATCCAAAGGCACTCTTGATAAGATGTTGGGTGAGCAACAAAGCTCTCTAAACAAAAGTGGTATTGGTTACAATCCAAAGTTTTTAAAGAAGCAACACATTACCACTTTTGTAAAGGCAAAAGGAAGCAGAACTTCTCCTATATGTCACCATTGTGCTAGAAAGGGACATGTAAAAGAGACCTGCCCCTATAGAAGAAAGGATCCTTATATTATTCGCAATACATTTCCTGTTCATTTGAGAAAAGAACGGATAACACAAGTTTGGGTCCCAAAAGGCACTATTTTACCAAATATGGTTTACCCCAACAATGGATCCAAATTTGCTTATTGGTCTAGCCACAAAGGTTGATGTTTGTTTTGCAGGAGATCACCAAGGTGAAAGAACACAAATGGATTATTGATAGTGGATGCTCGAGGCATATGAGTGGGAAGAGTTCTCTCTTTCATGATCTAAAGGAGCAATCCACGGGAACAGTCACTCTTGGTGACAAAGGAAAATGTGACATCGTTGGTATTGGTAGTGTTGGAAGTGATTTCAGCCATAGTATTAAAAATGTCTATCTTGTTAATGGTTTAAAGTATAATCTGCTTAGTGTTTCTCAATTATGTGATAGTGGTAACAATGTCAGATTTAACAAGAAAAGATGTATAGTGTGCAGAGAAGATACAGGTGAAGTTATTTTGACTGCATATCGTTACAACAACATATACGCCGTAAATGTTGATCAAGTGGCACAAGGAAGCTTAACCTGTTTAAAGGCTTTGACGGACGATCCAAAGCTTTGGCACAGGAGACTCGGTCATGTTAGTCCACATACACTACAGAAGCTTGTGTCCAAAGGGCTTGTAAGAGGGCTACCTGAGATGGACTTCAAAGGTATTGACATGTGCAATGCATGCACACGAGGTAAACAAACACGTAGCTCTTTCAAACCCAAAAAGGTTGTAAGTTCTTCTAGACCCCTTGAACTTTTACATATGGATTTATGTGGTCCTATGCGAGTCAAATCTCCCAATGGTAAAAAGTACATGCTAGTTGTTGTCGATGATTTTTCAAGATATACTTGGGTTGCATTTTTGAAAGAAAAATCAGAGGCCTTATTTGAGTTTTCAAAACTTTGTAAGGAGTTGCAAACTTTAAGAAATGAGCCCATAGTGTCCATTCGGAGTGATCATGGTAGGGAGTTTGATCAACTTCAATTTGATTTGTTTTGTGCTAAATATGGCATCTCCCATAACTTTTCTGCTCCTAGGACACCTCAACAAAACGGGGTTGTGGAACGCAAGAACCGCACCTTAGAGAATATGGCCAGGACTATGCTTTTAGAAAATGCATTACCTAAAACCTATTGGGCTGAAGCTGTTAACACAGCTAACTATATTTTGAATCGTTGTTTTATTCGTTCTATCTTAAAGAAAACTCCTTATGAACTTTTCAAAGGCCGCAAACCACTTTTATCTTATTTTAAACCCTTTGGCTGTACTTGTTTTGTTCATAACAATGGAAAAGATAACCTTTGGAAATTTGATGCGCGTAGTGATGAAGGTATATTTCTTGGCTATTCCACGAGTAGCAAAGCTTATAGAATCTTCAATAAAAGAACCCAGGTTGTTGAAGAAAGTATACATGTTATTTTTTATGAATGCAATGACGGTGCTTTGAGTGAAAGTGTTGCAGATATAGATCTTAACATCCATGAAGAGAACGAGGAAGGTGATATTGCTGCTACCAAGAACACAGAGAAGAGGAACATGCAGGAACCGATTCTTAACACTGAAGAATTGGCCCAAGGTGTTGAAGATTCGTCCAAAGCCCTTGGTGTCCAATCCAACAGTGTTGAGACGTCAGAAACTGCTGTAACTGAACCTAACAGGACCACGGAGTCAGATGCACTACAAGTCAATCATACAAGTGTGACGAATCAAGGAGCTGAGACTAGCAAAAGGAAATTCAAATACTCCTCATCACACTCATTAAAGGATATCATTTCTGACCCTACTTCTAGTGTTCAAACTCGTTCTAAACTTAAAGATCTTTGTGCTTTTCACGCGTTTGTTTCTCTTATTGAGCCAAAGAAGGTAGATGAGGCACTTCAAGAGCCAGACTGGATCATTGCTATGCAAAGTGAGCTTAACGAATTTGAAAGGAACAAAGTCTGGACCTTGAAGCCTAGGCCAAAGCATCAATCAGTCATTGGCACTCGATGGGTGTTTCGAAACAAGCTAGATGAGAATGGCAAGGTTGTGAGGAACAAGGCACGGCTTGTTGCTCAAGGCTACAATCAAGAGGAAGGTATTGACTACGAGGAGACCTTTGCTCCCGTAGCCAGGCTTGAAGCCATTCGCATTTTATTAGCATTTGCCTCTTTTATGAGCATAAAGTTATATCAAATGGATGTCAAGTGTGCTTTTCTCAATGGTTTCTTAGAAGAAGAAGTATATGTAGCTCAACCCCCAGGTTTTGAAAGCTCAGAATTTCCCAATCATGTTTATAAACTTGACAAAGCGCTTTATGGTTTGAAACAAGCCCCAAGAGCTTGGTATGAGCGCTTGTCAAAATACCTTTTAGAAAATGATTTTAAAAGGGGGTTGATCGACAAGACTCTTTTCATCAAGACCAAAGGAAAGGACATTTTGGTTATTCAAATTTATGTTGATGATATATTATTTGGTGCTACTAACACATCTTTGTGCAAGGAATTTTTTGACATCATGTGCAGTGAATTTGAGATGAGCTTGATGGGTGAACTCAACTTCTTTTTGAGATTAGAAGTTCATCAATCCAAGAAAGGGATCTTTGTCAACCAAAGCAAGTACACTAAGGATCTCTTGAAGAAGTTCAAGATGGATCAATCCAAGGCAGCCAAGACTCCCATGAGCTCAACATTGTCTCTAGATCAAGACAAGACTGGAACAAGTGTCAATCAAAAGGAGTATCGAGGAATGATTGGATCTTTATTATATCTCACGGCTAGTAGACCTGACATCATGTTTAGTGTTTGCATGTGTGCTAGGTTTCAAGCTGATCCTAAAGAATCTCACCTCGTGGCTGTGAAGAGGATCTTTCGATATCTCAATGGCACTAAGGAGCTTGGACTGTGGTACCCAAAGCAAAAGGATTTCACTTTAATTGGATATTCTGATGCAGATTTTGCAGGCTATAAGGTGGATAGGAAGAGCACATCAGGATGTTGCCAATTCTTAGGAGCATCTTTGATCAGTTGGCACTCAAAGAAGCAAAACTCAGTTGCTCTATCCACTGCAGAAGCCGAATACATTGCAGCTGGAGCCTGTTGCTCCCAAATCCTTTGGATAGCTCAACAAATGCGAGATCTTGGCATTAACCTCACAGGTATCCCAATTAAGTGTGACAATACAAGTGCCATATCCATCACTAAGAATCCTGTTCAGCATTCAAGGACCAAGCATATTGATGTAAGGCATCATTTCATTAGAGATCATGTTGAAAAAGGTGATGTGTCCATATCTTTTATTTCTACTGATTATCAATGGGCTGACATTTTTACTAAGCCTTTGGCAGAGGACAGGTTCACCTTCATAAGACGAGAGATTGGAATGCTTAACAAGGATGCACTTTCGTAGGGGGAGCTTTCCCTTTACGAAAGATAAATTCTACTTAGTGTCAAGACCCTTGAAAACTATGTCAAGGTGTGTGAACTAAATGGTGGAGTACATATATCGGATCATATATATTTGGTTAATATCTTTTTAGATATTTAATCAATTATATTTGTTTTAATCGGATTTCAAAAATTGCCTTAAACCGCTAAAGATATTTTATTTTTGGAAATAGATTTTTTAGTTACCTTGTCCGATTTTAATGGTTATTTGAATTTGAATTTGAATTTGAAAACCTTTCAAATCTTAGCAATGTAATGATTTCTTTCCTTGGAACCCTAAACCCATCCCATCAATCCGTCACCCTCTCTCTACTTAAACCAAATCCTGTACCCGATTTCTCCTCACCTCAGAAATTACCCAAACCCCTTTCACTTCTTCATCTTCAACCTCTCAATCGCCTCTCAAGAAACCCTTACCGATTTTCTCCATGGCACCCAAAACCAAGAAAACCGTCACACCCAAAAGACTTGGCGCCACCCCCAAGGGACGTCAGGCCACTGCTACCTCTCCCACACCTGAACCCGCTCCTCAAGCTATTATCCCAACCGTTGTCCAGAGCACCATTGCTGAGAGCTCGGCCATTGTTCCCAAAGGCTCTCAAAAGCGCTCTGCGAAGAAGCCGATCAGTGCTAAACAGAAAGGGAAGAGGAAGATCTTGGCTGAGGAACCAGACGAGGAAGAGGAGGAAGACGACCTTGATGCCGCCCTGGAAAGAGACGCTGCCAGGGAAGCCGAGGAGGAGGCCCTAAGGAAGAAAAAGGCCGATGAAGAGGCCGAGCTTGCTAAGAAACTGGCCGAAGAAGAAGCTGAGCGAATTCGGAAGGAAGCTGAAGCAGAGGAGGCTCAGTCCGAGGAGGAGCCTGAGGAAGAAGAAGAGGAAGAGCAAGAGAGATCTGGAGAGGACGAGGAACCTGAAGGAGATGAAGCGGGGTCCGGTGAGGACTCGGGGTCTGAGGAAGAGGAGGAAGAATCTCCCTCTCCTTCTCCTCCTCCTCCCCCGTCTCCGAAGAAGCAGAAAGCCCCTGCTCCAGTCAAGCCTCCATCCCCCAAGCGTACCAGGAAGGGCCCTGTCAAGAGTCTTGTAGCGCCTGTCAAGAGAGCTGCTCCAACAGTTGCGCGCAGAAAGAACGCAGACCCCCCGGCCTATATCCAGGTAAATCAATCCTTGCCCTCCTCTTGGTTTCTAGATGCTGAGACTGCTGGTAAGTGGGTAGACGAGTTTAGAACTCGTAAGGTTAGCTGTTCAGATTTTTTAGATATTGAGTTCTTTGAAGCTTTGAAGTTACCTTGCATTGAGCTCCTCAAAAAATCCCCAGCCTGGACCCTTCTTAACCTTGAGACTGTTTACTACCCCGAGCTTACCCGACTCTTCTACATTAACCTAAAAGCCAAGAACGACACTGATGGTTGGTCTTTGGAGTCTGTTGTCAAAGGGGTTAGAATCTCTCTCAACTCCAATGATTTTGCAGATTCCCTAGGCTTACCTACACCAGTTCCACCCGCTGAAATCCACCCCTCAAAAGAAAATTGCATCATCCTAGCCCGAGCCAAATATCTCCTACCCGAAGCATCCAACAGCACCTCAAAGCAACTCACTCACTCATCCCTAACCCTTGAGGCAAAAAATATCTTTAACATCATTGTTAGATGCCTCTTACCCCGTCTTAACTCTGGATCACTCCTAACCGACAATGCCATGGTCCTGCTCTACCGCATTCTAAATGGCCTTGATCCTGATCTGGCCAACACTATCCTTGGAACCATGGCTCATGCCAGAAAAGCCAGAAAAGGCTCTCCTCTCCCCTTTGCTACCCTTTTGACCCCTATCTTCAAAGCTTCTGGAATTGATGTCAAAAATGAAGAGCAGCTGCGTCATACGGGTATGTTCGACTCTAAAGGCCTTGAAAAGATTGGCATCACTCGGTCTCCCCAAGGGACCTTGAGTCTTGCCACTCCTTCAAAAGCCTTTCCCACTGCTCCAGCTTTCGATGAACGCATGGACAACCTAGAGTTGGGCTTGGAGGAGGTTCGCCTGGATATTAAGGAGCTGCAGAAGGAGGTGATGACGACGATGAGCGGGATTTTAACGATGCTGGAAGGACTGTGGACGAGGCTCACTGATGATGCTCCGGATGACTAAGCCTAAACCTTAACCCACCCTGTCCCACCCCTAAAACTCGTTACTTTGCTGGTTTGTTGGAAACGTTTTCAAAACATTTGGTAACTATTTTGGTGACTGTTTTACCTCCGCCCTTTGTTGAAAGACAAAAAGGGGGAGATGATCGTTAGACTTTGAAAACCTCTGCTTAAAGGTCTTGGAAGACCTTGGTTTTTTGATTTATGGTTTTCGGTTGGATGTTTTCTTACTTTAAAATTTTTTGATCCAACATTTGTCTAACCCTTGCAGGTACTTAGTCCGACTTTACTTATGATATATCTGTTTGACTAAGTTGCAGGGATGCACAGGTTTTGTCTTTCTCAAGGGGGAGATTGATAACTCCCTCCCTTGATGGAAAATGGTATAAATGTTTCAAGGGCTTTGACAGGATGTTTGTGTCAAAGGCCTTGACGCATTAACAGTTGATGAAATACAAAACCTATATTATTTGTCTGTATATTATTTTATATTATTATATACTTCCGTTATATTATATATATGTGTTGAACTAACCTTTCAGGAAGTATAGTTGAAGATTATATCCTTCCTTATACACATTGAGGAGATCAGTTCAAAATAGATCATGGCGATTCAAAGTGTCCATATATAGAAGATTGAAGATCAAACTGACCCAAAGGAGCCGTTGGAGATCTGGTGCTGAAGATTCTCACGCTCCATACTCTCATATAAAGGAAAGGAAGGAGAAGACAGAAGTACACAAGTGCTACACACGAGTTTCATTCATTCAAGCGATCTGTCTTCAAAGTGTCTCTCTGCTAAGCGCTCAAAGAGTTTGTTGTTTATTTCAAAGCCTTTGAGAGTCACTGTGAGCTTATAGGATATATTCATTTCAAGTGTTACTCGAGAGTTTATAACTCGGGAAGTTGCACTAGGCTATTGATTTGCGAGAGTTAGAGGATTGTACTAGATAGCTGAGAGAGGTGGGGCTCTTCTAGATTGGTCTAGGACTCCAAGGGAATGTGAGTTGACTAGATTGCAATTTTATAAGAGAGAGGCTTCTCGGTGAGCTATTAGGATCCTAAGATAAGCAATCAATAAAGCCTTTGAATCCTAGGGTTGTGGAAGAACCCTAGGCGGGGACGTAGGCCAAGTTGTGCTGAACCTCGTAAACAATTACTCGTGTCCTTTACTTATTTGCTTTACCTTATTTCCGCACTTGGTTCGAATTGTTTAACTTTGTGATTCAGGTTTATCTCAAAGGTTTTGGTACAAGCTCCAAAAGTCTTGAGACTTTCTGCGAAAAACGGGCATACTCTATTCAACCCCCCCCCCCCCTTCTAGAGTATTTCTTACTACATTGTTTTTACATTATCGAACCTTCAAGTTGGTTATCTTATAATGAAAGTCAGTTCATTGCAGTTACCACAACTTGTAAGGAGGTTATGTAAGGAGTTTAATTGCTGAATGAATCAAAGGTGCGAGGCTTTTGCAAAATCGTGCTCTTTGTGTTCAGTTGAGTTGCTGAACTATCATTGTTCTGGGTTGGTTAAGAGCTCGGTCTAAGTGTGTTGTTTGTGTACTTTCTAGATCCAGGGCCGGACCTGAGGCGAGGCCCAGCATGCCCTCGCCTCGGGCCCAATCAGCCTAGGGGCCCATAGCGTGTGTATATCAGGTATTTTTATAATAAACTAGTGTATGCCCCGTTCCCTGCACGGGAATATGTTAACACAATATTATAAAATTATATTTATTATCCATAAAAAATCCTATTATAAATATGAAAATAAATAAATAAATAAATATGAATTACATTATGATAAATAAACTAATAACTGGAAATATAAGATTAAAATTAATCTAGATCTAAATAACTCATTCTCCTAAAAAATAATATAGATATAAATAAAATAACTATGAAATAATTAATTTTGATATAAATAATTCTTTCCACAAAAAATAATCGATATATAAATAAATAACACCTATCAAATATTTGCTACTATGTATCTGTTAATATTTTTAGTAATTATGATCTCAGTTCCAAAAAAACCCTTCAAGACCCGCCTAGATCCCCGCCTAAACCCCTTACCTCACCATCCGCCAAGGTCTTCAACGTCACCAAGACCCGCCTAGACCCCAAAGACCTGCCATAAATTTCGTCTATATGCCAATTGGGTGAACCTAATTTCCTTTTTAGGTCTCGTCCATATGGTATAATTTATATTATATATAAACCGTCCATTGAATATATATTATTTATAATCAAGATGGAGATACACTTATATGACAATTTATATATCTGTATATTCCAAATTTATTACTATTATTGCGTTTAATTATATTGATATAGTTATTTCCTTATATAACATTTACTCTTTTATAAGATATTCCATCTATTCAATTATATGAGTTAATGGTAAAATAAATTAATTATTTTTAATTATATAGATTAGAACTATCTTACTACCTCCGTCCAAAAATACATTGCCTTTACTATTCACGCACGCTTTTTTAAGAAGGTAAAAACTATATAAAATATTAACTTTTTTATTAATTTTTTTTAATAATTACAAACTTATTGATAATAAGTTTGTAATTATTAAAACAAATTAATAAAAAAGTTAATATTTTATATAGTTTTTAACTCTTAAAAAAGCGTGCATGAATAGTAAAAGTCCATGTATTTTTGGACGGAGGGAGTATTATTTTTATTTGATTTCCTTTTTGACGGGACAAAGTTTTGCGAGATATACTCACGTGCCGCCACATAAGCAGATGCCCTCACACGCCGCCAAGTAGGCAACAATACATCGGTTTTAGTATATGTATATAGATAGAAATGAAGTGGAGTATGAAACAAAGAGACAACTGGGCTCAATGGTCACGGGATGGAAGATCTTTAATTGGGATTGTAGAGATCTCAGGTTCGAAACCTACCCTTCACTTTTTTTTTAAATTATCAAAACCCTACTTTGCACAACAAACTCTCTTAGTAGAAAGCCAAATGAAAAATCAAAACCCTACTTTGCACAACAAACTCGCTCAGTAGAAAGCCAAAACCCTACTTTGCACAACAAACTCGCTCAGTAGAAAGCCAAATGAAAAGAGTAGACAATATGAGAAATGTGGCACTAGTAGTAATTCATAAGTTGTACTGATTTAGGGAGACTGTTTGGTCGTCATAAAGACTCTCTTGGGCGACTGGCCGTGCCTTTGGAATATCGAGTTGTTGATGGCTGATACGACTATGAATCTTAATTTTATCTCTAATGTTCCTATTCGTCATATTTTCAGGGATTCTAATGCGGTTGCTGACCGGATTGCGCGTCTGGCTTACTGCATCCCTGCCGATGATAGCTTGGCTATTGATCCAGAACTTCGTGTTCTCGTCCGCTCGGACGCTCTAGGAAAGAAGCCTGCTTGGCGGCGGCTTTCCTAACTCTTATCTTGCTTCCAAAAAAAAAAGTGGTACTGATTTTGAGCAAGAAAAACAAAATCAAAGCAAAGCTTGAACATGCCCAGTAGAAAGCCAAATGAAAAGAGTAGACAATATGAGAAATGTGGTACTAGTAGTAATTCAGAAGTGGTACTGATTTTGAGCATGAAAAACAAAATGAAAGCAAAGCTTGAATAGGTCGTAGGGGCTAAGGCTTCCTGTCAAAGCATGAAGAAATGATTCTTTTTCTAGAATCGATCTAGACCATCAAACTTCATTCTTCAAGGTTAGTTTTTGTTCCTCTATTTTTAATTTGCCTGCTTTTAAGTTGAATTGGTTGAGATTAAAATCAATTTAGAAATATGTTGTCGATTTGAGAATCAATTTGGGGGAAATTTTGATTAGGCTTGGTGATTCTGATAATAAATTCTGAGAAATTGTCTTTCCTTTTTGATGTGATCCTAGTCGTCAATGAGCTTGAACCCTTTATCTTACAAAGCTATGTTTCCGGGGCCGAACATCAATCCTTGTTTGAGAAAACAGCATGGAGACACCGTGGTATTTTGGCTCTTCCGGGCTGCGTAAAATTCCGATTGAAGCCAATGAACACTTGTTGGAAAGCTATTTTAAGTGGCTACAACTTCCATGAAGGACACTTTTCCTAAATCAGTCTCTAAGATGCTCGAATTGGACGTTCTTTCCAGCAGCTCCAATCTAGACGTTTTTTCCATGCTCTTGTTTCTATCAAATAAATCCCACATCCATTAGAGATGCTTGGGGGCTACATTTTCATTCTATATATTTCTTGTAAGAACTTCATTTTAAATCAAGTCAAGTTTAGTTGAGAAAAAGTAAGCCTTTTAGCTTCCTGTGATTCGGGTTAAGAATCTTGTTCTTAGGTGAGAGGCCGGGAACAAAACCTTCGGTGAGAGGCTGAAGGAGATTCCTTAGTGAGAAACGACAGAATGAAAGGGTCGAGATCCTCGGAGTGCGATTCCGAGAGGATTGAGATCGAGTGTAGGGGATTCAAGGGTGAGAGGCCTATGAATCTTGCTCCATATATTCCTTCTTTTCAGTTTTCATAAACCACAAAAATTAGACCCACAAAAAGAGTGTTCGAAAGCTCGAGCCTTGGTCGATCCCGGTCCTCGGGTCTCATCACTTTTACATCTACTCATTCATATTTTGTTCATCCCATCTCATATGTTTGTTTCTTCTCTGAGCATATTCTTTCCCCTCTTATCAATCACTAAATTGCAATTACAAAGGCATTCACCATGGATTTTCCCATAAACTTTCATATGCTGACAATAGATTTGTGTATTCGTGCACCTAAAATAAGTTGAATTGGTTGAGATTAAAATCAATTGGTAGGGGCCCTATTTTGAAATCTCGCCTCAGGCATTTAAAATCTCAGGTCCGATCCTGGGAATTACCTACTTGTGTTGCTTGTTATGACATGAAAAGACACATTGAAAAAGTATTACCCAATATTATATTTCATTCTTGTGCTTGAAAATCCGAAGTTTTATATCATTTTCAAAATAAGCAAAAACTCGACATTAAGGATACCATACAAGTGTAACGGCTTTATCAACACTACTAGAATTGTTTTCATAGACATCAGGTCTTTTACATCGGTCAAAAAAATGCATGATATTAAAAATATTTATAACATCAGTTTAAAAATTATTGATGTTATTAAGGTTAGATAAATCG
The DNA here is from genome assembly GCA_963922045.1 of Persicaria maculosa. Classification (NCBI taxonomy): domain Eukaryota; kingdom Viridiplantae; phylum Streptophyta; class Magnoliopsida; order Caryophyllales; family Polygonaceae; genus Persicaria; species Persicaria maculosa. The sequence continues at coordinate 7,484,725 of OY998255.1, read as the reverse complement.
ACTTAACTTTTTGGAAAATGTTAAAATTTCATTTTTTAAAAAATTTAAAAGCACGCAGAATACACTAAGTTGAAATTTTAAGCGGTAAAATAACCCCGCTCCAAAACACTTGACCAAAAATAGCGACATTCAATTTTTTTTTTTCAAAGAAAAGGACTCAAGGCAAATTGAAATTTTGCTAAAATAAAGCGGTAAAAACCCTTAACAAAAAATTTTGAAATTTGAATTTTTGCGTTAAAAAAATCTCACATCTCAACACTTATCCAAATATCCTCAAATAACCCTAATTCCCCCATTCTCATTTAGAACCATCGACACATCTCTCTCTGAACTTTCTATGATGGTAGATGACTGAAGAACCCTAACCCTATTCGTGCCCCTATATGGAATACCATCCTCTCTCTCTGAACTTATAATGGCGATGGCAGTGGAGATTACCTTCTCTTACACCAGCCTCCATTTCATTGAATTTCTCGGCTTGTCATCTCCAACCTGGCACCGCGTCCTCTTCCCCGGTCGACGGGTCTGGTAACCGTGGTGCCATTCAAGTGACTAGCTCCCTCGTGCTCTCTCTCCTCCATAAAAAAGGTATTGTTCTCCTCTCTTTCTCTCTCTTCTCCTCATCTATGTGGTTTGTCTCTTCTTCTTCTCGACATTCTTTTTTGAGCTAGAGTTTTTCGACCTAGGGTTTACAAGGCTAAAATTTTGGGGGTTCATGGTTGAATTCGACCTAGACTGAACTCGACCTAGGCTGAAATTTGACTCTTCTCCTCATCTACTTGCCTTTGTTTGAATCGACCTAGGCTGAGAGAACTTTACGGTTGAAATTCGACCTTGGGTTTTTCGACCTTGGGTGTTGAATTCGACCTAGGCTAAAATTAGGGGTTCCTTAGATGATATAGATCTGGATTAAATCAGCATTGATTATGTTCTAAATTGTGTTAGAAATGAGAGTAAATTTTGCAAATTTAGAGGCGTTTTTTTTTTCTATCATGCTCTTCAGTGTGCTGCACTGTACACAGCCACATCCATACCTTCAACCATTTTTTGTAGTCTTATTTTGATTTCATCTTAGCGTGTACGTCAAACCATGTGCAGGTGATACACTTAACCTTTTCTATGCCATAAGGGATTCATGACAGTGCCCATTTCCCGTGTATGGTAAGTTTCATGCCTGACTCATGACTATGTGCAGGTGATACACTTAACCTTTGCATCGAAGCCATCCAATGGGGCTGTCATATTCAAGTTCTAGCCCTCAGATTTGAAGGTGTATGAGCCATCCTCTGTTTTTGCATATTGAAGCCGTGAAGATCGTGGAGGAGAAATGTGAACGTGTACAGACTCATGATCAAACATGATTCAGTTCAAGAATGGAAAAGTGGAAGATAGCACATGTATAAGGGACTTAGAGACACCAATGTATATTAGACGAGTTATTGCAATCAAGAACAATGTTTAATTTTTATTATTTAATGCATGTTTTCGTCTTTCATAATGTTTGAGTTTCTATTAGCCAAAATAGGGATGCAATGTAGATCAATAGAGGTATTGGATGATTGACGTATTTCATGAAAAACATCGTACTCGAGAGAGAAAAAACGATGTATATCTTTATAGACACGTCGATTATGAAGACACAAAGTGATTTCTAAAACTCACTCTATGTCAAAATTGTAATATAAACCGATGTGATAAAATACAAAAACATCGTTTTTCATATAAAAAATGATTTGAAAATATTTAAATAACATTGAATTTTAAAATATTCAATATGGTCCATTATATTTATATAACATGATATACAAAATTAAACATGAAAAAAGAGTATGCACAAATTGAATAATTCTTAATCGATGCGTGTATAAATGTAAAACATCAGGTTTATAAAAAATAACGATGTTAATGTAAACTTTTGGGTTGTCCTACAAACCTTCAAATGACTAGAAATGCAAAATAATAACGATTTAACATTAGGTGAATATATCAAAATGTAATTATATTCATGTATTCAAGTCATTATAAAAAAACGATGTTATAAATCATTAAAGACATCGGCTATAAACCAATGTGGTAAAGTTGGGATCTTTAACGACACTCACAAACACGTCGAATTTTTTTTTGATTAACATCGGTTTATACCCGATGTTTATGAACGTTATTCTAGTAGTGTTGCAACAACAATATTTGTATTATTTGAAATTATATCATAAAGACTCCTAACTTAGTACCATATAGAATGATTTAATAGTGGATCCATCAAATAACACAAATGTTTAAGGTATTGTGTTGAACTTCACAATTTCTTGTTACTCGTTCGTTATTTTAATCTTTCATAATTGATAGGTAAAATATTTTTTTTTAAAAATAATATTTATATAAAGTGTAGTACTAGTGTTTGTATATGATAAAAAATTATAAGTATGGATTGACATGAAAAAACCGAATGATAGATATTGAAGACATGATGTAGTTTCTACTTGTTCTTGTCCCACATCCTATTCCACAGTGAAAATTAGAGGAAAGGGGGAAGGGTGCTAAGCCTATAAAAGAAAGCAAAGGTGGTAGGATTTTCACAACATGGAATGCATAAGAATTTATATATTATGAATTATGAATAAATAAAATTCATAATATATAATAATTGTAATATAAATATAAATTCTATTTTTTTCTTTTCAATATTTTTTTTTTAAAAAATTGATGACCCATTGGGTTGACCCGCCGGGTCACAGGTTATCTTCTCCCCGACCCTATTCTTGACCCTCAACCTGAACCAACCATTTGACCTTGACCCGGCAGGTCACGGGTCGACCCACCCTACCCGTGGCCAGTGCCGGCCCTGGGCAAGTGCGAGGTGGTCGATCGCACGGGGCCTCCGATTGGTTGGGGCCTCAGTTTAAAATTTTTAGTTTAGTATATATATAAAAACAGGGCGGATATTTTCACCGCTAATTTTTACTATTTCCACCGCCAATCACCGCATAGGTATGCGGTGATCTTAATCCACTTTTTCCCAGACCCACCGCATATACATACGGTGGATCCGTTGACCGTGTACAAACCAACCGCATATGTATGCGGTGGGTTATGGCGACCGTATACATGCGGTCAGTTTTTGGGCAATTGAAAACGGTTTGTAGAAGTGGTCCAAAACCATCGCCATGACCCACCGCATACCTATACGGTGGGTTATGGCGACGGTTTTGGACCGTTATGACGACGGTTTTGGCTGTTATGTATACGGTTCAAATCCACCGTATACCTATGCTGTGGGTTATGGCGACGGTTTTGGACCGTTATGGCGACGGTTTTGGATCCCACTGCATAGGTATGCAGTGGGATCGTTGACTGTCATTAAACCCACCGCAAAGGTATGCAGTGATTAGCGGTAGAAATAGTAAAAATTAGAGGTGAAAATATCATCTCTCATATAAAAAAGGTTGATTGGGGATCACTTATGTGGGATGGCTTAATGGTTAATGTGATTGAATGTTACTTCTTGTGATATCTGTTAAAGGGACGAGAGTTCGATACTCAACAATACCAATCTTCTAGGCCCTTCTTCTTTTATTGCACTTTCCCATATTTAGTTTTATATTTCTATTTTAAAGATTGTTTGAAAAATATGTTAAATTGATTAAATATCAATAAAAATAATCTAAAATTTTTAATATAAAAGATGATTAAATTTACAAATTTATATATATTATTTATAGTATTTTTAATTGCACTGTCCCATGTTTAGTTTTATATTTCTATTTTAAAGATTGTTCGAAAAATATGTTAACTTGATTAAATATCAATAAAAATAATTTAAAAATTTTAATATAAAAGATTATTAAATTTACAAATTTATATATATTATTTATACTATTCATTATTATTGAATAAACTATACTAAATCAATTAAAAGTTTGAATAATATTTTAACTTTTATAGTAACAATCTAAATTTAATATTAATACCATTTAAAAATTCAATATCAAATTTATCACTAGATTTTGTTTTGAAAAAATATCACATGAGAATATAATAATAATAATAAAATTAATATGTCGTGCAAGAAGATAGGTAACATATAATAGTTCACCAACAAATGTGAGGCTAAATGTTAGAATTAAGTTTAAATTAAGTTTATAGACATGTAGAATGAAATATCCTTAATAAATGCATTTATTTATTATAGTCTTTAATAAATGTAAAAATCTGTAAAATAGAGAAGCTGTTGGAGTTTGAGTGAATTATTTTTAGAGATTTTGATATTTTAATCTCTATTTTAGAGATTTTTTACCAAAGCTGTTGTGCTTGCTCTAAAGCTTTTAATATAGGTGATATCTGTCATTCTTGACGTCCTTTTTCATTAAAATGTATTTTTTAACTTTTGTTTAATTGCATTATCTCATGCTTACTTCCATATTTATGTTTCTACTTTAATGATGGTTTGAAAAACATTAAAGTGATTAAATGTTCACAAAAATATATAGGGTAAATTACACATAACCACCCATAAATTACTGTACTTTTCACATAACCACCCATAAAAATTTAAATTACAGTAAACCACTCATAAATTAGTAATGTTTTCATAAGACCACCCACCCATTAAGCTTCTATTTATTTTGTTTTAAAAAATGCTAAAATACCCTTAATTCAAGATTATTTGTATTTAATACAATGATTTGTTTTCATAAGACTTAAAAGTTGTTAAATAATCTGGTTTTACTTTTTTTCCTTTTAAAAAATGATAAATTATAGTAATAAAATTATTCATGTTCGACTAATTTATCAAATGATATGTATAAGCTTATTTTTTAAATGATATTGTTCGTAATTTAAGATATGATCTAGTTTACCCTTCTTTTAAAGCAATGATATATCTTGTTTTATTTTAGAGCTTATCCATATCTTATTCAACATTTGAAGGAGATGAGACTGTTAGGAGCTATTGCAAGTATTGACTCTTCGCATTGCAAATCCAATTTAGATATATTGGTTGGAGCATTTAGGGTGTGTTTGAATTATCTTCCATTTTAATTATAATTCAATTATTTTACCTCGATTTATGTGAGCAGTTGGTTGTACGACTAAAAATCTCATAAAAACTAAGTTAAAATAGTAATTTAATCAAATAATCACATACATCGGGATAAAACTATTACATTATATATAATTAATAAATTATGGAATCCAAACACATCCTTCATTTACCTTAAAAAATTTTATACCATAAACGACAAACATAATACAATTGGAATCCAAACACTAATATACAACATCTTTCCTTTAGAAAGTACAAACAAATAAGCTTGAATTAGGGGTATTTTAGCTATTTTAAACAAAACAAATAGAGATTTAATGTGTGGGTGGTCTTGTGAAAACAAATCTAATTTATGGGTGGTTTACTGTAATTTAAGTTTTTATGGGTGGTTATGTGAAAAGTACTATAATTTATGGGTGGTTATGTGTAATTTACCCAAATATATAATCTAAAATTTTAATAAAAAAAGATTTAATGAAAAACTTTTTATATATTTTTTATCGATAAAATCCACTAAAGAAATGAAATGTTAAAAAAAAAATATAAAATTTTAATATAAGAGATATTTGGTTTTAAAAAAGGCGAAAATTTTACACCAAATTTATCCTTAATAAAATTTTGAACAGGGCCTCCGAAATTGATTGGACAGCCCTGCCGTGGCCATGTCTCCTAGGTATTCTTCGGGTTTATTGTAGAAGTGGCATCCTGAATTGGAACTAGTAAGAGTCATTGTAGTATTAATCATATAAAAATGGTGATATTTATTGTTGCGAATGGTGATATTTTTTACGGGAGATGATCGATGAGATTATAAGTTATATTATTAGTCATATTCCTAATGATATTTATGATTTAATATTATATTTTGAATTTATTGATACTACTTAACTTAATCTACTATGATAATATTCATAAAAAAATATTGACAACCTTATGCATTTTTTTTATAGAAAATATATTTAAAAATAATATAGAGCAATTCCCGCCGGCCTGTATACAATATAAAGAGTGTTCGCACTTCGCACCAACTTTTTTCTTTAATTGTTGAACCGAATGCCTCTCAAGTCAATCTGCAAATTTTCCTACCACCGTCCAACCCTAAGTAAATCGGTTGATATGGTAATTTTTCGGTTGGTAATCGGTTGGTATGGTAATTTTTCTACCACCACCCAACCCTAAGTAAATCTAATTTTTTACTAATGCATTTATTGATATTAAAGTAAACTATAAATTTGAAAACTTCATTTTTACTACCAGGATGATGATGATGATCCTACTAAACTTTTTTTTTTTAAAATAAATGATTTTTTTTAAAAGTCAAATTAATTTAAACTAGTACAATATCCGCACGATGCGCGGAATTGAATAATTTATGTGTTACAATAGTTTGTAGATAGAGGTTAGATGGTATAATATAGCATTGAGACAATGATGGCATTATGAAACAATGAAGTTCGATTTGGAGAGTCGTCTTAAAATAAAAAGAGATCAAAGATTAAAATAGTGTAACTTGAAAAAATAAAGATGAAAATAACTTTCAACCCTAACTCAGAAATTGTAAGATCACGAGATTGATTGTAATGTCCTCCTTGAGGGTTTCCATTCATTGATAAACATATATATAGGTTACAAAGGTATTGGGCCTTATTGGGCTTTGAGCTCACTATACATGAGGAGACCTATGTAATCTATCAAATCCCCGCAGTCGAAACTCGAGGGGGCCGTACAATGAGACTGGAACGAAAATCAATGAACAACTGTCTAGGTAAACCCTTGGCGAATATATCAGCGTAGTGATAAGAGGACGTGACATGTAGAACGCGGACATATCCAATGGCAACCTTGTCCCTGACGAAGTGGAGATCAAGCTCAATGTGCTTCGTGCGTTGATGCTGGACTGGGTTGCTAGCCAGATAGACGGCGGAGACGTTGTCAGTGTAGACCAGAATGACCTTCTGAAGAGGGCAACAGAGCTCAAGCAGGAGATTGCGAAGCCAAGAGCACTCTGAGACAACGTTGGCAACACCCCTGTATTCGGCCTCAGCGCTGGAGCGAGACACGACGGACTGACGCTTGGCTGACCATGACACAAGGGTGTCGTTGAGGAAGACACAGTAATCAGACGTGGAGCGACGTGTGTCAGGACAACCACCCCAATCCGCATCAGTGTAAGCAACAAGATCAAGCTTAGAGGAAGGAGTGATCGTGGTTCCGAGCTCGAGAGTGCCGCTGATGTACCGAATGATCTGCTTCAAGGCCTGAAAGTGGGGTTCCCTGGGTGCATGCATGAACAAGCAGATCTTGCTGAACGGCGTAACTGATATCAGGCTTGATGAAGGTGAGATACTGAAGTGCACCGGCGAGGCTTCTGTATAACGTCGGATCATCAACCAAAGAGCCAGAATGAGCACTGAGCTTGTTGGATGTATCGACAGGGGTCGCGATAGGATTACAGTTACCCATCTTGGCACGAGCAACAATCTCATGAGCATACTTACTCTGAGAGAGAAACAAGCCAGACGCATGACGCTGAACAACAACTCCCAAGAAGTAGGACAACTGACCCAGATCAGACATGGCGAACTCCGCATTCAACTGTGAAATAATAGACGTCCGAAGATCATCAGAAGAGGCGGTGAGAATGATGTCGTCGACATAGAGTAACAGGAAGGCCAAGTCTGAGCCTCTGCGATAGATAAACAGAGACGTATCCGAATGGCTGCCAATGAAACCCAATCGTAGCAGATGAGAAGCAAAGCGTTGGAACCAAGCCCGCGGAGTCTTTTTCAAACCATACAGAGAGCGCTTGAGGAGACAGACGTGATTTGGACGATCAACATCAGCAAACCCCGGCGGCTGAAACATGTAGACTGTCTCATTCAGATGGTCATGCAGAAAGGCGTTCTTGACATCTAACTGATGGAGGGCCCAGTTGCGCGACAAAGCTAGACTCAAGACCACTCGGATAGTGGCAGGCTTGACCACAGGGTTGAACGTCTCATCACAATCAATACCTGCCTGGTGAGAACGACCGTTGACCACAAGACGGGCTTTGTAGCACTCCAACGTCCCATCAGAGCGGAACTTGTGACGGAAGAGCCACATACAACGAATGACATTCGCCTCAGGAGGGTGAGGGACGAGAACCCAAGTACCATTCTTCGTAAGAGCCCTGTATTCGTCGAGCATAACCATCTGCCAATTCGGGTCGAGGAGGGCTGTTTTGTGGGAGGTGGGAATGGGGGAAAGGGAGGTCGGGGTGGAGGCAGGGGAGAATGGGAGTCGGGAGGGACGGAGGCAGGGAGGCCCGCCGCTGGTTGATTGGCCGCCGCCAGTAGGTGGGGCGAGGGTGGGGGGGGGTGGGCTTTTGATAGGCTGCGCCCGCAACATCTTGCTGCGGCCGCGACATTGCTTCTTGGCGAGGGTGGGGGGGTGCGGATTCATGGGTTTGGATGACAGGGTGATGTGCGGTGGTCATGGAGACGATCTGACGGGGTCAAAAGACACCGGAGACGCTGCGAGTGTGTGGTCTGGTGGTATGGGGTGTTGCGGGTGGGGCAGGGGGAGGGGCAGGAGCACCGGGAGGGCTCTGGGGAAAAAGAAAGTGAGGGAATGATGACTCTAACTCTGACGGAGACACAGGAGGTGTGGGAGACACAAAGGGGAAACGTGATTCGTCAAAGGTGACATGACGAGATAGAATTATCTTATGGGTCTTGATATCGAGGCAGAGGTAACCGCGATGATCAGACAGATAGCCAAGAAAGACACAAGGAGTGGAGCGTGGGTGAAGTTTGTGTGGGGTGGTGGAGGACTGATTGGGGAAGCACAAGCATCCAAAGGTATGAAGGTGATCATACCTAGGCAATGTGCAATACAATGCCTGAGTTGGTGAGCGATGGTGGAGGGTAGTGGAAGGGAGAATGTTGAGGAGGTAGCAGGTGGTGGCTAAGGCATACGGCCAATAGAGAAGGGGGATAGATGCGTGGAAGAGGAGAGAGCACATCATATTGGTAATGGTTCTGATGATTTGTTCGGTCTTCCCATTCTGTTGTTAGGTATAGGGGCATGACAAGCGATAGGAGATCCCATGGGCGTTGAAGAAGGTGTGAAAGTCTTTGTTGTCAAATTCCCGGCCATTGTCACATTGGAAACACTTAATGGAGGTATGAAATTGTGTTCTGATGTATGCATGGAATTTGGAAAAAATTGGAAACACTTGAGATTGAAAGTACAAAGGGAAAACCCATAAGAAATGTGTGTAATCATCCAGAAACAAATGGTAATACTTATGGCCCTCCTTACTAGGCACAGAAGATGTCCAAATATCACATACTATGAATAATATCAAATGGGGCAAAAGTAGTATTTAAGACCGCTGAAAAGGAAGTCTGGCATGCTTGCCTAACTGACAAGAAGAACATAAACTAGAGCAAGACTCTTTATTACAATGGACTAGACTCTTAGAACGAAGTAAATCTAAAACTGCAGGACTGGGATGACCAAGGTGGGGGGTCGGCGGCAAGGGGGAGGGTGGCGGCTAGGGTTTAGGGTGAGGAGAGAGAAAGAAAAATTAGGGTTTGAGGATTTTAGGGTCTGATACCATGTAAGATCACGAGATTGATTGTAATATTGTCCTCCTTGAGGGTTTCCATTCATTGATAAACATATATATAAGTTACAAAGGTATTAGGCCTTATTGGGCTTTGAACCCACTATACATGAGGAGACCTATATAATATATCAAAAATCTTCCATAAAATCATTTATTTTAGTAAAGCGCCTATATTGGCTTAATAGAGTCTCCCATAAAAGGGTATAATATAGATGTAAGTCATGTAACCATGGATCAAACATCATCCTTCTCAATCTTGACAGTGATTTCATGTGATAAACAAATGGGTTCTCTCCCTCTTTCTCTATCCTTCAAAAGATCGAAAAGCTCCGCCTTTAACTCTCTCTCTTTTGTTTGAGGCCAAGAACGCACCGATTCCGACTCCGACAAGGCCGAATCAAGCTCCAATCGAACGTTTCCGGCGAGTCGACGCCCTCGGTGAGCACCTACCTCTTCCTCCTTCTTGTTCGCTTCCTGGGTGTTGTTATTCTTTATTTTTCGAACTAACTGCGAGAGCAAGAGTGAGAGTGGTCGGAGAGAGAGGTTGGCGAGTGTCCGGCGAGATCGAGCGTGGTCGAGAGCGTATGCAAGCGAGGGAGGTGCTGTCAGAGGCTCGAGATGCGGGTGAGCCTGTGCGAGCAGGAAGGCCCGAAGGTGACGAGCTCGAGCGTCGGCGGCATCTCCGTTCGAACAGCAGAAGGCAGGGGAAGGAGATGACCTGGTGGGACCCGCTGCCTCCACCATGGCGTCCACATCAGCAGCTGGGGCCCATTCTTCTTTCACACTTCGGCTTTCAAATGAAAAGGGGAATTTCTGGGCCAGACATGCTTTACTGATTTTGGGCCTGATTAATTCATTTTTAAAAGGGAATGTAATTTTGAGCCCAATTCCTTTTAACCTCATAATCCGATGGGTTCTTGGGTTTTCGAAAATAAAAAGGTTTGAGGGCTGATTTTGGAGATTTAAAAAGTTATTATTGGAATTTAAATCGAAAAAGGAATTTGATGAGCGTTTTCAAGGATCGGAACTTCTAACTAGTTGATTGGGATTTTAAAGCGGTTTCGGGACTAACTCGGGAATTATATGATCGGTGACTGACTAGCATGATTGATGTGAATGGTTGACTAATATTATGATTAGTGTGTACTAATGGCATGAATGAATGACTAACGGCATGATGAGATGTTAGAATTTCGTATCATTTGACTTATGCCTTATGAGCTATGATTAATATGATGAACTTTGGATATATATGATCAAGCGGATATATGAGTATTATTGCGAATATATGAATGTGGTGGAACGGAATGATGATAATGATATGGTCTTATGGAATGTGGCATCATGATGAGTGGTTGAACTTGATGTGATGATGATTGCGATAAGATTGTTATCCTCGTTGAATGATGTGTGCTTGAATGATTAGATGTAGACTTATATATATGTCTTAATATGTATCTAGGTAATACCTTGTGATTATGAATGATGTCTGCTGGATCTTCTATTATGCTGTTCTGCATAGCCAGGTGAGTTCCTATATGAGCTCATTCAGATTCGAAAAGAGATCTCCCTGCTTGTAGCCATGTGCATACTAGGTGCTTGCATTCATAATAAAGCATGCCATGTAGTATCCTGCTAGGATTGCACTCATGATTGAGCATTCGTTTACTCGTTGCTTTTGTAAACAGAACGGCCGTTATCTGTGAAGTAACTAGAGTCATTGCTAGGGTTATAGGACGACCTAGTCTCATCGGGTCCCGTCCTGAGTCAATCGAGTCATGAACTTCCTTATATTATGAGATGCATGCGGGCTTTATTGTGGAGCGGGTTTGGCATGCGTGCCGCCCGATTATGATGGAATGCATTCACGAGTTGGCCAGTCTCCGCCCTATCGGAAGGGGGTGGAGGTAGGAGAGGGATATACCACTTGGTATTCGGTGCTAAGACCTTATTATATTTATGCACTTGATCTTAGGACCATGCTAGTGTGTTAATATTCCGCCTTGCATCTAGAAGCATCTTTATTAGGACTAGCGTGTGTATGTGTCTGCTTGTTTGGGATTACATTGCGTAGGGCTTCGATCTGACACCGCCCCGCATACATTTTTTTTAGGTTTATTTTGCAGCATGATTGTTCCTTGCTTCTGTAACGTGGGAACTCTCTTGGGCGATTGCAAAGAAATGGTCTAACCTTAGATTTCGATAAATACGCTTACTGATTTGGTTTTGACCCGGCTCTGCCGTGGCACCCTCTTGTATTACACCTTGATTCTACTATTTGCATGACTGTTGGTTTTCCACGCTTAGACTTATGATAGGTACAGGGGACTTCCCCGGGGATTCTAACGATCCCTTCGAATTTTGGGTATGAAATCCCACTTGAAAACGTTAGAGTAGAATTTCAAACCTTCAACCTGTACTCGGGGCGCAAGATCCTAACAAGGTGTTTCATCCCTTGAAACGTAACCTGGGAATCATAATCCCGGGCCGTTACAATGGAGGGAGTAGTTTTTATTATATGGTTTACTTATTCAAACTAAATTTTAATCTAATTTTATTTAATAACATGAGAAAGAAAAAATTTACTTCTATTTCACTAATGAATGAGCAATAAATGGTCAAAAAACTTACTTTACTATATATTAAGAAAGATAAGATAGGTCATGTACCCATAAAGTTTTTGTTTTGGTATTTGTATTTTTTTAATATAATAATGATAAATTTGCCCATGTGGTCTAAAGAGAGAAAGAAAATATAACCATCTTCCATGTCAATAAGATCTCATGCAACATTGTGTCCACCCTTTGGTGCAACAAAATATTAATTAAGGTGAATATTTATGATAAAAAAATAAATTCAAAAAATTATTTTTATGTTATAAATAAACCATCATACATACATATTTGTATAATTTTCTCATGAAAAAGCATATTTTAAAAAATATTAAAATTAAAAATATGATTATTTGATGACAATAATTTTAATTTTTTTCAAATTATGTTTTTTCATGAGAAAGTTATACGAATATGTACGATGGTTTATTTATAACATAAAAATATTTTTAATTTTTTTAATCATAAATATTCACCTTAATTAATATCGTGTTGCACCAAAGGGTGCACACAATGTTGTAGGAAAATCTCGCATATCTCTATCTGCACTCCTTCCAATAATATTAATTGAAAACTAGCCTATCTCCATCAATTGATGGTCATCCAGGAACGAAGCAAAAACATTTTAAGCGGGGGTCACCATAGTAGTAGACAATAAGATTGAGAAAAAAAATCGTAAAACACACAACGTGTTCGATAGTACAAACTAGTGTCAAACGATATTATAAACTAGTATCAAACGATATTACAAACTACTACAAAGATATAAAACGAAAATAAGGATATAAAACGCAATAAATAAACATTGTATTCTTAACATGTAATAATGTATAACTAGATATAAAATTTTTAAACTTGCGTAACTTCTTACCAAATTCTTAAAATAAGTAATACAACCTATGGTTTCGAAGCTCTCGAGATGAATTATAATATGTGAATGTCAATTGAAGTAGAATATAAAAGTATTATGTCTATTGAAATAAAATTAAAGTGATTAATATACCTACAATTTTCAAACATTAATAACTTTTTAGTCAGATGTCGAATTAGGGTGTATTATATATTAAGACGAAGCTATCGACGAAGAATACACGTATATAATTTTTCAGATGAGCCCCTCTAGCTCCGCCTCTGTGGTCATCTACTGTGAAGAGTGAATGTATTATTGGCGCGTTTTGTGCTTTCTTGTTTAGAACGTGAGTTCAGCCGACATAACGACAACTGATGTTGCTTGTTCTGCCAACTTGCCACTACGTACAATAATTCAATTGTTGGAGTTAAATAATTCAGTTGGGTTGTGTACAAGAACTAGGACTGTTCTGGCTATGCCGACCGACTGATCTCTATCATTGTCAGACTCCGAGGCCCCAATCATGTGCAAATTGCGCTCGATTCCTATACGTGCATAAGATGTGAAGGAGGAATATCATCATTAGTATAACCATTTCGGAATGGTTCAACCGAAAAGGACTTACGGTAGTCCCCAAAAGTTCTCGATTCGAATCGCTCTTTATTTACCAAATTCAAGAAATATCATTAGTATTGAGATTAATCAAATTTACAGGCCCCTCGTCTTATTATAATTTTTAATAGGCTCCGTAATATTGGAAATCCTAAAAGAAGCATTAGTAGAAGAGTGAAATTGAAGACTTCACCTTGATTATAAGATCTTGAGTTCTAACCTGCAGAGTAACACCAAGGGATGATGAAACACAAAACACTGTCTTGGTTTCAAGGTCTTGAAACCTGGACTAAGTGTTACGAGCATTTTATATTCTTTGCTAAAGATCATTTTATATTGGGCTATTTATATTATATCTATCTGATGGACGGTTTTTGGTCGCCTAGCTGCCTAAACCGTATCAAAATAAATCTGAACCTACCTAACTAATGTAGTGTGGTAAGCACGAGTCGATCCCACAGAGAATCAAGTTATTCCTAAGTTAAGTTTATTTACCAATTAATTAATAGAAAACAGGGGGTTTTGAATGGTGTAAATAAGAAATAAAATAAATTATAAACAAATTGACAGAGATAACGATTAATAAAATAGTTTCATCTACAAATATCCACTTTAGTTGGTTTAATTGATATTGTAACTTCCTCTTGTCCTTTTAGGTTTCCTATGAATGCCCTTGTCCCGACCTAATATAGTTACTAGTCCAACCAGTCCTAGAAACCCTTATCAATCGAACAGTCCATAAAGAAGGATTTAACCCAATTGATAGCTTTAAGTTCAGAGATTGACCAAGGTATTTGCAGTCCCTAAAGAGGGATTTAACAGCACATTCAACTTCCTACTCATTCAATTAGTTCAACCAGCCCTAAAGGAACAAGTTTGCCACTTGGGTTAAGGTTCGCAACCAGAAATCTACAAAACCCTAGCAATTGAATTGATTCTACCAAGTTGATCAGACAAGCTAGAATAAAACAATCAACAATAAAGCGCAAAGAAGTCGAAACATTCAATATAGGAAATAAGAAACAAGATTCATAAACTCACAATCAATCCAAATAAAGTTTCAAATTGTAGTCGAAACGGGAGAGTTTAGATCTCCATAAAAATAAAACAAAAGACAATTATGGTTTTTGGGGTGGAAAGAGTTAGTCGGCCGGTCACTATGTTCGTTCGGCCCCCTTTCGTATCTTCGTATGAATGTATGTATATATATCGAAACCTCATCATATAATATTAATATATCTAATCTAAACTATCTAAACTAATTAAATAAAATAAAGCAGTATGAAGCCAAATAGCCAATCACGTATCACGTGGGCTCCTTCCATTCTCCAAGTACGGACAGTCCTGTCCAAAGAAGTTGGGCCTTGCACATTCGATCCGAGCCGGCCCATTCTTCCTTTTAATTTACAAAATAATCCCACAATTTATGATCAACCTCCAAATTCATACGATTCAACTTAAAGATACATGAAATATATAGAAACACTAGTGTAGACTCCGAAAGCAAAATAATATAAATTAAGCTATAAAATATGTAAAAATGATCTAAATTAATATGCAAATCTATACTAAAAACATGACTAAAATAAACCCTATCACTATCCAAGCTAACTTGCAGGACTTAGTTTAAAAGAGATGAGCCTATTTTAAATGGGCTGGTGTATCGAAGGTTTTGGGCTCACATCCATTGTGAGAAACCTTTTTCTTGCCATTGTGGTTCAACATGATTTAAGGAAAGATGACTTCTTCCAACCTTGAAGATCAAAACTTGCGATTACATCTGATCAGTGGAGCGCAATCTGAAAAAGGAAGGAAATATTTTGGAAGAATTTCAAACCTCAAACGGTCTGCTCCTGCTACCCTCAAAGAACGTCTATTTAAACCACGACATATTGAAGACAAAGGCATCAAAGCAAGCAATCGTTTGAAAGCATTCAGATCAGCAAAAACACTCTCTCTTATACTCGTTGAGCTTAATGTGGTTGGGTTTTAGAGTTGAGAGAAACACGATCTTTATTGTACAAGCTATTTGATTCCCTCTTTGAGTTTCATACTCGTCATAGCACACTTTGGTGTGTAGTGTGAATCTCTATTTCACTTGTAAGGTTGAGAGCTAGAAAAAAAGCGGTGAGGGCAAGTTCTAGGCTCAAGGAAAGTGAAATAAAGAGATTTGAATCCTACGGGTTGGATAACTCTAGGCGGGGATGTAGGCCAAGTTCGTGCCAAATCTCGTTAACAATTCGTGTGTTCATCTTTTACATTCCACATTTACTTTATCTTATTCTATTTCACTTAGTTAAGATTTGATAGCAATATCCAGGTCCTGACAAACTATTTTGCAAACTGTCTTAATTTTTCTTATCTTGCGAAAATCGAACATACTCTATTCATCTCCCCCTTCTAGAGTATTATTTATCACCTTATAGACTCTTCAATTGGTATTAGAGCTTGACTCAGTGTGTTTTTTATCTAACAATCTTTTGAGTTTGAGCATGTCTACGATAGGCGATGGAGGATTTGCCCAAGGGAGATCAACCAACCGACCTCCTCTGTTTTGCGACAACAACTTTGTTCACTGGAGATCTCTGATGCAGATGGTCATCATTGATCAAGATCTAGAATTATGGGACCTAGTCAGAAAAGGATCACGCATTCCAACGAAGACTGTTGATGGGAAAGAAGTCGAGAAGTCTGAAGCTGAATATACTCAAACAGACTTGGAAAACGTCACTAAGAATTTCAAAGCCATGAATCTATTATATTATGCTCTTGATGCTAATGAATTTAACCGTTTTTCCTCGTGAAAAAGTGCCAAAGAAATTTGGGACAAGCTTGTTGTCACTTACGAAGGCACCAGTCAAGTCAAGGAGAGAAAGATCAATATCTTTCTCAGACAGTACGAGCCTTTCAAGATGAATCCTGATGAATCATCGAAGGAGATATTTACGAGATTCACTCAAATTGTGAATAACCTTGTCTCACTTGGGAAAACTTTCTCTAACCCAGAGAAAGTTAGGAAGGTTCTTAGGAGCCTCCCGAAAACCAAGTGGGGTCCTAAGGTGACTGCAATAAAGGAAGCTCAAGATCTTACCACACTTCCATTGGATGACCTTCTTGGAAAACTTCTTACCCATGAAATGATATTGAATGAGGAAGATGGAGAAGTTCCCTTAACAACAAAAAAATCTTGCCCTCAAAGCAAAGAAGGAACAGATATAATATGATTGTGACGAAAGTGATGACGAGGATGATCCCTTTGCCCTCATCACACGAGGACTAGCACGAATCCTGATGATGAAAAAGCAATTCTCCAACAGAGAAAATGATGGATCTTCTAAATTCAGAGGTAAGTCACCTAACTCCTCAAAGAAACCAAAGGTGCTAATGTGTTTTGAGTGTGGTGCAACAGATAATCTCGTGAAGGAATGTCCTATGAAAAAAAGGAACAAATTCAGGAGAGATGATCAAAGGAAGAAGGCTATGCTAGCTACATGGAGTGACTCAGATTCCTCAAATTCAGAAGGAGATCATGCAAATCGATGTCTTATGGCCAAATATGAGGAATATCGAAGTCAAGATCTTGAGAAAGTGGTAAGAAACTTATTGTCTGATCCTCCCGATGTTCTTTCAGAAGTTTTGAAGAATATGATTTCTAATGAGGAAGCTTGCAACAGTGAGATCAACATCCTAAAAGAAAAGCTGAAGGATCAACAGAAGTGCATAAGTGAAAGGTCGCTGGAAATGAAAAATCTTGAAGCTTCTCAGTCAGCACTTGACATTAAAGTCAAGACCTTGACATCAGAAAATTCTGGTCTCAAGCAAATTCAAGTGTCAAGACCAGCAGACATCACTCATACAATTCACGAGATCCAAGGCCAATCTTGATAAGATGTTGGATGAACAACAATTTTCGATTAATAGAAGTGGTATTGGCTACAATAAAATTTTTCTCAAAAAACCCAGTACTAATTTCATTAAAGCAAAAGGAAATTGGCGTTCACCTACTTGCTTCTACTGTTGTAAGAAAGGCCATGTGAAGGAAACCTTCCCGTACAGACGGAAGGATCCTCATATCATTAGAAATACATTTCCAGTTCGATTAAACAAACCAATCAGACAAGTTTGGGTTCCAAAAGAGACTAGACTACCCAACATGGTCTATCCTCATAATGAATCCAAATCTGTTTATTGGTCCTGATGGAAAAGATGATGTTTGTCTTGCATGATATCACCAAGAACAAGGAACCAAAATGGATCATGGACAGTGGATGCTCTCGACACATGAGTAGGAAGAAATCTCTGTTTCAAGACCTTAAAGAGCAAACCACTAGAACAATTACTCTTGGTGACAAAGGGAAGTGTAATATCATCGGTATTGGTAATGTTGGTAATTCAAAGAGCTGCATCAAGAACGTATATCTTGTTGATGGTCTAAAATATAACCTCTTAAGTGTTTCTCAGCTTTGTGACAAGGGAAACAAGGTTGGCTTTTACAGGCACAAATGTGAAGTCAGAAATGAGGAAACTGGAGACCTGATTCTCACTGCTCACAGGCACAATAATACTTATGCTGTAAATGCTAACCAATTTACAAGCACAAATCTCAAGTGTCTCAAGGCCTTGACAGACGACCCAAGCCTCTACCACAGAAGGTTAGGGCATGTGAGTATGCACACCCTAAATAAGCTAAAATCAAGAGACCTAGTACAGGGACTACCTGACCTAAACTTCAAAAGCAAGGAACTGTGTAATGCTTGCACAAGGGGTAAACAAACACGAAGTTCATTCAAACCCAAAAAGGTTATAAGTTCTTCACGCCCTCTTGAACTTTTACATATGGATTTGTGCGGTCCTATGCATGTCAAATCTTCTAAAGGAAAACAATACATCCTTGTCATTATTGATGATTTCTCTCGTTTTACATGGATTTTCTTTTTAAGAGTAAAATCTGAGGCTTTGTTCGAATTTTCTAAGCTTTGTAAAAAGTTGCAGACCTTGAAAAACCTACCAATTGTCTCCATTTGAAGTGATCATGATAGAGAATTTGATCAACTTAAGTTTGATTTGTTTTGTACTAAATATGGTATTTCACACAATTTCTCAGCACCTAGAACTCCTCAACAGAATGGGGTTGTGGAACGAAAGAATCGCACCCTAGAGGACAGGTCTAGGACAAGGCTTTTAGAAAATGGTTTTCCAAAATATTATTGGGATGAGGCTTTCAATACAAGTAACTACATTTTAAACCGTTGTTTAATCCGTTCCATTTTGAAGAAAACTTCTTATGAACTTTTCAAAGGAAGAAAGCCTAACATTTCCTATTTCAAACCCTTTGGATGTACTTGCTTTGTTCATAATAATGGCAAAGATAACCTTGGGAAGTTTGATGCTCGTAGTGATGAAGGTATTTTTATTGGTTATTCTTCAAATAGCAAATCTTATAGAGTTTATAACAAGCGCAACAAAATTGTTGAGGAGAGTATCCATGGGGTATTCGACGAAAGCAATAATAGTGTGTTGAGTGAAAGTTTTGCAGATCTCAATCTAAATCATCATGATTCTGATGGAGAAGAAGAGGATAAATCTGAAAACAAGAACAACCAAGAACGCAACATGCAAGAGCAAATCCAAGACACAAACGAGTTATCTCAAGACCTTGAGAAGAAGATACAGAACATGGATGTGACTGACACAAGCAATGAGGAATCCAATTCACAAACCGCCACTCAAGACCTTGAAGAAAGACCTGCTGTTGTTTTGAATGATCACGGCCCAAAGAAACGAAAGTTTAAACACGCCTCATCACACTCAGCTCAAGACATCATTTCAGATCCATTATCTGGTATACAAACTCGATCTCTCTTGTAGAACCAAAGACTCCGGCTGAAGCACTCAAGGATTCAGATTGGATCACGGCTATATTATGCAAAGTGAACTAAATGAGTTTGAAAGGAATAAGGTGTAGATTCTCCAACCTAGGCCTAAGCATCAATCAGTCATTGGGACTCGATGGGTGTTCAGAAATAAGTTGGATGAAGCAGAAAAGATCATTCGAAACAAAGAAATGCTTGTTGCTCTAGGTTACAATCAAGAAGAAGGTATAGACTATGAGGAGACTTTTTCTCCCGTAGCAAGGTTAGAGGCTATTGTAAAGGCTTGGATTTTAAATCCTAATTTTATCGGAAAAAGGGAATTTAAAATTTAATTAAATCGGATTTAAAACCTGTTTAACAAATTCCGACCTGAAATTAAATATTTGACGACCGGTTCCATCTTTTCGCCTCGATAATTTAAAAATAAATTCGGATGGTGATATCCTTTTTAAGTTTTAAAATCTAATTGATCGAAAAAGCGGGATTCGGGAAAACTAACTTTCGACACTAATTTCGGGGTTCGAAATTCGCGTATTCGGGATTTAATTCCGGGTATTTGGTTACCCAAAATCACACTCCAAATCTCACCCACTCCCGTCGCCTCACCCATCCCCTGCCTACCATCACCCTCACCAGTTCAAATTTTAATCCAAGCACCACTCTCACCTTCACTGATCAAGCCTCACCATCACCAACACTCCTCACCATCACCTTCTCGCAGCCAACCACCAACGTCACCTTCACCATCTCCATCACCACTCTCACCTTCACTGATCATTTTCACCTCAGCATCACCTTCACCACCAGTCGTCGTCGATCACCATCACCGCAGCCACCCTCTTCCTTGCCCTGTTTTGCCGCAAGGAGAAGCCAAGCCCCGACCTCCTCCTCCTTCGTTCCCTTCCACCAAAGGCCAGCAACAGCAGCAGGCGGAGCCACCCAGTGCCATCCAGAGCCGCCGGCGCCACCATCGGAGCCTCCAACACCGCCAACGCCACCCCCGTGCACCATCCCGCCCAATTAATTAGTGGGTTGCTCTGTTTTGTCAAGCCAACTTCCGGTAAGTCGTTCTCCTTCGTTTTTGATCGAAATCGCTTGTGGTCTTCGCCATCACGCTCATCAATATGCGGTACAGGACCGACAAGCCATCGCGAGCCACCGAAGACGCCCAGAACTCCGATCGGGAGCTCCGAAGTCGCGAAAAACTCATCTCGGTGAGCTCCGAATTTATCCTCGTTTCGATTCGTTTTGAGTCTTTTCGATGCTTTGACTAGTCGGGAGTGAGCGTGGGCTGAGTGCGGGTCGATCGGGTGAGGTCGAGAGCTCCGACGATCGTCGGAGCTCGGTCGGCGATCGTCGAGTGCGAGCACGAGGCGAGCTAGGGGCGACGCGTAGAGCCAAGGCCGAGGTCGAACCGCAGGGCGAGGAGGCGAGAGCGCGGGGAGCTGGCCGGACTAGCTGGGCGGGGCTCCGGCGCGGCGAGGTGCGGGCGACGGCCGGCGAGCACCTTGGCGGGAGGCGGGAGCTGTGCGGTTTCGAATTGGGGAAGGCGAAGAAGATGAAGGCTTGTGGGCCCCCCTGCCTACGTGTACTTATATATATATATATATATATATATATATATATATATATATATATATATATATATATATATATATATATTATATTGTTATATGATTATATTAAATCGGTTTGGTTCGGTTGGGTTCGGATCGGTTGGGTTCGGATCGGTCGGGTTTATCGGGTTATTTATTTAATTGGTTACGGTATTTAAAATACTATAATATTATTCGAGGATTTAAAAATAAAATATTATTTTGGGGATTTTATAAAAGGAGGGTTTATTAAATATTAAAGGGTAATTAAAATATCATATTAGATTATTTGGGATTTAAAATATATTATTTGGATTTGAATAATTGAAAAAGGATTTTAGCAAGTATTTCCAAGGTCGGAATTCTGAGCTGTTTGAATCGGAATTCTTAACTATTAATTCGGATTTGGAACGGTTTTGGGACTAACCTGAAAATTTGGAATTATTTAATGACTAACTAGCATGATGATTGATCGGTTGATTAACGGTGTGATTGAATTGACTAATAGCATGACATTGTGGTGATTATTAGACAAGATTAAATATTAGACTTTGATGAGGTTATATTATATATATATTATATGGTAAGAGATGATTATTATAATGAAAATATACAATTATATACTAAGTAAGAGTATGAGGTGATAGCATGCAAATTGGCTAAGTGAGAATTGGAAATTGTTTTAAGCTGATGAATTGGAGAATTATATGGAATATGGTATGAGTTGTGAGATGTTGGATTACGGGATAAAGTTAAGATGATGAACATGATGATGTGACGATTATTGTGTTAAGTTGTGTAGTTATGTGTGTATGAGATTTTCATGTTTGTGTGCCTTAGAAATAGACTCATTCATACGTTTATACTATTAGGTGACCATCTGTGACGTGTTGGATTCATACTGCCTGGTTGAGTACTTTGCTGTTCTGCTATACCAGGTAAGTCTCTTCGGAGCTTACTCAGTTTGATAGAGAGATATTCCCTGCTTTATGTGCATGATATACTAGGTGTTTGCATTCATGATCAGCATGCCATGTAGTATCATGCTAGGTTGCATTGACCGTTGAGCATTCTAATTCTTTATGCGTCTGTAAACAGAACGGCCGTTATCTGTGAAGTAATTAGTGTCTTTGCTAGGGTCATAGGATGGCCCAGTCCATTGGGTTCCGTCCTGAGTCGATCGAGTCATGGAACTTCCTTTGTTTGTATTATGAGCTGCATGCGGGCTTTATTTATTGTGGTTACGGGTTGGGTCTGCGGACCGCCCGATGATAAAGGAATGCATTCATGAACTGGCCAGTCTCCGCCCTATCGGAAGGGGGTGGAGGTAGGAGAGGGACATACCATTTGGTATTCTTTGCTGGGGCCCTATCTATTATTAAACACTTGATCTTAGGGACATGCTAGTGTGTTAATATTATGCCTTGCATCTAGAAGCATCTTTATAAGGAATAGCGTATATGTGTGCTTAGAGCTGGGATGCAGCAGGTGGGCATCATTCTGATCCCGCTCACCATTAACATTTTTAGGTATTATTTAAGTTCATCCCATCGGTGCTGTTTGCCTGGCGCGGGTCATTGTTTGGCGGAGAGTGAGGCTGGAGTGATAGACTTCACCAAAACTATGATTCACTATTTTGGATTTACATTTAGACTTTGTTTTGACCCGGCTCTGCCGTGGCATTCTCTTGTGTTTCAATTGATTTTGCTATTTGTATGACAACTGTTTTCCACGCATAGACTTACGACAGGTACAGGGGACTTCCCCGGGGATTCCAACGATCCCTTCGAATTTGGGTATGAAATCCCACCTTGAAAACTTTAGATTAGGCTTTCAAACCTTCAACCCATACTCGGGGCGCACGATCCCATCGAGGGTTTTCATCCCTCGAAACGTAACCCAGGAATCATAATCCCGGGCCGTTACAGCTATACGCATATTACTTTCATTTGCATCTTTTATGGGCATTAAGTTATTCCAAATGGACGTCAAATGTGCATTTCTAAATGGGGTTTTGGAAGAAGAAGTTTATGTTGCTCAACCTCCTGCATTTGAGAGTGATGAATTTCCCAATCATGTTTATAAACTGGACAAGGCTCTCTATGGTCTTAAACAAGCCCCTAGAGCTTGGTACGAGAGACTGTCCAAGTATCTTCTTTAAAATGGTTTTCAAAGAGGTTTGATTGACAAAACTCTCTTCATCAAGACCCGTGGAAATGATCTTTCGATATTTCAAATTTATGTTGATGATATATTATTTGGTGCTACTAACAACTCTCTTTGTAAGGAATTCTCTGAGATAATGTGCAGGGAATTTGAAATGAGCCTCATGGGAGAACTAAATTTCTTCCTCGGTCCACAAGTTCATCAAACAAAGAAGGGGATCTTTGTGAATCAAGGGAAATATACCAGGGACTTGCTTAAGAAATACAAGATGGATCAATCCAAAGTAGCAAAGACTCCCATGAGTTCAACACTCTCTCTTGATCAAGACAAGAATGGTAAGAATGTGAACCAAAAGGAGTACAGAGGTATGATTGGTTCACTACTCTACCTTACTGCTAGTAGACCTGATATTATGTTCAGTGTATGTATGTGTGCTCGGTTCCAAGCTGATTATAAAGAATCACATCTTATTGCTGTAAAGAGGATCTTCAGATACTTGAATGGATCTCAAGACCTTGGTCTCTGGTATTCCAAGCAGAGCAACTTTCGTTTAACAGGCTATTCAGATGCAGACTTTGCAGGATATATATATATATATAGGGTGGACAGGAAAAGCACATCTGGATGTTGTCAACTACTTGGCTCATCTTTTATTAGCTGGAATTCAAAGAAATAGAACTCAATTGCATTATCCACTGCTGAGGCTGAATACATAGATGCAGGAGCCTGTTGCTCACAAATTCTCTGGATAACACAACAACTTCGAGACCTCGACATTGATCTAAAAGGTGTCCCTATCAAATGTGATAATACTAGTGCCATTTATATCACTAAGAACTCTGTGCAGCACTCAAGAACAAAACATATTGATGTGAGACATCACTTCATTAGAGATCATGTGAAGAAAGGTGATGTATCTATTTCCTTCATACCTATTGAGTTTCAATTGGCAGATATTTTCACCAAGCCACTGCTTGAAGATCACTTCAACTTCATTAGATTGGAACTTGGCATGCTCAACAGGGAAGTACTTTCTTAGGGGGAGCAACACTCTCTCATGAAATGCATATTCGAATGGCTATCTCAAGACTTGGATATACTATGGTCTTGAGAGAACCAAAATCCGAATTATATTAACTTTGGTCTGTCCTTAACCCTGGAGACTTTGCTTACCCCCGTCTCACCCGGCTTTTCTATGCAAACACGACTGCCCACCGTATCAAGGGAACCCTAACCCTCGTCACAAAGGTCAAGAACAATCGAATTCGTCTCTCAGCCGATAGCCTAGCTCTAATCCTTGACCTTCCTAGAGATATACCCACTGACGGCTTTCCTAACAGGATTGATTCTATCAATCTTGCCCGAAAAGAGTTCTTTCTCCATGCTTCTCCTGATTTCTCTTCCACACACAAGCCTACCCACACAATACTCCAAATGCAGCCGAAATTGATCTTTGCAATTCTTGCTCGCTGCATTTTCCCTCGTGTCAACTCCAGGGAGTTAGTCACTGAAAATCTTCTTCAAATCCTTTACCTGGTCATGAACGGCTATGAGCCCAATCTTCCCGATCTAATGATCAATTACATGCTCCATGCCGCATTCCAGGCCTATGCCCCTACCCTATGTCAACATCCTTCCCAAAAATTTTGAAGCATTTGATGTCGACACGTCTACTGAAGAAAGACAGACTTACAGTGGAATAATTGATGAGTCTTTCCTTGAGCGTCTTGGGATTTCTAGGAACTTAAGGGGCCAGTGGGTGTTGAAGAAGGAAGGCAAGGGAGCACAAATTTGGTGGACGTTAAATATCGTGGTTTAAAATCCTCAAGCCCACTAACTAACTAATAGGTAGTATAGATGAGTAACAGGTCGATCCCATAAAGAACACGTACGACTTCTTAAATACGTTTGCAAAGCAAATTAACAAAGCAAAATAACAATATGAATGAAAGAAATAAGTAAACTAAAACAAGTAACAATAATTATGATGATATAGTTCCACTTACATTTGCAACAATAGTAATTCCAAAATCATTGAGCTGTTATGCAATAATGGTTATGCAATTATTCTTAGGCTTTCCATCTTCTTTGTTTTTAATTTCTTTCAAAATTTTATAGATAGGTATTTTTGTTTGAGAAATATTTCTATTATGCAATAATTTCTTTCAAATCTCTTTAGGTTTTATTTTTTATTGTGTCAAAAAATATTTTATACGGTTTCATATATATAAATCGGTTTTCCTATCTTATGCATCGAAGGAATAGGATAAGATCCCCAATTTAGAAAAAACTTATCCTTAATTAAAATATTTTAGCCAAATTTTAAATTAGATTCTTATATAGGGTACACTTATTTTTAGTAGGGAATCTTTTCCGAATTGGTTCTTATCCTATACCCATATAGGATAGACAGATAGTATATAAATAAGAGAATATAGCACTCAATATACCAAAAAAGTTTGCCCATTTGCAAAAGTAACCCCCCTCCTTTAAATTTTGCAAAACTATCAATTTGGCCAAAAAATTGCAGAAGTAACAGGTGCCCCCAACTGGCTATTCAAGACACCACAACCACCCCCAATTCACCCCTCATCTTGCGGCGCCTGCCCTCTCCGGCGCCGGCACTGTCGGCGACGCTGCTTTCATCCCGGTAGATGGGCTAGGGGTTGAGCTGCGCGGATGGACATGAAAGGAGCGACCTTTTAAGCCCTGTAAAATTGGGGGATTTGGAGATGTTAAAGAAGGTTATGGAAGCGAAACCATCTCTCTTGAAGCGCACCACTTTCTATGGGCGACACTTTCTGCTTCACATCGCCGGTGGCAGTGGCCATATCGATGTTGGTTCTCTTTCAAATTTTAGCATTTTTATGGGGTTTGGGTTTTATACTTTTAGTTGAATGATTTTGTGTGTGCTTTTACAATTTACAGGTGCTTTGTACCTTTCCACTTCCTCTCATTCATACAGTTTTTGGGAATTAGGAAGACGAAGTTGAAAATGAAGGTCTGAGGAGTGTGAATCAAACTGAAAATCTCGATTAATTGGTGGATTTTGGAATGGGGGGAATTTTTACTGTCACGCAACTTTTACCGTCATACATTTTTTTTGTCACACATTTTTTCTTTATTGGCAAACATTTTTTCCTTACTGGCATGGATTTTTTCTTTATTGGCACAGATTTTGCAGTTATTGAAACTTTTTTTAGCAAACTGTAACCTTTAGTTTACACACTTGTATCTTAGGTATAAAAACAAGTGACCCATAGTTATAACTAAAGGAGGGAAGGTTGTGTCGACGCTGTCGAGCATGATTGGAAGGACCAACCGTTTCTCCAAGATTGGGAGGGCCAACCATTTCTCCAAGATGGTGCTCATTCGCTATATGGATGATGCCCTTGCCGCTGCAGATTGGAAGCGGCTCCTGGATAGCCCCTTGGGGGAATGTGCTTGCTTGTTGATTTGTTTTAGGTCTGCAGGTTTTTGGTTGTGTTAGGACTCGTACATTTTCTCGCTTTTGATCATTTTAGGATTCGTAAGAAACTTCCTATTGTTGTTTTTATAACTATAGGAATGACACATAGTACATTTTCGTAAACTTCATATTATGGAAATTGGAATTTCGTATCTGGGTTTTGGGTTTTGTTTTTATAGCTATGTTGTTGTTTTCGAAAATTCTAAATTATATTGGTTTTATTTGATTTCATGTTTTCTATTACTTGGCTGGGGATTAACCACTAATGGCACAACATGTGTCGTTATTGGCAGGGTATCCATATTGGGTGGCACGTAACCATATCTTAACCTGTGTTGTTTTAATGGACTTGATTTTGCATATCAAAAGAGTTGGCACGCGATGTACCTATACTAGCACATAAAATATTCTTACATATGTAGATAGACGTTAAGGCTCAAAATGCGTTCTTCAAAAGAAGAAAATATGAGGCGTCCTCCTTAGGCTTTAACTACATGCTTTTAGCTGTGTTAGGACTTGTACACTTGCTCGTTTTTTATGGTTTTAGGACACGTAAGAAACCCCTTATTGTTGTTTTATAACTGCATGAATATGATGACTTTAGTTGATTTTAGGACTCGTACAGATCTGCCCTTGCTTGTTCTATTTGCACGACATATAAATAGACGTTAGTGGCAAGAAGAACATATTGATTGGCACGTAAGTCTTGCTTCTCTCCGTGTCCAGAAAATAATCTCACTTCGAAATATTTTTTTTCATAAACATAAATAAAGTGGGTGTCTATAGATAGATAAAATTAAATTAAGTTTAAAAATAAATTTATTTTTTAATTTTAACAAATGAAAATGGGTGAAAATTAGTTTAAAATGATTGAATTTTTCTCTCTCTCTCCATTCTTCCACTTTTCTTGATTTAATTTTTTTTTACCTTGCCTCTCATGCTTACCTGTTTACCTTCCACAGTTCCACCAGTGCTACAAGTTACCATTTATTTTGCAAAAGTAGCACTTTCTCCTCTCATTGCTATTTTTCATATGGCATTGCCATTTTTGCAAAGGTAAAGAAAATTTGGTATAGTTTTGCAATTTTTCCTATAAATAAACGAGACTGGAGAAGCCCTTGTTCATTCTTACAAGCTAGCTACATCTCAAGTTGAACTTGAGGTACTATACTTGCCTATATATCCATCGATCGATCATGTCGTCAGCAAGCTTGTTAGCAGTTACCAACCTTGATCTTCCTGAGTATAGCCCTAATCCAGATGCTCGTCGTTTGGCGGATTTCAAGCCAAGTCCGTGGGGAGATAGATTTCTTCACTACATCCCTGATGCAAAGGTATATATATTCACAAATGTACATAAACACATATATATATATACACAATTAATGACTATATTTTTGACGTATTCAGTGTATATATATATATTGCTCGATCTGGACGTACAGGCGATTGAAGCTCAACAAGAGTTGGGGATGGAGCTGAAAGAGGAGATCTATAAGGAGTTTGAATCTGGAGACAAGCCATTGTTAGAACAACTCTGTTTGATCGATTCAATTCAAAGGCTTGGTGTAGCTTACCACTTTGAGAAACAGATTGGGGATGCCTTGCAGCATATCCATGAGCCCACCAACGCGTCTTCGTCCGACGACTTGTTTCTTACTTCCCTTCGCTTTCGACTTTTGAGACAACATGGCTTCCGAGTATCATGTGGTACACAGCAGCTTTTTTAGGATTTTTTTTTGAAATAGCCAAAAATGGAAAAAGAATATGAAGATTAGTCAAAATATTAAAGTATTTTGGGATTTAGCCAAACTAGTACCTCAGAGTTTAAAACAAATTAATATAATAATTAAGTCGTTCTTACTTAATTTTTAATTTTAATTTTAATTTAACATTTAATAAAAAATACCGAAAATTAAAAAAAAAATATAAAGTGACTTAATTAAAAAAAATTACACACTAATACCCCCTCCATGGCTCCGTAGGACTGTACCCCCTCCCCCTCTCTCTCATTCATTTAGTCAGAGTCCCTCTTAGACCATCCGCAACCATGGGGTAACCTCTTTCATTTCTTTTTCCATCTTCCTATAACAACTTTACAACTCATTTATTTTTTTGTTTAAAATAATTTTCACTTTTTATACCTCTTTCTAAAAGGTTTCCTCTACAAACATGGGAATCCTCTTTTTTACCTCTTTTCAAATTTATTTTCACTTCTTCTTTTCATTTATATCTTTTCCTATATTATATGTGTATCATCATATATTATTTTAAATTATTTTTACTTATAATTTTATAAATAAATAAAAATAGCAAGTAGTTAATATAAATATATTTTATTACATATAGATTAAAATAAAAAAAATTAAAAACATTATAACATACGTAAATACTAATCACCTATAAATTCGGATCATAGCCTTGGAATTGGTTCCACAAGTGCTCAACCAAACCATTCGGATCATAGCCTTGAACACCCGAGAATGCTCAAAATGTTATTGGTTTGGAAAAAAAAAAAAGAGGATTGTACACATTGGTAGGATTATGTGGGGTAAATTTTGGATATTCGGGTGTTGGAGAATTGTTAAGCATTTGTAAGATCACTTGAAATTGAGGATTTTTGAGAAGATTTAGATCAAAAGGCATATTTGGAATGGGTGAAGTATTTGGATTATTGCGATCCATGGTTAAGAAAATAGGTGCAACTACAATAGATCAAGATGAGGTATAAATAGGGTAAAATTAGGCTCAAATTATAGAAAAAAATAAAATTAAACCAACGAGATATTTTATTTTAAAAAATAATGAAATATAAATATATTTTTATTTCATTTTAAATCCTATTACCACTAATAAATCTAAATGAAAAAGATATCATCCTACTTTATCATAAAAAAAAATAATTAGAAAAGGAAAGAGGTTACCTCTCTCTACCAAGGTAACCCCTTCCCACCTCTTAACTTAAGGTAAAGGCCACAACCATGGACTTACTTTTTAGCAAGCGTAAGTAAAACCCATGGTTGATCATTTACTCCCTTCTCTCTCTCTCTCTCTCTCTCTCTCTCTCTCTCTCTCTCTCATTTAGTCTGTACAGGCTGGACCCCGCCCTCCCTCTCTCCCCTCTTTTTTTTTTATACAGTAGGCAAAAATCGGGAGGATTCTACCGAGGTAGAATACGACCCTGATCATCCTCACGGATGATGTTACAGAAGTCCTTATTAAAAGGGATGTTCGACATATTACAACTCGCATGAGATCTAGCAATATAGTCTGCTGCTCTATTTGCTTCTCTAAAACAATGTTTAAAAGTAATTCATTCAAAATCAGCTTGAAGTCTTCTGATGAGCTCAATCTGCCGCAAGATTTCCCATTTGCTACTAGAATTGTCGTTGATGGCCTTAACCACATCCAGACAATCCCCTTCGATCTCTTCATCTGCAAAGAATTCTCGATGTGTCTCATTTCTCACTCCTCTCCTCGGTCCCCACGCCATTCCTGATGGCCTTTTGTTGGGATACGGTAATAGTTCCTTTGGATAAAGATAACTTTACACCTGCACAAAAAGCTTCCGCTTCTATTTCGGTTACAGATCCATTACCAACTATCTGTTGAAAAACCTCAATCACACGACCTTCGGAATCCCTAAGGATCCCCCCCACTTGGCAGGAGCCAGTGGGTTTAACCGAGCCATCTACATTTATTTTGTAGGTAGCCGAAGGTGGTTTCTTCCAAGTAACGTTTAGTCTCCTATTCCCACGCTTGGTTTTATCTCTCGGAATGGCTGTTGAAGCATTCTGCCAGTCTCTGACCGACCTTAGTGTTTTGGTTGCAATTTGAAGCGGAGAATCAAGTTTTTTATTCTTGAAAACTACCGTGTTCCTGGCTTCCCAAATGGCTTGCCAAATGAAACACAAGTCTTCAAAGTTATCCTAGGTGGGGTGTGTCCGGAAGATATCCTCTACTGTTGTGTTTAGAGTTGGGTTTTGAATTAGTATTTTGTTTGTGACTTGTTCGTAGTTGGAAATAACTCTTTTAGTTACTGTACAATGAAGAAGCAAATGATTGTTATCTTCATCCGCTTCATCACAGAGGCAGCTCTCTCTCTTTTTTTGTACTTTCCCCCACTCCTTTTCTCCCCACTCCTTTTCAGGCTTTTTTTAAATATATATAGATTTTCAGCATTTTTTCTATTAAATATTAAATTAAAATTTAAAAAAAAACAAAACTAAGTAACTCGTTGTTTACAATATTAATTTTTTTAAACCCTGGAGTAAAGCCGCTATTTCAAACAACGACTTTACCCCAATTTGGCAAAATCCCAAAATACTTTCGTATTTTGGCTAATCTCCAAAAAATTTCCCAATTTTTGGCTATTTCAAAAAAATAATAATTCATTTTTAGAGTATTAATACACATTTAGAAGACAAAAAATCTAATTAATAAAAACAATAAAAGATTAATTAAAATATGGATTAATACTCCGAAAAAACTAACTTTACTAAAGAGAAAGAAAGATTTGTATATCTTTGTAAATATAAATATTATGCTCATTAATTGGATTTTTTTTATCTCCTTTTATAATTTGTGATGAATTAAAATTGTATCTATATACTACCGAAATATTGTTTTAGAAATAGTACATTAATATTTTGTTATTTTCAATAGTTAGACTTTTTATCTTCTAAAAAAATCTCTCTTTAGTAAAGATAACTTTTTTTTGGGAGTATTAACGCACATTTAGAAGACAAAAAATCTAATTATTAAAAACAATAAAAGTTTAATGAAAATGTGCATTAATACTCCAAAAAAACTAACTTTACTAAAGAGAGATTTTTTAGAAGATAAAAAGTCTAATTAATGAAAATGACAAAATATTAATGTACTATTTCTGAAAACATATTTCAGTACTATATACATAAAGTTTCAATTCATCATCTTTCTATATAGTAAAAAAAGTTTTTTTTTTGTCATAAATGAGGTTGAATAAATGAGAAATGTTGATTTTTTTTTAAAAACTAATCATCACTTGAGTAAAACCCATCTTTATAAGAAGTTATAAAGTTCAATTTAACATTATCTAATCAATTATTTGTGTAGTATTTTGAAAGTAGAAAACCAATTATCATTTTTAAAAGCAAATTTTGAGTATTTGATAGTAAACATAATATAAAATTAAAATAACAAATTAAATTATATTCATAAGCTTCATCAAATATTTTTAAATTATAAATTACCAAAAATAGACCCCATATATAAAAATAATTTATTATATACATATATATATATATATAAGTACTTCATATATAACAGTAAGATTTATGCTCTACCATAATCTCAGTTTCCGACAAGAAAAAAAATAGTGTATAGAAAAATAAAACTATAATAGTTTTAGCATAATCTAGATGGAAAATTAAAACCTTGCAATTTAATTTAAGAAATATATACCTAAAAATATGAAATGAAAAAAGTCTAAAAAAGATAAATTACATTAGACCAAGTTTTTATTTAATTAATTTTTAATTGTGATTTGTTTTTATTCGAATTAATATATGAATGTATAAACTCATTGATACAAAAGTGAAAGGTTGATAATCCCGTGTGTAGAACAGGGTAGTCTACTAGTAAATTATAAAAGGAGATAAAAAATCTAATTAATGAGCATATAAAATATTTATATTTACAAAGATATGAAAATTTTATTATTATTTGAAAATATTAATTTTTAGTGAAATTTTAAGTAAGTTATCCGAATAATCAGTTGAGTAATGTAAATCAAAGAAGAAAATTAAAATAATAAGTAAACCATATAAAAAACTAGCTAGAAATAAATTTTGAAGAAACTTATTTGAATAATTAATTGAGTAAATAAAAGAAGAAAATTAAAACAATAAGATAATATTATTTACATTTTATACAAATATAATAATTGGGGCAACTATTATATAGGTATATGACAAATGGATAATTGTAGATTAATTTAATTTATTTGAGAAAATATGATAGCAATGGATAAAAATATAAAATAATTATATTTATATACCTATGAAAAAACTAAAATTATAAAATAAAATATGTTTTTCAAACTTGCTTCCTATATAACAAGTACTCCATGTTATATAGAGTTATTGATGAAATAAACCTTTAAAATCCACGTAGGGTGCCTTGTCAGCATTTTTTATCCGTGAGAAAACACGTGGTGACATGATATATATCATGTTATCACGGGTTTGTTAACTTGATATATATATATATATATATATATTATAAAAGTTGTGTACGTACATATTATTAATATTATTAATGCTTAATAATTGAATATTAATGTATATATAGATGTTTTTGAGGGATTCAAAAGCTTAATTAAGGGAAGCTTGAGTGAGGTGGTAGCCATTGAAGATGTGGATGGTATACTGAGCCTGTATGAAGCTTGCTACGTCAGGATTCATGGAGAGGAGATATTGGATGAAGCCTTAACGTTTACAACATCCAAACTGAAACTCGTACAAGACCAACTGAGGCACCCGCAGAAAGAGCAAGTCAGTCACGCCTTACACATGCCTCTCCACCGGAGACTCACACGAGTCGAAGCCGTGCACCATATCAAGCTCTATGATCAACAACCTTCCAACAACAAAACACTGTTACGATTCGCAAAGGTTGACTTCAACTTGCTCCAATCGACTCACAAGAAGGAACTCAGTGATTTGTGCAGGTAAATTAAGATTGAGATTTTATTTTAGATTTCGTTATATATAATTAAATACTTGTTACGTACGAATAATTTCACTGATCCCTCTTAAATATATATGGAATCATCTCTATTAAATACAAAAGATTGTGTGTGTGTGTGTATCAGGTGGTGGAAGCAAATAGGCCTTACTAAAAAACTTCCCTTACGAGACAGGCTTGTGGAGTCTCATTTTTGGACAATGGGTGTGTTTTTTGAACCTCAATATTCTCTGGAGAGGAAGATAAATGCCACTGCAGCCCAAGTTATCACTTCAATGGATGATCTCTACGACGCCTATGGAACGCTCGAAGAACTTGAGATTTTTACTGAAGCCGTTCAAAGGTCTGTACTAGTACTATATATATACATTGCTATGAATAATCATGTCAAACAAACAGATAATTTCGTATAATATATATCTGTAATCTATATATCTATATATATGTACTAAAATCGATGTATTGTCGTCTATGTGGCGCAACGCATGGGAACCATTCTGGAATGGCTCACCGAAAAGGACTTGTGGGTAGTACACATATATAGGTCTCCGGTTTAACTGTTAGGTTATTTTTTTTGCGATAAAATTTGTTCCTAAATCAATCACATGCGCGGGTCATCAAGTGGAACATTATATGTGTCGATTTTAGTGTATATATATATATATATATATATATATATATATATATATATATATATATATATATACATGTGTGTGTATATATATATATATATGTATATAGATAGATTACTTATGGCAACTGTTGTGCTAAATTCCACAATTCAAACTAGGTGGGACAAGTGTTACTTAGATCAACTCCCCGAAGTTTACAGCTGGTTCTATCAGACGCTAATTTTGGATGTTGTCGAGGAAATGGAGAACGATTTGGCTCCCAAGGGAAGATCAGTTTTTGTCCACTATGTCAGGGAAGAAGTACGTATATATGTATTTTAGTATATATATATATATATATATGTGTGTGTGTGTGTGTGTATATGTATGTATATATATACACAATGTGAATTGAACGTGTGTGCGCGCAGGTGAAAGCTATATGCAGAGTCTATCTAGTTGAAGCGTCATGGAGGTACAAGAATTATATCCCAACATTTGATGAATACATGGAAATCGTGATTCGAAACACCGGGTTTGTGCTGCAAACTGCTTATTCATTCCTTGCCATGGAGACGGCAAACCACAAGGAGTTTCAATGGCTTTGCAGTCTCCCTAAAACCTTTAAAGCTTTATGTCTCTTGTCGAGGATTCTTAATGACCTTAGCAGCCCAATCCAGGTACTTATGTGTGTATATGTGTGTGTGTCTTTTCCAATTAATTGACTAACGCTAGCTCGAATCTGCTATCGATGATCTGTTGATGATGAAGATTGATAAAACTCGGGGACATGCATGCTTCATGATCGAGTCCTATAAGAGGCAGTACCAAGTGTGTGATGAACAAGCCCGGAAAGACCTCTTAGAGAAATCTCACCAACTATGGAAGGAGATATGCGAGGCCATGATCCGGCCAACAGAGGTGCCGATGCCTTTGTTAAAGAGTCTGCTCAACATGTTTCGTTGTACAGAATACTTGTACGACCGCGGTGAAGATGCATTCACTTGTCTTACCAAAGCCATCATCGACGACATTACAAGTATGTATGTGGATCCGATCCCGATCTGATCCATCCATCGAACTGGCTCCGTCAATCGTCTTAACTATTAGCACGTACGCATATATAATTACGCACTCTGCTATGCTAATAAATAATGTGCGCGTGCAATTTCAAAGTCGATCGTGTTGTGTACGTGTGTGGTGCGAATCGCTTTGGCTTGGTTGGTCGACTGTGTGCTTCAAAGTCATGTTGCATTGTGTGTAAAATTAATGTTGTTGTATGAGCTGTGTCAAACCATATCTTGTGATCTCTTTGCACTATTTGTGAATGCAGAGTGATAAATAATTCATGATGAGTGTATTATATTGCTTGTGCTT
The DNA here is from genome assembly GCA_963922045.1 of Persicaria maculosa. Taxonomy (NCBI): domain Eukaryota; kingdom Viridiplantae; phylum Streptophyta; class Magnoliopsida; order Caryophyllales; family Polygonaceae; genus Persicaria; species Persicaria maculosa. The sequence continues at coordinate 7,449,175 of OY998255.1, read as the reverse complement.
TATCAAATATATACCGGTTTGGTGTGCATCTAATGACCATAGGTGTTTCACAATTAGTCACATTGGTGAATAATGTACGTATAAGATCGAGTGATGTACACATTCATTCACTCAATACAATCAAGAAACAGATTCCAATCTCTCTCTCTCTCCCTAACTAACTCCTAACCGAAGAACCTCCATTGATGGAGTGATCTTGAGCTCTCTTGAGCTTCCTTCGGTTTCTTCTTATGGTATCAGAGCGCACGGGAGATCCGTCGTCGCTTCTTCAACGTTGATCTGCATCTCGGAGCTTGGATTACAGAGATGGAGAACGGCACCAGAAATACGATATATTCCTGGAGCTTTTGGGAATCAGCACCACATGAATGATCCATTGAGTTTGTCTAACTCGGATCATCCTGGAGCTCAGCTCGTTGCGAATCTGTTCAATGGCTCTAACTTCCTCAGTTGGAGTAGAGGAGTTTAAATGGCGCTTGGTGCCAAGTTCAAAATCGGATTTATCGATGGGAGCTCATCGTCGGAAAACGTCATGCCTGGTGATCTACATTGCTGGAAACGGTGTGATTACATGGTACGCTGTTGGATACTCAATTCCATGGCACCGAATCTCTCTGAAGGATTTATGTATGTCGAATCCTCGAGAGAACTTTGGTTGGACATCATCGAGAGGTATGGTCAGTCCAATGGTCCACACTACTAGAAAACTTCAATTATTCATCTGTTGTCAACAGATGTCTTTCAAAAAAAAAATCCGATCTCTTTGTGCGTGTAGTAAAAGATCAAACTTTCCACATCGGTTTTAAGCAGATGTCTTTTCTTAATTAGAACCCCTCATTTTTTGTTATGACATATTCACTTATTGATGAATATCCATAATTTGTCATTTGAAAACATGTGAAGATGTCCCCCTAAAGCAAAAAAGTGACATTTACATCTTTATTTATAAAAATAAGCGATGTCTTAATATAGAAAATAGACAACAGTTTTTGTTTTAGTGATCACGTTTATAATTATGTTCGATATATAATTTTTGAGTTTATATTGTTTTAATATAACCGACCACATGAAATATAGGCATAACCGATGTATTTCCATATTATCGACATCACATTTTTTGTTATAACTGATGTGTATAACTACACTGGCATCTGTTTTAATAGACGGATCTGATGTTAGATGTATGAATGCCCTGCTATTTTCATATTTAATCCGATGTTTTATAATGGGATAGGCAACACGCTTTTGTCGATAGATCATCGCATTTTGTATGGTCTTCAATATGATAGGTCGTTTAGTAAAAACATGTACATATATACTACCATCATATTGTCACATTTACAAAATCCGCTATTCATAGCCACAAAATTGGCTAGCCACAACATCTCAAAACAAATAAAGCATATCGACGAATATATCTTAGGACAAACTAAACACCAAACTGCCTGGAAAGATAGAAAGAAACGCCAGGACGTTCTAAAAACTGCCAGGAATGGCCATAGAGAATGCATAATAGAGTTTATCCTTCGATCCCCACATCACCTTGAACTTGAACTTAAAGAAACACCAATGACCGGATAGAAAGTACACACCGTTGATTCCATTGACGACTGATAGAGCAAACAGGAAGACATATAACTGAAAGCACCATGCAACGAAGAAAACTCAACTCATAGGGGAATACATGTCATCAAAAAGGAAACAAAAGATAACTCATGCTAAAAATTTAGGCTTTTGCTACTAGTTGGAAATAGAACTGGTAATCACACAAAAAACTGATGGATACCACCCAATCCAACCAGACCATTCACTAGAATCCTAAGATTTCCATTATCACTAGCAATTACAATCAATACCAAATAAACAAAAATTCCATCTACAGCATCACATGAAATTATAAGAAGACAAATTGTCATCCGAAATAGCCATGTAATGAAACATATATGGTTCACAGTATTCAAATCAAGCAACCAATATGTATATGGGAGTAAACACATGATTGATAGTCAATCACTGGATGCAGCTAAAAAACACAAGGATCGGTTGCTAGAAAAGGGCTTACCCGTCTGTGCAGTCACCCTCGCCACAACGCCCTGGTGCTTGCCAATTGATATCCCAATACCTGATCGATTCAGTGTAAACTTGATCAAATAAGCAAAAAAAGGTGAAACAAAATTGAGGTTGACAAGAGAAAGATGGGTATACGTACCCTCTGTTGGATCTTTTATTGTCCATTTCTAGCAAGTTATCGACGCCATTGCACTTATGGGGTAGCACAGAAAAAAATCAATTGATTTGAAAATTCACAAAATTTTGTATAGAAAGGCAAGACATGACAAAGAGGAGAGAAGAACCAAACAGAACGCTGACTGATCGAATCCAACTAAAACGTCGGTCGATCAGGGCCAACCAAAACACCGGTCGGAGAGAAGGATAGAAGAGGAGAACGACGAACCTGAACACCGGAGAGTGTCAGCTGATCAGATCCAAACAAAAAGCCGATTGGAGAGAAGGACATAAGAGGTGGAAGACGAACCTAGAAAGTAGAGCGTCGGCCGATCAGATCCAAGTAGTCAAGCAGGAGCTTTAATTCGAGAATGGAGGAGAAGAAGAGCAAAACGGCGCTGGTGCTTCTTCTTGATTGCTCGAGCCATAGCCCCAAATCAAGCCCCGGCCCCCAAATTAATCGATTGAGAGAACTGGGTTTCTTAGGGTGTAGAATTAAAATTAATTTAATAATTTAGTATTTTGTAAAATTGTAAGGTAAATGAAAATATATGTACCACACTTTTGTTTCTTTAATAATTATTTGAGTTCCCTCCCAAAATTTTCATTTTCTTTATTTCCTCCCAAAATAAAATTTGCTTTTATTTCCCTCCTAAATTTTGGGTTGTTCTTTTATTTCCCTCCCAAATATTATTAGGTTGTTCTTTCCCTTCCAAAATAATATTTTTCTATTTTATAATTTATATTCCTTTTTAAAACTTATATATTTAAAAATATTTAAGTTTTTTAGTTGTTGTAGAATATATATTATATGGTCAATGAAGAAATATACTTTTTGACAATAGATTTGTAGGTATTCTTTCTAGAACGATATAATGAAAAATGTAAGTTAAAACTATTTTAGTGGAATTTATCTTTTCTATTTATCTAGGAATTCATTCTTTAGCAATAATAATTTTCAACTAACCATTCAAATATATACTATAGTAATTGAATCTTAGTTATCAAATTAGATATGAAGTTTGGATAGATCTTACTTTGGACCAATATCATAACATTTGATAATTCTCATTTAGATGGGAGAAATCTTGTTTCATATAAGCAGTGTACTGTACTGATATTTTATTTTTAATCATATTAACAATAGATTTGTAAGTGTTCTTTCTAGAATGATATAATGGAAAACACAAGTTAAAACTATTTTAGTAGAATTTTTCTTTAGCAATATTAATTTTCAACTAACCATTCAAAATATAATATATTGAATTAATCTTAGTTATCAAATTAGATAATATGAAGTTTGGATAAATCTTACTTTGGATCAATATCATAAGTCATAACATTTGATAATTCTCATTTAGATGGCATAAATCTTATTTCATTTAAGCAATGTACTAATATTTTATTTTTAATCACATTAACAATAGATTTGTAAGTGTTATTTCTCAAACAATATAATGGAAAATATAATTTAAAATTATTTTAGTGGAATTTCTCTTGGAATTAATTCTTTATCAATAATAATTTTCAACTAACCATTCAAAATATACTATAGTTATTGAATCTTAGTTATCAAATATATTATACAATATCAAGTTTGGATAAATCTTACTTTGGACCAATATCATAACATTTGATAATTCTCATTTAGATGACCGAAATCTTATTTTGTTTAAGTGGTGTACTAATATTTTATTTTTAATCAAGAAAAGACTACCTATACAATCCAACTTTAAACTATATCGGTATATCCTATAACACGCTATAAATTCATAATAATACTATACAGTGCAAATACACATTATAATACATATATATATAGATTAAGATCGAATTGATAAGAAATAACTTCAGTATAAAAAGATAAATATCTCATATATAAATTATTATTATAAATATGACTAAAAATCTAAAATGTCGATTAATGTTGAGTTACACCTTGTATAATGCAAAATTTGAATCAATTTGAAATTTTAATAAAATAAAAGTTTGGTTTAACTAAAATTGATTTCATTTATCCAATTTGAGTCATATGGTGGATTTGATAGAAGCTTGATTCAAGTGAACCTCAATTTGACGGAAACTCGATTCAAACGAAATCCGGTTCAACCAAAAAAAGAAACTCAATTTAAGTGAAACTATATTCAACTAAAACTCCATTTGACCAAAAACCCGTTTAAGTCGAAACCCGATTTAATCGAAGCCCAGTTTGATCGAAGCTCGATTCAACCGAAACTTGATTTGTCTGAAATCCGAAATTGCTCGATCAAATTACAACCGAGAACCCGATTGTATCTGAAAAAAATAATGCCCGATTGAACCCGATCCGACCCGACCCGACCCGAATTGTCATAACACCCGGTACCAACCCGAGTCCGATTTGTCCTGAAACCGAATAATCCGACCTGAACCCGACCCGACTCGCCCAATTGCCACCCCTAGCTCTGGGTTGAGGGATGGCTTGTTTAGATAGAAACACAAGAATGGCTTATGGCTACTGCACTCTACTTCTTGAACGAAGATGAATTGAAACTCTGGCATTCTACCTTGAAGTAGGTTTATAAATTAAAACACCATGTTGAACTTTATAACTAATATATATTCGGGACAGCATCTTGGATGTACAGTTAATTACCTCAAGTGGATTGCAGTGCTAATTTAGATGTTGTCTTCCTCATCAGGCTTTATGGCTTCACCGTCGCTACCTGTCTGTGTGTTGGGCAAAACACTGCTTATCTGACAATCATGGTAGTCAGTCAAGCTCTGATAAGAGCAAAACATTAAATCATCTTACAATGTTTTTGGACAACGAGATAGATCTTCTTCAGCATTGCTTGAACATTCCAGAGAATGGCTTTGATGATGTCCAAGCACAGTCGACTTATGCAGCTGCCTATATCCTGTGGTTGAACAAGGTATGGTATACCAATTCATCCTCTCTTTCATTGCTAAGGAGCTATATAATTCTGCAGTTGATACAAACTAATGAACTGACATGTTGCACCCACTTTTACTGTGTTTGTAAGCAAACACTTGAGACAGTAGGGATAAATCTAGAGGAGAAGCTTCAACCTGATGATCTAAGAACACTGTTAATTAAGTCATGCCCAGAAAAGAGTATAGTTTGGGATTCTTTGTTGGGAAATCATTGAAAGCCGACTACTGGTGAGTCTGGTTTGCTGAATTGATGCTGATGATAATGGTTTATGAGTCAAGTCCCCATTTAAAAGATCATTGATTTGTGATGCTGGTGTTGAAAAATACTGTATTTGACAGTTTCAATGAATGCGCGCGTTACCGAAGCAAAGCTTCGTCTAGCTGTTGAGAAACACATGCATCGTCAAGGGTACGTGACTACGGACATTAATTGACATCTCTAGAACTTGATTTCTAGAATCCTTACTTGTCAAGTGCCATTTTAACTAAACTAGGGGCTTTTGTTTCATAATTGTTCGCCTTGTTTGATTTGGAATGCGTGAAGGACTCAAAGTCCGGTGTTTTGGGGATGGAAAAACAATGTCATCTTCTTTAATGCAACTCTCAAGAGCTGTGTCCCCATCCATGTAAACCACAGAGAAACGGCACAAGATATCAAAATTATGTATTAAGGTGACTTTGATGGAAAAGATTATATATTAATTTAATAATGTTTTTTTATAATAACTATTTTTGGGAGAAAATTGTGTAAGAATTGATAATTTGATATCAATTATAAGACGCCACATAAAATTGTATAAATGCGTTAGTTTGAATAATAGATAGATATAAAGATAGATGGATAAATAATATAAGACGGAAATAGATAGATAGATAGAGGGAAAGAATAACTGTTGAATGATTACTATATATATACCAGAGTAGAGGTAATTCAATACGCAGTGAGAGTAGCAATTGAATTTGTTGTTCCGAATCAAGACTTCAAGAGAGAGAATGCAGAGGATTGAGCAAGAAGAGGATCTCAAGGATGAGAAGAAGCCACGACGTCCTCTGCCGCTGGACGAAGAGGATATTGCCCTGCTGAAAACCTATGTGAGTCGTCCATCTCGATTGATCGATATATCTCCAATTAATTATTAAATTGGTCAAATTAATATATATAAATTGAAATAATATATTTTGTGCGCACGCGCAGGGGTTGGGACCTTACTCAAACAAGATCAAGAAAGCCGAGAAGGAAATCAAAGAAATGGCGAAGAAAGTGAATCAGTTGTTAGGGAATAAGGATTCTGATACGGGACTGGCTGCACCTACTCACTGGGATCTCGTCTCAGATAAGCAATTGATGCAACAGCAACAACATCTTCAGGTTGCAAGCTGCACAAATATAATTAACCCAAACACCCAACATGCCAAATATGTTATTAATCTCAACCACATAGGAAAGGTACTTACTTACAACGTGTACTTGTTTCTTCTTTATGTTAGGGGAAAGTCTTGTTGGGCCCGACCAGAAAACCCAACATATAAGCCGGACTGGGGCACCATCCCAAAACCAATTGGCATTAGGTGGAGTAGCCCAGATGTGGAGTCCATCTCAATCTTCGGTGCAACCGGCCCACCTGCCGAACCCGGCTCTGATACCAGTTTGTTAGGGGGAGTCTTGTCGGGTCCGACCAGAAAGCCCAACATATAAGCCGGACCGGGGCACCATCCCAAAACCAATTGGCATTAGGTGGAGTAGCCCATCCACTTATATGTTAGGTTCAGAATCATCCCACTTCCGATGTGGGATTCACAAGTGTCCCAACAAATCCCCCTCTCACTTGCGGTTGGAATTGAGACCTCCACGCAACGGGTTCGACTAACCCGTCATCGATACAGATGTAGAGTCCATCTCAATTTTTGGTGCAACCGGCCCACCCGCCGAACCCGGCTCTGATACCAGTTTGTTAGGGGGAGTCTTGTCGGGCCCGAACAGAAAGCCCAACATATAAGCCGGACTGGGGCACCATCCCAAAACCAATTGGCGTTAGGTGGAGTAGCCCATCCACTTATATGTTGGGTTCAGAATCATGCCACTTCCGACCGATGTGGGATTTCACAAGTGTCCCAACAATCCCCCTCTCACTTGTGAATCCATCACGACTCACAAGTCTAGCCCGGTTGGAATTGAGACCTCCACGCAACGGGTTCAACTAACCCATCATCGATACAGATGTGGAGTCCATCTCAATCTTTGGTGCAACCGGCCCACCCGCCGAACCCGGCTCTGATACCAGTTTGTTATGGGGGAAAGTCTTGTTGGGCCCGACCAGAAAGCCCAACATATAAGCCGGACCCGGGCACCATCCCCCTCTCACTTGCGAATCCATCACAAGTCTAGCCCGGTTGGAATTGAGACCTCCACGCAACGGGTTCGACTAACCCGTCATCGATTCAGATGTGGAGTCCATCTCAATCTTCGGTGCAACCGGCCCACCCGCCGAACCCGGCTCTGATACCAGTTTGTTAGGGGGGAAAGTGTTGTTGGGCCCGACCAGAAAGCCCAACATATAAGCCGGACTGGGGCACCATCCCAAACCAATTGGCATTAGGTGGAGTAGCCCATCTACTTATATGTTAGGTTCAGAATCATCCCACTTCCGATGTGGGATTCACAAGTGTCCCAACACTTTACTTACAACGTACGTACTTCTGTATGTTATATCGATCTAATCTCGGTTGCAGTTTGTTGTCGGACTTGGTGATCAAGTTTCACCAACGGATATCGAACCAGGCATGCGTGTTGGGTAGGTTCTTAATCTTATATATAATATATATAATATATTTTTCATGATTTTAATTTCCTGTTCCATGTGTAAGATCGATCAATATGATGTCAATTATATATATATATATATATATATATATATATATATATATATATTTCAGGGTAGATACAAATAACCACCAAATCCAGATTCCTTTGCCTCCAAAAATAGATCCCACTGTGACACTGATGACTGTCGAAGACAAACCCGATATTACCTACAATGATGTCGGAGGTTGTAAAGACCAAATTCAGAAGATGAGGGAGGTTTTGGAATTGCCCCTGCTTCATCCCGATAAATTCGTGAAGCTAGGAATCGATCCTCCCAAAGGAGTTCTTTGCTATGGTCCCCCTGGAACCGGCAAGACCCTGCTCGCTAGAGCCGTTGCTAACAAAACGAATGCCTGCTTCATCCGAGTTAATGGCACTCAACTTGTGCAGAAGTATGTTGGCGAGGGAGCTCGAATGGTTCGTCAGATCTTTCAGATGGCGAGATCCAAGAAAGCTTGCATTCTCTTCTTTGATGAAGTCGATGCTATTGGAGGGACGAGCTTTGATGATGGTGCTGGTGGAGACAATGAGGTTCAACGTACCATGCTTGAGCTTGTCAATCAACTTGATGGTTTTGATGCTCGCGGAAACATTAAGGTCCTCATGGCTACCAACAAGCCTGACACCCTCGACCCAGCCCTTCTTCGACCTGGAAGGTTAGATCGTAAAGTCGAGTTTGCTTTGCCTGAGTTGGAAAGTCGAGCACGAATATTCAACATCCACACCAGGACTATGAATTGTGATAGAGAAATCCGGTTTGATCTTCTTGCTCGCCTTTGCCCCAACTCCACAGGTGCCGATATAAGGAGTGTGTGCACCGAAGCAGGGATGTATGCCATTCGAGCAAGGAGGAAGACGGTGACGGAGAAAGATTTCCTGGGAGCTGTGAACAAGGTCATTAAAGGATACAACAAGTTTAGTGCTACTCCCAAGTACATGGTCTACAACTAATAACTACTGTATACCTGTCATTGAAAATTTGCAATGTAATATAGCTGCGCTTGAAGATACTATTTGTACAGAAAATACAATAATATATAATATACTATATATATATATATATATATATGGTAATTAAGTTTAGCTTAGTAGCTTGAAATCATCATTATGTTCTGTTGTCTATATATTACAGTAATTTGGATGTTATGAAGTAATTAAGGGAGGCCTCTACTGGAAAAGGTTACAAATTTTATATATAAAAAAAGGAATAAAGAAGGTAATTATTAGAATAGTAATTAATTAATCTTAATTTAAATATGAACTATATTCATTAAGATTATCATTACCTTTGTATACTAAAAAACAAACAAGTAATGAAATCGAAAATTGATCGAACCGCGGATTCACAAGCCCCTGATGAAACTGGGGAGGAATTGAAGGTGGTGCTGGTATACTAATTACCCATGAATTCCATGTACAGGTAGGAGTGTTATGTGAACACGAATAGCTCGAATTCGAGTCGTGCTCACTCGATAAAACTCGACTCGACTCGATAAAACTCGACTCGAGCTCGTTCATTTTCTAAATGAGCCGAGTATGAGCACATTTTTAAGCTTGGTCCAAAGCTCGGTTTGTTCGAATTAAACTCGAATAGCTCGAATTTTATGGAATTTCTAAAATTCCCTTTAATTTACTATATAATGAGCAAGTAGAATTGTCTAAAGCTTGAAAAAAGCTCGGCTCGAGCTCGCTCATTTCCTAAGCGAGCCAAATATGAGTACATTTTTAAGCTCGAGTCAAAATTTAGGCTCGCCTCGAGCTCACTCATTTCCTAAACGAGCCGAATGTGAGCACATTTTTAAGCTCGAGTCAAAATTTAGGCTCGCCTCGAGCTCGCTCATTTCCTAAACGAGCCGAATGTGAGCACATTTTTAAGATCGAGTCAAAATTTAGGCTCGTCTCGAGCTCGCTCATTTCCTAAACGAGCCGAATGTGAGCACATTTTTAAGCCCGAGTCAAAATTTAGGCTCGGCTCGAGCTCGTTCATATTCTAAATGAACTGAATATGAACAAACAATACTCGGCTCGTTCGGCTCGAATAACAACCTATGTACAGGTTTGCGCACCCGGCTTGTGTGTTCGGCTTGGTTAGCGCATGGTGCGCTCAGACGTGCGTGACCCCCCACGTCATATGGCCCACCGGGTTTTAACATGGTATCAAAGCGGTACGGTCTGGGATCCAGGTCTAATGGGTTGGTCGGCCTTAAGGTTTTAAGTCGTCAAGTGCAACTGGCAGATATTGCGGGGTCATGCACTTGCACTTGAGGGGTGTGTGGAAAGATGTGAAATATACATCCCACATTGATTAGATCGATGATGAATCCAAGTCTTGCATATAAGTCGGTGAGCTACCCCACCTAACACCAATTGGTTTTAGGATGGAACCCCACTCGGCTTGTGTGCTCGGCTTGGTTAACGCATGGTGCACTCAGACATGCGTGACCCCCCACGTCATATGGACTGCCGGGATTTATCACTATTTTATTATTTAATAATTAATAAGGAGTATAAATTATAATTATTATTGTTTTTTATTAATATTATTACTAATATTATTAATTTAAAGTTATATTATATTATACTTGATTACTATTTTTTTTATCACTATTTAATTATTTAATATATACTGAGTATTTTCTATTGTTGTTGTGGTTGACCCAACTCTAAATCCATTCTTGACAGGCAAATGAAGTGAAATTTTACAACACCAGTAAACTCAAAACACAGACTCGCATTGCACATCAAGCTAGAGTATTAATTTAACCGAGACAAGCAAATGAACATAACTAGTTATTACATGTCGAAACTAGAGCTGAAGGGGTGCTACAAAATAAGGGCTACTTACTACTTAGGGTCCTCGCTTGAAGCATACATGATGGAATTACTTGATGAAAATTCACCTCCCAAATCAAGATTTCCATAAGATACTTAGTTCGGGTGAGTCGAGTTGAGTTCTCAGGTTGAGTCAGGTTTTGCCAGCTCTATTCGTGATCATGTTCGTTTTGACACTATTGTGATTGCTCATGTTCTCTCTACGATTGTCAGACATAATCACTAAATCTCTTGAACATATGCATTTTCATATGTTATACTTCACAAATTGGGCATTCATTATCCTCCGATTTCAACTTGAGGTCAAGACTCGGGTATTGAGATATGATAGTTTGTAAATATATTTGAATAATACTCCGTAGTAGTAGTACTCCCTCTGTTTAAAATTAAAAGTCGTTTTAGATAGAGTGGCTTGTTTCAAAATATTAGACGCTAGGAGTACAAATTATATTCTCTCTCCTAATTAATCACTTCTTTCCCAGTATGCTTCCCCACCATAATTATATTCTCTCTCCTGATTAATTACTCCAAATTTAAATGATAGGGAAGGCGAAAGGTTAATCACTCTGGACTCCAAATTTAAAATGGTTGCACTACTCTTATAACAATGCAAATCTGCAATACATTAATTATGCCTTAATCCCTGTGTCAAAAGCTAAAATGACTTTTAATTTGAGACGGGAGGGAGTATATTTTAATGATCACACTCTCGAAATATGTACCGGACATCTGGCATCAATCTCTACTACTATAAAAGCGCCGGTAGTTGAGCACTATCTGGCCGTCCATCGCTGAAAGTTATAATTCAAGATCGACGGCTACGCTTTCTACCGCCTTCACCCTCGTGGTGCTCCTCGTGGCCGTCTGATTCAGACGTCTCCTCCCTGTCTTTAGTTCAGAGGCGACTCATCGGCCGTCTAAGGCTACAACCCACCAGACGCCATCGCCATCAATTTCCCCTCGCCTTTGAGCATAGAAGTTATCCATGGCCTGAATTCATCTTCTGTTCCACTTCCTGGTTCATTTGTTTCTCCTCTACTCCAAACATGATCTTCTCCACCCTCTGCTTCATTTGTCTTCCAATTCCAACACCTCATAGTTCCAATTTGTTGATTTCACAGCCTTCCTACCGCCTTCGGCCCATTCTAAATTTCTAGGGTGTCTTATCCTTCCGTATACATTTATCAACGATTCTAATTGCTCCCGGTAGCTCAGAAGGCTCTTGGTTGTCCTGCTTTTCACCTCCAAACCCTCTCTATGAGTTCTTCCCCTTGCTCTCTGTCGGTGCTAAGCTCTGAATCGGTCGGCGAACTACAACCTGACACCGAAGATGGCACCAAAGGTATCAAATTTTGTTTTTGTTTTTGTGAGTTTAGATTTTAGGGTTGTATCTTATTTGCTTTTTTGGATTTGTGCAGAGATGGTTTATTTTAATCTTTCTTATTAATCTTCAATTCAAAAAATGCATATCAGTTTTGTTTGATGATATCTCAGTTTCGTTTCTCTACAAACTTTGATGAAATAGTGTATTTAAAACTCTTAAAATTTAAGGTACACACATGTAATTAATCATGCACTCTATGTGTTCGATGTAATGTGCAACAAATTGTTGATTCAAAACTCTTCAAATTTAAGTACAATGAAATATCCACAAATAGCCATGTAATTTTTCATTCCATTTGACGAAATTTAGATGTGTATGAATCTATAAAAAGCTCTTGAATTTCACGTTGGAGTTCATTATTCAGCCCTTCCTTAGCAAGGGTAACATCCTGCCATTAACAAAGTAGCGCAAAAAATAAGGTCAATTTTTAGCCTTTTACATATCTACATTAACATTACTGAAATTGAATTGCTCAAACTTCTGAATTTGCTATCTGATATGAGTTCGATACCCATTTGTCTATAGCCATATAACCGAATGCACACACGTCACTAGGATATACCTATTCAAAGCTGAAACTGGCTTTTTTTTAACTTTATGGGTCAACTTGAAAATAACACATAGAATGTTATTATTGTGGGGACTTTGTCAGTTAACTTTGTCTGCCTTCACTTATCTTCGGCAGGGAAGTATGAAAAATAAGTTCAACTTTAAAAGGTCAAGTCTTCACTTATCTTAGGCAGGGAAGTATTAAAAACAAGTATGGTACAAAAATAACCCTCATTTAAAGGATGTGTGCCTATTCTTTTTCAAACGCACAAGATACCTACCTTGGAGGAGTATGGTACAAACTTGAAAAAGCTGGCAGAGAAGGTCCTTCGGTTCTTCTCATTTGTATTAAGAATCCTAGAATCTATTAGCGATGTAGGAATTTGTAAAAGATGACTCTCATTTTCATTTCTCTAGGGCAAATTGGACCCTGTAGTTGAAAGGCAGTCACAAATCCAACATGTCACACTGAGAGCTGCAGCCATCCAAGTATAACATTTTTCACTCCTCGCCATTTCTTTATATGTAAACAAAAAACAGTGGCCACGAGGGAAGGGGAAGAAGCAATTTCCCCCGTAGATTTTGGCTATAATCGTTCAAACAAGGTGATTTTTTCCTCTCGAATCGAGCTCTCTTTATTATTCTTTCAGTTTCAGGTTTTTCAATTACTTATTCTGATTTGTTCAACAAATTTCGTTTTTCCTTTTTTCTGTTTCAGATTCGATTCCCAAATTCGTCTCCAAGACTCCAACTCTAAGATTACCCTCGTTCCTGCTGCTCGTTTGGTTTCTGGAGTTGAGGTTCGATTTCGTTCCGAATTAAGATTACCCTTGTTTCTCTTGTTGAAATGTTCTTTGCCTTCAAGGAAGTTGCCGATGGCAAGCAGGATATTCCACTTTCATGAGGAGCAAGGAGATTTGCTGCCAGGATGAGGGACGGGGGATGCAAGGTAATTCAACTTATTACCTTGGGTCTTTTCTTCAGTTTATTGATTCTCACACAAAACATTACAGGCAACCTCTTTTGTTAATCCACTGTAGGGAATTATAGCATTGCTGTGCTGAAAGGATGCACATCCATTTTCTTCGTGCAGCCTTTTTCCCGTAGCAGTTAATTTCCTGTTGGGAGTAACAGATATGCAAAATTACTTAATGGATTCACCACTAGAAAATGGAAGATTTGGGCTCTTCTGAGGAAATGCACAACCAAGACGCTAAACAAAGAGGTCATTCAAAGCACAGTTGAGACAACAATACTTGCTTTCTTTTAATGAATTCATCTGTAATGATCTCGTGTGTTTCTTGTTTTGTAACTTTATTCACATAGATTTTTTTCCCTCTCAGGTTTTGTGGAGTGGCTTAAATCTGTCCTTTCAGATTTAAACTTATCCATTGAAGCTTTAGAAGCAGATATAAGAGCTTGCTTGCTTCATGGCACTGTGTTATGTTGCTTTTTGAATAAACTGATTCCGGGATCAGTTGAAATGGTGGGATTGTCTTCTTCTGACTTGAAAACTTACCTCCATGCCTGAAAATAGATTGTTTTTTGTTTTGGGCTCTTCTACTCTTTTGAAAACATCCTGTGCTTATCATGGAGATGGTGCCGAACCCCAGTCTGCAACTATTTGGAAATTTTTGCTGGCAATGGATAGAATGGGCTTGCCAAGATTTTAAGTATCAGACTTGGAGAAGGTATCAAATGTTGTCTTATAGCTATTATGATTTTGACTCATCTGACAATTTTTGTTACCGTAGTGAGTAATAACTGGGCAATACATTGATTAGGTTGCTACATACAACATAGACTCGATCTACCGAATCCAAGTATGGCCTACAAATTCTTGTTGATTAGCATGTACATTACTTCCCTGCGCTTAGTTGCATCTCTTTTTTTTTTTTGCCCCTTAAAACTTGTTCCATGACAAAAAGCATCTGTGCACTACTAACACTTTGAGTAAAATATGCTTATTCTTTTGGTATTGTTTTTGAATGCTTATTCATTATACAGAAATACCTACTGCAGTTGAGCTGCTTGTGTTGCATAAATTTCTCTTCTTTTGACAAAATTTCAACTTCGCATCTTCATGACCTCACCTGAATACTCTATTAGTTGTTAGAGAATCATAACGGAAGTTCTTATTCATGGCTTTGTAACAGGATCTTGACAAATAGCCAGTCAGCTGCAACGTCAGAGGAAAGAAAATTGAGATACAGAGCTGAGCTGGAGCTCAAACTTCAAACTCTTTAGACATAATCACCCTCAATGTCTACTCAGTTGTCCCTTACTCCCTTCTGCAGCTGAATATCATTTATCAGTTGTTTGTTTTGTGGTTGATTGTTTAGCTAGATTCAACCGACATGACTTTCATCCAGAGCATATGTTTTCATTTGTACATGTAACAATGTTGCTGTACAAATTCAATTAAATCTATAGGACTAGAGGGCACTACTATCCAATCTTCCCATAAGTCCTGATTGCCAATTTGTTTATCAATTATATTTAAAATTTATTTTTTACATTCTAATTATTAAAATTGTAGTTTCTGAAGGAATATTTCTAACTTTCGATACTTTTTTTACATCGAGAATATATTTCTGAATGTGGGCCTTTTTACATGCAGGGCTATACTTTGACAGAGGCAACTTTTATGATTTTACCTCCTTAGGTGAGTTTGAAGGCTCTACTTGATTCCATTCTTGTACTTTAGGAAGTCAGTTTAGGGCATGCAACTGTGCAGCCAAAAACATGCATTTATTTGTTTCCCATACAAGCTTTCATTTCCTTTTTACTGTCTCACCATAAGTTTCATTATAAGTACCTCAACAACATTAATTTTGTAGGGTTTTATGCTTGTTTTTGTCATGGGCTTGTAACATGGATTTTCTTTTACCTAATGCTCGTAACCTTTATGCAGTTCGTGAACTTGATGTTCCTGGTGAAATATATGAAAGAAAACATACCCCATTCGAATTTTCTATGGTTGAGATGCAATATCAATCTTACAACAGGATCAATGTGCGACTCAGGTAGGCTTTCTCTTTTATCCTGGTGTGCCTTGATATAGTGGTTTTTTGCTTCACTATATTACTTCATGTATACTCCAGCATTGTCACTTGAGCATGATATGTTGTGTCCCATGTAATGTGTGCCAACATTGTCAAGTAGTCCATGACTAGCTTCTTCATTTATTAGTCTACAAAGTGAAGCACTAAATTTATAGCTTTTAACATGTCGGCAATTATTATATTCTCCTCTTTATTTTTTATCAGTTTTTCCCCCGTTCCCATGAAATTCTGTGTGTATAAGATTCACTCAAAATGTTTCGGCCCCTGAAATTAACTTTGCATCTTGCCTTTATAGCTTTGTCATTGTTCCTTTGTCTGATGTTAATCATCAACACCTGTTCTTTGAAACTTTTCCTTGTGAATTCTCATATGCTTCCGTTAGCCACCAAAACTTTAGGACTTCTGTATAAATTAACTTATTTAAGGGGATAAGGTTCGCATCAATCCAGCTATCCAAGTATGTAATAACTAATACCGTAATATAGTATGTATTATTAATTTCTATGGTTTCAGCTATTTCTTTTAGGGTTTTTTTTCACAATCACAAGATGTTTTAGAATGGGAGTAGATGGTTTGTTGGAACCCATTTGTTGCAAAAATGCGAAATTATTGTTGAGATTATCTCGCAGGTGTTGAAAATGGACAAAGGATAGTAAAATAGGTTATCAGGCCTAATTTATCTTGATTTTAGATCTGGTTAGTTTGATTTCAGCCCTGATTTATGCTTTTCGTGATCTGATCTATTCTAGGTATAGCTGTTTTCTGATTTGTTATTTTTTGTTTGTTTGTTTGGGAGCCTTCAAATTGAGGCCCCTTAAAATTATGAGTGGGATCGTCCAATTTAAGGCCACTGCGTTGTAATTGGATTGGGATGTTGAAATTCCACCCCTGAAATTGAGGATGGAGGCCTTCAAATTTAGGATGGTGCCATGAAATTTAGGGTTCCGACCTTGAAACCGAGGGTTGGGGTCTTCATTAGATGTTGGATTGGAGCCTGTAATTTACATGTGAACTACCAAGAGATAAAAT
Source organism: Persicaria maculosa (assembly GCA_963922045.1). NCBI lineage: Eukaryota > Viridiplantae > Streptophyta > Magnoliopsida > Caryophyllales > Polygonaceae > Persicaria > Persicaria maculosa. The sequence goes on along the minus strand of OY998255.1, from coordinate 7,432,290 downwards.
GTTCTTCGAGAGATGGTATCATTTCTATTGAACTGGATTTCTTTGTACTAGCTAGATATATGTGGGAACATCACTTACAAAAAATCCACTCCATGTTACCATGTACATCTCGTGGAAAAGAGTAAATCCTATATTTAGAGAGGCACCAACCTGTTATCCGCCATTGCTGATGCGAAAATTGAGAACAAGGTGCGACGCGCAGCAACTTAGCTCGGGATTAGGTGGTTATCCTTCAAGTTTGTCATCTCTCATAGCTATGTTTTGAGTATTCACTCCTGTCATCTTTTCATTATTCTTCTTGAACTCGGAAACCGTTGAGACTATCCAGTTGTCATAGGCGGCAGGTAGGGCTGTTACTTGAGCCGAGTAGCTCGAGCTCGGCTCGGGCTCGGCTCGAAAAAAACTCGACTCGGGCTCGCTCGAATTAAATGAGCCAAGCTTGAGCAGAATTCTGAGCTTGAGCTCGGCTCGAGAAGCTCGTATAGCTCATTTTATAGGTGAAATTACAGTTCTCCCCTATGTTTTATTTAACCCTATGTAAATAAGTTTTATTTAACCCCTTGTAAATAGGGCGTATATCTCGTTTCGTAGGTGAAATTACAGTTTTGTCCCTAGGTTTTATTTAACCTCTTCTTCTAAAGAGTCTGTCAGCCGCTTTGCCTTTTGGACTCCATTCACTTTGAATCACAGATCTACATTTTGTGAGTAGCTCGAGATCGACTCGACTCGGCTCGAGAAAATGAGGCTCGAGCTCGACTCATTTGTAAACGAGCCGAGCTTGAACACCCACTACTCGAGCTCGTTAGCTCGTATATCAGCCCTAGCGGTAGGGTTTGGAGGATCATACTTCACAACAGAAAGGTAATTTAAAGTTGTGGCGAGATCAGCGACACGCGGGTGCATATTTGGCTGCTCTTCAACACCCATGGCTGCAATGGCGAGTATCTGGTACAAGCCCCTAGAAGCTTAGAAAGATCAGGATAAAGATGGACAACAGAACAGGGGAGAAGAAGGCGGCAAGTGTTGACGTTGGCGTGGGACATTAAGGCGACGACAGAAACAAAGAAAACAAGACAGAAGTCGTGCTTCGCACGGCCATATTCCTAGTATAATTAAAAGTCTGCAGACATCAGACGAAGCCAAGCTAATGGGAGCAGGCCGGGTGTTATTTTATTCATTTAAATTATCCTCTCTTCCTTTGCAATTGCAATTGCAGCTGCCCACTCCCTGCATTCCATGGCTACCCATTCTTCCACCTCATTTGCTCTGCCTCCCATTCATCTCCAACAACTACCAAGACTCAAAAATCTATCTCTATAATTTTCTAGTGGTCATATATTATTGATATAAGAGTTTCTAGCCCTCAAACTTACTTAAAAGATACGGAAAACAATAGAGCCCCAAATTCCCCATCCACTACCCCTCACATACCATGCCTTGGGCAGACACCCCGAAGCCCTCCGGGCAAATCCCTCTCCTCTCCTCCCAAATAGTCCCGGAGAAGCTCTCCATGGATGACATGTTGCGCAGCTACTGCGGTGAGATGGGCACGTGGCAAATCCGCCACTTCTTCCTCACCAGCCTCCCTTGGTGCCTCCAGGGTTTCCATTGTATGGTCATTATCTTCTCCGACCGCCAGCCTTCTTGGCGTTGCTCCTCTGCCGCCTGCACCCCCTCCTCCAACCTCTGCAGCCTCCCTCTCGACGCATGGGAGTGGGTCAGAGGGCCCACCACCTCCACTGTCTTTGAGTGGGGCCTTGTTTGTGGGGAGAAGTACAAGCTTGGCCTTATCCACGCTTTCTACTTCGCCGGTTGTATGATAGATAATTACTCCATCCGTTAATTAAAACTTTTCATTTTAGAAATTTACACACTTATTAAGAAAACAAATAAAAATCCACTTGTATAATAGGTGCTAGAGTGTTTGGCCACCTGTCGGACTCCCTGGGTCGACGTTGCTCCTTGGCAATCGTATGCTGTCTCAATGCCATCTTCGGTTTGTTGACAGCCTTCTCCCCACCCTTGTCAATATATGCGATCCTCCGCATACTTACAGGGTTTAGCAACGGTGGCGTTGGTCTATGAGCCTTCGTCCTAGCCACCGAGCCCATTGGCCCCTCCATGCGAGGTTTTGCAGGCATGTCCACTTTCTACTTCTTTTCCGTCGGCAGTGTCCTCCTTTCCGGCGTTGCCTTCCTTTTTTCCTCTTGGCGCCAACTCTACATTGCTTCCTCCCTCCCCTCTGAAGAAATTGGGAGAAGAATGTCTTGCCTTTCTTTATTGAATCAAACGTCAATGTATACACCAAAGAATGAAGAGGATAAGCTGTGTACAAAATCACAAAGATACTCTCCTAAAATACAGATAAGAATATATACCAAATCTCATCAAATCGTGATCCTAATCTCAATACCTCCCCTCAAGTTGGAGCATGAAGGTCCCAATGCCCAACTTGCGAAGGAGCGTTTGAAACTGGGATTGGGCGAGGGCCTTCGTAAGTATGTCAGCAAGCTGTTCAGCGGAGCGGACATGAGCTGTGGTAATTGTGCCGGCCTAATATTCGCACCAGAGGCGGATCAACCTCGATATGCTTAGTTTGCTCATGAAACACCGGATTCGATGCAATGTGTATAGCGGCTTGATTGTCGCACCGGAGGCGCATTGGATGCCGGTGGAAGATGCCAAGAGATGCAAGAAGGGACTTGAGCCAAACAAGCTGACAAGTCGTAGTAGCCATGGCCCGATATTCGGCTTCAGCCGACGAACGAGAAACAGTGACTTGCTTTTTAGTTTTCCAAGATACAGGAGACTCACCAAGCATGACGAAGAAGCCCGTAAGAGAGCGACATGTGAGAGGGCATGAGGCGTAGTCTGAATCACAATAGGCGTTAAGGCGAAGATCACTTACACGAGAGAGAAGGATACCTTGTCCGGGGCAGCCCTTCAAGTAACAGACAACCCGCAAAGCGGACTGCCAATGAGTCTGCGTAGGCTTGCTCATCATGAATTGGGCAAGGATATGTACTGAATAGCTTAGCTCGGGCCGTGTAATAGTAATATAGATTAGGCGGCCAACAAGACGTCGATACTTCTCAGGCCCAAGCATTAGGGAGCTCGTGTCAAGGGCGAGCTTGTGGTTCTGTTCAATAGGGACAGCTGCTGGACGAGACCCCAACAACCCCATCTCGGTCAATATGTCCAGACCATACTTGCGCTGTGAGAGGAAGATCCCAGCTGGTGTTCGAGTAATTTCGAGACCAAGAAAGTACTTTAGAATGCCAAGATCTTTCATATGAAAGTGAGAATGAAGATACCTCTTGAACCGAGCAATAGAGGAGGAATCATTTTCTGCAACAATAAGATCGTCGACATAAATGAGGACATGAAGCTCAACACCATGGCGGATGTAGGAGAATAGAGAATAGTCGGCGTATGATTGTGCAAATCCAAAGCGCTTCAGAGCAAGAGCGAGCTTGGAGAACCAATTGCGAGGCGCCTGACGCAGCCCATACATTGATTTACGAAGATGACACACCTTTGAGGAACCCGGAACGGAGAACCCCGGAGGCATGGTCATGTAGACATCCTCATGTAAGTCACCGTGGAGGAACGCATTATGCACATCCATTTGATGCAATTCCCAATTGCGGATAGCGGCTACTGCAAGAAAGACCTTACCCGATACCATTTTGGCAACAGGAGCAAACGTTTCAGAATAATCGATACCTTCAACTTGCCGATTGCCAAGAACCACCAACCGAGCCTTGTATCGTTCAATCCTCCCATCGGCCTTATACTTGATTCAATACACCCATTTGCAACAAATGGTTTTCTTGTGAGGAGGAAGATCCACAATGGTCCAAGTATTGTTGCGGTGGAGAGCATCGATCTCAAGTTTCATAGCGTCCCGCCACTGCTTATGTCGAACAGCTTCACTGAAGGTTGTCGGTTCCTGTTCAGCAGCAATAGCTGCCAAGTAATGACGGTGGGAAGCAGATATGTGATCATAATTAATTGAAAGAGCTAGAGGGTACAGGGAACCTGAGGACGAGACCAAAGAAGGATCCGCCGAGAGGGATTTATTGGAGCCGATGGCAGGGCAAACGTAGTCACGAAGGCGAATGTTAGGCTGAGGTTGGCGCAGGCTGCGGCAGAGAGGCTTTTATTGAATCAAACGTCAATATATACACCAAAGAATGAAGAGGATAAGCTGTGTACAGAATCACAAAGATACTCTCCTAAAATACAGATAAGAATATATACCAAATCTCACCAAATCGTGATCCTAATCTCATCTAATCTCAATACCCTCTGCCCTCTTTATCATCCTCATCCTTCCCTTCCTCTCTGAATCGCCTCGATGGTGGGTCTGTTAATAATTTTGAATTTATGTTTTATATACATACATACTTACATACAGAATTGCTAAACATTTATAATATTCTAACTTCAGGTACCTCGCCCGTGGCAACCTCTCCCGCGCAATGCAAATAATGCACGCCATCGCTGCCTCGAACAGCAAAGCCCCCCTCCCTATCGGAGTCACCCTCGTCCTCAACAAATCCTCCGATGAGGAATCCTCTGGCGGCGCCAAAGGATCCCTCATCGATGTCCTCCGATCAAGTATGACACGAAGAAGGCTCTTCCTCGCTGTGGCCATAAACTTCCTCTGCTCAGTCATTTACTATGGAGTCAGCCTCAACGTTGTAAACCTCAACACCAATGTTTACTTGAACGTCGTCCTCAATGCCATGGCCGAGATGCCAGCCTACCTTATAACTGCGCTGATGATCAATCGCTTCGGGAAGAAGCCACTTATGATTGGGATGATCTGGTTCAGCGGTATCTTTTGCCTGCTTGGTAGCCTATTCAATAATACACAAGGGTCTCGGAGCCTCGTGAGGATGATGTGTGGGGTGTTGGCTATATTCGGGATGGCCGGAACTTTCAGTTTATTGTACATTTACACAACGGAGTTGTTTCCAACGGTGGTGAGGAACGATGCATTGGGATGCACGATGCAGGGAGCACAGATGGGGGCGATATTGGCACCACTGGTTCTGGTTTGTGGAGGGCGGTTGCCATTTCTGGTGTTTGCTGGTTGTGGTGTCATTGCCTGACAGTCAGGCAATGACACCACAACCAGCAAACACCAGGAATGGCAAGCAGTCAGGCCCTGACTGCTTGGGCTTTGGGTGCCGGAGACATTGAATCGGCCATTGTACGATACTATATATGGCCGGTATAGAGGAAGGAGAGGCTGATTCGGAACAATGAGATCGATCTAATAATAGCGATTTGGTTTCAGTAGTTCGATGAATTTGAGTTATTTCTTAGTTTCATTTAAGTTTGATATTCGATCAATTTAAGGAGCAATGAGATTTTATAATTCGTTTTGTATCCAATCTATTCAGTTGGATTATTCGCTAATTCGGATGCACGACATGCCATTAATGACATGCATGTGTATACCTCCTTAAAAATGCAATCTAAAATTCATTAATTTTTTTTATGAGGTAAAAATAGCACCGGACAGGCCCGGTGGATCGATAGCTGATGAAATCGGCGACGAATAAACCGTCAATACAAGTAGATTATAAAACCCTAAACCCTAAACCCTAAATATCAAACAAGTAGATTATAAAACCCTAAACCCTAAACCCTAAATATCAAACAAGAAAAATCAAATTACAAGAGTACAGTTACAGACACAGGCTAGTACTAACAAATAAAGAACAGAAGCAATGTGTGACATCTCGTCTGTCAGTTAGTAGAGGCACGCAGGAAAGCTCTGGGGAACTAAGTGGAAAGCTCAGATTTGGACTCTACCGACGAGCCTTCAGGTTTCGATCATGTACATGACCTCTCGCACGTCGACAAAAGAGAAGAACTTTGCTTTATACTGCTAGCCCCAAAGCCAGATAACCATACCTCCTCAGAAATTCGGTAGATCTAGCATTATTTATACTATATATATAATTCTCTTCTTTTTTTTTTGGAGGGCAAAGGCCCCAGAAGGACATTATCAAAATTGAAAGTTTTAGTTGAATTTGAGAATTCAAGTTTTTCAGTATTGGCAATTTTTAGAACCTTATCACTTTCAATGATCCGTTCATCCGTACCGGTGTTTGATAAAGGATGCTAAGGTTTTAAAGGTCGCTAGTAACATGGGGCGACGACTACTAGTGCTGTGGTCTAATCGTTCCCCAAATAGTAATACCCAAGCCCACTTTAAATTCTTTAATAACCTATAGGTACTATAGGTAAGTAATGGGTTGATCCCATAGAGAACACGTATCTTTGATAAAATTGCAATGCGCGCAAAAGAGCAAAGTAGATCACAAATATTCTGATGAGGCAACTTAATTTGTTGTGAAGACTCCATCTTGATTGTAAGATCTTGAGAGCTAACCTACAGGTCTTTGAGAAAGGTTGATGAAAGACAAAGCAAGACTCTAGTTTCAAGGTCTTGACACCAAGGGCAAATTGGACGAATTTGATACCTCCAATATTTTATATATTTATTTGTTAAATATTTTTATGTGCATATTTTATATTAAATATTTGAAAAGGTTGCTGAGATTTTTTATGCAGTTTATGAAAGATTTGATGGTTGGAAAATCTTTTAGAAATGGCTGAAATTTTCTATTCAAGGCAAGAGATGATATAAAGATATGTTGAAGATTGTGGGATGATTTTGTGGAAAGAAAAGATTTGGCAATTCAAACGTTCAAAAATCAGTCTAGCCCCTACAGCTTATAAAAGAGACACTACAGGTTATAAAAGAGACGGTGCAAGCGGAGAAGAAGTACACACACGAGCATTCAATCTACAAGTAAAGCGTTCTCCATTGCAATTATCCGCCTTTGATTCTCTATTTCTCCATTGTTGTTCTTTTTTATCCTTTGAGAGTTTCTAGAGCTTAATTGTACAAGTCTAAAGTGTTATACTAAGAATATACATCTACTTAAACGTATTCACTAGCTAGGCTATTATTTTACGAGAGCTTAATTGGGTTGACTAGATAGTAGCGGGTGAGGCTACAGTTGAGATCAAGAAGGGTTGTTCTTCTAAGTTGTTGGACTCTAAGGGGTCTGAGTTGACTAGATAGTAGCGGGCGAGACTACAAGTTTCTGAAATCATTTCAAGACTTTGAGTTCTAATTCAAAACATTGAGGTTCATTTCAAGACCTTAAAGTTCCGTCTGCAGAAAGTTTGCGAAAATTTGTCATACTCGATTCATTCCCCTCTTCAAGAGTATTGTTTTGTTTATTAGTTTGTTTTACTGTTTATTACTTTGTTTTACATCACCTATTATGACTTTTCATGTTGCATTACTATAATCGATCGACCCAGCACTTCTTCGACCAAGGTCAGCCCTTAAAGTCAAGTTTAATTGGCTTGCCTGACTTTGAAAATAGATCACAAATATTCATGATCCACACCGGAACAATGAAGAAATTCGGTTTGAAAGTACAAGAAGTTTAGCTTAAAGATACTATTTGTACAGAAAATACAATAAGTTTAGCTTAGTAGCTTGAAATCATGACTGATCAACAGCAAATCGAACCAATTCAAATATGGGGACCTTTGATTTATCAATTGAAACATTATATATATTGATCAATTGAAACTTATTCGAGCCTATCACATACCAAGGAATCCATGGAATAAAAATAAAAATAAACTTTTTACTCCGGAGGATTTTCTAATTTCTAAATCAGATGATAATTAACAAAATCAAATCCTAACATTATCCAATATCTCAGCCTAATTATTCTATAACCGAATACGGATTGGGCGGGCGGGTCCTCCACGCACCACCCATGGATGCTTTAGAACTTGCTCGGCGGTAGGCCTTCCGGCGGCGTCCTTGCACAGCATCTTCCGGATCAAATCAATGGCCTGCGGCGAAACGGATCGAAAATTCTTTGCCGGAAATGTCAGATTCGCCTTCATCACTGCGCGGCATCTCTCCAATGGGGTCTCTCCGTGGAACGGGGCAACTCCTCCGAGCATACGGTACAGGACCACGCCGGCGCTCCACACGTCCACTTTCTCGTCGTAGTCCTTCCCGCTCAGCACCTCGGGGGCCACGTAGGGCGGCGTGCCGGCTTGGCCGCGGATGGGGGATTTGCGGCTGAACTTGTGCGCGAGGCCGAAGTCGCAGAGCCTGAGCCTCCCGCGGAAGTCGAAGAGGATGTTCTCCGGCTTGACGTCGCGGTGGGAAACGCCGTGGCGGTGGCAGTGGGCGAGGGCGGAGGCGAGCTGCGAGAGGACGGAGCGGGCGTCGGCCTCGGAGAAGGAGGCGGCGGGGTGAAGGAGGTCGAAGAGGTCGGGGCCGCAGAGGTCGGTGACGATGAGGAGGTGGGAGTCGGATTCGTAGTGGTTGTGGACGCGGAGGAGGTTGGGGTGCGGCGGCAGGAGGAGGAGGAGCTTGTCGAGGCAGTTGGGGTTGTCGCGCTTGTCGATCGACTTGACGGCGAAGGAGGCGCCGGCGGAAGGGGAGAAGCAGCGGTGGACGACGCCGAACTGGCCGCTCCCGATCTCCTCCCGGAGCTGGTACTCCTTCTCGAAACTTTCATGGAAGATTGGATTTGGATTTGAGAGGGAAGTTTCTGACATGATCGATTGATTGATTTGAAGAGCATCAAGCTAGGGTTTGTTAATTTTTGATAAACCAATTAGGGTTTGTTAATGGCAGCATATTTTTTTTTGCTCTCTCTCAATATATGCTATATAGTCTTGTATACTTGGAAAATATGTTTACCAACAAAATATTTGAAAAATCTTTTATCTACTTATATCTATATCTTTATCTATAATTCTATATATATCTATATCATATATATCTCTTCAAGAAAAATCAATATTTTTTTATTAAAATAATATAAATCATACTTATGAAACCTAATCTATCTTTATATAAATATATATAGTCTATAAAAGAAAAAAAATCAACAACATTATATATTCTCTGATAAAAAAAAACATTATATATTCTAACATAATATTCTTAAATTAAATCAATTTATTTATAAAAACCGATTAAAAAGTGTTTGTTTAACCTAATTTGTTATGTGTTTAAATTAATGTGATCGGATTTAAAATAAAATGTAAAATATATTGTGTCAACTAAACATTTACTATTGTGTTAAATTTATACTTATCTTATAAATTTAATGTAATTGGTTTACATAATTTACAAGATATTTTATTTTAAAATTACATTATTTTATATACATTCTAAATAATTTTCGCCAAACAGTTTACAAGAGTCTATGTACGTTTATAATCAAATATGAAATTAAGAGAGTATTCAAAATGGAAATCAAAGCAAAATTAACTCAACGTGAACAAAAGAACTGAAAATCAAAAGAAAATAACAACAAAAACCTACGAGGAAGAAAGGGAAATCGAAAGTAGAAAACAACAACAACAACAAAATAAAAAAATGAACCAAAAATCAGGGTTGAAAATTGATGATGACCCAAAGGGAAGAAGCAACCGTAAAGATGTGAAAATGAGAAAACAAACATAGAATAAGTCAAAGACCTGGAGAAAAAGGGGCTTGATGTTTACGACGATTCGTGACCGACTCGGTGAAGCAAGGTGATTTGCTGCAACAAACGAAACAACGAAGAACACATAGAAATTCCTATAAACTACAACAATAAATAATCAATGGGCAAGATTGCAATTTGCAGGTATGTACTCCCCTGTAATATATAAAAAGAAATTGAAAAATAAAACTTGCACAATGTCAACCATTTGGTGGAATATTTGGTACTTTAAAAATTAACCTCTCGTTTATGTTTAGGTAAGGAAAGGTAATGGTTACCCTTCCGAATCTAGTCTATTTTTAATTTAAGATTCATTAATCATTATTCTAATCATTACACTCCTTCTCTCGTTTTACGTACAAAATCTATTTCCTTTCCCCCCATTTGATTACCAACTTTGAGCATAGGGTAACCATATCCCCTAAGAAGCTATAACTATTACCTTCTCCCATTCTTTAGACTCACAAAAAAATGTTGATCATACAAATTTTCTACATAAAATTTGATTCTTTTCCCTTCTATTAAAACAAACAAGGCCTAAATGATTTTTAAAAATGGGGCCAATATTGTCGACAATGTTATACAATTTATCAAACAACAAATGTTAAAGTGGAACACAACTAAAAACGAGGAGGAAGAGACAAGTGGGAAGCAAACTCTTAATTATTCTAACATGTTAGGTACGGAAATAGAAAGAAAAAATATCAAATGGGAACCACCTAAAAGATTTGGCTATAAGCTAAAGTTTGGTGGGTCATTTCGAGATAGCGAAAAGTTTGTTATTGGCTTTGTGATCCTAAATCCTGAAGAAAATTGAGTCTCAATAAAGGACGTCAGCATCTCTTTATGCTCGGTTATCAAAGCTGAGGCTATAGTTTTGAGAAAATGAATTCGTAAAACATTAGAACCGAGAATAAAAAAAAAATTGAAATAGAATGTGATAACTTTGACATAAAAAGCCCTTAAGAAATGGACCTCTACTCTTAAACAATCCATTTTTTTTACGTGTTTATGGAAATTAATACAGTAGCAAATATATTGACCTTTCCTCAACCTCAACCCTATCTTTTTTTTTGATAAGGTAAGAATTCAAATAATACATTTGACAAAACCGGTAATGAAATATCTAAAAATAAGTAAAGAAAGGAAACAAAAAGGGAAATAAAAACACCACGAAGGCGACCGCGAATAGAATCGAATCCTCCATCTACAAAAGCCATATCATCCGCGGACAGGAAGAGGGGGTACGTACCCAACATGCCCCCATCCCACGGGTAGGACACGTGTTGATCAGGAAATGACACGTGGCGACTGCCTGGGGACTGCTCGTCACCTATAAAAGGGAAAAGTTTAACAGAAGAGAGGGGACTTTTGGGCGGCCGGGAAAGAAAAGAAGGAGCGGACCTAAAGCGATATCCCTGAAAGAATAAGATCCAGAGAGAAAGAGAGATAGATAAAAGGAAAGCAGAGTGTAAAAGATCTTTATCAGGATAAGGAGCCGCTCCGCGGATAAGGGCTGATTTCATCCGCGTATATCTTTTAGACTCTTTTTTGCCATTCAAGAGCCTGAAGGGAGGATCAAGAATTCATAACCGTCTACTCAAAACCAGCGGACGGTGACAGGTAAATAATTCATCCCCATTTCGGTTATGAAGCCTCGATTAGGGGATAATTTCTTTAGGAAGTAGGTTGTTCCCGCGGCACAGGTTGGGCCGTACCGATTATCTCGGTGCGGGTCAGGTAAGCCCGTTGGGAGTATTACGAACCCCACTGGGTCTATCTCCGGGTTCCACCAAAAATGGAGACCTTTTTAGTTCGAGTTTCGTCAACATTATCTGAGAGCATCCTGACGGATGAGGTCACGAAGACCAATTGGTTATATAAATCAGCTCCCCTGGCAGAGCGGAAAAGGTGTGCAAACCTCAACCCTATCTGATAGAAAGAATTATAGGTGCTCATCCGAAATGATTAGGGTCGACTTTAGTTTATGTTTAGGCGAAATTGCTTGAAACCACCCTTTAAATAGGTTAGTTTGCAGGAAACCGACCACCCTTTAAATTTATTTTTGCAGCAAACCACCCTTTAAAATACATTCATTTAAAAAACACCACCAATCATCACTTTTCATTAAAAATTTATCAAGTAAATCGAAATTGCCTTTTTATCCCTTTATATATATATATATATATATATATATATATATAGGGGTTGGTTCCGGTGTACTCAGCCCTTAACGTGCATCATGTACACAAATCTGAGCCGTTGATTGAATGAAATTGATGCCTGAGATTAAAAGGCAATTTTAGCTTTTTTTTAATTAAAAATCAATGGGACCCACGTTTTTCTTGCCCACTTGCTGAATTGGGGGCGTGTGTGATGCACTCTCTTGACATTATTCGATGGTATATCTGGATTATTCGATCGCATCGATGGATAATGCGATGGTATATCTGGATTATTCGATCGTATCGACGGATTATGCGATGGTATCGATGAATTATTCTAATTGTCTACCACCTTGAAAACGCCCTAAACTTTTAACTAATAATTATTCGATGAGATCCCTTGATTATTCGGTCGTCTATGAATGTTTATTCGGTGGTATATGGATGATTATTCGCTCGTACATGAGTGATTATTCACTCGTATATATATGTCCGATTTCGTTCCACCAACTAATTACACCATATATGAATGCATAATCCTTTATAGTTAGTTGAATAATTCATGCATATAGACGAATAATGACTCTGAATTATCCGAATAGTTGACCAATTTCTGAAAACCTTTTTCCAAATTTTGATATCTCGAAAAGCATACATCTAATTCGACACATACCTATGAATAATTCTTCATTATTCGGTGAATAATTATTCATTTTTCACCGAATAATATATCAAATATAACCGAATAATGTCATCAATTCATAATAATGTCAAAGCCTCATACAGTATATAATAATTACCATTTAAGCTATGTGCCATTATAGATATGTATCAATTAGTCTATCAGACTTTGGTAGGTATGGAATTCGGCAATCGTATATATAAAGAACAAAGGATAGAGATCGATGTGTTTCTTGGCCATCACAGCAATACATTGGGATTACCCTTATGTTTCTTTGCCATCACAGCAATACATGAGAATCAACCAATCAAAATCAATGAATTGCAATGGAGAACTTGAATAAAGTAAACCCTAGGACGTCGTCACACCGATTGAGCCTTCAACCATGCCGAACTTGATCGGAATAGTCCAGCAATGATCGGAATAGTCCAGCAACTACGATCAACAGCCACAATCGAACCCAAGAATCAATCAAACTCCAAATAAGCAAACCCTAGAAATTGAGGTATTTCAAAATTACCTCAAAACTTCAGAGGAGGAGAGAGGAGGGTGGTGGCCGGAGGTGGTGAATGGAGTCGACGGTAGTGTTCGCCTGTTTTATGTTTTTTTTCTTTCAACCTCAAGAATTTCGATAGGTAATAATTTACAAAATTGCAGCAGCCCATCTATGCTCTTACAGCAAAAAATTTTACAAAATTACAGTAGCCCGTTTCATGTTTTTTTTCTTCTTTCAACCTCAAGAATTTCGATAGGTAATAATTTACAAAATTGCAGCAGCCCATCTATGCTCTTCCAAAATTGCAGCAGCTCATACCGGCAGTCTACCTTTTTTATTTTCCTCAATATATAAATTGCACAACACCTCAAAATATAACGGAACAACCCTGAGTATGCTTCGGGTTTTTTGTAGAAGTGGCATCCTGAGTTTGAACTAGTTGTTGGGCCAAGGGCCCATGAGTCCACCCCAAGTTTTTGGTTTTGTAATTGCTAGGTTGTATATAGCAATTGATTAACCAAATGATGATGTGAAGCAAAGGGTTTTGCTTCATCAAGGAGTACCGCAACAACCATAAGAAAAGGAGAGAGGAGGGAGAAAGGAGAGGAAAGATATAAGATTTGAGCGGGTGTTTCGTCTCTTGATTCGGTGATCCGTCTCCTTCCTTCGATAAGTCAACAACGGGTGTTTGTTGATAGGTATTTTCTTCTCATGGAAATCTCATCTGATTACTAAATGTTTAGCTAGGTTTTTGGAAAGGAATCAATTCTAAATTCAGGTTGTATTTAGATTGGTGTTTGAGATCTCCATGTTTATTTGTCTCGGGGTGAGACTGGATTGTTAAATACTTGTACATGTTTGTTGATTATCCTCTAGTTAAAGAGGGTTTTTTCCCACGTAAATCTTGTGTCAATATTTATGCTCTTATCTGTGTTTGTAGTTGCTCGATTGTTTGGTTTCTGGATTGGATATTATTGATTGGTCATTGGTTTGCTGGCTAATTGTTGTTGTTTCTCTTATTATCCGAATTCGCTTCCGAGTGTGGCTGAAAAGTGGTTTCTAGTCCAACACTAGTAAGGGTCACGGTAGTATTAATCGTATAAAAATGGTGGACTATTTATTGTTGTGAATGATGATAGTTGTTATAGGAGAATGGAGATATAGATGAGATTATAAGTTAGTAAGTATTATTAGTCATATTCCTAATGATATTTATGATTTAATATTACATTTTTAATTTATTGACACTACTCAATCTACTATGATAATATTCATAGAGAAATATTGACCAATTCCCGCCTGTATAGTTTCCTTTGTTTGAACCAAAAATGCCTCTCAAGTCAATCTTTGAAATTAAACTCCCAAGGACCAAGGTTATTAAAATCACTCTACACACCTCTTAGTTTGACCCCCAAAAAATAATAATTATTAAATCAACAATCAGGAGTATATATTAATCCTCTCTCTTTAAATTCTCAATATCATATCCCATCCATCATTAACCTGATTAATTAGCTTCAACAAAACACATATTCAATATATATAATATACACTGTGGATCTCATAGAGTTTTACAATGGATAGATCAGCGAATATCAGCGGGTTAAGATGGTGGCTAGTTTTGGTGATGATAAATGGATTGATGGTGTTTCAATATTCGTATACCCTTGCCATGTCTGAAAAGATCGATATCGATTTGGTTGCTATAGCTTCTCATCTCGAAGGAGCTGTCTTGCAGATTCCGTCCAATCGGAGAGTACTTCGTCCAATTATTTCAACCAGCCCCAACGCTCGTGTGCGTAACAGTGCCGGCGGTAACGGAAAAGGCGGGCACTAGCTTCGTCCACTCAATTACATGGCCGTTCTGCAGGTTGGGCTTCTACTCTATTATACACACAAATTATCATAAATATACTTTCGAATTTTGATTAGGAGGCGATCAATTTAATTTCTACTATAAAAAGGTTTTTATATATGTTAGTATGTTTGAAGAAGAAAGTGGATCAAATATAAAATTAATAAAATAAAAACTGAGGGTAGTTAATCTAATTTTTTTTTACTAATGCAATATTTTGAAATTAAAGTAAAATATAAATTTGAAAACTTTATTTTTGCTACCATGATCCTACTAACATTTTTTAAAATAAATGATTTAAAAAGTATTTTAAAAGTCAAAATAATATAATTAAAAAGTATTTCAAAAGTCAAAATAATTTAAATTATGAGACGGATAGAATAACATTTACTACTTCTATGAAAAATAAAAATAAAAATCTAATCAAACACTAGATATTTTGTTAATTTAAAATTATTTTTAAATCAACTCATCTATTAATTAATCTTGACAGCACTACCATATATACTCCGTATGAATTTACCTAAAAAGAGGAAAAAAAATCTAACAGTCTTCTATATCAATTGTATAATAGGCATATATATCACCATCTATACTCCTTCCAATAATGGATTGAAGACTTAATTAGCAACTCCATCAATACTCCTTCCAACAATCGTTGTTGTCAATTGATGGTCATCTACACTGTGAAGAGTGAATGTATTTGTTGACGTGTTTTGTGCTTTCTTCCTTGTTTATAGTGTGAGTTCATCCATATTTATTATACCAAGTTGGGTCCTTGCGATCTTATGATGTTCTTGTCGAAACGTATTATTTACTTATCCCCTTTTGTATGTATCGAATTTTGTCGTAATTAGTGTCTTCTTCCCAATTATTTTCAACCAACATGCATAATGACAGCTGATGTTGCTTGTAGTCTTGTAAGGAGGTTATGTAAGGAGTTTGCTGAATGAATCAAAGGTGTGTGGCTTTTGCAAAATCGTGCTCTGTGTGTTCAGTTGAGTTGTTCAACTGTCATTGTTCTGGGTTGGTTAAATTGGTTCCCCGCGATCATTTCAGTCATATATATATATATATATATATATATATATATATATATATATATATATATATATATATATATATATATATATATATATATATCGGGCAAGAACCAGTGCTACATATAACAAGCCTAGCTAATTAAATGTGAAGGGAAAAATCGGCCTTCACCAAATCAGGTCAACCATCGAAAACGTGCAATGCATGCATCCAATATATCGTACGTACTAGCTAGGATACACTCCTTCCGATTTTGAATATTACAAGAGGTTTGACTTTTGTGCACGTAGTTTGAGGAGTTAAAAACTATATAAAATTTTGATTTTTTTAATTCAATTTTTTTAGATTATAAACTACGTGGACAAAAGTCAAACGCCTTATATTTCCAATCGGAGGGAGTATATAATTATCACGTACTTGCTCGAACACAATGTTTGTTGCCTGTCCAAGCAAATCTGACTCAAAATCAGCCACGCTATTTGCTGATGTCGACGTCAGCAACGTCATCATCAACGAGGTCGGTGACGATGCCATAGAAAATAGATCTATTAATTAACAAGGATATGACGCCATAAGTAGACCACCCAACGCAAAAGACATTTGGCCTTCTACGAAATACATCGCGAGTAAGGCGCTTCGCCAGACCTCGACCAAACACAGTACCCTAAGAAACATCGATCTAAGGAGTAAGGACAATCGCGATCAGAATCCTAACATAGGTAAGCGTATCTCATAACGGGACCCACCAATACCTTGTGGCCCTTTCGGGCAAAGACGAGCAGCTCGCTGGTCAAGCACCTCGATCCCCTCTAACAAGTGCCACGTGTAATGCCTAGCTCCCTAGCGTGAGGGCATGCATTAGACGTGTCCCCTGTTAACCCACGAGGTTACCAGCAAGCTACTCGCTTGACCTCCCTATAAATACCCATCTCCAACCTCCATATTGGGGATCCGATTCAAGAGAGAAGAAGAAGAGCTCTGCATATCTTCTTGACCTAAAACTCCTGGATTTGAGTTCTTAAGGTCTTTGGTCGGATAAGAACGTATATGGAATAAAAACATCACCTTACTTCCTCTAAAGGCGACAATTGAACATTAACTTCTTCTTCGCGAGCCAAAGATATCATCAACACTGACCAAACCAATAAGCGTATAAACTGACCCCCACCCATCTTGATCAGGCTTGCAGGTAAATCAGGATATTTGTCGTCACCTTGAGGTAATAAGTATAGGTGAAATTCCATGATCGCGTCAGTCGGGATCAGCAACGTCGGCGTCAGCGACATCGGAGTCAGCGACATCGGAGTCAGCGACATTGATGTCAGCGGCGTTGTCAACCTCGATGTCAGTCAAATTTAAAAAAAAAATTAAATCAAACTTTAATTTCACAAAAAATAATTTTAGGGAAATTTCTTCTGGTAGCCACGAAGTTTGGTCTATTTTGCATTGTGCCCAAACTTTTCAAGAATTTTGCATGGTAACCACGAGGTTTCGGCAAATCTTGTCTAATAACCAAACTTATTAAAAACCATATATAAATTATATAAATAACAAATATATTATAATTCATTCACATAATCACTCAATTTTGATGTTTTACTTTTAAAAAATCATCAACAACCCTTTTAATATTTAAAGAGACTAAATGATTTACATTAAAAATGAGTAAATTATAAAAAAGTCACCTAAAAAAATAAGTATATATAGAATGACTAAATTATTTAAAACATGTACTTAATTTATTTTTAAATCCACAAGTTAAGTACATATTTTAAATTACCATTCATTCATACTTGCTCTAAAATATCCTAAAATATTTTGGTTAAAATAAACTCTATATTATATATCTATTATATAATCTTTTTAAAACATTAGAAATGTACGTTATTAATGACTCTTTCAAATCAACCACCTACATTGGGTAGTTATGTATACTTTTTCAAAATTTTAAAGCTTTTTTTAAACTACCATTAATTTTTGTTGTTTTGTATAATTTACTCATTTATCATGCAATTAGTGTGTAGCACTATAAAACATTTAAATGGTTGTATTTAACTTTTTAAAAATAAAAAATCAAAATTGGGTTGTGTGAAAAATATATTATTTTATGATTATCTTGTGATTTTATATAAATTCTAAAAGATTTTTAACCAACTTGGTTAGCATAAGAAATTTGTCAAAACCTCATGGCTATCACACAAAATTGGTCGAAACTTCGTGATTACCATGCGAAACTCTTGAAAGTTTAGGCACCATGCAAAAAAACCAAATCTTGTGACTACCAAGCGAAATTTCCCAAAATTTTAAGATAGATGGAAATTGGAAGGAAGAAAAAGAAATGGAAGAGCAGGGGAAAGTGAGATGAATTTTTTTTAAAGAAAATAAAATAAAATTTTAGTTACAAAAAATAATTGTAAGACGGAGAGAAATGAGGGAAGCTTGGGAAAGTACTGTGAGGAAGGAAGAGAAAGGAAGAAGAGAAAAATGGAGGAAAGTAGGGGAAAGGAAGGGAAAAGATCACGGTGGGAAAGGATGTTGACTTTTAACTAATATAAAAAGATTAAAAGACCAAAAATATGAACTCACAAATTTCCATCGCCATTATTCTACATGATACAATGATAATATACCGTAGGTCGCTAAAATTTATTTGCTACCCTAGGACTAGCACTGCTGATTTTCTGATGCAAATGTTTTTTAGCGACGGCAATCCTACTTTTTGTGATGGTATAAAGCCGTCTCTAAAACAATTTTTTTTAGTGGAACCTATGTAATTTTCCATCGAGACAGAGAAAAAAATGACATTTACGGAGTAATTTTATGATATTTCATACCTTGAATTTGTAAATAAAGAGTGGTCATCCGGGGTTTGAACCGGAGACCTTTGGATACTACCCGCAAGTCCTTTCCAGTTGAGCCATTCGAAATGGTTATTACCGGTGTAGTGTGATTAACAAAATTGTCAAATCAAGGCATTCTTGTTGAAGTATTATAGCTTGAATAGCGTAGCTCGTACGCATACGGAAGTTTGCCGCAGTCCATTTAAGAACAAAATTTATTCAAAATCAAACTTAAGATGAATTAATTCCACAAATGATAAATCAAACACATATCTATGAAGAAACTAAAGATCTATCAACATTTCATCATATAATGAGCAATAAAGCAAGCAAACATCAGCAAAATATGACATTCATGGCAGCTGCAGTAAATGACCAGAAATGGCTTTCATGCCTTAATGATTGGCGGCTCTCATCCCTAAAACCCTACCTTTGGGGGAGCAAAACATTGTCTTATATAGGGTGCATTGTAGGGAGCATGTGCAAGTCACATGGGACAGCTGTCCCTTATTACACAAGAAGACAAAAGCAGGTGAACATGGCATGAAACCATGATTCGGGTAAAATGCAGAACATGGAAAATAAGCTAAGTAGCTGGATTAGTAAGCTAAGTAGCTTAGTAAATCATGTATAAAACATGATAATCTTCATATCCCTCCCTCAAGTTGGACTTGGTGGGAGACCAACAAGTCCCAACTTGAAAGAGAGAAAGTAATGTTGCTTCACGTACACCCAAGGGTTTAGTAAGTATGTCTGCAAGCTGAACACCATCCTCACATGTTGTGGCATAATGAACCCTTCCTGTAGTTTCTCACGAACATAATGACAGTCTATCTTCAAATGTTTGGTTCTCTTATGAAAGACTAGATTCTCAGCAATGTGAATAGCTGATTTACTGTCAGAGAACAATGGAATAGGCAATGGCACCATGATTCTCAGCCTTTGCAAAACACCTTCTACCCAAACAATTTCACTAGCAGTTGAGGACATGCTCCTGTACTCTGCTTCAGCAGAAGGCTTGGACACTGTAACCTGCTTCTTAGTCTTCCAAGACACCAAAGAACCTCCAAAGAAGACACAATAATTAACCTGTGAGTGATCTTGCACTGAACTGGCAGGATCCCCAATCAGCATCACAAAATGCAGCAAGGTTCATGTGAAAATCTTTTGGATAATGCAAACCTGTGGATACAGTCCCCTTCAAATATCTGACTACATGAATAGCATCATCAAAGTGTGGTTGCCTTGGCTCAACAATAAACTGACTAAGGTGTTGCACAACATAAGAGATATCAGGTCTTGATAGGTTAAGAAATAGCAATATGCCTATAAGCCTTCTATACTTCTCTGGATCTTCTAAAATATGACCACTGTCTATAGATAGCTTCAATCCTCTTGGCAAAGGAAATGAAGCAGGTTTGCAATCAGTCATTTGACAATCATCAATAATGTCAAATATATATTTCCTCCGATGCAGCAATGTGCCTGCTTTATCATGCAAAATCTCAAGACCAAGGAAGTATCTAGCTCTTCCTAGATCTTTTATAGTAAAAGCTTTATGTAGAGCCTCTTTAGTCTGCTTAATCACCAGTTCATCATCTCTTGTGATCAACAGATCATCAACATACACAAGTGCCACCATAATTCCATTGGGAACTGTCTTGACAAACAATGAGTAATCCTCATAAGAATGATTATAACCCAGGATCAATAAGAACTTGCAAAGCTCTGTGTTCCATTGCCTTGAAGCTTGCTTTAAGCCATATATAGATCTCTTCAATCTGCATACCTGACCAGGCATTTTAGTAACATATCCCTCTAGAGGGACCATGTAAACCTCTTCTTCTAATCTCCCATGGAGAAAAGCATTATTCACATCAAGTTGGTATAGATTCCAGTTCCTCATTGTAGCCACAACAATTAGAATTCTCACAGTGGAGAATTTTGCAACTGGGGAAAAGGTATGCTTATAATCCTTTCCCTTAATCTGATTGTAGCCTTTAGCTACCAATCTTGCTTTGTATCTCTCTATGCTTCCATCAGGTTTATACTTAATTTTATAGACCCATTTACTCCCAATAGCTTTGTGACCCTCAGGCAACTGTGTCAGCTCCCAGGTTTCATTTCTTTCTAATGCTTGAATTTCCATGGTCATTGCATCTACCCATTTAGGGTGTTGTGATGCCTGCCTGCAAGTTCATGGTGCAGGTTCAGAAGCCATACATGCAAATGAGTTCAACACTTCTGTATCTTGGCCAATTTCATCTTCTAGACACTGAGCAAGGAAAGACTGAGACATAGAGTTCCTTGATCTACCATTTCTGCAAATGTAGTCCTGCAATCTCCTGGGAGCAACATGTTCTCTCACAGACCTTCTCAAGGGAGGAAAAACATTATGATCTTGTAAGATCTCAACTGACATCTATTCAATACTTCCACTAGAACTAAGTGAGTCTGCAACCTGTGAAGGAATAGGAGACTGATAGGATTGACTGTGATCATCACCCACCACATCATGTGATGGTGTAGAATTAGATCCAGAAACACCAGGAAATTGATGGATGAAGTGCTCACTTTCTGAAGCTGGATTCACCAGAGGTAACTCCACTCTCCCTTCATATAACTCATCTGCACTTTTAGCAATATTTTCCTTGAAAGGAAAAATATTTTCTCTGAATTCTACATCTCTAATAACAAAAACACTTATGGATTCAAGATCCCATAGCTTATATCCCTTTTGACCAAAAAGGATATCCCAGCATTAAACATCTTTTGGCTTTTGGCTTCATTTTATCCTTACTGGCATGAGGAACAGCAGCATAACACAAACTTCCAACAACTCTGAGATCATCATAACAAGCAGGTTTGTTGAACAATTTCTCATGAGGTGTCTTCCAATTCAAGACTTCTGTTGGCATTTTATTTATGAGATGAGTTGCAGCTAAAAAACACTCACCTCAAAATTTCAATGGCAAGCCAGCATGTATTCTCAAACACCTTGCTGTATCAACCAGGTGTCTATGCTTTCTCTCAACTCTTGCATTCTGCTAAGGAGTATATGGAATAGATTTCTGATGGATGATGCCTTTTGAAGTAAAGAGATATGTACAACTTCTTTGAACAAACTCAGTACCATTATCTGTCCTCACATATTTCACACACTTCTGAAACTGATTTTTCACATACATCAAGAAATCCTTTACTGCTTGATAAACCTGCATTTTGTTCTTGAGCAAAAAAGTCCAAGTGACTCTAGTGCAATCATCAAGCACAGTAAGGAAGTAAGAAAAACCATTATAAGTGATACATTTATATGGACCCCATAAATCCATATGGATTAATTCAAAAGGCTTACTAGCCATGTTTGAGCTTCTCTGAAAAGGAAGCCTGTGATGCTTAGACAAAGAGCGTGATTCACACTGAAATTCATCCAAAACAGAAGAATTGAACATGTTTAAATGTATTAACTTGGAAACACAACTATGACCAAGTCTAGCATGAGCTAATTCTAAGCTTAAACTAGCTTTATTACAACTTCTCATCAAGCCAGCTTCACTTGCTTTGCCACTTGATGACTCAGAACTGATCTTGTATAATCCATCCTTCCTGATTCCTGTGATGAGCACCTTCCTAGATCCAGGGTCCTAGAAATAACAATGAGATCTAGTGAATATAGCAACAAGATCAGTTTCATCAAGTAAAACATCACTTAGCAACATAGAATCTGTGTTTGAAGTCAGGCACAAGTAAAACATCACTTAGCAACATAGAATATGTCAACTGCATTTTTCCCATTTCAGACACAGTTTTAATAGATCCATCAGGTAATCCTATATGAATAGGCTTACCCACTTTCTCTCTATTACACAAGGCATGTGATTCTGCTATCATGTGGTCAGTGGCCCCTGTGTCCACAATCCAGTCCACGTAATTGCTTTCTTTCAAAACACTATTTACATTGTTTATAGGGATCATACCTGCAAAATTGGCATATGATCCATTGCCACTCTCACTTTGGCTCTTTCCCTTCATCTTCTTAAGCACTTCCTGATACACTACATTCACCATAGCTATATCCAGATTGCCTTTTGTTCCTTCATCATCTAAAGGGCTATTCTGTGTCTGAGCATTCACTGATCCTGCCACATTTGCAGAGCCTCTACTAGCAGTTCCATTTCTTTCCTTCTCCTTCAGCTCCTTGAACCAATCTGGGATTCCATGAATCCTAAAACATTGCTCTTCAAAGTGGCCCTTCATTTTGTAATAAGAGCATGTTGAACTCTGTTTGATCCTTTTCAACTCTCTCCAATCCTTCACTTCCTTCTTGAAGCTAGGATTATTGAAGCTAGGACTGTTATTGTTGCTACTGCCTTTATACTGAAAGTTGCCACCTCCCCTGTTAGCTGCTAAAGCACTAGAATAAGTGCTTATCCCTTGAGACCCAGGTGTCCCATTAGAAGCATCATTCCCTCTTTCCACTTGCTGAAGAATGTAATAGGCCTTGTTAATACTTGGCAAGGGGTCTGTAGCAAGTATAGAGTTCCTAGCAGCATCATAGTTTTCATTCAAACTAACCAAGATCTGCATAAGCCTGTTTCGAGACTCAATCTCACTAAACTTCTTCTTCAGATCACAAGTACATTTCTCCAATGCACCACAAATGCACTCAGGTATATTCTCTAAAACCTGAAGTTCATCCCAATATCTCTTGAACACATTATAGAGATCAGCAATGCACATATTACCCTGCACAACATTCCCAAGTTTCCTTCTGATCTGAAAAATCAAAGGAGGATTAGACTGTCCAAATCTCTCCACTATTTCATCCCACAAACCTTTAGAAGAGTCCATGAACATAAACCCTTCAGCAACACTCTTACTCATAGAGTTAAGAAGCCAACATCTTACCATATAATCTGGCCTATTCCATTTCTCCAAATCAGCATGATGAGTTGCAGGTTTAACACAAGTACCATTTATAAAACCAAGTTTACATTTTTCTCCAAGAGCCATCATCACACCAGGACTCCAAGTCATGTAATTAGTCCCATCAAAGGGTATAGCAACCAACTGAGCACCCGGATGATCCGAGTTAGATAAGAATAGAGGATCATTAGGATTACCTTGTGTAGCCATTTCTTCAGGGTTCCTGTCTTCAGAGTTGATTACAATAAACATAAGCAGCAAAAAATCACAATAAGAGGATCCAAATCTCCCAGAAAACGAGCTGTCACTCTGATACCATATAAAGAAACTAAAGATCTATCAACATTTCATCATATAATGAGCAATAAAGCAAGTAAACATCAGCAAAATATGACATTCATGGCAGCTGTAGTAAATGACCAAAAATGGCTTTCATGCCTTAATGATTGGCGGCTCTCATCCCCAAAACCCTACCTTTGAGGGAGCAAAAAATTGTCTTATATAGGGTGCATTGTAGGGACCATGTGCAAGTCACATGGGACAGCTGTCCCTTATTACACAAGAAGACAAAAGCAGGTGAACATGGCATGAAACCATGATTCGGGTAAAATGCAGAACATGGAAAATAAGCTAAGTAGCTGGATTAGTGAGCTAAGTAGCTTAGTAAATCATGTCTAAAACATGATAATCTTCATAATATCTTCTGACAAATATAATATTTTTAGATAAGTTATCCATAGTTTTAAGGAAAAATCCTTTTTCGGGGTAGGAAGAACGCGCCTTGGGCAATAGCCGACGCGCCCCTAAATTTCCCTTTCATCCCTTTTCATGAAACCCTAGATCTGAAATCCTATCCAATTTCGATGGTCTTCTTCCCTCCTTGGTGCTAATCCCTTCAATGGAACCCCAATTTCGTTGGTCTCTCTCTGTTTCGGCTTCGTTTAGAGCTTCTTCGTTTCTTTCGGTGTCGATTCGGATCCATCCACCGAGGGTGACCTCTTCCTTCCGTCGTTTTATCCCGCGGTGTTCTCCGTTTTGTAAAACGCCCTTCAGGGCCAATAAACTCCCTCCGGGGCTCAAAATCAAACCCAATACACGAGTCACCATTCTGTGCTCGTCTATCTAGTTGATGAGCTCTCCTGCCGCCGCTGGTTCGGCCGGTGTGCCTGGGGGTTGGGCTTCCTCTCTCCATGGCCTTCGACTTCATCTCCTTCACCACTATCGACTGCCTGGCGCCAGATTTGCTCTCACCGGCGTCGGTGGCAACTTCACCACCATCTCCTTGGCCTCCAATCGGTGCCGACGTTTGCATCTACTCCACCTCTCCCTCTTCTCCTTCTTTCCCCTCTCGTCGGCATCCTTTCCTATCCTCGACCTCGCTGGTTTTTCTCTCACCCCGGTCAGGCCTCTGCTCCGCCGATACCTACTCAGTGACTGCCTATCCAGCCTCCCCGCCGACCCTCGTCGTCACTGATCTCCTTTCTGGTCTCCATTGCTGGGTGGAGTTTATACTTCGTCCAAATTCCTGCTTTCCCTGGGTTCGGGCTTGCCTTGGGCCCGAAGGAGGCCCATGTTTTTGTGGATTCGGCCCGTCTTGTGTGAGCCCAAGGCTCTTTGCCTTGGGCCCAAAGCTGCCCAAGCTATATAAAAAAAACTTTATAAATATATCACATATATATATATATGTATGTAACCGGTTATAATTTTTGATATATAATTATAAAATTCCGCAAGGTCTTGAAATCCCGCTCGAAAGGGCGTATACTAAATCTCGTAAAGAGTTGGAAAATAACTATATATCTTTAGAATAATAATGCTCCTCGAATCGTCCTATTTGGTTCGGGGAGCTCCGTTCACAAGTCTGACGTTGGATCCATCTTCTCTTTTGGATCGTATTTGGCCCGTCTTCTAGCATCTGGTCGGTGCTTTGGTGGTGTTGTGCCTGTTTTGTATTGGGTTGCAGTATCGGGCGTCCTGATTGATCGACGACGGATCGTGGTGGTGTTCGTGGTCTTCGAAGATCCTTCATTTTGGTGGAGGCAACGTCGGTGATCCACACCTCCTCAGAGTTGCCCTTTTCGGCTGGGGTACTGTCTTGAGTCGTTGCACTCTCCCAGGTTCTTAGCACTCGCGGGCGCGTCTCGGCTCTCGGTCTACTTCTCCGCTGGTTGACGAATTATATGTGTTGATTGAGTTTTTCTTTCCTCTCTGATGTTTTGTGTTATTATGTCCTGTTTGTATTGACGGTTTTCTGTCTGCCGACTTGTTCGGCCATCGAGTTTCAGGTATGTCTGAACTCGAATTTTTACATAATAAAAAAAACATATCTTCTGACAAATAGACTTTCATATTCATTTTCAACACATTACATCACAACCTTACAAATAGATATATAGAGTAGGAGGAAACGTGCTAAATGCGACTAGAGTTCACATAGAATTACTAAGAGCCAAAAGGGCTTAATGCTTCTTGGAGTTGAACTTTGTTTGTTGGGCTGTGTTTTTTGGGCTATGCTGTCTTCACCAGTAATATCAATTTCATCCCAAGTAAAATCAAAACCAATAATTCATACTATAATCTACTATAAAGCTTGCATAACAACATTGCACGATCTTCTCAAGATTTCTAATTCCATCATACGATCTTTAGAGCTCGTTTGGTTGGCAAACAAAAAACCCAGAAAGTAGGAGAAATTCATCTGTTTGGTTGGTATTTTTGAAAAAAAAAAACGCAGGAATTCTCCCAAAATGGAGGAAGTTCACTTATCTAGTCCCCTAGGCAGTGGCGGATCCTCAACCGAAACCATGAGGGGGTTGGTTGCGAAACTTTACCTAGAAAATATGATAAAGGACCCAATCTTTGAGTGAAAACTTCATCGCAAGACAATCAACAAGGTGAGTAATAGCAGCGCTATTGTTACCCGTGATGATTATGTCATCAACATACACGAGTAGGTAGATGAGGATTCCATGGCGTCAGTAGAAAAACAAAGAAGCATCTGCAATGGAATTAACAAAGCCGACAAGTAGCAAGGACCATAATTCATTGTACCAAGCACGAGGGGCCTGTTTTAGACCATAAATGGCCTTCTTCAAATGACACAAGTGATTCGGATGGTGCTTGTCTACAAAGTCGGAAGGTTGTTGCATATAAACATCTTCATAGAGTGTTCCCTGTAGAAACGCATTGTTGATGTCAAGTTGTTGAAGAGGTCACCCTTTGGAAACGGCAAGGGCAAGGACAACACGTACAATCACCGACTTAACCACAGGGCTGAAGGTTTCTGTATAGTCGAGGTATGTTCTTTGATGAAAGCCTTTTGCTACAAGACAAGCTTTGTACCTAGCGATGGATCCATCGGGATTATACTTGATCCTATACACCCATTTGCATCCAACCCGATTGTGGCCCGGGGAGGCAGGAACCAATTCCCATGTATGATTTCGGCAAAGAGCATCGAACTCCAACTGCATCGTAGCTCTCCAACCTGGGCTTTTCAGAGCTTGGGTGATGGTTTTTGGTTCAATATGAATTGAAGGAGATTTCTTGATATTTAGATTTAGTTTTTGGATAGGTTTTTCTTATATTATTTTGTGAACGGGTAATCACTCCTCTAGGACGAACTGTGGTGGTGGGAATGGGTTGGGCCCTAGG
Source organism: Persicaria maculosa (assembly GCA_963922045.1). Taxonomy (NCBI): domain Eukaryota; kingdom Viridiplantae; phylum Streptophyta; class Magnoliopsida; order Caryophyllales; family Polygonaceae; genus Persicaria; species Persicaria maculosa. Next base: position 7,405,068 of record OY998255.1, on the reverse strand, counting down.
GTAGTGAATGAAGGGGATTAGAGAAGGGGGCGTCAGGTTGGGCTTGGATAGTGGGAGAGATTTGCGGGGAGGGGGGGGGGGGATTGGTTAAACTCCATGACAGTAGGAGTGGTATCTATATTATGGATGGATGTTGGAATTGTGGGAGGTGATTGCGGAATTGATTGTGGGGAGGTTGAAATATTGCCCTGATTTTGTAGGATGGTCAACGACAATGGTTGTGGGAGGGGTGGAATTATTGGTGGGGTTAAGAATTGGTATAGGAAAGCTAGCCCATTCGGAAATAGTGGTAGGTGGGGTATTAGGATTTGGCTGCATTTTTAAGAATGGGAACTCATCTTCAACGAAATTCACATGCCTAGAAGTGTAGATGCATTGGGTTGATGGATCGAGGCATAGAAAAACACTATGCATAGATGAGTAGCCAATAAAAACACATGGAATCGATCTAGGTTGAAGTTTGTGGGCATTGTAAGGTCTAAGTCAAGGAAAGCATAAACACCCAAAGCTTTTTAATTTGTGATATTCCGGGGGTAATTTGAGAAGTCGGGAAAACGGGGAGTCATTTTGTAGGATTGGTGTTGGAAGCCGATTAATGAGGTACATCACGGTGATCAAGGCGTGAGGCCAATGATGAAGCGGCATACCCGAATGGGAGAGTAAGGCTAGACTAGTTTCAACAACATGACGATGTTTCCTTTCTGAAATGCCATTGTGTTCAGGTGTTTAGGGAGGGGACGTTAGATGGATAATTCCTGCTTCTGAGAGTGTGTCTCGAAGGGCAAGAAACTCACCACCATTGTCAAAATGACGATTTTAAGTGGATATAACCATGTATATCTAGTGAAATGGTCAACGAATACTAAGTAGTATCAAAAACCATTATAAGATATGACATGAGAACTCCAGACATCGGAATATATGATTTCAAGAGCATATGTGGACACAATCGACGAATTATAAAAAGGAAACTTATGACTTTTATTGATAAGACAAGAACTACAACGAGACTATTGGAAAGGAACACAATTCAATTTAAACTTCTGGACTAGCAATTGAAAGACATATGACGACGGATGGCCAAGCTTATGGTGAAGAGAGGCCGAATTGGACTTTTAAACAGAGAATGGTGCCGGTGAAGAGTGCGACCAAACATAGACTCCATTAACACAGGGACCCTTAATTAGAATTGTGTTGGACCTCACGTCCTGCACAAAGAAGGAATCTGTTAGGTTCATCTCTCTTAACCCATGTATAATTCTAAGTGTTACATTTGGATGTATTTTATGTAAGGTTAATGGTATTGGTTTTGGGCCAATCTGGCCCAAAACTGATCTCAACTGTCCGTGGGCTTTAAGCCCACTCGGATGCATTCAGTCTCTCTTGCTGAGCTTGAGCAACGACGTCGTTCAGCTTGTGCTCTCCCTTATATGAGTTTCTAAAACCCTAATCTGAGAGTCGAGAGAGGTGTTGCTTACTGTAGCTCTGTTCTTGTCTCCTAAAGCGATTTCTAGGGTTTCCATCCCTTTCGGCCTTTGTGAGCGTAGATCGAGCTCCCTTCCATCCAAATACACTAAGTGACATTGTGTTGAGAGAGATTTGTAGCCTCTCTGCCCTCTAGGTTTTGACCTTGGTGGCTGGTGTCCTCGTTGAGGCTAATCGACGCTACAATCTCTACTTTCTCTTTTGCTTTGGTTTTGTTTGGTTGTAATCTTCCTTCATTATCATTGCTTAAGTTTCTGTTTATGTATTCTGGTGTTTTGGATCGATTCTTTTCAAATTGGTATCAGAGCTTTCAGGTTTTAAGGGGTTTTCTCATTTTAAAATCGGATTTGTTGAAGCTTTTGAGTTCCTAGTTCTCTTAGGCTCCAGATCTGGTATATTCTTCGATTTTCCGTTGAAGCTTAGAGGGTTCTTCATCCTTCTAAGCTCCAGATCTACGAAGATAAAGCGTCACTTGTCCCCAATCTCTATATCTGTTGAAGTTTCTGGAGCTTGCACTCCTTAAGGCTCGAGATCTTTCAAGATTTGAGAGCTCTTCTGATAGAAACTCCAGATCTGAGGTTTTTAGAGGACATACCCTTGTCGCTCATCTCTGATTCTGTTGAAGTTCCTAGAGCTAGCTCCCCTTAAGGCTCTGAATCTCAAGGATCTAGTAAGCTCTTCTGAAAGGAATTCCAGATCTAGGGTTTTGAGGACTTATTCTGTTGAAAATCTCAATCTGATAAACCATCTCAGATTTGAACAAAAACCTTCAGAAATATTTGAGTTTAGAAGATTATACTCTTCAGAACTCTCCTTGAAAGCTCTTACTTTTGCTTCCTCTAGCACTTTACGAGATTCAAACTCTTAGCTTGATAGTTGTAGGGTTTGAGTGCTCACCTCTCTCCAACATTTACTGATTTAGTCTTTCACTTGTTGCAGGAACTTTGATTCATCATGTCTGATAACTCCTATCGCATTAAACCTTTTGATGGCACTACTGACTTTGCCATGTGGCAAGTTAAGATTCGGAAAGCAGTTGCTAATGAGCTTCCTACAGATATGAATGCTGAGGCTAAGAAAGAACTTAATCTCATTGCACACAGTGAGATCATGATTCGAATATCTGATGAGGTAGCTAGACAGGTAGTAACTTTTGATACTTCTGTGTCTTTATGGAAAGCTTTGAAAGATCTTTATCAGGTTAAAACTCTGTCTAGTAGAATATCTTTGCTATGTCGTATTTTCAATTTTAAAATGGATGCTTCTGTGTCTTTGGATGATAATCTGGATAGATTTCTTAGGATGACACAAGAGTTTGAACGTTTTGATGATAAAATTGATGATACTCACCAACAGGGTCGGTCCTGGGCATGTGCAAGTGGGGCGATCGCATAGGGCCTTCGATTTTCCGGGGCCTCATTTTAATAATTTTAGTTCAGTATATATAAAAAAAAGGTTAGCTAAAATTCACATGTGCATGATGGCAGAGTGGTTCAAGTGGGATGGGATAGCGCTTGTTGGGCAATCCGTGAGTGTGTGTGTGTGAGGACATGGGTTCGATACCCAAACACAACACCTTTTCCCCTCTTTTTAATTATACATTTTCAATCCGTGTGAGGCCTGGGTTCGATACCCAATCACAACACTTTTTTCCCTTCTTTTTAATTACATTTTACCATATTTACTAATGTAGTTTGATATTTATATTTCTATTTTATAGATTGTTTGAAAAATATATTAAAGTGACTGAATATTAACAAAAATAATCTAAAAATTTTAATATAAAAGATGATTAAATTAACAATATTATTTATAGTATTTAACTATTATTATCATTGAATAAATTGTACAAAATAAATTAAACTAGTACTTTTCCCGCACCTTGTACGGGTGAGTATTTTTATTGAAATTTACCGTTTTAGTTCCCTCTCATACCATGAATATGTTTCATTGAATTGAATTGTTGTCATGTTATCAATTACAACCCCTGTTATAATACAATAACACTTACAATCACAAACAAAAGTCTCATAATTTCGGTCAAGTTTGATATCTTAAACAAAATATTCGACATATTAATTTTCTACTAACATATTGCTCTTGCTTCTTGTCATGTTGTTCTTCGAAATCTTTTATTACTATGATGAAGTACTTTTTTTCTTGAGACAATCGATACTTGAAATTTGACAAAAAAATAGTAAATCACCCGCTTCTACGCTTTTTCTAGTATCCATCCTAATTGAAGGTAAAAAAAAGAAACCTTATAGTTTTTAGCTTAAGAAAACCGAATTCAGATCCTTTATGATATTTGATCTATTACACATCATTCTACACCTTTTAAATTGATCTAAATTATAAACCAATTTGATAAAGATACCTTAAGTTTAAATGTATAAACCCTATATAGCTAAATAATTTAAAAAATGATATTTAGCGTGTGTGTTGTTCTAATACTTAGACCCTTAATTAGAAAAAAGAACTCTATTTTTAAGTGTATAAACATTAAGAGGCCAAAACATTAAAAAAATGTTATACCTCTCAAATTGATGGATTGCGAAAATTAGTTGGGCATGACTTGTGTATTTAGAATTTTTTTATGAGTACTCGGTTAGATTTTAGATGCAAGAAATTGATAGATCGTAAATAATAACTAATCAAAATAACATTCTTATAGCTGGTGTTTTGTATCAAAGATTTGACAAAAGACTCTTAAATACAAGGAAAAAAAATTTTCATCCTTTTCAAAATCAAATTGTATCCACCCATAATACTATAGAATTAGAAGCGAAGTCTTCACAAATAAAAAAAATCTCCACATTTCCTTTTTCTCAATTTTAAGCATTTATTTTTTCATCAATCTATCATCCCACGTTCTTAACGAATGATTAGGAAACCACGTTCTCAGTTTATTTGTAAAAACAATTTATCAAATTCTCCCAATTTCTTCCACTTTCACCATACCCACGCTTAATAATCGTCGAAGGAAACGATTCAATTCATCATCAACACAAGATGTTGTTATGAGATCCATTCAAATAAGACTACAATCACAAGGAAGAAGTGTGGACACTGTTATATTGCCACTAAGAATAATAGCTAGATATATAATCACATAATATACATTCATTGGCACGTCTATTGCTATTGGAGATCTTTTTGGCAGACCCGATGAATCAAGTGCATGTGCTCCAGACCTGCAACATGGTGTTAAACCATTTCAGAGTCCATTTTCTCCGACTAAGAAAAATAACTACACATCTAATTGTCAACTTACATGTACAGATTTAATTGTAGGCAAACTCAGTAAATTCTTCAATAATAATCTAGAAGAAATAAACGGAAAAATGCAGCCCCTGACACTACAACATGTCCCATTTAATTCTTCAATAATAACTGCACATCTAATTCTTCAATAAGAAATAAACGAAAAAAAACCCAGAAAAGTGCAAACATATGTTCAGATATTAGATAATCAAAGCTTGAATATCAATCATAACCTAGAAGAAAAATGCAGCCCCTCGCACTACAACATGTCCCATTTAGTTTCCTTAGAGAGATGCTCAGTAAATTCAACATACCATACCTCTCTGCGAAATTGTTGAAGTGTCATCTTCTTCACTGGTAAATCATAACCTCATCATGCCAGATAACAGCAATATCCTTCAAGTTCCTCCTCTTCAGACTCAAGCAATTTTCTGCAGGGTTTAAAAATGCTCCGGGCAGTCACTGACCTCCTGGATAAGCTGAGTTTTCACGTAGGATACATTGGGGGTTAACAGAGAATGAAATTTCCATCTCTTCAAGTATGCTCTTCCAGTAAACCCGACTAACATAAAGGGAGATAATCAGAAACAGGAGGCAGACTACTAAAAACTATCGAAAAGTTAAGTGCAATCTGAAACCTAAAAAGAACATTATTACAAAGAAAGATTAGCATACTTCCGGGTTTTCGATAGAGAATGCCTGGAAATTCGAGAAGCTCGATAAAGGATCCTTGTATCTAGAACCAAGAAACTCCTTACCACGTCTCTCCAGAAGTTGGCCAATGTTGGATAATTTTGCACTTTTCCCTTCACATATCATGAGAAAGATCGATGTTCCATTTAAGATCAAAATCCATATATCAACCCAGCATGAGTGACTGTGAAGACCAAATAATTTAACTCACGTACTCCCACCTAAGTGGAATACAACTACAGCAAGAACTTGGGTTATTTACACGATTTACACAAGAATATACAAACAACACAACCAACCAACCAACCCAATCATAAATGAGAATATTCATCAGAGAAAGACAGATATTACATTAAAAAAAATTGCTATTAACATAGAAATGAGCCTCTAGCTTGCAAAATAGTTTAGTCACAATCTCAGCCAAGCTCAAGGTCAGAGTTAATAGTGGCAGCTCAGCTACAAGCGTACAAGTCTACAACTACACCTATTGATCAAGCCATCTATAACCAAGTTACAAAGAGACCTAGACCAAAAAGGCCATATACCAAAAAAATCCATAATTTCTTCAATCAATTTGGGAGATATAGCACTGATCCAGTTTATTCATCTTTGCTTGCAACTCTTTAAAACCTTACTTACATTTATAAGGAAGAAACGTGGGGACTAATTAAGGAAGAGAGTGGTTTCTTAATTTTATAAAACGTAGACACGTGGCTCAATTTTTAACAAAGATTTTGCTTCTGGTTTTATAAGTATTAGGGTGGGATGACTAAATTTAATACCTCTTCACAAGTTTTCATACAATGAATAGAAAGACTAAATGTATCACTTAGATACCAAATGAGAGAGCCTGATAGAGAGAGATGGAGAGCTATTGGAGGCGGTACCTGGACTTGGCCCTAACCTTCGCATCAACCACCTTGGCTGCTACTCTTGAGATCTCCCATTGGTTGTAGAGAACGTGAGCAAGGAAAACGGGATGAGAAATTGATTTAAACCAAACGCAGTGATAAAGATCAAAGAAAGTAAAAAGAAAGAAATTTTTTCCAATTTTCTTTTCCTTGACAAACAAAAGCATATTTCATCATATCCTACTATAACAGACCCTGAATTACAAGCAAACACACATTCCATAATTTGAAGGTTGATCCTCACCAGCTTAATCTTTTCTTGCAGACCCAGTTACAAGCAAACACATCAATTTTAAAATCATATCACATTTCATCATAAGTTAACAGATCAAATAATAAAAGTCCATGAAACTAACCTTGAAGTTGTGAGTGATTCAAACTCGCTGAGCAAAGGGGCATGTGTAAGATGTATACAACCCTATTCCATCACAAAGACAAACAAAACCAACACTAAATGGTTAGATTAAGGCATTCGCATTTCACATCCACAAAGCTGCCTAATTTGGGGACACGAAGGTGGCCCGCCAAGTGTTCGACCTTCGATAAAGTGAAAATTCATAAATTTTGTTCGAAAACCTAACAAACAATCATTTGTTCATCGTAAAAGAAACTCCAATTTATAGTGCCCATGAATATATACCTTAAGCTTGGAACCCTTGTCAAAGCTATTTCCCAAGCTTAAATATATGACGGGTTTGCATCTGCTATATTCGTAATAAATGGACTAATGAGGAAGAAGGTTATGATACAAGAAGGGGTGAAGAAAATATCCTGAAAACATTAGGGATAGAAGACAGTTTAGCCTGCAAAATTTAAATAACATAACAAAAAAAATGGAATAAAGTTAAAATTAGGAGTTAAAGAGATGAGAATCTTAGAGTATACTCCAGATTAGTTCATGCAACTTATAAGAGATTATACCATTTAATTTGTAACTAAAAATAGAGACATGCAAACTAAGTGAAGCATTCTGCATTCATCACAATTTTAAAAGAAAATATGATCAATCATTTCAAAGCCAACAAAATCAATTGCATAAACAAATAGTCACAAGGTCATATGACTCACACGTCCTTCGTGAGTCTTCAAGCCTCGATCGTCCACCCTACAGTTTCCATGGATGAGCAATATCTTCACTGGTACCTTCTGCAGTGTGGACAAAGACAGAAAAAAACTATATTGGTTGTTCAGATTTACATGTTACTCTTTAGACAATTTCAACAACACATATCCTTCTCATCAAGATTAGGCTCATTTTGAACTGCGGTCTTTCAGAGTCAAATAGAACATTTTCATCTCACCCTCCCAAACCAAAGAGAATTGTGTACAGTTGCAGTGTCTTCACTGGCATGCACTGCTTTGCAAGCATAAATCTTTTTTCATACATTAACAAACACAATACTTCCCATTCTAAGAAATCGTTCTAGGATAACTTGCCTGGCTGCTCCTCAAGCTTACCTTTGAAGATAAGAAAAATTTCATCCAAAAGTTTTAGGTAGGTGATATTTCTATTTGGTAAGTGACTCCTCCTCAAAGGACAAATTTGCTTGCTAGCTCTTCAGGCCTCAAAACATCTTTAAAGGATTAGATTTTGCATTCCAAAAGTTACATTTATAGTGTGCAAGTGAATCCCCTTTGATATTTGAATTAAAGAACACCGTACTCATTTGATTGTTAAATTGATAACTCATTCAAAACTAATATCCGCTAGTTAAAAATATATGAAACATGAAAGACATGTGTAAGCAATATCCAATTCCTGAAATTGGGGATCACATGGTTGCGATAAAAAAGGGTCAGCAGCAACCAAAATCCACAAACATCGAAGTAAACAAATCAACTCTAACACCGGAATACGTCAAAGAGAGCAAATTTTCAATCATTTCACTCTCACGACACAAGTTTATATCCCTAGTAAACAACTCGCAGCAGAAAACACCAAAGATTCAGAGAATCATCAAACCTGAGCGTATATGCAAGTAGAAAGATAAGCCTCGGAGTCCATATACACGACATGGAGAGAAATCGAGACAAAATCAACCGCATAGCCTTCGCTAGTATCCACCTCGCTCAGCCATATTACCTGTCTACACACCGCCATCCTCGTTGAAGAAACAATCATAAGAAGTTGAAATTGAAGAAAAACGCACAAAGAGAGGAGTTACCTCGACATCTAGCTCAACATTAAAACAATTCAAATCCTACCCTACCCACCGATTGTGCCGCCGCGCCGACTGCCGATAGAATGATCGATTGCATCCTGCCTCCAACAACAATAGCCACAAATTGAAATATCAACTTTGTCATCCTGAACCTCCGCCTCAATACTTGTACTTTCTTTCCCCGTTTGTTCTCTTTCTTCTCCAACACAAAGAGGGTACTAATTAATCAGAAAAAGGCGAGGAAAATTTTCATATATATATATAAAAAAAAGTATTCTAGAGCACTCGATGAAACTTGCGTGGTGTGTATACTATTATCCATCCATAAGAGAAGAAGCATTTCTTTGAACATCTAAAATTGAAGAATGTTAAACTAAAAAAGTTGTAAATCAAATCTAAAAATTATCAAGATTCCCATCGATTCCTTAAAACAGAAATCGAAGCCAACCCTAATTAAGCAGCTGTACGCACTTGAAAAAGAGGAAAACTTATAAATGTGAAGATTTTCCAACAGAAGTGTGGTCTGGAGAAGAGGAAGGGTGCTTTGTTGGATCGACATCCTTGTGACATCAGATCAACTTCTTGAAAGAGGTGAGCCTAGAAATCAAAATTAAGAGGGTCCGGTAAGTCACAGGAAACCACATAGCTGGATCGGAACGTTTAGAAACTCAGGGTACAAGGAGAAGTATGTAAATGCGATAAAAATCAAAAAGCAAATTGATACTATATTGGCAACAACTGGTGATCAAGAAAAGAACATGAAAGAAAGAAATCATCACCATCAGCAAAATGTGGCTTCTCGGTAACAATTAGGAGTATTTCCACAACTTTATTCATCCTAGGTCAGATGTTTGGATCCAGCAGCAAACACTCCTTCGGTAAGTAAGCCATTATGTGCATCTCCTCTTCAGGGAATAACCTTTCAGTTGAGGATCAGGCAACTTTGCAATTACACGCCTGCTAGTTTGTAACCGTGGTGCAACCTATAACAAAGAGAAAAGAAGACAATGTCTGGCTCATTTCTGGAATTTAGCTAACCAACAGTTGCACACGCCTATTCAGTACTTCAGTTCACCACCACACAAGATCAAATATGACATCATGAAGTTGAAAGAAGGTCCTAAACTCAATCAATATTGCAAGTAATTTCAAATTCAATCAAGCATAGGAAGCAACTTGTTCAAAAGAAAGCCAAATTAAAATTCGATCAAAATGAAGCACATAGCAACAACAACCAAAATCAATCAATATTGCAAGCAATTTCAAATTTAACCAAGCATAGCAAGCAACTTGTTAAAAGGAAAGGCAATTTCAAATTCAATGAAACTGAAGCACATAAGCGCAGTAAGCAAATTTAAGCAATTTCAGCCCTAACCTGAAACCCTAGCCGGAGATTTGAAAAAATTATGACATCTCGGATCCAGTAGCATAGAAGAAGAAGAGTGATGGACTGCATCACTGAATCGAAGTCAATGGATGATTGTCGAAATCGCCTGAAGAAGGAGATGAGAGAGTGGAAGGAGATGTAGAGGAGTTGTGATGTGATGTCAGTTCTCCTCCGGTTCTAACGGCATGTCCGGAACTTTAGGGGTCTGTCCACGACACATACCCGACAAACCTCTACCAGATTATCAGGCAAATTCGCCTCCCCAATCGGCCTCCTGAGATTAGGGTTCACAGGACTCCTGACAGGCGCAGCACATCAGAGCCACTGCTCTCGCCGCCATCCTTGGAAAAGAACATCGGTGTATTAAACCTCGAATCCTTCTTATTCACCTCAACATCGGCGCCGCCGCGGCCTCGACCGACGCCGGAGAAGGATTTCTCCGTGGAAGGGACTGGATTCGGAGCAGCAAGTGCGTTGAAAGACGGGAGGAATGGAGAGGAAGGCAAGGATTTGCCTCTGCCATGGCCGCGCCCGGGGATTGGGGCAGCAGATTGGGCCGGAACGCCAGATGCCTCGCCGGATTCGAGCTTCTCCGACTGGTTGGATGTGAACTGGAATCGGGACAGGACGGTGCCCCCTCGGCCGGATCCGTCGCCGGAGGAGGTTGAGTAGGTGGAAGAGAGTGGGATGAAAATAAAAGACATTGCTTCTGGAAGAGAGGAGGTTAAGGAAGAACGATTTGAGGAAGAAAGCGGAGTTGAGCGGTTGAAGAGAACGTGGGTGGAAAAAAGCACGGAGTAGTTTCTTAGGCTACTAAAAGGTGGACACGTGGCTCAATTTTTTGTGAAGACATTGCTTCTAAAATTATAAGTATAAGGGGTGGATGTTAACAAAAATTAAATATAGAGATACATTATTCTTTACCTCATTTTTCATTACAGTGTATTTTATTTAATTGTATTTTTCACATACTTACTTCGATATTTATATTTTTATTTTAAAAATGGTTTGAAAAACATATTAAAGTAATTAAATATTAACAAAAATAATATAAAATTTTAATTAAAAAATACAATTTAATGAAAAAATTCATATATATATATATATTATTTATCAATAAAATGCACTGAAGAAATTAAACGTTAAAAAATATTATAAAAATTTTAATATAAGAGATATTTGGTTAGAAAAATGATGAAATTTTTACATAAAATTTATCATTGATAAAATTTGAACAGGGCCTTCGAAATTGATTGGACGGCCCTGCTCACCAAGCTGTTATTCTGCTTAATGCTTTGCCATCTCAGTTTGATACTTTTAAGGATGTTATACAGTTTAGAAATGAGTCCTTGACTAAGAAAAGAATTGTTGAGGCTATTGCTCAGAAAAATGAAGTTATCAAAGCGTTCAAAGTGAAAGGTGATAAATCTAATAAATCTGGTTCTAAAACTGATGTGCTTTTTACTAAGGGAAACTCTAAGAATAGAAAGAGGAATAAGAAAAATGAAAAGGATAAGGTTCCTGAACCTGGTAAGAAGCATTGTACTTACTGCATGAAAAATAACCATGTCATTGCTGATTGTTATAAGAAAAGAGATGATGAGGAAAAGAAATCTAAAAATGGTACAACCGTTGTGCTTGATTCCTCTGTGTTCTATTCTTCTGAATTGCTTATGGTTGCCTGTGATAGTCCCTCTGATTCTTGGCTTCTGGACTCTGGTTGTACTATGCATGTTACACCTGATAAGCATGTTTTTGATTATCTTGATGAGTCTGCTAAAGGTGAGGTTAGACTTGGTGATTTATCTGTTCTTAAGATTAAAGGCATAGGCAATGTTCCCTTTAAAATGCGTGATGGTGTTATTAGAACCCTCCAACAGGGCAGGTGGGTACCTGACTTGAAGAGGAATCTGTTATCTATTTATGTGTTTGATGACTTGAACTGTGATATTAATACTAAAAATGGAATTAAAACTGTCGCTATGAATGGTAAGATTGTCATTAAAGGTATTAAGAAAGGTGGCTTATATCATGTTATTGGAAACCCTGTTCTTTGTGCTTCATCTTTGTCTGCTGAGTGCTTTGCTTCTATGAATTTGCATAAAACTATGTTGTGGCACTCTAGACTTGGTCATATTGGCAACAAAGGGCTCAATCATTTGTTCAGACAAGGTATGGTTGAAGGTAAACCCTCTGAGCTTAAACACTGTGAGAACTGTTTGTTTGGTAAGCATTCTAAATCTGTGTTTGGTAGCTCAAATCTTGTTGCTCTTAAGCCCTTAGACTATGTACACGCAGACCTATGGGGACCTGCCCAGGTGGATACAATAGGTGGAAGGAAGTATTTCCTTTCACTTATTGACCACTATTCCAGGAAGGTTTGGGTGCACATTCTTAGGGCTAAGAGTGACACCTTTGATGCTTTTAAACTTTGGAAAACAAAAGTTGAGGGTCACACCACCTTTAAACTTAAATGTCTTAGAACTGATAATGGTCTTGAGTTTTGCAACAAAGATTTTGATGGTTTCTGTCATACACATGGTATTAAAAGGCACCTCATAGTTCCAGGTAATCCACAGCAGAATGGTACAATAGAGAGAATGAATAGGACCTTGCTTGAAAAGGCAAGGGGCCTTCTCATTAGCTCTGGTCTGAAACCTTCATTGTAGGGGGAGGCAGTCACTACTGCAGCCTACCTGATTAACAGATCCCCTTCTTCTGCTATTGGTTTCAAAACTCCACAGGAATTGTGGAGTGGAACCAAGTCTAACATAGCACATTTGAAGCCTTTTGGATGCACTGCCTTTTTTCACCAGAACACTGGCAAGTTGCAACCAAGGTCTGCCAAATGTGTTATGATTGGCTATCCAGAGGGGGGGTCAAAGGCTATAAGTTACTTGTTCTCCAACTAGGAGGGTACAAAGTAATTCTTAGCAGAGATGTCACTTTCATTGAAACTGAATTTCATTTCATAAAAACTTCTAACATTGATTCTGAGAATGCAGGTGTTCAGTTTTATGATTCAAATGCTCAAGAAGCAAGTTTGGATGATGAATTTGATATCAATGTCCCCATTGGAAGCAGCTCCACTTATCATGGTAATGTTGAGCAACATCCTGCTCCCTCAAGTACTGATGACAGCCCTCACTAATCAGGTGGGGAGGTAAGCAACTCAAACTCCAGCTCTACTTCTACCCCTTCTGACTCCTCTAGTTCTGAAAATTATGAAAATGCCTTGTCTGAAAATGAATATGAGCATGATATTGAGCATGATGTTTCTTAGTCCTCTGAGCATGATGTTTCTGATTCTTCTTCTGATTCTTCTGATTCTGAGCATGTTTCTGAAAACTTTGATGAGGTGCCTGATTTGTCTAATTATTAGCTTATTAGAGATAGATCTCCTAGAGTGAAAATTCCCAATAAGAAATATTTTAAAAATGAGATTGAGTTTGCTTTTGTGATTGCTGAGGTTGTGGATGCTTATACTCCTGAATTGTTTGAACATGATGTTAAATGTAAACATTCTGATAAGTGGTTGCTTGCTATGAAAGAGGAAATAAATTCCATGACAGCCAATAAAACCTGGAAACTAGTTCCAAAGCCTAAAAATGCTAGGTTGATTGGCTGTAAATAGGTTTATAAGCTCAAAAACAGTGTGGAACCTGGTGGCCAACCTACCTATAAGGCTAGTGATAACTCCCTCCCTTGATGGAAAATGGTATAAATGCTTCAAGGGCTTTGACAGGATGTTTGTGTCAAAGGCCTTGACGCATTAACAGTTGATGAAATACAAAACCTATATTATTTGTCCGAATATTATTTTATATTATTATATACTTCCGTTATATTATATATATGTGTTGAACTAACCTTTCAGGAAGTATAGTTGAAGATTATATCCTTCCTTATACACATTGAGGAGATCAGTTCAAAATAGATCATGGCGATTCAAAGTGTCCATATATAGAAGATTGAAGATCAAACTGATCCAAAGGAGCCGTTGGAGATCTGGTGTTGAAGATTCTCACGCTCCATACTCTCATATAAAGGAAAGGAAGGAGAAGACAGAAGAATACACAAGTGCTACACACGAGTTTCATTCATTCAAGCGATCTGTCTTCCAAGTGTCTCTCTGCTAAGCGCTCAAAGAGTTTGTTGTTTATTTCAAAGCCTTTGAGAGTCACTGTGAGCTTATAGGATATAATCATTTCAAGTGTTACTCGAGAGTTTATAACTCGGGAAGTTGCACTAGGCTATTGATTTGCGAGAGTTAGAGGATTGTACTAGATAGCTGAGAGAGGTGGGGCTCTTCTAGATTGGTCTAGGACTCCAAGGGAACGTGAGTTGACTAGATTGCAATTGTATAGGAGAGAGGCTTCTCGGTGAGCTATTAGGATCCTAAGCTAAGCAATCAATAAAGCCTTTGAATCCTAGGGTTGTGGAAGAACCCTAGGCGGGGACGTAGGCCAAGTTGTGCTGAACCTCGTAAATAATTACTCGTGTCCTTTACTTATTTGCTTTACCTTATTTCCGCACTTGGTTCGAATTGTTTAACTTTGTGATTCAGGTTTATCTCAAAGGTTTTGGTACAAGCTCCAAAAGTCTTGAGACTTTCTGCGAAAAACGGGCATACTCTATTCAACCCCCCTTCTAGAGTATTTCTTACTACATTGTTTTTACATTATCGAACCTTCAATTGGTATCAGAGCTTTACTCACTGTTTTTGATCTAACAATCTTGTGAGTTTTCGATCATGTCTGGTGAAGCAAGCGGAGGATTTGCACAGGGAAGGTCCACAAGCAGACCGCCACTCTTTGTAGGAAACAACTTTGTCCACTGGAGATCTTTGATGAAGATGTTCATCATAGACCAAGATCTAGAGCTTTGGAACATTATAGAGAATGGTCCGAAGATTCCAGAAAAGGAAGGACCAAATGACACCAAAGTTGCAAAGAAGGAGTCTGAATACAACCAAGCAGATCTTGAAACCATCTCCAAAAACTACAGGGCTATTAACTTACTTTATTGTGGTCTAAGCACTGATGAGTTTAACCGCATTTCTTCTTGTAGGTCAGCTAAAGAGATTTGGGACAAGTTGGTCGTCACCTATGAAGGAACGAGCCAAGTGAAAGACACCAAGATCAGCATCTTCCTTCGAAAGTATGAGATCTTTAAGATGAAGTCAGATGAGTCAATCAAAGTCATGTTCACACGATTCACAGAAATCACCAACAACCTTGACTCTCTCAGCAAGAGCTTTACCAACGTTGAGAAAGTGAGGAAGATACTGAGGTGCCTTCCAAAGGAGAAATGGGGTCCTAAAGTAACAGCTATAGAGGAAGCCCAGGACCTCACCACTCTACCCCTTGATGACCTTCTTGGAAAGCTGATCACGCATGAGATGATCCTTAATGAAGACGATGGAGAACTTCCAGCAAGCACTAAGAACTTGACGCTCAAGTCTAAGAAGGATGAGCCCAAGGATGGATCTGATTCCGAAGATGAGGATGAAGATGAGGATGATCCTTTTGCTCTTATCACAAAAGGCCTTGCTAGAATTCTCAAAATGAAGAAGCAATTCAACAACAAGGATGGATCAGAGTCTTCAAAATTTCGAGGTAAGCCTCAATACAACAAGTAGGAAAAGAAGACTAAACCGTTGTCTTGTTTTGAATGTGGTGAAACAGATCATCTTGTGAAGGACTGCCCTCAAAAGACAAAGAGCCAGCCCAAGAAAGGTGACAAATGGAAGAAGAAAGCCATGGTGGCTACTTGGAGTGATTCCGACTCTGACTCCGACGATGAGAAGGCCAACATTTGTCTTATGGCCTCAGAAGATGAATCCCACGACGAAAAGCTTGAAGCTACTGTAAGAGAACTTATGGAAAGTCCAAAAGAGGCATTATCGGAATTCCTTTCAAATATGATTGCCAATGAAGAGAAGCTTATTGCCCAAACTAACATTCTTATTAAGAGAACTGTGGACCAGGAAAGAACTATTGAGGATCTGTCTATGAGGGTCAAAGGTCTTGAAGCCTCTTATTCAGGTCTTGACATTAAAGTCAAGACGCTTGACTCGGAGAAATCTGAACTCAAGCAAGATCTCTCCTCTCTAAGAAATGAGCATCATGACTTAGAGAACGAGAAGATCTCCCTGAATAATAAGATTCTAGACCAACAGACAGCCCTCATAAGTTTTACCAAATCCAAAGGCACTCTTGATAAGATGTTGGGTGAGCAACAAAGCTCTCTAAACAAAAGTGGTATTGGTTAGAATCCAAAGTTTTTAAAGAAGCAACACATTACCACTTTTGTAAAGGCAAAAGGAAGCAGAACCTCTCCTATATGTCACCATTGTGCTAGAAAGGGACATGTAAAAGAGACCTGCCCTTATAGGAGAAAGGATCCATACATTATTCGTAATACATTTCCTGTTCATTTGAGAAAAGAACGGATAACACAAGTTTGGGTCCCCAAAGGCACTATTTTACCAAATATGGTTTACCCCAACAATGGATCTAAATTTGCTTATTGGTCTAGCCACAAAGGTTGATGTTTGTTTTGCAGGAGATCACCAAGGTGAAAGAACACAAATGGATTATTGATAGTGGATGCTCGAGGCATATGAGTGGGAAGAGTTCTCTCTTTGATGATCTAAAGGAGCAATCCACGGGAACAATCACTCTTGGTGACAAAGGAAAATGTGACATCGTTGGTATTGGTTGTGTTGGAAGTGATTCCAGCCATAGTATTAAAAATGTCTATCTTGTTAATGGTTTAAAGTATAATCTGCTTAGTGTTTCTCAATTATGTGATAGTGGTAACAATGTCAGATTTAACAAGAAAATATGTATAGTGTGCAGAGAAGATACAGGTGAAGTTATTTTGACTGCATATCGTTACAACAACATATACGCTGTAAATGCTGATCAAGTGGCACAAGGAAGCTTAACTTGTCTAAAGGCTTTGACGGACGATCCAAAGTTTTGGCACAGGAGACTCGGTCATGTGAGTCCACATACGCTACAAAAGCTTGTGTCCAAAGGGCTTGTAAGAGGGCTACCTGAAATGGACTTCAAAGGTATTGACATATGCAATGCATGCACACGAGGTAAACAAACACGTAGCTCCTTCAAACCCAAAAAGGTTGTAAGTTCTTCTAGACCCCTTGAACTTTTACATATGGATTTATGTGGTCCTATGCGAGTCAAATCTCCCAATGGTAAAAAGTACATGCTAGTTGTTGTTGATGATTTTTCAAGATATACTTGGGTTGCATTTTTGAAAGAAAAATCAGAGGCCTTATTTGAGTTTTCAAAACTTTGTAAGGAGTTGCAAACTTTAAGAAATGAGCCCATAGTGTCTATTCGGAGTGATCATGGTACGGAGTTTGATCAACTTCAATTTGATTTGTTTTGTGCTAAATATGGCATCTCCCATAACTTTTCTGCTCCTAGGACACCTCAACAAAACGGGGTTGTGGAACGCAAGAACCGCACCTTAGAGGATATGACCAGGACTATGCTTTTAGAAAATGCATTACCTAAAACCTATTGGGCTGAAGCTGTTAACACAGCTAACTATATTTTGAATCGTTGTCTTATTCGTTCTATCTTAAAGAAAACTCCTTATGAACTTTTCAAAGGCCGCAAACCACTTATATCTTATTTTAAACCCTTTGACTGTACTTGTTTTGTTCATAACAATGGAAAAGATAACCTTGGGAAATTTGATGCGCGTAGTGATGAAGGTATATTTCTTGGCTATTCCACGAGTAGCAACGCTTATAGAATCTTCAATAAAAGGACCCAGGTTGTTGAAGAAAGTATACATGTTATCTTTGATGAATGCAATGATGGTGCTTTGAGTGAAAGTGTTGCAGATATAGATCTTAACATCCATGAAGAGAACGAGGAAGGTGATGTTGCTACTACCAAGAACACAGAGAAGAGGAACATGCAGGAACCGATTCTTAACACTGAAGAATTGGCCCAAGGTGTTGAAGATTCGTCCAAAGCCCTTGGTGTCCAATCCAACAGTGTTGAGACGTCAGAAACTGCTGTAACTGAACCTAACAGGACCACGGAGTCAGATGCACTACAAGTCAATCCTACAAGTGTGACGAATCAAGGAGCTGAGACTAGCAAAAGGAAATTCAAATACTCCTCATCACACTCATTAAAGGATATCATTTCTGACCCTACTTCTAGTGTTCAAACTCGTTGTAAACTTAAAGATCTTTGTGCTTTTCACGCGTTTGTTTCTCTTATTGAGCCAAAGAAGGTAGATGAGGCACTTCAGGAGCCAAACTGGATCATTGCTATGCAAAGTGAGCTTAACGAATTTGAAAGGAACAAAGTCTGGACCTTGAAGCCTAGGCCAAAGCATCAATCAGTCATTGGCACTCGATGGGTGTTTCGAAACAAGCTAGATGAGAATGGCAAGGTTGTGAGGAACAAGGCACGGCTTGTTGCTCAAGGCTACAATCAAGAGGAAGGTATTGACTACGAGGAGACCTTTGCTCCCGTAGCCAGGCTTGAAGCCATTCGCATTTTATTAGCATTTGCATCTTTTATGAGCATAAAGTTATATCAAATGGATGTCAAGTGTGCTTTTCTCAATGGTGTCTTAGAAGAAGAAGTATATGTAGCTCAACCCCCAGGTTTTGAAAGCTCAGAATTTCCCAATCATGTTTATAAACTTGACAAAGCGCTTTATGGTTTGAAACAAGCCCCAAGAGCTTGGTATGAGCGCTTGTCAAAATACCTTTTAGAAAATGATTTTAAAAGGGGGTTGATCGACAAGACTCTTTTTATCAAGAGCAAAGGAAAGGACATTTTGGTTATTCAAATTTATGTTGATGATATATTATTTGGTGCTACTAACACATCTTTGTGCAAGGAATTTTCTGACATCATGTGCAGTGAATTTGAGATGAGCTTGATGGGTGAACTCAACTTCTTTTTGGGATTACAAGTTCATCAATCCAAGAAAGGGATCTTTTTCAACCAAAGCAAGTACACTAAGGATCTCTTGAAGAAGTTCAAGATGGATCAATACAAGGCAGCCAAGACTCCCATGAGCTCAACATTGTCTCTAGATCAAGACAAGACTGGAACAAGTGTCAATCAAAAGGAGTATCGAGGAATGATTGGATCTTTATTATATCTCACAGCTAGTAGACCTGACATCATGTTTAGTGTTTGCATGTGTGCTAGGTTTCAAGCTGACCCTAAAGAATCTCACCTCGTGGCTGTGAAGAGGATCTTTCGATATCTCAATGGCATTAAGGAGCTTGGACTATGGTACCCAAAGCAAAAGGATTTCACTTTAATTGGATATTCTGATGCAGATTTTGCAGGCTATAAGGTGGATAGGAAGAGCACATCAGGATGTTGCCAATTCTTAGGAGCATCTTTGATTAGTTGGCACTCAAAGAAGCAAAACTCAGTTGCTCTATCCACTGCAGAAGCCGAATACATTGCAGCTGGAGCCTGTTGCTCCCAAATCCTTTGGATAGCTCAACAAATGCGAGATCTTGGCATTAACCTCAAAGGTATCCCAATTAAGTGTGACAATACAAGTGTCATATCCATCACTAAGAATCATGTTCAGCATTCAAGGACCAAGCATATTGATGTAAGGCATCATTTCATTAGAGATCATGTTGAAAAATGTGATGTGTCCATATCTTTTATTTCTACTGATTATCAATGGGCTGACATTTTTACTAAGCCTTTGGCAGAGGACAGGTTCACCTTCATAAGACGAGAGATTGGAATGCTTAACAAGGATGCACTTTCGTAGGGGGAGCTTTCCCTTTACGAAAGATAAATTCTACTTAGTGTCAAGACCCTTGAAAACCATGTCAAGGTGTGTGAACTAAATGGTGGAGTACATATATCGGATCATATATATTTTTGGTTAATATCTTTTTAGATATTTAATCAATTATATTTGTTTTAATCGGATTTCAAAAATTGCCTTAAACCGCTAAAGATATTTTATTTTTGGAAATAGATTTTTTAGTTACCTTGTCCGATTTTAATGGTTATTTGAATTTGAATTTGAATTTGAAAATCTTTGAAATCTTAGCAATGTAATGATTTCTTTCCTTGGAACCCTAAACCCATCCCATCAATCCGTCACCCTCTCTCTCTACTTAAACCAAATCCTGTACTCGATTTCTCCTCACCTCAGAAATTACCCAAACCCCTTTCACTTCTTCATCTTCAACCTCTCAATCGCCTCTCAAGAAACCCTTACCAATTTTCTCCATGGCACCCAAAACCAAGAAAACTGTCACACCCAAAAGACTTGGCGCCACCCCCAAGGGACGTCAGGACACTGCTACCTCTCCCACACCTGAACACGCTCCTCAAGCTATTATCCCAACCGTTGTCCAGAGCACCATTGCTGAGAGCTCGGCCATTGTTCCCAAAGGCTCTCAAAAGCGCTCTGCGAAGAAGCCGATCAGTGCTAAACAGAAAGGGAAGAGGAAGATCTTGGCTGAGGAACCAGACGAGGAAGAGGAGGAAGATGACCTTGATGCCGCCCTGGAAAGAGACGCTGCCAGGGAAGCCGAGGAGGAGGCCCTAAGGAAGAAAAAGGCCGATGAAGAGGCCGAGCTTGCTAAGAAACTGGCCGAAGAAGAAGCTGAGCGAATTCGGAAGGAAGCTGAAGCAGAGGAGGCTCAGTCCGAGGAGGAGCCTGAGGAAGAAGAAGAGGAAGAGCAAGAGGGATCTGGAGAGGACGAGGAACCTGAAGGAGATGAAGCGGGGTCCGGTGAGGACTCAGGGTCTGAGGAAGAGGAGGAAGAATCTCCCTCTCCTTCTCCTCCTCATCCCCCGTCTCCGAAGAAGCGGAAAGCCCCTGCTCCAGTCAAGCCTCCATCCCCCAAGCGTACCAGGAAGGGCCCTGTCAAGAGTCTTGTAGCGCCTGTCAAGAGAGCTGCTCCAACAGTTGCGCGCAGAAAGAACGCAGACCCCCCGGCCTATATCCAGGTAAATCAATCCTTGTCCTCCTCTTGGTTTCAAGATGCTGAGACTGCTGGTAAGTGGGTAGATGAGTTTAGAACTCGTAAGGTTAGCTGTTCAGATTTTTTAGATATTGAGTTCTTTGAAGCTTTGAAGTTACCTTGCATTGAGCTCCTCAAAAAATCCCCAGCCTGGACCCTTCTTAACCTTGAGACTGTTTACTACCCCGAGCTTACTCGACTCTTCTACATTAACCTAAAAGCCAAGAACGACACTGATGGTTGGTCTTTGGAGTTTGTTGTCAAAGGGGTTAGAATCTCTCTCAACTCCAATGATTTTGCAGATTCCCTAGGCTTACCTACACCAGTTTCACCCGCTGAAATCCACCCCTCAAAAGAAAATTGCATCATCCTAGCCCGAGCCAAATATCTCCTACCCGAAGCATCCAACAGCACCTCAAAGCAACTCACCCACTCATCCCTAACCCTTGAGGCAAAAATTATCTTTAACATCATTGTTAGATGCCTCTTACCCCGTCTTAACTCTGGCTCACTCCTAACCAACAATGCCATGGTCCTGCTCTACCGCATTCTAAATGGCCTTGATCCTGATCTGGCCAACACTATCCTTGGAACCATGGCTCATGCCAGAAAAGCCAGAAAAGGCTCTCCCCTCCCCTTTGCTACCCTTTTGACCCCTATCTTCAAAGCTTCTGGAATTGATGTCAAAAATGAAGAGCAGCTGCGTCATACGGGTATGTTCGACTCTAAAGGCCTTGAAAAGATTGGCATCACTCGGTCTCCCTAAGGGACCTTGAGTCTTGCCACTCCTTCAAAAGCCTTTCCCACTCTCCAGCTTTCGATGAACGCATGGACAACCTAGAGTTGGGCTTGGAGGAGGTTCGCCTGGATATTAAGGAGCTGCAGAAGGAAGTGTTGACGGAGATGAGCGGGATTTCAAAGATGCTGGAAGGACTGTGGACGAGGCTCACTGATGATGCTCCGGATGACTAAGCCTTAACCCTAAACCACCCTATCCCACCCCTAAAACTCGTTACTTTGCTGGTTTGTTGGAAACGTTTTCAAAACATTTGGTAACTTTTGGTGACTATTTTACCTCCGCCCTTTGTTGAAAGACAAAAAGGGGGAGATGATCGTTAGACTTTGAAAACCTCTGCTTAAAGGTCTTGGAAGACCTTGGTTTTTTGATTTATGGTTTTCGGTTGGATGTTTTCTCTCTTTAAAATTTTTGATCCAACATTTGTCTAACCCTTGCAGGTACTTAGTCCGATTTTACTTATGATATATCTGTTTGACTAAGTTGCAGGGATGCACAGGTTTTGTCTTTCATCAAGGGGGAGATTGATAACTCCCTCCCTTGATGAAAAATGGTATAAATGCTTCAAGGGCTTTGAGAGGATGTTTGTGTCAAAGGCCTTGACGCATTAACAGTTGATGAAATACAAAACCTATATTATTTGTCCGAATATTATTTTATATTATTATATACTTCCATTATATTATATATATGTGTTGAACTAACCTTTCAGAAAGTATAGTTGAAGATTATATCCTTCCTTATACACATTGAGGAGATCAGTTCAAAATAGATCATGGCGATTCAAAGTGTCCATATATAGAAGATTGAAGATCAAACTGATCCAAAGGAGCCGTTGGAGATCTGGTGCTGAAGATTCTCACACTCCATACTCTCATATAAAGGAAATGAAGGAGAAGACAGAAGAATACACAAGTGCTACACACGAGTTTCATTCATTCAAGCGATCTGTCTTCCAAGTGTCTCTCTGCTAAGCGCTCAAAGAGTTTGTTGTTTATTTCAAAGCCTTTGAGAGTCACTGTGAGCTTATAGGATATAATCATTTCAAGTGTTACTCGAGAGTTTATAACTCGGGAAGTTGCACTAGGCTATTGATTTGCGAGAGTTAGAGGATTGTACTAGATAGCTGAGAGAGGTGGGGCTCTTCTAGATTGGTCTAGGACTCCAAGGGAACGTGAGTTGACTAGATTGCAATTGTATAGGAGAGAGGCTTCTCGGTGAGCTATTAGGATCCTAAGCTAAGCAATCAATAAAGCCTTTGAATCCTAGGGTTGTGGAAGAACCCTAGGCGGGGACGTAGGCCAAGTTGTGCTGAACCTCGTAAACAATTACTCGTGTCCTTTACTTATTTGCTTTACCTTATTTCCGCACTTGGTTCGAATTGTTTAACTTTGTGATTCAGGTTTATCTCAAAGGTTTTGGTACAAGCTCCAAAAGTCTTGAGACTTTCTGCGAAAAACGGGCATACTCTATTCAACCCCCCTTCTAGAGTATTTCTTACTACATTGTTTTTACATTATCGAACCTTCAGCTAGGTTTGTAGCCAAAGGATTCACACAAAAAGAAGGGATTGATTATAATGATGATTTTGCTCCTGTTGTGAAATATAAAACTCTGAGACTTCTGCTTGCTATTGCTGTTGTTTATGACTATGAAATTGATCAAATGGATGTTAAGACTGCCTTTTTGCATGGTGAGCTTGATGAGATGATTTATATGAGACAGCCCAAAGGTTTTGAGGACCACTCTAAACCTGATCATGTTTGCTTGTTGAAAAAATCTCTGTATGGCTTGAAGCAATCACCTAGGCAGTGGAATAAGAAATTTGATAATTGCATGTTTAAACTTGGCTTTAGAATGAGCAATTATGATCCATGTTTATATTTCATGCATGTGAAAATTGAATCTCCCTTATATCTCTTGTTGTATGTTGATGATATTCTCATTATATGCAAGTCCAGAGCAAAGGTACTTGATGTGAAGGAATCTCTCAAGAAATCTTTTGACATGAAGGATTTGGGCCCTGCTCAGAAAATTCTTGGCATAAAGATTTCTCGAGATAGATCCAAACATCAAATATTTTTGTCTCAAAAGGATTATCTTGTGAAAGTCCTTAACAGGTTCAAAATTTCTAATGTCAAGCCTGCTCCTATGCCTTTAGAAGGTCACCTGGATCTTACCAAGACCAGGATGCCCCTTGGCAAGGAGGAGGAAGACTATATGAAGTCTGTTCCTTATAATGCAGTTGTTGGGTCAATTATGTATGCTATGATCTGTACCATACCTGGCCTTGCTTTTGCAGTGAGTGTGTTAAGCAGGTATATGTCTAACCCTGCAGAGTAACACTGGGTGGCCATGAAATATCTCCTGAGATACATTGCTGGTACCCTTGATATTGGTTTGGTTTATGGTTTGCATACTTCACCCTCTGAGTTGTTTGGCTTTGTGGACTCTGACTATGCTAGCAATAAAGATAACAGGAAATCCACCACCTCTTTCTTTTATTCTTGGTGTGGGAACTGTATTTCTTGGAAGGCTCAGTTGCAGCCTATTGTTGCTCTGTCTTCTACAGAAGCAGAGTACATAGCAGCAACTGAAGCCTCCAAGGAAGCAATCTGGCTCCAGAACATTATGAAAGAGGTGGATAGGAAAAACCACAAATCTGTATTGCATACAGATAGCCAGAGTGCACTTTACTTGTGCAAAGATCCTGTCTATCATGAGAGGACTAAGCACATTGATGTTCGTTACCACTTCATACGTGTGTTGGTATCCAAAAATCTCCTTATTGTTAAGAAGATTGATGGAAAGCTTAATCCTACAAACTTTGGTACTAAGATTGTGACCACTGATAAGTTTCTCTTTTGTAGGGAGTTCCTGCACGTGATCGAATCCAACTGATGCTGAGAAGGGTATGAAATAGCCGATGATAGACAAAGGTGTAAATCCAGTCCACATTTTAACAAAGAAGTTTTACGATATGTGTAAACTCAGAATTAGGAGGGTAAATTGTTAGGTTCATCTCTCTTAACCTATGTATGATTCTGAGTGTTACATTTGGATGTATTTTATGTAAGGTTGATGGTATTGGTTTTGGGCCAATCTGGCCCAAAACTGATCTCAACTGTCCATGGGCTTTAAGCCCACTCGGATGCATTCAGTCTCTCTTGCTGAGCTTGAGCAACGACGTCGTTCAACTTGTGCTCTCCCTTATATGGGTTTCCAAAACCCTAATCTGAGAGTCGAGAGAGGTGTTGCTTACTGTTGCTCTGTTCTTGTCTCCTAAGGCGATTTCTAGGGTTTCCATCCCTTTCGGCCTTTGTGAGCGTAGATCGAGCTCCCTTCCATCCAAATACACTCAGTGACATTGTGTTGAGAAAGATTTGTAGCCTCTTTGCCCTCTAGGTTTTGACCTTGGTGGCTGGTGTCCTCGTTGAGGCTAATCGACACTACAATCTCTGCTTTCTCTTTTGCTTTGGTTTTGTTTGGTTGTAATTTTCCTTCATTATCATTGCTTAAGTTTCTGTTTATGTATTCTGGTATTTTGGATCGATTCTCTTCAGAATTTGATAAGAACACTACATCATAAGGATTGTTTGGAGAGGAGGTAGTGACGTTGGATTGGGGTTGAGGGATTGGAAATCTAGAGGAGGTAGGGGGATGAGGTGTGGGTGTTGTTGTCGGATTACATGGAAATGTGAGAGGACGTCGCCTATCTACGTACACCACTAGCATCGCCCTTTGAAAGGATTTGGGTGTGTTGGTGAATTGAGAGGGAGACTTAGGGGTACGGTTCTGCCAGTTCCCGGGGTTGGGGGATTCGGTGTTGTGAGACTGGTTTGAGGGATATGAGGGCTGCCATGGAGGAGGAGAGGAATGTTGTTTGCCTTTACCTTTAGTGGATTTGTTCTGTTCCGTGAATGCCGCCATTGGAGGAGCTGGTTCATCCTTCGTCTCGATCTTTCGGAATGACTAATGGTTGATGAGCTTCTCGTGCAAATCTTTGAAGGTGGTTGGAGTGTCTCTGGCATTGACTGCATGGATCAATGGTTTGTAGCTTTTGTCTAGTCCCCGGAGGATGTAATCCGTAAGATCTTCCGAGGACTGACGGAGGGAAAACCTGTCGTTGATCCGTCAAAGTAAATCTCAAACCTATAACTAGTATAGCAATAAGCAAGAGGTCGATCCACAGGAAAAATTATAACTCAAGTATGATTTTAATGCCGATTAAAGTGACCAGAGAGGGGGGTTTTGAGTGTGAAAGTTTCGCCTTTTATCAAAGCAAAGTAAAGAAAGCAAAGCAAACGAATTTGGTTTTTAGACAATTTGGAGAAGCAATTCTACCTACAATTTTCCACTTTATTTGGTTGAAGCGATCCTTGTAACTTCTTCTCTTCCTATTAAGTTTCTTATGAATGCCCTTGTCCCGACCTAATATAGTTACTAGTCCAACCAGTCCTAGCAACCCTTATCAATCGAACAGTCCCTAAAGAAGGATTTAACCCAATTGATAGCTTTAAGTTCAGAGATTAGCCAAGGTATTTGCAGTCCCTAAAGAGGGATTTAACAACACATTCAACTTCCTACTCATTCAATTAGTTCAACCAGCCCTAAAGGAACAAGTTTGCCACTTAGGTTAAGATTCACAACCAGGAATCTATAAAACCTTAGCAATTGAATTGATCTAACAAGTTGGCCAGACAAGATAGAACAAACCAATAAACAATCAAGCACAAAGAAGTTGAAGCATTCAAATATAGGAAACAAGGAACGAGAATTAGAAACTCACAATCAATTCAAATAAAGCTTCAAATTGTAGGCAGAATAGATGAGTTTAGTTCCTCATGGAAGACATCGCTCAAAATCTCTAAAGTGTCTGATGAATGAATAGAATAGAAGTGAAGTAAATAACATAAAACGTGGTCTTTTAAAACATCCAAAGTCGGCCACAAAATAAACAAATAGATCTAGGGTTTTTCATTAATCAAAACGTAGGGCATAATAGCTGACGGCAAATGCGGCAGCCGCCGCATGGATGCTGCGGCCGCATCATCAGCATTTCCTCGCTGCGACGGTATCGGCGGCGGCCGCGGCATACATGCTGCGGCCGCTGCATCGGTCTTTCCCGGAAAATCCGTCTCGAATTTGCTCTTCTTCTCAACAGGAAAGTTGTAGCTCTCTAAAAGAGCTTTCCAACGCATGGTCATAATAGTCAATCAGACAACCGAGGCCTCCAAAAAGTGCAAAACAAGTTCAGCATGTCTGGCGACAACTTCTGCAGATTTGTTCTTCGTTTAGGCTCGCTTCTTCTTCCCAGGACCTCTTGAGATCTTCATGTGAGCTTCTTCGATCAACCAGACATTCTCATCCAATGCATTATCAACTCATGTCTCCTCCTCGAATCCACCATTACCTGAAATAATCAATAAAAGCGTGTAGATTCCGACTCCGACAACATAGAGAACTAATATGCAAATCATGCTTAATCCATCAATGAAATGCATCTTAACTAAGCTAAATGCAACCTATTATGCCTACCTAACTGCATGCTATCAAGGACACTAGTGCTTTCAAAGTTGCAAGCAAATCAGCAGTAGATTTGATCTACTGCATATACTCATTGATCGGATGAGAGCCCTTCTTCATAGAACGAAGCCTCTCCTCTACTTGCTTAACATGTCCCCTTGAAGGATTCCCAAACGTTGTGCGAAGAGTTTCCCACACCTATTGGGATGTTGTAGCCGTTGTGAGTCGTGACTAATGTGGCCACTAACGGAGACAGGGTGCCAATGATGGCCCCATAGAGGATGCGATCTTGGCGTTTGTAGGTTAAGTAAGCAGGGTTGGGGGTGGTCACTTTAGCCGCAGTGGTTGTGGCGGGGGGTACGACCAGCGAGCCATCGAGGAAGCGAAAGAGGTCATATCCTTCTAAGGTGGCTTGGATTTGTACTTGTCATGTGAAATAATTTGTGTGTTCCAATTTAATAATGTTCGAGATGAACACTATTGTAAAAGGTTTTGTAGGCTCATGGGGATTGGAAAGTTGGGTGGAGAATTCTGCCATTGAATAAGGAAGGAGATGATCCCGGACCTTTTAGGCTGATACCATATAGACAAGATAATGAGAAAATTGAGTGATTTTATTCAAAGCTACAAGGAGCTATTTATACAGGCAATATAGAAATTTCTTGAAGTAATCTTCTAGAATATCTCTACCAACAGGATCAACTCCTAGAATATCTCCACTAACAATTCAAATTTAAATTCAAATCAACTCATATTATTAACAATAAATACGATATGAAATTCGAACGGTATATCCGGACATATCAGTGATCGCATAGCACTTCGGAT
Organism: Persicaria maculosa; assembly: GCA_963922045.1. NCBI lineage: Eukaryota > Viridiplantae > Streptophyta > Magnoliopsida > Caryophyllales > Polygonaceae > Persicaria > Persicaria maculosa. The sequence goes on along the minus strand of OY998255.1, from coordinate 7,376,999 downwards.
CACTCGATCACTAACTTATTTGCGTATTGATGGAGCCATCAGTACGGTGGTGGAGGAGGCCTTATCAGCTGCACCGGCGGCAGAGGAGATGTTAGAACCGGTGGCGGTGATAGTGGCTAAGAACTATGAACGAATTGACCCTATGGTTGCATGGTCTTGGCCGCCCCCTCGAGGCACAGGAGCAGCACCTGGGGTGTCTGGATTAATCGGACGGAGCACTCTACGCGACGGTGGTACACCCTGTGCGGCTCGTTGGAGATAAGAAGCCATTGCATCCAAATCGACATCGAATTTTGGAGAGAGGGGAATGGAATAAGAATGATGAGGCAGCATTAATCCATTTATCAACACCAAAATTAGCAACCATTTTGATCCGCTGATAGTTGTCGACGTTGCGGCCATGATATCTTTTGGGTCGATCAATCTCCTACCTTAGTTTAATTTGTTTCATTGAAACTAATCAGTTAAATTAAAAGATCGAGGAGATCATGAAACCCAATTGAGAATTTATAGATAGAGTGACGTAAATTGGAGAAGTACTTGATTCATGCACTACATAAAAAAAAAAAAAAAAAAGAGTTGATTGACTAACCGATGCGCTGACAGCATCACTAAATGTATTTTTGACAAAGTAAAAGAAAGAGATAAATTGACTGACCTATAGATCGAATGTGGAGTGTTGGAAAAGAAAGAGAGAGATAAATTAATAACTGTACTGATAATGAAACTCGATATTCGGAAAATTATTCTTCCTGGATGGTTTCATGAAGTGAAGTTATGGTGTAAGCCAGTTTCAAAACTCGAGATTGATATCTATCGCATAATTATGCTATGACTTAATTAAATTTAATCGCAATACAAATATAGTATATCTCAACTTACTAAAGTGGTTACCAGGCCGTCAAATGTATTTTTGGAGCATGTTCAATACTACCTCTATATTTAAATATTTAATTTTTTATATAGTTTTTAATAAGAATAAAAACTACTACTATAAAATAAACATATGAAATTATTAAAGTCAACATTTTATAGAGTTTTTATTTTTCAAACCCTATGAAAAAGTCAAATATAACTATTTTACTAGGTGTAGTATTATTTATTAAGATTTACTCATAAATCACAAACATGTAGTAAAATATAAAATAAATTTATTTTGAAAAATAAAAAAGGACCAAAATAAATTTAATATAGGACTACCTTCTATTAGATTTTAGCCATTTTTACTCTTTATATTTGTATCAATATAACAAGATCGAAGTTGTGTTAAATTAACAAATAAAAATAGTTAGTAAGAAAATCCCAAAAATAATTATAAATATTTGAGAAGAAGGCGCCAAAAATAATGTAGTTTATCAATTATAAGGATGTATATAATAAAAATAAAAATAGTTAATAAAAAAGACCACAAGTAATTAAAAATAGTTAATGAGAAGGCACCAATATTAGCCCAATGTAGTTTTCCACTTTTCCATATACAAAAGGTTTAAAAGATTAAACAAATAAACAAAAAATCCCCACTTATTCGAACCGTGACCAGTTGGATTGATAAATGTAAAGTGGGATGGCTTAGGCTGGTTACCAGTTGCCACTGAGACAAGGTAATCTTTTTTTCTTCTTAAAACAACAAATAATATAACTACTAATAAATTTTTATTGGGGTCCCTAGAAAATTTGGGGGACATGTTCCGTTGGACTCTTTAAACAGTCCATTGGATGGACCTGGTGGTTACGTAGTGAAATTCAAAATCCATGTGAGTTGATTAATGAATTAATTAGTTATGGAAATGACTCGATCCTAATCACCTTGTGTAAGACTATCCTTAAATCACTTTCATGGAAATAAAAAATATAGAGCGTTCCCAAAAAATGCTTTCTAAATAATTTCCAAAAGTCCATGTTTGATTATATGTTTGAGATATGTCATATTGAATATCGAATACTAAGCATAGTGATAGCTCCCTTACTTTCCCTTGATAAAATACATTGGTTATGATACTAATATTTGCAGGATTGATAAAAGACAAAATTATAAGGTATTATAAATTATACAAATTGGATATATAATATGTGCAGATTTTTGGAATTATAAAGGTTGAGTTAAAATGTTTTTATTCTATCTCATATCTTTTATTAACACAATATTTTTGACTATGAGATTTTCGGTTAAGGATATTATTGGATAAACATTTGTGTTATTCTAGAATTAAGTTGTTACAGGATTAATTTAAATTGGAGATATAGATAAGGAGATCTCGGCAACCATAAGATCTCGGCAACCATATCTTCCAGCAAGATCTCGGCAACCTTTGTTCAACAATCATATCTCTTGGCAAGCTGTGATAATTCAAAAGAAAAGAGCCAAGAAGATCTCCAGTTATTTTCGGCAACAGTAATCTCGAATATCCCCAGCATTTCAATGTTCAAATTATTGTTTCAACTAATCGAGATTTTGGGGATAAAAATCAGCAAAGATCAAGAGCTCTCGGCTATAAGAAGAGAAGAAGAGAACGATCAACATACACCTCTTTCACCAAGCCTTCTCTGCAAATCAAGAGCTCTCAAGTCCTTCGACGCCACTACTGATTTTACTTGCTTTCTTTCTCTCTATTCTATATTCGATTTATTGTTTTCGAGAGTTAGGAAGTTTTGAGCTTCATAGTATAAGTTAATCCCTGTTATACTAAGAGTATCATATACTCAAACGTATCACACTTCGGTGTGGCAAAGGGGACTTTTATTTCTCTGTATCTTGGGTTGACTAGATAGAAGCGAGGTAGGCTTCGGGTTATAGAAGAGAGGAAGTTCTTCTAGGTTGTATCTAGGACTCATAAGGAAAGAGGAATAAAAGTTGTTGAATCCTATTGGTTGGATAACCCTAGGCGGGGACGTAGGCTGGTTAAGAGACAAACCTCGTTAACAAGTCCTGTGTTATTTATTTCTCTGTTGATTTTCTAACGTCTGATTACATTGCAGAACTAACAAGGCACGAAAAGTTCTGTTCAAGACCTTGAGATCGAGTTCAAGGTTTTGAAACTCAATATCCAACTCTTGAAGTTGCTTGCTCTAAAGGACTTTGCGAAAATCGCTCATACTCTATTCAACCCCCCTTCTAGAGTATTTGTCTCTTACTGTTAACTACTTTAAGTACTCAATTCTTCAATTGGTATCAGAGCTTAACTCACTATTTGATTTAACAATATGTGAGATCGATCATGAGTACTATAGGAGAAGGTGGATTCGCTCAAGGAAGGTCGTCTAATCGCCCTCCTCTCTTCTCTGGTGACAACTTTGTGCACTGGAGGTTTTTGATGAAAATGTTCGTCATTGATCAAGGCATGGAACTCTGGGAATGCATAGTCAAATGACCAACTACTCCAATGAAGCCCGGTGCTACAGCAGGAGTACAAGTGGAGAAGACAGAATCAGAATACACTCAAACCGATCATGAAAATGTGGCCAAGAACTTTCGGGCCATGCACATGCTGTATTGTGGTTTAAATACTGATGAGTTTAATCGTGTTTCAACTTGCAGGAGCGCCAAAGAGATTTGGGATAAACTCGTAGTAACCTACGAAGGTACTAGCCAGGTTAAGGAAACTAAAATCAACATCTACCTACGACAATATGAGCTATTCAAGATGCTGCCCACGGAAGCAGTAAAGGAGATGTTTACCAGATTCACCCAAATCATCAACAACTTGGACTCTCTCGGGAAAACCTTCAACAATGAAGAAAAGGTGAGGAAAATTTTGAGGAGCTTACCGAAGGCTAAATGGGGACCAAAAGTAACTGCAATAGAGGAAGCTCAAAATCTGTCAACTTTGCCATTGGACGATCTTCTCGGTAAGCTAATTACCCATGAGATGGTACTTGGTGAAGAAGATGGAGAAGTAGCCTCTACTGTAAAGAACTTGGCCCTAAAAGCAAAGAAGGAAGAAACTCCCTTGGATGATGAAGAGAGTGACGGCGAAGAAGATCCGTTTGCACTCATCACAAGAGGATTAGCAAGGATACTCAAAATGAAGAAGCAATTTGCAAATCGAGAATACAACGGCTCATCAAAATAGAAAGGTAAGCCATATAATTCCACTAAGAAAACTAAATCCATGGCTTGTTTTGAGTGTGGCGATATAGAGCATCCAGTCAAGGATTGTCCACAAAAGAAAAGGAACAAATATCGAAAGGACAATCGAAAGAAGAAGGCTATGATGGCGGCTTGGAGCGATTTTGATTCTTCAAGCGAATCTGAATCTGAAACCAAACAGGAAAATCTATGGCTAATGGCTGATTAAGAGGAAATTCCAAAGAAGCATCGTGGAAATATAGTAAGGAATTTGATTTCAAGTCCTACTGCTGTTTTATCTGAATTCCTTCAAAACAGATTTTAAATGAAGAGCATTTTATAAATGAAACTAACATCTTGAAGAAAAACCTTTTGGAGCAGGAAAAGAACATGGGTGAGATGTCGCTGGAAATGAAAAATCTCAAAGCTCATCAGTCAGCCCTTGACAGTAAAGTCAAGGCCTTGGAGACAGAAAACTCTGTCTTGAAGCAAGATCTCTTCTCTCTAACTCTTTCCACAAAAGAGCTGGAGAAAGAGAAGATCTCGCTGGCTGATAAGTGTAGAGACCAGCAGACCAATCTCGATAGAATGTTAGATGAGCATCAATCATCCCTCAACAAAAGTGGTATTGGATACAACAAGAATTTTCCAAAGAAAGCCCCTACCACTTTTGTAAAAGCTAAAGGGAATTGGCGCACACCCACTTGTCATTTTTGTTGTAAGAAGGGTCATGTTAAAACTACTTGCCCATATCGCAGAAATGATCCTCATATCATTCGTAATACTTTTCCGTTTTATTTAAGAGAACAGGTAAAGAGAATCTGGGTTCCTAAAGGGACAAGACCACCAAACATGGTCCATCCCGAGTACTAATCTAAATTTGAAATTTGGTCTAGCCAGAAAGGTTGAGTTTGGTTGTTTTGCAGGATAATACCAAGACTAAGGAGTATAAATGGATTCTTGATAGTGGTTGTTCACGACACATGAGTGGAAAAAGTTCATTGTTTTCGGATCTAAAGAAGCAACCCACTGGCACAATTACTCTTGGTGATAAGGGAAAATGCAACATAATTGGGATAGGTAAGATTGGTAAGGATTCTTCCAATTATATTAATGATGTATACCTTGTAGAAGGATTAAAGTACAATTTACTTAGTATCTCTCAATTATGTGATAAAGGAAATATTGTTGTTTTTTACTCTGAAAAATGTTAAGTAAAAAATAAAAAATCTAGAGATTTAGTCCTAATGACACCTCGCAATAACAACATATATTCTATGAGTACTAACCTAGTTGCAGGAATAAATTTAAAGTGTCTCAAGGCCTTGACAGAAGATCCAAGGCTTTGGCATAGGAGACTTGAACATGTAAGTATGCACACGTTGAAGAAACTACAATCCAGTGATTTGGTACATGGCCTCCCTGATCTCAACTATAAGGTAGATGAGTTATGCAACGCATGCTTACAAGGTAAGCAGACTCGGGGGTCTTTTAAGCCCAAAAAGGTAGTAAGTACATCTCGCCCTAACGAGTTATTACATATGGACTTATGTGGACCTATGCGCGTCAAATCTCCCAAAGGTAAACAATATATCCTTGTCATTGTTGATGATTTCTCACGATTTACTTGGGTTTCTTTTCTTAGGGAAAAATCAGAGGCTTTATTCGAGTTTTCAAAACTTTGCAAGGAGTTACAAACCTTGAAAAACATGCCTATTGTCGCTATCCGTAGTGATCATGGGCGTGAGTTTGATCAACTTAAATTTGATTTGTTTTGTTCAAAATATGACATTTCTCATAATTTTTCAGCACCTAGAACTCCTCAACAAAACGGGGTTGTGGAACGAAAGAACCGCACCTTGGAGGATATGTCTAGAACTATGCTTTTAGAAAATGGTTTAGCAAATTCACTATGGGCCGAAGCAGTGAACACGACAAACTACATTTTAAAGCGGTGTTTAATTCGTCCTATTTTAAAAAAAACTCCCTATGAACTTTTTCATGGAAGAAAACCCACTGTCTCTTATTTCAAACCTTTTGGATGTAAATGTTTTGTTCACAACAATGGCAAAGATAATTTGGGAAAATTTGATGCTCGTAGCGATGAAGGTATCTTTCTTGGTTATTCCTTACATAGCAAAGCATATAGGGTCTTTAACAAACGCACAAGTATGGTAGATGAAAGCATTCATGTAATTTTTTATGAAAGCAATAATGGTGCGTTAAGTGATAGCTTTGCAGATCTAAATTTGAATCAGCATGAGGAAAAAGGATCCGACATTGAAGAAGAAAGGGAGAAATCACAACGTCGGAACATCCAGGAACCAATACTAGACACATCTGAGCAAGCCCAAGACCTTGACATCCAGGTTCAGGATCTTGAACAACGGTTTCAAGACCTTGACTTGGGAAATGCAGAACCAGAAACACATGTTGAGCCTGAGAGTCAAAGCCTTGGAGAAGCCTCAACATCACAAGAGCCTAAGAGAAGAAGTTTCAAACACGCTGCATCTCATCCAGTCGAAAATATCATATCAAATCTGAATTCCGGTATCCAAACTCGTTCCAAGTTAAGAAATTTGTGTGCTTTTTATGCGTTTGTGTCTCTTGTAGAACCAAAATCGCCTGCCGAAGCACTTCAAGATCCGGATTAGATTATAGCAATGCAAAGCGAGCTCAATGAGTTTGAAAGAAATAAAGTTTGGACGCTCACTTCAAGGCCCAAGCATCAATCCGTTATCGGTACTAGATGGGTCTTTCTAAATAAGTTAGATGAAGATGGAAAGATCACTTGTAACAAGGCTAGACTCTTGGCTCAAGGATATAATCAAGAAGAATGTATTGACTACGAGGAGACATTTGCTCCCGTAGCAAGGTTATAGGCTATTCGTATCTTACTCGCATTTGCATCATACATGGGTATTAAACTCTTTCAAATGGATGTGAAAAGTGCCTTTTTAAATGGTCTTTTAGAAGAGGAAGTATATGTTGCACAACCTCCTGGTTTTGAAAATGAAGAATTTCCAGATCATGTTTTTAAATTAGATAAAGCACTTTATGGTCTCAAACAAGCCCCTAGGGCATGGTATGAGAGATTATCGAAATATCTTCTTGAAAATGGTTTTAAACGTGGTTTGATCGATAAAACTCTTTTTATCAAAACACGAGGTAAAGATTTATTAGTCGTGCAAATATATGTTGATGATATTTTATTCGGTGCTACTAATGATTCTCTTTGCAAGGAATTTTCTAATATTATGTGTAGAGAATTTGAGACGAGCCTTATGGGAGAATTAACTTTCTTTCTCGGACTACAAGTTCATCAATCAAAGAAAGGAATATTCTTGAATCAAGGTAAGTATACAAGAGATCTACTCAAGAAATACAGGATGGATCAATCAAAAGTCGCCAAGACTCCCATGAGCTCGACATTGTCCTTAGATCAAGACAAAAACGGTCAGAGTGTGAACCAAAAGGAATATCGAGGTATGATTGGTTCACTTCTCTATCTCACGGCAAGTAGGCCCGATATTATGTTTAGTGTTTGTATGTGTGCAAGATTTCAGGCTGACCCAAAGGAATCGCATCTCATCGCGGTTAAAAGGATTTTTCGCTATTTAAATGGAACTCAAGACCTTGTTCTTTGGTATCCAAAGCGAGGAAATTTTAATCTAATTGGTTATTCAGATGTAGACTTTGCAGGTTATAAGGTTGATAGAAAAAGTACTTCAGGTTGTTGTCAACTGTTGGGATCTTCTCTAATCAGTTGGCACTCGAAGAAACAAAATTTTGTTGCTCTCTCAGCTGATGAGGCCGAATACATAGCTGATGGAGCTTGTTCTTCAAAGGTTTTATGGATAGCTCAACAGTTACGAGATCTTGGCTTCGACTTGAAAGGTATCCCAATTAAATGTGATAATACAAGTGCTATATCTATCACTAAAAATCTTGTGCAGCATTCTCGAACAAAACACATTGATGCGAGACATCATTTTATTCGGGATCATGTCGAAAAAGGTGACGTATCTATATCCTTTATCTCCACTGATTTACAACTTGTTGGTATTTTTACTAAACCATTACCTGAGAATAGATTTAATTTTATCAGATTAGAGCTTGGTATGTTATTTAAGGATGCAGTCGTTTAGGGGAGCATAAACGAATTGACTCTCAAGGTCTCGGACATAAATTTCAAGACCTTGACCGTTCATATCGTATACATAAAATATTGGATCATATTTTCTGGCTTTTATTTTATTAATATTGACCAGGGAATTTTATCTTTTTCGGTTTTAAATTGATTTGTCAAAGATTTTTTATTATTATTTCCGAAAAATTTCAAAATTAAAAGATTTGATTTTTTTTGTTAAGATTGATTGTGTGTATTTTCCGGAAAAATTTAAAATTGAAAAAATTTGTTGAGATTTGGTTTTAAATAAATGTTGTAATGTTTAGATAAGTGTTCAAGGTAAAATTTTATCTCTTTCCAAGATTTTTTTACCCGGTTTTGATTTACCTCCCCCCCCCCCCCCTCCTTGGAAAGATCTTGAGCCGATTCTCCTCCCTCTATTAACTCTCCCGTCACTTCCGAACTGCTCCCACCTCTCTCCCTCTTTCCTCCTCCCAAGATTCATCATCATCCCTCACCATGGCTCCCAAGACCTCAATCGGGAATCCAGGCTCCTCCGGCAAGGGCAAGCGGCCGGTTGCACGGAAGGCAAAGGAAGTTGAAGAAGAGGACTCCCTCAGCATCCACTCTTGCTCCTCCGACGATTCCCCTCCCCGGACTGAAACGTAGACGCCGATGCCTACCCTCCCTGCTTCATGGTTCCGGAACTTCGAAACAGGTGGTAAGTGGCTCGATACTTTTAGTTCTCGCAAGCTTTGCCTTTATGATTCCATTGATCCAAAATTTCTAGAGTCTCTTGACCTCCCCTGTATCACAAACCTCAAATCTTCTGGACTTTGGCCACTTCTAAACCTAGGTGATGTTCACTATCCACGGCTAACCCGTCTGTTCTTTGTTAATCTGACCTATTCAAGGGACCGTGGTAACCAAAAGCTCAAAACAAATGTCTGCAACACCCACATTGAGTTAACCCCTAGTGTAATTGTTACAATTTTCGGCCTTCCCAAAGAGGTCTCCAAAGATAGCCACCCCCCAAAGGTCGATTGCATCTCCCAGGCGAAGGGTCAGTATTTTCTTCCAGAATCATCTATTCCCAAAGCCCGTCAGTTAACCCATAACGTCCTTACCCTCGAAGCCAAAATTGTGTTTACTGTCATTGCCAGATGCATCTTTCCCCGCTCTCACTCCAGGGAGTTGGTCACCGATCAACTTCTTCACTATGTTTACTTGGTGCTCGCCGGCTATCAGCTTGATGTTCCAAATTTAATTCTCCAACACATGAAAAATTCTATGACTTCCTCCCGTGATATTCCCCTGCCTTATGGAAATCTCCTTCCACACATCTTCAAACATTTCCGCCTTGATACCTCCCTTGAAGAAAAGACTTCTCACTCAAGCAAAGTGGACCCTAAATGCTTCCAGAGAATTGGAATTATTAAGGTCGCGGACACTTGGAAATTGAAGTTCGACTTGAGCCCCGAAGAGCTTGCATCTATTGGTCTTCCCCTGCAACTGAAATCTGCTCAGTCTTCCTCGGCAATCGAAGCTCGCATTGAGGAGTTTGAACTCGGCCTTGATGCTCTCAGGAGGGATGTCATAGACTTCCAGGACGAAGTCTCAGACAAGCTGGATGCTACACACGAGCTCGTCGCCATGATCAATGCCAAGATCAACAATATGTTTCATCTCAACGCCTTGACCTTCACCTGTGCGGGTAACATTCTTCCTCTTGCTGATGATGCTGCTAACCTGTGCAAATCCAAGGCTGCAAATGTGTTATTCAACTGTGAGCAATCTGTCCGAGGCCGTGAGATCCTTCGCCCAATTGTCCCTGAACCTGCTATCATTACCGTTGAAGCATACGATGTAATCAAGCGCTATCACCGGGACGAAGCCCAGAAATGCCAGGTTGACGAGATGAAGAAGGATCAAAAGCTCAATCAAGCTCAAGGACGATACAAAAGGAAGGATGAGGAAGCTATGGAGGCCAAGAAGCGTGAGAAGAATGGTGGCGACACTGGTTATGGGAAGTGGCGAGCCGAATGATTCACTAACCACTGGCTAAATATCTGATGCTTTGTGAACCAAAATTTCTGGATTCTAGGCTGTTTTGAACTTTATTTTCTGCTTTTAGGTTTGAATTTCTGTCTTTGAACTTGGTCTTCGACCTGTTTTTGATTCTCCCTTGTCGAAAGACGAAAAGGGGGAGATCAATTCTGGTTTTTGGATTTTGCTTGTTTTGCTTAGCTGCTATATTTTAGAAGTTTCATATTTTAAAAACCTATGTGATCCAACATAGTATTAGCGCTTGATATGTTTTGCTTATTAAGTTATGTCTAATCTGCAGGAACTTAAAATCCAATTTGTTTTGTCTTTCATCAAGGCTTCCTTACTTTCCCTTGATGAAATACATTGGTTATGATACTAATATTTGCATGATTGATAAAAGACAAAATTATAAGGTATTATAAATTATACAAATTGGATATATAATATGTGCAGATTTTTGGACTTATAAAGGTCGAGTTAAAATATTTTTATTCTATCTCATATCTTTTATTAACACAATATTTTTGACTATGAGATTTTCGGTTAAGGATATTATTGGATAAACATTTGTGTTATTCTAGAATTAAGTTGTTACAGGGTTAATTTAAATTGGAGATAGAGATAAGGAGATCTCGGCAACCATAAGATCTCGGCAACCATATCTTCCAGCAAGATCTCGGCAACCTTTGTTCAACAATCATATCTCTTGGCAAGTTGTGATAATTCAAAAGAAAAGATCCAAGAAGATATCCAGTTATTTTCGGCAGCAGTAATCTCGAATATCCCCAGCATTTCAACGTTCAAATTATTGTTACAACTAATCGAGATTTTGGGGATAAAAATCAGCAAAAGATCAAGAGCTCTCGGCTATAAGAAGAGAAGAAGAGAAGAAGAGAACGATCAACAGACACCTCTTTCACCAGGCCTTCTCTGCGCATCAAGAGCTCTCAAGTCCTTCGACGCCACTTCTGATTTTACTTGCTTTCTTTCTCTCTATTCTGTATTCGATTTATTGTTTTTGAGAGTTAGGAAGTTCTGAGCTTCATAGTATAAGTTAATCCCTGTTATACTAAGAGTATCATATAGTCAAACGTATCACACTTCGGTGTGACAAAGGGGACTTTTATTTCTCTGTATCTTGGGTTGACTAGATAGAAGCGAGGTAGGCTTCGGGTTATAGAAGAGAGGAAGTTCTTCTAGGTTGTATCTAGGACTCATAAGGAAAGAGGAATAAAAGTTGTTGAATCCTACGGGTTGGATAACCCTAGGCGGGGACGTAGGCTAGTTAAGAGCCGAACCTCGTTAACAAGTCCTGTGTTATTTATTTATCTGTTGATTTTCTAACGTCTGATTACATTGCAGAACTAGCAAGGCACGAAAAGTTCTGTTCAAGACCTTGAGATCGAGTTCAAGGTCTTGAAACTCAATATCCAGCTCTTGAAGTTGCTTGCTCTAAAGGACTTTGCGAAAAGCGCTCATACTCTATTCAACCCCCCTTCTAGAGTATTTGTCTATTACTGTTAATTACTTTAAGTACTCAATTCTTCACATAGAACTAGACAATGTATAAAGTACGAAAATGATATGAGCCTAGGGGTTTTATTCGAGTCAATCGAATGAGCCAAGTATTTATAAATGCTCATGCTTTACATGCTTTTCATCGAGCCGAGCTTGATTTTTGTTTCGAACATGAGTATTTAACAAAACTCATTTAGTTGAATACCCACCCCGATCAGCCTAAATTAGTTGAATGTTCACCCAGACAGTTTGCACTTTTTCTTTTTTTCTCTTTTTCTACAATGTTATTGCTTTTTACTGTTGGGATATTAACTAGGTCATCAATGTTTTTGGATGAATTCCACAAAGAAGATTGATCTCTTGTGAAAGATACAATACATCTTATGTCCGACTTTATGTTATCAAATAGCGTTTTGTTGCGAAAGTACCAGATTCCCCACCATGCGAAGGCAATTTTGGCAAACCTATGTGTTCCAATGGTTTCTTTAATATATTGGAGTGTTTGATTTACGTCATTTCCTTTCAAGAAACATCCATTAATCTTAATGAAGGAAATTGGGTCAATTGATATAAGTGTTTCTCGCATGATTGGGCAACTCCACAAAAGATGGTGCAGATCCTCATAGTGAGAGTCACAATGTGGGTAGTTTGCGGGTATTCCCAAATGGCAGGATGCTAGTTTAACTGTAGTAGGTATGCCGTTCCGCGAGATTTTCCAAAGGAATGTCTTTATTTTTGGTGAGATGTCGAGATTCCAAATCCATCGCATATCCAATTTTTGGTGATGTTTCATATTAATTGTTGATCATATCTATGGCTGACTTGGTAGAGAACCAGCCATTCCGGCTCCATTTCCAGTATAGTCTATCTATGAATATGTTCTTTGCTATTGGTGTAGCTTTTACGGACTCTATTACTGCATTAGGTAGGATGTGTTGTAACGAGGTGTTTATCTTCTCTTGGTCCCATGTTTTGTCTGTTTTAATAAAATGAATAAATTTGATACTTGTGTCAGGTTGGTGTTGGCTAGATAATATATTAATGAGAGGTTCATTACCTGTCCAAAGATCAGTCCAGAAGTTGATATTTTTCCCATCCCCAATGGACCAACAGATACCAGCCTTGAACAAAGGGATTAGCTTTGTTAGCTGAGTCCATTGCCAAGATGAGCCCTCTTTCTTTTGATATTGCAAAATGTCTTTTGGATTGAGGTATTTTTCTTTTATTATGGTTACCTAGGGGTTCTGCTAGGATTTTCCAAATTAGTTTAAGTTGTAATGCTTTGTTCATGTCTTCCGAGCTTCTAACTCCCAAACCTCCGTTTCTTTAGTCTTACAGACATCGAACCAGCTGATAAGAGGTTTGTGTTTTGTAAGAAATAAGATAATGGTTATATACTGAAGAGAGGTTTGCTCATTCAGTAATCTTTACTCTTACCCGGACGTTTGCAAAATAATAAAGGATGGTTTGTCCACTTCTGATTTTCAACAACTTAAGAATAGTTGTTTAGATTTAGATTTTGTTCAAGTATCAAAATTGCATTTTAATTTTCAATTAATACATCAAATGGAATATGCATGAAATTGTAATAAAAAAAAAGATGGAAATGTGGTTTAAAGTTGATGGTTTGGTTGCTCGGTTTTCTTTACTTGAGTTCCATGGCATAACTGGTCTTCCAGTTGTCGAATTTGATCATTTACCTCTTAAGGCCCTTACATTTAAAGAGTTTTTTTGGGAAGGTCAAGGTCTCTTATGTAGATGTACTGCAAATTTTTAAATCTGAACCTAAAAAACCTCCGAAAAAGTTAGTGATGGCTAAGCTTTTGATTATTGAGAAGGTCTTGTTATTTAAACGTTCTATGGTTGTGAGCTTGGATCATTTAGCTCTTACATGTGATGCCGAAAATTTTGAAAAATATCATTGGGTTCGTGAATGCTGTCGTTTCTTGTTTAAATGTTTGAGAAGGTATCTTCTGTTGAGAAGGGTGTTAAAGCTAAGGGAATGTTATGAGCTCTTTGGATATACTCTAGCATTCTAGGTGATTCTTTTTATGAGAAAATTTGCCCATAATGCACTTTTGAAGGCCTAAATAAACCAAGTATCCATCTATCTATCTAAATTAGCAAAATGTCCACTTAATTTATTTATCGATTAGCGATTTGGTTTTGTTAGCTCTGATTCCGGATAACGGTTGGTGAATTGAAGAAGCTGAGTTAGTTGAGAAATAATTGTTGATATGCGACAGAGGAAATTTAATCAATTGCAATTGCAATTTTAGTATGGTAATTAACTGCGATTTTGATCTCCTATAATCGGAATTTCAGGCATAGATGGACTCTAGAGGGTATGAAGCTCATCTTTGGGATAAGAGCACTTCGGAGTTTTGAATGAAAATCAGAACAAGAATGGGAAACAAGGTCCCTTCTTATCCTTGTTGAACAGAGATTAATTTACCTCTAGCTTTGGATTGTTTTGTTACTTCTTTATTTTTATTAATTGTTTGTGTGGTGTTGATTTCTTGTCATTTTTGCTCATGATTTTTGGTTTGAGCTGATTTTGATCAGTACATGACTCAGCTAGTTGCTTTGATTTCAAATCATTTTTTTAATACATAAGTGGAAATCTAGTTTTCTATCCTAGATTGTAAACCACTGCAACCTTCTTTACAATAACAACTTATCAGAATCCTTTCTGCCGGAATTCTCTGAGTTGCCAAACTTGTTGATACTCTATGTTTCTTGCTTCTAAAACTTATCTAATACATTTAAGTGTTCTCATGTCTAGTGACTAGTACCCTACCTCTGAAATCCTGTTGCTTGAGTTTTTTTTTTTATTCTTTTCTATCAAGGGTGTGATAAATGTCTATTTATATAATGGTTTAATTCCTTTTGTATGTTGGATCAACTTCTAGTGTAGTTTAAACTCATCACTTGATGAAAGCATTTATCTGTCTAACTTTTCATGTCAAGGATGATCACTTGCTGGAGAAAAACGATTAGCTACTCTGAGGTTGGTTTTCAATGTTATGTGTAATCTAAGCAAGATCATTCAACATTGACTTACCTTTTTTTTATCAGGTATATCAATTCTTGTTGCAACACCTGGGCAGTTACTAAATTACTTAAAGCACACATCATCGTTTTCACATGTTAATTTGCACTGCTAATATTTGATGAAGCTGATGGGTAATGTACTTTACAAGTCTTATTTTATGACTTGCTTTGAATATCTTGTTGATATATGTTTCCCTCAGTGTCATTATTAGTGCAGTTCTTACTAGCAGAGCTATATTTCAGAGAATGAAGAACTATACCGTTGGTTCCTTCTTCCGTTTCTTCTATTTTAATATGCATTTAATCCTCTATATATGCCTAATATATGTCTAACCTTTCACGCTTTCCTGGTTCAACAGATCTATGCAGGGTCCACCACAATCCGTATTGTGGTAAGTTAACTGACTTAACCGTGTGATAAAACCATTGCAGTTCATGGATGATTTGCGAGCTGACTTATTGTCATTACCCTTGTCTTCTGCACCTTGGTTTCATGTTGATTGCTTTGATTTGGAAGTTCGATTTTCCCCCATTTATGGTTCTTATCATTGCAGTCATGAATGATGGTAAGATATAGTGATATACGACAGATTAATTCATTCTCAATGCCACTATAGCTGTAAATTCTCAATGCCACTATCATGAGCATTTCGAACTCCTTGTTTAATGTTTTTCTTGCTTGTCTAATATTTTGCTTGCTTTTCCATTCTTTGATGGATGATTGCCTTCTGACTTTTTTTACTCTTTGATGGAGGATTTCACTTGTTAGCTTTCCAGCTGTTCTGCAGGTGCTTGCTGGGCTAGATCGGTAAGTGGCTTCCCCTCTTTCTTGTTCCTTTACTTTTTATGTGGACATTTATTTTAGTAGAAATTTATTTGCCTGTATCTTTCATGAATGATAGATTCTGGAGCTTGATTTCCTGGAAGAGAAAATCTCAAGAAACCAGTTCATCTTGAAGTTTGCCTTTAGCAGGAAAAAATTTAGGAACTAAGAGAATTTCCTATGCAAGGTTTCGCCTGGAGGTGGCTAGTATGGAAAGTGCTTCTCTAAGAGTAGTTTTTAAATATAAAAGCTGTAGAATAATTGAAGGTCTAGTTTGTTGGTTATATTCAGAATTTCAGGGCAATTTCACTTAATTTAGAACTCCATCGATCATTGATTGGTTACTTAAAGCTCTGCAGAGATTATAGTCCTTCATGTCAGTCCTATTTCCTCTTTTTGTGTAAATGCCTAAGGAAAATGCTATGTGCCTCTGGTTTTTTATGCAGTCTATTCCCTTGATATATTCATATATCCTTGAATAAAATAATATGTTATTATTTTCAGAGTCCTGAGGAGCTGGTTTTGTGAATGAGAAGGCCATAAAGTGTATTGGTAAGGTCAGAGATAAGTTTGTGAATGCAAGGACCAAGATGAAGGAAAAGGCCTACTGGTTTTGTTAGGGCTTTTGTGAAGGAGCTGCCATGAAGTGTATATATTTTGGTCTGCAAGTGTTGATGTGGATGTGTATTGTGTACGTATATGATAAATTGATGTTTCGAAAGTGTTTCAGCTAACTATAAAGATTATTAGAGATGTTATGGTTCTTTGATTTCAAAATATTAGTATGCTGATGGTTAATTGATGCTCACCCAAGTGTATTGTGTACAGACGTATACCATAAATGGATGTTTTGAAAGGGTTTAATTTACTCTTGCTACCTACACTGTTGGTTTTATTGTGTATATTAAATGTTATAATATATATATGTATATAAAATAAAAACAAAAATATAAACATAAGCCATTTAATATATATATTCGAAAAGCGAAAGAAAGAAAAAGCCATTTTTGACACCCTACAGTGTCGAAAAGGGTTGGTAAGTTAAGTAGTGACATAAGCCATTTTCGACACCCTAGGGTGTCGTAAATGACATGCCAATCTCGATGCTTTTAGGCGTCGAAATGGGTTCTGACACAATTTAATGTCGAAAATGACATATTGCCATTCGTGACGCAAAAAATACTGACGCTTTTTAAAAGCGTCGAAATTAATTTTTTCAGCAATTTATAGCGTTGAGAATGGCTTTTAAAAGCGTCGAAAATGGTCCTGTTTTCCTGTAGTGTTAGGATCGAGATATGTCCCTAACTAATTAATTAATTAATCAACTTCTCGCAACAATGGTGGATTTTGAATTTCACTACCCAATTTAGTTAGGGTTGGCATGGTACGGTAACCACCAAAAAATGGTGATTAGCGCTCGAGCCACATTGAGACATGAGCGCTCGGGCCACATTGAGGATATGACGATGCTTTCGTTCCACCCGGCCGTTTTGTTGAGGGGTACTTGTTGATAGGAGGAAATCGAGTATGCAAATAAAATATAAATAAATCACAGCAAACCAGATTCCGTCCCTTGCAAATAATTACAAGACCTCCTCTTGATGTAGCAGCGGGATGTCAGGATCGATCCACGAGGAAGCGTGTCAGCGGATCCTAGGCAGCGGAGAAATCTCATGAACAGAAGTCGACAACAGGGTCCTCGATCTCGACTAGGGTAGTCGACAGAAGATCGGACAGTCGAACAACGCGCAGCAGCAACTCGGCAGATGGTGGTCGATCTCGACGAGGCTTACTCGATGTCGAGTAAGGTCTTGTCGACTTCGGCTTGTCTTTGTCGATCTCCTGCACAATTAAGCTACGACGACTCTGGGTCGAGAATCAGTAGTCGAGATCGACCAGGGTTTGGTCGAGGTCGACGAGGGCAGGAACTTAAAACGAAATCGAAAGAAGGTAAAAACAAATGCTTTGGGGTTTCGACTAAACTTAATGTAAAAGGACTTCCAAGATTGGGGTTTGCAACGACAATAACCAAGCATGCATAAGGTAGAACCAATCAGATAATCATATAATTCGCATTAAAGGACTAAGCTTTCGCCTTTTCCAACAATTAGACAACTCTCTCAAGAAACCCTAATTGTCTCTACCGATTTTATGTTTATAATCCAAGTTGTTAGCATGGATCTCCATTAGATGGGCAATAAACACATAAACAAGTAGGAAAATGCTCAAAACATGATAAAGGTCGGATCTTTACCTCAATTATGCACGGCTATCGTCGGGCTCGCCCCAACCCTAGAAGTGGGTTGACTACTCGCGCTTCATCATAATTAAAGACATCAATAATAAAAGGAAATAAACTTGCATTAATAAAATAAAATAGAGCTTACAACCAAAGGAAGTCAATTCCGCTCTCGCTTCACAAAACTCCTCTTGGCCACTCACTCTCTCTCTCTCTCCTACTACTTCTCCTACTGAAATTGAATTGTGATTGAATCAATGAAAAACCAGCCCCATGGGCTTTATTTATAGGCTTCTAATCCTCGCTATCCAAGGATAGAAGATTTATATCTAAAACTAAAACTATATCTAAAAGCTTAATGATAAAATATAAGACATAACATAATTAAATCCAAAATAGGAAAATATATCTAAAGTCTTCCATGGATAGATCTTCTTCTCTTCATGATGGATCTTGATAGTTTCGGATAGAATCGGCAATCTTCGAGCCCAAGCAAGCTTAAGTCGAGTAGAATTGGTCAAACCGAGTAACGCTGTTCTGGAGGTCTACTCGATCTCGACCAGGGTCTTGTCGATCTCGAGTAGAAATCTTGGTCGATTGGCTCGGCTTGTCGTCTCGGCTAGCTGGTGCTCGACAGACTCGGACATGGATCCTGGTGCTCGTCGATCTCGAGTAACCCTAGTCGATGTCGAGTAGAGAGGTTCTGTCGACTAGGTCTTCTCGGGTAGGTGTGCTCGACAAGCTCGGATCTGGGCTCCGGGCTTCGTCGATCTCGACTAACTCTTGTCGAGATCGAGTAGAGATGTGCTCGGCTTCTTGTCCTCGGCTTCTCGATCAGCTCTTCTCCTTGTCGACTCCGGGTGTTGCACTAGGCTTCGTCGATCTCGACCAGGTCTTGTCGAGATCGAGTTGGGTTCCGGAGCTTGGTTGATCTGGCTCTCGATGTTGCTCCTGGTCGACAAGGCTGTGCTCGGACGTACTCGTCGAGATCGAGTAGCTTGGGTTCTTAGCTTGATTCGACTGGTTCCGCTGCTGCTTTGACCTTGGACTTCTGTAGTGGATTTCCGAGCTTTTCCGACCTTCCTTAGAATTGCTGTAAAATGCCTCGAATTCTGCGATTTAAACAGAAACTGGTGTAGATTCCATAATTTGACAAATAAACATAAATTACACAGCTTATGTATTATCTTAACCCAAGTGAATGCAATATATGCAGAAATCGATATAAACTTAAATGTAAAACATGGCGAATTAGGCTCACAACAAACATCCCATACTTAAGCTTGCTTGTCCTCAAGCAATACTTTTAATTGTCATTCAGGGGAAGAATTCAAACTCTCAACATCTTAGATTCATTCTCATATAACCCTGCAATCAATTACCATCCTCGAAAAGGTACTAGTGTCATAGATCCATGCATGTGCAATTATACAAAAGCAACATCTACTCACAAAAAGAGGGTTATGCAAAAACAATTCATGTGACAAAGCATTAATAATCAAGAGGACTTCAATTTAAGCTCAAATAAGGAGTAGATTGGTAAAAGGCTAAAGGTGGGCAATTTTTGGCAATGTGGTACTTTTGATCCGGGGAAATGGAGTATTTCCAAATCTTCTTAACCACATCCCTTCTTCCTTTGATTTATCACCTTTCATATTGCTTTTATTCATAATAATGCTTTTACCTCTCTAACCTCAGCACTGCCTTCTCGCGAGTCGCAAACATGGGTGTCATGAATGGCCCCGGATACTTAGTGCGTCGGACTCCTCACCATGTGTCCCATCTCTCCAAACTATTATCTCAGAAAGCAGGGTCGATCTTTGATCGGATTTTCTTTCACTCATTAAATTTTCCATATAATTCAAACATTTTCCCTCCAAACTCCAATAATGATAAACACAACAACCATACAACAATCTCCATAATGTAACATCATTCTCAACATAATCCCCGGATAAGGTAAAGAATGGCAATATTTAGATCATGTGGAGCAATATTTGAAATAAGGCATATTATGGCTTTTGTGATGCATAAGCATAGGTAAGGCTAGGATTATAAACATATGAGCATTATATGGAAATATAAAGTCCTCCATCATCTTATCATGCAACATGTCAAAAGCAATATCAAATTCTACCTCCTTTCATGGTTTTCAAGAAATAATGCATTTCAGTGTGACTTCCCTTTACTAGGCAATTTCATGCTATATCTCTAATGAATCCAATTTTGCATCGTTGAGTTCAATATAAGCTTCTAGGACATTATCAAAAATTTCAATGGGGGCCATTTTTCTAAATTTTGGAAATCATGCATATAAGCACATATATCAATAATGAATTCCAAAATAGCCATGTAGCAATTCAAAGAAATAAATTCACATATATGTCAAAATATGATTAAATAAATCCAATATGCACAAAGTAAGCCCTTCCCCCACCCCATACTTAAACATTACAGTGTCCCCACTGTATAAAATCAAATAAAAACAAGAGTAAAGGAAGGAACTCACAGGATAATGCATCGAGGAGGCTGAATCAGTGTATGTCGAGTAGGTAGCTAGTCGATATCGAGTACGGTCTACTTGATCTCGAGTAGGCTCATCTGCGTCTAGTGGTTTCTAAAGTCGAGGAGCTTCTGGTGGCGTGGTCGACATCGAGTTGGCCCACTCGAGATCGAGTAGTGTCTGGGCTGCTCCTCCTTGTCGTCGTCGACTTGGCCTTCGTCGATTTTGACTGTTTTTCAGGGACTTCTTCTTTTCACCTTTCGCGATCCTTATATTCTTGCCGACCTAAAAGTGTTAGATTGCCCAAAAGAACAAGACTATCCACATGAAGTATTCTAAAAGACCTAAAACCAAAACCAAAAACAAAAACCAAAAACCAAAAAGTTCAAAAAGTCCCAAAAAGTTAAAAAAGTCTTATATACATGCTCTAGATTTTAGAGTCGCTAGGCCGACTTCTCCGTTTGCGCTCAAGGATCATTATTGTGGGGCCCACTCATGCTTGGCCCTTCTCCTGGATCATCTAGGTCCTAATGGTAGTATGCAAGCTCAGCTGACAGGTGGTTGCTTGCATCATCTCCTTTCTCTTTCTTCTTCTTCTTTTCAGCCCTTAGTTTCCGCAGATTCCCTTGCCATGGTGTCTTATCTCCCCTTAATTTATTAAAAAATTTCTTTATGGACTAAGGGAGAGTAGAATTCATACCTGAACTCACCTGTTCGGACCCAAAACAGAAATCTTTGGGCTTGGGTCTACTCGATGTCGAGTATTGTTGGTCGAGATCGAGTACAGGGACCCCATACTTAGGCTCTGGGCAAGTCTCTGGTTCAGTGGAGGTAGTCGAGATCGACAAAGGCTTGTCGAGCTCGAGGAGAGCGCTTGTCGAGATCGAGGAGGGCTTGTCGACCTCGAGTACGGTTCTGTCGCTTTCCTCCGCTGTTTGCTTGGTCCCGTGATCGCTGATGCTTTTCACCTCCAACCATGAAACTTCCACCTTTGTAGGGCCAAAAGAGAAATCCAAAATCTCATCGCCTATGGTGAAGGTGAGTGATCTATTCTTGACACTGATTCTGGCATCTGCAGTAGCTAAGAACGGTCTACCAAGAATAATAGGGCTAGTAGGATCTTCAGCACAGTCAATAATAAGGAAATCTGCTGGAACAAAGAACTTACCAACCTGGACGGGGACATTCTCAACTATACCTGTAGGGATGACCACTGTATTGTTCGCCATGTATAATTTGGCATCCACAGGTTCTATGCATCCTATCTTGACCTTCCGCCAGATTGATAAAGGCATGATGCTCACACTTGCTCCTAGATCGCATAGAGAATCATATTTATATTGTCCAAAACCCACAGTAACAGAAAACTTACCAGGGTCAGGCCTCTTTTCAGGGATGTGGAGTACTTTGCATTCGCCTGCGATCTCTGAGATGGATCGCTTCTTGCTCAGGATTTCCTTCAGAAACTTGACATATCCAGGCATCTCTTGCAGGGCTTCTGTAAAAGGAATAGAAACATTCAGTTCTTGCAGCATATTAACAAATCTGGTAAACCTACCTGCAGTGGGATCTTTCTGTGCTTTTGAAGGGAAAGGCAGTGGCTTTTTCTGCTTCGGAGCCAGATCAGCTGTCGGAGATGCTGCAGAGTCATCGACCTCGGCTTGCTTCTCCTCGATCTCGACCACGGGCTTGTCGATCTCGACTAGGGGCTTGTCGATCTCGACTTGAGTTGTCGACCTCGGGTTGCTGGTCTGCGCAGCGGTGTCCGAGCTCAGCTTCTGGTCTTGGTTGAGTAGTGTCTTGTCGATGTCGAGTACAGCCTCCTCGAGATCGAGTTGGCTCTGCTCTAACTCGAGTTGCTGCTCTACGTTGCTTTGCTGTTTTCCGACCTCTGGCTCGTGTAGTTGATGCCCACTCCTGAGTTTGATGGCTGCGACGTGTCCGGTCTTCCCTTTAGGATTTGGTTCTGTTTGCCCAGGGAGCTGTCCGGACGGTCGTGGGATTTGTGCAGCGATTTGACCCATCTGGGTCTCTATTCCCCTTTTCCAGATGTCCAACTCCCCAAATTTGGTGGTGATGTTCTGGAACTGGTTGTTGATGGTGCCATGATTTCGACGCATCTCCTCAAGGATCAGCTGCAGATCATCCTTTTTTTGATCCCTTTCTGGATGTCCTGGAGCTCTGTAGGGTGGGGGGTTCCTAGGAGGACCTTGGTTCCACTGAGGCTGATAGAACCTTTGATCTCCCATATAGCGATTTGGACCCCCATCGTAGGCTGCTTCCTCATGTGTCTCTGCCATTCTGACTTGCTCAGTGTGTGGGCACTCAGTAGTGGTGTGCCTCTGTGATCCGCATTCGATGCAAGGCTGGTTGACAGATAGATATTTGACTTGCTTGAGGAGCTTGCGATTCTGGTCCCTGTAGAACTGCTCCCTGACATCTGGGTCAATCTCCTTTGCTGGCTCATAGAGTGGCATAGATGTTGCTGGTCTGACATAGGCGTTCTCATCATAGTTTGTAGAAGTCCCATACTTGTTGTCATATGCCGTGAGCTTGTCTAGCACGCCCCATGCGTCAATTGGGGGCATCGTCAGGTACTCATATCGAGTATACTGATTGATCCTGTCCTTAGTGACTTGGTCAAGAGAGTTGAAGAAGATCTCCTGAATGACGTAGGGTGGCTGTCCATGAGTAGGGCAAGATCGCAGTAGTTCCTTGTACCTTTCCCATGCCTTTGCTAGCGGCTCCCCAGGCTTTTGTTTGAAAGCTGTGATATTTTGGTTGAGGAATGCTGTCTTGGCAGGAGGGAAGAATTTGTTGAGAAACTCTTGCTCTACTTGTGCCCATGTTGTAAGGGATCTTGGTTTGAGTCCTTCTAGCCACTTCAGTGCAGGTCCAGCGAGCGACCATCGGAAAGCTTTCATCTTGACATATTCCAGAGTTGTACCTTCAGCAAGAGTACGACACATGTCATGAAAATTGGTAATATGTTCAAGAGGACACTCATTAAATCTTCCATGAAAAGCATTGTCTTTAAGTTCTATAAGAAACTGAGTGCGAATTTCAAAAGAGTTTTCAGGGATTAGAATCACCGATTCAGGCACGACGAGAGTTGGATGCATATAATCCTCTGCAGTATTTGGATATTGGGCAAGCTCAGCTTCTGCTTGCTCCCTTGCTGCTTTCTCAGTGGCGATAGCAGCATCTTTAGCGGCCAGCTCCCTTGTAAGCCTGGCAATCAGTTGTTCTTGTGTTTCAGCGGCCGCCATGGCTCTTTGTAGTTTAGCTCTGATGTGTAGAAGGCGCTCTGGTTCGTCTAAGCCGTCAAACTCAGGTGGTTGACTAGAACGGCGCATACACCTGTAAAGTAACTCAAAGCAGACGTGAGATTTAACTACCTAAGGCGCGAATGATAGCTTCCCCGGCAACGGCGCCAATTTGTTGGTAGGAGGAAATCGAGTATGCAAATAAAATATAAATAAATCACAGCAAACCAGATTCCGTCCCTTGCAAATAATTACAAGACCTCCTCCTGATGTAGCAGCGGGAAGTCAGGATCGATCCACGAGGAAGCGTGTCAGCTGATCCTAGGCAGCGGAGAAATCTCACGAACAGAAGTCGACAACAGGGTCCTCGATCTCGACTAGGGTAGTCGACAAAAGATCGGACAGTCGAACAACGCGCAGCAGCAACTCGGCAGATGGTGGTCGATCTCGACGAGGCTTACTCGATGTCGAGTAAGGTCTTGTCGACTTCGGCTTGTCTTTGTCGATCTCCTGCACAATTAAGCTACGACGACTCTGGGTCGAGAATTAGTAGTCGAGATCGACCAGGGTTTGGTCGAGGTCGACGAGGGCAGGAACTTAAAACGAAAACGAAAGAAAGTAAAAACAAATGCTTTGGGGTTTCGACTAAACTTAATGTAAAAGGACTTCCAAGATTGGGGTTTGCAACGACAATAACCAAGCATGCATAAGGTAGAACCAATCAGATAATCATATAATTCGCATTAAAGGACTAAGCTTTCGCCTTTTCCAACAATTAGACAACTCTCTCAAGAAACCCTAATTGTCTCTACCGATTTTATGTTTATAATCCAAGTTGTTAGCATGGATCTCCATTAGATGGGCAATAAACACATAAACAAGTAGGAAAATGCTCAAAACATGATAAAGGTCGGATCTTTACCTCAATTATGCACGGCTATCGTCGGGCTCGCCCCAACCCTAGAAGTGGGTTGACTACTCGCGCTTCATCATAATTAAAGACATCAATAATAAAAGGAAATAAACTTGCATTAATAAAATAAAATAGAGCTTACAACCAAAGGAAGTCAATTCCGCTCTCGCTTCACAAAACTCCTCTTGGCCACTCAATCTCTCTCTCTCCTACTACTTCTCCTACTGAAATTGAATTGTGATTGAATCAATGAAAAACCAGCCCCATGGGCTTTATTTATAGGCTTCTAATCCTCGCTATCCAAGGATAGAAGATTTATATCTAAAACTAAAACTATATCTAAAAGCTTAATGATAAAATATAAGACATAACTTAATTAAATCCAAAATAGGAAAATATATCTAAAGTCTTCCATGGATAGATCTTCTTCTCTTCATGATGGATCTTGATAGTTTCGGATAGAATCGGCAATCTTCGAGCCCAAGCAAGCTTAAGTCGAGTAGAATTGGTCAAACCGAGTAACGCTGTTCTGGAGGTCTACTCGATCTCGACCAGGGTCTTGTCGATCTCGAGTAGAAATCTTGGTCGATTGGCTCGGCTTGTCGTCTCGGCTAGCTGATGCTCGACAGACTCGGACATGGATCCTGGTTCTCGTCGATCTCGAGTAACCCTAGTCGATGTCGAGTAGAGAGGTTCTGTCGACTAGGTCTTCTCGGGTAGGTGTGCTCGACAAGCTCGGATCTGGGCTCCGGGCTTCGTCGATCTCGACTAACTCTTGTCGAGATCGAGTAGAGATGTGCTCGGCTTCTTGTCCTCGGCTTCTCGATCAGCTCTTCTCCTTGTCGACTCCGGGTGTGGCACTAGGCTTCGTCGATCTCGACCAGGTCTTGTCGAGATCGAGTTGGGTTCCGGAGCTTGGTTGATCTGGCTCTCGATGTTGCTCCTGGTCGACAAGGCTGTGCTCGGACGTACTCGTCGAGATCGAGTAAGGGCTACTCGAGATCGAGTAGCTTGGGTTCTTAGCTTGATTCGACTGGTTCCGCTGCTGCTTTGACCTTGGACTTCTGTAGTGGATTTCCGAGCTTTTCCGACCTTCCTTAGAATTGCTGTAAAATGCCTCGAATTCTGCGATTTAAACAGAAACTGGTGTAGATTCCATAATTTGACAAATAAACATAAATTACACAGCTTATGTATTATCTTAACCCAAATGAATGCAATATATGCAGAAATTGATATAAACTTAAATGTAAAACATGGCGAATTAGGCTCACAACAATACTAACACAAGAGGACTCAAAGAGGATCCCAGACTGGCAGAAGTAAGGTTTAAGAACAAGAAATTCAGCCCCATTATCGCTTCGAAAACACCTGACTGATTTGTTAAACTGAGTGTTAACCATTGAGCAGAAATTGCGAATGAGAGAAGCAACTTCAGATTTGTGTAGCATGAGATAAACCCAAGTAATACGCGAATAATCATCAACCACAAGTAGAGGGTATACGATAAGGACCCCAAACATCACAATGGATTAAATCAAAACAATGAAGAGCATGAGAAGTACTAATAGGAAAACTGAGGCGAGTTTGTTTCGCTCTAGAGCATGTATCACAAGGGATACTCTTATTTGTAATAATTTTCGTAGGAGAAATGCCAGGAAAAGACTCAACTAAGCAAAAAGATGGATGCCCGAGTCGTTGGTGCCATAGGGTGGGAGAATTGGCGCCGAAAAGGTGGTAGAGGCGAGCGGTGGAAGGAGATGGTGTAGAAGCGAGCCAACGAAGCCAATAAACCCCATCCTGAGTCACACCCGCTCCAATCAGTGTCCTCGAAATGCGGTCCTGTAAGATACAGAGTTTATCAGTAATGATAACGATGCAGGCTAAATCAGCAGTTAAGCACTTGGGAGAGATCGAATGGCATTGAAGGCCAGGCACAAATAAAACATTGCTGATAGACAAGCCAGAGCATAATAAGACAGTGCCGGCCTGATTAGCAACCGAAATTGATCCATCCGGAAGCTTGATATGATAAGTAGAGACTGCAACCAAGTCTCGTAAGAGAGCCAAATCGCCAGTCATGTGTAACGAAGCTCCGGAGTCGAGAATCCAGGGGACAGAGACGATATCTGACATGGTGTCGGTTGTGGACTGAGCATGGAAGTCCTTGCACTATGCAAGAAGAGCCTGTCACTGATCGTTTGATAGAAAAGCTCCGATAGCGGCCCGATCATCAACATTCAAGGAAGAGGACCCAACGGTGGAAACCGAATGAACAGACCCAGTCTGGACAGCATTGGTGCGACCATGACCTTGCCAGCAGAGGAAGACGCCGAAGATTTGTCGCGCGGAGGCGCACCAGTGACCGGATCACTGACACCCTTGCCGTGGTTCCACCGTTCGGGAAAATCGATCAGCTTGAGACATGAACTGACCAGATGGCCGGAACGGCCACAGTGAGTACACAGGAGAGAGCTCTTGTCCGACTTTGTAGAGGAAGAACGAGGGGAAGATCAAGCAGCCAAGGCGAGAGACTTAGCCCGACCTTCACGTTCCTTAGCCATGGTGGAGAGGCGCTCCTCCTGCACCGCCAAGGAGTAGACTTTGTTGAGACCCGGGAGAGGTTCCTGGGCAACGACGGTAGAGTGGAGTGTTGCATAAACGGAATCATCCAGTCCCATAAGAAACTGGTGACTCGCTCCTCTTCCTTGGCCTTGGTAGCATTGCCACAGGTGTAGACAACGTCGGCCGTGTAGGCAGCCAATTCGTCCCAAAGCTTCTTGAGACGACCAAAGTAAGCAGCAATTGATTGGCCCTCTTGGGAGCAACGGGCGATCTCGGAACGAAGTTGAAGAATCCGAGGGCCATTGCCGACCGAGAAGTGTTGATGCAGATCATCCCAAAGCTCCTTAACAGTGGAGAAATAGGTGATGCTGGAGCGGAGAGATGGTTTGATTGATTGAGCAATCCAACCAACGAGCATGGAATTGAACCTCTTCCAGTATTGAGAGTCTGAGGATGTGGCTGCAGGTTCGGTGATGGCGCTAGACAGGAACCCATCTTTGTTGCGAGCAGAAAAAGCATTGGTCATGGCAGTACGCTATTCGGGATAGTTTTCACCACGAAGGATGACCGGACAGATGGAGAGACCGGTATGATCAGAGGGGTGAAGGTAGTAGGGTGAGGCAGGAGTGAGGGCAGTAGGGGTGGGGACGGCGGCCATTGAGGGACGGTGATCGGAAACAGAAGTAGGAAATAGGTTAGAGGATCGAGAATTAGCCTGATACTATAAAGAATTTGGGAAGAGAATAACTTGCTTTCTTCATTCCATTGAACGTCAATATATACACAACTAAATCTAGGTTTAGCTAATTTACAAAACAGAAAAGATACGCTTCCTAAAAGACATGAGAGAATATACACCAAATCCTACCAAATCAAGATCCTAATCTCAATACGTACCAACCACAAACTGGTGGTACGTAAATTTTCATACCACGTACCAACCACAAGTCGTGGTTACCGCATATCTGGTAACCACGACATGTGGTTACCATCGGTAAAGTACCATGGTTACCAAGCTGTAATTCTGTTTGTATTTTTTTGAAACACCTTGGCTACCTTGCGGTAATCATCGAAGTTATCGAACAAAAAAATATGGTTACCAAAAATAATATGGTTACCCCCTATTAAAAGTTCAGATAAATCAAGTTTACAACCTAAAGTACAAACCAATTCAAACCAACCAAGTTCGAAGTCGTGAAACAAACCAAGTTCAATTGTTCAAACATTCAAAATGTTCTTGCAAGTTTAAACAAAACAAGTTCAAAGTTTTCAAACATTCAAAATGTTCATATTGTTTCTAGTAGAAAAAAGTAGAAAGGAAAAATTTAAATCAAAATCAAAATACAAAATATAAATTAAAAACTTAAAATTTAAAGGTAATAACAATAAAACATTAAATAAAAAAAATTAATATATATATACTTGGTAACCATGGTAATCATTGTATTCAGATTTCATTACCATTACCGTACCACCTTCACGTGGTTACCACCAAGATGGTTACCACCATGTTGGTTACCACAAGTCTGGTTACCAACAAAGTCACTTTGTGATTGGTACATGGTTGATATGGTAATTTCTGTACCATTTGCCAGCCCTAACTTTAGTGATAGCATATGCGATAGATATCAATGTCGTTTTGAAACTTACACCGTACTTCACTTCATGAAACCATCCAGGAAGTTTAATTTTGCGAATATATAATTATATATCGAGTTTCATTATCAGTATACATTTATTAATTTATCGCTGTTGTAATTTGGTCGTCGAACTTCTTTAATTTGACTATCTTGATTTAAAACTCGGTTCAACCTAAAAACCATGCTAAAAACTCCAGTTTTAAAATAACACATGACTTTATAGTTCGGTTAAACCTAAAAATCGTGCTAAAAAGCTCAAGTTTTAAAATTACGTAGTGACTTTATAGCTCGGTTTTATTCAGAACCGGGCTAAAATTTGTGACTTTATAGATCAGTTGTATTCAGAATCGGGCAATAAAGCAAGTGAACCGGGCTAAAAAGCCGGTACTCACAGGTTCTTACCGCAATTTTGGTTTTTACCGGAGCGCACCCCTATATATATATATATATATATTATGGTGTGGTTAAAATGAAAATGGTGCCCTTAGTGAAAAAAACTTTACAACTCGGTGTTATAATTATATATGCTCTTCGGCAGTTATATGCCGAGAGAATGTGGTTTTAAGATGTCTCTTAAACTTCTCTCTTCCCACATGAGAAGTTTAAGGGTGTTAAAAGTGTGGTGTAAATCTGTGTGTGATTCAAACTAGTTGTGAAGAACTTAGCATTTTGAAAGTTCGTTTATTCTGTTAAGAATTGTAACTAGTCGATTTCGAGTAAGCTCATGTGTTGTAGTCGATGTCGAGTTAAGGTTGTAAGTTAGAGTCAGTTTTCAGTCAGTTCAGTCCTAGCTAAGTTAGTGGAGTAGTGGGCTTTGCAGTTATGGTGTCGGTTGCCAAGGTTGTAAGAGGTCATGTAGGAGTTCGTTTTGTTCAGTCAATTCAAGGAGTTATTGGCGGTTCATCTATATTCTGCTCTCTCTCAAATTCTGGGCAACTACCGATTGACAGTGCAAGCTTGTGTGTGTGTGTGTGTGTGTGTGTGTGTGTGTTCCGTGAGTTGCAATTGTGGTTCTCCCTTCAGCCATTCTGACATTTGGTATCAGAGCAGAGAGCTTTGCTCTTGCTGGGTTTGTGTTCTTGGAATTGAGAGGTGTGAGAGTCAAACACAGGGAAACACTTTGAGAGATCATTGTTCATCAAGATGCAAAACAATGGAAATGGCAGTATTGGCAATCCTCAGTTGCCAATCTTTAAGGGAGTAAGCTACCACTTTTGGAGTTTAAAAATGACCACCTTGTTCAAGTCACAAGAGGTTTGGAATCTGGTGGAGCAAGCGTTTGAAGACGCAGAACCTGCTGAGCCTGATCAGCAATTGAGAGACAAAAGGAAGAAAGATTATAAGGCATTGTTCATGATACAAAGAGCCTTAGACGATGAAATCTTTCCAAGGATAGCTGCCTCCACAACTGCTCACGATGCTTGGGAAGTTTTAAAGCAAGAGTATTTGGGAGACAGGAGAGTCATTACATGGAAGTTGCAGACTTTGAGGAAAGAGTTTGAGACTCTAGTAATGCAAGAGAAAGAGACAGTTCAAGTGTTTCTGTCTAGAGTATAAGGGATTGTTAACCATATATGAGAACATATGAGGAAGTTATGAGCAGTGAAGCCATTGTGAGTAAGGTGTTGAGAAGCCTTCCAAAGAAGTATGATCAAGTAGTTGCAGCCATTAAAGAGTCCAAAGATCTGTCTGTGCATGTACAGATTTGAAGAACTAGCAAGCTTCTTGCAAGCTCATGAGGAGAGATAGAGTAGGACAAGTGAGATCAAGGAAGGGATCAGTGGAAGGAGTCTAGCAGAAGTCAAGGCAATGACTCCAGATCTCACAAAAGTAACATTAAGTGTTACTATTGTAAGAAATATGGGCACAAGGAAGCTTTCTGTTGGGAGAAACAAGAAAATGAATAGAAAGGAGTGAATTATACAAAGAAAGTTAAGCATGAAGAGAGGCTATTCATGGCCTTGTCGTCTATTACAGAGTCTGCAAGAAGCAAGTGGTACTTCGATAGTGGTTTCTCAAATCACATGTCAAGTTCAAGGAGCATGTTCAGAGAGCTTGATGAATCTAGGAAGGAGAATGCCAAGCTTGGAGATAACAAGATTTTGCAAGTTGAAGGAAGAGGTACCATTGTGATCAGAAGTGTGCAAGGAGGAGAAAAATTCTTACAAGATGTTCAGTTTGTGCCAGGACTTGCTCACAACTTGTTAAGTGTGGGACAGCTCCAAGGAACAGGTTACTCTTTGTTGTTTGATGAGGATGCTTGTGTAATTAGAGAGAAGAGGACATGTGATGTGGTTTTGAATGTAAGCATGACCAAGAATAGAATGTTTCTTCTTGACCTGGCAAGAGGTGTGAATAGGGTCATGACAGCAAAAGGGAGTGAAGATTCAAGGCTATGGCATAAGAGGTATGAGCATCTAAATATTCAAAGTTTGAAGATGCTTAGCACAAAGTCCATGGTTCAAGGTCTGCCTAGAGTGGATGAACTTGACTTGTGCGAATGGTGTGTGTATGGAAAACAGTTGAGAGGACCATTTCCAAGTGGTGAAGCTTGGAGAGCAAGTGAGTGTTTAGAATTGGTTCATGCAGATCTCTGTCGACCTATGCAAACAGATTCACTTGGTGGGAGAAAATATTTCTTTCTTATCACTAATGATTTCATTAAGATGAGTTAGGTGTATTTTTTGAAGTTGAAGTCTGAAGCATTTGAGTGTTTCAAGAGGTTTAGAGCTCTCACACAAAAACAGCCAGGCAAGGTAGTGAAGGCTTTAAGGACTAATAGAGGAGGAGAGTTTATGTCCTTTGATTTCATGTCATGGTGTGAAGAAAATGGCATTAGGAGGGAGTTGACAGTACCCTATACACCTGAGCAAAAGGGGGTGACCCAGAGAAATAATAGAACTGTGGTGGAGATGGTTAGAGGTATGTTGAAAGCAAGAAAGGTTCCAAATCAGTTCTGATGTGAGGAAGTTGCTACTGCATTCTATGTTCTTAATGTCTCTCCAACAAAAGTTATTGAGAACAAGACTCTTTTTGAGGCGTGGAGAGAGAAGAAGCCATCTGTCGGTCATCTAAGAGTGTTTGGATGTGATGCTTATGCAATGGTAAATCTGAGATCAAAACTAGATGACAAAGCTGAGAAATGTGTCTTCATTGGTTATATATACAACTCAATCCAAAGCTTATAAGTTGTATAACCCTGTGAGCAAGAAGACTATAGTCAATAGAAATGTGATCTTTAATGAAGAGGTTGGTTGGGACTGGGAGAAACCAGCAGGAGATCAAGCAACTAGAGATGTGGTGCACATTGACAGTTCAAGTGCAGAGATTGGAGAGGAGAATCTATTTGATAACGCTGATGATGATCAAAATGAAAATTCTCCTACATCACCAGTGCCTCAGTACAGTTCATCTAGTAGCCAGCAATCTTCTCCCTCAAGTTCATCAAGTGAAACTCCTCCAAGAAGGTTTAGATCACTTGCAAACATTTATGCTACTTGTGGCTTTGCTCTAGCTGCAGTTGATCTAGAGAGTTTTGAAGAGGCTAAGAGTGAAAGTAAGTGGATGATAGCAATGAAAGAAGAGATGAAGGCCATTTAGAAAAATGAGACATGGAGCTTGGTTGATCTTCCACTAGAGAAGAACATAATTGGGTTGAAGTGGGTGTTTAGAACCAAATTTAACATAGATGGAAGTGTTGCAAAGTACAAGGAAAGGTTGGTTGCCAAGGGTTATGCTCAACAAGAGGGAATTGGGGCTAGTCCATAGTGTATTCAAGTCACCAGATTTTCGTATAAAAACATAGTTTTTAGCTAATATAGAAAGAGAATAGAAGCAAGTCAAGTTTTAATGCAAAGTTTTAATGCAAAACCAAATTTAATGCAAAGTTTCGTATAAAAACATTGTAGGCTAATGCTAAAGTTAGCCTTGCGATTTTTTTGAACTTTTTTTTTTCATGGGAGATGTATAAACATCATCATTTGTGAATATTGAGTTTTTTTTTCCTGAGACGGAGGGTCATAGCTAGTAATTGTTCTTATGTTAGGAATACCGAAAGCACGAGATATGAGTTACAAACATTTACATTTTTGGCTCCTCTATGTAGCAAGAGACTACAAAGAAAATTGATGTGGCGAAGTGGGTGGATTTTTCCCAGTGCAGTTGCTCTCACTATTTTGCTATCACTTGTTTTATTTATAGGTTTGTAAATACATGTATTCTTTTTATTTATAGTATGTCTTGAAGTGATGAGATCTATATGGATGCTTTGACAGGTTAATGAGTTTTCTAGATCTCTGTGGATGCTTTGACAGGTTAATGAGTTTCTAGATCTTGAAGTGATGAGATCTTCGTTCACCTTGATTATGAAGCACGATCGCGTGGCCAATAGACTCATCTTTTTTTGGCGTAATATAAGCGTATGGATAATTTACATAACTTGAAACCTTGTAAGAAATTGTTGTGATGTTGATGAAAATTGACGTGTTGACACCTTGTATGAACTTGAAAGTTTGTGGAATGTCAATTACTTGATTGTTTAATGCATGTTCCGCATTGTTCAGCTGATTATTTGTGGTCGCATATTAATTTGAATGGCATCGGGAATTACAGGTCGGTTTTCAGGTGTATTATGTATAATATAATGAATGGGAACCAAAGTCTTTTTTTAAAAAAAAACATTATATAGCCCGGGTCTAACAGATCCAATCTAATATACATTGGAAATGTATTACTAGTTAGTGTTATATACCCCTGATGTTATTTAAATCTCCGGGTTATATCTCATGGTATGAATTAACTATCTATACAAACAATAGGAATATAGCCCGGACTAATCCAATTTTATACCCCGGATGTAAAATAATTATAACCCTCATTGAATGAGGTATATACCCCGGCAATGTTCCAAAAAACGCTTGGCGGGTGCTTGGCGGTAGGGTAGGGTCAAGGGTCTAGGCGGGGTCTAGGCGGATTTCATGGCGGTGCTTTGCTGTCTAGGCGGGTTTTGACGACCTTAACGGCCTTGGCGGTGGGGCGAGTTCAAGGGTTTAGGCGGGTCTTGAAGGGTTTTTTAGAACAGTGTACCCCGGATATTTGAAGTATATACCCCGGATATTTGAATATATACCCCATGCGTGTGTTTCAACCCAATTTCTTAGGATATTTGGTGGGTCATATACCCCGGATTTTTCTTCCCAATATCCAGGCTATAAAATCATACCCATTTTTCACCCCTACCAACCTGAAGCCCGGAGCTATAAATTGTCAGATCCGGGCTATATGATGAAAAAGGTCCGGGCTAAAATCCCATTTTTCTACTAGTGGCGGTATTGTGCCGATGACGGATATGACCATGTACATAACAACCCCTAAAAATATTAAAGAGATTTGATTAGAAATAATGAGAAAATAGAGATAAAATTAACGAGAAATTAAAGAAAAATGAATCTCACCAAAATTTTGGAATTTGATGAAAAAATCAAATTTAAAATCTCAACCGACAATATTCTCACCATATGAACAAAAAAAAAAATTATGTCATGTCTCGATCTATTAAAAACCAAACATAGATATTTTTTTCTTATTTTTTTAGATTCTCATTAGTCTCACATTCCAATCCATCTTTTTTCATTTTTTACATTTTCTTCTTTTATTTCGTTTGCTTTCTACTCATTCCTAATTTGTTAAACACACCCTAATCTTTTTCAATTTAATTAACTATGACTTCCGAAGTTGCCATCCAATTCAACGACATAGTTGGCCGGAGTCGACAACAAAATAGCCAATACCGACTTCCTAAGTCGGCATCGAGGAGCATCGGTGAACACTGTAAGATTCACCTGCGAGATTCTTGGTTGGACTTCACACATTCTATATATCTCACCGACCTGGGAAGTCTTTGTTGGCACTCATAACACCGACTCTCAGCTCACCGAACCAGGAATTCGACACTAGACCGTGTGGGTGATGATATTTTGCCATGCGAATAGAAGATCCATTAATTTATTTACACAAACCAGATAAATTAATTCCTTCTATTTTCTACTCATTAAAACCCCATAATTTCTCTCTAACCAAACATGATGTTAGAGTGCTTTGATTATGTCAGCTAGAAACTTAATAGAAATTTTATTATATTATGTATTTGTCTAGGCATTTAAATTATACTCTATCCATCCAATAATATACATGATTTTTTAGAGGTGAGTTTTCGTCTAATAATAGATGTGTTTTTATGTTTTCTAGATGGAATATTGTAATGATTTGTATTGTCTGTGTTTTGTTGACTTTTTTTTAAAAATTGATTGGTTAGTGGTGTTAAAAAAAATTATGAAAAAGTTAGTACAATGATAATGATTTTTTTTAAAGTGAAGTATTTTATTAAAATTTGTACAAATTTTTATAAGTCTATGTATTGTCGGAGCAGTAGTTGATTAAATGTGTTTGGAGTGGGTAGTAATTCACTAATTTGTGAAGGGCATGAAAATGGATCTTATAAAGATTGGAAAGGAAGCAAATGAAGGAAGTTCTTGTCTTCAGAGGACTTGGAAACTAGTTTAAAAAGACATCGGAAAAAGTCTAAAGAAGATGTCAAAAAATATCTTTGAACATTGACAAAAAAAAAAAACCTAGGTGGTAGAGAAAATTGTCCTAAGGACCAATTAAATTGTCCCCAGAGGAAATTCAATGGAACAACTATCTTCTATGAGCATAGCTAGCAGCACAAGCTGCACACAACAACTGCAACTCCAGGCACTACACACGTTGGGATTGAGCGGGAAAGTGATTGCTGGCCTTCAAGCTCAGTCGTACACGTGTAGGGACAGGATTTATTCGGTTGTTGGAGTTGGTTGTTTGCCTAGTAGTACATATACTGTATTTGGAGGTTGTAATAGCTCAGAAGTTCTTGATCAATAAAATTCATCTTCTGTTCTTCATTTTTCCTCTCAAATTCGTCCAACCTAGCTAGGTTTCCTAGCATCTCACATTATCAATTGAGCTTGAGATTGTATCACTGCTGCAACTCACATTATCAATTTATTGCCTAGTTCTGTGTTGCATTGCCAAGTCCTAGGATGTCTGTGCTATGGGAAAATAAGATAGTCTCATAGGGACAAATTTGAACCTCAAGCAAAGAAGTGTGCCTTCTTAGGTTATCCCGCTGGGATGAAAGCATATAAATTGCTTCAATTGGACTCTCACAAGGTGGTGTACAGTCGTGATGTGATATTTGTTGAGCACATGTTTCCCTTTAAGGATTTGGCTCACAAGCATTGTATACAGTCAATGCCTGCTCTTCCTCTTGTCAACCCTGCTCTGGATGATGGTTTTGCTTCAAACCATGTTGATGACAATTTGGATTTCACAGTTGATCATGGTCAGAATCCTGCAGGTTCTAGCAACAATCCTGTAGGTTCCATTGATGGCTCTCCAGGGGGTTCAGGTACAAGTTCTTCAGGCTCCAGTCTCTCCATACCTGCTCCACAACCTGTGGTGGTTAGAAAATCCACCAGACAAAGGCGTCCACCAACAAGGTTAGCAGGTTTTCAGTGTCCTACTATACCTGCTCAGTCATTGTCTTCTTCATTTTGTGCACAGCAGTTGTTTAGACTAGAGGATTACTCTGCTGATTACATAGCTTCCTTGAACAATGTCATTGCTGTCAAAGAACCAAGAAGCTATAAGGAAGTTGCTAAGGACCCTAGATGGGTTGAGGCAATGGAAGAAGAAATTGCTGCTCTTGACAATAACAATACACGGGTTTTCACTGATTTGCGTGAAGGAAAAAAGACAGTTGGGAGCAAATGGATTTTAAAGTAAAATTCAAACCAAATGGCTTGGTTGAGAGGTTCAAAGCAAGATTGGTTGCTAGAGGTTTTACACAGGAGAAGGATAAATATTATAAGCTCACATTCTCTCCTATGGCTAAGCTTACCATAATCAGACTCATCATTGCCTTAGCCACTGCTAGACATTGGCACATTCATCAACTAGACATTAATAATGCCTTCCTCCATGGATTCATTGATGAGGAAGTTTACATGAAACCTCTTGATGGGTTTCACAGAGGTTTACCTGGTCAGGTCTGCAAGCTCCAGAGGTCACTGTATGGGTTGAAACAGGCTTCTCACCAATGGAATCTTGAGTTGTCTCGATTTTTGGCTTCACTAGGGTTCAAGCAATCATTCCATGATTACTCTTTGTTCATCAGGGATTCTGGTGGTCTACAGACCATTGTTGTGGTATATGTGGATGATCTTTTGATCACGGGTTCAGATTCTAAATACATTCAATTCACTAAAGCTCAATTGCACAGAAGATTCACCATCAAAGACCTAGGGTATGTTCGTTACTTCTTAGGCATTGAAGTGGCAAGATCAGAGAAAGGCACTGTGTTGAATTAGAGGAAGTACATTTTAGATGTTCTCATTGATACAAAGATGTTGAACTGCAAGCCATGTGGTTTTTCTATGCCTAAGGGCTTGAAGCTGTCAATTGATGAGGGTGACCTGTTGCAAGACCCGGAGGAGTACAGACGACTTGTTGGACGCTTGCTTTATTTGAATCTCACACGCCCTGATGTGTCTTACTCAGTTCAACATCTAAGCCAATTTGTGTGCAGTCCAGAGTTCCTCACATGAATGCAGCGCTTCATGTTGTTCGTTACCTCAAGAGTACCATGGATTTGGGTTTATTTTACCCCGCAACTACAGATTTAGGTGTTCATGCTTACAGTGATGCAGACTGGGGGTCATGCCACTTCACAGCATGATCCCTAACTGGTTATTGTGTATTCTTAGGCAATCGTATTGTCTCTTGGAATATGAAAAAACAAAGGACGGTCTCTAAATCGTCGGCTGAATCAGAATATAGAAGCATGAGCACAGCTAGCAGCGAGATTCTGTGGATAGACGCTTTGCTCCGAGACTTGTCGATCAAAGTTCCTCGACCTATCACATTATACTATGATAATAAGGCAGCTCAGCATATTGCTGCTTATCCGGTTTACCACGAGCGCACAAAGCATCTTAATATTGATTGTCACTACATTCGTGAGCGGATTGATGAAGGTTTGATTGCCACTGCCCATGTTTCTACGAATCAACAATTAGCTGATGTTCTTACTAAACCATTGAGGGAACTTCAACATCGGTTTCTATCATTCAAGTTAGGCATGGTCGAAATTTCTCCAAGCCCAACTTGAAGGGGGGGGGGGGGTATGAGCATAGCTAGCAGCACAAGCTGCACACAACAACTGCAACTCCAGGCACTACACACACTGGGATTGAGGGGGAAAGTAATTGCTGGCCTTCAAGCTCAGTCGTACACGTGTAGGGACATGATTTATTCGGTTGTTGGAGTTGGTTGTTTGCCTAGTAGTACATATACTGTATTTGGAGGTTGTAATAGCCCAAAAGTTCTTGATCAGTTAAATTCATCTTCTGTTCTTCATTTT
The DNA here is from genome assembly GCA_963922045.1 of Persicaria maculosa. Lineage (NCBI taxonomy): Eukaryota > Viridiplantae > Streptophyta > Magnoliopsida > Caryophyllales > Polygonaceae > Persicaria > Persicaria maculosa. The sequence goes on along the minus strand of OY998255.1, from coordinate 7,338,777 downwards.
TCCTCCCAAATTCGTCCAATCTAGCTATGTTTCATAGCTTCTCATCTTCCTTGTGCAAAAATTGGACGATCTTCATTGAAGAATTCAGAAAAGCAAGGAACTTCATTTAAAAATGAAGATTGAAGTCATCAATGTACTATCTAGATGGCATTAGGAAGAGTAGTTCACAAGCTTATATGCACGTTGTTGTTGGAAAAAATGTTTTAAAATTATTTATTTATTGTTTAACTAAAATTTCTCAACTACTTGGTACCCATCCCCAAGTTTCTCCCTTATGGTTATTTTAATCTATATAATGGTGGTTATTGGGTATTGGAGGAAAAGGTGAATGTAGTTTCTACTTCTCTTTCCTGGTTTCAAACACATAAAAAGGTCTAGAGTTCCACCTCGATTGATGGGAGTGCACCTATCGATTGAGGGCAGTGTTAACCCTGGAGTGAGCCGTCCTGTATGATATGCACTGATGTCTAGGCGATTTTTCGCTCAAGTGCAGTAGATTCATCTACGGCTCTGCAATCCAAATTTTCACTTTACATCTCTTTTGGTTTTCTGGCTAAATATTCCAACAATCTTGAGTGAAAAATATACTAGTTGGTCTCATCAGAACAACGGAGAAGATCTTGCAGGGCCGGACTACTGAAGAAGTTTTACACCTTCAATTCGATATATGGGTGCTAAAAGGGAAAAGAATTGCTAATTGGAGTTGGCGGACCACAAACGTCCGCTTTGTAATTAGGGTTTGATTTTATCTATTCAGCCTAATTAATGCCATGAATTTGGGATCTTATTGATACAAATAAAATTGTGAGATTCTTCTCTCTTTGAATTAAGCATGGATTTATGTTGTTGGAAGCACAATAAATTAGTTCATTGTTATTGGGAGTTTATATTTGATTTGTTTAATTTGATAAACCCTAATTGGCATATTGAACCAAATTTTTTTTTTGGGCAAATTGATTTGGATGAAATTGAGCTATAAAACATGAAATCTGTGATTAGTGTGTTGTTTAAATTGGGGTTGAAAGCTTGGAAACTCTTGGTGCTGGTCGTATTTACACCTAACCGTATGACTCCCTCTCCGGTGTGGAATTCTTACACTGCTACTCTTCCTTGACCCAAGGCACGCTCGGGGGCACCTCTGGTACCGGCAAGGTCGTTGATGACTGTTGTAGCCAAGGCATCAGTGGCCCAATCGCCTAAGGGTGAAAGAAAGGGTGGAGCACAGGCGACGGTTGAGGGGGGGTGCAGGGGTCTTGGTTGGTTTGACCGATCGAGCTGGCACCGATAGGTACAATTTCTGGATCTATCGGGCATGTGGATCTCTTCATCAAAACTAATTCATCCAATTGATGTTATATATGTTTGAGACCTTAATTTGGTCCTTATTCATCTTTCATGCTTGCTTACATACTTAATTTGAAGCCTATTGTTGACATCCAAGCTTAGATTACATTAGGTAGTTCAAATTTGGGTTGCCTACTGTTGAGACAATGTTCTCATACAAATTAATAATGAATGGCATACATGCTATGTACCTAACTGAACCATTTCACAATGTTATATACATGTTGCTTAAACATCTTATTTAGTCTTTGACTATATATTTATTTCACATTTAAGGAAATGTGGGGGTGTTCATATCACTGTCACTACGCCAGATTGCGTCTCGCTCGACGGAACTCAAAAGGTTCGTCGCCTGAATCAGGTTCGGGCGACGAACTTACTAAGGCCCGTCGCCTGAACGTTGGGAGGCCCAAACCGCCTCCAACCCATGTTCAGCCGACCAGAAAACCTCAATGTTCGTCGGCTGAACTGTACTCAGGCGACAGAACAAATTCAGGCGACGAACTTTGCTCAAGATCGGTCGCCCAAATAGGTATCCAAATGACGGCTGTCAGAAGGGCCTTTGTAGCGACCGAAATACTAGTGGTTCGTCGCCTGAGCGTTGTTCGGGCCTTTGTAGCGACGGAAGTTCTTGTGGTTCGTCGCCTGAACGTTGGACTTTTTCAAAAGTAGAGTAATAAAGTCTGGTTGGTTGGGGATATTAAATACTGTTCACTCAGGAGACGGAGTTATATATAAGTCCGTCGCCTGAATGTGTTTTCCGTAACAAACAATTAAAATCGGTTGTACTGTACAATAAATCATTCTCATCTTCATCCTTTCTCCCAAAATAACCCTAGAGGGCTCGAAAACTCTTCCCCCATTTCACACCTCCATTGAAGGTATGTATAAATTTTAAATTTTTTTGTTTTTTTTGTTGAATATATGCATATACATTGTTTGTTTGGATATTTGATGATGAGGTTGTCTTTTTTAATGGAGTTTGGATGGTAAAAAAAGTTGTTTGAATGGAGTTTATGAGGGGAAAGAGTTGTGTATGTATATATGGAGTTGAAATTGAGGTTAAATGGAGGTTAAATTGAGTTTGTGTTATGAATTGATTGTTTATTTGAATAGATTGTTTATGGAGTTTGGATGGTAAAAAAGTTGTTTGAATGGAGTTTATGAGGGGAAAGAGTTGTGTATGTATATATGGAGTTGAAATTGAGGTTAAATGGAGGTTAAATTGAGTTTGTGTTATGAATTGATAATTTATGTGAATAGATTGTTTATGTTCAATTTTATTTTAGAATGTGGTGTAGAATGACATAGATGATGAAAATGGAATTTTTATTTGGGTTTTTGATGAAAATGGAATTTAGAACGTTATGATTGGAAATTGATTTTAAATTGAGTTTGAGGTATGAATGGATTGTGTATGTGAATGGATTGTTTATGCTCAATTTTATTTTAGAATGTGGTGTAGAATGACATAGATGATGAGAATGGATTGTTTATGTGCAATTTCATTTTAGAATGTGATGAATTCATATGAATGGATTGATAATGATAGGACGATAATGGGCGACAAAAGTTGGATGCTACTCCCTCACGCTCACGGGGAGTGATAAGGCATATTCCAATAGGCATTATAGGTTATTTTAGGTGCATTTCATTGTCATATATTCATGTTTTAGTGTTAATTAGATTAGCATTCATTTTGTGGAAAAGTTCGGAATCTACGCTATTTCGATGGTTTTATGTAGATTCGTAGATCCGAGATAAAGAACACGAGGAACGGAGATAAGAAAGGCTAAGGCGAGACTTGGGAGAGCTTAAGGAAGAAGTCCCGAAGAGAATGGAACAACCTAAGGAGCAACGGAGCACGAAATCGAGGTCTAAGAGCGAAAACGAGGGCGAGTCGCGAAAGCTGTCCGCCCGGCGAACTGAACTTGTAACGCACTTTTCGGAGGCCTCGGATGTCCGATCGACGCATATGAGCATGCATTGGAAAGCTCTTTCGAAGATCTACGTGATGGTGTACTGTTGGATTTTCGCTGACAGCGAATAGCTTTCCGCTGCAGCGAATCAAGTCAGCAACAACATGCGCGAGAAGGTGGCTTGAGCATGACTCGCTGCCAGCGAATGGAATCTCGCTGACAGCGAGTGGAGTCAGCAAGAGCATGCCCAGGAGCCAGTGAGTCTCGCTGCCAGTGAATGGAGTTCGCTGCCAGCGAGTCGAGTCAGACCGGCCGACCAGGCAGCATTCGCTGCCAGCGACTGGACTCGCTGCAGCGAGCCACTCGCTGCCGCGGAAAAAGTCGCTGCCAGCGAGAATCACCAGGGCGACGGAGACTCTGCAACTCGCTCCAGCGGAAAGATGGGCTCGCGGCAGCGGGAGGAGCAGCTCACGACAGCGGAAGATGTGATTCGCGACAGCGGAAACCTTCGCCGACAAGGGATCCGAGGAAGCTTGAAAATATTCTAAGGCATGGACATTCACTGCCAGCGAGTGTGGTAGCGAGTGTGGTAGCGAAAATCCAACAGGAGCTTGATTGAGGCCATTCGCTGCCAGCGGCAATTTTCGCTGCCAGCGGAATCCGACGCTAAGTTAAATTAGGAAAGTTCTATCTTTTATCTAGTTTGTTTAGGAAGCTTTTATCTTTTATCTATCTTTTACCTTATTTATGGAAGACATTAGGCTTATAAATAGGATGTTCTAGGCTTAGTTTTCTAATTAATTCCAAGTAGAGAAATCACCATTGAAGAGAAGAAAGCTTAGGTAAGCCATGTTTGCCATGTTTGGCTAATTTTCTAGTTTTCGCCTACACTTTCGAGACTTGGTTGGCGGTTTGTGAGTTTCTAATTTAAGTTATTTTTCCTCTTTAATTCTTTCAACTTCTTTGTGTGATATTGATTATGTTATTGATGTTATCTTGATTAGCTACCTTGATAATATTGATTTCATGCTAGGATTTAATACTTTCGTATTTGTGTTATTTCCGTAGTAGGACGCATAAGATTGTGGATTCCGTGTTTGAAGCATGATTATGTAGGGAGTTGACATATATCTTAAACATTGATTTACCGTGTTTAATTGGTGTTATTTATATGCTCAAGTTCTTGGGACTATTTGCTATCTCTTTGTTAAATCTTGACCGTGTTAAGGTTGCATTGAGGTGTAAGGGATTGATTGGACTCGTAGGACTTTCAATCCATATAAACCAAGACGAGAGGAATTCCTAAGAAAAGATAATAACTTGAAAAGGATTCGATGATCAATAAAACCAACCAAAGTCGAGAACTTGTAGGTGGAAACGCTTTTCTTCTATCCTTTATTTGCTTTTGTCAATATTATTTTCTTTTATTTTCATTCATAAAAATATTATCTTTTTATATTGATAAATACACAATATTTAGAAATACTTGATTCTCTAGGGTTCGACCCCTTACTTGCATACTATACTAGTTTGTTTGTTTGGGATTTATTTTTGGCGAGGTGAATCAACGACTTTCCCTCCGTCAGGGAGTATCAAAATGAAATATTTCTCTTTATGCAGAATCTTAGAGATAATGCGAATGGAATGACTCATTTCCTATGTCCGTGTCGGAGATGCCGCAACAATGAATGGCACCCAATAGATGAAATACACAGTCATTTGGCCCACATGGGAATGTGGCCTAGTTATACTGTTTGGGACAAGCATGGCGAAGCCCCAGTTGATAGGACAAATGAGCAACGATGAACGCAGATCCTGGAGGAAGGGGCATCTTCCACCGTTGATGGTCCGGCTATGAACATTCTGCACGATGCTTTTCCGTTTCATGCCGGATATGAGGCGCACTCTGTCCCCGACGATCCTCCGTTCCAATATGTTGTTGACGATGATTACGAGAAATATAATAGGCTTGTAGAGGCAGCAAACATGCCATTGTGTAAGAACAGCGATATGACTGTTCTGGATGCCTGTCTGGATGCAATGCAGATGAAGTCAGAGTTTGGTTGGACAGATAGGAGCATGGACGCCATGTGCGCACACATTGCTCGCATGTTGCCGAAAGGACATAAACATCCTACGGATGGAGCGAAGATGAAGAGTGTGATTAGGGACCTTGCATTTGGGTACAAGCTGATCGACGCTTGTGAGTATAACTGTGTGCTATTTCGCAAACAATATGCAGATCTCGAAGCGTGCCCCAAGTGCAACACACCTAGGTGGTGTACTAGGGAGGGTACGAGAGGCAAGGTTCGCAGGAAGGTTCTCCGGTACTTTCCCATAACCCCCATGGGTACGCTGGATCTTTGCACAACAAGGTCAAAATTGCAGAGAGAAAGTTCCACGGCCTAAAGACCCATGACATTCATGTTATGTTTCAACGTCTTCTTCCCATTGTCGTCCGTGCATACCTGCCGTTGGGTGTTGCCAAGACTTTGGTTGCGCTAGCGAAATGGTTTCAGAAATTGTGTGCTAGGGAGGTGAGGAAGGAGGATGTTCGCCAGATGGAGGATGAGATAGTTCAGATTCTTTGCAGACTGGAGATGATTTATCCCCCGCACTTTTTCACAATCATGGTACACCTTCTAGTTCACCTACCGCAACAAGTGTTAGAAATTGGACCAGTACATTACACCTGGATGTACCCAATAGAAAGGTATGCTACTTATAGATTAAATTCATCTCACAATTTCACGTCCATCTTACCCCTCCAAAACTTCTTCCTTTGTTTTATAGGCAACTTGGCAAATATAAGGCTCAAGTGAAGAACTACTGTTACCCGGAGGGAAGTATTTCAGAGCGTTACGTTTTAAACGAGGCAACAACATACTGTGACTTGTATCTCGGGGGTCGAGATGAGAGCCGTGGAGGTACGAATGCTATGGAGGAGTTGAGCTATGATATTTCTGTCGTTTCAAGCCTCGTGCGTCCTCACGGTGAAATCATGAGAGAAAGGTTAGGAGAACCTATGATTGCAGAGGCTCACTGGCAGGTTTTAACCAACTGCAAGGAAGTTGAGTTCTACTTGACATCGCATGAGAACCTGTATAATGAGGCTTACCCGGAGTATGAAGAATGGGACCGTAGAAAAGATTTTCTCAGTTATTTCTACCCATGGGTAAGAACGAACGTGATGTTTCATTGAACAAATTGCATGTTTGTTTTCCCAAAACAGAACTCTAACATGTCATGTTGTATAGGTTTCTAAGTTGCATAGAGATGGAGACAACTACCTAAAACCGGAGGTTCTGAACTTGGCAAAGGGGCCACTACAATGCAAACTGTATTGGGCCTGCTCTGTCAATGGGGTGAAGTTTGTGGCATGGGACAAAGACAAAGATTTGAGAACACAAAATTCAGGGGTGATGGTGGAAACTTCGGATGCTAAGTACTATGGGGTACTTGAACAAGTGGTAGAGCTGATATACGCTACTTGTATGCCAGTTGTGTTGTTTAAATGCAAGTGGTTTGACACCGACCCTGAAAATAGTGGAAGCACCAAGGTAGATATGGGTTTGCTCTCTGTGGACACAAACAGCAGTTGGTATGAGGATTCCCCGTTTTGTCTTGCACGCTCGGCGAGGCAAGTGTTTTACGTGGATGATCCAAAGGTGGGTGATGCTTGGAAAGTAGTTAATGTGATGTCCCATAGGAACGTGTATGATCCTCAAACTCTAGCAACTCGCGGAGATGATCTTACCAATGAGGTGGAAGAAGCTTATCAGGAGATTGGCCCGGTGATCTATTTCGAAAATTTGAACCTCGCCATTGATCTTGAAATGGAGGAAGAAGAAGAAGAAGACGATGAAGATGAAGATGAAGATGAAGATGAAGATGAAGATGAAGATGAAGATGAAGACCACGATGAAGATGAAGATGAACAAGAGGATGACGAAGAGGAAAATGACGATGACGAAGGTTGATAATGTCTTCGGATTCCATAAATCATATATTGTAATCGTTGTTTTTGTGAGACATGGCGGTTATTTTCGTATGTGTATGACATGGTTGGTATCATGGCTTCTAAGACTATTTTTTTGGTGCAATTTGTCATTAAGTTATGGTAAACAGGGCAATAACACATGCCAAGTGCTCTTTTTAAAAAAATCTGTATTTTTTCAGGCGACGGAACAATTAAATTCCCGTCGCCTGAGAGTATTCAGCAGACGAACTTATTGAAAGTACGTCTCCCCAATGGAAAAGTGAATTTCACACCATTTTGTCTCGAATAAAATTTCATTTCCCACCTTTATTTTCACCAAAATTTGAATTTCCGCCAAATGGTCAGTCGACGGAATTGTTTATTTTTCGTCGCCTGAATTGATTCAGGAGACGAACTTATTACTAGTACGTCTCCCCAATGAAAAAGTGAATTTTTGCCCCATTTTGCTCGAATAAAATTTCATTTCCCACCATTATTTTCACCAAAATTTGAATTTCCGCCAAATGGTCAGTCGACGGACTCTTTTATTTTTCGTCGCCTGAAATGATTCAGGAGACGAACTTAATATTAGTATGTCTCCCCAATGCAAAAGTGAATTTCCCCCCTATATTTTCACGAAAATTTGAATTTCCGCCAAATTTTGAAGCGACGATATTTTTTTATATGTCCGTCGCCTGAACATGTAAGATTTTACAAACTCGGACTCCTCCCCTAACCCTAGCCCCAAATCAGTTTCACTCATCGCTCTCTATCTCTCTCTCTCTGTCTCTCCTCCGCCTCCTCCCTCTCCAACTTGCCTCTGTCCCTCCTCCGCCTCTCCTCCGCCGCTCCTCTCGTCCCTCCTCCACCTCTCCTCCGCCTCTCCTCCGCCGCTCCTCTCGTCCCTCCTCCACCTCTCCTCCGACCTCTCCTCCGCCATGCCTCCTAAAAGCCGCCCTGTGAAGGGGAAAAAGAAGCAAACCTCCTCCACTTCGGCCCCGATTCCTCCGCCATTGATCTTGCAAACCTCGCCATCGAACTTAGCCGCTTCAGCGCCTCCGGCTCCCTCTCCAAACCCGGCCCCGACTCCCACTCCCTCTCCAAATCCGGCCCCGACTCCCACTCCCACTTCCTCTCCAAAACCGGCCCCGACTCCCACTCCCACTCCCTCTCCAAACCCGGCCCCGACTCCTCCTCCTGCCTCAGGGACTCCTACTCCCTCTCCCACTCCCTCTGCAATAACCCCGGTGCCACCTCCTCTCCTATCTCTCACCAATGGCAACCCTGCGCCATCCACAGCCATTATCGGCGCCAACCCAGTAGCTACGTCATCAGGCGAGGCCCCTCGCTCCATCCGATGTCGTGGTTAGCATCTCTCTCTCTCCCTTTGTCAGATTCTTTAAAATTGTATAAGGATTTAGGGTTTCAATTTGTATACTGATTTAGGATTTAGGGTTTCAATCTCATAGGATTTAGGATTTAGGGTTTCAATTTGTATAAGGATTTAGGGTTTTAATCTGATTTAGGATTTAGGGTTTCAATCTCATAGGATTTAGGATTTAGGGTTTCAATTTGTATAAGGATTTAGGGTTTTAATCTGATTTAGGATTTAGGGTTTCAATCTGATTTAGGATTTAGGGTTTCAATTTGATTTGTGTGAAATTGAACAGAAAGTATGTTCAATGTCTTTTTGTTTTAATTGGCTGCAGTGATTCATTTTTTTTTTCCTTTGGCTTGATATTTGTGGACTTAGCCTTCGAATGAGACTTTGCTTTCTTTTTCCTTTGGCTTGATATTTGTGGACTTACTTGTTTGATTGGCCTTATTTTACCAGTACTTCTCTTTAATCCAGAAACTTTGCTTTCTTTTTCTCTACCTTAGAAAAGTCTTGACTGCAGTGTAGTTGCTTTCTAAATGTTACTTCCTAAATGTTACTAAATGTTACTTCCTAAATGTTGCTTGCTTTGTAAATGTTACTTATGTTGAATATACACACAAGCATTCTGTTACTCCTTCCCCAACAATCTGTTACATTATATAACCTTCACCATAGCCATATCACTACATGTTGCTTCTTTTTTTTTTGTTGCTTATTAATGTTACTTATGTTGATGATGATTGTGTTTTTTTTTTGTTTCTTATTAATATTACTTATCTCAACTGTTATCTGATATGTTCTTATGATTTTTAGTTAAATATCGAACCATCAAGAGTCACAAAACAGCACTCCTTAAGGCCGCAGCAGGGAAGAAGCTGAAGATTGAGTGGTCCTGCTTCCACAAGGGGCCTGGCCTCAAGCAACTGCATGACACCTTTGTCCGAGACATTGGGTGTGCTATCAGGGACAAAGTGCCGATGCTTGCATCAACATGGAGCAAACTAACAGAAGAGCAACAGTCCACCGTAAGAGATTACTTGGAGGTAGTTTATTTTTTTTATTATCTTTTATTTAAGTACTTATTACTTATATCTTTATAGTGTGATCTGTGTTTGTTTTTTATGATTTGGTTTTGTGCTTCACATCTATTATGCTTCACATCTATTATGTTGCTTATTACTTATGTTTCTTTATAGTCTCTGTATAGTGTGATCTGTGTTTACCTATGTTTCTTTATAATTATGCTTCACATTTATTACTTATGTTTCTTTATAGTTTCTTATGTTTCTTTGGTTTTGTGCTTCACATCTATTATGTTGCTTATTACTTATAGTTTCTTTATAGTTTCTTCACATCTATTATGTTGCTTATTACTTATGTTTCTTTATAGTTTCTTATTACTTATGCTTTCTTGATTTGTGCTTCACATCTATTTTTTCCTTCACAAAATGCTTATCTGATGCTTATTTTTGCTTCACATCTATTTCTTTATAGTTTCTTATTACTTATGTTTCTTTATAGTTGCTTTTTCCTTCACAAAATGCTTATCTGATGCTTATTTTTGCTTCACATGTATTTCTTTATAGTTTCTTATTACTTATGTTTCTTTATAGTTGCTTTTCATCTATTTGCTATGAATTTTTTTTTCTTGCTTATCTACTATGAGATTTGTTTGCTTGCTTGACTGATGCTTATTTTTGCTTGCTTATCTACTATTAGATTTTTTTTAGTTTGCTTGCTTGGATGTTGCCTAACTTATTTTTCCTTCACAAAATGCTTATCTACTGTTGCTTTTCATCTATTTGCTCTGAATTTTTTTTTCTTGCTTAACTGTTGCTTGACTGTTGCTTTTTTTTTTGTTTCCTTGCTTGGTTGTGCTTATCTACTTTTGCTTATCTCCTATTCAAATTTTTTTTTTCTCATATGGATATGTAGATGTACTATGAGATTGACCCTGCAGTTGACTCATACGTGGAGAAGAAGAGCGGAAAAGCATATGGGGCCTGGAAGTATGACTGTCATCAACACTTCCTGGAGTCGGGGGGCGAGGACATACCACTTGAGTTTGTCGCTCGCCCTGAGCAGTGGCGGTTCTTGGTGAGTGACTTCACAGACGAAGCGAGAATGGTAATTTCTCATTAATTCCCTAACTTGTTTTTTTATTCGCCGTTTATCTTATTGTTTATCACTTTTGATTTCTGATTGACTATCTTTTTACAGGCACTGTGTGAGCGAAACAAGCAAAACAGGACCAAGAACCCGAACCCCCTTAATCATCACAATGGGTCCAAGCCCCTGAGCTTCCGAGCAGAAGAGCTCATCGTTAAGGAAAACCATCCGGCGGCATGGCTTAAGACAACCATAGAAGCCTACGAGGGGTGTCCGGGTGCGCAAGATGGACTGGTATGACCTTTTTTTTCTGTCATTTTTCCTAAGTACTTAGGTTTTACTTAGGTTTTACTTAGGTTTTCTGTATGAGTTTCTGTATGACTTTCTTATTTTCTGTATGAGTTTTACTGACTGTAATTTTTGTATGACTTTCTTATTTCTTATAAATTGTAAAATCAGAAGTTCAAAAATGCATTTCTATAATTTTTCCTAAGTTTGTGTACATCCTATAACTTGTATGACTTTCTTATTCTCTGTATGACTTTCTTATTCCTAAGTTTTACTGACTGTTTATTTTTTTTATTATCTTTTATTTAAGTACTTATTACTTATATCTTTATAGTGTGATCTGTGTTTGCTTTCTTGACTGTTGCTTATTTTTACCTAAAAAATACTTATTACTTATATCTTTACCTAAAAAATATGCTTATCTACTGCACTTATTTTTTTTTTGTGCTTCACATCTATTATGTTGCTTAATTTGGTTTTGTGCTTCACATCTATTATGCACTGATTTTTTTTTTGTTTGCTTGCTTGGCTGTTGCCTATCTTTTGTCATGTGTGGCTGTTGCCTATCTTCTTTTTTTTTTGTTTGCTTGCTTGGTTGTTGCCTATCTTCACATCTATTATGTTGCTTAAAAAATACTTATCTATTGTTGCTTTTCATCTATTTGCTATGAATTTTTTTTTCTTGCTTATCTACTATGAGATTTGTTTGCTTGCTTGACTGATGCTTATTTTTGCTTGCTTATCTACTATTAGATTTTTTTAGTTTGCTTGCTTGGCTGTTTCCTAAGTACTTAGGTTTTACTTATATTATTGCATTTCTTATAAATCCTGTTCAAAAATGCATTTCTTTCTGTGTTTTACTTGTTTTACTTATATATATTCCTTTTACTTATATATTCCTTTTACTGGTTTGAAATCAATATATGCATTCCTTTCTGTGTTTTACTTATATATATATATTCATTTTACTTATAAATTTCTGTGTTTGTAGGCCAAATTGAAACGTCGTCTTGATGAAGTCTGCACTGTTGGAGAAGGAGGAGAAGACCCAAGCCAAATACCACCCCTCTCTGTCGAAGAACAAACACAGATCATCTTGGATTGCTTTGGGGAAAGAAAAGGAATAGAAGTTCGAGGTATAGTTCAATCCCACTTATTTTATTATTGTTTTACAATTTTCAGAAGTTCATAAAAATATTTTACTTGTTATAATTCATATCAAGATTTTACTTATGTTTGAATTTCTGATTTTACAATTTCCATTACAAGATTTTACTTACGTTTTCAATCTTGTTTTCATAACAAGATTTTATTTATGTGTTCAATCCTTACTTACAATTTCCACTACTTATTTTACTTACAATTTCAATCTTGTTATAATTCATATCAAGATTTCAATCTTGTTTTCATAACAAGATTTTATTTATGACTTTCTTATTCTCCAGCTGCTCATTCTTACTTACAATTTCCATTACTGATTTTACTTATAGTTCATAACAATATTTTACTTATGTTTTCAATCTTTTTCTACTTACAGCTCTTATTATGTGTTCAATCCCACTGATTTTACTTATTATGTTTTCAATCTTTTTTTAAAAGGAATGGGTGCAGCTGGAGAGCGGCCTGCAAAGAAAAGAGGGGATCCATGGGCAGCAAGGGCTGCAGAGAGGGACAAGGAGCTGGAGGAGGCCAAGGCTGAAATTGAAAGGCTGCGTGAGAAAACCACCCTAACCGAGACCAAGAATGAGCAGCTGGAGGAGCGTATGGCCAGCATCGAGAGGCTCATGATGGGCATGCTAAGTGGTCAGGCCAACTCACAACCATCCGTCACCTCCGTAGTGTGTCCTCGGGCTGTCCCTTCAGCCACAGCTTCTCCTCAGCCCTCCACCAACTCAGCTGGTCATCCAACAGACAGTCAGCCCTCCCCCCAGCCGAAATAGCTAGGTAAGGACGCCCTCCTCATATCCCTCTAACTAAAACTTGGCTTTGGTTTTCTAGAGAAACATTTAGAGAACTTGTGTTGGATGGAATTTGTAGTATTTGTGTATACTTTTTGTGAAGTTTTTTGTGAAGTTTTTTGTGAAGTTGCTCAAGATGGATATTTGTCACATACTTTTGGTATGTTGGACAAGGTTTAGGGTGGATTACAAGGTTTTTAATGTGATGGAATGAATTGCTTGTGCTTGTATGTTGTTGAGTATGTTGTTTGTGTTGTGTGTGTTGTTGTTTATAGAGTTTAGGACAGGAGCACAACATGTGCTATAAGGTACATTCGAACAGGGGGCACCTGCCCTATTAAATTTTATTTTTTTTTAAAATCAAAACAATTCAGGCGACGAACAAACAACCTTACATCGTCTTAATACTAAAAAAAAAAAAAATTAAACCTATTCAGGCGACGGACTTATATAAAATTTCGTCTCCTGAACACTCCAGCTACGGACATACAACTGAGAATGCATCCTTAGACTACACTCAGGCGACAAAATAATTCTATTTCCGTCTCCTGAAACTATCTAGGCGACGACACATAAAGAAAAAAGTTCGTCTCCTGGATGCTTTCATAGCCCTATGGACCGACTCAGGCGACGAACTTATGACACTAAACTCGTCGCCTGAGTCTTAATGGGCGGGCCTGGATGGCCCTTGGCCTCTGACAACATCATCAGTCGACGAACACTTTTTCCGTCGCCTGAGTTAACTCCGCCGACGAACATACAGATGGCCGTCGACTGAATGGTGGAAGGATGAAAGTCACCTGACCACAACTCAGGCGACGGAAGTTCGTCGCCTGAGTCGTCAGAGGGCGAAAAACACCTTTCAGGCGACGACTTCGGTCCGTCGCCCGAAAGGCTATCTGGCGTAGTGTGTATGATATCATATTGCATTGTTACCACTTACCGGCCACTTTCCGAGATATATATATTTGATCTTGAGTGTCTAATTTATATGTTCTAATTGATTTGCTTACATATACATATATGCTGCAAATTATAGAACTTAGTATATATAGTGTATTAGTGATTGCATTTTGAACTCTATAACGATATTGGGTCTTCTTATGTTAGAAGAATGTATGGGTTCATTTTATCGATAACATGTTTATTCGCTAGTTCTATTGATAGTTTTGTAGTTTAAAAGCTTTGAGAACAGTTGAGGATAACCGGATAACCAAATCGATCATTCTTGAAAGACACTAGGAAACATTGTTTGTGCTGGGTTTCAAGCCCCGTATATTAACATCAAGCATGATGTCATCATTTGAGAAATGGTTCATGGGTTGATGGGGAGATTCAATTCACTCCAAGTCTCCAACTGATGTATAAATCTCAAAGGGCAACAAGTATTACTTGGAGGTGATTGCATCTAATTTAAACTTATGGCAATAATATATGAAAATTAAAACGCATATCTGCGTATGTATGCTTAATTAAAGTAACTAGTAATTCATGTGATAAATGTTATTGCTAATGAGTTGGTATGCTAGTCTGTCTACAATTTGATGTGAGGAGCAAATCACTGGATGCATGATGTGAGAGTAGACCTATAATTATGATTTGTGAAATCTAATTTGTTGTTTATGAGCTTACAGGCTAGGCCCATTGTTATTGGTGCATTGGGAAAATGTGCGCGCATAGGCTTCTAAGCCTGATGATGGATATTATTACATAGCTGATGACACCTGGGATATAACTAAATGATGAAGAAGCTAACTTATGAAAGTTTGATTTTGTAGACTTGTGTTGCTCACTCTATCATGTGTGAAAACGATGTGAATCTCATTAGAGATATTTTGAGATTGGAGAGGCTTTTAGCAGACTTTCTGATGCAAAGTTGTGAAGGAAGTTGGTCCTTGACACAACATGTGGATTGTGAGAGAATTTGGTCCCCAGACACAAATTGGATTGTGGAGGAAATCGGTCATTGGACACAATCATGGATATGAGACTGTGATGCCTTATCGGATAACTCGTTCTAGATACCCAACCAGAAATTCCAAAAATGGTCAATTTTGGTTCAATGTGGTCAAACGAATGTGCGAGTGATATCTTATGTTGATAAAGTCTCGTTTATGTTGCCAGTTGGAAGGTTGAGACAATAGGCCTCTTAATGACTTATTCCTGTATTGGGGTGTGAGACAACACACACTTGATGATTCACCTAAGTGAGTGTTAAGGTTGGGCCACCTACTAGAGGAGTCTTTGCCAAGCTCTCTAGGACACTCATGACGCTTGATCGAAGCGCAAGGCCTTCAACGCGCTTGATAGATCGCGGAACTCTTGGTCGATTTTCTTGTGTTGGGGTTGATTTAAGTCGTAAGACATGATCAACACTAGTTATTTCCAAAATCTTGTGTGATCAAAAAAATTTAAACCATGTGATAGGGGGGATTGTTGGAAAAAATGTTTTAAAATTATTTATTTATTGTTTAACTAAAATTTCTCAACTACTTGGTATTCATCCCCAAGTTTTCCCCTTATGGTTATTTTAATCTATATAATAGTGGTTATTGGGTTTTGGAGGAAAAGGCAGTGAACGTAGTTTCTACTTCTCATTCCTGGTTTCTAATATTTACACAATTAGCTTTATATATCCATTTTCTAATATTGGTCACTCCTTATAAAAGCTTTGTCCTCAAAGCCTTATTACAAAATCAAATGGAAATGAAATGTACAAAACAAATTCAAGCCATAGCTTTCATCTGCCACTCAACACTCAATCATGCAAACAAAATGGCAAAATGTGGTGATGACATGGTCAAGTGGGAAATGACAATTCATCTTCTTGTAACACCTCTGCAACAACTCATAATGCACATTAAAACAAAACCCGTCTGCCACTTGATCACAAACTGATGGAAGTATCCTCCAAAACAACGATTATCTCATACAACTTAAGATACCATCTGGTAACATTTGATCAGCAAACTCATCACATTAGGCAAGCAACCTACACCTGAAGTTGACACTTGCTTTGCTTTCCAGATCGGCCCAAAGCTACAAGGATCCGAGCATAACAATCCACTAGAAACCCAGCTGATGTAGTGGCAATTGACGATTCTGCCGAATAGATCATCCATTCGGTTATACCTTGATCAAATGTAAAACCACAACTTATGTCCATTTCTAAATCTGCAGAGCAACCGTCGATAGAGATAGCATAAACTTGTCCCCTCTCGAATGAACATTGAAGATAGACTTGCATTGTAGGTTCTAAACATTGAGAAGATACAACCCGAGTGCTTATCAATTGATTAGAGTTATACCCCTTCAATTTCATGCCTAAACAATTGATTCTAGGATAAAAAAAATCTGATATCAAAGTCCAACCGTCACATAATGATTTTCTGCAAACACTACGACAATTGATTCGATCCAACAATTGTTCACAATCCCGCATAAACACTATCAACTATTGCCTCATCCCGGGTAAAAAAAGGCAATTATGATGACCCTTAACTAGATGTGTGCTTCTTATTTGAATAGAATGATCACTAATGCCGACACATCTTTTAGACACTGTATCGAGCACCTCATGTGCATTATAGATTTCCACAAACCCAATTAAATTTACCAAACTATCAGTCCTGCCAACTTTCCTAGAATTGGCTAATCTAAGCTCCATCAATTCAATCAAGAGATTAACAAGTTCAGGTAATTCATTGAGTGCACAGTCGCATTTCATACACTCACAGGGTTTGATACCTCTTAGTCGTGGCTTACAATTTGAAGATCTTCGAGGCTGTCTTCGTACTCCGGATTTGAAGGCTGCGACAACCCCTCTGCCATTGAAGACTCATGCTGGATTGGAAAATGAAGATCTTTCGTAATCTCATCTATTTCTTGGTACACACCTTCGATCGGCTTGGCAATTTCATCGGTTGTTGATGATTCTACTACATCATCGTGAATCCATTTCCGAATTACCAAGAACATTTTCTAAAAACATATCGGACTCTCGATCGGTGATTCTTGGTGAATCCCGAATGATTTGAGCTCCAATATTGGTTGTCCTTCATGGCCGCTGCTTTTGGTGATTCGATTCTTGTCTTACAATTCTTCCTGAATCTCTAAGAAGGGCTCGTCCACGACTTCTTGACTAGAGGTGTTGATCCCTTCCAGTTTGCTTTGTAGTTCCTCGGTTGTTGATGATTCTACTACATCATCGTGAATCCATTTGGCTTCCGAATTACCAAGAATATTTTCTAAAAGCATATTGGACTCTAGATCGGTGATTCTTGGTGAATCCCGAATGATTTGAGCTCCAATATTGGTTGTCCTTCATGGCCGCTGCTTTTGGTGATTCGATTCTTGTCTTACAGTTCTTCCCAAATCTCTAAGAAGGGCTCGTCCACGACTTCTTGACTAGAGGTGTTGATCCCTTCCAGTTTCCTTTGTAGTTCCTCTTTGTCGATTGAGAGCTGCTCAACCGGAAATCCTATCTGATTTCCATCGACCACCCATGCTTCAAACTCTTGCCCCGATCGTGAATTCGTCTCCGATGGGATTCTTTCAGCCCCTGTCCGGTCGTTCGTCATCAATTCAAGCAGCGCCTCGAGCTTGCGATTAAGCTCTTCTTGGTGCTTGATCTTAGCTTTCGTACCCGGAGACGATCTGGCACACATCCTCTTTCATCATCATCGATATGGCGTTGTATGCCATCGCGGAATTAGGTCATAAGAATCGTTGGCTCCAATACCAATTGTTAGAATCTGAAGGTCGGATGGAGAGATCATGGCTTCAATAGAGGTTTGGTATGAGGAGGAAGGAGGAATAGAGTTTGGAGAGAGCGAGAGATAGAAGAAGATAGAACTGTTTCTGGAATTGATTCATTGATGGATAAGACAAGCTGGAGGAGGTCGTGTGTGCAGACCCATATACGGGAGACTCGAACAACACTTAAACTCGAACGAGGTTCTATCTCAAAATCAATTGATAATGAGATGAGTAACCCTTCAACCTTATATATTGTTCAAGCATTTTTGATATTACCGATGTGGGACAACCACATTCCAACATAACCCTATATATCCAATTCCTAACACATGCCTTGAATACTCTATATATATTATCAATGTGCGATAATATCCCTTTTATATATTCAACAAATGTCATTCTATAAGTCCAGTCAATGTATACGTACTTGTCCAAGCGATCACACCTGTTTTCTTTTACTTTGACAAAAATGCATTACTGATGTTGTCCGCGCATCGGTTAGTCAATCAACTCATAATTTTATTGTGTAGTGGATGAATAAAGTACTTCCAATTACCCTCACTCTATCTATAAATTCTCCATTGGGTTTGAATGATCTCCTCGATCTATTAGTTTAACTGATTAGTTTCAATGAAACAAATTAAACTAAATAAGGTAGGAAGATTGATCGACCCAAAAGATATGATGGCCGCAACGTCGACAACTATCAGCGGATCAAAATGGATGCTAGTTTTGGTGTTGATAAATGGATTAATGCTGCCTCATCATTCTTATTCCATTCCCCTCTCTACAAAATTCGATATCGATTTGGATGTGTTGTGCCGGGAAGCAGGGGACGTCAGACACACCCCTTTAACACATACGAATCGGGATGGACAAGAACTGTAAACCAGAGAGCCAAAACTCAAGCAACCCAAACCAACAATCAGACACAAACAGAAGATAAAATAACCAAGCACAAAGAACACCAGATTTACGTGGAAACCCCAAAACGGGGAAAAAACCACGGGAGCCA
This sequence comes from Persicaria maculosa, assembly GCA_963922045.1. NCBI lineage: Eukaryota > Viridiplantae > Streptophyta > Magnoliopsida > Caryophyllales > Polygonaceae > Persicaria > Persicaria maculosa. Next base: position 7,320,029 of record OY998255.1, on the reverse strand, counting down.
GAAACTTCCACTATCAACAATAACAAGTGGGTACAATCTTCCCTAGACAAAGCTAGAGGTATACAACATCATCAAGCATCAACAAGCTTGGTCAAATCTCCACATTTCATCACCCAATTTGGTGGAAATCAACAAAACCCAAGAGAGGACACTAGCAAAGGGGATATGAGATTGGAGGCTCAAAACGACGATCCAACCGTACAAAATGAAGCCTATGATGAGGTGAACAACATACCAGAAAATCGTCCCAATCGGAGGTCGTTTGGTCGTCGATCGGGGCACTTCAAATTGGGCTGAACAAGGACATACGAAAATTCTTCTCCAAGCTCTCTCTTTTCTCCCTTTCTCACTCTTTGTTTTCTCTCTCTTACTTTCCCAAATGGAAAGACATCCCCTTTTATAAAGGAGGAGGGTAAAACTTCACATGGTAAAAACCATATGGTAAATAGTCCATTGGACTCTTCCCCCATATAGGAGGGAAACACAACAAGATGCAATGGCTTCTTATCTCCAACGAGCCGCACAGGGTGTACCACCGTCGCGTAGAGTGCTCCGTCCGATTAATCCAAACAGCCCAAATGCCGCTCCTGTGCCTCATCATAGGGGTAGGGGCGGAGGCGGTGCCAGATTAGTGTCTATTAATCATAGTTCTTCGTCACTATCACTGCCACCAGTTCTACCATCTCCTCCGCCACCGGAGCAGCTGATCATGCCGCCTCCACCACCGTACTGATGACACCATCAATACGCGAATAAGATAGTGATCGGGTGATCCGGAGTGCTATGCGATCACCGGTCTGATGGGATATCGTTCGAATTTCATATCGTATTTAGAATGTTTTAATTTAACTTACGTATCTTGTTAACTTGTGTGAATTTGGTGTTTGTTATTGTTTGCAACAAAACTAAGAAAGAGGGAAAATTCGAAACCTTAATGGAGCTTCTTCGAGCTCAGAAACCCAGAAGAGAAGAGTTTGTTACAAAACTTTCAACTGATTGTGCTATTACTCCTATTAGCTAATGGGCCTATTTATACTAATCTCATTACAGAATCAGGCCCAAAACAAATGCTAAAATGTTGACAACAAAAATTAGGATCGTCTTTTTTTTTAATTTTTTTGATAAGAAAAAAATTCGGGTGGTGGTTAGCCAACCCGAGAGCATCCCGAAGAATAAGATCACGAAGATCTGAAAGAAATACAAACACAGAATACATCAAAAGAAACACTCAAAGCAAACCCGGAAAAACACAAACCCCAAGCAAACAAGCGGGCACAACATCGAGAGGAAGAAAGTCCGGCGTGGTGAAGTGGATAGCGAGCGCATGGGACAGCACCTGCTGACACGATGTCTCGTCGCCGGAAAGACGGAAAGCAGAAATCCTTATAAGACAAAGATGACACCTAGGGAAATTAGGATTGTCATTGTACTACTACGGCAATGTTGACAAAAAAAAAAAGAGGGAAAAAAGATTGAACAATACGTAGTACAATGTTCAACATATCTCACTATTCGCGTTCCCTATATACACCGCAAATGGTTCGTCGGATTGGACGTTGCAGCAACGTTGGATTAGACATTGCTACAACGTCCAATTTGACGTTGAATTTGTTGGTAAAAATTGCCCAAGGGAAAGGGATCTGACGTTGCAACCTGGATCCCAAACGGGCTTCGTCGGGCTTAGCAATGTTCATTTGGACGTTGCTACAACGTCAGATTTAACGTTGTTGCTACGTACAAATCCCCGAAGGCATACTAAGGGCGGGCTTGGCAACGTCTATTTTGACGTTGTCACAACGTCGGATTCGGCGTTGTCACAACGTCAGATTTGACGTTGTGACAACTTCCAAATTTCCCCTAATCAACCACCCCTATAAAAGGGAATGAGGATCGGATTTGAATAACTCAACACAACAATTCCACATTCGCATTCCTTCCACATTTTCATTCCTTCCCCATTTTCATTCCGTCTACATTTTCAATCCTTCCATAGAGCCGGTTACATCTGGAATAATAGGCTCCACGGACAGAATTGATTTTGTAACCGAAAGGGTCTGGTACCCAATGCCCTGGAGGAGTCCAAATGTGCTTGCAACAATCCAGAATACAAAGGCATGCATCCATGCGCGCTGTTTCGGGTCGTTTGTGAAAAAGAGAATCACATGTCTGCACCCTTGCGGCTCGGGTGTCTAGACTGCAATGATTTTCATCCGGGCATTCGTGGAGCCTACGAATGGAAGGTTGGAGATCTTCTGCTTCAACATATCCGGTCATTCTTCGCGGATGTAAACAGAGGTGACCACGTTGACGTGGCTCAAACGGCAGGGATACTTGTGAGGGAAGCAAATATGGAGGTTGGAAGCTTTCCATTCAACGAGTTAAAGATTAAAATCATTCCGAAGACGAATTATGAATAGGCTGGTCGATATGAAGAAAAAATTATGTTGTTATCCATATTGTATTTGTTAGTTTTGGTAATGCCTCGATATATGTAATTTGTTAGTTTTAGTAATGCCTCATTGTGTAATCTGATCGTTATCTATGAAGTGAAGCGTTTTCATGTGATTGTTTGTTGTTGTGATATCACAAACAACACGAAATACACAAATATAGTATAGCGACAAAATACGAAATGTATGTCATAAACAAACGGACTATAATGTATCTACTGCAGAGATCGAATGTAGCCCATGAAATGCTCATACATCTGGTCTAACTGGGGATGCCCGACCAATGCCTGAATGGTCTGGGTTATCTCATCGACCCGGGCTTGGTGCGCAGTAGTCTCGGCCTCATCCCCATCCCCATCTAGTCCGATGACGTCGTCTGGGTGGGTAGGCGCAGCCGGAGGAGCGTCAGGTGGTACCATTGTCGTGGGCAATACATGACCTCGACTCTGGGACTGGAACCAAGCGAGGTAGTCAGCTGAGACACCTCCCTAACAGCTCTCGATTATCCTCAGGTGATCGGTGACAGGGTAGAATCTCTCATTGTCCTGATCTGCCCAACGGTGGTGCTGTAGGTCGAACGTCACAATGTAACGCCTTTGCAGGCGAAAAGGTCGCTGCACGAAGGACAGAGAGATGATGGCCAATGGTCGCTCCTACATGCGGCCGAACTGTCGGAACACCCTGTCTGGCTTGTACGGCTCAAAGACGCCACCGAATCTGATGGTGCCTCGATAGGTGGAGGCGCGAAACTGTCCTGCAAAATCCAGGTCTCTGCCAAAAGGCATCCACTCAATCTATGCTCAAAAAATGATATAAGGGAAACAATTTTACTCGACATATGTAGTTAAAATCAAAGAAAGTGAGAAACAGGTTACCTAATCGATGGTCATGAGCTCCAGCTGTGCTCGAAGCCTCCTCTCACGCTTGCGCCTCTCCCTGTCATTCCCCCTCTTTGCGGCCTTCGACGGGTCGAAGCGTGCCATGTATCGGGGATCATCAGCAAATCCATCCTTGTCCGGGCAAAGCGGACCCGCAAAACAAGGGAAGTACGACCAGATCCAAGCCTGAAAATTATAAACCATTAGAGCGCTTACTATATGTAACTCGCAAGCAGAGGAACATATTAACCGTATTAAAGAAATAGGTTACCTGCAACAGTGCAGCACACCCACGTAGTCCCTTAGCATCGCCTCTCGTGGTCTCCCCTAATCCTCGGTAGAGGAAGGCAAGCACTCCTCCTCCCTAAGCTAGTCTCCCGGTGTGCGGAAAGTCCCAAACGAGCCCGAACAACAAGAAGTTTACGCGGCTCTAGGACTTTTCAATGAAGAGCGCCGTACCCAGCAGCGTAGCCAAGAAGGAAACGGCGAGGTCGTGCTGCCACTCTCTGCAAGCTAGGGTACGGTCGTCCCACTGATCCCGACGGCGGCCGTGCCTCTCCTCCCACCAAGTCGTCAAATGCAGGATGGGCGCTCCGCAAGCCATCCTATGCTTCTTAAGCTGGGGGGCGGTCCAACCAAATATCTGCTGTAGGAGAGGCTCCAGTTGTAGTGGAAGATAGTCAGGGAGAGGCTCGCAAGGCAGTCCGTCAATCGGCAGCCCCATCAGACAAGCGACGTCGTGGAGGGTGATGGTCATCTCGCCCCATGGGAAGTGGAAAGAGTTCGTCTCCGGCTGCCAGTGCTCAATGAAAACAGTCAACAACTGGGCATCCATTCTGTCCCAGTTCAAATCAAGCAGCCTCAGTAGACCAGACTGAGCTACCGCCTGCACCCATGTTGATGGACCCTCATACATGTAGTATCGGACCCTCATACCAGCATTTCCGTAATCCTATTGCCCATTTCAGATAGGTAGGCCTCTCGGTCGTTGATATAAATCACGACGTCGTTGTGGCATCCAAAATCCGTTGGCACCAATCTCCTTGAGCCACTCGCACATACGACGCTGAAAAGGCAACATGGGAATGCCCGCTTGTACTTCCGGTGTTGGCAGTTGCAGTCGCTTTCCTCGGGTGGATAATGGTGTTTCGTGCCTCTAATTTGATAGCCAATCCCCTCGGACGTTTCTCCGTCTTTTGTGAAGTAAGTGGGGAGTCTATTGGGGACCGACATTAGGTAGTATAAGTGTGGAAGGGTTTGTGGTGGATTGATAGTGGGTGGCTTTTATAGGCACTTCAACATACAACGTTCAAACTGACGTTGCATAGGGTTTTGCAACGTTGGAAGAGACGTTGCATAAGGCAACCCTATGGGTGGGGTTTAGAAATGTTTGATGCAGCATTTGATTTGACGTTGCATACGACTGCCCTATGCCAACCCTACGCGTAGGGTATATGCAAGGGTTGTCAGCAACGTTGGATTCAATGTTGCTATGGTATAGCAACGTTTGTTCCGACGTTGCATAGGGCTGCCCTATGCCAACCCTACGCGTAGGGTATATGCAAGAGTTGCAAGGGTTGTTAGCAACGTTGGATTCAACGTTGCTAGGGTACAGCAAGGTTTGTTCCGATGTTGCAGTTTGACCTTAATATTCCGTCGATGTCGAGTTAATTAAACCGATATCGAGTGATTTTGAAAGTGAATATGAACATGTCGAGTTAATGTTTCGACCTTCTTATTAGGTTCCATTCAAGTGAATATGAAAATGAAAGGTATGTTAATGTTTCGATCTTCTTAGTAGGTTCCATTCAAGCGAATATGGAAATGATTCATTTGTTAATGTTTCGATCTTCCTAGTAGGTTCCATTCAAGCGAATATGAAAATGATTCATATGTTAATGTTCCGATCTTCTTAGTAGGTTTCATTCAAGCGAATATGAAAATGATTCATATGTTAATGATTCAAATGTCAACATCAAGGGAAGTACATAGATTTCCCATCGCATGCGCATTACCGAATATATAACTTATATAATAAACATAAAGTTGCCCCAAATCGAACATCGAATACACAAAATCAATTGGATCAGTTGCTCCCAACAGACTCAGCAGGTGCTGCTGGTTGAATCTCAATCAACGCTTGCTGGAACGCGTAAGTCTCCTTAGTTTCTTGGGCGGGACGCGCTACTAAGTTAACCACGTACTCGACAATGCTGCGAATACGCGAATGAATCACATCTTTGTAAAGACTTTTGATGTTATCCTTTGTCTGGGCCAACACGCGAGTATAGTACGACTCAAGATCTCGGTCGGACTCCGTACAACGGAAATACACCTCCCTTGACATCTCAAACCGGTGATGACACTGCACATAAAATAAACAGCATGGAAATAAAATGCGATATTTCCTGTGCTTACAGTTGCAAATGTGACGTTCATCCGGCACACTGTGTCTCGTCACTCTAATAGTGTAACGAGTGCCATCCGAGAACTCAAATGTCTTGACAAAACCGTACGAAGTTGAAAGCATGGTAGAGGGCTTTGGGTATTGGGTGTTTGGTGTGATAAGGTGGAGGGGGGACCGGAGGGGCCTTATATGGTGCCCCCAATTATAACGTCAAATCCAACATTGTAAACCCTTTACAACGTTAGATAGGACGTTGTAATGGGTACATGTACCCTTTACAACGTTGGATTTGACGTTGTGAAGAGGAATATTCCCCAATTACAACGTCCATTTTGACGTTGTATTTGGGAACATTCCCCAATTACAACGTCTAAATAGACGTTGTAATTGGGGAATATTCCCATTCACAACGTCTAATATGACGTTGTGACGACTGACACATATAACGCGTAATTGACGTCATGTATGGTCCCCCTCTGATGCCCTTATATACCTCCATCATCAGGCCGAATGAATGCATCCCTTCACCTCACAATTCAAGACAATAGTTATTTCATTCGTAGATAGGAAAATGTTATCATCAGAAAGTGAAAAAACGATGGAGGTGGCACGAGTCGACGCTCCCGCACGACGAAGCAATGTCGTCCCACAGGTAAAATCCTGTGGCTGTATTTTCTGTCTCTCTGTTTTTTTTTCATTATCCTGTTTAACCCGAAGTAAATATATACCATTTAAGTAATATCAAGTGCATGTACGTTGTTATGCCTTTATCCAGTTTCGAGACTTTAAAAGTAGGTTTACCGACGCTCGTATTTGGCGATCTCGACACGAAATGGTCGACCATTCCAAGCAACTCGGCGTGAAGAACAACATGGTCTTAGTAATCAAGCGATCGTGCTCGACCGCTGCAAATCGACCGTGTGTCGTGTTGTTAGCGTTCGAGCAATATGAGGTGTTTCACAGAAGGGGGAAGCAGATTCGCAGCACGCAGAGCAAACATAGCAACTGCCCGTTCTCCTTACTCGGTCATGAGGGGGGACCTAGTATGTGGACGATGACCATGCAAAATGGAACGCACAACTATCAACTCCCTCAACGATTGAAGGGCCATGCTTACGCAGGAAGGATGACACATGGGGAGAAGAAAATGTGCAAGTGGATGAAAGACATATGAAGTCCGCCGAAGGCCATCTCGTACGGGCTACGACAAGCAGATGCGAATAGGGTCATCTCAGCGCGATCACTGGAGAACACCCTCAACAAGCTCGCCGTTGAAGAGAGAGGAAATCAAACGAAGACCCAAGATACCATCTATCGTCTCCAAGAAAGGGGCTACTACAACGAATTTATGAGAAGCCCAGACGATGACAATGTATTGAATGACCTTTTTCTTTCACACACGAATGGGATTCGTCTCTTGAACAAATACCCTTACGTCATCGTCATGGATAGTACGTACAAGACCAACGCGTAAGTACAATTTATTCCTATGTCTTCGTACATTTCTTCCATATAGAGTGCTATGCTAAGATGCGTACGTTGCTGCACCGCGTCCATAGGTACAACGTTGCGCTGTGCGTGATAGTCGGCTTAACGCCAACGGGAAATAACTTTTCCATCGCATATGCCTTTATGGCTCGCTAGGACACGGACACGTACACTTGGGTGCTGAACAACCTACGTGTTATTCTTAAGGGTAAGGTGCCCGATTCGATCATGACATATCATGAGCTGGGCCTTCTCGCTGCACTTAGGGCCGTCTTCCCTGATGTGAAACATCTACTGTGCTGGTTACATGTAACTCGCAACTGCAAAGAGGCCACTTTGAAGATTACAAAAAATCTGCAACTTTCAACCCTATTCAAGAATCAGGTGTAGGGTTTATTCTCGTCTTCGATGGAGGAGTTGTTCGAGAGGCGGCGTAGATGGCTTCACGCCCAATGGCAGCCCATGCCCGGGGTCATGGGGTATCTGGAAACAGTGTGGCTCATCCACCGGACGAGCTTTGTCAGATGTCACACCGACCATGTCCTGAACTTTGGAACGAGGACAACCAATAGGTACACATATCGTTTTCGTCGTTACCCTTGTCACTCCTTTACTATATTTAGACAGTCGTTCACCTCGAGCACATGATGCATCGTGTAGGGTTGAAGGCCAACATAAAGTGTTGAAGGAAGCATTACACTCGTCCACTCGTGATTTCTGTGTCGTGGTGGATGCCATTCATCGACTGAATGAATGTGAGGTGCACGAGATCCAGACTGCGTTGGAGATAGATCGTGCACCTCACATTCATTCAGTCCATGAATGGCATCCACCACGACACAGAAATCACGAGTGGACGAGTGTAATGCTTCCTTCAACACTTTATGTTGGCCTTCAACCCTACACGATGCATCATGTGCTCGAGGTGAACGACTGTCTAAATATAGTAAAGGAGTGACAAGGGTTACATCCCAACGCCCTTTTTGCAGATATGGTTACATCCCAACGCCCTTTTACCTCCTACAACGCATGAATGGACGGCATACCATCACCCGAGCGTCAACGGATGGGATACTCCCTTCCAAGACCAATTTGATAGATTTAGAGCATTGCGGATTCAGGAAGGTCGCCCTCTACACCATGTTTAGGAGTCATGAAAGTTGGAATTATCTGTGTTGTATTTGTTTGTTTTCTTATCAATGAAGTTAATAGTTGACAGTTGAATGCTTGTTGGTATGAAGACGTAGAAACAATATAAAAAAGCAATCATTCAACCAAAACGAATATCAGTTGGCCCCATATCTAAAATTACAAACGGTTTTTAACGTTACATTTCAGCAAGGGTTAAACCGAACAACTACCGACCGACTCTTCAGGAATGTTTGGGTATATCCGAATCTGCACCTGCTGGAACGCATATGTCGTCATCAGATCTTGGGTAGGGCGCACTACTGTATCAACTGCATACTGTGCTACTCTACGACAGCGTGACGGAGACACGTCGTCGTACAAAACGATCAGTATATCTGTTATCTGCTCAATCATCTGTGTATAGTATGATGTAGGGTCGTCGTCACACTCCTAACACCCGAACTGCAACTGTTTTGACCTCTTCAGGAAGCGGCAAACCTGCACAGAAAATATATTGCATCGAAAATAATGTGTATAGTTAAAGTGCTTGCAGTTGCAAGCATCCTCCTTAGGCGGACGACTGTGTCTCCCCACTTCAACAATGAAACGGGTTCCATCATTGAACATGCCATATTTAACAAAGCAATTTGGGCTCGATGCCATTACGTGTGTTTCGTGTATGCCAATAACGAAATGAAAATGTTGTTGTCTTTATAGATGGCCTAATTAGCAACGTCCAATTAAATGTTGTTATGGGAGTTCTCATAACACAACGTTTAATGTAACGTTGTAACAACGTCAAATTGAACGCTGCTGCAACGTTTAATGTAACGTTTGAACAACTTCATATTCGATGTTGTATTAAGGAACCCTCACAAAAAAGGAGAAAGGATTTCCCATTATAAATTACGCCATGCGAGGGTCGAAATTACAACATCTCGTTTGAGGAAAGAAGAGATGGCGATCGGTAACACACCAAGACCTTTCTTCTCGGTCACAGGGAGCGGCCCTAGGGATTTTTTATGGTGGGTAAAAGACGTCTCGCTCACACAAATACTAGTAAGCCCCCTTCGGTCTCACATCCGATTTACAATGGTCCCAACTCACTAAATAGATCTTGACATCTACAACCTCTGCCATCCAACTTCGAGGAAGATTACGGGCTGGCGAGCGTCAAAAGAATAACGCTAACTAATGGACCCGGGAGGAGAGGCACCAGCATCCGGGTAGAGCGCAATAGCTCCGGGGCACTCTGGCTCGCACAAGGATGGAATACGTTTGCGAGATCGCGTGGCGTGCGGGTAGGCGCGGGTTTGGTTTTTAGCTACTTAGGCAACGCTCGCTTCCGGGTAGTCGTAGTGCAGCTGGAGAATGTTTCACCATCAGAGGAAGAGAACAACAATGATTCCCTCTGAGGTGGGACACGGCGGCGACCCGGAAAAACTTCTTAACTAAGTTATTTACTGTAATTTACGGAGGCAATCTAAACGTTTTCAAGTAACGTGTTTTTCCCTAAAATAACCACAAATCATATTTAAAAACTCTCCTCAAAAGGCAAAACGCCCCAACAAAATAAAAGGTGCAAACATCACACTAAGTTTTCGCCAACATGCTACCCAACAAAAACAAAGATAATAGAACTTCAAAGTTGATCCAAGTGTTGATGTTAACGTTGTATAACCTCTATTTTTCATATTGCAACTTTGAATTTAACGTTGTTTTCTGGCCCGACGAGGCCGTTGCAAAAGTGTCCGACCCGCCCACCATCCTTCAATTCACAATGTTGTGTAGGACAAATGACACCGTCGAAACGAACATTGCTGAAACGTTTAATCCAACGTTGCTAAAACGTCACATTCGACGTTGCATTAGCAGCGCTAAACGCGGATTTGCGGTGTATATAGGGAGACCCCTCACTATTTAATAACTAGTTCGACCGGTACACAATGGGCGGTATTTTTTTCAAGCTAGTGTTTGTTACCTACGGTTTTTTCACATTTTATTACAAAAAATTTGCTGGGAAGACATTTTTTTGTTTTTTTTTTTTTTGCTGAATTCGTGAATTGGTGAATTGTCCTACTTTTGGGACAAATGGTTAAAGTGTTCATCACCCTTAAATCCCCAATTACATATCAAAACAAACAGACCACAGAGAGGGGAGATGAACTTTGAAGTTGGCGGTGACGTTGGGACTAGATCTATGGCAGATTGACAGAGAGAGGCCGGAGCAATCTCCTTCCCTCCAGATCTGTCCATCTCCGTCGGAGCGAGGCCAGAGCGAGCGATGCCGGAGCTGCGGCAGCGGTAGAGCGAGCGAGTCCAAATCTATGTTTCCCTTCAGATCTTCGCAGGAGCGAGGCCGGGGCCGAGGCCAAAGTGAGTAAGCGCGGATCTAGTGCTCAGATTCGGATCTGGTTGACATCTCCAGAGGCGGTATCTGAGGCGGTTAGTGAGCGAGCGAGATAGAAGGCGGAGGCGACGAGGCAAAGCGGCAAGGTGATGTCCGATTTGGCGCAGAGGCGAGGTGGAGTCGGCTAGATTCGGCGCCGATCCAGCCTGTTTTGGAGCGGAGGCAGATGCTGAGATCTGGAGCGAGTGAGGGAGTGAGATCCGGAGCGAGGTCGAGGTCGAGCGAGCGGAGCGAGGTTCAGCGATCGGAGCGATCACCAGAGCAATGGATATGAGATCTCCTCGGGCTGTTCACTCCCTGTACAGAGGTTGAAGAAGCAATTTGTGGTAAATTACAAAAAGTACCTATGAATATGAGAATTAAAAAATGTGTATATTTTATTATGTGATCCAAAATAAAATGAAAAACCCCTCAGAGGGCATGAGAACGCACCTCTCACGTGCCCTCCCTCTCTTGTTTCCCATGGATTCGAAATCCCTAATTTCAGAAACTCAATCTTGCCAAAACTTCCTCTTTAATCCTTTTTCGAGAGCCCGTTCCGGCAATCTTCTGGCATCTCGGAGCCGATTTCGTCCCTATGCTGTTGTTTTGGGTGTTGGTGGCTCCGATGCCTAGGCGTTGGCTTCTCATCCAAATCTCAATACGGGGGTTGTTCTGCCCGGTCATTTCGCTGCTAGCACCAAAATCCAAAAATTTCCGAGGAAAAAAGTCAAGAAGAAGGAGTTTCGTTGGCGAGGAAGGCCATTCGGCTTCCCGACAGGTGCGGTGTCGCCTGATTTGAAGCGGTGCGAGTCCAGCACGGCGAAATCAGTTTCCTGGGGGGGGGGGGGAGGGGTTTCTCCTTTCTTGGGGGCATCAATGGCGGCTCTTGGTTGTGTCTGGTGGCGGAGGCCGTGGTGGGAGTCAGCCTAGTCCCCCTTGGGCTCCTCGCCTCTCCCTATCGGCGGCGGTCCTCTGTCTCCCTTCGGTGCGAGTTCAACCTCTTCATCAATAAGCAGGTTATTTTTTATACTCCCTTTAAGGATCCTCAACTATCCTATAACCATTGTGAGATCCATTGTATGTTCTTTGAATCTGGCGCATCTAGTGTGTTCAACACATTATTTCACCAGGTTTTGTTGTTTGGTAATATCTGTGTTAGAGGGTGGATGTCGGTCCTCTTCATGTTCGAATCCAAGTGGTGGTTTAGTTGCCAAGTCCAACAGTGTTGTATTGATGTTTATAAATATTTTTGTGCTTTGCAACTATAAGTTTGTTTCATCTTTCAATGTTCATTTCTTATACTCTTACTTCACTTAAAACTCCCGAAAGGGCACAAATCCTGTCAACGAGGCCCCAATCAACTCCCGAAATGGCACAAATCCTCTCAGCGAGGCAAATCACTCAGAAGGGAGCTCGCTCCCGGATGAAAGTTGGCAGTCTGACTGTTATCCTAAAATTCAATTTCATTTTCCAAGCATGTATCTATATGTTGTCCCTACTGTTTACTATCCTCGATCAGACTATACAATTCAATCGTTTGTTTTGTGCGGCAACAACATAACTATGTTACTACTTGGATTTCTCTATGCTTTGCAATTAGTGGGGATTATATGAGTGGATCTAGTTGAATGGTTATTGATTTTCCATCTAATTTTTCCGCAAGTCCCCTTGTAAGGTTCAAATTTAGAAGTAATAAAACCGGGTTAGTGACTCTGTGCGAATTGGTTTGGTCTGCCATGACAGTTGCGCTTGTTTCCTTCAGATACCACGACTTTCTTTGTCCATACTTGGTTTTGGATTGTGTTTATTCCTTTGAATATTTTTTCAAAGGTTTAAAACATATACTAAATCACATGTTAATGATTAATCTTCCTTGCCTTAGGAGTGGTCTCTACTATCAAGCTAATATCTTAACGAAGTTTTCTTTAAATGTTTCAAAATTAAACACAACTTGTTGTATCCCTTTAGAATCTTCAAATGCCTCTGTACAAGATAGCCCAAATCACCTTTTGAAGGATCTTCCATCTTGGCACTTGACTTACAAAAAATTATGGTGTGAAATTAGCCAATAGAGTTGCTACTATCTCCATTACGAATTGAAACGGTGTATTGAATGTATACACTGCATTGTCCGGCCCAGTGGAACGTACTTTCAAGCCCCAGTTTGGCGTCTTTCTTTCGGTTCGGCCTCTTGGCCTGGTCCGGCCCTTCCGATCAGTACCAACTACTTTCAATTCAAAATACCCGGGGTGGCTCCTCGCATAATAATATATCAAAATCATCTTGGTTTAAGGACTTCGAAAACAAGTCCTTTTATCATCGACAGTTATATATGAATATGTGCTTTTGGAATTGTAGGGGGATAGAAAAAAGAACTTTCTGGACGGAAATTGATTCAATGTGCAAAAATGAAGATATTCAAATCATGGCACTAGCGGAAACTAAGATGGAAAACATTCCGGATGACAAGATGTGGAGAGATATTGGATTTGATGAAGGGGCTTGCTCATGGGCTATCGGGCGATCTGGCGGAATATGAGTCCTTTGGAAATCTCACAAGCTATTAAATTTTAATATCTCCATTGTTGTCCACTTACCGCGTATTATCGGCCTTAGGTTGGAAAGCCTGCTTGCTGGGTTTCCGATCTTAGTCCTATTTCTCTATGCATCGCCGACACCAAGTGAAAAAGAACCGTTTTGGGAAATGTTAAAAACAATTGTCAACGACTCATCTATTCCGTGCATTGTTCAGGGTGATCTTAATGAGATCCTCTGCAGTGCTGACAAATTCGGCGGGGCCTCTCCCCGGACATCCAGATTTTCTCGACTCATCTCGTTAAAAAACGAATGCTCACTTCTAGACCTTCCCACCTTTGGTAATCTGTTCACTTGGAGGAAGAACCCGGAGGAAAATTTCAACATCCGTGAAAAGTTTGACCGGGCGCTTGTCCACCAACAGGTTATTGAAGCTTTTCCTAACATGATCACATATAATGGTGCTTTCTCCTATTCGAAACATTGCCCAATTTCCATCTCCTTTGAGGTTAATCTTAGCTTCAAAGCCCCACCTTTCAAGTTCGAAAATGCCAGGCTACTTCGGAAAGATTTCCGTAATGTAGTTAAGCAATCCTGGCGGGCTAATTGCCCTGGCTTTGTCATGTTCCAATTAATGTTTAAACAAAAAATCCTGAAAAAAAGGGCCAAAGAATGGAATAAAACGAGTTTTGGAAACATCTTCCGTCAATTGAAAGAGGTGGAGTCGGAGCTCCTACATATTCAATCCGCTGGTCCTAGGATTGACCCTCAATCAAATCAAAGAATGGAAAAGTGCCTCATCATTTAGAAAGAGAAGCTCCTACTATTTCAAAAATCGTTTTGGAACCAAAGAGCAAAAACCAAACATCTCAAACTCTCGGATTCCAACACGGCTTATTTTCACCGAGTGGCGACATGTCGAAGGCACAGGAAACAAATTTGCAACATCACCTCTTCCTCTGGCATGGTGGTTGTGGACGAAGAGAATGTTAAGAATGAGATAAAAAAAGATTTTGAGAAGAGATTCAAGAAAGAACCAATAGACGACAGGTTCCTCAGCGAGTTGCTGGACTTTATACAACAGTCTATCTCGCTGGAGGAAAACAATTTTCTCATAAAAATCCCATCTAACACGAAAATTAAAACAGCAGTTTTTAACCTTGGGAGGAACAATTCCCCGGGCCGCGATGGTTTCACAGCTGAATTTTATAAAAAAAATATTGGGATATTGTAGGTAAATCTGTAATCTGTGCAGTCAAAGGGTTTTTCTACTCTGGAAAAATGCTTAAACAAATAAACCATACCTTTATCTCCATCCTCCCTAAAAGAGACGATCCCACGACCACCGGTCACTACCACCCTATCAGCTTATGTTCCAATGTCTACAAAATTATATCCAAAGTCTTGACTGACGGAATGAAAAAAGTTGTTGGTAAACTTATACATCCTCTTCAGGGTGCTTTTGTATCAGACATGGCTATTCAAGACAATGTCCTGATAGCTCATGAAATTTTCCACTCTTACAAAAGTCGAAAAGGCCAGGAAGGATGGCTAGCAATAAAACTAGATATGGAAAAAGCATATGAGATAGTCGACTGAAATTTCATAAAAAAAGGTGCTTCAAAGGTTTGGATTCCATGACACGTTTATCTCGTGGGTAATGGGATGTATCATGACAGTTTTTTTCTCGGTATTAGTCAACAATGGTCCTACGGATCTGATTTATCTAACACGGGGTCTCCGCCAGGGGGGATCCGTTATCCCCTTTTCTATTTATTTTAGGGGGTGAGATTCTGGCTCGGAAACTGGCTGCTGAAGCTAGTCTAGATAAAACACACATTGGGTTCCCGATTGGACATAATGGACATAATCCCCCCGAAAGTCGTAAACTTTCTTTAGAAAATAGCTCAAGACGGGCTCCCAACTGCTTCTAGGCTGTCCAACAGGGGTACGTCTGTCCCTTCCACCTGCTCTCTGTGTAATGCGGCACCAGAGAATGAGGTCCATTTGTTTATGGAATGTCCCTTTATCCAAGCGATCCACCAACTTCCGTCCCAAGTCCAATTAAACATTGCCTGCTTGATTGCACAGTCCCGGGATATTAAGCCCATTCTATCTCTTCTAGGGAGGAGCCTAAATTCCTCTACGCTGACCAACCTCGCTTTTTCGTGGTGGACGACGTGGTATATTAGGAACTAACATCTTTTCCAGCAAGTTGCAATCCCGCAAAAAGATAAAGTCTTATGACTAATTAAATCTCATATAGATAATTGGAATAAAACATCTGTAGCTGAGGCTGACTTCGAGGAGGACTTTCTCCCTCCTCGTCGGTACCCTCCAAAAAAAAGTCAGAAACAAAAAACAATTTCCTAGCGCAAGCCTCCCCGGGGCACGTTCAAACTCAATTTCGACGGATCAACCCTTTCTAATGGCGTCAGCTCTACTGGTGCCGTCATTAGGGACTGGGTAGGCCCCCCAATTTCTGTACACTACCAACGGTTGGGCAAACAAAAACCACTCATAGCGAAAGCATTATCTCTTAAAATAGGGATCTAACAAGTGCGGCAACTCAATATAGAAAAGATTCAAATTGAAGGACATAGCAAGATAATCATTGACTACTTAAATAGAAAATCTAACTACCCTTGGGAGATTGAACTAATACTTTTGAATGTTCAAGTCCTTTTATCGACTGTGGAAGAAGTAGACTTCTTTCATGTTCATCGCATGGGCAATAGAGTGGCGGATAAGGTTGCACACCTTAGCCACTCTGCACGAGGAGTCGATATTAAAAATGACCCATGTCTTCTTGACCTCATCCGCAAGGATGCTGCCGGGTAGGGCCAGCCCACCCGAATTTTTTCCTAATAAAAAAAAATATCTACTATTTAATTTTTTATTTTTACATTTGAGCATAAAGTTATATTTGCACAACAAATTATTATATGTGCACAACGTAAAGTACTTTTTGCAAAGCAAAAAGTGCTGAAACGGAAAAAAAATTATTATATTTGCACAACTTACGGTTATATTTGCACATCGTGGATAAAAAAACCAGACTTAGGTCATATTTGCATAACATACGGTTATATTTGCACATGAACAACATACTCTTATTTTTGCACGACAAAATGTAAAAAAAAAACTGGACTTGAGTCATATTTGCTCAACATACGGTTATTTTTGCACATGCACAACATACTCTTATTTTTGCACGACAAAATATTAAAAAAAAAGAGTGAGGTTATAAGCAAGATGATAAAATTGGTATTGGCAAGATGGACACTCCACCAATTTGTCCAAAAATGTGGACAATTCACCAATTAGGACAACTTTTTTGGACATTTCATAAACCCCCCCTTGTATTATACCAATGATATTGATCGATTTTTTTTTCACTTTCAGGTGAAGATTAAAATAATTTATTTGAAAAATATGGATATATGGATCATTGTGAACTTACTAATTAAAATATTAATTATATTTTAAAAGATAATTAATTAATATTTTATATATAGAGTTTTTAACTTATTAAAAAATTTGTTGACAAGTAAAACGACATAAATGATGAGAACTGAGAAGTATCAACTTACTACCATTATTATGTATCATGTGCGTTTGAATTTTAATAAATCTTGTATTAATACTCGTTCAACTAATTCATCTCTTCTAATTTATATTAGAAGTAATTTGGTCTAAAGGCCTTCGGCCTTTAGACCAATTACTAAATGTCCTAAAGGCTTTTATTTGCTAGTAAAGGGCCAACATACTTTCATAATACCATCTTTACCCTCCCCTTTAATTTGTACTCTTCTCTCGGTCAGATCTGGGTGTATCATCTCCTTCGTCTCGGATATGCCTCAGAGCTTCGATCTGTCTAGAGCTTCGGTTCTCTGTGTCCCTCGTCCTCGCTAGGGTGGAGCCTCGTTTGTCTTCGTCGCCGTCTTCATCATCGGCGGTGTCTTCGACCTGGCTAGGATGGAGCTTCGGTTCCAGAGCTTCGGCCGCACCTGTTCGATCTGTCAGAAGGCTCCAGATCGAAGATTGCGGAAGCCTCCGGATCGGCCTCTCGGAGCGTGATGCCATGGGCTGATAGCTCGAGAGCGATGATCGGCCTCTCAGAGATTGCGGAAGCCTCCGATCGAAGTTGTTTCGTGTTCTGGAATGAGGTTCCCTGGTTTCGTTTTGGATGAATTTTTTTTGCTCACGAAATCGAAGATTCATTCTGTAAAGCTTGGATTTTAGAGATGAATCGAGTTCAAATTGCCACTGATGAATTTCAATGATGTGGTATATGCTGCTTTCTCATGGTGCTTTTCTGGAGGCGAAGGCAAATGTATGTGAATTCTCACTTTTTGTCATTTTTTACCTTTGATAGTTTCAACTGAGTTTGTGATTTGAAAAGTGTTTTCTTTGACTATTTATTTTGATCTTCATCCAGAATGGAATGACTCCCTTGGTTACAGTGTCAATTCTCACTTTAATTTTAAGATTTCTTTTCCTTTTTTTTTTGTTACAGTGTCAATTTGTTTTTTTTATAGTGTCAATGACATTGTTTTTCTTTGGTTACAGTGTCTACGGTTCTGTTTTTTATATTGATTACAGTGTCTACGACCCTATTTTTATATTGATTACAGTGTCTACGACCCTGTTTTTATATTGATTACAGTGTCTATGACTTTGTTTTTGTAGTGGTGACAGTGTCTATGACCTTGTGTTTTGTAGTGGTGACAGTGTCTATGACCCTGTTTTTTTTTTTTGTTACAGCGTATCATCACTAATAAGAGTGGTAACAGTGACCCCGTAAAAAAATAAAAATAAAATAAAAAAACTCTTGAAACGAACGTATCAACAAAAAAATTATTTTCTTTGTATTAGGTTTTCCCTTTGTTACAGTGTCTATGGCCCTTTTTTATTTTGATTACAGTGTCTATGACTTTGTTTTTCTTTTGTTGCAGTGGCTACAACTCAGTTTTTATTTTGATTACAGTGTTTATGACCTTATTTTTGTAGTGGTGACAGTCGAGATTTGGCTCAAATTTGGCTCGTGGATGGTTTGGGGAATTTCTGATTTGCCTGACTTGATGACTTTTTTCAGATTTGATTTGATTTTTTAGTAGCAATATCTTTTCATATTTTTTTGTTTGTAAACAGGAATATATTCTTTTTCTAAGTCGTTCTAATCAATAGAAAGTGGAAAGTACTGGACTTTTCAAAGCTTACATGTACTAACATGTGTATTGAAGAACGTGTACTGTTACATTGTTACTGTACAATTCAATACAAATGTGTAAGCCGGCTTATTTGTTGCAGGGTGATGAGTGCAATTACTAGGGGTGGCAATTTCACCCGCACCCGACGGATATCCATTTCACCCGACCCGAAAAAGTGGGTGAAAATCCGAAATAAAGTGGATATTAAATGGGTGATGGGTCGGGTCGGATCCGGGTGAAGACATTCCCCACCCATCACCCGATCCATCACCCGACCCGTCACCCGACTTATATTATGTAATTATATTTTATATGTGAAGTAACCAATATACCTCCTAAACCCTAATTCAAGATACCTATCAAACGATTAAAATGGAAATATCTTGTTATAAAGTAAGTTATGCAATATTTATTTGAAGATATGCAATGCAATTGGCTCCTAATTATAATGGAAACGTGAATGCAATAGGATCCTAATTAATGTTTATTCATCGATGTGTTCGACATATGTTTTTCAATAATTTTTTTTGATGAATTTGATGTCTTGTATTTCACCCGAATTATCACCCGATCCACCCGATCACCCGGTGGGTGATGGGTGGACGGGGCGGGTGAAATATTTGGTGGGTGATGGGTCGGGTAGGGTGAAGGGTTTTGGGTGGTGGATCGGGTGACGGAAGTAGATCATCCACCCATCACCCGACCTATTGCCATCCCTAACAATTACAAAGAATACAGAAAGAATGGAGATACACATCGGTGAATGCAAGGAAGACTTTTTTGACTTAGATGGATTGAATCTCATATGTAATTTTGTCACCCGCTCGAATCGAAAGTTAATTCATTCTTACATACTTGTAAATATTTGTTTATATATTGTATTTACGGTAATATTGTGTTTGATTACACTATATTTTTCGAAGATATTATATGTTCTTTTTTAATCTTATGGACTATTGAATGTTTAGAATTTAACCATAAACCATATTGTACATCACATGTTCTTTTGGCTTCTCGTTAGCCCCTTTAGGGTTTGTGGTTCCCTAATCATAGGGTTTTCCTTTTGGTTACAAGTATCTATGAACTTATTTTAATAGTGGTTACAATGTTTTTGTCACTTTTTTTATAGTGATTACAGCCTGGCGTGGCCACGGGTCAGACCCGGCGGGTCGACGGGTTCGACCCGCCGGGTCAAGGGTCGGGGGAGGGCGACCCGAACCCTAACCCGGGATTTCCACGGGTTGGCGGGTTCGGGTCACCCGGCGGGTCATCGGGTCGACGGGTTGACCCGCCGGGTCAACCCGACGAGTTGGAGTCCGGGTTGGACGGGTTTGCACTTGTTTCGGACTTTGGAATTTGAATTGTCGGATCTAATTTGTCGAGAAAGGGAACGGGAATTGAACGCCTATGTGTTTGACAAATATCCTTTCGTGTTCATAAATAATAACTTGACGCTTTAGTTTTACAATATGTAATATTACATCTTCTAATTTTCAAAACTAAAAAGTCTACGACTTATAACTCATTACGTTTAACAAATTACAAAAAAGTTGTACAATTTTTGTATTAGGGAGTGTTGGGGGGGAAGGAAGAAGAAGGGCTTGAATCGGTTTCCCGACTGCCTACGTATCCTCCCGGGGGTGAGGAATCAAAGCCCACGTAGTTCTTTTACCTGTATGTCTGAACCCCGGCCCGGTTACCTCCTCTTCTAGTCTTCTTGATCGTCGGATCCTCCTCCACCTCCTGAGCCATCTGTGACCGCACCATCAATGGAGCTCCCAACGGACTCTGTCTCTATTCCGTCATCATCCTCGGAATCAGTCCCCAAGTTGTTCTTCTGCAGCCGCATCTCCGCCTTCTTCCAATCTGCAAGGCAAACTTGGGCTTCGAGGTTCTCGGGAAGCAACCTTGATCTCTTCTCCGAAAGAATCTGACCTCCGCGGCTGAAAAGCTGCTCGACGGCTACGGTGGAGCAAGGTGCCCCAAGTATTTGTCGGGCGATTACCTGCAACGTCGGGAATCTTTGTCTTTCGGGACGGCTCCACCACTCAAGGACATCGAAATCTTCCTCTTCATCGCTGAGAAAATCAAAGTTAGTGGACAAATATTCGTCGAGCTCCGAGTGGGGGCTCGACGAAGATCTCGACCTCTTTGACCCAAAGATATCTCGGGCAAATGCCTTAGTTCTAGCGGTGATGCTGGTTCGTGACCCGCTTGAACTAGAAGGCACGGGAGGACGACCGGAGGGCGCTCTATCGCCCGTCGAATATTCAGTATATAATTGTTCTAACAATCCTCTAACTCTAGCAACAATAATTGTTGGTGATGTGAAGCTTCCAATTACCATATCCAAGGCTATTTTTCAGCTTGTACCTTTTATCACAATGACGACAAACGGCTACGAATGATCGATCGGCTTGCACATCCACCTTCTCGTAATGATCTCGAAACAACGCCTCTTTGAGGTTGTCACCGGACATGATTACAACTTACGAGCTTATTAAAAATCAAATTGAGAGGTGATTGATGGATTGGATGGGATTTGTGATAGGAGGAGTCGGGTATTTATAGCCCCGAGTGCCTACTAGCCGTTACAACGGCTATATTTTTAAAAAAAAAATAGCTCCAACTGGTGGGCCCCACATCCAACGGCATTTTTTTAAAATTAGGCCGACCCGACGGG
This sequence comes from Persicaria maculosa, assembly GCA_963922045.1. NCBI lineage: Eukaryota > Viridiplantae > Streptophyta > Magnoliopsida > Caryophyllales > Polygonaceae > Persicaria > Persicaria maculosa. The sequence continues at coordinate 7,298,852 of OY998255.1, read as the reverse complement.
TCACGGGTCACCAACCTCCCGACCCTAACCCTAACCCGCTACCCGCCCCCACCCGCCAACCCGCCAACCCGGACCCGGCGGGTCGTTGACCCGTACGACCCGGCGGGTCACGGGTTGACCCGTAACCCGTGGCCACGCCTAATTACAGGGTCTATGACTCTTTTTTAACAGTGGTTACAGTGTTTATGTCCATCTTACCCATTCATATATTAGATGAGAACTGTCACCACATGAGTATCGGCTTCTCATTAGCCCCTATAGGGTTTGTGCTTCCCTTTTCCTAGGGTTTTCCTTTGATTACAGTGTCTAGGACCCTTTTTTCATAGTGATGACAGTGTCTATAAAGTTGTTTTTATTTTGGTTATAACGTCTATAGGGTTTTCCTTTTGATTACAGTGTCTATGACCTTGTTTTTATAGTGGTGACAGTGTCTATGACCCTATTTTTATTTTGCTTACAGCGTCTATGACCATCTTAACTATTCATATAGTATAGGAGAACTGTCACTACATTTATTTTGGCTTCTCATTAGCCTCTATAGGATTTGTGCTTTCCTTATCATATGATTTCCCTTTGATTACAGTGTCTATGACCATGTATTTATAGTGGTGACAGTATCTATGACTTTATTTTTATTTTGTTGACACTACTTTAAAAAAATCTTGAAAACTAGAAATTAGAAATTAGAGAAGAACTGTCACCACATATATTTTGGCTTCTCATTAGCCCCTATAGGGTTTGTGTCTTCCTTGTCGTAGGGTTTTCCTTTGATTACAGTGTCTTTGACACTTTTTTTACAGTGGTGACAATGTCTATAACCCTGTTTTTATTTTGGTTACAACGTCTATATGGTTTCCTTTGATTACATTGTCTATGACCTTTTTTCATAGTGGTGACAGTGTCTATGACCCGGTTTTTTTAGTGGTGCCAGTGGCTATGACTCTCTTACCCATTTATATATTGAAGGAGAACTGGTCACCTAATGTCTTTTGGCTTCTCATTAGCCCCTTTAGGGTATGTGCTTACCTTGTCCTAGGGTTTTCCATTTGGTGACAACAATCATCTCTTAACGACGTACTGCACTTAACATTTTAGGGTTTAGGATTTAGGGTTTAGGGCCTTGGCCCTAAACCCTAAAGACTTAACCCTAATCCCTAAACCATACTGTACATCACATGTTCTTTTGGCTTCTCATTAGCCCCTTTAGAGTTTATACTTCCCTTTTCCTAGGGTTTTCATTTGATTACAGTGTCTATGAACCTTTTTTCATACTGGTGACAGTGTCTTTAAAACTGTTTTTATTTTTGTTACAGCATCTATAGGGTTTTCCTTTTGATTACAGTGTCTATTGCTTTGTTTTTATAGTGATGACAGTTGATATGATACTGTTTTTATTTTGATTACACTGTCTATGACCCTCTTACCCATTCATGTATTAGAGGAGAAGTGTCATCACATTTATTTTGGCTTCTCATTAGGCCCTATAGGGGTTGTGCTTCCCTTATCATATGATTTCTCTTTGATTACAGTGTCTATGATCATGTTTTTATAGTGGTGACAGTATCTATGACTTTATTTTTATTATGGTGACAAAAGTAGTTACATTTTTAATTTTTTTTAATTGTGGTGACACTACTTTAAAAAAATCTAGAAAACTATAAATTAGAAATTAGAGAACAACTGTCATCACATGTATTTTAACTTCTCAGTGGCCCTTATAAGGTTTGTGCTTCCCATTTCCTAAGGTTTTCCTTTGATTACAGTGTCTATGACCCTTTTTCATAGTGATGACAATGTCTATGACCTTGATTTTATTTTGGTTACATCGTCTATGACCCTCTTAGGCTCTTACCCATTCATATATTAGAGGAGAACTATCACCACTTATATTTTGGCTTCTTATTAGACTCTATAGGGTTTGTGCTCCCTTATCCTAGGGTTTTTCTTTGGTTACAGTGTGTACGACTCTGTTTTGATTTTGATTACAGCGTCTATGACTCTCTTACCCATTCATATATTAGAGGAGAACTGTCACCACATGAATATTGGCTTCTCATTAGCCCATATAGGGTTTGTGCTTCCCTTTTCCTAGGGTTGTCCTTTGATTACAGTGTCTATGAACCTTTTTTCATAGTGGTGACAGTGTCTATAAAGCTATTTTTATTTTGGTTAAAGCGCCTATAGAGTTTTTCTTTTGATTACAGTGTCTATGACTTTATTTTTATAGTGTTGACAGTGGCTATGACACTTTTCATTTTGATTACAGTATCTATGACACTCTTACCCATTCATGTATTAGAGGAGAACTGTCGCCACATTTATTTTGGCTTTTCATTAGCCCCTATAGGGTTTGTGCTTCCTTTATGATATGATTCTCCTTTGATTAAAGTGTCTATGACCATGTTTTTATAGTGATGACAATATCTATGACTTTATTTTTTTATAGTGGTTACAATAGTAGTTACATTTTTAATTTTTTTATTGTGGTGACACTAATTTAAAAAAATTTAAAAAACTAGAAATTAGAAATTAGAGAACAACTATCACTAGATGTGTTTTGGCTTCTCATTAACCCCTTTAGTGTTTATGCTTCCCTTTTTCTAGGGTTTTCCTTTGATTACAGTGTCTATGAACCTTTTTTCATAGTGGTGACAGTGTCTATAAAGCTGTTTTTATTTTGGTTACATCGTCTATAGGGTTTTCCTTTTGATTACAGTGTATTTGACCGTGTTTTTATAGTGGTTACAGTGTCTATGATCCTATTTTTATTTTGCTTACAGCATCTATGACCCTATTAACCATTCATATGTTATAGGAGAACTGTCACCATATGTATTTTGGTTTCTCATTAGCCCCTATAGGGTTTGTGCTTCCGTTGTCCTATGATTTTTCTTTTGATTACAGTGTCTATGACTTGGTTTTTATAGTGGTGACAGTGGCTATGACACTGTTTTTTTTATAGTGGTTACAATAGTAGTTACATTTTTATTTATTTTTATTTTGGTGACACTAATTTAAAAAAATCTAAAAAACTAGAAATTAGAAATTAGAAAAGAACTATCACCACATGTATTTTGGCTTCTCATTATCCCTTATAGGGATTGTGCTTCCCTTTTCCTAGGATTTTCTTTTGATTACAGTGTTTATGAACCTTTTTTCATAGTGGAAACAATGTCTATAAAGCTGTTTTTATTTTTGTTATATCGTCTATAGGGTTTTCCTTTTGATTACAGTGTATTTGACCGTGTTTTTATAGTGGTTACAGTGTCTACGATCCTATTTTTATTTTGCTTAAGCATATAGGACCCTCTTAACCATTCATATGTTATAGGAGAACTGTCACCACATGCATTTTGGTTTCTCATTAGCCCCTATAAGATTTCCCTTTGATTACAGTGTCTACGACCACGTTTTTATAGTGGTGACAGTATCTATGACTTTGTTTTTATCATGGTGACAATAATAGTTACATTTTTAATTTTTTAACGGAGATTATGCGAGTTAGAACAACTTCTATAATTGCGGGATAATTTCTGAAATTTTAGAAATTAACACAGGGGCATATTTTATAAAAACAGAAATTCTGAGAGGTTTTGCGTAATTAGTCTTCTTCTTCCCCCATCTCGAGCAGCTTCAACAATGGTTTTCGTTGATCTTCCGACGGCTCGTTCTCCTTACACAGAGCTCCGTTTGACGCGTAGGACCTATCAAACTGACGAGTGCAATCTCTACTTTAGTCTCATTGTGTTGATTTTGTCGAAGAATGATCTTACACACCACGACGAATGCTTGAACAGTGGCTGCTAAGTGAATGTTTTACGAAGCTCCAAGGTGTCCAATAATGGCGGTTAGCGATTTTGTATAAATTTGAGAGGGGTTTTTGCACGAAAACCATCCTTGAGAGATGTAGAACGTGATTGAGCGGGTAGAAGGCTTCGATTTAGGGTCGAACGGAGAGGAGGTCAAGCGACGGCGGCGGATGCCGGAGGAGGAACATCGGCGATTGGTCGGAGCACTGGTTGGGTCAATGATGAACAACAGTAAAAGCCCAGAAGAAGAACAACAGCAAGGGGAGGGTCAATGATGAAGGCATCTCTCATTTCATCTCTCCTTAAATTTCACTTAGGCATTTTATCAAACGGATGGTGTGCATACAAATACATCCCAAAAGCCTAATTACAAAACTTAAGAAGCTTTCAAATTACTAACCTGCAAGTCAAATTAGGAATCATTCCAAGGAAGAAAAAACTAATTACAATCACCAGAAATCTCAAATTAACAACAACATCTTCTAAAGCCATCATCCAATTTCACCAAAAACGACCTGAGAAATCACAGTTCTTTCAATTTCAAATTAGGCGCAAGTGAGATTCTAACCAATTTATACTCTCAAAGTCCGCCGATCAAACATCAAAACAGATTGATTTCGAACATGAACGGACTGGATTCCCATCCGAAGCAAGCAAGGGAATCGGAGCAGCAAATCGAATCCGATCGTCAAGAAACTGGAGCGAGTTGAGAATCGAAAAAACATGGACTCCGTCAAGTTACCGCGGAGGAGGATGTGCAGATTCTTCCATGGACTCCGTCGGATGGATCCGAATCGTCCTCATCTTCCCCTCTTCAAGCCGAATTGGATGATTCGACGATTAGACGCCGATCTATTCATTAATTAGGCCAGAATCTGTGAAATTACTAGATCTCTAGCTGTGATTGCGTTTCCTCGTGGACTTGCCGGTAGATCTGTAGATCTGGAGCAGAGACTGCAATTTAGGACCGCTTGATCCGGGTTGTCGGCAACTCATTCACGGCGCCGATGCTCGTCGTCTTCTTCAGATGCATTGATTCCGTCGGGTTTCTTCAGACTGCAGAGACTGCAACTTAGGGAGGAGATTTCCTCTAATTTAGGGAGGAGATTTGGAGAGGAAAGGGATTATAATAGGTATGGGCAAAATTGGAAATTATGGACTATTACCTAATATTGCCACCCCTATGTCTTAAAAATTGGACCCAAAATGGCCACTTAGCAAAAAAAAAAAAACCCTTTATATTAACTGTTATATCAATTTAAAGATGATAATGTATAAATTTGGTCAAATTGCAATAAACCACCTTTTATATCTCAATTTGCTGGAAATCACCCTTTAAACGCATATATTCAGAACTTATGTATAATTAACCGATCGATCATAATTCCAAAATTAACATAATTAGAGTCTCCAATGCAAAAAACCTAATAAACGTCCTGCTTGCATCACCCGGAACCAACAAATTGTTTGAATGCACATCGCAACCAATTCAGTGAAAAAGCGAAACTAAACCTAATCACACCACTGCATCAAGGCTCCGAGAAATCCTTCAGTCCGAGAAAGAAAGAAAGAAAGGAAAGTGATGACACCCACAATTTCTGTCGAATCAGAAAGAAAGTACTTACCATCGATTCCAGTCCGAGAAATCCATCAGCATCAACAAGAATCCAACTTGTCTCAACACCGTTGACGTTGCATCCGATCTGGAGGAAGTACTGTTGACAAAGAGGCGGACACCGTCGACGTCTCAACATCGTCTCCACACCGTCTTCAACCTCTGCCAATGAGATCTGGAAGTGGACATAAAAAGGCGGACAACTCGATCTCCATGAAAGCTCGATATTCTAATGAAGGGTGGTAGAATGGAAGAGGGATTTGATGAAAAAGTGGAACGAAAGTCCTGTTTTATAGCCAAATCTTTGTCGATTTTTCAAACAACGAGGGTGGAAACTAGATCCGGCCATGAAGTGAGGAGGCGAGAGATCAGTTAGAGAGATCGTTGACTAAGAAAACGGGCTGACCGCTGAACATTAACCTAATTTAGATTGCCCGATGAACATTGACCTACGCCCAATTTCTCAATTATATACTACTTTTAAATTCAAAAGTCTGTCATTAAAAAACTAAATAGTTTTGTAAAATAAATAAGGCATAATTGCATATATGCCTAGTTTGTTGTTGTTGTTGTTGTTGTTGTTGTTGTTGCTGCTGCTGCTGCTGCTGTTGTTGTTGCTGTTGTTGTTGTTGTTGTTGTTGTTATTATTATTATGAGGTTGGGTCAAATGTTTACACCCCTTATTGTGTTTTGTGTTGACAAATCTAGGCCATTGATTGATTAGAAATGGATGGGTGAGATTAATTGAGATTTTTCTTTTTTTTATTTTAAAAAAAATAGTAGGTCCCACCACTTTTATAGGCAACTTGCCTAAGGAAAGCGCGTGCGTTGGTTTTTTTTAAGCTAACGTTTTTTTTGGGTAGGGAGGATGAGATTTTGCTTACACCGTGTGTATAATGAATAATAACAAACAAATTACCGAATAATTCTAGATTATCAATGAATAATGATTATGAATTCGTCGAATATTCGATAAATTCATTGCCAATTTTAAACAGAGTTTGAATTTCAAGAAACTCACATCTAATTACCCACCTACAAATGAATAATTCCTTATTATTAACGAATAGTATTCGCTAGATTAATAGTATTCGCTAGATTGATAGTAATTATTCGCTGGGTTGAAAGTGTATGTAAATGTAATTCTTGATTTCCCACATCTAATTAACCAAATACATATGAATAATTCTGTATTATCAACGAATATAAACTATGAACTTACCGAATATTGACTCTGAACATGAAATAATAACTAAATAGTAACGAATAACCTGTCTCATTCCATCGAATATTTATTGCATACAAATGAATAATTCCTTATTCTTGATCGAATAACCAGGAGAATCGATCATCAACAGCCACTAATCTATATACAATAATTCCTTATTCTTGATCAAATACAAAAGAATAATTCTGTATTATCAACGAATAGAAACTATGAACTTACCGAAGATTGATCAAATACATAAGAACAATCCTCTAAATTAAACTCGGCAATCGCCTCACCCCTGCCCATGGCTGAGAGCCCGACCCCATTACAGCGCCTGTTCGGCGAGGCGAGTCGAGGCGAGGAAAGGAGATCCGGCGACAGAACAGCGAAGCGAGTAGAGGGGAGGAGAATACGGGCACGGCGAGGCGAATCCGAGCGAGGGAGGCCACCATATCGAATCCGAGGACGGCGAGGCGAGTAGAGGAGAGGAGAAGAAGGGTACGACGATGCGAGTAGAGGAGAGGAGAAAACGGGCACCATCGATCTCTTCGCTGAAGCATCTGCCGTCGCCGGTGTTGGCCACCATCTCGAATCCGAGCGAGGGAGTCCGTGGGGGGTGCGGTGAGGCGAGGGAGGGATCTATCGCCAGGGGTGCGGCCATGGAAAACGTCTCGAAGGTGCTATGGTGCTTGAACGGCGCTTCCATGGTTGGGATATATCGCTTCCCCATTTTTAAACTGGCAGGTGGTTAGGGTTTGGAATTGATATACACGCGTCTAATTTGAGAATTGGGGGTGTATTTTTTTCCTTTTTTTTAATTAATAAAAATAACAGTTTAATCTCAGCCATTCAATTACACTAAATCAATGGTTAATATTTGTTAACACAAAACACCATAAGGCTTGTTAACATTTGATCCATACTCTTATTATTATTATTATTATTATTATTATTATTATTATTATTATTATTATTATTATTATTATTATTATTATTATTATTATTATTATGCCTAGTGTGTTTTCATGCTTGGTATTTGGATGACGGCACTATTGTTGGAGATACCTTGGTCATGGGGAAGGTTCTGCAGATGATTATTGAGGACGGACCTAGTTCTGGTCTGCACCTCAATGTTGATAAAACTGAAGTCTTTTGGTCGAAGGAGGACCCGAGGAGTGGGTTGGCTGGTGTTTTTCCACCTAACATTGCTAAGCCGCAACATGGGGTTAAGCTTCTTGGTGGACCTGTCAGTGTTAATTATGCGCTCAATAGCAAGCTTGTGATAAAGAGAGTGGACAAAGCGATCGCGCTTATGGATGCTGTTGCTAAGATTGGGGACCCGCAATGTGAGTTATTGTTGTTGCGTGCTTGTACTGGGGTCTCAAAACTTTATTGTGCTCTGCGTACATGTCCGCCTCGTGCTTTTGAGTCTGCTCGGCTTAAGCTTGATCTAGCTCTTCGACGGTCCCTGGAACCATGGTTATTAGGATCGCGGTCCGGATCGTACGATCCTAACGATCCTACGATCCTAGGAATAGTTCTGATCCGGATCAGTTGTACATACTCGTTTATACTAGAATCGGAGTAGGATCGACTAGGATCGGTTAGGATCTTTAGGATCTTAACGATCCTAACCGATCCTAGCAATTTCAGATTTTGATGAAATTAGGCCCATCCAAATTTTAATCCACAAAGCCCATGTCGTTATTTTGATGAAATTAGGCCCATTTCTATTTTTTTTAATTGTGTTTTTAATTTTTGGGGGAAATTAAACCCTAAATTCCCTAAATCAGTGAAGCGGTGAAGCTTGAACTCTCAAGCTTGAGAGGAAAATTCCAAAAATCCGGCGATTACGGTGCACTCCAGCGGCGGCGACTTATCACATATGGCATATCAGAAACAATCATGTGATGTGGGGTTTCATTTTTTGTTAATCTTATTTCTTAGACAATTTTTAGTGCGGTTTATGTATGTTAAGTGACTTATGTAAATATTTTAAGTATCATATTATACCTTTTGACATATTATCCTTGACCAATTATGCATGCTAAGAGTTATTATTGGCATATATATGTTAGTTACGTAGTTTATTTAAAGGAGAAAATGACTAGTTTTGTTTAAAAAATAAGATATTTATTTGGTATGACTTATTTATATTTGATTTTCACTTTTTGCTAGGATCTTACGATCCTACGATCCGATCCTAGAACCTTGCATCGATACTACATTAGGATCTCGATCCTAAAAACCATGCCTGGAACGTATTGTCACTGCTTCTGGGCCGGGTTTTGGCAATTGGCAATGGAGGCTCGCCACGTTGCACTTCAAGTTTGGGGGGCTCGGTGTTTATTCGACAGGTGACGCTCTCTTTTATGCTTTTCTAGCTTCGCGTTTGCAATCAGCTCTCCTGCAGATTAAGCTTCTCCAGTATACTGATGTCACAGCACCTGGGTATGCCTTCGATGACGCCGTGCGTGTCTTCAACACAAAGGTAGGGATTGATATTCTATGTAATCCAAGTGAGATCGCTGCCCCCAAAATCATGAACAAACTGGCAGACATATATTTCACATGGATTACGAAAGATGCAGAAACTACCTTTTTCTTGTCACCGCGTCAGATGGCCTTGTGGAGTTCTCGGCGTGGAGACCATGCTACTGATTGGCTTAGGGTTGTCCCAATCTCAGGCCTAGGTCAGACTATGAATGGTAAGACGTATCGTTGTGTAATGTGCTATCGATTAGGCATCCCTTTGTTCTCTATTTCGGAGCCTTGTTCTGCTTGCTCCAGGGTATTTGAGGGAGATACTTTTGGAGATTATGTTGTGTCGTGTGCAGGCATTGTGGGGATTAAACATCGTCATAATGCTGTTCGTGACACGTTGGTGAATGTCTGTTATCGTTCTGGGATCTCAGCTGGTAAAGAGGTTAATATTGGCCTGTGTGGGGGGGGGGGGGACAGGAAACCCCTCCGTCCTGCGGACATGCTTCTTTATGCATGGGATGAAGGGTTGGATGCTTGTGTTGACTTGATAGGGTCATCCCCTTTGACGCAATCTGGGATGGTTGATTTTGTTCCAGGACATGTGGTGGTCAAGGCGGCTCGCCGTAAGCGGGTCAAGTATCAAGATAAGTTTAAAGCCATTGGTTATGGGTTCTTACCCTTCTCTTTTTCTGCACTAGGGGAACTTGAGACAGACGCCATAGCCCTTCTGAAGAGGATCCAGAAATTTGGTCAAGCTCATGATATAGGGGCTCATAATGCAGCTCATATTTTCGCTAGGGTGGGATTTTCTATTGCTAAAGGAGTGGGGGTCCAGATTGTCTCTCGGCTCCCCACTAATTATTATTATTATTATTTTATTATTATTATTTTTTAAAATAAAAAGAACAGATTTACAAGAAATTAGTAGGCAACCGGGATACTATCTGGGCGCCTACTCCCTTAGCGATAACAAAGCTAAGTCTAGTAAAAATATAAGCAGCAGCACGAGTCCCCGCATCTTGAGATACTGAGAATTTCTGAATCCGCTTCAACAAGGCAACAACATCCATATCTAACTCTCCCAACGAAGAGAAGGAGAAGGGTAGGAAACCATAACCAGCCGCCGTGCACAAATCTCGATACTTCGCATACTTGCGCTGAGCAGCAGTAACAATAGCGCGACTGGGCACAAAGTCAGCCATCCCAGACTGAGTCAAGGGGGAGGATCCCGTCAGATCGACACACACATCCCGCCCGCTGTCCCAGGAATAAAGGAGCAAATCCGCCGGACGAAGGGGCTTACCATGTCCATCAACCAAGCCGATATCGACCTCCTTACCGGCAGATATCCAATAAAGTGTTGCGCACGAGGTTATGTCGATGTTTAATGCCCACGGAACCAGCGCAGGACACAACATGGTCACCGTAGACATCACCATCAAAGACCCGAGAACAAGCGGGACAAGGCCTGGACACCGTGAACAATGGAACCCCCAGTCGATAGCTAAGCACACTACGATAGGTCCTTCCATTCATAGTCTGTCCCAACCCAGAAATAGGAACTGCACGCAACCAATCAGAAGAGTGAGCACCCTGCTGAGACTTCCATAATGCCACCTGTCGTGGAGTCAATGAGAAAACAGAGTCTGATGTCGCAGCAACCTTCGCGAAATATATATCTGTCAGTTTCTTCATAAGTTTCGGGGTAGCGATTTCAGTAGGATTGCGTAGAAGATCAGAACCCGTGGTCTCATTAAAAGAACGACAAGCATCATCAAAAGTAGGGCCAGCAGCAATGATACCAGAAGGACATAGGAGCTTAGCCTGCAACTCAGCAGACTGCAAACGGGACGCCAAAAAAGCATAATGTAGGACATCCCCAGCAGCATACACTCCGAGCCCACCAAAATGAAAAGGGTGGGTGGCAAGCCTCCACTACCAATCTCCAAAACCAGGCCCAGACGCAGTGACAATACGTTCCAAGCTAGAACGGAGTGCCACATCAAAAGAAAGTTGCGCTGACCCAAAGACACGTGGGGAACAAGTACGCAAGGCAAAGTAGAGTTTAGAAATACTCGTAGAAGCCCGGAGCAGGAGCAACTCGCACTGTGGGTCACCAATCCTCGCGACAGAATCCATAAGCTCTATGGTCCTAGTCACTCTCTTCGCCACAAGATCGCTGCCGAAGACTGGGCATACGCTGACAGGCCCACCCAGAACTTTGACACCGCGCGATGGCCGAGCAATAGAAGGGGGGAAAACACCAGGAAGCCGACTCCTAGGGTCTTTTGTAGGCCAAAAAACCTCGGTCTTATCCACATTAAGATGAAGACCAAAGCGGGGACCATCTTCCAAAATCAGATCCAAAACCTTCCCCACAACCAAAGTGTCCCCAACAATAGTGCCATCATCCAAGTACCAAGCCTGCAGACTTAGGTCAAAAGAATCTCTGATCTTGCAAACCAAGGGATGCAACACCAAGGGAAAAAGCAAAGGGCCTAAAGGATCGCCTTGCTGAACCCCTCGACAAGACCATAAGCTATGCTCCCCATAATATAGTCGGGCAGGACTACAGTAACAAAACTCCACCCATCGGGATAGAACCGGGCAGTGACGACGAACTTCCTGTAACATGGTCACACGATCAACTAAGTTGAAAGCATTCTGGAAGTCGACCAACAACATGGAAAGACCCTCCTCACCACCACGAGCCTCAACAAACCGATTCAAAGCATGTAGAATAGCCTCTCCTCCACTGGATAACCCGACCCCAAACTGAAGGCCTGAAAAATAACCAGACAAAGAAGGACCGACCAAACAAGCACCAACCTTAGAGAAAAGGCGTCTCCAAATAGTGCCAACAGCAATAGGACGTATACCGCCCCCTGGTTTAACCAGGGGCGTGAGCGGAGCACTAGCAATATACTCACCCAGAGCCTGCGGACACCGGCCCTCAAGGAAAAGATTAACCACCCGAGTAATAGAGGCGATCAAATCATCCGAAATAGCAACAGCAGCTCCACCTAAACAATCCAAAAGATGCTGAGCATGGAACCCATCCCTCCCACATGACGTGCCACGTGGGAAGCTCCGAATCATATCCAAAACACCGGTCGAAGAGGCAACAAGAAGATGGTGATCCATAGGCAAAGGCGGCAAGTTGGGAGATGGGGCAATGGGGTGCTTATCCCACAGAGCCGTAAGAGTGGCATCAGAATAAGGAGCAATACCTGATGAAGAAAGCACCCGAACAGCGGCAGTGTAGTGACCATCACAAATCTTCCTCCGACATTGTCGAAGGTTAGACTCACCCAAATCAAGATCCTCCTCCACACTAAAAGAAGGGGGAACCTCAGCTAAGGTCTCCTGTAGAAGCTGCAAACTGCCACCAGGCACACCCCAAGCACGAATAGCACTGGAAATACTCTCCTCTTGACGCTGACGCTTGACAGCAGTCCTACACTCAAGATTACTCCGCGGGGAAAAGGTCCTAAGTATACAAAGAGGCATCACAAGCAAGTGAATCCAACAGGAGACGTCGCCAGGAGAGTCAGCCACGCCATCTAATGCCCCTTTTAAAACCCGAGAAAAACCTAGACGACATTTAGGAGGGATGGATTTCATAGTGCGTAACCCCATAGAGAACAACCGATCAAGCGAAGATATAGACAAACCAACAGGCATAACCCCAACATCAGGCATGGGAACCGACGGAGACGGAGCTAGAGGTCTGGAAATATCGTAAATAATAAAACGAACAAAGCCATCACCACTGTCTGGAGGATCCACAGAATCAACCTGACTATGCCGACACCGAGCACGAAAGGTATGAGTTTTAAGGCATACCCCACATAACCAAACCCCCATACGCTTTAAAGTTATCTCAGCATCAGAATAAATAGTCAAACTATCAGAAAGAGTTTGACGAGTAAGTACCTGAGCATCACCACTGCAATGTCGATCACGAAGGTGCCTGAGCATTGAGATTTTAACAAGACCCCTACCACCACCATCAAGGCACCCACAAAGACCCACAAAAAGGCAATGGTACCGAACAAGGTCGGGCATACTAGAAGACCGATTTCAAAGATGTAACTTCACAACAACAGTCCGTCGCACTACACAACAATAATGTGTGGAAATTATCGCCGAAACCAAAATTCGTGCACCGATCTTCAACGAAACCCTCCAAATTGTAAATCAATTAAATAACTCCAATCAAATCAAAACAAGGCTAATCGATGCTCAATAGAAAATAAATCAAATTGAAGGGTTGACTTTTTTGGGCAAATTAAAATCGAAATTGAATGAATCAGTGCAAGGATTTCAAAATGAAAACACAAATTGCTCCACCGATCAATAATTGGCCTCGAGAGGATGACCAATCATGAATAACGAAAGGATTCGTGAGGAATTCCTTCCGCCGGCCAAAATGGGTGCCTGAAGGGGCTCGAACACGAGATCACATGTCCACAAGAAGTTCGTTTATATTATTATTATTATTATTATTATTATTATTATTATTATTATTATTATTATTATTATTATTATTATAAATTATAAGAAATTAGTGGGTAGCCGAGATGCTATCTGGGCCCCCACACCTTTAGTGATAATAAAACTAAGTCTAGTAAAAATAAAAGCTGCAGCACGAGCCCCGACATCATAAGATACCGAGACTTTCTGAATCCGCTTCAACAAGGCAACTCAATGTAAAATAGTCTTAATTAAATGATAGTCTTAATTAAATGATAAGTCTTAATTAAATGATAGTCTTTATTATTATTATTATTATTATTATTATTATTATTATTATTATTATTATTATTATTATTATTATTATTATTATTATTATTATTATTATTATTATTATTTATAATAAATTTTATTATAATAAAAGTAACTACATGAAATTAGATCGGAGTCGGCTAACAAGCTGAGCTCCGCATCCCTTTTGAATACTAAACGCAATCCTAGTTAAAGTGTGACAAAAGCCCCGACTATATCCAGGTACCCCCTTAGCGACCTCACACACCCGCTTCAGAAGCCCCTACTAGTTATTATTATTATTATTATTATTATTATTATTATTATTATTATTATTATTATTATTATTATTATTATTATTATTATTATTATTATTATTATTATTATTATTATTTGGTTGAGATTTGCAAAGTAACTCAATGTAAAATAGTCTTAATTAAATGATAAGTTTTGCAACTAATTAAGATATGAGGTTTAATATATTTATATTCAAAATTAATTAATTTATTAAAATTGACATTAGTATTTATAGTCAAATGATATGTTAAACAACTCAGATGTGATAAAATTGACATTAGATTTCCGACAGTTTTGGGTACCTAAAAAACAACACAGTTAGATGTAGCGGAAAAGTAACACAATAAGAAACTCGGATGAGGAACAATAACTCAGAGAACAAAAAAGCTACAAAAATAGAGAGACATATGTGATGTGCCTGTTTTTAGTCATATTTTCCCATGTGTTTTAGTGTCAATTTGAGTCCTTTTCATAAGTTTTGCATTGGGTTTAGTGTCTTTTGCATAAGTTTTCATATTTTAACGAGAAATAGATGTCTTCACTAGTTTTTATGTGTTTTACAGGATTTTGGAAGCTGTTTTTGAAGAAACTTTCAAGAGATAAAAGATGCGGAAAAGAATAAGGAGCGCATAGGAAAAAGAACGGAAGCAATCAGAGTTATAACGAAAGAGATACGGGTGTTTCTCTAAGTCCGAGAGGGATCACCGTCATACCGACCCCGTAACGACCCCTTCAGGGTCGGTACCGAGGCTCAATCTGGGCGTGTGAAGCAAGAAAAAGCAACAGTGCTCATAACGACCCTAAGGGGGGTCGGTACCGAGGTCACCCGCTTCGGTATGGGCCCCAGCGAACCTGATTTACCCGGATTTAATTATTTTTACCCCTTTTCTTAGATAGAATTTAGATAAAATTGATTTATTTCTTCTTCCTAAAATAGAATTAACTTATTTTAGTATAAATAGAACATTATGTGAAACCCCAGGGGGATTCTTTGGAGACTTTAAGCCCTAGGGGGCGTGAGAGACATGAGTTTTGGACTGATTTTGTGATAAATTTCAGCGACGGTTTTCGACATTTTGAAGTTTATGCAAGGTATTTTCTTTCTTATTTCTTTTGTTTATGCTTTCTTTCATGAATTGTGAGTAATTCTTCTCTTTTTTAGGGTTGGGGTGATCCCAACGATAGTTATGTGTGCGAATTTGCTATGAATTGATGAATTGATTGGTTTTATCTATTTTATGTGCTTAAGTACTCAATGAAAATTGGAGAAATTCCTTTTTGCAATTAAATTTAAAGATTGAATTGTGAATTGGATAGTAATTAGGGTTTTGAAATGAAAGTTTTAACAACCTAATTAAGAATTGATAGTAAAGTTTATTAATTTGTGAAAATAAATTGATTGCCTTGCTAGGGTTGATGCAAGTTGACCTCTTTAATAGATAAAAACATGATTTTTATGTGATTCATTGTGATGCATGCATGATTGTTGTTGTGGTAATCTCTATGCCCTAGATATCTTTCATATTGCTTTTTATTCCCAAATTTCACCAACTATAAACCCCCCAAATCTCTACCTTTTCATCGCTTCTTGCTACTCTTTGCCCTAAAACAACTAAATAAAGAACCGCTGACTCTCTCCCGTGGATGATCCTGACTCCCTATACTATAGCGGGGTCTTGACTATAAATTTATTTGGTCGAGAAACCCTCTCATCAAATTGGCGCCGTTTCCGGGGAGATTTCAATTGTGCCAAAGTTTTAGTTACTATTAGGATTTGGGAATAGCCCATCTTTTTTCTTTTGTAAATATTATTTTCTTTTCTTTTCTTTTCTTTTCTTCTATTTTAGTTAGTTTTTATTTTTCGAACATCACACCTCCCACCACCCGCTTCATCGGTGCCGACATGGTGCCAAGCCCTTGCTATTTGATTTGTGCACTTGTTTGAGTTTTCAAGATTAGGTACAAGATGCAATATACATATGATTATTTTGAAACATGGGCTGAACAAGAAAGACGACAAGCAAGGAAAAAGGAGTTTGCAATCTATCTAGTCGAGGTTGATGAGGAAGATGAAGATTTCATTGATTTTGATAGTTGGAAAGCAAAGAAGTCCTCCGAGGATTCAACCAAAGCCCAACAGTCATATGGTTCCTATCAACCAACAGAGAGGTATTATGCTCAACATGACTATATGGACTCGTATGAGCCCTCCCAACCATGGAATCTCTATCAGGAACCTCCTCCTCCTCCTTCTTTTGAGCAATGAGAGCCGCCTCCGGAAGAATCATATTGGTATTCTGAGCACCAAGAACCACCATCATGGGTACAAGAGCTCAAGGAGGAACTCCATGGGCTTCGCGATGATATAAGTTTCCAATCGAAGGGTATCCAAGCGCAATTGGGAGATTTGGCCGTAGAGAAGGAGGATTTGTCAGAATCATCATCGCAAGACGCACACCTACAACCAATAGAGACTTCCTATCGATATGAGGTTGGTTCATATGATAACATTCTATTTTGCGAGCTTGTAGGTGGAGAAGAGCATGAGGATGAGTTGGTACCTATCCCAACCAAGTCAACATACACTTGTATTAACTCTACTGGGGCTCTTGACGATTCGATTGCACCTCCTAAGGAGGAAAAAGAGAATTTCCAGAATCCTAACGAGCTACAGGAGGAGTCATGTGAGGAACCCCAACAAGAGGAAGAATTGCTCAAAGAGAAAGAGGAACATCCTGCAAAGAATTGCCAAGATCCTACCGAGCCACAAGTAAGCTCAGGTATGATCCCTAACCTCTTTTCTCATGATGAACAAGCATGCTTTACCATTACTACCAGTCTACCGCCACCTTTGTCATTCGAGGTGAAGGTGATACCCGACGATTTCATGCAACCGACTGTCGCATTTAAGTATAGGGTTCTTGCGAAGTGGCACATCAAAGATGAGGCGATAGAAGACAAGGTTGAGAAATCTCTTCCCTCTCCACCATTGTACACCAAACCCAAAGAAGCAACACATCTATTTGTGTATGATGGTGAGGAAGCTCAAAAAGTCAAATCAATGAAGAGGAAGCGGATTATACATGAGGGAAGCACACCTCCTGAGTGCTTTCCCAGCGAGGATGAATGGGTGGAAGATTGGAGCGTCCACTCAGGAAGGTTTAAGCTTATTTGTAAGACTGGGAAAAATGGTCCAAGGAAGTACAAAGCGAATGAGTAAGGACCATGTCACTTGAGGGCCGATTATGATGTACCACCCAAGGACGTTCCACCACCATCTCCTCCAGCTGAGCCACCGGATCCACCACCTCCCCCTGATCCGGATTGAAGTTGAGGTAACCACGTCGAGCTAATGACGTTAAATGTAGAGCTTACGGGAGGCAACCCACTTTATTTTCCTTTCCTTTTTTAATTTTAGTTTTATTTTTAAATTTTAGGATAGGCAGAATAGCTGGGATAGAAGATACTGCACTAACCACACAGGTCTTAGAGAGAAAACCGCGGCAGAAAAGGGCGAGAAACGAAGAAAAGAGAAGGAGCAGAAGCTATACCGAGGTCTTACCAAACCCCACTTGGGTCGGTACCGACCTTCTGGTGGTCCAGGTAGGTACTTTTTCGGAAAAAAAAAATTCAAAATCTAGTAGGTGTACCGGTCTCGTACCGATCACCATAGGGTCGGTACCGACCCCTATGGATTTTTCGATTTTTTTTATTTCTTTTTTCCCCTCTCTTCCCCAAGCCCAGGCCAACAGCTAGCCGTCCCGCCTCCCTTTCTCTCGTGGCCACCCGCACCGCCCACGCTCACCTCCGGCCACCACTGCTACTACCGCTCGAACCCCCTCCCTTGGGCGCACCAAGCAAGCCCGACCTTGGCCTGGCTCGAGCCGTGCAGCCCTCACACCGAATCCTTCTCTTCAATTGCTGTTCGATTTCTATCAGCCTTCCACAGCCCCGTCGAGCCATCTTCGACCCACACAGCCCAAGCCGCAACCGAGCCTACCCCTGTGCGCACATCCCAAGCCCTGAACCACCCCGGTTAGTGCCCAGCAGCGACCTAGCCGAACCACTTTTGCCCAACAGCTCTGCTCGACCTGTTCGCTCAAAACCCATTCGAAAATCTCCATTTTCTTCTTCTTTCTACTCGATTTTGGTATGATTTCTAACCCTAAACTGGTTATTTCAATTATTTTGATTGATTTGATGATTTAGGTTGAGATTGAAAACCTAGGGTTTGATTTAGGAGTGGAATTTGGGGCTTTTTGCTGAAAGCCAAATGGGTCAAAATTGATGATATGATTGTGTTGTTGGGTTGATTTATAGCTACTTTCATGTTCATGACATTGTCAAATTGTTTATGGATTGTGAGCTAATTAGATTTGAGGATTTCATTGCGATCCGTTTCAAGCTTTGATTTTGGAATTGATTTTTATGCTTTAGGTTGATTAGTTTCTTCTATTTGAGCATGAAAATTATATTCTTGCAAGATTTGACATGTGAAAACAAGTTGTATATATTTCATATTTATTTTTCTTACTTGTTTTGAACCTAAGTATGGGGTTATGGTGGTTGACTTGTTCATATTGATTTACATTACTTATATGGTTTATATTGAGAATATTTTTATAGGTAATGTATTATATTTAATATGGTGATGAGTTTGGGTGCATTTGAGCTTATTTGGTATTTTTAAGAATGCAATTGTTTATTTTATCTTGAGCTTATATTTTTGCACTTGCCTTCTATGCTTATATGATTTATTTAGTGCATACTATTCTTGTTATTTTGCTTGGTTTACGTGGTTATTAGGTGTGGCTTGAGCATATATTGGTTTGATCCGCCGCCACCCTTTTCATAGAGAGATTATTGATCTTCACCGGCTTCTGAGTCTTTATTTTGTGAGTTTCTGAATCTTTCCCTTTTACTTTGATTTTTCTTTTGACAGTAGGGACACTGTCTATTTTTAAGTATGGGGTGGGGGATTCAGAAACTTGTTTTATGTGTTTTCGATTATGTTTATGTTTATGTGTTACATTTTACTTTAGTTGGATTATGTTATGCATTCATGTTTAAGTTTTTATGCATTTGAGTCTTGCTTTTAGTTTCATAAAACAAAAAAAATATAAAAAAATGTCGAAAAAGAAAAAAAAAATGCATGTTTATTTTTTATTTGTCTTATATTTTAGTGAGTTTATACCCTAACTTAGATGTCCTATGATGATAAATAATGACTGACTTGATCATGTAAATCCTATAGCATGTTTGGAAGGTTTAGCTTAAGTCATTGAAATATTTTTTTTGTGGATTGTGAACTTGTGATGAAATTGAGCACATACGATCCTAGATTAAAGGTTTAAATCCAAAAAAATTTCTCCTATCGAGAATTTTGGCCTTATAGGGAGAACATTAAAAATCCCTCTGCTTTCTTGAGTGTATTTACTCTTTCTATGCATCTCTAAATGTTGTGATGGTTATTCAAAGCCAATGCATTTATATGTTTATGTGAATGAGAATTAAATGATGGAGGCATCTTTTAAGCCAATTTTATCATCTCTTTACCTACCCTGCATTATCTTTGCTTGAAGCCAGAACATTAGCTTGAGCCCTTTATTTGTAAGCTCCACAAAATTATCCCTAGCCGAATTGAGCCTGACCCCCATTTGGGAATTAAGACTTAGAGTTGGTTGGAATGATGGTTTGTGGAAGGAGTGAGCTTGTGTTTGATTTCAAGTGAGAAGAATTTTTGAGTTTATTGAGTTATGGGTTGGGTTGATATTTTCATCTTGCTATGCATATTATGTAAAAGGATTTTTTGCTCAACCTATAAATGCACTATTGTTATTTGTGTTGTTTTATTTTCATTCTAAAAAAAAAGGAAAAGAGAAAAAAAAGAAAAAAAAAAGAAGTATACGTTGTGAATAAAGTGCATGAGCCAAATTTACCTTATTTCCTTTATTTTTGCAAGATTCATATTTTTTAGAGGTTTATTGAGTTTGAGAGGTTGTATTCTTCATTGAGATGAGTTGGAGAGTTTGGTTGATTCATATGATTGAGAGTTATGGTTTGGTTGAGTTGTGTTGGAGATTTAGGAGTCTTGATTCCCAAATTTTATTAAGCACCACATTGCCAAATAATTCCATGCCCTTTATTTCTTACCAAGCCACATTACAACCCCGCTGAATGGAGTCTTCTTTGAAGTCTTCCATTGAGCGAAGTTCTCCTGATGATTCTTGTTTACATTTACATAATTGGTTGCGAAGTGGATTTACATTTAAATTGCAATGTTTATGAGTTTGCATATGGAATTGAGTTGAGAGTTGATCTTCATAGCCTAAACACATGGAGAGTTGAGTTTAAACACTTTACCCTTGTGAGGTTGGATTTATATTGCCTATGCCCATGGACCGCTTAGATATGTGTGATGACGTTAAATTCACTCGTTTTACATTGCTACTACTTGAGTTGTTGCTTTTGACAAAGGCGAAGACTGGATGGATGTGTTGTAGGTATTGGTTATTGTTTGGTTATTGCTTGAGGACAAGCAAGTCTAAGTATGGGGTATTTTGATGTGTATGTTTTTAGTCATATTTTCCCATGTGTTTTAGTGTCAATTTGAGTCCTTTTCATAAGTTTTGCATTGGGTTTAGTGTCTTTTGTATAAGTTTTCATATTTTAACGAGAAATAGATGTTTTCACTAGTTTTTATGTGTTTTACAGGATTTTGGAAGCTGTTTTTGAAGAAACTTTCAAGAGAGAAAAGATGCGGAAAAGAATAAGGAGCGCATAGGAAAAAGAACGGAAGCAATCAGAGTTATAACGAAAGAGATACGGGTGTTTCCCTAAGTCCGAGATGGATCACCGTCATACCGACCCCGTAACGACCCCCTCAGGGTCGGTACCGAGGCTCAATCTGGGCGTGTGAAGCAAGAAAAAGCAACAGTGGTCATAATGACCATAAGGGGGGTCGGTACCGAGGTCACCCGCTTTGGTATGGGCCCCAGCGGACCTGATTTACTCGGATTTAATTATTTGTACCCCTTTTCTTAGATAGAATTTAGATAAAATTAATTTATTTCTTCTTCCTAAAATAGAATTAAGTTATTTTAGTATAAATAGAACATTATGTCAAACCCTAGGGGGGATTCTTTGGAGACTTTGAGCCCTAGGGGGCGTGAGAGACGTGAGTTTTGGACTGATTTTGTGACAAATTTCAGCGACGGTTTTCGACGTTTTGAAGTTTATGCAAGGTGTTTTCTTTCTTATTTCTTTTGTTTATGCTTTCTTTCATGAATTGTGAGTAATTCTTCTCTTTTCTAGGGTTAGGGTGATCCCAACGATAGTAATTATGTGTGCGAATTTGCTATGAATTGATGAATTAATTGGTTTTATCTATTTTATGTGCTTAAGTACTCAATGAAAATTGGAGAAATTCCTTTTTGTAATTAAATTGAAAGATTGAATTGTGAATTGGATAGTAATTAGGGTTTTGAAACTAAAGTTTTGACAACCTAATTAAGAATTTATAGTAAAGTTTATTAATTTGTGAAAATAAATTGATTGTCTTGCTAGGGTTGATGCAAGTTGACCTCTTTAATAGATAAAAACATGATTTTTATGTGATTCATTGTGATGCATGCATGATTGTTGTTGTGGTAATCTCTATGCCCTAGATATCTTTCATATTGCTTTTTATTCCCAAATTTCAGCAACTATAAACCCCCCAAATCTCTACCTTTTCATCGCTTCTTGCTACTCTTTGCCCTAAAACAACTAAATAAAGAACCGTTGACTCTCTCCCGTGGACGATCCTGATTCCCTATACTATAGCGGGGTCTTGACTATAAATTTATTTGGTCGAGAAACCCTATCATCAATATGCAGTGGAAATCTGAGCGGAAGCTAGGATTTGGATCTCCGAACCAAATGCGCTGATGCCAAATTGCAATAAATCGGTAACAACTCGAATGTTTCGGTTCGATTCAAAAGAGAAAAATGAAGAGGACACGAGAGTTGTTTTCACAGTTCGGATTCCCTACTCCGTGGGGTCTCAAGAGGGGAGACTCGGTCCCGAAAAATCCACTAACTTGAACGAAGATACAAGTTCTGGATACAAGCTTGGATTATCAAATGAGAATCACCACAGATGAGCAGACAAAGCAAGTAAAACAAGAGAGAAAGAGTTTGGAGAGAGCCAAAAGGGCTTAAGCCCCCTTTCACCACTCTTCGTATGGCAATGTCGATCTTCAGACTCCAAGGAACAAGACCCAAGCCGCTATGGAAGAACAGGGAAGCATCCCAGCTTCTCTCGCACTCTCTTCTTTCTCTCCATAGGTTTTAGCCGTCGGGGCTTATCTCTCTTGAGTGAGTTGTGTACAGTAATCACTTATATAGGGGAGCACAAAGACTAGGGCTGCAAACGGTAACAAATTGTTGAGCACTGAGGCTGGGCTTGGATATGGGTCGGCCCAACCTTCAACAACAACTATGTAATATACAACTCTACTTGCATTCAATTAGAACTGAGTCTTCGAGAGTCTAAGGCTGCGCCAAGAGTCCTAACCAAGACTAACTTGGGGTCCCATAGGTGAACCATAGGCTCAAGACCTTGGCTCATCACCTGCTTAACCTGTGGTGCTTCTACAAGTTATCAAATCCAAGCTTTAGTTATCCAAGAACTTTACATGAACAAATACAAACTTAACATTACATTACAACAAATTGATATGTATAAAATATAAGATATTGATAAGGACATACACACTATCAGGAACAAAGTCAGAAAGTTTTGAGCCTGGGGGCACCATAGTAGTAGACAATAAGATCGAGAAAAAAAAGAAGTCGTAAAACACAAAACATGTTCGATAGTAAACTAGTGCCAAAAAATATTACAAACTACTACAAAGATATAAACAAAAATAAGGATATAAAACGTAGTAAATAAACATTGTATTCTTAACATGTAATATTAATGCATAACTAGATATAAAAAAATTTAAACTTGCATTATTTCTTACCAAATTCTCAAAATAAGTAATATAACCTATGGTTTTTATGCACCCGAGATGAATTATAATATGTGAAAGTCAATTTAAGTAAACTATAAAAGTATTATAGTCTATTGAAATAAAATTAAAGTGATTAATACACCTACAATTTTCAAACATTCATAACTTTTTATTCCGATGTCGGATTACGACATATTATATATCAAAATGAATCTATCGACGAGGAGAATACATATAGGTAATTTATCGAATGGAGGGGGGGGGGGGGACACGTGACCCCCCATAACCCCTAGCTCCGCCTCTACACACTATCTATCTATCTATCTGTATGTGTGTGTGTGTGTGTGTGTGTGTAGACATACACACACTAAAAGCGATACATAGCGTCCTCTGTGGGGTTGTGATTGATTCTAGGATTAAAATTCCTATCTGATGCGTTGTGGTTGATTCTATGATAAAAATTAATAAAATAATATGTTGTTATAATCTATAGAATGTTATATAAGCCACAATCTATCTCTCTATATATTTTAGTTAACTAACAAAAACATAAATAAAAAATATTTTATAGTCACACTTACCAAAAAAAAATTAATAGATAAATATGTAGCAATTGATAAGTGCTATTTTATTTTTACGAAGATTAATTTTTGGTGAAAAAAAAATTTATTTATATAAAATTATTTATATAATAATTGTTATTTTATTTATATCTATATTATTTTTTGATCCTAAAATGATTTATAAAAATATTATGTAGCCAAAAATTGCTATTTTAATAATCTAACATAATAAATATATCACATATATATATAATAAAAAATATTAAAATATTTTTAAAAATCAGTTATATGTTAAATGACATGAGATTCAATTAATGTTATTATATATATTTATATTAAAATATTTTTTTAAAATTAGTTATTTATTATAGTACATGAGATTCAATTAATGTTAGATTAGAAAAAAAAATTTACCTTATAAATGTGAAATTCTTTTATATTTTGAGATAATCTAATAAAAGATATTTAGGTTATTATATAATCTATCGAACTATTTTATTTATATCTATATTATTTTTTGGTGAAAATTTTATTTATATTTATATTGTTTATATTTTTATTTATTGGATGCAAATAGGGTTATTTAGGGCAGGTTGCATTAACAATGAGGGCAGCTTCGGGGGAGTTCATGTGGAAGAAGTTGCAATGACGTAAATGGGCATTCATAGTCTGGTTAGCAGCAAGAAACCGATTATAGATGGAAGACCGTGTTAAGCACTAGAAAGGTGTAAATTTTTCCATTTGTGCAATCTGTAAGCGCGAGAAGGAGACGGTTGTTCATCTGTAGTTCGGTTTCCAGAAATCAAGCAGTTCCTTATGCATGTCATGAGTTGGGCTGGAGTTGAATGCAGATTTGAGACTATTGGAGCTTGGTTACAATGGTTTGTTGATGAGCAAGTGCTGCTACAGAAGACTCTCCCATTCCAGGTTAAGTTATCATCCTTTGAAGCAATTGTCTATTATATATACATGGATGGCTAGAAACAAGATTGTGTTTTGTAATGAAGTTTTTGATCCTATTGTTTATGCAAACATTATTATTGAGATTTGTAAATCCCGTCTTTCCGTGAAGTGGAAATGCAAATCGTTCACGGAAAGAACGTGGAAGAATCCTTTGCTACGTAGAAAGCAAGTTGTGGGTCAATATAGGTTTGTTAGGGGATATAGAGTTGATAGGCTTGTTAGAGATTTTTTTGTGGATATAGGGGCCATTTTGGGAATACAGTTCCCTCTCTTATATGAGACTCGAAGTATGGTCTCATCTTTTGTAAATTGGTGTTATCTTATCTCAATATTTACCTTTTCAAAGAATAATGGTTGGGGGATTATTAACCGTAGTACCTGTTTTTTTTTTTTTTGGAGAATGTGAATAAATTCCAAAACCCATTTTGTCGCCAAGTCGCCACAACCGTATGAGCCTCATTTAGGAGCAAATTTAGAAGGAAGTTATGAATTCGAGGCTGAGGTTGTTTGCTAAGTTGGGGGAGTCTTTTAAGATTAGTCCTTCTTTATCGTTTTGACATTGTCTTAGTAAACTTGTTCAAAGAAAGTGTTAAATTTTATTGATTGACAGGAAAAATAGGCTTATCTTTGGTCATCAAATGATATTATCCTATTAGCTAAAATGAGAGAGCAATGTGCTCACGCACAAATGCGTGGGTTCGAATCCCACATAGGCTTTTCTTTGATTGTATGTTATTGCTATCAGTTAGCACGCATGTTACTGATGTCATAAAACTTTGGTGTTAGTTTCTTGCAAATTATCTAATTTTCATACCTCACGGAGCATAAATAACATGTAGTCATTGTTAATGCAACCTGGTTGATTGGCGCCAAATTCTGACCACATCACCATGAAGTCACATCGCAGCCAGCGATCATAATCATAATCAATTTCAAGCGGTTTCTCACACTGTCCATTGATAAATCCTAATTTCATCTTTGCACCTATTGCCATTCTAATTCCTCTTTTCCAACTGTGAAAATTTCGTCCAGTAAATTGTGCAAAAACGAGTTGCATACCTGGATGATCGGAATTAGCTAAGAACAACGGATCTGGTTGATTGGCGCCAAAATTCCGACCTCCTATGCTTCCATTCCGAGCGCTTCTTTCTTCCTGGCCATCTGCCATGATTAGGCTCTCCGTTTGCATGAATTGAGCAAGAAATGCTCTGATACCATATGAAATCTCCTAGATCTATAGATTTCACTGTCAAAGATCAAGCAGAAAGTGTGCTCAATCTCACCTTCCTCTAACTGTAATCGGAGAGAGAAGAGTTTGGAAATTTTCCTTTGTATTTCTGTATGTGCAAAACCTTACAAATGAAGATGACAACTAAGCTATTTATAGAGGGCAAAACCGACTAACTAAGGTTCTAACAACCTTCTAACTACACTGAGCTATGAAGCTAAGTCTAACCACACTTACACCCCACCAAACTAACCATGCTTACAACCCTCAATAGTTAAAAGAGTGAAAAGGTAAATAAAGTGTAATTATTACTTTTAAAACATCAAACATTATTAATAAAAAAAATTCACCTAAAACATCAAATATTTTGGATTGTGCGCGCTAGATGCACCGAGTGCAGGTGCTATATATACTCCAATAGATGGATCCGAGATTCGTTTCCATTACAAAATGACACCTGTCCAAAAATCATTGCAAGTTGTAAGAAAATTACATAGACAGATCCTAGATCCGTTCGTTGTAAAAAAATTACATTTTGTAATGGAAAAGAAAAAAGAAAGAAAGAAAAAAATTACACAAACGGATCCGAGATTGTAACGGTCCAGATATAAATATCCGGGTTACGTTTCGAAGGTCGGATACCTTCGTTCGGATCTTGCAATCCAGGTACGGGTCGAGGTTTCAAACCTCTTTAAGCATTAGTATGAAAGCGGGGATTTCGAACCTCAAAACCATCGTAGGGTCGTTGGGTACCCTTAACTTGTCCTACTGGCTAAGTCGTAGAAATTCATTTAAGGAAAGCGAAATGGAAAACAAAGATAAAGTAAAACTCGCTACGACAGAGCTGGGTCAAAACCAAAACCATAAGTATACTTGATTGCCACTTAGCCAAGTTAGCGAGTTAGACTGGTTCTTCGATTTCGCCCACAACGATTTCCCGTCATAGAAGCATGGAGCAAGCAAGAGCAAGTACCTTGTTGTGAGCCTAATTTCCATGTTTTATACTTACTTTTATATCGTTTTCTGCATGCATTTCATACATTTGGGTTAGAATAGTTCGGAATCTATGTAGTTTGTGCTTATTTGCCAAATTATGGAGTCTACACCAGTTTCTGTTTAATTTCGCAAAAATCAAGGCAATTTACAACAATTCAGAGAAAGGAGGTAAAGCTCGAAATCAACTGATGGTGCTGGGCTATCTCATCATGCTCATGTAAGCACAATACTAATTCAGAACAAGCCAGATAGGGCTGGCTACCCTATGACCATAGCAAAAGACTCTATGACTCACAAATAACGACCGTTCTCTTTTCAAATGCATAAAGAATAAGGATGCTCATTCATAAGTGCAAGTCCTAAGCATTATACTACATGGCTTGCTTTTATGCGTATGCAATACCTACACACTATATGACACATCAGGTAGGAGGTCCAGGTTGCTGAATAAGTCCCGTCCGTAGGATACTTACCTGGAAATGTCGAACAACAAAAGATAACGTATGCGGGGTCCAACAAGCAACAATCACCTAACAATATACAAACATGCAGAAGTCTATCTAAGTCACACAAGGCACCCCTACTATCATACATAACTTCACATATTTCATTTTTTATTATTCCATCTTATCTCATCATAATTCATTTCGATCATACTCACATTATCTCATCTCAACATATAATATCTCATGTCTTATTCACATAATTCTCAAGCAGGATTCAACAATAAACCCCATGATTTAAATCAAGTAAATCATTTTTCCAAAGTTTTTCCAAACGGTAAATCTCAAGTTAAGTCAACTTTTATTCAAAGCAATTTCTCAAAACATACTTGTCTAAATCAAGAGAAAGTATCAAATTTTCTAAGTCAACCCAAAGTCTTGCTTTATCAAAATATTCCGACATTTTGGTTTTCCAAACACAAATCCTTAAAGAGATATTTTCGAAAACCTTAAAATCTCATTTTCAAAATTTTTTATCATCAATATACATAATTAGCATGAACATCAACCATTTTATTAATAATTCATTTCAAATTTCCCAAAATCATAATTTAAACATCATAAAATACCTATTCCAAACAATGTCTCTTTTAAACCATTTTATAATATATATTAATAATTTCAGAATTATAATTCCTTAAAACATAATATTATAGTAATAATAATAATAACTACAACAATTAGCTACTAGTCATAATATAAAACCGTAACATACATAGCATAAATCTTAAAAATTTAACACAAAATAACACCTTTAAAAACACCCAAAGGAAAAGGCCCAACATCCTCAACCCGAGCCCAGCAGAATAGAAAGGAAGGAATGAAGGGTCCGGCCCAAACTCGCCCACACAGAAGTCCAACCCGAAGGAAACCTGATGACTCGGATCCAAGCCTCTCCCCAACTGAGACCCGCATACATATGATATAACCCGGATTATAGTTGGATCCGGCCCAACCCAACAAGGAAATAGAAGGAAGTCTCCTTGGACAGAGATAGAGCAGAGAAACGACGGCGGACGAAAAGTGACGGGAAGGAGAGAAGGGAGCTCAGGCCACCGGTGGCCGTTCGGCTCAAAATTTTAACCAAAGGTTCACAATACAAATCCGACCAACCCCGACATAGAAAGAAGAAAACGGCGCTAAGAGGGAAGGAAGGAGAAGAAGATAGTTAACGATCGACGAATTACTCCGGCGAGGATCTGCGACGGCTTCAATGGCGAGGAAGAAGCTTGCTCTGGGTATCAGAACGAAGGAAACAAAGAGTTAAAAGAGGACCTTATGCGGATTCGAGCCAAACAAGGATTGCTTCCGATGTTGTTAATAATATTAATGACTGATATTGTCTCCTTCGACGATCAATTCTTTGAAACCCTTGGATAGCTAATGCATGCTTTAGCCCTAAATAGACAGCTATAACTTCTGTTTGTAAAACTGAGCCAGGCGTCACAACCAGATGTAGGATATCAACCACCTGTCCCCAATCATCCTTAACAATATAACCTATCTGACAATCACATGTACAGTTAACCAAACCATCTACATTTAGTTTTATGAAGCCTCTTGGGGAACGATTTCTATGTTTGCGCCGCGGGCGCCCTTCTTGTTAGTATGTTCGTGTCCTTTGGGTCTCAGCGCTCGTCTCCAAACTGATATATTCGTGATGGTTCCCTGCACTGCCTATTGTGGCGTGATTGGTTTGGCTTTGTTAAAGATTATTCGGTTTCGAAGGTCCCATATCGTTTGCCATTAAGCAACAGAGGTCAATGAAACCACTGTTGAATTCCTCGTGGAATTGAAATTTTCAAGGAAGTCGTAGCTTATTGTAGTGGTCAAGAACTTTCGATGTGTTTTGTCTCCTAAGTGCGCCATCATATTCATAGATAGTGTAGCGCGGTAGGTAAAGAATAACCTAACGCGTTTACTATGTACACTGCGTACAAATTGGATCACGGTCCTCTCCAAAGAAAAATTGCCTAATCAATCAATCCCATCCTTGTCTTATTAATTAAATCCAATTAGCCTTAACAATTTTCATTCTCAGAACTACATACCCAACACTACTAGAATACTGTAATTAGACATCATTTAATTTATGTCTGTCAAAAAAACAACCGATGTTAAATTCATCTGTTATATCAATAATTTTTTTTGTGATCTTGAAAAACATTTAGACAACTGTCAAATTTTATGACAGATGTATAATTGTTTGTTCATAAAAAGATGAAAACACGCACGAGTTTAAAATTTCCAAGTAAAAATAAGCGGGATTGACACAAGGAAAAAAATTGGAGGGCTTTCAAAATTTGAGGAAAAATTACAACACTTCAAAAAATTTAATCTCTCTCCACATCCACATTAAACTTGGAAATTTTCATCCTCGCTCCAGCAACCATCCTCCACCTCCTCCTCTTCTCTGTTGTAGCTGCCTCCCTCGCTCACTGCCTCCATCCTCGCTCTTCCTCTCTCCATATCTCAAAACCAGGCCTCCCCCTACCCGCCCCCGAAATGTTGTCTCCTGTTGAAACCCTAACCAGGTCTAGTGGTTGTTTTCGTTGTATCCAGTAGTGTAATTACTTCTTTGTTTATTTTTCCCAAATTTCATGGATTTCGTTCTATGTTCATATCAGTGCTGAAGCTTTGGTGTTTGACATTTTTCCCCGCAGAATCTCTGAATTAGATGAGTTGAACCCAGCTTTGGTGTTTAATTTGCCCAAATTTCATGGATTTCGTTCTCTCATCTCTGAAGAACTGCTGAATTGGCAATTTGATTTTGGGAAACCTTTCAGTTTCACCAGCTCTTAGCAGACCGTTTGTGGCTTTCAGCAGGTTTTTATCCTCTCTTTTATCCTAACTTTTTCTGCCACTTTTTATTCTCAAATCTTCGAAACCTTGGCTTCTTTGGAACATTGGCATGTCAAATCACGTGGGAAGGGTTTGTGGCATGATATGCATTCTTATCTAGATTGGTCTTAGAGGAGACCGGGTTTCAGTTTGGTTGCTTTAAGTTCTGATTCACCCTAAATTTCTCACCCTTTACACATCTCTAGCCCCAAATTGGATTTCTCTGTCCTAGGGTTTAGACGGTGAGCATTTAGTCTATATTTATTTTGTTGTATGATATTAAAACTTTATTTGACAGACAAAAATCATCTGTGTGTGGGAAATTATTTCTCAATCATCATCTAAATCTCTGTTTGCATTCTCGTTCGCATTCTAGGTGAATTGTTTTTCATTATAAGAAATTTTTTTGTCTTGAACTTCTGAAATCTGATTGCAAATATTTCTTATGTTTCATTTTGAGAACTTTATTATTTGTTAGTTGGGTGCATTGATCAGTGCTTTTGGATTTTCCATATTTGCTTCTGTTCTAGATAACTTTCTGCATTGATCAGTGCTTCTGTCATAATTTATTTGGTAACTTTCCAAACTGCTTCTCTTCTAGATAACTTTTTAAAACATGAACTAGGTTAGGCTTGTGATTAATGATCATATCTGTGAATCGTCGTATGATACTTATGTCATAGTTGACTTGATATCATTAAAAAGGCTATATTTTTTCTGTCTTTTTGTACATGCAAGGTTCAAATTTCGTATTTTAGTGCATTTTGTTGTGTTTGTTCTCTCTAGTGCTAAAATAGGCTCCCTTATGGTTTTCTGTTGTTTTGTGGAGGCTTCAATTTGATGTTAGATTAGGATCCAGCTTCTGGACACAACACTTAGCCTTCATGCTTTGTTCAACAGACTGTAGCAGACCCCAGCTAAAGAAGTAGCTGTGTTCCAACTCATTTATGTGTCCTGACAGGCAATATCAGAGGTAAAAAAGTGTTCCGCAGTAGTAACTTTAATGCCTTTGTCCTCTCTTTTTGCTGAGCTAAGTGGTGTAGAACAATCAATTCTGCTGGAAAGATTTTTCAAACTTGAATCTGAATTTGTCCCAGACTCATTCGATGTACAAGACTATTTAACTCCAATTATTAGAGACTTGGCATCCTCCTTTTCTAGTGCTTTGTTTGCTAGAGAGATGCTCTTTTTCAGTTGAATCAGTAGTCAGAAAATGTTTTACTTGGCCAAAGAAAATCTAGTTTATCTAACATAAAATGAATAAATGTAGTATTTTATTTGATCATTTAGAATATATGAGCTACATATATTTGGAGAATTGAATAATAACAATGAAAGAAATAAACAATTAGCCACGCAAAATTGGAAACTGATATTAGTATGATACTCTTTTCATCCATTTCTAAGCTCTTAAACAACCATGCTTTTTTTTTGTTGCAGGTGCGCGTTATCCTTACCATTATGCTCCATTTAATTTGCTTATGATATCAAGGATTTGGACCAGTTGACTATCAAATTTGAGATGGGCACCCCATTCAAATCATTTGATGAATTATTGGGAGTTTTTCCAGCTACAAGGTATAATTCTACCGTGTTCCTTTATGTATGTTTATGTTTACTATCAAATAGAATAACATTCATTCATTATCCCATTTTGCAAGATTGCACCTCATTTTGCTCCTGTAACTGTTTGAATGAGAGTCTGATGCCTCTCATTTTGCAAGATTGCACCTCCATATCTTATAATTCTCTCATTATGAGCCATTGTCTGTTTCTAAGTGCCTAGTAGACCCTTATAAAAATTCTCAAATTCCAGTCCCACTGCATCTAAGGTTGTTTGCAAACCATTTTCGAGAGTGAGTGAGCTACTGTGATTTCTTCTCATGCCTTTTCTCATCAGACCATGAAAATATGCATTACATCTATCACCTTTGAATACATGTCCTGCTTTTGCTAGTAGAGAGTGAAATTTAAATTCAGCCTTCTTTAGCCTATGTGCTTTCTCGTTTACCAAGTTCAGTTCTTGTAAGAGTAGAGGTGAATCTGATTCCTCCCTGAGAGCTATGAATGCAGCTTCTTACTCCTTTTCAGCTTCTTTACCTCTTGCTATAATTCCATAGAAATGGTTGATGTTCAGCTCTTTCAATGTTTGCTTGAGTTTGTGAAGTAAGGAATGCTTTTCACTTTTTCTTGTTTTTGTTACCCCTTATCTCATCCATTCCTCCATTCTCTTCAATGGTTAAGAGTCCTCCTAAAGTTCAAGATAATGTTGCAAAAACTCTAAGTGTTATCACCCGAATTCAGGATCATCTCTTGCCGCTAAGCTTTCTAGTCCAAGGTTTTATATAAATGATCTCTTATTGTTAGACATTGTATATTGATCATTTCTTTTACTGCATTTAGTCACTAAGCAAGACTCTATTTCCTTAATAGTTTTGTTTCAAGAATTCTTGGCCTTGCACTGGAAGAGTTGCATTCTGCATCTAGCCTCATGCATTCACTCTCTGTATATATATAATTGCTTGATCCGAGAAGATCAGTTTCATCTTTTAAACATTCTGTACGAGGTCAACATATGTATGAAGCTCCCATCATAGTAAATGTGGATGTTGTTAGTGCAATGCTACCTAAACTAGGTTAATGTTGAAGCTATTTGGTTTTGTAATTGCCTTGTCAAGGACCTTTTGCTATAATATTCATTTATTCTTGAAGCTTGAGATATCTTACTATTGCTATTTTTAGATGTTAGCAATCATAATTCTTTATTTTTATTGCATATTTTATATATAAAATGTAAATATGTGTCAAAGATTTAAAAATACATATACATGAGGCAATCCCCATTTTTATTGCATTTGTTTTAGACCTAGACCTTAATGTTCTGCACTTTTGATACTGGTCATGCAGGTGATCTACTTATGTGGTTGGCTCATATAAAAACACGACATCTTTACATAAACCCAAGGTGGACCCGATTCACACGTGGAACTGTATGAGTTCCTAGGGTATGTTCAAAATGCCATTTTAGAAGCATCATCATGTATGTACTTGATCTAATTGGGGGCATACCATCTATCTTTTTTTTTCTTTTTTTTATTGGATACTAGGCCTGAAAGCATTTCTTTTTACATATTTATTTTTGTGGATAACTGGCTGCGGGTTGGGGAGTTCATTGTTGTTTTGTTTAAAGCTGGTAGTAGAGCTACAAAAGAGGAATTAGTCAAGCCAGGGGCCATTTAAAGAGTGATAGATCTCTTCTTTGAGTAAGTAGGCATTTGCAATTCTATATCTGATGACTTGTAGATTGATATATCTATGCATTTTTTATTGAGCTTTAGAGAAGATAAAATTTTGCAAACTAAGGCATCGTTCTCTCACATCCAAAGAAAAAGCATTTCTTTCTAGGGTTGATTATTTAGGCTTGTTGATTCTTCTAATTCTACTGTTATCCTAGAGATTTTTATGTTTTGATAATAAACAGAAGGAAATCTTTCCCATCTTAGACATGTTCAAATTGAATTTTTAGTTGTTCTTTGAAAAAAGTTAGCAAATAAGTGAAACAAGGTGCTAGGTTGAGGCATTGGTTGTTGAGGTGAAATTGAAGTGTCATGATCCTAAGATGCAATTTCTTTTCGAAGTGTTATGCTTCTTGTACATATCCATTCAACAATGCATTGCATCGTGATGTTGGCCTTGGTAATTGAAGATTCAAAGGTTATTTCTCTTTTGTTTTTTGATAATCTATTAGCAATTCATGGTATTGTCTCGATTGGGGGTTTGACTCGGGTAATTCCTATGAAGCATTACTGGTTTGGTGATGAAATGTTGTGAATGTGAGTTATTTGCTCTAGTTTCTAGTTGTTAAACTTCTTGATTCCTGATTGATGTTGTTGGATTCATGTCATAGGTAGAGGGTTCGAGGCATTGTACCTAAAAAGGAAATGTGAATGTTTTGCTCTTATTTATGAGTGAACCTATGCGAATCGTTTGAGCCATGAAGGGTTTTATTAGCTTCATTACTTAGAAGATTCTATCTCTAGTTAATGTTATGCAAATTGAAAAATTGAGGTTGATCTTACAATATGCAGGAGTCGTAAAAAAAGAGGCAACATGCTTTCGCCAATAAGCTATGTCCAGCTTCACCAGAGAATATGTCATTGCCTATGAAGAATTGGAGCTTGCTACTAGTGAAGGGCGAGAGACATTAATTACTTCAAAACCCTTTAAAGCTTTGTCCAGAGTTTAGCTAGTGAACTTCTTGTCATGAAATTCTAATGAGTAGATGTTTTCTTTCAACATGATCACTTCACTTGTTCTTGACAGTTTGCATTGAGTTCAGACTAAGGATTTCGGTCATGTTCTATGGTTTATACTTATAGATGTAGGATTGATATCAGGAATCAAGTTGCTTTTTGTAAAAATCTATTATAACTTTGTACCCAGTTTGCCTTTTGGCCTGGAGATATTCTTACTTCTTTAAATGCAAAGACAATTGAGGTGCCTATGTACTTTCATAAAGGCCCCTCCAAATGAGGATTCATTACTATTAAGACAATTGAGAGAAGTGTTGTGCCTTAATAGCTATGAAATCAACCCACTACATAAAAATAGATGTTAGCATCATTATAAACATCGTCTGTATAATCTAAATCAATGTGTAACATATATTTTAGCATCACAATGTTAATATAAATTGATATATATTGCTAACAACAACATCTTTATAAAAATTTAAAATGATGTCCATATCATATTAATACATCACTTATGTACATATTTCATACGAATATACGATAGATTATTTTAAAACAATAAAAATTCACAAATTAAATACATGAAATTAATATACACAAAATAAATATGATAAAACAAATGTCTATTTTGTTTTAATACATTGTCTATTTTAAACATAGTGATTTAAATGTAAAATTTAGCCTTGATGTGGACATCTTCAAAAGTTTATAAATGAAAAATAATGAGGCTTTAACAAAAGTGAACATGTCCAAAATAAATTTGAGGGACTGATTTATATCTATATTCAAAATAAAACAGATGTTTTAACTAAGAAAAGACATCGGCTTAAAACCGATGTGGAAAAATTGATCTTTTACTACACGCACAAAGAGATCGGAATTTTTTTTGAAAGACATCTGTTTACAACAGACGTCTAATTGGATTTTTCTAGTAGTGCAACGTCCTCCCTTGGAATTCAATCTGAAAACAAGAACCCTCCTCCATCCAATTGTCCAAGGAGGCTCTTCACCCGCCACCGTCCAGCCACAATATTGCCCCTAGCCACCTCGGCCCCTGTTATAACGAGAATGATAAAGCGAAGAACAACACAGAGATTTACGTGGTTCAGCAACGGTGTGTTGCCTACGTCCACGGGCAGAGAACCAGTTTTCTTATTAGAGGAAGCGAAACAGATTAGGTTACAAGGGGTCGGCGTTCCATGAGTATATGAAGAGACTCAAGGAACCTTAAACAGACAATGGACTGAAAGCCCAAAATAGACAGACGATAGGCCCGTTTACAATAAACATTGCATACCGTAAACAATGATTCAAGCCCAAAATAGACAGCGAGACCACCGTCGGGGGGCGGAGCCCCCCGGACCCCCCGATGCGTCGCCGGTCAACAATGATTCAAGACACATTAACAAATCTCCACCTTGACTTGAATCCTCTCATAAACAGATGCACCTATGACAAGTGTTCAGACGTTCTCTGCCTCAGATTGGTCCTTGACGAAGGACCCAGACTGCCCCGCAGGGCAACTCAACAGCTTGTGATATTAAGCAAGTCCAAACAATGTTGGAAATTGCTCTCTGGAACTGGCTTAGTGAACATATCAGCGGGATTATCAGCAGTTCCCACCTTCTTCACCCTGATTCTCTTCTCATTCCTCAGAAAATGGTACCTGACATCAATGTGCTTCGTCTTCTCATGATGGACTTGATCCTTGGTTAAGCATATTGCACTCAAGCTGTCGCAATACACTAAAGCCTGATCCTGATGTAGGCCTAGATCATTGACCAAGCCTTTAAGCCAGATTCCCTCCTTAGCAGCTTCTGTCAACGCCATGTACTCTGCCTCTATGGTAGACAAAGTGACTGTAGGTTGTAGAGTTGCTTTCCAACTCACCACAGAACTCCCAAGAGTGAAAACATAGCCAGTCATCGATCTCTTACTGTCCACATCGCCGGCATAATCAGAGTCTGAAAAACCAGCAACCAAGCACTCTGTATCATTCCCATAGCACAGACCAACATCAGTAGTGCCTCTGAGATACCTGAAGATCCTCTTCACAGCTTGCCAGTGTTCCTTCCCAGGCTGAACCATAAAGCGGCTTACCACACTAACAGCAAATGCTAGATCTGGTCG
This sequence comes from Persicaria maculosa, assembly GCA_963922045.1. Classification (NCBI taxonomy): domain Eukaryota; kingdom Viridiplantae; phylum Streptophyta; class Magnoliopsida; order Caryophyllales; family Polygonaceae; genus Persicaria; species Persicaria maculosa. Next base: position 7,262,191 of record OY998255.1, on the reverse strand, counting down.
AGTGCAGACCATAGCATACATCAGACTCCCCACTGCGCTGGCATAAGGGACCTTAGACATGTACTCCTTCTCCTCCTCAGTCTGAAGTGTGTACATTCCTAGCTTGCTGTTAGACGCCATTGAAGTATCTATAGACTTAGCCGAAGACATTCCAAACCTGCTCAATATCTTCTTGATGTACCCTTCTTGAGATAAGAAGAGTTTTCTCTGCTTCCTGTCTCTATAGATCTCTACTCCCAGAATCTTTCGAGCAGCACCCAGATCTTTCATATCAAACTCTGCACTGAGACAATCCTTCAGCTTCTGGATATCTGACTTGTTCTGAGCAGCAATCAACATATCATCCACGTACAACACCAGATAAATATGTGAACCATCATCCAGACTGTTGTGGTAAACACAGCAATCATATGGACTCCTGTTGTATCCCAGCTGCACCATATAGCTATCAAATCGCATATACCACTGCCTTGGTGACTGTTTCAGCCCATACAAAGACTTCTTCAGTCTGCAAACATGGTTCTCTTTTCTAGGAACCTGAAAACCATCCGGCTGAGACATGTATATTTCCTCCTCCAACTCTCCATGTAGGAAAGCTGTCTTCACATCTAGTTGCTCAAGCTCCAAATCCTGATGTGCAACCATTGCTAGTAGCACCCTGATAGAAGTATGTCTGACCATTGGTGATAAAATCTCATTGTAGTCTACTCCCTCTCGCTGATTGAATCCTCTTGCAACTACTCGTGCTTTGTACTTAACACCCTCAGCAGCTGATAGTCCTTCCTTTTTCTTGAAGACCCATTTGCAAGTAATCACCTTCCTATCAGCAGGCAATTTGACAAGCTCCCAAGTCTGATTCTTATGAAGAGACTCCATCTCTTCTCCCATTGCTGCGAGCCACTGTGCTGACTCACCTCCAGAAATAGCAGCCTTGTAGGTGGACGGAGCATCATCCTCCACCTCCTCGGCCACCTGCAAGGCATATCCCACCAACTCATCAGACCTATATCTCGCAGGAGGTCTGATGTCAACCCTTCTTGGCCGATCTAGAGCAATACTGCGACGTGTCGCTCCACCTGCTCTTGTGTCTAGTGGTATAGCCTCTATCTCAGCAGTGTCTGACTCAATAGTACCTGGTTGGTTTGTGACCAAATCATGTACCTGACTCTCAGATGGAGTGAAGTCCAACTCCACCTCCTCAGCAACAACCTCTTTCTCAACAGCATCACTGGTCTTCTTCCTAGAATTCAGCAAAGAACTCTCATCAAAGACTACACTTCTGCTAAGTATAATCTAGCTATTAGACCAGATCATGTACCCTTTCACACCAGTACCATAGCCTGATAGCATGCATTTAGGTAAGCATAATAGATTGTATTTAGCTTAGTTAAGATGCATTTCATGCATGGTTTAAGTATAATTTGCATATTTGTTCTCTGTGTGGTTGGAGTCGGAATCTACATGCTTTTATTGATTATTTTAGGTAATAGTGGATCCGAGGAGGAGACATGAGTTGATAACGCATTGGATGAGAATGTCTAGTTGATCGAAGAAGCTTACATGAAGATCTCAAGAGGTCCTGAGAAGAAGAAGCGAACCTAAACGAAGAACAAGTCTGCAGAAGTTGTCGCCAGACAAGCTTAACTTGTTTTGCAATTTTTGGAGGCCTCGAGTGTCCGATCGACTATTATGACCATGCGTTGGAAAGCTCTTTCAGAGAGCTACAACTTTCATGTTGACGTCGAGAGCTGATTCAAGACGGATTTTCCGTGAAAGACCAATGCAGCGGCCGCCGCATGGTGTGCAGCGGCCGCTGCCAGGGACGTTGCAAAAAGAATACCGATGCTGCGGCCGCCGCATCTGCCGCCAGCGCGGATACGCGTCGTTTTGAATAATTAAAAACCCTAGATGTTTTTGTTTTGATTAATGGCCGACTTTGATGTTTTAAAAGGCCAAGTTTTATGTTATTTTAAGAACTTCTATTCTACTCATTCATTCATTAGATTAGGATTCAAGACGATTTCAATTGGAGAGAGAGCGATGTTCGCCATGGGCGACTAAACTCTCTTCGTTCTACTTGCAATTTGAAGCTTTATTTGGATTGAATTGTGAGTTTCTAAATCTTGTTCCTTATTTCCTATATTTGAATGCTTCAACTTCTTTGTGCTTGATTGTTGATTGTTTTGTTCTTTCTTGTCTGGCCAACTTGTTAGATCAATTCAATTGCTAGGGTTTTGTAGATTCCTGATTGCGAACATTAACCCAAGTAGAAAACTTGTCCCTTTAGGGCTGATTGAACTAATTGGATGGGTAGGAAGTTGGATGTGTTGTTAAATTCTTCTTTAGGGACTGCAAATACCTTGGTTAATCTCTTAACTTAAAGCTATCAATTGGGTTAAATCCTTCTTTAGGGATTGTTCGATTGATAAGGGTTTCTAGGACTGATTGGACTAGTAACTATATTAGGTTGGGACAAGTGCATTCATAGGAAGACTAAAAGGACAAGAAGAAGTTACAATATTAATTCAACCAAATAAAGTGGATAATTGTAGGTAGAGCGATCTTCTCTAAATTGTTTTGCATCAATCTGTTTATAGTTTATTTTGCTTTATTTCTTGTTTCAATCACCAAAATCCCCCTTTCTACTAATTGATAAATACACATTGCTGAGAAATACTTGATTCTTTGTGGGATCGACCTCTTACTTACTTGCTATACTAGTTTGTTGGTTTGAGTTTTATTTTGATATGGTTTATGCGACTAAAAACCGCTCATCAAATTGGCGCCGTTGCCGGGGAATCAAGTTTATTTATTTGTTTTGTGTATTTATTGATTTTTGTGCATATATCTAACCCGTTGTGAGCCTATCTTACGGTTCACGACACCCTTGCTACTAACTTTTTGAGATGTTGAGATTGTTGCAGTTTGAAGGTGAGAACTTTCACCAATATTTCACTAGATTGCATGAGTATGTTAACGACCTTGGTTCATGGGGATATCAATATGGTGTGCGGGAGATGTGTGTTTGCATATTTGATGGGATGAATGCTAAAACACGGAATCTTGTTGAGTCCATGAGTAATGGAGGCTTATTGGATATGGGACTCTTTGAGATTTGGGATTTTTTCTGCAACATGAGTCGACAGGTTGAGCGGGAAGTATCAATCCGAACTCTCACACAAGTGTTGCAGCAGTTGGAAGAAGAAAAAGTGAGTCGACTTGAAAAATTGGAGGAACAAATGAGCCGCTGTAAAAAATTGGAGAATCAGATGAGCCAACTTATTCAAATTTTGAGTGCAAAAGGTGAGAAAGAAAGGAGCTCCGAAGAAGAAGAGGAGGAATTGGTTGCAGACAACGATAGAGTCTTCGACGATGGAGAAGAGGGTCTAGTACTTCTTGACTTGGAATCTCATGAGTCGACGCATGAGGTTGCATGTGATGTGTCTCCTACTCCATCTGCAACATCCATTCTGAGCTTGCCTATTGATGAACCAGGTCTAGAGCAATCAGCTGAGGCTCAAGAGGTAATAAAGGTAAACTTTTGCAATTTTGAAGCTAATGGTGATTATGTCCATCCTTTTGATTGCTATTTTGAAAAGCCACCAGCGGAACTCTGTTGGTGGTATCATATTCCTTCTGCAGAGAGTCATGCTAGACTCTTTGATAGATTGAAAGGGTTCTTGAGTTCCACATTTTATGCTTTCAATTTATTGTTCTATGATGTTCTTTGTAAGATGTGTGCACAGGAATATGATAGGCTACTGAGGGCTTTGACGATGTCTGATAGCTAAGATCTTGAGATTGAGAATAAGTCAAGCCAATGACATCAAATAAAGGCGCTTCTCGGGAGGCAACCCGAGGTAAGTTTTAGTTATTGCAATTCCTAGTTCGCTAGTTTTCTTTTCAATAAATTAGGTTTTCCATTAGGCATTAGATAGTTGGTTTTAGTTTTTGGATAGACTAACCTTTCAGGAAAGGTCGCCGCCTTTAACCCGCCGCAATGCTCAGATCCAACCTATAGAGACCCATCCACCACATTGTAAGTATTTCATTCATCTCTTACTTTATGTTTTTATTTTTTGTTGTCTTTTATGTTACATTGAGGACAATGAAAGGTTTAAGTGTGGGGGAGAGATTGCATTGCATATAGATAAAGTTTGCATATCATGTTTATGTATGTTATCATGTTTATTTATGTTTTCATATTTATCTTTACACATATATCACATTAAAAAAATCACAAAAATATCATGCATTGCATTTAGCTGTTATTAAAGATACCCATCTTGGTTTAGTTTGTCCTCTAATTTATTTTTATGATCTTAATTGCATAAATCCCATGATTTGATTGAATTGCTTGAAAATGATTTTGGAGCATGATTTGAGAATATAATTGAGCAAGTATGATTCATAGTTGAGGTTTAATTGAAATCTAAAAAAACATAACCTTTGTGAGTTTATTTTCGCCTTATAGGGACTTTACATATCATTCCCTTTTGCTTTTATTGTGTGATTATACTCTCCATATGCTTCTTATTTCAATACTGTATTGCACATGTTTGTTGCTTGTGAATTTCAAATGATTGAGGCATGTTTTCTTTAGCCATATTATACCTGTCTACCTTAGATATTATCTTTTGCTTGAAGCCCATCTGAGCCTTAAAGCCTATTCTTTTTTATAGCTCCACAAAAATATATCATAGCCAATGATTAGTCTGACCCCATCCGGGAATTAGGAGGAGAATTGGTGAAAAATCTATATGTTGGAGTTTCTTTGAGTGGAGATGATATATGTATGGTTATGCATTGCGAGAGGCATAGCCAAAATAAGGTAACCCTTCTTGCATAATAGAGATGACTAGCTTGTTACTAGGGGCCTAAGGAGGATAAAATTCACTTAGGAGTAAAAGTCTAGTAAGCTTGGACTTAGGGAGGATAAAATTCACCTAGGGGCAAAAGTAAGCATAAAAGAAAAGAAGTCATCATAATGAAAAAAAATGCATGAGTTGTATGGCTATTGAAATCGAAGAGTTTATTGTTATGTAATGGAGTGTATGTTATTGGAATGGTTTGCAAAGTATGGAAGTTTTGGTGTTGTTCTGGTTGGTTGTTGTTCCTTTTTCCCGGATTTTTAGCACCACAAGCCTAAATATTTCTCGTGCCTTATGTTCCTACCAAAGCCCCATTACAACCTTATAAAAGTCCTCATGATGTTTTTTGCAAGAGATGACTTTACGGTGTATAGAGCATTTTGGATTGAGTTGAGAGTTGGACTTTAAAGCCTAAACACATGAGAGCTTGAGTGAAACACATTATCCCGGTGAGGTTGGATTAAATTTGCCTTTACTATTGGATTGATCATATACTTGCTAGGATATTTGTTCTCTTATTCATGTCTCCTATTGCTTGATGTTGCTTTTCTAAAACTATAGCATGAAGATCTTTTTTGTGGGATGATTAATTCTACATTTGTTTTTCATTGCTTGAGGACAAGCAAAAGCTTAAGTGTGGGTGAGTTTGATAGCATGCATTTAGCTAAGCATAATAGGTTGTAGTTAGCTTAGTAAAGATGCATTTCATGCATGGTTTAAGTATAATTTGCATATTTGTTCTCTGTGTGGTTGGAGTCGGAATCTACATGCTTTTATTGATTATTTCAGGTAATAGTGGATCCGAGGAGGAGACATGAGTTGATAACGCATTGGATGAGAATGTCTAGTTGATCGAAGAAGCTTACATGAAGATCTCAAGAGGTCCTGAGAAGAAGAAGCGAACCTAAACGAAGAACAAGTCTGCAGAAGTTGTCGCCAGACATGCTGAACTTGTTTTGCACTTTCTGGAGGCCTCGAGTGTCCGATCGACTATTATTACCATACGTTGGAAAGCTCTTTCAGAGAGCTACAACTTTCATGTTGACGTCGAGAGCTGATTCAAGATGGATTTTCCGTGAAAGACCAATGCAGCGGCCGCCGCCAGGGACGATGCAAAAAGAATACCGATGCTGCGGCCGCAGCATGCATGCGGCGGCCGCCGCATCTGCCGCCAGCGCGGATACGCGTCGTTTTTGAATAATTAAAAACCCTAGATGTTTTTGTTTTGATTAATGGCCGACTTTGATGTTTTAAAAAGCCAAGTTTTATGTTATTTTAAGAACTTCTATTCTACTCATTCATTCATTAGATTAGGATTCAAGACGATTTCAATTGGAGAGAGAGCGATGTTCGCCATGGGCGACTAAACTCTCTTCGTTCTACTTGCAATTTGAAGCTTTATTTGGATTGAATTGTGAGTTTCTAAATCTTGTTCCTTATTTCCTATATTTGAATGCTTCAACTTCTTTGTGCTTGATTGTTGATTGTTTTGTTCTTTCTTGTCTGGCCAACTTGTTAGATCAATTCAATTGATAGGGTTTTGTAGATTCCTGATTGCGAACCTTAACCCAAGTAGCAAACTTGTCCCTTTAGGGCTGATTGAACTAATTGGATGGGTAGGAAGTTGGATGTGTTGTTAAATCCTTCTTTAGGGACTGCAAATACCTTGGTTAATCTCTTAACTTAAAGCTATCAATTGGGTTAAATCCTTCTTTAGGGATTGTTCGATTGATAAGGGTTTCTAGGACTGATTGGACTAGTAACTATATTAGGTTGGGACAAGTGCATTCATAGGAAGACTAAAAGGACAAGAAGAAGTTACAATATTAATTCAACCAAATAAAGTGGATAATTGTAGGTAGAGTGATCTTCTCTAAATTGTTTTGCATCAATCTGTTTATAGTTTATTTTGCTTTCTTTCTTGTTTCAATTACCAAAATCCCCCTTTCTACTAATTGATAAATACACATTGCTGAGAAATACTTGATTCTCTGTGGGATCGACCTCTTACTTACTTGCTATACTAGTTTGTTGGTTTGAGTTTTATTTTGATATGGTTTATGCGACTAAAAACCGCTCATCATAGCCCATGAAGACTCCCTTCTTAGCTCTTGGCTCTAGCTTACCCTCATCAACATGATAATAAGCAATGCACCCAAAAACCCTCAGATTAGAGTAATCGGCAGCCTTTCCAGTCCACACCTCATAAGGTGTTTTGCAGTCGATACCTGTGTGTGGGCTCCGATTCACGAGATAGCAAGCCGTTGAAACTGCTTCTGCCCAGAATCTCCTATCAAGGCCTGAATTGGAAAGCATACACCTTGCTTTCGCCAGAAGAGTCTGATTCATTCGTTCTGCTACACCATTCTGCTGTGGTGTGTATCTGACGGTGTGATGCCGAGCAATGCCCTCATCTCTGCAGAACCCATCAAACTCAGATGAACAGAATTCCAGACCATTATCAGTTCGCAGCCTCTTGACCTTCTTTCCAGTCTGATTCTCTACTAGAGTCTTCCACTCCCTGAACTTACTGAATGTCTCACTTTTGCGCCTAATCATGAATATCCAAGTCATCCTAGAGTAATCATCAATTAGAGACAAAAAATACCTATGACCGCCCAAGGACTGAACACGTGAAGGACCCCAACAGTCTGAATGGATGTAATCCAGCGTGCCCTTTGTCTGATGAACTGCTTTAGGAAATTTGCTGCGATGTAATTTCCCAAACACACAATGTTCACAAAACTCAAGGCTCTGGGCCTTATGGCCTCCCAGAAGATCTGCTTTCGAGAGAATTTGCATCCCCCTTTCGCTCATATGAGCCAACCTCATATGCCAAAGCCTGGTCAGATCAGCTTCCTGAACCCCAGCAGAAACAGCCGCTGCAGCACCTGTAACTGAGGAACCTTGTAGGGTGTACAAAGTTCCCTTTCCCCGCTTGACTCCCTACAGAACCACATCAAAGCCTCTGAACACATGCAACTTTCCCCCATAACCTGTGTACCTGAGCCCCTTGTCGTCTAACACTGTTAGGGATATCAGATTCTTCATCATGGATGGCACGTGCTTGACATCCTCCAATGTGCGAAATTTCCCATCTTTTATCCGAAACCTAACTGAGCCAGTCCCAACAACCTTGCAGAGAGCATCATTCCCCATGGATACATTGCCCCCATCAGCACGGATATATGTTGCAAACAACTCCCTTTTAGGACATATATGATAGGACGCCCCAGAGTCAAGATACCACACATCAGCCCTGTGTGTGTGATCATCAGCTAACAGAACAATATCCTCCTCAGAAGTATTGCCACGATCAGCTACTGCTGCAGACCCAGATTTCTCTTCCTCTTGCTTCTTCTTCTTCGGACAGTCATTCTTCCAATGACCTTTCTTCTTGCAGTAGTTACAAACATCGTTTGGTTTAGGGCCTGATTTGCGATCTTGCCGATGCTTCTTCTTATTGCCCTTTCTACCATCAAATTTGCCTCCGTTTGCCACAAGCCCGGAAGCCTGATTGTCTGTAACCGACGCGGTTGCCTTCAGACGCAACTCTCTGCTGTGAAGCGACGATCTAACCTCTTCCAAATTAATGGTCTCCTTCCCAACGACGAACGACTGAACGAAGTTCTCGTATGTGGGGGGTAGGGATACCAGCAGAATTAGGGCAGCATCTTCGTCCTCCACCTTAACATCAATATTACGCAATTCAAGTAATAAAGTGTTAAGTTGATCAAGATGATCTCTGAGTTGTGTACCTTCCTGCATACGCAGCCCAAACAACCGTTGTTTCAGAAGCAACTTGTTCGTCAGAGACTTTGTCATGTACAAAGACTCCAACTTTAGCCACAACTTGCTTGCGGTTTCCTGATCAGCAACTTCTGTTATGACATCGTCTGCGAGACACAACATAATCGTCGAATGAGCCTTCTCCTCCAGAAGGCCGTACTCAGCGGTGGTTGTATCTGCCCCCTTCTTGTCGGCGGCCAACGGTGTCCATAAGCCTTGCTGTTTCAGCAAAGCCCGCATCTTGATCTGCCACAGACTGAAAGACTTTCTTCAAGTAAACTTGTCGATCTTCAACACAGAACCAGACATCATTCTCAGCGGAAATCAACAACCAAAGCTCTGATATCAGTTTGTTATAACGAGAATGATAAAGCGAAGAACAACACAGAGATTTACGTGGTTCAGCAACGGTGTGTTGCCTACGTCCACGGGAAGAGAACCAGTTTGCCTACATCCACGGGCAGAGAACCGGTCAGCGAGACCACCGTCGGGGGGCTCCGCCCCCCGGCGGTCCCGATGCGTCGCCGGTCAACAATGATTCAAGGCACATTAACAGCCCCTACATCTAACAATCCAGGGAGGCCCTTTGCCATTTTCGCCTTGCAATCTTGATACGGGGTTAGCCGTAGGGTGGCCCGATCTTCGACAATCAAGACTCAAAGACAAGAACGGAAGCAAAAGACTCAAGAACAATAACAAAGACTCGAAATTGATAGTAAAGACACGACCGATAAGGACTGATTCGAACTAAAATAGAACGAGGCAAAGACCCCAGGCCTCCGTAGAGGGTAGGAACCAAATACCAACGACTATAAAGCCCGCCTCTACAACCTTACACAACCAAGCGGACAACTTGGAGGCACAAGGAGGGGACTTGTGATTACCTGGATCACCAAGCTCTCGCGAGGTTGACGAACTCAAAGCAAACCAAGCAGGATCTATAACCAATTTGCAATCAATGAGCAACGCTACGAATCGATTGACTTTCTCACAGATGTGTTTCACACAAAGGCTGAAATTTTTAATAATGAATAACGTAATGTTCAACAATGAGAGGCCGGCCATTATAAACCTAGGAAAGCTCTTGGCCGAAATTAATTAATTAAAATAATAAAATACTAACTTAGATCATTAATAAAATAATCATAAAAGCACGTAGGATAACATAGCTAATTAAGTTTTCTAAGTTAACAATATAAGCAAGTTCAACGTCTTCACATAAAGGCTCAATGGCCAATTTCCAACAGTAGCTTCGCGCACGCCCGCGCAGACCCGGTGCACGCCCGCGCAGACCGGTGCACGCCCGCGCAGCCTTGGTGCACGCCCGCGCACTTCACGGCTGGTCTAGGCGCTTTCCAGCTTGCTTCCGGCGTCGGCAACCTGGGTTCCGATGCACATGTACGCCTTCATTGGTGGCTCCGGGAATTGGACCGCGCTCGAGAACAAGGCGTGACTCACAAAGAGGAATGAGTCGCGTTGGAGCTTCTTAGCTCGAGCTCTAGTCATCGGTCCGTCTCCGAGTATGATCGGTGCGTCCGGAGGTGTAGATGACGGTGTAGAAGATGGTCCCGCATCAACCTCCCCTTCTTGGAAAGGATTCGACCACGAATCCAAGTCCTCGTCCACGGCAAGATATGGAATGAGATCCGCGACGTTGAAGGTAGCACTCACGCCATAAGTTCCAGGAAGCTCCAGCTTGTAGGCATTGTCGCCCACCTTCTGTAGAACCTTGAAAGGTCCATCTCCTCGTGGAGCAAGCTTGCTCTTCCGCTCGTTGGGAAACCTCTCCTTCCTCAGGTGCACCCACACTAGATCCCCTGGCTGGAATGTCACCAATCGGCGGCCCTTGTTGGCCTTATTGGCGTTATACTCCGCCTTCCGCATGAGCTGCTGACGCGTCCGTTCATGGAGCTCCTTGACGAACTCAACATGCTTACCTGCGTCAAACGACTCATTCTCTCTCATAGGATATGGAGTAAGATCAAAGGGGGTTAGTGGATTAACACCATATACACATTCAAAAGGAGTTATTTTAGTTGAGGAATGCATTGTCCTATTGTAAGCAAACTCCACATGAGGTAAGGCTTCTTCCCAAAGCTTCAAATTTTTCCTTAAAATGGCTCTAAGGATAGTGGTTAAGGTCCTATTGGTCATCTCAGTTTGGCCATCTGTCTGGGGGTGACTAGAGGTAGAAAATAACAATCTAGTTCCCAATTTGTTCCATAAAGTCCGCCAAAAATGACTCAAAAACTTAACATCCCTATCACTCACTATGGTTTTCGGCACTCCATGCAACCTAACTACCTCTCTAAAGAACAAATTCGCAACATTGGTAGCATCATCAGTCTTATGGCATGCTATAAAGTGAGCCATCTTAGAAAATCTATCCACCACAACAAAGATAGAATCCCTCCCCTTCTTAGTTCTAGGCAATCCCACAATAAAGTCCATAGAAATATCTTCCCAAGGGGCAGAGGGAATTGGCAGTGGGGTATACAAACCATGGGGCATAAGCTTAGACTTGGCCTTTAAACAGTCAATGCATCTCTTAAGGCAATGTTCTACATCCCTAAGCATATGTGGCCAATAGAAGTGAGACTTAAGTGTGTGGTAGGTCTTATCTCTCCCAAAATGACCCATCAAACCTCCACTATGGGCTTCATTCACCAATAATAATCGAAGAGAAGACCTAGGTATACACACTTGGTTTTTCCTAAACAAGAATCCATCAAAGATATAAAATTGGTCGGTAGGACCCTTATCTAGGCACTTCCCAAAAACTTCCCCAAAATCAGCATCATTAGCATACAATTCCTTAATGTATACAAAGCCTAAGACTCTAGAATCCAAAGTGGTCAAAAGGACATGTCTCCTAGATAAAGCATCAGCAACCACATTGTCTTTCCCTTTCTTATACTTTATAACATAAGGAAATGTCTCAATAAATTCCATCCATCTACCATGCCTCCTATCAAGTTTATCTTGGCTCTTAAAATGTTTTAGAGATTCATGATCAGTCCTAAGTATAAACTCACTAGGCCAAAGGTAATGGGACCATGTCTTAAGGACTCTAAACAATGCATAAAGTTCTTTGTCATACGTAGAGTAATTAAGACATGCACCTTTTAATTTCTCAGAAAAGAAGGCTATAGGCTTACCTTCTTGCATGAGGACGCCTCCAATCCCAACTCCGCTAGCATCACATTCAACCTCGAAAGGCCGAGTGAAATCAGGCAGAGCCAGCAATGGCGCATGAGTGAGCTTCTCCTTGAGCTTGCAAAACGCCTCCTCCTGAGCTGGACCCCACTTGAACTCACACCGCTTCCTTGTGAGCTCTGTGAGAGGGGCTGCGATGGAGCTGAAGTCGCGCACAAATCTCCGATAGAAGCTCGCTAGGCCTTGGAAACTCCTCACATGGCCGATATTGGTAGGTGTCGGCCAATCCTGGATTGCCTTGATCTTGGCATCATCGACTCGCAATCCGCTTGAACTCACTACAAAACCCAGAAAAGACACTTGATCATTACAAAGCTCACATTTCTTAAGATTGGCATACAAGTGTTCTAATCTAAGAGTAGAAAGTACTTCCCTCAAATGTGCTTCATGTTCCTCAGGTGATTTACTATAGATAAGAATGTCATCAAAATAAACAACAACAAATTTACCTATGAAATTCCTAAGCACATGATTCATTAGTCTCATGAAAGTACTAGGTGCGTTAGTCAAGCCAAAAGGCATAACCAACCATTCATAGAGTCCAAATTTAGTTTTGAAGACTGTTTTCCATTCATCGCCTTTCTTCATCCTAATCTGATGGTAACCGCTTTTTAAATCAATTTTAGAGAAGATAGAAGAACCATGCAACTCATCTAACATGTCATCTAAGCGGGGTATAGGATGGCGATATTTTACAGTTATGTTGTTAATGGCCCTACAATCTACACACATTCGCCATGAACCATCTTTCTTAGGGACTAACAACACAGGCACAGCACTAGGACTCAAACTTTCCCTAATATATCCCTTGTCCAACAGTTCCTGGACTTGGGATTGAACCTCTTGGGTTTCAGTGGGATTCATTCTGTAAGCAGGCCGATTAGGCAATGCAGCCCCTGGAATGAGATCGATTTGATGCTCAATTCCTCTGACAGGGGGTAGACCTGCTGGTATGTCCTCGGGGAAAACATCCTTATATTCTTCAAGAAGAGATAGGATGCGAGGAGGAAGGGTAGCTCGAAGCTCCTCACTCAACATATTCAACCCTTTGCATAGGAGCATGAGGGTTGTTTCCCCATCCGCAAACTCGTCTAAAAATGTACTCTTGGAAGCCAAAAATACACCCTTAGGCCGAGTAGGGGTAGACACATGGCTCGACTGAGCCTCCTTATCTAACTCACCTTTACTTACCTTTCGTTTCTCAATCTCATCAGCCACCTGGGTTGGCGTCATAGGCTTGAGAACTACATTTTTGCCCTGAAAAGTAAAGGAATATCTGTTAGTAAAGCCATCATGCAAGACCTTACGATCAAACTGCCAAGGACGACCTAACAAGATATGACAGGCTTGCATAGGTACTATATCACATAACACATCATCTTCATAATGTCCTAATTTGATATGCACTTTGACTTGCCTATTCACTTTCAAATTACCACAGTCGTTCATCCAATGCAATCTATAAGGCCTAGGATGCTGAATAGTAGGAAGGTGTAATTTTTCAATCATCTCTTGACTAGCTAAGTTACAACAACTTCCCCCATCAATGATCACATTAACCACTTTACCCTTAACTAAGCATCTAGTATGAAAAAGATTCTCACGTTGATTGTCATCACATGGTGCAGGAACAACACTTAAGACTCTCCTAACAATCAGTGATTCTCCATGTTCATAATCAATGCCATCATCATCCTCATCATAGGTAAGCAGATTAAGGTTTTGATCATTAGCATTAGCATGCTCTTCATTTTCATCACAAGAATTGTCAGACACATATTCACCTAAGTGATTAATCATGAGAGTTTTCTTATTGGGACAATCCTTCATAGTATGACCTCTACCCTGACATTTAAAGCACACAATGTCCCTAGATCTAGTAGTAGAGGGGTTAGGATTACTCCCTTTGGGACCAGTAGATGTCCCAGACGACTCTCGTCCTGTCCAAGGCGCCTTACCCTTATCAGCAGCTGTAGGGTTAGTTCGGCCATCTCCTCTCCCAGGGGCTTGGTTTGGCCGAGAGGTGTAACCGCCGTCAGACCGCCCTTGGGGCTGTTGTGGCCGGTTTTGGCGCCAAGGTTGGGGCTGGCCGCTCGTCCATCTTCCGCCTTGGTTCCTGTATCTAGCTCCACGTTCAACTTTAATAGCCAAATGCAATAATTCAGTAGGAGTAGAGTAAGGAAAGCAATCAATGTCCTGAGCTAAGGCGGGATGCAAAATGCGAAGAAACCTAGCATTAGTATCCTCATGATGTTCAACAACATTTGCTCGTGCCATGGTTTCTTGCATTATATTAAAGGTTTCCTCAACAGATTTATTTCCCTGCCTAAGGTTCTCTAGGCGTTGCCTAAGCTCTCTAGCATAGTGTTGAGGGACAAACCTATTTCTCATTAAAGCTTTCAATTGGTTCCAAGACGCGATAGGCGCATCAAGGGCTCTTCTTCTTTCCTTAACCAAATTATCCCACCATATAAGAGCAAACCCTTGAAATTCTAAAGAAGCCAATTGAACTTTCTTAGGTTCAGAAAAATTGTGACAGTTCCAGATTTGTTCCATTTTAGTTTCCCAGTCTATATATGCATCTGGATCTGTCTTGCCATCAAAGGAAGGAATTTTTACCTTAACCTTACCTATGCCGTCCTGATCAGGATCTCTATGCTCACGGTATTGGTAACGGTCTTGGTAACGCCCTCCTCTGTCGTTCCGCCTCGGGCGTTGATCCCAATAGTCCTTCTCTTGGAAGTCATCCTCACGCTCCGAGTAGTAGAACTCCTCCTGGAAGCCACGACCTCTACCTCTTCCCCGTCCTTGCCCCTGCGCATTAACAAATCCGTTATTTCGACCATTTCTCTCCCCTCGTGGAGAGTGGTTCTCTTCAAAAATAGGATTATTGAAATTAGGGTTAGGAGGAGGGTTAGGATTTCGGACTTCCCTTTCATCATTAGGCGGCTCGTTACGCCTTTGATCACCTTGACCACTAAGGTTATTAGAACCCGTTGGTCTAGCCTCCAAAGCCGTCAGCTTATCCATCATCGCCGCCAACGTGGCGTTAAGAGTGTCCATTGTGTTGGTGAACAACGCGGCGGATATAGTTGCTTCGGAGGTGTTGTCATTGTTGCCATCGTTGGCATTGTTTGGGTTGTTAACCTATTGAGACATCGCAACTAAAGAAACACAGAACTATGTCAAGATTAGCAAAATAAAACAACCTCACTATGTGTCTCTCTCGCACTCTTCTCTCTAATTGGTATGACAAGCTTGTTGGGGCAATCCGCTTTGGGCAAATCAACACTCAAGCAAGGACTTAACAATCAAAGGAAAGTAATCAAGAGAAAGAACAAAGAACAAGCAACAAGGGACTCGACGCTTGCAAGATCACTCGACACTTGCAAAGACCACTCGACACAAATATGTAGACAACTCGACACACAAGCAAACTTGGACTTTTACCTCTTGTTTTGATTCAAACCCTTAGCAAGGATGTTGTAGTTGCAAGGTAGGGCTTAAAAAAAAAAATTTATGGTTTGGGAGGTATGTGTTTGAGAATTTCGATTAGGGCTATGAGATTTTCACCGAAATTGGTCCTTGAAGTTCTTGCACTAGACTCGACAATTCCTTTTTTTTTTTTTTTTTTTTTTTTTGAAAGCTTACTTTTGCCCCTAGTGAATTTTATCCTCCTAGGACTAAGCTTTGAATGCAAATTTGTTTTTTTTTTTTTTTTTTATAACTAATGCAAGAAACGAACAATGAAATAAAGGACTCTTGAAGATTTAGACTATGGTGAAAGAAAATAAAATTTGTATAGCCCTAATGAAATATATGATTGAGTTTAGGCTATTTTTGGTAATGAGATCTATGAAAGCCTTTTGTATAATTGATGATAGATAGCACAATTGTATCTACCAAAAAAAAATAAAAAAAAATGAGAATTTAAATTAGGCAATCAAGAAGATAGATCTAGGATAGAACACCACTAGGATTAGGAGTTGGCCGCAATTGACTAGGGAAGCACGCACAAATTAAGGCTGATGATGTCGGCTATGTATATGCACAAAGTTGATACGCACACACGGCTGAGTCGGCCTCAGTGGTCCTCGGCTAGGCTGTGTTTGGGCTAAGTGCAACCACAACAATCACGAACAAGGATTAGTAGCAATCAATTCAAAAATTCAAGAAGTAAAAATACCAAGAACAAGAAAGACTCTATTTTTTTTTTTTTGTAGGTTTTGTGTTTAGAGAATAACAAAAGACACAACTTTGATGTCGGAAACCAAAGCTCTGATGCCAATTTGATACGGGGTTAGCCGTAGGGTGGCCCGATCTTCGACAATCAAGACTCAAAGACAAGAACGGAAGCAAAAGACTCAAGAACAATAACAAAGACTCGAAATTGATAGTAAAGACACGACCGATAAGGACTGATTCGAACTAAAATAGAACGAGGCAAAGACCCCAGGCCTCCGTAGAGGGTAGGAACCAAATACCAACGACTATAAAGCCCGCCTCTACAACCTTACACAACCAAGCGGACAACTTGGAGGCACAAGGAGGGGACTTGTGATTACCTGGATCACCAAGCTCTCGCGAGGTTGACGAACTCAAAGCAAACCAAGCAGGATCTATAACCAATTTGCAATCAATGAGCAACGCTACGAATCGATTGACTTTCTCACAGATGTGTTTCACACAAAGGCTGAAATTTTTAATAATGAATAACGTAATGTTCAACAATGAGAGGCCGACCATTATAAACCTAGGAAAGCTCTTGGCCGAAATTAATTAATTAAAATAATAAAATACTAACTTAGATCATTAATAAAATAATCATAAAAGCATGTAGGATAACATAGCTAATTAAGTTTTCTAAGTTAACAATATAAGCAAGTTCAACGTCTTCACATAAAGGCTCAATGGCCCATTTCCAACAGTAGCTTCGCGCACGCCCGCGCAGACCCGGTGCACGCCCGCGCAGACCGGTGCACGCCCGCGCAGCCTTGGTGCACGCCCGCGCACTTCACGGCTGGTCTAGGCGCTTTCCAGCTTGCTTCCGGCGTCGGCAACCTGGGTTCCGATGCACATGTACGCCTTCATTGGTGGCTCCGGGAATTGGACCGCGCTCGAGAACAAGGCGTGACTCACAAAGAGGAATGAGTCGCGTTGGAGCTTCTTAGCTCGAGCTCTAGTCATCGGTCCGTCTCCGAGTATGATCGGTGCGTCCGGAGGTGTAGATGACGGTGTAGAAGATGGTCCCGCATCAAATCTAGTCGTCGCCATTCCTTTATCAACCATTACAAGGAGGCCTTTCGTCGCTGCCATCCTCCAGCTGTGTCTCCATCTAGTCACCCTAATTCGAAATGTCTCTCCAGGAAACTTGCAGCCTCCCTCCCAGCCCTACCCTCTGTGTTACACCTTCTATATCATCTGTGCAACCTGTAAATCTTGAAATTCGTACATCAACCTTCAATTTCCTCAAACACCAAAGACCGTGGCAGTTGGTACTGAAATTGAAATTGGTTTGGTTTGGGGTGTTAGTCATGAGGTGATTTAATTAAGGACGAAAAATCTAGAAATTAAGTGGTGGTGAAATTTGTGTTGAAATTGCAATTCTAAGTCAAATTGGGGAGTGAAATTACATTCTAGAACATCGACTAAACACATCGATCTGCGGATGATCTTCAAAAATTTTTTTGAAGAAAATAAAATTTGGAAAAAAGATGAATGAACGATCTCTCTTCGTGCGTTTAACAGGGTGTTTAAGTTGACTGCATAATTCTCTCTTGGGGACTATTGATTTTGTCGATATCCTTACGTCGAAATAGGGAATTGAGGATTGATAGAGTGCAAGAATATCGATCCATACTGATAGAGAGGTAGGAGATATAGAGGAGGCATCCGGCTGTCAGAGTGGGATTGAGAAGTTTTGGGATAATTGTTTAATTATTTTTTTTACAGTAGTTAATGGGTTAATTAATAAAAGAAACTAGTATGATTCCCGCGTCATGACGCGTTTTTTAAAACTAAAATATTAAATATTAAATATAAAAATATTATAAAATATTAATAAATGTTAAGATAAAGATCATAAAAAAATTACAACAAATATATCTTATAATTATCTCAGAAAATTATTTTTTAAAAATCTTATGTAAAGTATAATACATAAATATAGATATTTTAAATTACTCAATAATAATAATATCAATATCAGAAAAAACTGTAGATTGTGAATGTGGAAAGAAAAAACTCTCCCAAAAAACCATTCAACCCTAAACCCAAAATCCGCCGCCGCCACAGCTATAGCCTGTAGCCGCTCTCCTTGGCTCCGACAGCACATACCTCCGGCTAGTTCACCACCCTCTTCGACCTTTACTCGGATGGTGTGCTTGAAGATGAGATCTGTCGCCGCCGCCTCCCCTTCGTCCTCCGATGGCCATGTGCGACCGATCTCCGCCGCCCAGACCATCATTCACCGACGCCTCCCTAACTGCCCTCTCATCTATATTTCGTGCGATGGTGGCTCCAAGCGGTGTTGGGTTGTCGATCCGATCGATCACCTGACAGCCCGCTCCTCCCCACCCTCCGACGCCCCGCCACCTCCTCAACTCCACCCCCATCGCCATCCTCACCATCCTGGAGACCCTATCCTCCGCCGCCGACCTCCTCCTCACGGACCTCCTTCACTGCTGCTGTGCGGATGGCGTCGATTTCCTCGTCAACGTCCTCCGCCTCTCCCACCGTTCCCAGTTCCAGTTCCCACCCCTCCCTCTCAGGCACACTCCTCCTCTCGGTGCTGCCATCATGCAACCCCAAACCTTATTTAACAAATCAGTTTCAATCCCAGATTCAAACAAATTCCCCACTACCACTTCTTTACCACTAACCCATCACAAACCTCCAAACAAGCCTAACTATAAACTTTGCAACACAAAATTTTCACAAATCTTCCACAAATCTTTTTCATGCAATCCACAAATCTATTGCTGGTAGCCCAGATTAAATCTAATCCCCCCCCTCCTGAATCCCAAATTTAAAATCACTTCTCTACCTTAACTACCAAAAATCCCCAAACAAACCTGCGTTTATTTATTTCTAGATGCAGGTTTTGTTTATTAAATCTTCTTTAAAACTCTCTTTATTTTTCAAATTTTCATTTCTAGCAGCCTCAACTTGGACATTAGCACCTCGCGGTTGGGATAGATGGGAGCCTTCCTTCCAACTCGGAACCAGCCACAATCGTCACCACTTTCAAAGCCATCTATGTCAAGGTCAACAAATTGATCGGCTTGCATGCAAGCCGTCTAAGCCACCGGACCACACAATCACACATCAACAAACAAGGGCTCTAAGTTTAGACGTTTTACATATAAATTTATTTGTTATTGTAATCTTAGTTCTTAGCTTTATTTGTTATTGTAATATTAGTTCTTAGCTTGTTTTTTTTTTCGTTTTGACTGGCGACCCTCTGCGTAGGGTTTATCAAGCCATCTTTTAGATGGCTTCAAGATCGCTTTGTCGATCTAATTCTTGCCTACTGTCAAAAAAAAAAAAATAATATCAATATCATTATAACATTGTTTAAATGTGATGTGTTATAATCAATAGTTATGTTCAATGTTTTGAATTAAGCCCAATAGTTAGTAAAATTAAAGAAAAAGGAGAAAAAAGGGGAAAAAAAAAGAAAAAATGAGAATTAAAGAAAATCAAAGAAAAATGGAAAAAAAAAATAATTGGTCAAGATTTCTAAAATGCCTCTAAGATTGACACATCTTCCTAAAGTCTTCTAAATTAAGAGTTTATATAGAATCTGGAGAGTGAGGATAGAGACAAGTCGTCGGGATGACCATTGACAAGACCGATACCACAAATTTGCAGACAAGTACTTTTTCATTTTCGCTGGTTCCATCCCACTTATCTCAATTAAACTGACCCTGTTCATCGAATTAACATCGGTGATTAATTTGATCCTTTTACAAAGTCAGCCTTTGCGTTAATTAGGGTATTGTTAAATCTTAATTAATCAGTCGACGGTGAACGATGGCTAAGAGGGACGAGAGAGAACGATGCCCGAGTTGCCGATGATTAAGATTTGCGTTAATGGAGATTTCAACAGGCGCCATAGAGAGGGTTGACTTTGATTAACTATCCCATCACTTGCACTAATTAGGTTATGGTTAATTATCCCATCAACTGGCGTAGTATTAGATTACCCAATTCATAACTTCACCGATTAATTGAATTGGATCTTATTAGTTTTAAGCTTGGCTAGGGTTTTTTAGCCTCGATCTGTTTTTGAGTGGAAAAGGATTTAGGTGTAATTTTTTAATATTTATCTTGTCAATAGTCATTTTATCATCTTGACAGAAGCCCTTCTATTGATTTTCATTAGGAAGATACAAGGAGATATCTAATTAGGAGAGGATCCCAATCCAGTGTACAAATTACGTTTAAATGTGGACTAATTATTTCTGTAAAAGATGATTTAAAGTATAATTAATTGAATGAAAATTTCACGAGGTACCCCTGAGGTAAGGCTTAATTTATGGGGTGCACAACTATTTGACATATTTCATCTGGTACCCCGAGGTTGTTATTTGTCTCACCTCATACCCTTCACAGTAAACATTTAACATTCCGTTAGTTTTTTTTTTTAAAGAAAATCATTTATTTCATCAAATTGAAAAGCAATACATAACTGAACAAATCCCCAATCAACTTGATAAACCCTAAGCGATGAACAAACAGATGAATCATCTGTTTGTCTCCCGAAAACCCAATTTGTCTCGTAAGTTTATTTAAATATACCAATTTGTCTTTATGGCCGAATATATAATAGGGAGAAGTCGATTACTTAGGCATCGCATTTTCGGTTGCTTGAAATGCCAGCGCAATGAAGCAAAACAAGGTTTTGTTTTGAATATCCAATCTAAAGTCATTGTCACCTTATCGCTTTTAACAAACCAGGTATGTGCCTTCTCATTTTTGGTTTTCTTTTTTCTTTTTGAAGTATACAATTGAAGGGTTTGACTTTGAGAGTTTTTAGTCAAATTTATATAGATAATTTTTCAATAGGTAGGTTTTGAATTGGCATCCCTTATGATTTTAAAGACATACTTTTTAGGCTTCAATTGAAGCCGCCATTTCTCGGTAAAACAAAAATTCAGCCGCCATGTCTACCCGGCCATGTCGTTGTTAATGTTGCTCAGCGTAAGTGTGCCAAGTATCGGGATTTGTGCACGGCGGCTGGTTATGGTTTCTTACCCTTCTTCTTCTCTTCATTGGGGAGTTAGATACGGATGTTGTTGCCTTGCTGAAGCGGATTCAAAAATTCTCGGTATCTCATGATGTTGGGGCTCGTGCTGCAGCTTATATATATTTTTTACTAGAGTTAGCTTTGTTATCGCTAAGGGAGTGGGCGCCCGGGTAATATCTCGGTTGCCCACTAATTTCTTGTAAATCTATTTTTTATTATTATAATAATGATAATAATAATAATAATAATAATAATAATAATAATAATAATAATAATAGGTTAGTTTTAATAAAATTTGTACATAGTTTTTATCAAATTTTTATTAAAAAAAGAGGTTAATTAGTTTTAATTAAAAAAAAAGAGGTTAATTTGTGTAGTTGCATTGTCTGCATTTATTAGCTATAGGTATGCCCTACAATGTTTATCATCCAATTTCTTTTGACATTTTCTATTTGTTTCTATTGATAATATTGTTTGAATTAAGTGTGCTCACTATTGGGTTAGATTGGGGTTGGTGCTACCTTGGTTGGATATTCGATCTTTAATAAAAATTCAACCCTTTGATTTCAAAGGAAGAATAAAAGAGATAAGAAATGTTTCATATATTCTTATAAAATTATATCGATAGTATAAAAAATAATCCATACCTGTTGACAAATTCTATTTGTTTTCTATGGCACGGGCCATACACTAGTTATAGGTGAAACCAGGTTACAAATTCTTTTCCAAAAAAAAAAAATTGCTTTTCTTATTATTATTAAGAGAAAATCCAAATATTTTCATTATTCATTATTTAAAATTGGAAAATTCTGTTTGGTGCCCCTGAGTTTATGACAATTCCGGGTGGTGTCACACAATTTTTTTGTTCGGATGGTATCCCTGTGTTTTTTTCAAAAGTTTGGCTTATGCCCAACACTCGTATTTTCCCCCATTTTAATGAATAAAACCACTCTTAATGGAAAGAACTACACCCACATCCTTTGTCGAGTAGCTGAAACAATATGACAATAGCTGAAAAATAGAAGTAATAATCTGTAATATGAGATAATATGAAACATGAGCAATCTAAAACAAAAACAATAATTAGAAGCACTCTAAAAAGAAAAGCAATAATACCTGAGAAAGTGAGAAACAAACCGAAGCAACGATATGAAATCAACGGATTCAATAAGGTCTTCAAACTAAAATGACAGTCGAGAAAAACAGAAAAGGAATACACAAACATATGTATATGGACGAACACCTATGGCAACCCGACGCTGCCTCCGCCTCCAGGTGGATTTCTAGGTGGATGAATAGAAATCGAAGGATTTCCATCATGAGTTGGGCTCCATAATCCTACTTTAAGTCGAAGCTCTCTTCTAGGCAACACTCCCAGCTGGGAGCGTGCTCCTCTGAGCTCAGAAGCCATTGCATCCAAATCGATATCGAATTTTCGGGATACGGCAAGGGAATACGAATTCTCGGACACCATCACTCCATTAATTAACACCAGAACTAGCAACGTCCATTTAAACCCTCGGATATTCGCTAATGTCGCCCCCATCTCTCTGATCGGTCGATCGATCAGTCTCCTCCCCCGAGTATCTTAACTTGCGTGTGTTTTTGTTGAAGCTGTGATCAGTTAAAGATCAAACTCCATGATGAATTTATAGAGGCGCGTAATTTTGAAAAGTACGCTGGTACTGGCAAGTGCGTAGGAGAGGATCAAAATCATCAAATATTCAAATGCTTTTTATTTCACCCTTTTGATTGTCAAACACGTCTTTTTTGGTGTCTACTGTACTCTACCATGTGTTGTCGCCTTGTGGGGTTAGCATTGACGGATTGGGAACGGGGACCGATAAAAAAAAATTTGTGATTTTTTTTTTAAATTTTTACGAATTTCAGTAGGGGTGGGCACAAATCCCGCAAATCCCGTCCCGTCCCGTCCCGCATCCCGTCCCGATCCCGGTGGGATTTAGAAAAAAAAAATTCAATCCCGTCCCGCAAAAAATACGTGGGACGAAGAGTTCTCATCCCGCAAATCCCGTCCCGTCCCGCATATATATATTAAATTAATATCTAAAAATATATTTATATTATATATATTAACATTTATTTAAACCCTATAATGTGTTCATCAATAATCAAATATACATATAGAATACCTAATAGTCTAACATAGTATTAAAGTGTCTGTTCAAAAATTTTTGAGGCATTAATTGAAAAATAACATGTAATATAAGTATTACAGTGGCTATCACAGTGGCTATTAGTTTTTGCTAAAACAAAAATGAAATATAGCATGTAGTCTAATATAGAAAACTCGTAATATAGTCATAAAAACTAGATATTTGTTTTTTTTTTAAATAATAATAACATATAATATAATTATACAATAATCAAATATACAAACAGAGTACCTAATAGTCTAATATTTTATGTATTACAGTGGCTGTTCAAAAAAATATAGTATTACAGTGTTTGCTAAAACAAAGTTCAATGACCGAGATTTTGTTTTTGTAAAGCAATTTTTTCTCAAGGAATTATATAGTATTATGAGAGGGACAAGTTCCGTCCCGTCCCGATCCCGTCCCGTCCCGCGAGTGATAAGACCCGGCGGAATTTGAAAAAAATATATTCAATCCCGTCCCGATCGCGTCCCGCAAAAAATACGAGGGACGGGACGCGGGATTACCCCAATCCCGTCCCGTCCCGTCCCATGCTCACCCCTAAATTTCAGTAATAAAAGAGTTTAAAAAGGGTAATGAATTAATAAGAAATCTTAATGAGTATTTGCTATCTTGATATAT
Organism: Persicaria maculosa; assembly: GCA_963922045.1. Taxonomy (NCBI): domain Eukaryota; kingdom Viridiplantae; phylum Streptophyta; class Magnoliopsida; order Caryophyllales; family Polygonaceae; genus Persicaria; species Persicaria maculosa. The sequence continues at coordinate 7,238,270 of OY998255.1, read as the reverse complement.
GGTTCAGAACTCTTTTCCCTGGCTTTTTTTCTCATAATTTTTATTTCTCTTAATTTCTTACTATTAAAAATGGCTAATTAAATAACAAATTTATATTTTCATCAATATGTTTAAACAAAAACATCTATTATTATATTTTATATATAATAAATGAGAAGTCGTATGAGAAACAGGGTGGCTTTTCCTTAGAAGTATATGAACCAAGCACATTTTTTTTAAAAGAAATAATTAATATATGTACAAGATAAAATTAGATATATCTATTCAATCAATCAATATATCAATATATGCATAAGATAAAATTTTATTCTAACTCTATTTATTCACTATATATATATATATATATATATATATATATATATGCATGAGATAAATTTTGACCAAATTTGATTAGATATGGATATATTTTTAGAAGATATTAAACAAATTTAAATACTATTATTTAAGATAAGATTTAATAAGTAATATATGCATAAGATAAAATTTGATTCTAAATCTATTTAATCCATATATCTATATGTTCAGAAGATAAATTTGACCCAATTTGATTATATTTGTATATATGTTTAGAAGATATTAACGAATTTTAAATACTATATAAGATAAGATTTTACCTATTATATAAGATAAAATTTTACCTATGTAAAATATGTAACCCATTTTAGATGATGTATATAATAGATATAATAAATGATAAGTTTTTAGACATATATATATTTTGGAAAGAATTTACCCAATTTTGTGAGATTTTGATAATAATTATATAAAAGTTTGATAATACTTTCAATGTATTAATGAGAATCAATAGTAATTTTATTTAAATTGTGTAACAATTCAAAAGTGTTGAAATAAATTAATTAGCTCTCTGAACATGTATTTATATTAAATTTATTTAAATTGTAAGAAAACCACACTATGCGGGTACTGAACTAGTTGATTTAATATAAACATTAAAAAATTCTTGTTTTTTTAATTTTTATTTTTCTTAATTTTTTCTATTAAAAGTTATTATTTAAATAATAAATTTAAGGTTTTTTCTAAGACATTTAAATAAAAATAATTTTAATATATACATGACGATACCCTGAATTATTAAGAGTTTCCCACCATATAAATTGAACCCCGGTACGCAGGGGCGGAGCCAGGGCTCAGTCCAGGGGGCTCAAATTTTTTTTTAACAGAGTTCATGAAAGGGGAAATCAAAAACAAAAAAAAATAGGGGCCAACAAAGGGTTTTTTGGAGGTTAAAAAAATCAAATAATGAGTGCTAAATGATAATAGATGATGTATATAATAGATATAATAAATGATAAGTTTTTAGACATATATATATTTTGGAAAGAATTTACCCAATTTTGTGAGATTTTGATAATAATTATATAAAAGTTTGATAATACTTTCAATGTATTAATGAGAATCAATAGTAATTTTATTTAAATTGTGTAACAATTCAAAAGTGTTGAAATAAATTAATTAGCTCTCTGAACATGTATTTATATTAAATTTATTTAAATTGTAAGAAAACCACACTATGCGGGTACTGAACTAGTTGATTTAATATAAACATTAAAAAATTCTTGTTTTTTTAATTTTTATTTTTCTTAATTTTTTCTATTAAAAGTTATTATTTAAATAATAAATTTAAGGTTTTTTCTAAGACATTTAAATAAAAATAATTTTAATATATACATGACGATACCCTGAATTATTAAGAGTTTCCCACCATATAAATTGAACCCCGGTACGCAGGGGCGGAGCCAGGGCTCAGTCCAGGGGGGCTCAAATTTTTTTTTAACAGAGTTCATGAAAGGGGAAATCAAAAAAAAAAAAAATAGGGGCCAACAAAGGGTTTTTTGGAGGTTAAAAAAATCAAATAATGAGTGCTAAAGGGGAGAATCGAACTCAAGACCCTCAGTCTCCTCATACACAGCTACTACCAATTGCGCTGCCATGTAGTTTTGTCTAACTACCACCTTTTTACTATATAAACACATATATATTTAAATTTTTTATTTTTTTTCCAGGGGGGCTCGAGCCACCACATGCCCCCTGCCGGTACGATTTAAAAAAAGTGAAACCATATTACGTACGACGTATATACGAATTAAACCAAAAGTTATGTCGGCAAAAGGTAAACGCAAAGGTGATTGAATATGTATATGTAAATATACATATTCGATCAGTGGAAAAACCAGGATAATGAAGAAGGGGTGCTTCAGATCTTGACAATGGGGGCTCCAGATCTCGCCAATGGGTGCTATAGAGAAGCCGATCTCCTCCAGTTCGACGGCGTTCGGCAGCAAGAGGAGACAGAGAGAGGATCTGAAGAAATCTCATGCGAGGTTTTCTCTGGAACGACGCCGGAATAATCTAGATGCCTCCACAGTTTCTCCCTCCCACGCTTGAAGTGGTTCGTGTTGGGTACCCGGGTATCCGACACGAAACTGAATAGCTTAACCGTGTCGGATACCCGGGTTTAGACGGTTCGGATACGGTTTGGGGTATTTGGGCTTAACGGTTCTAGGTACCCGACACGATTAACCGGTTCGTGTCGGGTACCCGGTTATGCACACCCCTATTCTTTGTAGCACCCATTGTCGAGATCGACTTCTCTGTAGCACCAACGGAGATCTGAAGCACCCATTGTCGAGATCTGGAGGAGCAAACAAAGGGTTTCCATGTCCGGTGTCCCAAAGAGGAGGAAAGAAAGGCGAGCCTTTAGCACCAAAGGAGATCTCGCCGGCGCTCGCTCTTCAATTTAGAGGAACAAGCTAGGGCTATTTGGAGGAGCAAACAAGGGGTTTCCGCGTCCTGTTCCCAAAGAGAAGGAAAGAAGGGCGAGTCTGAATCACCAACGGGGATCTCGCCGGGAGTCGCCGCCGCTGGCTCTTCGATCCGGAGGAACAAGAGGAAGAGCTGCCACTGGCTCTTCGATCTAGAGGAACAGAGACTGAATACTTAAATTGAAAAAAAAATCGAGTTTGTTTTGTAACGAGAGAGAGAGAAAAAAAAATTGGATTTCAAGTTGCAAGGCAGGATTCGAACCTCGGATCAGTAGGGAAATTCCAAAACCCAGCGTCCCTCCAACCAGCTGAGCTAACAGAGCATATTGTCAACTATGGGATTCTTTCTTTGCTTATATTATACCAAACTGTCTAAAATTTTAAAAAATAAAATAAAATTAAACGGTTCGTGTCGGGTACCCGATAAGACGATTTGCCCGACCCGAACACGAACCGTTTAGAGCCGTGTTTTCTCGGTTCGTGTCATTATCGTGTTGTGTTTTTTTGGTTTCGGGTTTTTTCGTTTCGTGTTTTCGTGTCATGTTTTTGGTTTCGGGTTTTTCTGCACACCCCTATGCAAGCCCCCCCTGCAAGCCCACTCTCGCACGGATGTCGATCCTCTCGTCCACGACCATGGTCTTTTGGTGGTTCACAAAATTATTTTGGATATAAATAAATTTTAAAAAAAATTAAAAATATTTTTAGAATCTATACCCTTATATTGATATATTTATAAAATTTTATTATAAAAATTCATATTTTAATAATATAGATAATTAAAATATTGATTATCTTAGAAACTAATTTTTACTATTTTTTAAAAAATGAGTTTTCATAATAAAATTTTATAAACATATCAATATAATGTGTAGAATTTATAGAGGGATAAAACCCTAATAGAATGGTGGTGGAAGCCTCACATTAGAGAAGACAAACACACATTTATAATGAGTGATGATAAGTTCACCGCTAATTTTTACTATTTACACCGCAAAGTCACCGCATAGGTATGCGGTGGCTTAATCACATTTTCCTCTCACCCACCGCATAGGTATGCGGTGGGTGCGTTGACCGTATGCCGACCCACCGCATATACACGCGGTGGGTTAGGGTATAACGGAGTTCGTTATGCCTAAATCCGATTGATTCCAAGATATCCGAAACCCACCGCATACCTATGCGGTGGGTTTTGTGAATTTTAAAAGATTTTTAAACAACCCACCGCATAGGTATGCGGTGGGTTTGTTACCCTTGCGGTAACGGTAAAAAACCCACCGCATACATATGTGGTGGGATGTTACCGCGGATGGAGCCCATTATAAATATGCGGGCGGGCCCCATTCTCCGACATACTTTCCGACTCTTCTCGGATTCCAATTCCTGTCTTGATTTCCGAGCCCGACTTTGGTTCCGTCGTTTCTCCCATCCCTCTTTCTACCCCCCCTTGTATCCGAGTCTCGAGATGGTGAAAGACAATCGTGAAAAAGATGTGTCTCATGGTGTCGGTCTTTTTCGGAGACATCCGTTATAGGTAACAACAAACCCTATATAAAAATCGAATGCGTATGTTTTAAGCGGAATGAGATAGTGTTAACGTATTATTGTTAATGTAGCCCGAACCGACTATTCAGAGGAGGAGGACGACAGACGCCCCCGCACAGCCTGAGCCACAACCTGAGCCTCAGCCTAAGCCACAGCCACAGCCTGAGCCACAGCCTGAGCCTCAGCCTGAGTCACAGCCTCAGCCTAAGGTATGTTAAAATCATTTACTAGGTGTAGGGAAATTGAAATCGAATAAGTAATTTTTCTGTTATCTTAGAAAACGATAGTATTAAGTTGAAATCATTAATAAAGCGTAGGGAAATCTTGCAACATTTAGTAAGTCATACGATACAGTATCATATTTGAGCGATAGGATTTCGACAAATATTTTTTATTTTGCACAGTCCACATTATCGAGGGGGTTAGGAGAGAGGGTGGTTTTGCAATCTGCTAGGAGGGTTGCCGCTAGGGAGAGACATATGTTGGAAGATGTAGTGGCTCCTATGGAGATAGATACTGACGCGGTAGGTGATAATACTAGGGATGCTGTCAGGGACAGCTAGACGTTGGAGGATGTAGTGGATCCTCCGAAGAGGGATAGTGAGGCGGTAGGAGCTGATACTGGGGTTGAGCCATCGATTCAGTCAGGTGTTGACCACAGTGACGGTTTGGGGCTATTGATAGGAGGAAATCAAGAATTGCAATAAAATATAAATAAACTAAGGCAAACCAGATTCCGTCCCTTGCAAATAATTACAAGACTTCCTCCCGATGCAGTAGTGGGAAGTCAAGATCGATCCACGAGGAAGCGTGTCAGCGGATCCTAGACAGCGGTGAAATCTCACGGACAGAAGTCGACCACAGGTTGTCGATCTCGACTAGGGTTAGTCGATAGAAGATCGGACAAGTCGAACAGTGCAGCAGCAGTCGCAGGTGTTGGTCGATATCGAGTACAGCTTACTCGATATCGAGGAGGCTCGTCGATGTCGAGGATGGTCTTGGTCGAACACCTGCACAGGAGAAGCTACGACGATCTAGGATCGGGAATTAGTAACTCGATATCGACCAGAAGTTGTCGATATCGAGGAAGGCAGAAAGTAAAAACGAAATAAAGTAAAAACAAATGCTTTGGGATTCGAAAACTATGTAGGAAAGACTTCCAAGATTGGGGTTTGCGACAACGATAACCAAGCATGCATAAGGCAAGAATAAAACAGATAATCATATAATTCGCATCGAAGGACTAAGCTTTCGCCTTTTCCAACAATTAGACAACTCTTTCAAGAAACCCTAATTGTCTCTACCGATTTTATGTTTACAATCCAAGTTGTTAGCATGGACCTCCATTAGATGGGTAATAAACACATAACAAGTAGTAGATGCTCAAAATATGATAAAAGTCAGATTTTTACCTCAAACACGCAGGGCTATCGTCGGGCTCGCCCCAACCCTAGAAGTGGGTGGACTACTCGCGCTTCATTGCAATCGCAGACATTGATTGAAAGGAAATAACTACTTGCATTAAATCAAACAGAGCTTACAACCAAAGGAAGCCAATTCCGCTCTCGCTTCACCAACTCCTCTTGGCCACTCACTCTGTCTCTCTATCTACTACTAATTGTCGTGTGATTGAATTCCATAAAACTCAGCCCCCTAAGGCTTTATTTATAGGCTTCTAATCCTTGCTATTCAAGGATAGAAATCTCTATCTATATCTAAATCTATATCTAAAAGCTTTAAAGATAAATAAATGGAATAACATAATTAAATCTAAAAAGGGAAATTATATATAAAATCCTAAAATATCTTCAAGTGGATAAATCTTCTCCTCCATGGATGGTTGTTGATAGATTTGGATAGAACTCGGACATCTTCGGCCTCAAGAAATCCAAAACCGTGTAGGACAGCTCAAACCGTGTAACGCGGCTTCGGACATCTTTCCTCGATCTCGAGTAACTTACTCGATCTCGAGTAACTCGGACGTCGACTTCAGCTTCAGCAGCATGGTCGACTAGCTCTTCCTCGGACTGGCTCAGATCTGTGATGTGGGTGTACTCGATATCGACTAATGTTGTCAATATCGAGGAGCTGGGTCCATCGACTTACTGGCCTGACTTTGCTCGAGTAACTGGTTCTCGACATGCTCGGAAGTGTGGCCTTCAGGTGTTGTCGATATCGAGTAAGTAACTCGATATCGAGGACGGTGGCTTCATCGACTTGGCTGGCTCGGCATGTCGGGTAGCTCCTTCTCGACAAGGCTCGGACATATTGACTCTGGTCTTGTCGATATCGAGAAGTTTCCTCGATATCGAGTAAGTGTTGCCCGACAGGTTTTCGTCTTCGGCTTCTCGACATGGTGATCCTCGATCAGTGATGTGCCCAGACTCCTTTGTCGATATCGAGGACTAATACTCGATATCGAGTAAAGTGTGGCCTCCGTCTTTGCTTCTTGGTTTTCTCCTGAAATGGCTCCATATTCTGCAATATTAAACAGAAACTTATGTAGATCTCGATTTCTGGCAAATAAACATATACTACATAAATTCGACATATTCCCAACCCGAAATATGCAAAGTGTATAGAATATGGAACTAAACTGTGCATAAAAACATGGCTACTTTAGAGACATCAGGGGCATACGTCACAGTTGTCTATAGAGAATTATCAGAGTCTGGTGCAGATTGAGCTGGATTTGATGACTGACCGCACCGATGACCCAGTGATGCAGTCGGCCGAAGAGTCTAGCCGAGCGGAGGGTTTTGAGAGGATGCAGGAGTACCTACGGGGGGACCCAGCACAGCAGGCTGGCGCTGAGCGAGTGGATGAGCAGTTGTAGACTCAGCAAGACGGTTATCAGGCGTACTTTGGGACTGCGTTTGAGAGCGACCTGCTGAACTCGTATGACGACTCGGCACCTCTGCTCGGAGATGTGGGTGGTGGGACGACTCATGCTCGAGCGGGAGACCAGGAGTCATGGGTCGTCGGGCAAATAGATTTTACGTCGTTCACACCGTTAGTATCTACGGGTGGGGCGATGACGCCGGAGAGTCAGCATGCGGCGCCACCGGCGACACCTAGGAGCTCAAAGCCTGAGCCGATTGCTGGGAGTCAGGAGAGGGATGTATGAGGACATACGAGGGAGTCAGCGCGGCCTACTGAGCCTACTGCACCTCCGACGCATGAGTCGACTATTCCTCTTATTAGGACACTGCATGATCCGATGTGGGGGACATCTAACGATGTTGGTCAGGACAGGGGAGGAGATGAGGTGGCACATACCCCCGTCCGTGGAGTGCAGCGGAGGCGGAGACAGCGTGGCGAGGGAAGTAGTGCAGGGGGTGATAGGTAGCATGGCGAGCCTAGAAGCTCTGGGGTACTTTAGCCCGAATGGCCAGGGGGGCCTCATACCGTTTCACTTTTGAGAGATTACGAGGCACACATAGCTCAGGCCGTATGGAGACGGGAGGAGGAAGCCTTGCGGAGGGGTGTGCGTGTGCAGAGACGGGGACAGTGGCTGGGCCTGGTAGAGGCGCTGTTGGAGGTGGATGGACGGGAGTCCTGGTTTCCCGCAGTGCATGACAGTGGCCTCTGGGAGCTGAGAGATTTTGAGTGGGATCATGTGGATCACAGTCTGATCAGTGCGTTTGTTGAGCACTGGCACCCCGAGACGAATAGTTTCCACTTTGCATGGGGAGAGATCACTATCACACTGCACGATGTCTTCTTCATACTTGGGCTGGGTTTGGACGGAGAGCAGTGTATTCATGTGGATGACGTGGCCGCCGGGAGGGAGACGGTTGGGGACTTGTACGGCTTGACTCAGCACGAGCGGGAGAGCGCCTTCGGCCATGGAGGCCCCATTGTTCAGATCCTCCTTTAGAAGATAGCACCGATGCGACAGAGGGTGCGAGATGGTGCCCCACTTCAACATGATACGGAGTGCATCGTGGCAGTTGCGATGGGGATTATTGCGTCTGCGATGCTGTTTATCGACAAGTCGGGCGCAAGAGTGCTTCCGGAGGTGCTTCGTCGGTTTATGGATGCAGCACTGGTTCCGAATCTGTCTATAGTGGCAGGGGTCTTTGCGTGCTTGTACCGAGGATTGGGCGAGGCGACCAAGGAGTTCGCCAAAGAGATGGACGGTTGTACGAAACTGTTGCTGGTAAGTCATTCGTTTTGTGATTATGAAAATTTTCCAGTTTTATCATTAAGTTACAATGACTATGTCGCTGATAGTATTGTTCCATTGTAGGTATAGATATGGCTGTATTTTCCGGTGTTCAAGGTTGGCATGACGCTCGATCGGAGGCTATCTCGGGATCTGCGGCACGGGGTGAGGTACGTCCAGGTGACGACGCCTTGGACCACTACGATGTCCCGGGATGATAGGCCTCGCATTGAGCGACTGGCTGTTATGCGGCGGAGGCTGGATGAGATGACTATCGACGAGGTACGAACACATTTTACTTCCGAACTTACATTTGTGAGACAATAAATTAGATTTTCAACATTTGAGTCGTATTAACAATTTATAGTACATTGCAGATCGATTTCATGCCCTTTGGTAGGCACTTGGATTTCGATGGACATCTGCGTCTGTCTCGATATAGGGGTACCATCCGTTGGTTGTTCGAGGAGGAGCCATATATGCCGGACCGTGTGCTGCGACAGTTTGGTCGGGTTCAGCACATTCCTGCTGATCCGATCGGACCTAGCAAAGCACACAGGCCGAAGTCCGTCAAGGGCAAGAAGGAGGCGTTGTTCCACGCGGCCGACAACTACTGGGCATATAGGTTCGATCATCTGTTCCCCATGGAGGAGTTGCCACGGACCTCTGCTGAGTACCCATATGGCGTGGCCGATGACTATGTGGAGTGGTTACACTGCTATAGTCATCCATACATACTTCCTAACACTCCTCGACACCAGCCCATCATCCCGCCGTCGCCACCCCCGCTGACGATTATTGAGCAGCGACACCATGCTACTGGGTTAGAGATTCAGCGACTCAGGTCCCTAGGAGTTCAGTTGACAGATGCACATTTGCAGCGCATCTATGAGCAATTTTGGGCTGACCCACCGCCGTGACGGTTCGATCTGGGATGATGTAGTTGGTTGTTCGTTTAGCTGTTAGATGACTTTTTTGGTAGTAGTTGGTAGTTTGGATTGATTTCGTTGTTCATAGTGTTTTGAGTTTGGATTTGCTGGCTTGTTAGCGTTTTGGATCGATTTCAAATTTGTATATTATGCCAGTACACAACTTTCATTTTGAGCTCTTAAGTTATCGCTTCAATATCATGATTCGAAACGAACTTTTTAAATTACATTAGACCGCATACAAGCCTAATATAGTCATGGGTTACGTACACTAGCCTGATCTAGCTTCATCGTCAAAACCTTTTTTTCCTCTTCCAAAACTGCAACTTGACTCTCCAGCATATCAATCCGCCAACAGGCTTGTTGGTTTTCGACAAGCAACGACCGATTTTCCTCCCGTAGTCTCTTTATTATCGCCTCCACCGTCTGTGAGCGTGGACTTCCCGTGTACAGAACCGCCTCAAACTCTTCCATCGTGCCTTGACGTATTATGTCGTTGCTTGAGTTGTCGTGCTGTCGTCCGACATGTTGATGTGTGGTAACATGTCGTGGGACTGCAAATATATATAGGGTCTTCAGCAGAGCACTCCCACCCCATAGGTATGCGATGCCCCACCGTATACCTATGCGGTGGGGGCACCGCATACCTATGCGGTGGTTGTGTCTATAAAAATACGACCCAATGCCAACGGACATCCACCACATCGGCGACAATGTATTCCGAACCAAAACAAGTTCCACGTGAAGACCTGTTCACCAGACACTACAACAAGGAGGCGCTCGGAGGCATCGCTTTCATCGCAACGTGTCATCACTGTGGCCATCGCCACACAGTGACGAACAACCTGCAACACGGTCATCTGAAGAGGCACATCAACAACAAGCATGCCGACAGGATCTAGGATTTATGCGTTTATCAGACGTAGTTGAAGTGGTTCGTTTGTACTCATCTGATGAAGTCGTTGTTATTGTTGTCTATGTAGTCGTTTGTTTGTCGTCTTTGTAGTTGTAACAATGTTGTTATAATAAAATGGCGGCTTAGTACCGTCTTTGTGTGATGTCTTTTCCATTGCAACTTATTTACCATTCCCATTGCAAAATATTTACCATTATGACCTGAAATTCAACAATCTTAATCCGAAGGAGATTTTGATTAAAAGGTTTCATTGCTTACAACTGAAACTACAACATTTGTACGACATACTACATACTTCGTAATTCACGTCTAGTAACTATCTTCACCCGATGACTTCTGCTTAATGGAAATTACAATCTTCATTTCGTTGAATGCATAATACCTTTCGCCTGCGTTGAATGCTCTCAGCTTTCGGATGACATGATCACATAGCCCCTCAGCTCCTTCAATGTAAAGATCATAACGACAATATCTCCTAATGTGATTCACGATCCACGCCTCCGCATCTAAGTAATACGACTCCGAAAACCCTCTGTCATCATAACAATGCGCACAAGCAAACTCGATGGGATAAGGTACGTCAGTGTCCGTCTCGAATTGACACTGAAGTATAACGCACGAATTTCCCGCAATGTAAGCTGGATGCCTGCAGGTGCATTCCTCCGGCCACCGTGGCTCCGTGCATCGAATCAACATAACCTCGTACTCCAAATCACCTGCCGTTCGCCGGTCTGTGTCTAAGTTGTTGACCATTTTGTGTTTGCCTTTTCAGCCCCACTGGTGTCTCTGACGGGATTTATAGGCAAACACCGTATACCTATGCGGTGGGAACACACCACATACATATACGGTGTGTGGACCGGTCCAGTCCGGTCTGGCCTTTAGATCGGCATTAATACGGCCTGTGACCCACACACCGTATAGGTATGCGGTGTGCACACCGCATACTTATGCGGTGTGTACACAGGGGGCTACAGACCCAGTGTAAAGGCTCGGATTTTTAAATAATAAATTTTAATAATTATGTCAAAAATTCGGATATTTGAGAATCCTCATATTCGCCTCCGAACATATTTTATATTATTTTAATTAGATATATTATTATTTTATTTTATTTGTAAAAGTGGAATAAAAATCTGTTCTCGAGCACCAAGTTCCGATTTTAAAAATCCTTCCGGCATCGATTTAGAATTTGGATTTTGACGGAATTTGATTCCGATTTCGAGCTCTGAATTGAGAATTTAATTCGATTTCGATAGTCTTAAATATATAATTTGAAAGTACGATTAATTTTATCTATTCGTTCGGTTCTAAAACTTAAGTTATTCGTCGGAGTCGGGATTAACGGGTTCGAATTTAAATATCGGATATAGTCTTTGCATTTATATGTTGGGACCATATAACCTCTTTTCTTTCCCTTCTCTCTCGTCCTCTGATTTCTGTTGAAGGCAGATTCCCTTGCCCCTTGCATTTGAAAAACACAGCTCACCTTCTTGTCTTCTTCCCCTTGTTGATTGATTCCCTTGCTGCACTCTCACCTCAGCTCTGATTTTTGTTGTTATTTCAAACACACAATTCTTTTTTTTTACTTCTTTCTCTGCACTCCCTCTCCAATACACACACCACCCCAAAGCTCCAAACTTTCCTCTAGTTCAGCTTCCCATCTCAACTCCTTTTCCTTCCTTCCTCAGATGTCCGAGGGCCGAGCTCGGAGCGCCACCAGAGCACCACCATCGCGCCACCGCTCCTCCTCCTTCCCCTCTCTGTCGAGCCCAGAAGCAGCGGCATCCCGGTGGTGCACACCCTCCCCCGCGACTCTGTTCTCCCGAGTCCAGGAGCAGAAGCCGGTGCCGATGCCTTCCCGAGCACCTCCCTTCCCTGTTCTTCCCATTCGAACCGCCGGTAAGCTCCCTCCCGCCTTCGATCGAAAATCCTGAGCAAAGTTCCTCCTTTCTCACTCTCACCTTCAATCTAGGCCGAGAAAGACACAGCCTCGCCTCCTTCGAAGCCGGGCGCGACTCCGACGACGTTTTTCGGTGAAGAATCCGACCTCCTCGGTGAGCTTTCTTTCCCTTCTTCCTCTTTCCTCTTGTTCCAGTTCTTTGGGGTTGGTTCTGTTCGGAATCGATGTTCGGTTGGGCGAGGTTTTGGTCGGAGACGGGACGCCGGCGAAGCCCTGCCTTCCTTTCTTCCCTCCGTCTCGTTTCCGTGGTGGCGGCCCTGTTCTTTGGGTTGAAGAAGGGTTTAAACCCGGTTTCCCCCTTTCTTTTCTTATTTCCTGAACCGGTTCATTTTTTTAAAAGAGAAATGGGTTGGGCTTGTTTGGATCCGAAAATTTAAGGGACATTGGGCCGGGTTTCTTCTTCTTTTCTTTTCTTCATCCGGGTTTGGGCTGCTGGTTAATAATGGGTATGTTTGGGTTATAAGTTATTATTGTTAAATATGTTGATATTTTGTATTATGTTATATCGATATGTGACATGATTTTATATTATGTTGTTGTTAAATGTATTTTATTGATTGTTATATTATTCTACCTTGGGAAAATATTTTCTGGAGTCTTATATATCCTAAAATTGGTTTGAAAATGGTATTATTTGAGATAAGTATTGTGTGATGTTTGAATATGTAAAATTGGGAAATTCGAATGATTTATTTATAAATATAGATGGTGTTTATTTTAGTCATGTATTATAATAAATTATTTAAAAACAGATTTTCAAGTTTCGAAAATATCTCTTTAAGTATTTGTTGTTTAAACCAAAATGCCGGAATTAATGTTATAATATGATTTTGAGAGATTGGTCTTAAGGATTTAAAGGATTTCATTTTCTTGTCGGGATTCCTTAACTTGGTTTTAAGATCAAGTTTGGTTATGGAAATGATCTTGTGAAGTGAGTATTGATGGGATTAAGTTGATCGGATGGCTTCGTTTGGTGTTTTGCCATATCGAAAATGTTTTAGAAAATGGTTTTACTATCGGTTGGTTTTGAGTATATTGAGAACTTGGGAATCGTGTGTATGAATGTTGGTCCGGTAGCTTATGGAAATGGCTTGATGATAGGTGTGTATTGCTATTGGATTATACTCTGGACTTGCATTGGGCCCTTGCTTGTGTTATCTTGCTGTTCTGCATCTTCAGGTAAGTTCCCTAGGGGGCTTACTCAGGTTGGACATTCATGCCTGTTGTTGCATTTTATGTTAGGTGTTGCATATGCATAAAAGCATGCCATGTAGTATCATGTTTAGGTTGCACTAATTGATTGAGCATCTGTTTACTTTATGCGTTTGAAACAGAACGGCCGTTATCTGTGATAGTCCTAGAGTCTTTGCTAGGGTCATAAGGTAGCCAGCCTTATCGGGTACCCTGAGTCAATCGAGTCATGAACTTCCTTATATTATGATATGCCTGCGGGCTTTATTGTGGAGCGGGTTAGGCATGCGTGCCGCCCTATTATGAATGAATGCATTCACGAGCTGGCCAGTCTCCGCCTATCGGAAGGGGTGGAGGTAGGAGAGGGATATGCCGTTGGCATTGTCTTGGGCCCTTTACAGTATTTCTGCACATTATTATGAATTAGGAGCATGCTAGTGTGTTTGACTTTCATATTGCATTAGAGCATCTTTATTAGGTATAGCACATACTATGTGGCCTCAGCGAGGACTGCCGGTCCCGCATGAGTGGCTCGATCTGACTCCTTTCCCCGTTCTTCTTTTAAAGGTATTTCTACAGAGCTTGTTTGCTTCATGCTTATGTGACGGGAAACCCTTGGGCGAATCAAAGAACCTGACTAATATTCTAACTTGACAAATGGTAATCACTTGCTTATGATTTGGTCTTGACCCGATTCTGTCGTGTCATTTGTATCTTAACTTTGCTTCCGCTTTATTACATTTGAATTGGATTTCACGACATAGTCTTAGGACATGTTAAGGGTACCCAATGGCCCTACGATACTTTAGGGTTTGAAATCCCTCTTTCTACTGACCTTTGAAATGAGTTTGAAACCTCGACCCGTACCTGGATTGCAAGATCCGAATAAGGGTTTTCACCCCTTGAAACGTAACCCGGAAATCATAATTCTGGGCCGTTACAAAGATGGTATCAGAGCGGAGGTTGTGCAATTCGGGTACACAAGGGTCGAGTGTATGTTTTGGAAAACCGCCCATGAATTTCTAAGGATTTGAAAGTGTTTTAAAGGGGCAAAATGAACTTAAGATGCCTAACCTAAATTGGACTAAGTAATGAACTCAACTTGTAATAAAAAAAAAGGAAAACCGACCAAACGGGGACACGAGTGGGTAGTAAAGGCGATAGACCACCCCTATTGGGTGTAGTTGGGAACGGTAGGCGAAATATCAGCTTGTTCTTTACAGATGGGTTGGGAGAATCAAATGAGATCATTATGAGTGCTATTAATTGATTCTGTGCTGAGTGCTTGCTATGCTAGAGATCTGTTTTGGCATGCTTAACAATGAGTTGCGTATTGACTGATCTGTGCAAATGAGATGGTGGGAGTACCCTTGTTTCTGTGTGGTCCAACCTAGCTTGTGTGGAACAGTCCCTTCCACTATGTTAACCTCTTGACGGTTCTATCTAGCCTTTTCCTGGATGTCAGTGTCTTCCACGGGGATTTGGGTTGGTAAACACATTGTGTCGGGAATCATGGTCGGATATTAAGTTTGTCTGAGTGAGTGTTGGAAGTTCTTGATGTCATTTTGAGTTAGAAGTAAGGTGTTTAGGGGGCTGTCTTTCCTTATTCTTATGATGATCAACCAGTGTCTTCTTGCCATGAAGAGTCATATCGGAGTCCCACGGGAAAGAGGGGTAACGAGTCGGTTGGGAAAAGTCAATGGTTGCTCTTAGGGATCTCTGTCCGGTTGTAATTGTGACTCTCTCTGAATTGCATGACATAATTTTGTAATATTTGGCATGTACCCTGTGAATGCCCATTGGTAAAAGGCTACTCATGTTGTTGCATCCATGATTGGTTACATTGTTCAGGTCTTGTGTTATGTCTTGGTTACTACCATGATTATATGTTGTCATAGCATGTTACTTGGCCTATTGATCGTAGGATTGAATGAAAGTGTGAGCTGCATGAAATGAATCTGCATGATTTTACTCTACTAGGTTCATGATAGTGAGATCGTTAAATTTTGATACTCTGATGAACAAGTTCCTTATTTGATACGTGCTACAACTTGATGCCTTATATGATACGTAATTTCTAGTACATGTTATTGCCATGATCCTTAATGTATATTCGTGATTGTATAACATTCTGTATCCATGCTAGTCACATTGTTTAGGTCTCGTGCTGCATCTCGCTTTCTGTCATGATTTTGTTTGGGTTCGCGTGTCTGATCGACCTGTTGTAATGACCGTACTACTGATTGGTTAGAACCATGAATGGCATGATATGAGTCTATATGAGTGTAGCTTTCCCTGAATTAGGTCAATGATAGTGTGGTAAGCTCCTCCTTGTATGGATGCTTGTAGATGATCGCCTTAGCATGTTGGATGATGACGTGTCAATGCTTATTATCCTTTTGTGACAAGAGTCTATAGCATGCCTATCTATTCTGTATTCGTCGGATTAACTAATGTTGGTTGTTTTGCAATTAGTATTGTGGTGTGATTACTTGCGTTGGATGGAGAATATGTGGTATAATTGAGTTTTGAGGAATGCATGTTTTATCCCGATATGTGTTGGTTGAGCTCATGTCCTCGTATTCTTGTCATATTGCCCATTACTTAGACTCATATCATGCACCGTTAAACTTTCCTCATGCTTCTATATTGTTGGAATGTGACTTGATTGATTTCCTACGTGTCGTCATGATTAGTGCATGCATGTATTGTACGTTATATTGAACTTTTAGCATCATGTAGGGTCTTCAATTGTGACTTGTGCGAACGTGTATCTTGCCTACGTTGTTGCTGATTCTCTCTCGAGCTAGGTCCTTGATAGTGTGATTCTTCCCTCTTCTTAAAGTGTTTTACTCATCCTGATTAGACTGATGCTGAAATCGATGATCGACTTGCTTTTCGTGATGGTAAATCATAGCATGCTTACATGTCGTCGCTCGGTAGTGTTCCCCTATTGCTCTATGATATCCTCTTGTGCTTGCATAGATGCATGCTTTGGCACCTCGCATGGTCACACACCACGTTACATCGTAATTTCGCATACACATGACGCATGAATGTTAGAATGAATTTAGTCGAGTTACCTTGATTGTGGTCATGATTCGATATGTGCTAGTAGTATCCCGTAGGATTTATGATTTCCAATATTACTCGCTAAATGATTACATGTTGTACCTTTTCTATGATGTGATAACTATTGTACATTTATGTGTCCTATGATGGTTCGTTCTTAGCATGATTATAATCTATTACCCATGATGTCCTTCTTGTTACTTTTGATGATGCCTCATGTTTCGTGAACATTCTGTTAACCCCTTTTAATGAGTCTTGACTATGCTTGTATCACATCATGTGTTGCTAGTATCATGTAAGACATGTGCTTCTAAATGTATCACGTCATATGATTACATGCCATTGTTAACCTATTATATAATCCTTGTTGTTAGATGTGATGATTACTATGTCGCCCTTATGTATTCTCGTATGATGCTTAGTTTGATTGTTATGATGTACCTCACCATGCTATATTTGATCTCATTTGTTGATGTGTATACCATGCTCGTTCATTATTCATATACATGATACTTGTCATCTTCGTTAAACCTCGCATGACCATTACTGCTCCACGTGATTTGCTTGAAATTACTAGGCATATCTGCTTTCATGGAATAATAAACTGCTAGCCCGTCTCACATGCATCAATGTAGGACTTGATTGTGTCTTTTAGTAATGAATATGTATGTCGTGCTCTTTGAGATAGGTACATGTTAGAGTAGATTAATATTATTGATATGTCCCGTGACGAATTTGTGTCTGCTTGTCACAATTGCAACCTAATAGACTTTCATAAGGGCGTCGTTGTTATTCTCGGGTCTAAGTTTTGTCTCTAGTTGTCGTCTTAGTATTGGTTCGTGGTTGTTTCCGATAGGAACCTTGGGTTGCCTTCTCTTGTCACTCCCCTATCTCCGCTAACTTGGACCCTATGCGATACATTCGACGAGCGACTGCATGGAAGAGGGAACGAAAAGTTAGATAGCGATAGAGCAGCATATAGGAAGCGTGGGCCCATAACCCACGGGCCTCAGGATCTATGATGTCGGCGGAACAAGCACGCATCGAGAATTACGGTTATTGTGTACGATATGACTTGCAAGCGTGATTGTTCTCCGTTCGGATTGCTAACCCTTTTGAATTTGTTGGTGATGATATTGCACTGACCTGACGATGAGATTTACGTGTTGATGTGCTGACCTGGTAATGATTGTTGTCTGGTTGTCTGTTTTCTATGTTAGTATGATTTTAGGCCTTACAGTTCTAATGTGCCATGATGTCATGATGTGTTGCTACTCCGAGTTGCGAAGTATGATATAAATTAAATTACCTATAAAATGTGAACTGCAAATGTTGAGAAACCTGATCTGTCTATTAGCTAAGGTTATGATGAAACTTGCTAGCTTGACTTGATTTTGTTCATATATGATGTTTGCGATGGTTGTTGAGCATGATGGTAAACTGAGACTTGTTGAACCCATGATGTTACGTTTATAAATGATAGTTGACATGATGTAGACCTTGTGTTTGATGATTTTAATTATTGCTTCTTCCTTAAACCTGTGGGTGAGGTCGTTGGTAGCGTGGTAGAAGAGTGGTGAAAGAGCTTGAGTGGTTAGGATGATCGGGGATGTTATGAGATAAGTCGCAAGAGAGAGATGTTGGTTTAGGTAAGACTGAGTGAGCTTTAGGAATCTTGCAAGGCATGATGCTGGTGATATCTTGGGAAGTGTGGCAAGTGTAAGAAATGACCTTAAGAGAAGTGAGGATATAGTATGAGAGGGTACTCGGGTGTGGAGTTAGAGATAGGAGTTGGATTCTTAGAGGTGGATGGTGTGTGTGAGAGTTTGGTGGAATGAGGGCGAGATTTGAGCCTCGGGATGAATTGGGATTTCCTTGGGAAATTTTGTCTAAGATGAGGTTGGCGGGTCTAGAAGAGGTTTTGTCTTGGTTTAAGAGTGGAGATGGGCGAGTGGAGATTGTGTTTTATTGTGACTGGTATGATGTGAGGATTTTCTTGATTATGTGATTTATTTATATCTGCTGGCATGATGTTAGATAGTGACCATGATGAACCTGATATGGAATGATATTACATATCGTTATGCAATACTGAAATATAATTGGTAGTGACTGGTGTTATCATGATATATCGAAGCATTGCTATTCTGCTATGCGTTTTAGAAGCATGTTACGATGTGTTATATGAATTATGAGATAATGACGTGCTATTATGTGGAAGCATGATGTTTTATTATGTGGTAGTAAGCATGATGTGTACTGACGTACTAACCCCATAACATCTAACCCTTTGATCTCTCGACATGTGTGCTTACGCGATAAGTTACGAGAACTCGATTATGCACTTGTGATGCCTTCAATATGATATAGATGTACTTTACTACTCATGATGTGATGTTGAGGTTTTGTTGTTGCTTTTGGTGTGTCTTGAAATGATGGTATGATTTATGTTATGAGTCGATGAGTTGATTTGCTTTCGTGCCTATTGAGTTGAGCATGATGATGGAATGATCTGGAAACTAGGAAGAGAATATGGGATTAGCCCTTAGAGGTGGATGATTCCACCTCCGAGCTTCTGAATCTGATTGATTGTTATGAGGGAAACTGATTTGGTTTTGGAGGATTTTGACGAAATTTTGATAGAAACGATTTTACTGATTTCGGTGTAAAGTTGCTTGATTAAACGTTGGATTTGAAGATTTGAACGGTTTTGAAGAGGATTAGCTTGGATTGTAAATAATAAATGTTACTGAGAATTTCAACGATTTTGAGGCCAATCCTTTTCAATTGCGGAATCCCCTTTAAAACTTTTCAAACCCGGGCAACTCTATGATACTTCACGAAGTGGATACAAGTATTTTATGAGGGCGCTTGTAGGGTGCTTGCTAAGACCTAGTGATGACATTATAGAACTTTTAGAGTTGTGGTACTTCCGAAAAGTCGAAGCGAGGATGTGATGGGGGCGCTTATTGCATACTTGTCAAGGCCAATTGGGGGTGACACGATCGTGACTAGGATGTTGTGAGAATCCCGGAAGACGCAACCGAGATGCTTACAAGATCCTTGGACATGGTCCTTGGACTCGTCAATTTCAACTTCATCCCCTACTTTATTTTGGTTTTAGTCTCGGGGACGAGACTTATTTTTAGAGGTGGATAATGTAAAGGCTCGGATTTTTAAATAATAAATTTTAATAATTATGTCAAAAATTCGGATATTTGAGAATCCTCATATTCGCCTCCGAACATATTTTTATATTATTTTAATTAGATATATTATTATTTTATTTTATTTGTAAAAGTGGAATAAAAATCTGTTCTCGAGCACCAAGTTCCGATTTTAAAAATCCTTCCGGCATCGATTTAGAATTTGGATTTTGACGGAATTTGATTCCGATTTCGAGCTCTGAATTGAGAATTTAATTCGATTTCGATAGTCTTAAATATATAATTGAAAGTACGATTAATTTTATCTATTCGTTCGGTTCTAAAACTTAAGTTATTCGTCGGAGTCGGGATTAACGGGTTCGAATTTAAATATCGGATATAGTCTTTGCATTTATATGTTGGGACCATATAATCTCTTTTCTTTCCCTTCTCTCTCGTCCTCTGATTTCTGTTGAAGGCAGATTCCCTTGCCCCTTGCATTTGAAAAACACAGCTCACCTTCTTGTCTTCTTCCCCTTGTTGATTGATTCCCTTGCTGCACTCTCACCTCAGCTCTGATTTTTGTTGTTATTTCAAACACACAATTCTATTTTTTTACTTCTTTCTCTGCACTCCCTCTCCAATACACACACCACCCCAAAGCTCCAAACTTTCCTCTAGTTCAGCTTCCCATCTCAGCTCCTTTTCCTTCCTTCCTCAGATGTCCGAGGGCCGAGCCCGGAGCGCCACCAGAGCACCACCATAGCGCCACCGCTCCTCCTCCTTCCCCTCTCTGTCGAGCCCAGAAGCAGCGGCATCCCGGTGGTGCACACCCTCCCCCGCGACTCTGTTCTCCCGAGTCCAGGAGCAGAAGCCGGCGCCGATGCCTTCCCGAGCACCTCCCTTCCCTGTTCTTCCCATTCGAACCGCCGGTAAGCTCCCTCCCGCCTTCGATCGAAAATCCTGAGCAAAGTTCCTCCTTTCTCACTCTCACCTTCAATCTAGGCCGGGAAAGACACAGCCTCGCCTCCTTCGAAGCCGGGCGCGACTCCGACGATGTTTTCCGGTGAAGAATCCGACCTCCTCGGTGAGCTTTCTTTCCCTTCTTCCTCTTTCCTCTTGTTCCAGTTCTTTGGGGTTGGTTCTGTTCGGAATCGATGTTCGGTTGGGCGAGGTTTTGGTCGGAGACGGGACGCCGGCGAAGCCCTGCCTTCCTTTCTTCCCTCCGTCTCGTTTCCGTGGTGGCGGCCCTGTTCTTTGGGTTGAAGAAGGCTTTAAACCCGATTTTCCCCTTTCTTTTCTTATTTCCTGAACCGGTTCATTTTTTTTAAAGAGAAATGGGTTGGGCTTGTTTGGATCCGAAAATTTAAGGGACATTGGGCCGGGTTTCTTCTTCTTTTCTTTTCTTCATCCAGGTTTGGGCTGCTGGTTAATAATGGGTATGTTTGGGTTATAAGTTATTATTGTTAAATATGTTGATATTTTGTATTATGTTATATCGATATGTGACATGATTTTATATTATGTTGTTGTTAAATGTATTTTATTGATTGTTATATTATTCTACCTTGGGAAAATATTTTCTGGAGTCTTATATATCCTAAAATTGGTTTGAAAATGGTATTATTTGAGATAAGTATTGTGTGATGTTTGAATATGTAAAATTGGGAAATTCGAATGATTTATTTATAAATATAGATGGTGTTTATTTTAGTCATGTATTATAATAAATTATTTAAAAACAGATTTTCAAGTTTCGAAAATATCTCTTTAAGTATTTGTTGTTTAAACCAAAATGCCGGAATTAATGTTATAATATGATTTTGAGAGATTGGTCTTAAGGATTTAAAGGATTTCATTTTCTTGTCGGGATTCCTTAACTTGGTTTTAAGATCAAGTTTGGTTATGGAAATGATCTTGTGAAGTGAGTATTGATGGGATTAAGTTGATCGGATGGCTTCGTTTGGTGTTTTGCCATATCGAAAATGTTTTAGAAAATGGTTTTACTATCGGTTGGTTTTGAGTATATTGAGAACTTGGGAATCGTGTGTATGAATGTTGGTCCGGTAGCTTATGGAAATGGCTTGATGATAGGTGTGTATTGCTATTGGATTATACTCTGGACTTGCATTGGGCCCTTGCTTGTGTTATCTTGCTGTTCTGCATCTTCAGGTAAGTTCCCTAGGGGGCTTACTCAGGTTGGACATTCATGCCTGTTGTTGCATTTTATGTTAGGTGTTGCATATGCATAAAAGCATGCCATGTAGTATCATGTTTAGGTTGCACTAATTGATTGAGCATCTGTTTACTTTATGCGTTTGAAACAGAACGGCCGTTATCTGTGATAGTCCTAGAGTCTTTGCTAGGGTCATAGGGTAGCCAGCCTTATCGGGTACCCTGAGTCAATCGAGTCATGAACTTCCTTATATTATGATATGCCTGCGGGCTTTATTGTGGAGCGGGTTAGGCATGCGTGCCGCCCTATTATGAATGAATGCATTCACGAGCTGGCCAGTCTCCGCCTATCGGAAGGGGTGGAGGTAGGAGAGGGATATGCCGTTGGCATTGTCTTGGGCCCTTTACAGTATTTCTGCACATTATTATGAATTAGGAGCATGCTAGTGTGTTTGACTTTCGTATTGCATTAGAGCATCTTTATTAGGTATAGCACATACTATGTGGCCTCAGCGAGGACTGCCGGTCCCGCATGAGTGGCTCGATCTGACTCCTTTCCCCGTTCTTCTTTTAAAGGTATTTCTGCAGAGCTTGTTTGCTTCATGCTTATGTGACGGGAAACCCTTGGGCGAATCAAAGAACCTAACTAATATTCTAACTTCACAAATGGTAATCACTTGCTTATGATTTGGTCTTGACCCGATTCTGTCGTGTCATTTGTATCTTAACTTTGCTTCCACTTTATTACATTTGAATTGGATTTCACGACATAGTCTTAGGACATGTTAAGGGTACCCAACGGCCCTACGATACTTTAGGGTTTGAAATCCCTCTTTCTACTGACCTTTGAAATGAGTTTGAAACCTCGGCCTGTACCTGGATTGCAAGATCCGAACAAGGGTTTTCACCCCTTGAAACGTAACCCGGAAATCATAATTCTGGGCCGTTTCACCCAGCACAGGGGGTGTGTGCACACCGCATAGGTATGCGGTGTGTGGGTTACAGGCCCAGCACAGGGGGCTATAAATGGGCCAACCGCCTCATACGTACTCTTGCATCGCAAGTTTCCATATCACATAAATCGAAGGAGATGAGAGTAGACGAGTATGAAGGTGAGACTAATAGGGGTGTGTCCTTCAAAATTATAGTTGACAAATTTTCGCGCCCGTACGAGGATTATTTGTGCAATTGCCAGCACAAGAGGTGGTGTGAATCATTTCCCTACTGCCTTTTTCACGTTGTATGCTATAAAGGTGTTCAAGGCGATACCTACGCAATCTCAGAGCCGGTTGAATTGGCGTGTGTGAAGGGTGACCAATTACACACGGAGGACCCTGAGTCATACTACCGCGAGGCGGTTGAGGCAATCAAATGCGCAATCAGCGACCTATTCAGCGATTTCAGACTAAGCTGCGCAATGTGCATTGCAAGGTTCACTGTCGACCGAATGGGAAACCCTCGCTGTATCGCGTTCTCCGCATGCAACTTGGAAAAGGCAGCATGGTCATCCGTTCCAGCTGATGTGGTGACAATTGCACAATAAATCGTCAGTTTGCCTACGAAAACTTTCGACCGTAAGTCTGAACCTATTGCCCGATCTTGTCTTCGCATCATACACTTTGGTAGTAGGCATAGGGACATAGGGTTGGTTAGGGTTTAGGGTTTAGAGTTGGCGACAGGGCCCTAGGCCCATTTATAGTATCCGGTGTTACCACCGTATAGGTATGCGGTTGTATAGCACCGCATACCTATGCGGTTGTATAGCACCGCATACCTATGCGGTGATACAATAAGATGCGGAAAATTACCAGCACGGGGACATCGTGGTCTACGTCCTTCATCAGAGTTGGTCGTCCAAATTCCATCAGTCGGGGGAGAGCGAACCTCTTATAGAAGGACGAAGCTGGGAAATTTCGTCGGGTTCCGACGAAATTTCCCAGCTTCGTCCTCTTGTAAGAGGTTCATTCTCCCTCGACGGATGTAATTTGGGCGACAACTCTGATGACGGAATAAGACCACGTTGTACCCGTACCGGTAAGTTTCCAAAGCATTTACGGATATTTCAGAGATTGGTTTTGATTGAATCAGCAACAGTCATCCGCAGGATAACGTCAAAGACGTCATGGACGTACATGTGTACTATCATGACGTCTTTCAGGTTATCCTGCGGATAACTATTGCATTGTATAAGTTGAAGACTATGAGATCGAAGCGATCTAACCTGAGCAACATGCCAACGCCAAGCGATTTCAATCCAAAGACAGAAATCGCTGGACGTGGCATGTTGCCTAGGCTATCATCGCTTTTCCGCCACGACAAGCATAAATACGAATTTTATATTTTGTTGCACGTAGCGATACAACCCGAGCAAACTAGTCAGCGGTCAAAAATTTCGATCCGAAGACACAAATCTTTGGCCGTGACTAGTTTGACTAGATTATCATCGCTTTTCCGCCACGACAAATGCACAGCCCGGGGACGGACTATATATAGGCACCCACCGCATACCTATGCGGTGTTCCACACCGCATACCTAAGCGGTGGGACCCATAAATTCAAATTTTCTGCGTCAACGGTCCTCAACCAACACCGCATAGGTATACGGTGTTATTGTATAAGAAGTCTTCTGCTCTCCGTTGGAATCCATTCACCCACAACCTCATTTTGTAATATGGCAAACGACGACACCAATGCACCGCCTTCAAGCGCAGGGGACGAAGCACATACATGTACTCCAATGGCCGATAACTCTCCACCCGCTCGTCTTCCGGTATGTGCTGCATCTTTATCGTTTACAATGACATTATAGCTACCGTAGTGTATATATGTATAGGAGTAACTTAGGTTTAGAATCATATCGAATGGAAACCAGGATATAGGTACCTTGTTTTATATGTAGTGGAATAACTTAGGTTTTGAAATAGAGCGAATGGAAACCATAAAATGGGTAACGTACAGTCTGAATGGCAACAGCTACCATTGGAGGAGCAGGCTGATCCGATGCCGAACGACGGTGACCACGTGGATCCCCGTAACCAGGACTACCGCGATTACACTGCTGATTTCGCTACATCGCAGACGTGGAACAATCGCGATGATCTGCTACAGCACTGTCGTGGAACCGCCTTAAAGCATAATATGGTTCTGATAATCAAGCGTTCTTAGGGGAGCACTCCTGCAAGGCGTGGCAGTGTATTGCTCGCATGTGAGAAGTACGACGAGTACACTCCCTGTAAGAGGCCACGAGTTGCCGGAGATGTGGCCAGCGGGAACACGCGCAGAGCTGTTTCGAAGATAGAGGGGTGTCCGTTTGCGTTGTCTGGCGTGGAGTTCAAACGGGGCGAATGGGGGCTTGGCGTTCTTCACGGCAAGCACAACCATGACCTTCCCGATGCGTTGGAAGGTCACGCGTACGTCGGGTGGATGGATACAGAGGAGAGGGACGCTACGTTGGCCCTGACCGTGGCTGGTACCCCACCAAAACCGATTTTAGCAACCTTGAAGATGACAGCTGACGCACGGTAAAAGTTGAACTTCACATCGCGGCGCCAAGTGTACAATGCGAGGGCAAAGTTTAAAGCTGAAGCGAGAGGAGATCGAACTGTCACCTAGGAAGCACTCCGCGTTTTGCGGGAGAAGGGTTACTTCTACTCTACGAGGAGATCCCCTGACGATCCCAACAGGCTTCAAGATCTATTCATCGCCCATACAGACGCTCGCCATCTTCTGGCCGTCTTTCAATACGTCGTCCTCGTTGATAGTACATACCGGACGAATGCGTATGTTTCTATCTACACTTATTCTTTTACCCCTTCCGACCAGGGTTTACAAAGTCAAATATTTCATGGTGTAGGTACGGGATCCCTTTGTGTGAGTTCGTTGGATTCACTTGCACAAAGAAGAACTTCGTCATCGGGTTTTGCTTCATGTCGCACGAGAACACAGATGCGTACATTTGGGCGTTGAAGCAGCTCGTTTACCTCATGCTAGGTAATCTTCCTAACGTGGTTGTCACAGATCGAGAGTTAAGCTTGATTGCGGTGCTACGAGTAGTTCTTCCCAGTGTCAGGCATATGTTGTGCACAGTACATGTCCTCCGACGGTGCGAAGAAGCTGCTTTCCAAAAGTCAAAAAATCTTGATGTTGCTAGGCGTTTCAAGAACGCATGTGTTGGCCTGTTCCAATCCAGATAGGTTGAAACTTTCGCCGCTAGAAGGAGAGGTATGCATGCAGAGTGGGGACATATCGAAGGGTTGATGCCGTATTTGGAGGCAACGTGGTTACGAGATTACTCGGAGAATATAGTTCGTGCATGGACAGATGCAATCCAGCATTTTGGTACGGCCACGACGAACAGGTGCACCTCTTTTTCTTACGAAACTCATTGTTTACATATAACGATATTCACATGCGAGTCTCACTCCTCCTATAGGGTGGAGTCAGCTCATTCTGTTTTGAAGAAGACCTTAAACTCTACGGTCGGTGATTTCACTCACGTGATCACCACAATCGATTTGATGATGGCGGACCA
Source organism: Persicaria maculosa (assembly GCA_963922045.1). Classification (NCBI taxonomy): domain Eukaryota; kingdom Viridiplantae; phylum Streptophyta; class Magnoliopsida; order Caryophyllales; family Polygonaceae; genus Persicaria; species Persicaria maculosa. The sequence continues at coordinate 7,211,854 of OY998255.1, read as the reverse complement.
AATAAGTGAGGTGAAGAATACAATGGGGTGAGCAAACAACACCTGGCTGACTGACTCCCACGGCTTATGGATTTTCGATCGAATTCGAAATATTGTGTCGAAGGAATGTTTCAACTTGTTGTTCGAAATCTACACGAAGAAGCCGAGCCGCCTTCGCAACCATGCAGAGATAGATACTAGAGGGACGTCTACGGTCTCCCATGCACACATGAGATGCAAGCTTGTCGAGACACGCAGATACCCATCAGACCGTCCCAGATTCACATTTTTTGGAAGCAATTGAATTGGAAGAGGTCGCATGTTGACAACGTCCAGGATAACACTCCCCTCAGCAGAGCTGATGTTGACATGGCGCGCATGATCACGTTGTTCCAGAGTTGAGCTATGGAAGAGGATACGCGTTAGAGAATTGCGTCGGCATTCAATGACGGGGATCGTCCCTCTCATACATCGTTGATCCCACCTGACCCGGAGGACCGTAGACCGCCCGGGAGACCGAGGACTCGCCACCCGTGTCAGACGAACCCTCTACCTTGGAAACGTGAGCGTGCTCGGGCCCAACGTCGAGCCGATAGAGAGGGGAGCAGGGGATCAACACGAGGTCGAGGGCGGGGTCAATCGTCATCAAACGAAGCAGATGAGGTGGAAGGCAATGAGGAGGGCACTGGGTCCAACGCAATTGCCATCGACGACCCTCCTAGGGGCCGAGGAGTAGGCAGAGGACGAGGTCGAGGACGGGGTCATGGGAGGGGACGTGGCCGAGGTCGAGCAGCGTCGGAGCCAGCTCCGGAGACTGTAGGTGACATTCCACCGCCAGCACCTACGGCGCTTCCACCGCAGAATGTACCTCGTGTAGATTTCAATTGGGGCACTGGCAAGATCGACGAATTCATGATTACTTTCGTACGAGCCGTCACAAATGTTGCAGGTGATGGGCACCGTGGGTATCGATCTTTTGCTTGTCTTCTGAACTTGGGACAAGACGCATGGCCTCGATTTCAATGAGACTTGGCCGTTGAGTTGCAGCTGCATGCAGATCGGTACCATTACTATCCTGCCTTAGATGAGCTCATCATGAGGGTCAACTATTTCGGCACGTGTCATGATGCTATGTATTGGATGGAGATTCCGATCATGGGCGAGGTGTTTGCCACGCTTCACCAGCGTCCTTTGGTCATTTTGTCACAGATGATGCCGATGTTGTGCCTACCTCTGTACGCCACCGGGGGTCCGTCAGTACCGACCTATGAGGAGCTAGATGGAATAGCTTTAGTCGGCAACAACAACCACTTCGTTCCGGTACGTTTCGTATTTCATATTCATTCAATTGTTAATGTTTCGTTTTTGTCTTCTAATGTCAATATTCACCTTTTATTCACATATTTGGTTGTTGCCTGGTTCCCCTCTACCTCCAGTCTACGTTACATGGACACGACATCACGATCGCACGGTCAACAGTTGGGAAGAGCAGTCGTGATGGTGATCGTCCCTTGTCCTATTAGCACTTTCCACTTCACTACAACAGAAATGCCTTTTAGCGACCAAAATTTTAGTGATGAATTATTTTTCCTCGGTAAATGTGGGCTTTGGCGACGAACATATCCACTCCACGTAAAATGACACGTGAACTTTAGCAAGAAACCTATATTCCTCGTTAAAAGTGGTATTCAACGACAAATTTTTCGACTCATCGCTAATTTTTAGTATAATGTGGTTGCATAAACCATAAGGAAAATAGCGACGAATTTGGAGCTTTTATTGAGGAATGTTTTCATCGCTAAAAATACATTCATCGAGGAATTTTTAATTTTGTCGTTATTTGTTTTGTGGGAAATTTGTAAAACCCGCCAAATTTATTAGCGACAATGATTGTAATTACTCGCCAAAAGTAAGTGTTTCTCGAGAAAAATATTTGTCGCTGAACATATTAATCAACGAGGAAACCCCATTTTTGACGTTATTGGCTTGGGTGAAATATGGAAAATTGCTCAAATTTATTAGCGAGAAAAGTTTCAATTCCTCGTCATATATTGATGTTTCACGAGAAATATTTTTGTCGTATGTTGAAACAACCACTTAGGGAGAAAATATCACTTTTGTCGCTAATTATATGGGAAAAATCACTAAATTTAAAGCCGACAAATATTGTTATTTTTTGCTAAAATTATTTATTTCAAGATGAACAAACACGTCACCAATCATATCAATTTGAGAGAAAATATCATTTCATTTTTATTCATTTATATTACATTTGATTTATAGAGGCTTATAGGCATCTAATGGTGATTATGGTAAAAACTTTTTACACCAAAAATAATTTTCAAAAATCTATTATATATTATTATATATAATAAAAGAGAATTCGGTTGCAACACATGACGCTTTCTCCTTAATCGTATTAGTATGAACCACTAACTATTCAATATTTTTTCCCAAATTTTTTAGATATGGATATAATTTGGCAGATTTTAATCACAATTTTTTGAAAGTGATAATTCTATTTAATATTTTTTCCAATTTTCTAGATATGGATATAATTTTAGAAGATTTTAATCATAATTTTTTCTAATAAATTTTTTATTTAATATTTTTTTTCCAAATTTCTAGATATGAATATATTTTTGGAAGATTTTATTCACAACTTTTTATAAGAAAATCGGGTTTTGTATAAAAAAACATATTTGTGGATTTTTTTTACCACAAATTTTTAGAAATAAATTTTAAACGTTTTCTCTTTGAATTGAACTGATTTCAATTTAATAATTTTTTTCAAATCCTTCAACTTTATCAACTTTGACTACATCATTTAGTTAAGTTTTTACTCTTTTTTTAATCTTTTTGGGTAAGATAAATCAAGAAACAAGAAACAGATATATAATATAGATAATTGAATTGAACCATGTATGGAAACACTATAAATTCAATTGATAAAATAAATAGTTAACGTTTCATTTTAAAAGATTATCATAAGATTACACGGTTAAATATAAATAGGTCTTTTGTGCCATACGGTTTATGTTAAAAAAAATTGGAAATATTTTTTAGGTTTAAATTGATAAGCTCTATGGATTTAAAAAAAAGGTTAATTAATTAATTAAAAATAATATATAATTCAAATTAAATAACATAAAGTAAGTTTGCACGGGCTAATAATTTAGTTAATGATAAATATGATCGAAATATAAACATTTATGATCTTAGACAGTCCTTATTTAATAACCAGCCAATATTATTTAAAAAAAATCAATTTGTTTCCGACTTTTGGATAAGTGAGAACAGATTGAAACAAAAGATATTTCACCACAATTTTCACCAAAATTTTGAATTTCTCCGAATTCCATATCTTTCCCTGTAAAATGTTTATCATAAATTTTACCTTAATAAGCGGCAAAGTTAATTTTACTACAAGCGTGTTTTGATTACAATGCATTTATAAATTTAAAATTAAAACTTGTACAGTTAATATTAACTTTATTAAAAAAAGTTTTGAATTTATTCCATTTTGTAAAAATATATAATTAAATAACATTGTATAGTTAATATTAACTTTATTAAAAAAAAAGTTTTGAATTAAACCCATTGGTAAAAAAATATAGTATGAAATGATATTGTATAATTAATATAAAATGGAACAATATTGTGTAGATAATATTAAGTTGATTTAAAAAATAAGTTTCGAATTAATCCTATTGGTTAAAAATATAATATGAAATGATATTGTGTAATTAATATTAGATAAAAATAGGATATATGAATATATAAATACATCTATAAATATATTATACAAATGAAAATGTAAATAGAATATATCAAATATATATTGCAAAAAAAGCTATTTCTAATTTCTAAATATATGAAATAAAGATGTTGCCAAAAATAACGATGTGCGAGGGACGACATGTGATGTAAATGCTTTGGGTTTAATTAATATATAGATAGATTGCCAAAAAAGATATTTCTAAATTCTAAATATATGAAATAAAGATGTATCTTCTAAAAATATATCCATATCTAATCAAATGAGGTCAAAATTTATCTTATGGATATATAGATATATTGATTAAATAGAGTTAGAATAAAATTTTATCTTATGCATATATAGCTATATTGATTGATTGAATAGATATATCTAATTTATTAATTATATCTTTAAAAAAATGTGATTAGTTCATATGACTACTTTTGAGAAGAAGCCGCCATGTGTCTCAGACGACTTCTTCTTTATTATATATAATAATTGATATAGATATAGATAGATAGATAGATGTAATTTAGAATTACATTCATTATAATGTAAAATTAGTTTTACATTCACCATTGCGTAAAGTTTAAAATTATATTATAAATTTAATATAACTGATCTTATGTTAGGAGGGCATATGCTTCAATTGCATGCTTATTTTCTCACTCGAATTAGATTTGTTGCTACTTTCTAAATATTTTGTGATTTTTAATTATGTTTAAATATTCTAACATACTTTAATCTTTTAAATAAAATTTAGCTCTAATTTTATATGTAAAATATTCCAACGGATCAAAAGCGTTACTCATCCAGAATTTTTTAAATGTCATTTACTATTCATATACATCATTTAAGGATGATAAAAAAATATGTAAAATATCAATTTTTATTATTATTTGTTATATTTTCATTCTTTTTAGTTTGAAATATGAAATTATATATAATATATAAATTCATATTTTATATAATTTTTATCATCCTTAAAACCATGAATATTAAACGACATTTAAAAGTAATTAGATCAGATGGAGTATTTTTAATGACTATTTACATGGTTTCTAAACCTAAAATTGTTATATTACCCTAATAATAGTTATATTATTGAAAAAAAGTAATTAATGTTGCTACAATAGTAATATGTATTTTTATATACATAACAATTGCAATGTTAAATTATAAAGTAAAGCTAACTAGTACGATCCCCGCGCCATGGCGCGCTTTTTTAAAACTAAAATATTATATATATAAAAATATTAATAAATATTAATAAATATTACGATAAAAATCATAAAATATATAATTATCTCAGAAAATTATTTTTTAAAAATCTTATGTAAAGTATAATACATAAATATAAGTATTTTAAATTACTCAGTAATAATAATATCAATATCATTATAGCATTGTTTAAATGTGATGTGTCATAATAAATAGTTATATTCAATGTTTTGAATTAAGCTCAATAGTTAGTAAATAAATTTGAGTTAAGCCCAATAGTTATATTAGATTGAATTTAATGTTTTGAATTAAACCCAATGGTTAGTAAAATTAAAGAAAAAAGAGAATTAAAAGAAAAATGTAGAATTAAAGAAAATAAAAAAAAGGCAAAAAAAATGATTGGTTAAGACTCCTAAAATGCCTCTACGATTGACACATCATCCTAAACTCTTCTAAATTAAGAGTTTATATAGATAATTATATTAGATTGAATTTAATGTTTTGAATTAAGCCCAATGGTTAGTAAAATTAAAGAAAAAAGAGAATTAAAAGTAAAAAGTAGAATTAAAGAAAATAAAAAAAGGCAAAAAAAAATAATTGGTTAAGACTCCTAAAATGCCTCTACGATTGACACATCATCCGAAACTCTTCTAAATTAAAAGTTTATATAGATGGTTTGTAAAATTAAAGAAAAAAGAGAATTAAAAGAAAAAAGTAGAATTAAAGAAAATAAAAAAAAAGGCAAAAAAAATAATTGGTTAAGACTCCTAAAATGCCTCTACGATTGACACATCATCCGAAACTCTTCTAAATTAAGAGTTTATATAGATGATAAAAAAAGATAATATTCAATCCTAATTATTATTACTAATAAATTAAAATATTAGGTTAAATTTTAATTTATTTATGTTATTACTATCTTAAAACTTGACCCAATAAGGAAATTTAATGGAAACCCTAGGGCTTAGCGAAGCGGTTCATCGGCGATCGTCCCCTGACGGTTTCTGAGCGCTTCCCTTCTCTCCGGCGGACGACTGTGGGAGCCTAGGTCATCCCCGCCCTCGAGTGCGGGTCGGTTCTGTGAAATAGGTGAGGCAACGGTTCTGTCCAGGTTTGTGCTTTAAGTTTGTAGGTTTTGGGTGCTGGGCGTGTTTGTACCCGAGTCCTATGATGGAGAAGGGCGCAAGACAGGGGCGAGACATGAAGTTGACCAGGGAGGAGGAGTCGGAAGTGCTGTTAGGGTCAGAAAAACAGATTAAGGATGGGAACAAGGGCGACACGGTTCTTGTGGGATCGCTATTGTCAAGTAGGCCTTTCAACTCATATGCCTTGCAGGCAACTCTGAAGGGGGCCTGGAGATTGAAGGGAGGGTTCGAATTCAGAGAGTTAAGGAGGAACCTATTCTTGTTCAAGTTCGGGAACGAGGGAGACAAGGAGAGGGTGATGAAAGGGGGTCCGTGGGCGTTCAAAAAAACCATTTTCGCTATGAAAGAACCCGGACTCGAGCAACCATCTCAGATTGTTTTTGATGTGGTACCTTTCTGGATTAGAATATATGACCTTCCTTTGTAACTGATGACGGAGGAGGTCGGAAAATCAATAGGAGGGGCGGTGGGAGAGGTTTTGGAGATAGATCAGACTGAGACGTATTCATGTGCAAAGTTCATCCGTATTAGGGTTGGGATTGATGTGAAAAAGCCCCTACAGAGAGGAGTTTTGCTCAGGGTGGACGGGAAGCGTATGTGGGTTGACATAAAGTATGAACGCCTCCCGAATTTCTGCTATAGCTGCGGAAAAGTAGATCATGTAGAGGTAGACTGTGATGCTGAAGTGCTTGATGACAACCATGAGTATGGAGAGTGGTTGCGGGCTTCCCCAATGAAGAGAGGTTTAGAAAGAGTGAGAGGGGAAAAGCAACAAGATGAGAGGCAGAATCAAAAGAAGGGAGGAGTAAGGGAGAGAGAGGGAGGACAGGGAGAATGTGAGGTGGCTGGAAGAGTTAGGAAGTCATTAGCCAGCTTACTCAGTGAGGAGGAGAAGGATGGTGAAAGTGACAAAAGAGAAAGTGGGAAAGAGGTGGGAGATGAAAGGATAGAGAATGTGGGGGTGGAATTAATGAAAGAGCTAAATCTAAACTTGATTGCAGGAAAAGACAAGGGGGGGAGTAGTGGAACAAATGAGATAGCTAGGAAGGGGGTGCACGTGGAGGGAGAGATGGATGAGGGGCTGGGTAAACAGAGTGGTGGGGTTGTAGAGGGAAATAAAAAAAATGCAGAGGGGGTGCATAGTAAGATAGAAGGGGAAAATGTGGGAAATAAAAAATGGAAACGGAGAGCCAGGCAAGGTCTGAGTGGAGAGGAAGGGGAGACTATCATGGGGAGAAAAAGGAAGGAATCGGAGAGAGGGGAGGACGTTGTCATGCTTGAGACGGGGGAAGACCAGGAGAAGAGGAGAAGGCTTGAGACCGACTCTATGTTGACACTATCGGCGGGAGGGGCGGATGACCCCTCTTGCCGGTCACAATGAGTCTCCTAAGCTACAACTGTCGAGGATTGGGGAAGGCTCGCGCAGTTGTTAGACTCACCAACTTGGTGAGAAGAGAGGGCCCTAGGGTTGTGTTTCTCATGGAAACACGATGTGATCGAAGGAGAATGGAGGAAGTTAGAGTGAGATTGGGGTTCAGAAATTGTTTTACGGTTGATTGTATTGGAAAGTCAGGAGGCTTATGTTTACTGTGGGATGAGGAACTTCGGGTTAGTGTTCAAACCTACACGGCACATCATATTGATGCGCTGGTGGAGGATCAAGAGCTCGGAGTTTGGAGGATGACGGGGGTGTACGGCTGGCCAAGGCGTGAGGAGAAGCATCATACGTGGTCCTTATTGAAGAGGCTTGCTCAGGATACCCATGAGGGGTGGATGTGTTTCAGTGACTTCAATCAAATCTTGGCTAGACGGGACAAGGAGGGTGGGAGAGAGCCCACAATCGAGGCAATGAACAATTTTAAGGAGAGTTTGGATGTGTGTCGGCTGAGAGAAAGTCCTTTCTCTGGGCCGAGGTTCACGTGGGATAATGGGCGAGAAGGCCAGGCTTTTATCCAGGAAAGACTGGATTATGTGTTTTGCAATGAAATATTGCTACAACGGTTCCCTAGCACCTGTGTTGTGCATCTACAAAGGCAAGGGTCAGATCACTTGCCTCTCATGATATACCCTTTGCAGATTGAGAGGGAGAGAGGGGAGGAGAGGCGAGGGGTCAGACCATCGCGTTTCGAAGTGCTTTGGGCTGAACACGAGGGAAGCGAGGAAGTCGTGAGGAATGGATGGGATAACCCGGGTTCGGAGAGAGCGCACGAGGGAGTAGTGGGAAAGGTAGGGAGATGTATGGAGGACCTAAAAGAGTGGAATAGATTGACTTTTGGGAATGTATTGAAAAAATTAGAAAAGGTCAGAGCGGAACTGAGAGAAATACAGAAAAGGGGGATGACGGGGAGCACAGTTGGGAGGAGAAGGGAGCTTGAGAAGCAAGAAGAGAAACTCATGGAGGAGGAAGAACAACTATGGTTTCAGAGGGCAAAGGCCAATGATTTTAAATGGGGGGTTAGAAATACGAAGTACTTTCACCAGAAAGCGAGTGGTAGGGAGCGAAGGAATGCTCTCAATAGACTTGTAGATGATGAGGGGATGGAATGGCGAAGCCGGGAAGGCATGTCGGGGGTGGTTGTCGGCTATTTTGATGAGCTTTTTAGCACAAACCTGGAGAGTATACCCGCCTCGGCAGTTCATGGAATCGGTTCGATACTCACGGAGGAGGACAACCAGGAGCTCCTGCGTCCGTTCACTGAAGTGGAGGTAAAATTCGCCCTTTTTTCAATGCATCCCACAAAATCACCGGGTCCTGACGGTATGTCAGCACTGTTCTACCAACGGTACTGGCACATCGTCGGGCCTGATATTACGAAGTTTGTTCTTGATATCCTCGCTGGTGCCCCCTTTCCTGATGGTCTCAACCACACGTACATTGCACTAATCCCGAAGATTCCTTCCCCATTCCGGATGAAGGATCTGCGACCGATTAGCCTTTGCTATGTACTATATAAGATCATCTCGAAAGTGATTACTAATCGTTTGAAGAGTTGCCTCAAAAAGGTTATCTCTCCAAACCAAAGTGCTTTTGTTCCAGGCAGATTGATCACGGACAATGTGCTTTCGGCATTTGAGATCTTCCACTACATGAAACACAAAAGGGTTGGAAAGCAGGGATACATGGCCCTCAAACTTGACATGGCTAAGGCCTATGATAGGGTGGAATGGGCATTCCTGGAGAGTTGTATGGACAAGATGGGCTTTCACAGAACCTGGATAGATCTTGTGATGCTGTGTGTGAGATCAGTCTCTTTTTCCGTCCTAATCAAGGGATCACCGTCGGCGGCATTCATACCACATAGAGGCCTTCGTCAAGGTGATCCACTATCTCCTTACCTGTTTCTAATGTGCGCAGAAGCTTTTTCTAGCTTGATCAGACAGAGTGAGTTGGAAGGTCGCTGGAGAGGCATTCGGATTGCACCCTCAGCTCCTACTGTGTCCCATTTATTTTTTGCGGATGATAGCATTTTATTTGCAAAGGCTACCCGTCAACAGAGCTCAGAAGTGTTAGATATACTCCGTCTTTATGGAGAGGCATCAGGACAACAGGTGAACTTTGCAAAGTCAGAACTATCTTTCAGCAGAAATGTCAATGAGGACATTAGGGAGGACATCCAGAGCATGCTCGGGGTTGCGGAGGTGGAGAAACATGAGAAGTATCTAGGTCTGCCCACAATGGTGGGTAGGTCTAAGAAGGTAATCTTCAGCAGTGTTCGCGAGCGAGTCTGGAAAAAGTTGACTGGATGGAAGGAGAAGACTCTATCAAGGGTTGGGAAAGAAGTGCTAATCAAGACAGTCAGGCTATTCCTATGTATACGATGTCCTGTTTTCTCATGCCGGGGTATTTGTGCAGAGAAATTAAATAGATGATGTGCAACTTCTGGTGGGGAGAGGAGGGGGGAAAGCGGAAGATGCATTGGATGTCTTGGAAGCGAATGTGTCAAGCAAAGGAGAAGGGGGGTCTAGGATTTAGGGACTTGGAATATTTTAATCTTGCGTTGTTGGCAAAGCAAGGATGGAGGATAGTGCAAGAACCAGATGCGCTCCTCTCTCGCCTATTAAAAGCTAGGTACTTTCCTCGCTCGTCGTTCTTCGAAGCGAATATTGGGCATAACCCAAGTTACTCGTGGAGAAGCATACTGCGGGCACGGAAGGTGATTGAGGCGGGATCGTGCTGGATGGTAGGGAACGGGGCTAGCTTGTCCACTTGGGGAGATCGTTGGATTCCCAGGCCAACTTCGTTTAAAGCCGTAGCTAATCCACAAGGATGGGATCCTTTGACCAGGGTCATAGAGTTTGTAGATTGGGAAAGGGGAGTGTGGGACGAGACGGCTGTCCGGGCTGCCTTCATGCCTTGTGATGCCGAGCTGATTCTGAGTATACACCTAGTTGATCCTTCGGTGAAGGATATGTTGACGTGGTTCTACACAAGAGATGGGCACTTTACTGTCAAGTCGGCGTACCATCTTCTCATGAATAGGTCGAAGGTCGCGATGGACGAGGCTGAGACATCGACGCCGGGGGTGACAAGTAAAATCTGGAAGAAGCTATGGAAGATCGATGTGGTGCCAAGAGTCCGAAATCTAGTGTGGCGAGCTTGTCGGGGCATTCTCCCCTGTAAGAGCGCTTTATGCAAACGGAGGGCAACAGTTGATCCTCTTTGTGACATATGTGGGAGGGAAGAAACTGCTTTTCACGCATTGGTGGAATGCCCTTGGTCTCAACAGGTATGGCGGTTATCTCCGGCGCTGAAGGGGTCTAGCAGGGGAGTCATGGATATGTTTCAATGGGCTGCGAGGGTAGCTGAAATGAAGGAGGACAAGCTGAAGAGGCTATGGGCTTACCTGGTGGCGGGAGTATGGCATGCTCGGAATCGGCGGATCTTCGAGAACTCTGTGGTGCTCCCAACGCAGGTCTTCGAGGATGCGATGGAGCTGAGTGAGAGGGAGACAAGTTCTAAACGGGCAAGGGAGGTCGCGACCACCAGATCACAAGGGGAAGAATCGACGGGAATGGAGAATCACGCCAAATGGTGGCTTCCGGAACCAGGATATATCAAGGTAAACTGTGACGCCGCGGTCTCGGAGGAGAAGGGGTGCGGAGTGGGTACAATTGCAAGGGACGAGAATGGTGCTCTGGTTTGGGCAGCTGCTGGCACAATTCAAAGAGGCTCGGTCCCTTTAGTTGCTGAGATCGAAGCGGCTATTTGGGCTGCTCGGCTTGCTGCGGAAAGAGAGATTCAGCTGGTTGTTATTGAAACTGATTGTGAGACCCTTGTAAAGTGTATGCAGCAGAAGAAATTCCCATGAGGCGTGGTGGGGGTCTTGCTCAACGAGCTCAATAGTCTGTCGGCAGCCTTCCGGGAGTGCAAATGGAGCTTCGTGCGTCGTAATGGGAATAAGGCTGCGCACCTTCTTGCCCAGCTTAGACCCGCATCTTGTTTTTTTAGCTTTTCAGAGGACAATTTGCCGCCTCAATTGTTTGAAATTGTGTTGGGTGACTTAATGGTAATGGAATAAAAAGGGAAGGGAGTTTTTATCAAAAAAAAAAAAAACTTGACCCAACGGGTGACCCATGGGTTGACCCAACCCGATATAGAAATTTGCAGGTTACAAGGGTTCGGGCTGCTTCGGGTTTTGGGTTGGGTCGTGTCCTCAGGTCGGGTCACGTTTTGACATGTCTACTTTTGACTAATCAACCAACCAACTCTATAATAAATATAATACAATGAAAGTAATTTATTAGTAATTTATCATAATATAATAAAATATTTATGTAATCAAATTACACATAGGGTGTGTCTGGTAAGAATTATAAGCTGTTAAAATTTTAACATTTGGGGTTGTTTATAAAATAAACAAGGTTTATTGTTGTATGGATGCTAAAAATAAACTAAAAGGAGTTAAAAAAAGGAGTTTAAAAATAAGCTACAAAATGAAGGTTATTTTGATATTTATTTTACAAAAGTACTGTTTTACCCATTCCCTTTTATCTTATTTGGTTTGAAAGTACCACAATACCCCTAATAACAACCAAATAAACTCCACTTTTTAGAAATAAACGGTTTTTCGCCCCATACGGAGATTATCTTGTTGTTTAAATTTTTAACTGTTTTTACCAACAGTTTATAAATTTTACCCTGTTTATAATTTTAGTCAGTTTATTAACTCCGTCTCATACGAACCCATATACTTAAGAGACGAGAACTAGCTAGTTTTTAGCTTAAATATGTGTAAAGCACAAAGAATAAACTATTACATATTATAAACCATAATCTTTCATCCGAAAGGAAAATATCTGCAAGAAGATATGTAAATACATACGGAGTACTATAAACTAATCAAAAAGAACTTAATTATGGGATAACGAAAGGCAAAAAATTTCAAAATATTATAACTAAGGTAAGAAAGGGAGACGAATATGAGATTGTATTCCATTGATGTGTCTTGTGGGGTATTCACCAATACAATATATAGGAGCTATATCCTTCGGCTCCAAGTATAAGGTAAATCTATCTAAAGGTAAAAACTCTATCTAAGTAAAGTGTATATCTTGTACATCCATAGCATAGGGAAAAAGAGTGCAGCCTTTTACGCACGCCCTTGTTGACTTGTTGTACTGCCTCATTAAAAACCTTGTCAAGAAAACCCAGTGGGACAAAATCTGATCGAAGGAAAAAAGAGTGCAGTGCGTGTATACTCCCCTGAATTCAACGTCCTCCTCGAAGTCTTCTCATTCTTCTTAATGTCGCCGTCTTCATGAGCTTATGATCGAATCTCAACATACATTGTCTTTGATGTGCATAAGCTGGAATGTCTTCTTGATTAACTTTGACGTGCCTGACTTGCATATATTGGTGTTGAGCTGCTTTGGATGCACAAATATAAGGTACTTCAGGACCTAGTGTGCCTTTAATTGTTGATCTGGGGATCTGATGTATTAAATGTTGCTTAATTTGCCTCGTTAAAAACCTTAACTTGGAAAAACCCAATGGGATAAAAACCAAGATTAAGGAAAAGAGTACAACATTGTACGACACTTTGGGACTTAATGCAGTGTCACCATTTTTACAATTATATGTACTTCTGGTACTCTAAGGATCTTTAATTAATTGTATGTGACGGGACTTCGATAATAATGCTTCAGGCATTTTCAATCGATTCTTTTCATTTATATGTATATGTACGTCATTTACATTTGGAGCCAAAATTATATTCACTCCTGGTGAATGCATTCTCATGTAACCTTTAATAGGCTTGTGTGCAATTAATTTGGCTTTATATTTTCCTTTGTACGAACACCCACTTAAAACCAATTAATGCTACACTTTTCAATGTTGGAGCTACAGGTCCAAGATCTTCATGCTTAAATAATCCTTCTTTACATGAATTATTTCTTTTTGGAATTTAGGATATACCATGTATCCTTATGAGGGGAGTTGTCTCATTAAAAACCTTGCTTTGGAAAAACCCAAATGGGACAAAAACCAAAGTTAAGGAAAAGAGTACAACTTTTCTCCCCCTCAATTTAGTATATAAATCACCAATTTTATAAAGGCATGGTACTTCTAGAGCCTTAATATCCTTTCACAATATAATCAAAGATGAAAAGATCATTTGTCTTCATATCGTAATATATCTTTCTTTGAACACTCGAACTACAGGTCGAAATATTTTTAGAAGCTCTAATTATTCTTATCAAGCACTTCAAGTGCAAACTTAAATATGTGCCATCAACAATAATCAAGGATCTGGTCAATTCAAGACAACTCATAATCAATTCTGATACGTACTGGCAACGTTCATGAAATCTTTTCAGGAGTTTTATACCAGTGGACTTATCACCATTGTTTGAAGTTACTACTAGAACCTCGATCTAAATCATGCATTGGTTTACTTCTATTCCATGCAGTATATTGCTTCTTAATCTCCTTTTCCTCTCCCCCCAAATACCGAGTATTTTATCATCTGTGATAAACTCTAGGTATTTGATCATCTATGGGGACTCAATCCTCCGTATACATCAACTTTCTTGATTTATAACAACTTAGTGTAATCTGGGGAGATTTCGGTGCCTATATTGAACATGTGAATATCAAGCTCTCTACTGGAGATAAATTACAAGAAGGAGAATTTCTTCGATTGTTGACCAAAATCGAATCAAGCTCTTAATATTCATGCCTGCTTATTAACTATTATTGATGACTCTACTGGGTCATTCCATGCGTTAGTATTATCCTAAATGATAATCTCGTAAGTAACGACTTCACTTGGTCGATTTAATCGGCAGCTTCTCAATGCTCAACATATCAATTTCATTGATAACATTTCCATATCACATTCATATTGCCAACATGGGTAATCTATTTATTATGTTGGATCCCTCTTTTGACATCCTCAACTAGGGGAAAACCACTGCTTCTGGCAATTATTAGTCATCCATTGACTTTTATGATCCCAATTTATCTATCATCACTCTTCTAGAGCTATTTTCTCATATGAGTTTATTACTTGATTATATCAATAGGCCTTCGAGGACTAATTTTGATGCTCTTCTGGAGATATGTATAAGGTTTAATTATGCCAAGGATAGACTTTCTACCAAGACTCATTAGATATTTCATCATGAAAACTTCAGGTTTTCCATATCATCAGATACCAAGCTCTAAATCATTCTAACATTTTCATGCGATGATTCATTCACAGTTTGGGAGATTACAAATCCAAATTAGGCAAACCATCAACTTTGACTTGTTCTTCCACATTCTCCTTGATGTGGGAGTCGACTCATACATGATTATCTATAATCATTTTCAAAATTATGACCAGTATCCTAACAACGGTCGCGCGCACCGTATCCTCTTTATGTCCTCTGCTAGAGGTAACAATAAATATTGCATCTGGCAATAAAAGAGGTTGTTATGAACCATAGGTCATTTAGCTAGCTATTTATTTGAGTTCTACCATACCCAAGTAGATTAAGAACAAGATTCCAAAATAAAGAGTCTTCGGGCTCTCGTGAACTAATTTTATCAATTTCACACAATTTAACAAGGATGAGCTATAAACTCTTCTCCCAAATCATCATTTGTTGAATAAAATTGGCATCATCTACCCATAATGGTTTCTTCAAGAAACATTTCCAATGCATATATATATATACATAAAATGAAAATCAAATCAAATAGATAAATAAAACGTAGATTCCATGTAGCTTCAAATAGCCAAATTATACTAATAACAAACCAAATACGACCAAGTTTGCATAATCAAATGTGTTGGATCATCTAGCTAGGCTCTTTCGTTGATAATCTTTCATATGTAGAGATAAGTTTATCTACTTCAAGAGATAACTTTTATTAACACAAACAATATATATAATATAAAACCACATATGTTTACAACATACCAACTCTTAACAAGTTGTTTCTTCTGGAAACACTTTGAGTTTTGTGCAAAAGTAAATTCAAACATATACACCTCACAAGTAAATAACAAAAGCGATCTCAATAAATTAAAATAAATGCACTACACATAATTAAAATTTATTCGGCCACTTCAGGTGGATATCAATTCAGATATTTATCACTTGTTTCAATAAACATTATCATTCACAAATACTGTAGGTTCAATAACTATCTCAAATTTCAATTTCAATAATTTCATCGTCATCTATGACATAAAATGTCTTTTCTTATTTGCATGCAATTACATTTGGGGGATATAATACAAATCAACTTCATGATACATAAATAATGTCAACATCTGGTGACCAGGGATCAAACAAGTTCAACCACTTCAGGAGTTTGTATTTAACCTTCTATGGAACAAATCATATATGAAACAACTAGTTACAAGTACAAGATGGAATCAACAATATCATCTTTGCTCATCACTACAAAGATGAGGCTAGTATTTTAATCGATGCATGATGACGTTATTTCTTTACCAACTTATCAAGGTATATTAGCACTATGGCATGATGTATGATATAAAACATATATGTGCAATCAATAACATCATTTTGCAATTACCCAGAGGCACAAATCATAACTCAAATATATGATGTTTAGGCTTACCTGACCGCAAGCTCGATCGCATATACCAGTATTAAGAAATCGGTCCAACTCCATCACGAGCCTTAAAGTCGAGCCTAATTAACATAGATAGGCTCAAGTAGAGTTCAATCATCAAAGGTTCGCCTCCTTTTACCATGATATCCTAGTGTGGATCCGTGGACAAACCACTCGCATGACACCACCCATCACCAAAACAAAATATTAATAAATTATAATCATGGTTTATTTAAAACACATATCATATAGCATAATTCAATCCATCCTTATGTACATGTCTTAAATCCTCTTAAATCATAATTGATCAATTTAATTAATCAAGCAATTAAGTAAAATCAACGTACCTCTTATCATCACACTCCGAAACAGATTCAAACAAACTATAACGTACCAGTCGTACCTCTTATGTGTTTTTATCTACTTCAGGAGATATGTCTTTTCATATACTTTGGGAGATGAATGAATATAATAAACAAAAGAAAATAATAATCATTGATCATCGCTACGTGGATGATATTCGTTGTTTCATCACTACTGGGATGAATTTTATCGATCACATTAAATACTTTCTTCCACTTTGAGGGATTTAATATTTTCTACTTCGGGAGACTGATTAAATTATTTATAAACAAAATAATAAATTAGAAAAATTAAATTGCACTTACCTCCACTTACCTCCACGGCGGCGCACTTCGAGGATTGGTATAATTTAAGTATACATCCTCTGCGGGGAATGTGTTTATCTACTTGACTTGCTAAATCTCATCTGTGTTTATCTACTTGACTTGCTAAATCTCATCGCTTCTGGGAAGAGATTAATCTGGTCATCGCTTTTATCATATCATCACTACGGGGATGAAATTTAATGGATATAAAAGTAATCTATGTATACATATCCTCTTCGGGAGACTAATTTATTCAATTGATTCAACCATTTCAGGGATTGAAATTACTTATTCGATTGATTCAATCAATTCGGGGATTGAAATTTATTCGATTAATTCAACCACTTCGGGAGTTGATATAATTTATGTTTACACATATCTTCGGGGATGTGTCTATATTCTTCGGGAATTGATATAATTTATGTTTACACATCATCTTCGGGGATGTGTCTATATACTTCACAAGGGCATAATGTGCAACCCTGGAAGTTTAGGTCTTTTCTGTAATTTTCTAAAAAGTACAGTCTGATTTGCAATTTTAAAGAACTTATGGGACGGTTTTATAATTAAACCAAAACTTTACCAAATTGACTCGTCTTCCTCGCAGGGTTTGTAGATTGGCGGAGGAACTCGCCGCCACGCCGCCATCTTCGGCGCCTTCTCGAAGTATCTCGGGGCTTCGCCTCTGCCTCGAGCTTGCCGAGATCAAGCGTGTACCGATCGACGTCCTTGGCAGCGGCTTTGATGACAGCGTCCTTGATCTTGGAGGAGAGCGAGCTCGGCGGGTGTTGGTGCCGTCGAGAAGGCCAACGCGCCGCGACTTTGGGCAAACCACCGCCTCGCGGCGGAGGTGGAGCTCCGGCATAAACATGGTGGCGGACCCGGCGGTGAAGGAGCTTCTCTTGTCCTCTCGCGACACGACGCCGTTTTGCAGATCTGGGCAAAAATTGGAAGAAATTAAAACTTTGGGAGCTAATTGTAAAACTTGATGGAAGTACGAAAGGAAGTGGATCCAAATCCTTTGAGTTTCTCTCTCAGACTCAGCTTGGCGTGGTCAAAGCTCCCCAACTATGGAGGACAAAGCAACCCAGACAGGGCAAAAATTGGAATAAACAAAAAGAAAAGTGCGAAAGAGATATGGAGAAGTAAAAGTACAAGTCAAATTGAAAGAAAGCATGGATAATTAAACATGGATAATTAAAAGGAACAAAAGTCGAAAGCTTCCCTTTTGCATCATCGACGGGCAAAAATCATGAGCAATACCGTGCTGAACACTTGGGGCGGCTGCTGCTCAAACCAAAGGTTGAAGAAGGCTTGGCCGGGGCTCCTTGAGGAAAAAATATTTAGGGTTTTAGCTTTTTAGAAACTATCGTGCTGATAACGTATTATAAACTAAGGTAAGAAAGGGAGGCGAATATGAGATTTTTTACCTTTAGATAGATTTACCTTATACTTGGGCTCCAAGTATAAGGTAAATCTATCTAAAGGTAAAAACTCTATCTAAGTAAAGTGTATATCTTGTACATCCATATCATAATAATAATATTATAACACAAAATCCTTAGTAAAATTTTTTGAATCGCTGAAGAGAAGGGCGCCTATAATTTTAGTTTCCCCGCAAAATCCTTCTGTAATCCACTAAAATATCAAAATCAATCAAAAGAGGATCTTTATGGATTAATATAAATCTAGAAATCCAATAAAAAAACAAAAAAAAAAAACGTAAAAGATTTGAATTCGATTTTTTTGAAATGGCGCCCACTAGTATATCAATATATTCCCCTAAATCCAACTTCACATCAAAACAATCAGGTCCAACTTCACTTCAAAACCCTAAGCCTAAATTCATTCATCACTAGAGATCGAATAGAGCGGGATACGACCGACGGCGAACTTCTGATTGCTCCACCTCTCTTTGTTTCATCACCACCGGCTGAAAAACAATCAGGTCCAATTTCTCGTATTTTGAAATTCACATTTCGATTGCTACCCCTCTGAATTTTGTCCCACCTCTTTTATATAGTCTTTGCTAGCACTGAATCGATTGATTACTATGAATTCGATTTCTGTAAATTCGTATTTTGGAATTCACACTTTGATTCATAATTCGACTGTTCCCCCTCCATGTTTTATCTCACGATTATTTGATTTAGATGTATCTCTTAATGATGTACTTTACTTGACTTTTCATCCAGGCTTCAAAAACGGGTTCTTAATAAGATGGAGGACGAACAATGACGATGAAGAGATATGCGCAAAGATTCTAGGAGCGAAATCCATTGGACCTCTACCCTCACCTCCCAGGAGATCTTTACATTGAAGGAGAGTACAAAAAAATCCAGGATTTTATGGCAAATTTCCATCTAGAACATGGAATTGTTGTTATTACATTTTCTTAACATTTTAGTAAGTTAGACATATTTCGTTTTTAGTTGGAATTCAATTTGTATTACTAGTTTAGGGATATGCAAGATAATATTCATACTATATTTTATTAACTATTAATTTTATATTTTTTCTTTAGTATTTTATTATTTAAATTATAATATGTGTACAATTTACTCAAATTTGTATAATCTTAAAAAATTTCTCGCTATAAGTAAACATTAATAGTGACAAAATTAAATTTTCTCACTAAACCATATAATTTCCATCAAACATTTTCCTTACAAATAACATCACACTACAGTAATGAAAAACTATTCTCTCGATAAATTGATACATATTACGATGAAATCAAGTTCTCTCGCCATATTCCATGTTGATAACTCCACTCCCTTTGATGAAAATCGGAATTAGTTTCAAAGGCTTTGCCGGATAGTTTGTGTCAAAGGTCTTGAAGCGATAGCTGTGTTGATGAAACACAAAACCTGTATTTTATGTTATTATTATCTTATATTATTTATGTATGGTTTCCGAATATTATTATATACATTATATACTAACCATACAGCAAGGTTTTCGAAGATATCTCCTTCCTTAAGCTAAAAGACGTGAAGATCAAATCTGGTGGATCATGGCTTCGGAGTTTCCCAGAATAGAAGATTGTGAAGATTGCCATCATCTCTAATAGCCGTTAGAGAAGATTCCTTCCTCAAGTGGCGCCGATGATCTTGACTATATAAAGGAGATGAAAAAGAGAGAGAGGGACGTACATTCACGAATATCATTGCACAATCAGCCCTCAAGTTTACGATCTCTCTTCAGCGTGTTCTCTCTGCTTGTTCTTAAGAGTCTTATATTTTGTTTCAAAGCATTTGAGAGATACACAGTGAGCTTATAGGATATATTCTGAGAGAGTGTTATACTCGAGAGTTTATAACTCAGGAAGTGGGCACTAGGCTATTGATTCTCGAGAGTAAGAGGATTGTACTAGATAGCTGAGAGAGGTGGGGCTCTTCTAGATTGGTCTAGGACTCCAAGGGAACGTGAGTTGACTAGATTGCAATTGTATATGAGAGAGGCTTCTCGGTGAGCTATTAGGATCCTAAGCTTTGTGAATCAATAAAGCCTGTTGAATCCTAGGGTTGTGGAAGAACCCTAGGCGGGGACGTAGGCCAAGTTCGTGCCGAACCTCGTTAACAATTCGTTGCGTCCTTTACTTATTGCTTTACCATATTTCCGCACTTGGTTCATACTGTTTAACTTTGTGATTCAGGTTTTCAGAGAAAAGACTGAGTCTAATCTCAAAGGGTTTTGCACGAGCTTCAAAAGTCTTGAGACTTTCTGCGAAAATCCGACATACTCTATTCAACCCCCCTTCTAGAGTATTTCTATATTACTTAGTTTTATATTATCGAACCTTCAATTGGTATCAGAGCTTTACTCACTGTTTTTGATCTAACAATCTTGTGAGTTTTTTATCATCTCTGGTGAAGCAAGCGAAGGATTTGCACAAGGGAGGTCTTCCATTAGACCACCACTCTTTGCAGGAAACAACTTCGTCCACTAGAGGTCCTTGATGAAAATGTTCATTATAGATCAAGATCTGGAACTTTGGAACATTATAGAGAATGGTCCGAAGGTTCCAGTGAAAGAAGGACCAAATGGAACCAAAGTCGCTAAGACAGAGGCTGAATACATCCAAGCGGATCTTGAACTCGTCTCCAAGAACTACAAGGCCATTAACTTAATATATTGCGGTCTTAGTACTGATGAGTTTAATCGTATTTCATCTTGTAGGTCAGCTAAAGAGATTTGGGACAAGCTGGTTGTCACCTATGAAGGAACCAGTCAAGTGAAGGACACCAAGATCAGTATCTTCCTTCGAAAGTATGAACTCTTCAAAATGAAGCCAGATGAGTCTATTAAGGCTATGTTCACACGGTTCACGGAAATCACAAACAACCTTGACTCTCTCAGCAAGACCTTTGATAATGTTGAGAAAGTGAGGAAGATATTGAGGTGCCTCCCAAAAGACAAATGGGGTCCGAAAGTAACAGCCATAGAAGAAGCCCATAATCTCACCACTCTACCCCTTGATGACTTGCTTGGAAAGCTGATCACATATGAGATTGTTGTGAGCTAAATCTGCCATGTTTTACAGTAACTTTTATATTGATTTCTGCATACATTTCATACATTTGGGCTAAGATAGTACAGAACCTATGTAGTTTATGCTTATTTGTCAAATTATGGAATCTACACCAGTTTCTGTTTAAATCGCAGATTTCGAGGTGTTTTACAGCAATTCTACAGAAGGTCGGAAAAGCTCGGAAAACAACTACAGAAGTCCAAGGTCCAAGCAGCAACGGAACCAGTCGAATCAGTCTGAGAGTCAAGGTTACTCGATCTCGAGTAGGTCCTACTCGATCTCGACGAGCATGTCCGAGCACAGCCTTTTCGACGAAGAGAAGCTGCCTGAGAAGCCGAGGACGAGAAGCCGAGCAACCCTACTCGATCTCGACAAACCCTAGTCGAGATCGACAAGCCACCTAGTGCCAGTCCGAGTCCTTGCCGAGGAGGAGTTGCTCGACTAAGAAGACCACCACTCTACTCGATCTCGACAAGCCCTGGTCGAGATCGACGAAGGCCTGAGCCCAGATCCGAGCTTGTCGAGCACACCTACCCGAGGAGACCTAGTCGGCAAGACTTTCCTACTCGAGGTCGACTAGGAGTGGTCGAGGTCGACGAGCGCCAAGAGCCAAGTCCGAACCACATCGAGCAGAGCTAGCCGGGAAGTCCAGTCGACGAACAATCCTTGTCGAGGTCGACGAGACCCTTGTCGATGTCGAGTAGCCCAGTTTCCAGAAACGCGTCGACGAAGTGCTGCCCGAGTGGAATTGGGAATCCTTGGGCACGAAGGAAGTCGAGCTGGCCGAAGATCTATCCGATTCCATCATCATCTATCCATGAAAGGAAATCTATCAACATCATGAAGACTTACCTAGTTTAGAATTATCTTTTCCTTATAGATTTATTTCCATTATGGCATCTATTTATCTTTTAAAGCTTTAGATATAATTTTAGATATAGATAGAAGATTCTATCCTTGATTAGCGAGGGTTAGAAGGTTATAAATAAGGCCCATGGGGCTCAGTTTTATTCATTCCAGAGGACAATCAATTCCATTCAAGTAAGTAGGATAGAGAAAGAGAGTTTGTAGCAAGCAAGGTGGAGAGGCGAAAACGGATTTGTCTTGTTGGTTGTAAGCTTTCTTTATTTAAATTAATGCAAGTTAGTTTCTTTTGTTATTTAATGTCTTTCTTGATGATGAAGAGCGAGTAGTCCACCCACTTCTGGGGCTGGGGTGAGCCCAACGGTGGCCATGTAAGGCGATGCAATAAAGGTCAGATCTTTTTGTGCAATTCATCTTCTATCCCTATGAGCATGATTCTTTTGCGAGAGTTGAAGGTGATCCTTGTTTGTATTATTGAAGCGAAAGTGATCTTAATGCGACTTGGATTAATTATGTGAAAAGGGTTAGTAACAATTAGGGTTTATGCGAAAGCCTCTATATGCCTATTTGTTAATGACGAAAGTTATTTGATGGAAAGCATGATCTTTTATGCCTTTATGTGTTGCCTTGCATGGTTATCGTTGTGGTGTTGAAACCCTGGCTTTGGAAGTCTTTTAGCATATTGATTTATTTCTGTCGAAATTCTGAGTTTTGTTCGAGATTCTGCAAATTTAAGTTTCTGTTTCCAATCGACATAGAGTAGACCTTTGTCGAGATCGAGTTCTGCTTTGTCGATCTCGAGTAGGAGCTGGTCTAGGTCGAGTTGGTTTTCTTCTGTTTTTGTCGATTTTCACTTTCTGAGTTTCTGTTGTTCACTGCTGTGGTCGATCTCGAGTTGACTCTTGTCGAGATCGACGAGCCTCTGCCTTTGCTTTTAGTTTCTGCTTTGCTTTGTCTTTTCTATTTTGCTTTGTTCTTTGCTTTTGTTTTTCTGCTTTTATTTCTGTTTCTTTCCTTGTTTCTGTATTTCTGTCTTTCTGCTGCTTTGCCTGTGAGAATTTACAGCTACCTGAGAACTGCTGACGTGCTTCCTCGTGGATTCGATCCTGACTTTCTCTTACTGCATTGGAGGAGTCTTGTATTTATTTGCTGGGGCCTAAGTCTGGTTTGATCTATTTTCATTATATTTCATACTTGATTCACTCCTTACAACAAATTGGCGCCGTTGCCGGGGAAGCTATCAATCGCGCCTTAGGTAGTCAGTTCTCACTTTTTCTTTGAGTTAATTTTCAGGTGTATGCGCCGTTCTGGTCAACCACCTGAGTTTGACGGCTTAGACGAACTAGAGCGCCTTCTACACATCAGAGCTAAACTGCAAAGAGCCATGGCAGCTGCGGAGACACAGGAACAGCTGATCGCTAGGCTTACCAGGGAATTGGCCGCTAAAGATGCTGTTATCGCCGCTGAGAAAGCAGCAAGGGAACAAGCACAGGCTGAGCTTGCCCAATACCCAACCACGGCAGAGGACTACATGCACCCAACTCTCGTCGTGCCTGAATCGGCGATTCTTATCCCTGATAACTCTTTTGAAATTCGCATTCAATTTCTTATAGAGCTTAAAAATAATGCCTTTTATGGTAGATTTAATGAGTGTCCTCTTGAACATATTACAAACTTTGCTGACATGTGCCGTACTCTTGCTGAAGGTACAACTTTGGAATATGTCAAGATGAAAACTTTTCGCTGGTCTCTCGCTGGGCCTGCACTGAAATGGCTGGAAGGGCTGAAACCAAGATCACTCACCACCTGGGCCCAAGTAGAGCAAGAGTTCCTGAACAAATTCTTCCCACCTGCCAAAACAGCACATCTCCGCCAGAAAATCACCGCCTTCAGACAGAAGCAAGGGGAACCGCTGGCAAAGGCATGGGAGCGTTACAAAGAACTTCTGCGATCTTGCCCTACTCATGGACAGCCACCCTACATCATTCAGGAGATCTTCTTCAACTCTCTTGATCAAGTCACTAAGGACAGAATCAACCATTATACTCGCTATGAGTATCTGACAATGCCGCCAAGTGACGCGTGGGGTGTGCTAGAGAAGCTTACCACCTATGACAACAAGTATGGGTCTACTGCAACCTATGAAGAGAACCCGTACGCCAGGCCAACACCATCCATGCCCCTCTATGATCCTCCTAAAGAGATCGATCCTGATGTAAGGGAGCAGTACTACAGAGACCAGAATAAGAAGCTCCTTAAGCAAGTGAAGTATCTCTCTATCAACCAGCCTTGCATAGAATGCGGATCGCAACGGCACACCACTCCTGAGTGCCCACACACCGAGCAAGTCAGGTTGGCAGAACACCAAGAGGAGGTAGCTTACGCAGGGGGTCCCAATCGCTACATGGGGGACCAAAGGTTTCAGCAACCACAATGGAACCAAGGTGTCCCTAGGAACCCCCCGCCCTACAGAGCTCCAGGACATCCGGAAAGGGACCAGAAAAAGGATGATATACAGACAGTCCTGGAGGAAATACGGAGAAACCACTCAGAAAATAGGCAATCCTTCAACTCCGTCTATACTCAGATGCAAGGTGTCAACTCTAGGCTTGGGGAAATTGATATCTGGCGGAAATCAGTTGATACACAGATTGGTCAGCTGGCAGCAGGAATTCCCAGACAGTCAGGTGCGCTCCCTGGATCTTCAGAACCAAATCCTAAGGGAAAGACTGGACACATCGCTGCTGTAAAACTCAAAAGCGGCCATCAACTGCAAGAGCCAGAGGTCGGAAAGCAGCAGAACAGCGAGGAACAGCTAGTCGATGTCGACAAACCTCTGGTCAATCTCGACAAGGGCCTACTCGACCTCGAGGAGAACCTGCAAAAATCTTCGTCTGCACCACACAGCAACTCGACTGCGCCCAACCTGGTCGATGTCGACAAGACTGTAGTCGATGTCGAGGAGCCCCTGGTCGACATAGAGCAGCCTGCAGCACCTCCGACGCCTGTTCTGGCTCCGACTCAGAAAAAGAAGCTGCCTTTCCCCATAAAATCTCTAAAGGACCCAGCGGAAAAGAAATTTCAGCGCTTCATCAAGATGCTTCAGAAACTCAACGTCACCATCCCCTTCACAGAAGCTCTCAATGAAATGCCATCCTATGTCAAGTTCCTGAAGGAGATTCTCAGCAAAAAGCGATCGATGGTAGAAATCACAGAGGAGTGCAGCCATCTGGACATATTGGAGAAGAGGCCGGATCCAGGTAAGTTTGCTATAACTATTGGATTTGGTCCATACAAAATTAATGCCCTATGTGATCTTGGAGCTAGTGTGAGTATAATGCCTTTAACGATTTGGTCCAAGATTAAGATTGGTGCCCTGGAGCCTGTGGATGCTAGACTTTACATGGCCAACAACACGGTGGTCATTCCAACAGGCATGGTGGATAATGTTCCAGTACAAGTAGGTAAATTCTTCGTCCCTGCTGATTTTCTAGTTGTTGATATGCAAGAAGATCCCGCTTGTCCAATTATTCTAGGAAGACCCTTCTTGGCGACGGTGGATGCCAACATAAGCGTAAGAAAAGGAGTGCTCACCTTCAACATCAGCGATGAGGTAATTGAGTATTCCTTTAATAAAACTGAAAGGCATACATGTCCAATGGAAGAGGTCAAATCTATCTCAGCTGGCTACATCACCTGCGGGGAACCCAAGGTCAGAAATATGACCCCTGAGGAGATGGAAAAGAGGGACATGGAGGCCCAGGTGGAGGAGATCATGGCAATCCTCAAGGAGAACACAGAGAATCCAATCGACCCGGACCAAGGTAAGTCGTTGTGGATTAATTATTTTTCGGATGCCTTGACAGGAGCTAAGTATGGGGTCAAGATCGACCGGACCCTAGTCGATCTCGACCAGACCAAGGAGACTCCACCACCCCCAGCAACATCGAGCAGCGAACCAGACAAACCAGGCTCCTCGATCTCGACTAGACTTGTCGAGGTCGACCACCACTCGGCCAACCCGACTTCGCCCTCCTCGACGCTGACGACTCCAGCACCAGAGCCCTTGTCGATCTCGAGTACGCTACTCGATGTCGACCAACTTCAGCATCCTCGGGCACCGACTTCCTCGACACGGACTCCACCAGACTGCGAGGACTCGTCGATATCGACTAGGCTTGTCGATGTCGACCACCACTCGGGGAGCCCAATTCCTGCTTCCTCGGCGCTGAGACCACCAGACGGACCATCCTCGTCGATCTCGACTAAGCTTGTCGAGATCGACCACCATTCGGCTCCACCAGATCCACTTTCCTCGATGAGCAAGCCACCAGGAGCAGAATCCTTGTCGATGTCGAGTAGTCTACTCGAGGTCGACGAGCCATCTTCTTCATCGACTTCTGGATCTCCGAGCAGACCACCACCAGAACCTGCAGTCTTTTTGAGATCGACTAGCCCTAGTCGAGATCGACCAAACACAGTGGTCCCCGATTCCGTCTCTGCGAAGGTAAGCCAAGGTATGGATCTTTCTTCTCCTATTTCCATTAAAGATTTATCTATACATGGGAGGGGTCTGCCTTGGTATGTGCGATTGTGCAGGATTTCCAATGATGAGCCTAAGGAGTATGAAGTTGGAGACAAGCTCTATGTCTCTAAATCAAAGGATCATTGGTTTCCCAACAAATTCAACAAAAAGTGGATGGGACCTTTCGTGGTGAACAAGATCCATTCTGGAGGATTACAGCTGATGGACAAGAATGGAGTCCTATTTGAGGCCCAAGCTACATGGGCCCTGCAAATGCCACCTTGAGCTAAATGGAAAAGTCGGCCTAGCGACTATAAAATCTAGAGCATGTACATAGACTTTTTAGGACGTTTTGAGACTTTGTTGCTTTTTGCTTTTGTTTTGAAACACTTTTAGTTTGCTATTATGGGTATATGTCTTCTACACTTTTCAGGACCATGGATAGAACCAAGAAAGTCATACTCAGCCAGGAGGTACTCCATTCGATATTTAGAGAAATCTGCACATCTGTCTTGTGAGTTTCTTTCTTTACCCTTACCTTGTTTTTATACAGTGAGGACACTGTAATGTTTAAGTATGTGGTGGGGGAAGGGCTTACTTTGTGCATATTGGAATTATTTGACCATTTTTGTGCATATTTAGAACTTATTTCTTTGAATTGATACATGGCTATTTTGGAATGCATTATTGATTTATGAGCTTATATGCATGATTTCCAAAAATTTTGAGAAAAATGACCCCCATTGAAAAATTTTGATTAATGTCATGGAAGCTTATATTGAACTCGACGATGCAAAATTAGATTCATTAGAGATATAGCATGAAATTGCCTAGTAAAGGGAAGTCACAATGAAGTGCATTATTTTATTGAAAACCATGAAAGGAGGTAAAATTTAAAGTTGCTTTTGACATGTTGTATAATAAGATGATGGAGGACTTTATATTTCCATATAATGCTCATTGTTTATAATCCTAGCCTTACATATGCTTATGCATTACACAAAAGCCATAATATGCCTTATTTCATATATTGCTCCACATAATCTAAATATTTGCCATTCTTTACCTTATCCGGGGATTATGTTGAGAATGATGTTACATTATGGAGATTGTTATATGGTGTTTGTGTGATTGTTATCATTATTGGAGTTTGGCGGAATCATTTGAAATATATGGAAAATTTAATGAGTGAAAGAAAATCCGATCAAAGATCGACCCTGCTCGCTGAGATAATAGTTTGGCGAGATGGGACACCAGATGAGGAGTCCGACGCACTAAGTATCCGGGGCCATTCATGACACCCATGTTTGCGACTCGCGAGAAGGCAGTGCTGAGGTTAGAGAGGTAAAAGCATTATTATTGAGAAAAGCAATATGAAAGGTGATGAATTAAATGGAGAAGGAATGTGGAAATTCAATTTGGAAATACTCCATTTCCCCGGATCATTAGCACCACATTGCCAGAAATTGCCCACCTTTAGTCTTTTACCAATCTACTCCTTATTGAGCTTAAATTAAAGTCCTCTTGATTATTAATGCTTTGTCACAT
Organism: Persicaria maculosa; assembly: GCA_963922045.1. Lineage (NCBI taxonomy): Eukaryota > Viridiplantae > Streptophyta > Magnoliopsida > Caryophyllales > Polygonaceae > Persicaria > Persicaria maculosa. The sequence continues at coordinate 7,183,538 of OY998255.1, read as the reverse complement.
AAAAATTATTTGTGCATAACCCTCCTTTTGTGAATAGATGTTGCTCTTATATATTTGCACATGCATGGATCTGTGACACTAGTACCTTTTCGAGGATGGTAATTGATTGCAGGGTCATATGAGAATGAATCTAATATGTTGAGAGTTTTGATTTCTTCCCCTGAATGACAAATAAAAGTATTGCTTGAGGACAAGCAAGCTTAAGTATGGGGTGTTTGTTGTGAGCTAAATCTGCCATGTTTTACAGTAACTTTTATATCGATTTCTGCATACATTTCATACATTTGGGCTAAGATAGTACAGAACCTATGTAGTTTATGCTTATTTGTCAAATTATGGAATCTACACCAGTTTCTGTTTAAATCGCAGATTTCGAGGCGTTTTACAGCAATTCTACAGAAGGTCGGAAAAGCTCGGAAAACAACTACAGAAGTCCAAGGTCCAAGCAGCAACGGAACCAGTCGAATCAGTCTGAGAGTCAAGGTTACTCGATCTCGAGTAGGTCCTACTCGATCTCAACGAGCATGTCCGAGCACAGCCTTGTCGACGAAGAGAAGCTGCCTGAGAAGCCGAGGACGAGAAGTCGAGCAACCCTACTCGATCTCGACAAACCCTAGTCGAGATCGACAAGCCACCTAGTGCCAGTCCGAGTCCTTGCCGAGGAGGAGTTGCTCGACTAAGAAGACCACCACTCTACTCGATCTCGACAAGCCCTGGTCGAGATCGACGAAGGCCTGAGCCCAGATCCGAGCTTGTCGAGCACACCTACCCGAGGAGACCTAGTCGGCAAGACTTTCCTACTCGAGGTCGACTAGGAGTGGTCGAGGTCGACGAGCGCCAAGAGCCAAGTCCGAACCACATCGAGCAGAGCTAGCCGGGAAGTCCAGTCGACGAACAATCCTTGTCGAGGTCGACGAGACCCTTGTCGATGTCGAGTAGCCCAGTTTCCAGAAACGCGTCGACGAAGTGCTGTCCGAGTGGAATTGGGAATCCTTGGGCACGAAGGAAGTCGAGCTGGCCGAAGATCTATCCGATTCCATCATCATCTATCCATGAAAGGAAATCTATCAACATCATGAAGACTTACCTAGTTTAGAATTATCTTTTCCTTATAGATTTATTTCCATTATGGCATCTATTTATCTTTTAAAGCTTTAGATATAATTTTAGATATAGATAGAAGATTCTATCCTTGATTAGCGAGGGTTAGAAGGTTATAAATAAGGCCCATGGGGCTCAGTTTTATTCATTCCAGAGGACAATCAATTCCATTCAAGTAAGTAGGATAGAGAAAGAGAGTTTGTAGCAAGCAAGGTGGAGAGGCGAAAGCGGATTTGTCTTGTTGGTTGTAAGCTTTCTTTATTTAAATTAATGCAAGTTAGTTTCTTTTGTTATTTAATGTCTTTCTTGATGATGAAGAGCGAGTAGTCCACCCACTTCTGGGGCTGGGGTGAGCCCAACGGTGGCCATGTAAGGCGATGCAATAAAGGTCAGATCTTTTTGTGCAATTCATCTTCTATCCCTATGAGCATGATTCTTTTGCGAGAGTTGAAGGTGATCCTTGTTTGTATTATTGAAGCGAAAGTGATCTTAATACAACTTGGATTAATTATGTGAAAAGGGTTAGTAACAATTAGGGTTTATGCGAAAGCCTCTATATGCCTATTTGTTAATGACGAAAGTTATTTGATGGAAAGCATGATCTTTTATGCCTTTATGTGTTGCCTTGCATGGTTATCGTTGTGGTGTTGAAACCCTGGCTTTGGAAGTCTTTTAGCATATTGATTTATTTCTGTCAAAATTCTGAGTTTTGTTCGAGATTCTGCAAATTTAAGTTTCTGTTTCCAGTCGACATAGAGTAGACCTTTGTCGAGATCGAGTTCTGCTTTGTTGATCTCGAGTAGGAGCTGGTCTAGGTCGAGTTGGTTTTCTTCTGTTTTCGTCGATTTTTACTTTCTGAGTTTCTGTTGTTCACTGCTGTGGTCGATCTCGAGTTGACTCTTGTCGAGATCGACGAGCCTCTGCCTTTGCTTTTAGTTTCTGCTTTGCTTTGTCTTTTCTATTTTGCTTTGTTCTTTGCTTTTGTTTTTCTGCTTTTATTTCTGTTTCTTTCCTTGTTTCTGTGTTTCTGTCTTTCTGCTGCTTTGCCTGTGAGAATTTACAGCTACCTGAGAACTGCTGACGTGCTTCCTCGTGGATTCAATCCTGACTTTCTCTTACTGCATTGGAGGAGTCTTGTATTTATTTGCTGGGGCCTAAGTCTGGTTTGATCTATTTTCATTATATTTCATACTTGATTCACTCCTTACAACAGAGATGATTCTCAATGAAGACGATGGAGAACTTCCAGCAAGCACGAAGAACTTGGCGCTCAAGTCTAAGAAGGATGAGCCCAAAGATGTGTATGATTCTGAAGATAAGGATGATGATGAGGATGATCCCTTTGATCTCATTACAAGGGGTCTTTCTCGAATCCTCAAGATGAAGAAGCAATTTAACAACAAAGATGGATCAAAGTCTTCTAAATTTCGAGATAAGTCTCAATACAACAAATATGACAAGAAGACTAAACCTTTGTCTTGTTTTGAATGTGGTGAAACAGATGATCTTGTGAAAGACTGCCCTAAAAAGACGAAGAGCCAGACCAAGAAGAGTGATAGATGGAAAATGAAAGCCATGGTGGCAACTTGGAGTGATTCTGACTCGGACTCCGATGATGAAAAGGCCAACCTTTGTCTCATGGCCATAGGAGATGAATCCCATGATGAGCAACTCGAGGTAACTGTAAGAGAGCTCATGGCAAGTCTAAAAGAGGTACTATCGGAATTCATTTCTAATATGATTGCCAATGAAAAGAAACTTTTTGCCCAGACTAACACTCTTATTAAGAGAACTGTGGACCAGGAAAGAACTATTGAGGATCTGTCTATGAGGGTCAAAAGTCTTGAAGCTTCTTATTCAGGTCTTGACATTAAAGTCAAGACTCTTGACTGAGAGAAATCTGAACTCAAGCAAGATCTCTGGTCTCTGAGAAGTGAACATCATGACTTAGAGAACGAGAAGATCTCCCTGAATAACAAGATTCAAGACCAACAGAAAGCCCTCATAAGTTTTACCAAGTCCAAGGGCACTCTTGATAGGATGTTGGGTGAGCAACAAAGTTGTCTAAACAGAAGTGGTATTGGTTACAACCCGAGGTTTTTAAAGAAGCAACACATTACCACTTTTGTGAAGGCAAAAGGAAGCAGAACCTCTCCTATATGTCACCACTGTGCGAGAAAGGGCCATGTAAGAGAGACCTGCCCCTATAGAAGAAAGGATCCTCATATTATTCGCAACACATTTCCTATTCACTTGAGAAAAGAACGGATAACGCAAGTTTGGGTCCCCAAAGGCACTATTTTACCAAATATAGTTTATCCCATTAAAGGATCTAAATTTGCTCACTGGTCTAGCCACAAAGGTTGATGTTTGTTTTGCAGGAGATCACCAAGGTTAAGGAACAAAAATGGATTATTGATAGTGGATGCTCGAGACATATGAGTGGGAAGAGTTCTCTCTTTCATGATCTAAAGGAGCAAAGGGCTTGTAAGAGGACTACCTGAGATGGACTTCAAAGGTATTGAGATGTGCAAAGCATGCACACGAGGTAAACAAACACGTAGCTCTTTCAAACCCAAAAAGGTTGTAAGTACTTCTAGACCCCTTGAACTTTTACATATAGATTTATGTGGTCTTATGCGAGTCAAATCTCCCAATGATATAAAGTACAAGCTTGTTTTCATATTTGATGAATGAAATGACGGTTCTTTGAGTGAAAGTGTTGCAGATTTAGATCTTAACATCCATACAGAGAACGAGGATGGTGATGATGCTGCTATCAAGAACACAGAGAAGAGGAACATGCAGGATCAGATTCTCAACACTGAAGAATTGGCCCAAGGTGTTGAAGATTCGTCCAAAGCCCTTGGTGTCCAATCCAGCAGTGTTGAAACATCAGAAACTGCTGTAACTGAACCTAACAGGACCACGGAGTCAGATGTACCACAAGTCAATCCCGCTGGTGTGACGAATCAAGGAGCTGAGACTAGCAAAAGAAAATTCAAATACTCCTCATCACACTCATTAAAGGATATCATTTCTGACCCTACTTCTAGTGTTCAAACTCGTTCTAAACTTAAAGATCTTTGTGCTTTTCACGCGTTTGTTTCTCTTATTGAACCAAAGAAGGTAGATGAGGCCCTTCAAGAGTCAGATTGGATCATTGCTATGCAAAGTGAGCTTAACGAATTTGAAAGGAACAAAGTCTGGACCTTGAAGCCTAGGCCAAAGCATCAATCAGTCATTGGCACACGATGGGTATTTCGAAACAAGCTAGATGAGAATGGTAAGATTGTGAGGAACAAGGCAAGGCTTGTTGCTCAAGGCTACAATCAAGAGGAAGGTATTGACTACGAGGAGACCTTTGCTCCCGTAGCCAGGCTTCAAGCCATTCGCATTTTATTAGCATTTGCATCTTTCATGGGCATAAAGTTATATCAAATGGATGTCAAGTGTGCTTTTCTTAATGTTTTCTTAGAAGAAGAAGTATATGTGGCTCAACCCCCCAGGTTTTGAAAGTTTAGAATTTCCTAATCATGTTTATAAACTTGACAAAGCGCTTTATGGTTTGAAACAAGTCCCAAGAGCTTGGTACGATCGCTTGTCAAAATATCTTTTAGAAAATGATTTTAAAAGGGGGTTGATCGACAAGACTCTTTTTATCAAGACCAAAGGAAAGGACATTTTGGTTATTTAATTCTATGTTGATGATATATTATTTGGTGCTACTAACACATCTTTGTGCAAGAAATTTTCTGACATCATGTGCAGCGAATTTGAGATGAGCTTGAAGGGTGAACTCAACTTCTTTTTGGGATTACAAGTTCATCAATCCAAGAAAGGGATCTTTGTCAACCAAAGCAAGTACACTAAGGATCTCTTGAAGAAGTTCAAGATGGATCAATCCAAAGCAGCCAAGACTCCCATGAGCTCAACTTTATCTCTAGATCAAGACAAGACTGGGAAAAGTGTCAATCAAAAGGAGTATCGAGGAATGATTGGATCTTTACTATATCTCACAGCTAGTAGACCTGACATCATGTTTAGTGTTTGCATGTGTGCTAGGTTTCAAGCTGATCCTAAAGAATCTCACCTCGTGGCTGTGAAGAGCATCTTTCGATATCCCAATGGCACTAAGGAGCTTGGACTATGGTACCCAAAGCAAAAGGATTTCACATTAATTGGATATTCTGATGCAGATTTTGCAGGCTATAAGGTGGATAGGAAGAGCACATCAGGATGTTGCCAATTCCTAGGAGCATCCTTGATCAGTTGGCACTCAAAGAAACAAAACTCAGTAGCTCTGTCCACTGCAGAAGCCGAATACATTGCAGCTGGAGCCTGTTGCTCCCAAATCCTTTGGATAGCTCAACAAATGCGAGATATTAGCATCAACCTCAAAGGCATTCCCATTAAATGTGACAATACAAGTGCCATCTCCATTACAAAGAATCCTGTTCAGCATTCAAGGACCAAACATATTGATGTAAGGCATCATTTCATTAGAGACCATGTCGAAAAAGGTGATGTGTCCATATCCTTTATTTCAACTGATTATCAATGGGCTGACATTTTTACTAAGCCTTTGGCAAAGGACAGGTTCACCTTCATTAGACGTGAGATCGGAATGCTTAACAGGGATGCACTTTCGTAGGGGGAGCTTTCCCTTTACGAAAGATAAATTCTACTCAGTGTCAAGATCCTTGAACCTCATTTCAAAGGTTGTGAACTGAACAGTAGAGCACATATAACGGATCATATATTTGGTTGATATCTTATTAGATATTTGATCAAATATGGTTTTAATGGATTTTAACCTTCTTTATATGTTACCTATTTTATTTTCCGAAAAATCTTTTTATCCGAGTACATTTTATTTGTGGAAATTGTTTTAATATCGGATAAATCTTCTCTTGCCTTTAAGATTTGAAGCAACTTTTGAATTTTGAATTGTTTTGGTAAGTCTGATGTTGGAGACTTTTTTCACGCTCCTCCCTTTGTTGAAAGACAAAAAGGGGGAGATGGTTTGATGGTTTAGACTTTAAAACTGCTGTGAACCAAGGGTCTTGGAAGACCTTGTTTTGTTTTCACTTGTTGGATGTTTCTCGTTGACTTTGAAAACTTATGATCCAACATTTGTCTAACCCATGCAGGTACTTAGTCCGATGCTGCTTATATTATATATATTTGACTAAGTTGCAGGGATGCACAGGTTTTGTCTTTCATCAAGGGGGAGATTGATAACTCCACTCCCTTTGATGAAAATCGGAATTAGTTTCAAAGGCTTTGCCGGACAGTTTGTGTCAAAGGTCTTGAAGCGACATCTGTGTTGATGAAACACAAAACCTGTATTTTATGTTATTATTATCTTATATTATTTATATATGGTTTCCGAATATTATTATATACATTATATACTAACCATACAGCAAGGTTTTCGAAGATATCTCCTTCCTTAAGCTAAAAGACGTGAAGATCAAATCTGGTGGATCATGGCTTCGGAGTTTCCCAGAATAGAAGATTGTGAAGATTGCCATGATCTCTAATAGCCGTTGGAGAAGATTCCTTCCTCAAGTGGCGCCGATGATCTTCACTATATAAAGGAGATGAAGAAGAGAGAGAGGGACGTACATTCACGAATATCATTGCACAATCAGCCCTCAAGTTTACGATCTCTCTTCAGCGTGTTCTCTCTGCTTGTTCTTAAGAGTCTTATATTTTGTTTTAAAGCATTTGAGAGATACACAGTGAGCTTATAGGATATATTCTGAGAGAGTGTTATACTCGAGAGTTTATAACTCAGGAAGTGGGCACTAGGCTATTGATTCTCGAGAGTAAGAGGATTGTACTAGATAGCTGAGAGAGGTGGGGCTCTTCTAGATTGGTCTAGGACTCCAAGGGAGCGTGAGTTGACTAGATTGCAATTGTATAGGAGAGAGGCTTCTCGGTGAGCTATTAGGATCCTAAGCTTTGTGAATCAATAAAGCCTGTTGAATCCTAGGGTTGTGGAAGAACCCTAGGCGGGGACGTAGGCCAAGTTCGTGCCGAACCTCGTTAACAATTCGTTGCGTCCTTTACTTATTGCTTTACCATATTTCCGCACTTGGTTCGTACTGTTTAACTTTGTGATTCAGGTTTTCAGAGAAAAGACTGAGTCTAATCTCAAAGGGTTTTGCACGAGCTTCAAAAGTCTTGAGACTTTCTGCGAAAATCCGGCATACTCTATTCAACCCCCTTCTAGAGTATTTCTATATTACTTAGTTTTATATTATCGAACCTTCACATGTTTCAACGAGGAATAAATTCGTAACCTTAAGCCTTTTTTTGTGATGAAAAAACGTCGTTAATGAACCCCTTTCTCGAGTCAAAATTTTATCACTAAAACTACAAATTAAATGACGAATTATTTTTCCTCGCTAAAAAACATTGATTGCGATGAAACAGTTTCTTCGCCAAAATTTTCTACACCAAAAATTTTAAATTTTTCATAAAATATCTATTTTTATAATTAATAATTTATAATTAATACTAACCATTGGCGTGGAAATAATATTTTAGCAAGGAAAATATGTCTTTTTTGTGATGAAAATTTTAGTCGCCAATGAAATGGACATAAATTGATGCCATTTTTAACGAGGAAAAAATATATTACCGATGAAATTGCATTTGTCGCTAAACACCTTCAACGACTATGATTGAATCCGTCCACTTGTTTGGCGATAAAAAAAATGACATTCTACGAGGAAAATATTAGTCGCTATTAGTTACTGCGAGAGAAAATAATTTCATCGCTAAATATTTCAACGACGATTTTTTTTTCCTCGATTAACCTTTCCTTGACGAGCTTTTTGCGACAAACTGACGATGAAATGCATTTCCTCGCCAAATCTCTTTAACGACAAAAAATTGATTTTTAGCGACAAAAAATTTCCTTCCTTGTGACAAGTGTTGAGAAGGTTCAAATCGGAAAGATTATGGCTTCATTTGTTTCCAAGTTTAGAAGATCTTAAAGATGGACATGATCTGGAATAGCCGTTGGAGAAGATTCTTGGCGCCGATTTGTCTCAATAAATAGAGAAGGAAGATGAAGACATGATATACAAGTGCTACACAAGCTTTCATTCATTCAAGCGAGATCTGTCTTCCAAGTGTACTCTCTGCTAGTGCTCAAGAGTTTGTTGTTTATCTCAAAGCCTTTGAGAGTCACTGTGAGCTTATAGGATATATTCATTTATAGTGTTACTCGAGAGTTTGTAACTCGGGAAGTTGCACTAGGCTATTGATTTGTGAGAGTAAGAGGATTGTACTAGATAGCTTAGAGAGGTGGGGCTCTTCTAGATTGGTCTAGGACTCCAAGGGCACGTGAGTTGACTAGATTGCAATTGTATAGGAGAGAGGCTTCTTACCCAGCAATGGCTGGGTTTGCTTACCCCACGGTCCGCCTCTGTTGTGTTTCCTACACCTTTATCAAATCGATCTTGACGAGGGTTTCCCCATTGTTGAGAGAATGAAAGATGTGAAGAGGTCAAAGAGTCCCACATCGACAATATGAACAAAGAAGTCTTCGTATATAAGCTAGTGAGTTATTCCTCTTATTGCCAATTGGTTTTGGGATGGATCCCTCCTATTGCCAATTGGTTTTGGGATGGAACCCCGCTAGGGCGTCAATCCGTCCTCTGAACTCTAGCGTGCCATCGTCGACTTCTTTTTGGTAGTATCCCCTTCTATTTGTTTAAGAAGGGGGTCGCATATCCGACAGGGTGCCTTCAAGCTGCTTCGTTCCCGTCAATGTTGGACTTTGTCCGGATTGCGTTATGTGTCGAGGCAACAAGAATACAAGGGTCTTTCCCCATGTACTAATTTGAAGAGCAATAATTTGTGACCACGGCGGTGATCCACCCCTTTCTCTTGGATCCCAGCGATAAACCATATCTTCACAACTCCTTTGGGCCCAAGGTCTGTATTCTTTAAGTCCAATATTTTGTTACTTAGGGGGAGGGAAAAATTATAAAAAAGATATACTAATAAAGATAAGGGGTAATTTATGGTGTAATCTTGAAATCAACGCCCTCTGGTTCGTTTTGCTTCATTGTTCGTGGGTTGGGTTTAGTTGATGCATTTTTTGGCGTGCCGTGGGTGTCTGGTATTTCGTTCGTTAGTGTGTAGAGCAAGTCTTGGCTGGCCAGGGTCGTGGTTGTGTCTTTGCGATTGCTCCTTTGTCTGGGAGGCGCTTTCATAGAGTTCCGTCTTCACACCACTAGGGGATCATGCCCTATTGTACATGCTTTCTAGCTCTACTACTCTAGTAGTGCTTGACTTGCCTTCCACTAGCATCTTCGACCGCATTCAAGACTTCTTTTCCATCTTGCTTCAATCTACTACGAATCGTCGGTTTGTTGGTTTTTTTGTTGTATTTGTTTAAATTGTTTCCGTCTGTCGGTTTACCGACCTCTCGAGCATCAAGCTTTTCTGATCCCTTATTGAAAAAATAAAACACGCTAGAAAAACGAATAAATATGATGAACATTGCTAATTGGGATTTAGTCTTAGCAATTGCTAATTGGGCTCCCTTAACGGGGCTATTATTTCTATGAGTAAGATATAAAGGTCTCTAGCCCACTTACCGACCAAAAAAAAAGAAAAAATTTGTAAAATAGGCACTTTTTTTGGACGAATTTGCAAAATGGTCACGTTTTTGGACAATTTAGCAAGATGTCCATTATATATACTAATTCTCAAATTTTTTTTTTCCTGATCGTTGGCCCCAATCTCATCGTCTTTTCAATCTCTCTCTCCGCTCCCCATTGAAGGTGATGGCCGATGGAGCTCTCGATCCGGCGCCAGAGCCGTCGTCTAGTGGCGAGCGAGTGGCGGAGCGAACGAGCGGCGGAGCTCGGAGCGAGCGTAGGATGTGGCCGTCCGAGATCTGGAGCGAGAGGCCGGATCTGGTTGAGCGACCGCCGGAGCGAGGTCGAGCGAGCGCCGAGATCTGGATTAGGTTCATTCCCAGACCTCCTTTCCAAATCTCCTCCCGAGCTCTGTCCATGGATCCGCCTCTCTCCTTCCGGCACTTCCTTCTCTCCTCTCGAGCTCCATCAGTGATTCTCCCACGGCCGGCGACTCGCTTCTCCTGTTCGGCTCCTCAACTTGCTCGGCCTTCTCCTCCTCTTCTTATCTTTCTGCACAACCTGTTCTCCTCTTGCACGACTTGTTCCCGACCAGGTATTCTTCTCTTAAACTCTCCTCTCTTTCTTTCTCGCTCTGAAATTTGAAATCGGTACTCTTGAGGGATTTATAGCTGTTGCAGTTGTGTTGTACACTTGCCTAGTGCCGACTGTTGACTGAATATGTCAAATTCTATTGGGCAAGGCAGGGTAGACATTGCTTATTGGGATTTTATGTGTAATCATCTGTATTTGATATTCGATTACTTTGTCACAGATTTCTTTGATTTCATTCATCGAATGCCTTTGGATTGAAACAAACTTATGCTGCAATGCTTTCTTAAATAGTCCTACACTTGATGAAATTGATGATCCTGATGCTGTTCATAGACTACGGTGACAAAATCATACTGTCGTACATATCAAGGAAAATGCCTGGTTATGAGTTCTTCTGAAATTGGACATCTCACTGTGGAAGATTATATGTAGAATCTTTGAATATATTTCACACATGCTGAGAATTTCACGGAATTGACTTGGATATTTGTTTCCAAAAGTCTGCTGGTGTGATGGAAATTCATAGACTTGCTATGGTCAAAGGATGATCAACACAAGTAATTATGTGTTGAAATAGAAGATGTGTTGATAATTTGGTTTTTCTATAGGAGTAAATTACTTGCACTTCACCTCTAAATCTCCATAGTTGTCATCTTAGTTATTGTTGCTACTTACTCCATCCAAAGGAGTTGGCAATGAAACTTTCTCGTACACCGAATAATTTTATAGCCAAGGCAAGTAAAATTAGTAAATCATGTTGAATGTTTTGAAGTTTGGTATTCATGGAGGAGCACTGTACCAATTGAAGCTCTATTTTTATCTTGTGTAGGCACCATAAACTATTCCTGTCCACCGAGCGATTCCCCAACTCCATCACCAGCACCTATAACTGCAACCAATGGATCATCATTCTTTGACCGTAAGATTGCAGTAGCATTGAATAATTCATGGCATCATCCTTCAAATTCATCAACCTTGATCTTCTTCTAAATCTTGATTTTGTTGGCAGCTTGCAACTGGAACTTTTGTGGTGGTGGCACATGCAACAGATCATCATCAAACCCCTCTTCATATTCAGGTTCGTGTAGCGAGGGATATGACAATCTCATGAATTCCTCTTCACTCCCCTGCTTCCGAGAATGTAAGACTCCTAACGCAATCATACCTAGTACAACTTCCCTCACCAGCTTTTGTAATCAACTTGCTTTTGATTATATATCTTAAGGTGGACTTGATGGAGATTGCCACAATCTTGGGATCACATTTTTCAATCAAAGTGCTTGCACACCCGCCACCGGTAATGTTCAAGACACCACCAATAGCGGTAATCTTCATCCCTTCATCGAAAAATTTTCTCATGTCTAGTGCATTGTAACAACATCTACATCTTGCTTCATAGCGTTTTTTCTTATTCTGCTTGGCCAAAATTCTCCATTGCAGCGAGATCCCTTCAATACGAAAAGTTGTCCTCATTTATCCTTCTTCTTCTGATGTTCGCCCCTGCCATCATCTTCACCTAAATTACTATATGATCATGATGGATCCCACTCCATTTGAAGAGTTCTTGGGATTCACCCATCTCTACAAGGTCTCTTCTTGCTACCAGTTCTCCCACTTCACAGCCAACCAGGCCATACGTACTCGAAGCTTTCGAGATGGAGCTAGAAGGAAGAAGCAACTGGAGACTGCACTTTGTAGATTTCGAGTTGGCCTACGGATTCCAGTGGTCTTCTCTTATACAGTCTCTATCAGAAAAGGAAACCAGCACAAACACAATATCCCTTCGCATCACCGGATTTGCAAGGAGCTTGGAGGAGTTGGTTGAGACCGAGGCTCGGCTTGTGAGCTTCTCGAAGGGGTCCCCGAACATTGTTTTTGAGTTCCAGGGGATCTTGAGAGGCTCCAAGCTCATTCACAACCTTGTGGAAAGAAGAGAACATGAAACCCTAGCAGTCAATTTAGTCTCTTGCTTACATACATCAAGGAATGATGCAATGAGGATTTCAGATACACTTGAGTCTGTACATTCTCTGAACCCTTGCATAACAGTCTTGGTGCAATGAGGAAGCCGCCATGATGTATGTCTCTTTGCTTTAATCAAATGTAAAGCTATGTTAGATGTCATTTTTTTCTTGCCCAACAAAAGTGATGTGATTTAAAGCCTATTAGCTCAAAATGGTAGAGCGATGTGTCATGCACAAAGATGCGGGTTCAAATCCCGTATAGGCTATTTATAGTTTTTTTTTTGTTCTTGTTCAAGAATAAGATTATAAATTGTAAGAATAAAATTATAAAGTGCATAAATAAGATAATGAAAAAATGCAAAAAATGAAATGATAGATACGAATAATAAAATGATGGTGCAAGAATAATAATTTTACAATTGCACAACTGTATTTGAAAATCGCACAATTGTGTTTTAAAATTGCACAACTGTATTTTAAAGTTGCACAACAATTAAGTTATAAATTCCCAAATTTCTTTACAAAGCCGAGCTTGAACACAAGGTACTCGAGCTCGTTTGATTGTATATTACCCCTAGATGTACTCGAGCTTGAAAATACACTACCAACTGCACCTTAAGGTGCAGTCGTGCAACTTTAAGGTGCAGTCGTGCAACTTTAAGGTGCTGTTGTGCAACTTTTAGGTGCAGTTTTGCAGCTTTAATTAAGGGTTGTGTCAGGATCTTTTCATAAAATTAAAGGTTGTGTCAGCGGTGTTTGCAATTTTAGTGCTGACAGAGTTATAAAAAAATGATGACGCCTAATAGAAAGTGCTGACACGAAAACGCTGACATGCTGTGTGCTGACACGAAAAAAAATGTTGACGCACAACATAAACTTGTTATGAAAGGCATACAAAATTGACTAGTATAACAAGTCATTTTATACCCCGAGATTGGTGGAAATTTGCTCAACATGATCTTATTTTTGCTCAACAATAGATTATATTTGCACAACAATTAAGACTTGTGAAATTTTGCTCAAAATGATCTTATTTTTTCTCAATATTATTTTATAGTTGCTCAATAGATTATTGCACACCATGGTATTATTTTTGCTCATCCATAGACTATAATTGCACAACATGGGGGATTGGTGGAAATTTGCTCAACATGCTCTTATTTTTTCTCAACAATAGATTATATTTGCACGACTCTGTTGTAAGGGTTGCATGACCCTGTTGTAAGAGTTGCACGACTTTGTTGTAAGAGTTGCACGACTTTGTTGTAAGAGTTGCACGACTCTGTATTAAGAGTTGCACGACTCTGTTTTAAGGGTTCATGTGTCTCTCTACCTTTATAGGTTAATTCGGATGAACCAAAGTGAATAGAGGATACAATTCATGAACCAAAGTGAATAGAGCATCTTTTTAGAAATTAAAGGTTGTGTCAGCGTTGTTTGCAATTTTAGTGCTGACAAAGTTATAAAGAAATAAAATTGATCAATACATTTTCATCACTAAAATTGTAAACACCGTTGACACTAGTTGTTTTCTCTGATTAACAAAATAGAAAAGGATGCTGACACTACAGTTGTGCAACTCTAAATTACGGTTGTGCAACTTTAAAATACAGTTTAAGAACCAAATGAGATTAAAAAGTGCAAGAATAATATTATAATGTGCCCACATTAGATTTTTAGTTTAAGAAGAATCAAATTAGATTTTAGTTTGTATGAATAAAACTATAAATTTCATGAATAACACTATGAAATTTTAGAGTTGCACGACGCTGTTGTAAGAGTTGCATGACTCTATTGTAAGAGTTGCACGACTCTGTTTTAAGAGTTGCACGACTTTGTTGTAAGAGTTGCACGACTCTGTTTTAAGAGTTGCACGACTCTGTTGTAAGAGTTGCACGACTCTGTTTTAAGAGTTGCACGACTATGTTGTAAGAGTTGCACGACTCTTGTTTTAAGAGTTGCACGACTCTCTTGAAAGAGTTGCACGACTATGTTTTAAGAGTTGCACGACTCTTGTTTTAAGAGTTGCACGACTCTCTTGTAAGAGTTGCATGACTCTGTTTTAAGAGTTGCACGACTCTCTTGTAAGAGTTACACGACTCTCTTGTAAGAGTTGCACGACTCTGTTTTAAGAGTTCATGTGTCTCTCTACCTTTATAGGTTAATTTGCATGAACCAAGGTGAATAGTGGATACAATTCATGAACCAAAGTGAATAGAGCATCTTTTTAGAAATTAAAGGTTGTGTCAGCGGTGTTTTCAATTTTAGTGCTGACAGAGTTATAAAGAAATAAAATTGATCAATACATTTTCATCACTAAAATTGCAAACACCGTTGACACTAGTTGTTTTATCTGGTTAACAAAATAGAAAATTTTTGGGAGCAATATAAAAAAAATAGTATTGCTGGGCAATTTTTATTAGCATTCTTAATTTATTAAGCCACAATCAAGTCCATATATATTTACATTAAATTAAAATATAATAGAAACTTTTCATCTTAATCTTTCTCCGAATTCTCCCTATCATAGTATCATGCGTGTGTCTAGAATCTCTACCAACTTCTTCCAACTATTGTTTAATTTGGCTCTTAATTATGTTTTTAGTATTCATCTATGAGTCTTATCATTATGGCTATAGAATTTTAAATTTCGTAGGGTTTAAAATTGTTTAATGGTTTGATTGTAGAAAATGAAATGAGTGGGTTTTAAACCGTCTATTGTTTATACTTTATATAATCCATTATTTTAAAATTGACGATTTTAAATCTCTTTTAAATTCTTAATGAAATACTATATAATTAGAAATTTTATTTTAACTAGGCAAAATTTTATCTCTTTTTTGTGATTATTTTTTCGCTCACCTAACTTTAAATTACTAGATCCGTCACTGAAACACAAGGGGAAGAAAGGTCTTAACATGAATTTGGAGAATAGATCAATCTGCCGGTTCGAACTTACACAATTACACGAGCAAGTAAAATAATACATCAATCTCATTTCATCGATCAAATCCAATAGGTAGGTAGATACGTACATAAACTAAAACACATTATATCCTACAGAAAATATCAAATAAAATTGAATGGATCAATTTCTATCTTAACATGACGATGGCCAGTGATCCATCGATCGATGACGGTTGGCGTGATGAGATCGGAGATGTTGCAACTGGTGGCGCGCGGTGGCGTTGATATAGTGACCAGCAGCACCTATAGGCCGCCGCCGCCCCCAGGTGGAGAATATACATAGGGCGAAGGATCCGAAGCAGAAGTTGGGCTCCTTAAACCTGTTGAACGAAGCTCTCTCCGCGACCTCACTTCCTGCGCCCGGCGGTCTCTTAGCTCAGAAGCTATTGCACCTAAATCGATGTCGACCCTTCCGGATATAGGCCATTTATTATCACCAAAACAAGGACCCATTTTAAGCCGCGGATATAATTCGCTGATGCCGCCATATCTGTCAATCGACAGTATCTAACTTGTGTTCAAGCTAGCTAGCTCAATGAAACTCTATGGATCGAGGGAGAGTTGAATCAGAGGTGTACGTAATTTTGACTATTCCTTAATCCGGTGGTACTTATATAGATCGATGATGGTTCCGGTGTGAACCCCGATAAAATGTGAACAAAATTATTAGGTATCATCGTAATTATTCGTTTTTCATAATATAACTACTACGATTCCCGCGCCATGATGCGATTTTTTTATAAATAATATTTAGATATAGATAAATCAAAGACATTAGATTTGATTCAATATTTTTAATTAAACCCATTGATTAGTAAATGTGTTAAAAATAATAGAAAAAAATACACTTGGGTTAAAGAGATAGATAAAGAGAAAATAAATAATAAATAGTGAAAGATAAAAGTTTTGAATTAATCCCATTGATTAAAAAATATAACATCAAATAATATTGGGTAATTAGTATTAGAATATTTTTCAAAAAAAAACAATATTAAAAAATATAGTTACCATAATAAAATGATATTTTGTAAATAATATTTTCAAAAATAACTTTGAACATGGAGAGGACATGTGACATAAATTAATATGGTATATAGATATAGATAGTTACTAAATGAATTTGAGTTAAGCCCAATATTAGTTATATTAGATTGAATTCAATGTTTTGAATTAAGCCCAATAGTTATTAAGATTAAAGAAAAAAATAGAATTAAAAGAAAAAGAAGAAAAGAGGAGAATTAAAAAAAAGGATTAAAGAGAAAAAAGAAAATTATAATTGGTCAAAAACTCAAAACCCATAAAATCTCTCTAATGTTAACACCTCAGCATAAACTATTCTAAATTAAGAGTTTATATACATATAGATAGTTATTCAGATTAAAGAAAAAAAGAGAATTAAAAGAAAAAGAAGAAAAAAGGAGAATTAAAAAAAAGGATTAAAGAGAAAAAAGAAAATTATAATTGGTCAAAACCCATAAAATCTCTCTAATGTTGACACCTCAGCATAAACTCTTCTAAATTAAGAGTTTATATAGATATAGATAGTTATTAAGATTAAAGAAAAAAAGAGAATTAAAAGAAAAAGAAGAAAAAAGGAGAATTAAAAAAAAAGGATTAAAGAGAAAAAAGAAAATTATAATTGGTCAAAACCCATAAAATCTCTCTAATGTTGACACCTCAGCATAAACTCTTCTAAATTAAGAGTTTATATAGATATAGATATAGATAGTTATTAAGATTAAAGAAAAAAAAGAGAATTAAAAGAAAAAGAAAAAAAAAAGAGAATTAAAAAAAAAGGATTAAAGAGAAAAAAGAAAATTATAATTGGTCAAAACCTATAAAATCTCTCTAATGTTGACACCTCAGCATAAACTCTTCTAAATTAAGAGTTTATATAGATATAGATAGTTATTAAGATTAAAGAAAAAAAGAGAATTAAAAGAAAAAGAAGAAAAAAGGAGAATTAAAAAAAAGGATTAAAGAGAAAAAAGAAAATTATAATTGGTCAAAACCCATAAAATCTCTCTAATGTTGACATCTCAGCATAAACTCTTCTAAATTAAGAGTTTATATAGATATAGATAGTTATTAAGATTAAAGAAAAAAAAGAGAATTAAAAGAACAAGAAGAAAAAAGGAGAATTAAAAAAAAAGGATTAAAGAGAAAAAAGAAAATTATATTTTGTCAAAACCCATAAAATCTCTCTAATGTTGACACCTCAGCATAAACTCTTCTAAATTAAGAGTTTATATAGATATAGAAATAGATAGTTATTAAGATTAAAGGAAAAAAAGAGAATTAAAAGAAAAAGAAGAAAAAAGGAGAATTAAAAAAAAGGATTAAAGAGAAAAAAGAAAATTATAATTGGTCAAACCCCCAAAAATCTCTCTAATGTTGACACCTCAGCATAAACTCTTCTAAATTAAGAGTTTTTATAGATATAGATTATTCATATGTGTGAATAATTTTTTCATATGAAAATTATTCATCTATTATAATATGATTATTTTTACTTATTCGTATGAGTTATACACGAATAATCATGTTGTTTCAGACGAATAATTTTGCTCTGTTGAGAATGAAAGGAATGTGAAGAGACAAAAAAGAGTCACACATTGATTACATGAACAAAGAAGTCTTAGTATATAAGCTACTCGGTTACCCCACCTAATGCCAATTGATTTTAGGATGGAACCCTGCTCGGCTTATGTGCTAGGCTATTAGCGCATGGGTGCATGTGTACACACGACTGCCGATCCCGAGTCCAAAACGAACTTCAGTCTGCTCTCAAAAAAATACTGTACAGGCACGTGAGGAGCTTATATATCGATATGCGAGGTTAATTTAAAAAGGGTAGTTCAATTATATTATCACAGCCAAGATCTTCCCCTGCCTTCCCTACTCCGCTCTCTCCCTACTCCATCAAATTATTTTAACATTTAATTAATTTTAAATTTTTTTTATAAAAATTATACTGTATTTATATTCCTAACATCTATATAAAAATATAGTTATAAAATTTTATTTTAAAGAATCAAGTTTTAAATTTTTTAATAATTATATTTTATATAATATTGTCTTTTTAATTTTAAAACATGATTTTTCAAAATAAGACCCTCTTTCTTTAAGTAGTAGAGAATAGAAGGAAAATGAATCAAATTTTATGTGTAAAATTTGAGATGAGGAGACCGAAGATCTGCCGGTCGAGGTGGAAAATCTCATGAACAATTCTGTAGAGTCGCAATAAGGGTGACTTATTTGTCAAATCTTCCACTATCACACCCAAAAAATTAGACTCTACCTTACGTAAAGTTGCAAGAGTACGATTAATCTCTAGATTCGAAATCACTGCTTATATATCCGGTAAGATTTGTGAATTTAATATCAAAATATAGATATCTTTAATGAAGACTAATATAATCATTGACCCTGGTTAAGATGTCGAGATTCCTCACGGTACTACTCCGCTATCAGTCATCATGATCATCACTTTTTTTATACGCATAGGGGAGGGGAGAGGGAAATTGTTCGAGTATCTTTGAGAATATGATTACTCTATCCTCAAATTAGGTAACCAAATGGGGGAAAGAAAATATATTTTATTGAAAATGTGAGAAGGAGAATAATGGTTAGAATATTGATCAATGGATCTTTACTTAAAAATAGACTAGAGTCGAAAGGATAACCGTTACCTTCCTTAGCTAAAAACAAATGAGGGGTAAAATTTTATAAATATATAACAATAGATGTTAGGAATATAAATATACTCAGTAATTTTTTAAATTTTTTAAGATTAAAAAATGTTAAAATAAATAAGGGTGTGTTTGGAACGGGGTGGCGGGGGTGGGATGGGTGCTTGATTTATTTTCGGGATTCGGGTCGGGATGTACGGCCAGGGGTGGATGGGATGACGGGGATGGGAAAAACCCTGATTCTACTATCTTACTTTCTGGGGTAGATGGGGTGGAGAAAATTTTCCACCTCTTATGGGCTTTTTTGCCCCCGATCCCAAAACATCCAATCTTCCAACTTTGAGTACAAGCTTCGATCAATTGCCCACTTGCAATATCAATGGCCCACCTGATCGAAGTCCTCACCGGAGTAAAGGAGGGTTCGACGACAGCTGTGGCTGGTGTAGCGATGAAGGTTCCAGACTTCGGAATCGCTCCCTCGGTCTTACCAGTTCTACCCTCTCCGACTTCGCCTCCGCCTAGCCCCTTTCCGTCTCCGACTCCACCCCTTCTAAACTCCCCACTCTCCTCCCTCTCCAACTTCGCATCCGCCACCATCCTCATTCAAAATCACCCGTCTCCAACTCCACCTCACCCCGCTCTTGTAGCATTTTCGTCTTTGACTCCACCCTGCCATCATCCTTCAAAATCACCCACCATCCACCGAGCCTCCTCCTCGAACAATCTTGATATGAGGAAATCGGACATTTGAACAGTCCTGAGGAAATCACCCACCATCCACCGAGCCTCCTCCTTGAACAATCTTGATAGGAGGAAATCATACATTTGAACAGTCCTGAGGAAATCAGACATTATTGGGTACAAGGGTATTGTAAGAGCTTTTTTGTCCTTTTCTCTTTTCCACCAAAAAATCTATCTTCATTCAACCAAACACATAGATATTATTTTCTATAAATAATCTCTACCCCGTACACCCCTAAAAATAATCTTCTCCCCTCCATCCCTAAAAACACTCCACCCCCTAAAAAGTAATTCCCTCGCAAACACGCCCAAGTGTCGTAGGGAGTGAAATAGTAAAATTGATGTAAAATATCATGTGTTTTTATACTTGCTGCGTTCAGCCCTTTCCATGCTGCCATTGCCTACGAGGCTACGAAGAGCGTCGCCTGCAACTTCTCTCGAAATTTAGTCATCACTCTCGGTAACACTGATAGCGTTGCAATCTCACCTCTCGTCTCACCACCAATTGCCACGCTTTGCTTCGCCTCTCAATGTTCTTCTGAAGATTATTTTACTTGGATCGTTGGATTAATCATATATAATCCATCACTTTCGATCGGATTTGTGTTTGTTTCCTCCAATCTCTACACTAAATAGGTTTTCCCCTAATTTTCTCTCTATAATTTCTACAAACTACGCATATACTTTTGTTAGATGTTATTTGAATTAGGTATTTGATGAATTGAATTAGAAATTGATCTTTGATTAATTAGATTCGGGTGTTTGTTTATTTTTAGGAATTTGATGGGGGATTTCGATAAATTTGGAATGAGATATTGATTTTTGGTTGTTGGTTATATTCATGCTTTGCAAAAATGTCCAAGAGAGTCTTTAGCTCGATGTTTTGACTTTTGACTTGGAATTATGAGTTGTTTAAATATATATATTCATGAAAGGAGATCTACACTCCCTCCCCCTCCCCCCCGAGTTTTTTGATCGAGTTTTTTTGAGAAACTAGCTGGTCATTTTCGTTGAACTTTGATGGTAGCTATCGTAGATCACAAGGTGCTTAGGCTGAGTTGGGCAAACCGCTTGACACTTGTTTAGTCTTATCGATGGTTTCTGCATTATGATTATTTGTTCTTGGCAATTTCTATCTTAACATGACGATGGCCAGTGATCGATCGATCGATGACGGTTAGCGTGATGAGATCGGAGATGTTGCAACTGGTGGCGCGCGGTGGCGTTGATATAGTGACCAGCAGCACCTATAGGCCGCCGCCGCCTCCAGGTGGAGAATATACATAGGGCGAAGGATCCGAAGCAGAAGTTGGGCTCCTTAAACCTATTGAACGAAGCTCTCTCTGCGACCTCACTTCTGTTAGCATTATATTATTTATACATGTACAGTTACCATTGTACCCTCGGGTTTTCACCCAATGATATATATACAGGAGTAGGCCTCTGAGATCCGTTAAGGACTCAGTTCTCCAAACACTTACATGGTATCAAGCTTTTGTGTGAAACCCTAATTTTTGTTTCACACCTAACGATCCACTACGCCGCCGCCAGCCCAGCCGCCGCCACCAACCCAGTCGCCGCCGCCGCCCCCTGTTCCTCCTTTCTCCCTTCCGCCACAATCTCCCACCCCTTCTCGATGTCTACCGACGAGATTATCAACCCAATCAACCCTAACCCCATTCCACCCAACCCTAACCCTCCACCACCACCACAAAACCTCTTTCACTCCGCTCAATCCGTCACCAACATCAAAAATCAAATTCCCCTAACCCTAGATCTTAAAAAAGTCCAATACCACACATGGGCGGAGCTCTTCCAAACCGCCTGCAAAGCCCACGACGTCATCACCCACATCGACGGCTCTGATCGTCCGACTGATGTACCTGAGCCCCTCTGGAACCGCCTTGACTCCATCATTCTTGGATGGATCTATGCCACCATCTCTGAGGACGTCCTGATTACCGTCCTCCAACCAAACTCTACCGCCCGTGATGTCTGGCTCCGCATAAAGGGCCTCTTCCATGACAATCAATCCGCTAGGGCAGCGGATCTTGAGGGCAAGTTCATCAACACCCGTCAGGAAAGCTTCTCCACCGTCTCTGACTACTGCCTCGCCATCAAAGCCATCGCTGATCAACTAGGCGATGTTGGGCACAAAGTTAGCGAAGAACGCCTTGTTCTTCAACTTATCAACGACCTTTCCACCAAATTTGATGTCGTCGGTGGCATGATCAGCAACACATCGCCACTTCCGACCTTCATGGTGGCTCGCAGCATGCTCTCCAGGGAGGAGAGCCGTCAGGGACGCCCCCAGGGCCCTTCCCATGTCCTTGTTTCCTCCAAGGATTTCATAGCCCCGGACCCCCTTCCCCACACCCAACCCAGACAACCCCAACAGCGCGGAGGACGCGACAGAGGCGGCAACAGCAGCGGCCGCCGCCTGGGCAGTGGTACCCGCAGCAGCAATGGTCCCCCGCTCCGCCGCCCTGCCCTTATCCGACGTGGGCGGGATACCCCGCGCCAGAGTTGGCCTACACGCAGCGTCCACCACAGCAGCGGGCCCCATCCCCGACGATGTACGCTTCACAGCAGCCTCCAGCGCACCCCATGCACACCAACCTCTCCGCCGCTTTCTCCACCATGGGACTCCATCAGCCGAACGACAACTGGTACATGGATACCGGGGCCTCCTCTCACATGACGAACGCACCAGGTAACCTACAAACTGTTTTTAATTCGAGCACTTTACCGTCTGTTTATGTCGGAAACGGCGAGTCTCTTAAAATTGTCGGTTCGGGTCACACAACCCTTCCCAATGCCCCACCCCTACGCCTCAACAAAGTCCTGCTTGCCCCTGACCTTGTTAAAAACCTCATTTCTGTTCGTCAATTTACCGTCGATAATCACGTGGTTGTCCAATTTGACCCGTTTGGTTTTCTTGGGAAGGATCTTCGTACGGGGACCCCAATCATGCGCTGCAATAGTTCTGGCGACCTCTACCCCATCATCAAAGCTCGCCCACAGTCTCCCACCGCCCCCACCGCCTTCGTCGCCCATCGTTCTGACTTGTGGCACGCTCGTCTTGGCCATCCCGGCGACCACGTGCTCCAATGTCTCCGCACTAGTCATTTAATTTCTTGTAATAAAGCCTCTGGCGTTTGCATTTCCTGTGAAATCGCCAAGAGCAAGCGTCCCCCTTTTAGCATTTCTCATTCCAGTACATTTGCACCCTTTGATCTTTTGCATTGTGATTTGTGGACATCTCCTATTTCAAGTGCTAGTGGTTTTCGATACTATTTGGTTGTCCTTGATGATTTCACCAATTTTGTTTGGGTTTTTCCCCTACGTCACAAATCGAAAACACAAAGTCACATTGTCAATTTTCACACATTTGTCCGCACTCAATTCACTTTGCCCATCAAGGCTATTCAGTGCGACATGGGAGGAGAGTTTGACAACAATTTTGTTCGCTCATTTTGTCAACAGAATGGGATATCACTGCGGCCGGCGATCTCTTAGCTCAGAAGCTATTGCACCTAAATCGATGTCGACCCTTCCGGATATAGGCCATTTATTATCACCAAAACAAGGACCCATTTTAAGCCGCGGATATAATTCGCTGATGCCGCCATATCTGTCGATCGACAGTATCTAACTTGTGTTCAAGCTAGCTAGCTCAACGAAACTCTATGGATCGAGGGAGAGTTGAATCAGAGGTGTACGTAATTTTGACTATTCCTTAATTCGGTGGTACTTATATAGATCGATGATGGTTCTGGTGTGAACCCTGATAAAATGTGAACAAAATGATTAGGTATCATCGTAATTATTCATTTTTCATAATATAATTATTTATATGTATGAATAATTTTTTCATATGAAAATTATTCATCTATTTCTACTTATTCGTATGAGTTATACACGACTAATCATGTTGTTTTAGATGAATAATTTTGTTCTCAAAATTTTCTTTAAATCTCATTTGTTGATATTCTTAATCCAACGCTCTAAATTTGTTCACAAATTACTCTACTCTCTATCTATCATAGATATGCGAGGTTATATTAATAGAAAGGGGTTAATTAAAAAAGGGTAGTTCAGTAATTACCCTTCAATTATATTATCCCAGCCAAGATCTTCCCCCGCCTTCCCTACTCCGCTCTCTCCCTATTCCATCAAATTATTTAAACATTTATTCAATTTTAAAAATTTTTTTTTATAAAAATTATATTTATATTCCTAACATCTATATAAAAATATAGTTATAAAATTTTATTTTAAAGAATCAAGTTTTAAAATTTTTAATAATTATATTTTATAAAATATTGCCTTTTTAATTTTAAAATATAATTTTTCAAAATAAGGCCCTCTTTCTATAAGAAGTACAACATAGAAGGGAAATGAATCAAATTTTATGTGTAAAATTTGAGACGAGGAGACCGAAGATCTGCCGGTCGAGGCGGAAAATCTCATGTACAATTCTATAGAGTCGTAGTAAGGGTGACTTATCTATCAAATTTTCCACCATCACACCCAAAAAATTAGACTCTACCTTACGTAAAGTTGCCAGAGTACGATTAACCTCTAAATTTGAAATCACTGCTTATATATCCGGTAAGGTTTGTGAATTTAATATCAAAATATAGATATCTTTAATGAAGACTAATATAATCATTGACCCTGGTTAAGATGTCGAGATCCCTCACGGTACTACTCCGCTATCAGTCATCAACTCATCATGATCATCACTTTTTTTATGCGTATAGGGAAGGGGATAGGGAAATTGTTTGAGTACCTTTGAGAATATGATTACTCTATCCTCAAATTAGGTAACCAAATGGGGGAAAGAAAATCAATTTTATTGAAAATGTGAGAAGGAGAATAATAGTTAGAACATTGATCAATGGATCTTAACTTAAAAACAGACTATATTCGAAAGGGTAACCGTTACCTTCCTTACCTAAAAACAAACGAGAGGTAAAATTTTATAAATATATAACAATAGATGTTAAGAATATAAATAAACTCAGTAATTTTTTAAAAAAAAATTAAGATTAAAAAATGTTAAAATAAATAAGGGTGTGTTTGGAACGGGGTGGCGAGGGTGGGATGGGTGCTTGATTTATTTTCAGGATTCGGGTCAGAATGTATGGCCAGGGGTGGATGGGATGACAGGGATGGGAAAAGCCCTGATTCTACTATCTTCATTTTTTGGGGTAGATGGGGTGGAGAAAATTTTCCACCTCAGATGGGCTTTTTTGCCCCCGATCCCCAAAACATCCAATCTTGCCCACTTGCAATATCAATGGCCCACCTGAAGTCCTCACCGGAGTCAAGGAGGGCACGTTCGATGACAGTGGTGGCTGGTGTAGCGATGAAGGTTCCAGACTTCGGAATCGCTCCCTCCGTCTTACTAGTTTTACCCTCTTCGACTTCGCCTCCGCCTAGCCCCTTTCCGTCTCCGACTCCACCCCTTCTATCCTCCTCACTCTCCGACTTCGCATCCGCCACCATCCTCCTTCAAAATCACCCGTCTCCAACTCCACCTCGCCATCCTCCGCTCTTGTAGCCTTTTCGTCTCCGACTCCACCCTGCCACCCTCCTTCAAAATCACCTGCCATCCGCCGAGCCTCCTCCTCGAACAATCCTGATATGAGGAAATCAGACATTCGAACAGTCCTAAGGAAATCAGACATTATTGGGTACAAGGGTATTGTAAGAGCTTTTTTGTCTTTTTCTCTTTTCCACCAAAAAATCTATCTTCATTCAACCAAACACATATATATTATTTTCTACAAATAATCTCTACCTCGTACACCCCTAAAAATAATCTTCTTCCCTCCATCCCTAAAAACACTCCACCCCTAAAAAATAATCCCCTCGCAAGCACGCCTAAGTGTCGTAGGGAGTGAAATAGTAAAATTAACTCTCGGTAACACTGACAGCGTTGCAATCTCACCTCTCGCCTCACCTCCAATTGCCACACTTTGCTTCACCTCTCAATGTTCTTCCGAAGATTGTTTTACTTGGATCGTTGGATTAATCATATGTAATCCATCATTTTAGATCGGATTTGTGTTTGTTTCCTCCAATCTCTACACTAAAAAGGTTTCCCCTAATTTTCTCTCCGTACGTAATTTCTACTTATTGCTCATATACTTTTGTTAGATGTTATTTGAATTAGGCCTTTGATGAATTGAATTAGAAATTGATCTTCGATGAATTGGATTAGGGAGTTTGTTTATTTATTAGGAATTTGATGGGGAGATTTCGATAAATTTGGAATGATATATTGATATTTGGTTGTTGGTTATATTCATGCTTTGCAAAAAATGTCCAAGGGAGACTTTAGCTTGATGTTTTGACTTTTGACTTGGAATTATATGAGTTGTTTAAATATATATATTCATGAAAGGAGATCTACACTCCCTCCGCCACCCCCCAAGTTTTTTGATCGAGTTTTTTTTAGAAACTAGCTGGTCATTTTCGTTGAACTTTGATGGTCGCTATCGTAGATCACAAGTTGCTTAGGCTGAGTTGGGCAAACCACTTGACACTTGTTTAGTCATATCGATGGTTCTGCATTATGATTATTTGTTCTTGGCAATTTCTCATTACACCCATTCAACTATTCAAGTACGCAGGCACGAAACCATGATTGGAAATCCGAATAGGTTGAATTTGTATATAAATTTAATTTTTTTTACATCGGTTAGTCATTAGTTTAACGATATAAAATAATTAACTAGTCAATTTTTAGTACTCCTCCTATATCTTAAAGATGAGTATTTTGGAGAGCAATGGGGCTATCCACATGGAGCATTCTCCAATTTTTTTTCTTCTTTTCATTTTTACCCTTCTCTTCCTCTTTCTTTCTCCCGTTCCCTCTCCCGTTCATGATAAGATTCATCATTCAAGCTGAATCTTAATCTGTAATGGTGGAACACCGTTGATGAACTCGGTAGAAGGAGGAAGAGAGTAGGAGAGAAACCTGAGCTTTTGTGTATGCTGTAAAGTGATTTTATTTCACCAAAATTATGTGTCAATTACACCTACAGCTTGGGTATTTATAGACACGGGTACTTAGCCCTTTCTACTTTATTTTACTCCTAACAAACACTCTAACAAACACTTAATAGAACATATAACAAACTACACTACATATACTCTACACCCCCCCCCCCCCCCCCCTCAAGGTGGGCGTGTAGGATGGAAAACTAAGCCCGACTTGGAAGCCAGAAACTGATGTTGTTGGGCACCAAGGGGTTTAGTCATGATGTCTGCAATCTGCAGCTGTGAAGCAACATGAACTGTGGATAGAAAACCATCAAGAACCAAATCCCGCACGTAATGACAATCAATTCGAAGGTGTTTAGTGCGTTCATGGAAGATGGGATTAGCCGCCAAGTGCTCAGCGGCCTTATTGTCACAACACAGCGGTATTGGTAACGAAACATCAACATGAAGGTCATCGAGGACCCCTGCAATCCAGACCATCTCACTGCTTGTAGTAGACATGCTCCGGTATTCGCTCTCGGCCGAAGATTTACTAACTGTTTTCTGTTTCTTGGTCTTCCAAGACACAAGAGAATCACCCAAAAAAACGCAGTAACCAGTTAAGGAGCGGCCAGAGAAAGGACAGGCACCCCAGTCGGCATCCGAGTAGGCTCTAACGGACAAGGAAGACGACTTTGGATAGAACAGAGAGCAATTTGTTGTTCCTTTCAAGTATCAAAGCAGATAAGAGACAGCGTTCATGTGAGGGAGGCGAGGAGAGGCCAAAAACTGAGTCAATTGTTGGACTGTGTAAGATATGTCCGGCCGGGTCATGGTTAGAAAAAGTAAGTTACCAACAATTCTTCTATATGACTCAGGATCAGAGAGAACCTCACCCACATCAGTGCTTAGATGGAGATTGCGTTGCATAGGAAAAGACGTGGGTTTGCAATTGTCGAAACCAGCATCATGTAATAGATCAACAACATACTTCCGTTGATTCAAGAGGATGCCAGATGAAGAGCGACTGATTTCCATGCCTAGGAAATAGCGAGCAAGCCCCAAATCTTTGATGGTAAAAGCTCGATCAAGAGACTGTTTGACTGAAGCAATGGTGGATTCATCATTCCCGGATAGGAGCATGTCATCGACATATATGAGGGCAACATCAATCAAGTTACCAGCGGTTTTGGTGAATAAGGAATAGTCGTGGCGAGACTGAGTGAAACCGAGGGCAGTGAGATGCTTTGTTAATTCAATGTTCCATTGACGATTGGCCTGTTTAAGGCCATAGAGGGAGCGACGTAATCTGCATAATTGGCCTGGGGATGCCTTCGAGTAACCCAAAGGAGGATCCATATACACCTCTTCGTCGATGAAACCGTGAAGAAACGCATTATTAACGTCGAGCTGATGAAGGTTCCAATTACGACAGGCAGCTATAGCAATCAGTGTCCGGACAGTAGCAAATTTGGCTACCGTCGAGAAGGTGTATTTATAATCACGATCCTTCACTTGATTGTAACCTTTCGCTACTAGCCGGGCCTTAAACCGTTCTACTTCACCATTTGCTCTGTATTTGACCTTATAAACCCACTTTGATCCTATTGTAGAATGACCAAGAGGGAGCTTTGTCAAGTCCCATGTGTGATTCAATTCCAATTCATCTAATTCTTTGTGCATTGCCTCAACCCAGGCAGAATCAGTGCAGGCCTGAGCATAAGTGGAGGGCTCATGAACAGCCATCACATTGAGGAGAGAGTAAACAAAATCTCTGGAATGTATGTTAAAATCCTCCAAAGTGAAGATGTTAAAGGCAGTAGAGAGGGACTCTGTTGGACTCTGTAAACGGTGGTGACAAGGATAAGGGATACCAACAAAATCCTTGAACTTTGCAGGGCGAATAATAGGACGGGGGCCAGGTTTAGGAGCACCATCAGTATTGTCCACTGGGACCGGTTGGGGAATTTCAGTAGCAGACACAGATGGAGGATCAGATGGGATCAGTTGGGGAATAGCAAGAGTGGTGGAATGAGCAGATGGTGGAGACATGTGAGAAGGGCTAACCCCAGACTGGACCACCGGGGAGCCATGATCATGAGCAGATGGTGGAGGGAATGAAGCATGTAGATCGTCATCAAATCGAACCAAGGGTAGCTGTTGGAGTTTAGGGATGGAAGGCTGCATAGACCCATCCTTAAAGGGGAAACTGTCTTCACAAAAAACAACATGACGACTCACAAACACCTTCTGGGTGGTTAAATCAAGGACTTTGTAAGCTTTCTGATCAAGCGGATACCCCAAAAAAATGCATCGCTTGGCAGTAGAATCAAATTTAGAACGATGTATCTTAGGGATCAGGGCGAAACATAGGCAACCCATAACCCTTAATCGATCATAATCAGGTGCTTTGTGAAACAAGAGCTCATAAGGGGTTTTCCAATGAAGAATCGGGGATGGCATAAGGTTTATGAGATGAGTAGCAGCGAGAATGCACTCACCCCAAAACGTCACAGGAAGAGCTGCATTCAATCGAAGTGCCCGAGCAGTTTCGACAAGATGGCGGTGTTTTCTTTCAACACGCCCGTTTTGCTCGGGAACACCCGGAGTGGAACGCTGGTGAACCACACCCTTAGCAGCTAACAAGTCCCGGAGTCTGAACTGAATGAATTCCGATCCATTGTCAGATCTAATCCTCCTGACCTGGCTAGAGAACTGAGTCTCAACGAAAGCAAAAAACTCAGAAATCAACTTGAAGACCTGATCTTTACTTTTCAAAAGAAACGTCCAAGTACACCGTGTACAATCATCCAAGATTGTGAGGAAAAATCGACTGCCACACATAGCTGGTTCCTTGTAAGGACCCCAGAGATCTAAGTGTAACAGATCAAAAGGTGTATTGGCGTGAGAAGAACTGCTAGGAAATGGTAAACGATGAAGTTTAGACAGAACACAAACATCACAAAAGAAACCATCCATGTTCAACTTCTTACAAGCATCCAAATGCTTCATTTTTGAAGAAGAGGCATGCCCCAAATGTGAGTGTAGCACCTGCAGATCACTGGACTGAGTGAGAGCAACCACAGAAGGCTCCAACACCTTGGACTTATTGACTTTCGAAGACCTTATTTGATGATCTGCTATGGTTGAAGGATGACAGCTAAACGCATCCAAGTGGTAGAGACCTAAGCTCCGGCGCCTCACAGCAACCAACTGACTAGTTGAAAGGTCCTGAAGTTCACAATAAAATTTGTAAAACTTGAAAAGATAGTTATGCTGATCCATCAGTTTAGAAATGGAAAGCAAATGATGACGAAAACGGGGCATGTATAAAACATCAGTAAGGATGATGGAATCATATAGCTTGACAGTCCCTGCAATCTCAACTTGTTGGATCACACCATCTGGAAAGCCAATGTGAATTGGACTGTCTAGTGTATGAAATTCAAGGAACAAGGATCTATCAAATGTGATATGATCCGTGGCTCCTGAATCGACAATCCACTGATGAGTATTCAAGGCGACCCCAGCAAAGGGAATAGCAATGACAATACCTGCAAAACTCATGCCATTAGTCGGTGGAGACTGACCCTCAACCTCCTTGCCTTTGATTTTCTTAGTGGCTGCTGCAATAAGAGCACTGATCATGTGCTCATCCGGCATAGGACGCTCATGACCACCATTGCGAGATTCTGCATCACCAATGAGAGGGTGAGAGTACTGGCAGCCACCAAAGCGCTGAGTATCCCCAATATTCCCAACAAATTTCCCATTGGGAGCCCCAACATTAGACTTCCCATTTCATGCCTTCAATTCCTTATACCAGTCTGGTATCCCAACCAGTTTGAAACAGGTCTCTTTGAGGTGACCTTTCTCCTTGCAGTATGTGCAGGTCCTGTCCATCTTAGCCTTCTTGAAGTCCCTCTTGTATTCAGACTTTCCATCTCCCTTTCCATCAGGTTTATAGTCTGGTTTCTGATCCTTACCTCTAGCAGATGATTGCCCCTTTTCAAACCTGGAGTTACCAAACCGGCCTGCTGCATAGATCTCATGGTTACCAGATTGGCGAGATGTGATGTCCTTTTGTCTCTCAACCTGCGTAATAATTTGGAAGGCACGATTGACAGACGGAAGGGGATCCGAAGCTAATATGTTGCTTCTTGCCTACTCGAACTAATCATTGAGTCCCATGAGGAAGTCCTTGAGCTTAGTAGTGGATTCCCTCTCCAACATTCTCTTCAAGATCAGGCAAGTGCAAGCTTTCATAACACCACATGTACATGTCGGCGTACCTTGGAGAGTCTGTAGCTCATCCCAGGCACGTTTCCTCTTTCCAAAATACTCAACCACCGAGAGGTTCTCCTGCTTAATATCATGAATTTCTTTCTGCAGTTGATATATAAGCGGAGCATTTGATTCGGCAAACCTTTCCTTAATCTCTTCCCACAATTCTTGAGAAGATGTAACATATAGGAAATTCTCAACAAGCTCTGGCTTCATTGAGTTTAACAGCCAGCAGATGACCATGTAGTCGCACCGGATCCAGCGCTCTAGGTCTATGGTGCCTTCTTCTGGACGGACGCACATGCCATTAATGAAACCGAGTTTCATTTTGGCACCCAAGGCCATTCTAACAGCTCGGCTCCAGCTTTGGAAGTTGACTCCAGTGAATTGGATTGCGACAATCGACATTCCAGGGTGATCTGAGTTTGTTAGATGGAGCGGATCAGAGTGATTTCCACCTTGACTTAGACGAGCTCCGTCAGATCCGCCATCAGGATTCGCATTCGATCCAAGTTGTTCAGACATCGCTACTCAACCAGATCTCAACAAGACTGCGATCAACACAGCAACAGATCTCAACATCAAAAACGAAATTCGCAGCAACATCAATCAACAGATCTCAACATCAAGACATAACAAGCGAGAAATCAAAGTAACTGAAAATCAGAGATTAGCGGAAAATAAAAGCAAGAAGCGAGAAATTGATCCACCGATCAGTAAAATCCAATGGATAGAGACTGCGATCGATCATTAGATCTATATAAATCACAGTCAGTGTGCTCACAATCAGGATTACAAGCACATCAACATCACACGCATAGCAATTGATGAGGTAATCTACGAAAAACACAATCCAGAATAAAGCGCAGCAAGCGCAAAATCTAAAATGCAGAATATAGATTCAATTAGGCAAGATAAACTCAATTCCAGCTCAGTACTGGAGACTAAGCTCTGATACCATGATAAGATTCATCATTCAAGCTGAATCTTAATCTGTAATGGTGGAACACCATTGATGAACTCGGTAGAAGGAGGAAGAGAGTAGGAGAGAAACCTGAGCTTTTGTGTATGCTGTAAAGTGATTTTATTTCACCAAAATTATGTGTCAATTACACCTACAGCTTGGGTATTTATAGACACGGGTACTTAGCCCTTTCTACTTTATTTTACTCCTAACAAACACTTAACAGAACATATAACAAACTACACTACATATACTCTACAGTTCACTCTCTAATTTTTTGCCCTCCTCTTCTTCTTTCTTCTGAAAAACTAAATTCGCCTCTCTCTCTCTCTCTCTTCCCCACGATCTCCCAAATTCCCCACGATCTCCCAAATTCAATAGAAAGTAGGAAGGCGGGTATGAGAATGAGCGGGTATGAGAATGCGAGCGGCGAGTCGTTCTTCGAGGACCACCTTATCTACGGTCTACCTTCGTCCCAATAGAAAGACGGCGATGGCGGGGTGAATCTTCTGCGAGTGGTGGCGGCGGACAGAGAAGAGGCGTTGGCGCGGCGGCGGACTCGGCATCTTCGACTCGTCCGACCCGACTTCTTCGTCCTTCGCTTGCACGTTCTTCTGTTTGAATGTTCACAAAGCTCTCCATCCAATTATTCAACCGCTTTCAGTCGGTCGAAACACAAAGGCATCTTCTTTGCTTTTGATTATAGATGGTGACGATGGAATTCCTGGTTATAGGCAATCAAGAGTTTTGAGTTCGATTGATTCCAGGTTTGTTCCTTTTCAGCCTTGCTAATTAGGGTTTGAATTGGCTTTTCCATGGGTTGATTTTAGGATTTTCTTAGTCTTTATCTAGGTGTTGGGAGTGATTAAATTTTTCAATAAGTAGAACCCTAATTTTTCAAAATTATGCACGCCTTTGCTTCGATTTTATGCATTACGTTGCTATTGGCGATTTCAAACGTTATACTGTATGACCTGATTGATGTTTTAGGTTTGATCTTCAAATATATTATTTATGCTTCTTTGATCTCTCATCTCAAGGCTGTCGACGTTGGCGAGTGTGGCGAGTTCAAAGGTTCTCTGTCTCTCTCGTCTCAAGACATGAAGGTATTTTCAAAATTGTACAAGGCCTTATTTCTAGATATCAAATTTATTCCTTGAGCTTGGCAAATGTATTTCTGTAATCGGATTTGAATGAGGAATGAGTGCAATTGTTTTCACTTCAGCACATTCAATGTCAAAATATGATAGTTGTATCATTATTAGCCCATGCCCATTTAGAGGTAGAATATTACATAGATAATTATTTTGGCATCATAAATGGGGAAATGATTTTGATTAAAAAACCCTTTTATTTTTACTATTGTTTTCGATTAATTTTGTTTAGTTATGTTATTAACCTATTACTAGGCTTTGTGCCTTGAGGGGCTGAGGCATTACTTAATTTTGGCGAATGTGTTTTTTAAACTAATTATATAAGTGAAGTAATAAAAAGAGATCTAGCTGAATTTTAATCCTGTTTCTGCAATCGAAGCCTTAAAACTTCAAAATTTATTTGTCTTGGTGTCGTGTGGTGTGGTGCAGATAGATAGTGCTACGATTGCATATTCCACTGGGAAAGGGTAGTTTCGAGCAGGGCTTCTTCTGGGCGATCATCTTCACTTCAAGGCGCTCTTTGCAAGGTTTGATTTGAGTTTTTCTTTTACTTGTATGCTAGAACAAGGTTGAATTCGAGTCAATTCTCCGATTATTTATTGCATTGAACTTGGGTTTTGATGGTGGGTTTGGATCCAAGGTTTGTTGCATTGTTTGTTGCATTGAATTCGAGTCAATCCTTACCCTATTTGCAGCATTGAACTTCGCCTCCTACCTAGCTTCCTAGGATGCGTCGTCTTCTTCTCCGATTCGCCCTCCAAATTCCTTTCAATATCACTTACAATGTTAGTTTCACTTACTGTTCTGCTTTGATTCCGGTGGTTTTGATCGATTTCAGCAATTCGCATTTTTCTATTTATTCTTACAATGTTAAGGATGTTAGTTTCACTTACAATGGCTATTTGTATAGGAGACAGTAAGCTGGCAGTTCGCGTATGTGATGGATGTTATCTACAGATAGTTCTCGGTCCAGTTGTGTTTTTGTCGCCTGCAGTACCGCCTGTTGAAAGTCGAAGACAGATTTATTCATGTGTGCAATTTACAATTGTCTTGCCTTCTTTCTAATGAATGAAAAGATTGGATAGATGGAGAGATAGGTTACGTTGAAGTTCATGTAAGAAGCGTGCGTAGCAAGCCACAATGCATCCATCATCACGAAAGCAACACAAAAGAGAACGCCAAATGCTTCTTCATCTTCTGCAATTGGAATTGCAATAAAAGGAGTGTCAGTAATGCATGATCAGTGTCAAAGATGCGATTCGAATCAAGCACTCGGATGAAGTGCTTCACCTGCTAGTAGCTTGAGGAAGTTCAATCCTGCACGAGCCTTAGGCGTTGCTGCTTAACAACAAATTGACAAGTGATAAATTGCAATGTAAATTGTATAAAATAACACAAACTAAACCAAGTCTTAATGATATTGATTGCCTATGCCCAAATCATTTGTGCAATTTCCTGCAATTAGACTTAAGGATGTTAGCCCAAAGTTTCAATATTTTTAAGGATTTTTTCGTGCAATTTTCTTATTAATCGAAAAAATATGTAGCTCTGTCCCACTCTGGAATCACTGGAAAAAAAAAACAATATTTTAGATTTGGATTTTTCTATTTATTCTTAATTTGTTCAGTAAGGAAGGCACTACACAATTACACATAACCATAGATAGTCTATGCGAGATTTGAACCCACATCTTTATACGTGAGCATAGCGTTCTACGATTTGAGCTAATAAACTTAAAACACCTTGAAAATTGATTTGAATTAATAAATCAAAATGTCATGTTATAAATTAGTTTATAGGTTATGAAATCTTCGACCAAGTTTATGAAAACCTTCAATATGTAAAAGCATTCAGACCGTTAAAAAATAGAAGAAATTGATATGTTTGTCTATATCCAAACAATTAAGACAAAGAAGACATTAAATCAAATATTTCCCAGACAAGTACTATGTTTTATAAATTATTTCAAACACATTGATTAATATGATAACATCTAGACAATAGGATGATTTTACTTATATTAATTTTAAAAATCCCGTGCGTAGCGCACGGGCTATAGACTAGTTAGTAATAAAA
This sequence comes from Persicaria maculosa, assembly GCA_963922045.1. NCBI lineage: Eukaryota > Viridiplantae > Streptophyta > Magnoliopsida > Caryophyllales > Polygonaceae > Persicaria > Persicaria maculosa. The sequence goes on along the minus strand of OY998255.1, from coordinate 7,148,378 downwards.
ATAAAATATAAAAAAGAATAATGTGTTTTTAATTAATAGTAAAAGAAAAGAAAAATGTAAAGAATAGAAAGCTAGAGTCCTACACGCATGAAAAAAGAACAGAAATAAGTCTGTAGATTACAAGGAAAGAAATGTAAAGTGAGAATCAAACCTGGGTTCATTTAGTACTTCCCAAAAAGCAATACCAATTGTGCTAATTGATCAACATGCCTAGTAATATACTTCTTTTATTTTTAAAATGGGGTAGGCTGCAGCAAAGCTCAACCTACCCCTAATTCCGTGCCTACAAGTACGTACAAACAAGTTTTTACGTTCTGTTTAAATGTAAAATGTGAGAATTCAATATATGGTTGATGGTGGCCGAGATCCATGCATTCAACTATTCGAGGTTAAATAAGGTTTTAGTTTTTTCCTTGTAGTTGGGCTGATGGTGACCGAGATCTGGGTGGCTGGTTGATGGCGGTCGAGGTCAGGGTGCCTAGGTGTAAGTGTTTGGATAACTGAGTCCTTGCGGGATCTCAGAGGCCTACTCCTGTATATATATCATTGGGTAAAAACCCCGAGGGTACAATCGTCACTATACATCGAATATGCACAAATATAAATAATGTCTGCTAACATTCTCCCTCAATCGCAGCTAGAGGTGAGCGAATAGCAAGACTGGAATGAAAATAAGTAAAAAGGCGAGTAGGTAATCCTTTTGTGAAGATGTCCGCATACTGATGGGTAGACGAGACATGTAATACTCGAACCTGGCCTAAGGCGACCTTCTCTCTGATGAAATGGATATCAATCTCAATGTGCTTGGTCCGCTGGTGCTGAACCGGGTTCGAGGAAAGGTAGATGGCGGAGACATTATCGCAATCATGGTTTTTAGGATCGAGATCCTAATGTAGGATCGATGTAAGGGTCTAGGATCGAATTGTAGGATCGGATCGTAGAATCGTAAGATCCTAGCAAAAAGTGAAAAATCAAATAAAAAATCAAATATAAATAAGTCATACCAAACAAATACCTTAATTTTTAAACAAAACTAGTCAGTTTCTCCTTTAAATAAACTAAGTAACTAACATATGCCAATAATAACTCATTAGCATGCATAATATGTCAAAAGGTATAATATGATACTTAAAATGTTTAAATAAGTCACTTAACATCCATAAACCAAACTAAAAATGGTCTAAGAAACAAGATTAACAAAAAATGAAACCCCACATCACATTATTGTTTCTGGTATGCCATATGTGATAGGTGCTAAGTGTTAACACTATATAGTAGACATTAGAAATTCCTCTTCCCATCTTAGTTTGTAATGTCATCATAAACAATTTCAGCATCTCTCTCAAGAAAATCATCAACATCAACACCATCTTCTCCATCATTTATCTCTATAGTTTTATCTTCACTACAAGTTATTATAGGTTCACCACTACCACCACCCACACAACTTCCATGGGTTGATTCATGGTGCCACATACTTTCAACATTATCACCTATGCAAATTCAAATAATTAAAGAAAACATAAATACATAAATACTTATATATTGTAAATTTGTAAGTTAAAATAAACATAAAGGAGAAATGAGAAAGAGTATATGGAAGATAGTGATTACGTCTAGAACCTGAATAAGTATCATCATCTTTGGTGCATAAGGCTTTCCCAATGATAGCTTTCCACTCCTTTGTGAGGGATGCAAGATCTTCACTAGCCCCTTCGGTTATCTACTCATCATCCGAGGATATGTCCTCTAACTCCAAGTTCAAATTGTATGACGACTCAGTTTTCCTTATTTTCTGTTGTTTCTTATTCTTTAATTTCATATTGTGCATCCTTGCCGCCGCACTGTGAGGATGCTCGCTGTTGGCTGCCACCAAGAGTCACCGCCACCAGAGTGCACTGTGGTTGCCGAATTGTTGGAATTTGCCTTTCAAGCTTGAGAGTTCGGGCTTCACCGCTTCATCGATTTAGGGATTTTAGGGTTTAATTTCCCCCAAAAATTAAAACACAATTAAAAAAATAATAGAAATGGGCCTAATTTCATCAAAATAACGACATGGGCTTTGTGGACTAAAATTTGGATGAGCCTAATTTCATCAAAATCTGAAATTACTACGATCGTTAGGATCTTCGTTAGGATCTTACGATCCTAACGAAGATCCTAACCGATCCTAGCCGCTCCCACTCCGATTCTAGTATAAACGAGTATGTACAACCGATCCGGATCAAAACTATTCCTAGGATCGTAGGATCGTTAGGATCGTACGATCCGGATCGCGATCCTAATAACCATGGTCGCAATAGACCAAAGTAGTGGCACGAAGCGGAACCCGAAGCTCGCAGAAGAGTTTGTGTAGCCAGCATGTTTTCGCCACAACATTAGCAACACCACGATACTCGGCCTCGGCACTGGAGCGAGATATGGTTGCCTAATGCTTGGAGGACCACGATACAAGATTGTCTCCGAGGTAAACGGCAAAGCCAGAGGTAGAGCGGCGAGTTTCGGGACAACCCGCCCAGTTAGCATCCGAGTAGGCTGTGAGGGTGTCGAACCGGTTGCGACAGAGGTGCAAACCTAGGTCACTGGTGCCCTTGATGTACCAGATGATCCGCTTGAGCGCCTGGAGGTGATGCTCACGGGGATCATGCATGTATAAGCAAACCTGTTGAACAGGAAAGGCAATGTCTGGCCTAGTGAACGTCAGATACTGGAGAGCACCTGCCAGACTACGATAGGTTGTAGGGTCATCAACCTTAGGACTGGAGGCAGCATCGAGCTTTGTCAACAGGTGTGGTGGCGGGTTTGCAAGAAGTCATCCGAGCTTTGTCGACAATCTCAAGGGCATACTTCTTCTGATGAAGAAACAACGCATACAGAGTGCGAGTCACAAAGATGCCGAGAAAGTAGCTCAGGGGACCAAGATCAGTCATGGAAAACTCCGAACGCAGCAATGTCGGCAGTCGAGACAGTAAGGATGAAGAGGATGCAGTGAGCACATTGTCATCAACGTATAGTAGGAGATACGCAGTGTCAGACCCGGAATGGAACACAAAGAGGGAGTGATCAGACTGACTGCCCTGAAAACCAATCGCAATGAGGTACGTGGCGAATCGCTGATACCAGGCGCCAGTTTCAACCCATAGAGAGACTTCCGGAGAAGGCAGACGTGAGAGGTTCGCGAACGATCATAGAAGCCTGGCGGCTGATGCATATACACGGTTTCTTGAAGGTTACCGTGTAGGAAGGCATTCTTGACGTCTAGCTGGTGAATAGGCCAGTCCTTGGTGAGGGCGATGCTCAGAACGGTGCGTATGGTAGCGGGTTTGACAACCGTGCTAAAAGTCTCGTCACAGTCCACACCAACCTCCTTAGACTTACCATTGACAGCTAGACGAGCCTTGTGACGATCAAGAGTCCCATTAGACCCGTACTAATGTTTAAACAACCACATGCAATTAATGATATTAGAGTCCTGAGGCCTTGGAACAAGGTCCCACGTGCCATTTTTAATTAAAGCACTAAACTCATCGACCATGGCGGCGTGCCAGTTCGGGTGTTGTAAGGCCTTTTGTGGTGATTTAGGGAGAAGGGCTATGTCCGTGGAAGGGGTGAGTAGGTTGTACTTGGGCCTTGGGGTTGGGTTTGAAGATCCCGGATTGGGACCGGGTCTTCATGGTTGGGGTGGGGGGAGCTGCAGGGGCAGAAATGGGAGGAGCGGCGGGCGTAGCCTGAGGCGGCAGGCGCGGCACAGGTGCGTGAGACTGCCTGCCGAACGTCCGATGGCACGACGGGTGAAGCAATGTGCAAAGGGGCGAGGGGTACAGTCGCAGCATCAAGCCGCGGCTGCGGCATTGGTGGAGGGGGTGTGCTAGTATCGGGTCTAGCCTGTTGGAGGATATGGCGGAGGAGAGGTGGGAAGCCGTCGCTGTCGGCTAGTGCGAGGGGGGTGGGGACAGCATGGGCGGGTGGTGAGGCGAATGGGAAGGTTTGTTCATCAAATATCACATGGCGCGATGTTACAACTCGATTGGTTTCCAAGCGAAGACAACGATAGCCTCGATGGTGTGGGGAGTTACCCAAGAAGACACATTTGGTGGATCGTGGGGAGAGCTTGTGAGGAGCAGTGGCACTCATGTTGAAAAAGCAAAGACATCCAAACACTCGAATATGATTATAGGAGGGGTAGCGACGGTAGAGTGCTAGGGTTGGGATGGAGTTGTCAATAGCTTTGGAGGGAAGTATATTGTGGAGGTAGGTGGCCATGTGAAGTGCCTCAACCCAAAAGGAGAGGGGTAGGGAGGCGTGTTGTAGGAGGGTCCGAGTTTTGTCATTGAGTGTGCGGAGGATGCGTTCCGCTTTGCCATTTTGTGGGGAAGTTTGTGGACAAGAGAAGCGGAGGGCTATCCCTTGTTATTGACAAAAGGAGCGGACGATGTTGTTGCCGAACTCGCCTCCCATGTCACACTGAATGGACTTGATAGGCAAATTAAATTGGGTTTGGACAAACTTGTGAAAATTAAAAATGTGACCTTGTGTTTCCAATTTGTAGCGTAGAGGAAAGTCCCAAACAAAATTGGTAAAATCATCAAGAACAACCAAATAATAGCGAAAACCACTAGCACTCGGAATAGGCGATGACCACAAGTCGCAATGTATAATATCAAAAGGTGCAAATGTAAGGGAATGGAAAATGCTAAAGGGAAGTCTTTTTCTCTTGGCGATTTCAGATGAAGTGCAAATACCCGAGGCTTTATTACAAGAAATAAAATTGTCAGAGCGGAGACATTGAAGCACGTGATCGCTAGGGTGTCCAAGATGAGCATGCCACAAGTCGGAACCTAGGGAGATGATGGCGGTGGGGGCGGCAGTGGGCGAACGACGGGCTGCGGCGAGGGGATAGAGGTCGCCTGAACTATTGCACTGCATGATTGGGGTCCCCGTACGAAGATCCTTCCCAAGAAAACCAAAAGGGTCAAATTGGACGGCCACGTGATTATTGATGGTAAATTGACGAACAGAGACGAGGTTCTTGACAAGGTGAGGGGCAAGTAGGACGTTGTTAAGGCGAATGGGTGGGCCAGTGGGGAGGGTTGCCATTTCCGAAATAGACAGACGGTAAAGTGCTAGAATTAAAAACAGTTTGTAGGTTACCTGGCATGTTCATCATGTGAGAGGAGGCCCCGGTATCCATATACCAGTTGTCGTCCGGCTGCTGAAGTCTCATGGTGAAGGATGCAACGGAGAGTTAGTGTGTAGGGGGTCATCGGCTGCGGCTGGGAGGCGTACAACGTCGGGGAAGAGGCCGGCTGCGGTGGTTGGCAAGGCAATAGTCGGAGACGGTTGAGAAGCACTCCTGACGGGTGTTGATGAACTTGCCCTCAAGACCCGCAGCCCTAACGGATTGATTGTCATGAAAAAGGCCCTTGATGCGGAGCCAAACGTCGCGAGCGGTGGAGCCGGGTTGGAGGACGGTTATCAGAACATCCTCGGATATAGTAACATAGATCCATCCAAGAACGTTGGAATCAAGGCGGTTCCAGAGGGACTCGGGGAGATCGTCGGGGCGGTCGGAGTCGTCGATGTGGGTGATGACGTCATGGCTCTTAAAGTCGGTGTTGAAGAGTTCCGCCCAGGTATGGTATTGGACCTTCTTGAGGTCTAGGGTTAGGGGAATTTGGTTTTTGATGTTGGTAACGGATTGGGCGGAGTGGAAAGGGTTGTGGGGCTGCGGTGTGGGATTTGGTGGCGGCGGTGGTGGGTTAGGGTTAGTTGGGGGGGGGGGGGGGGGGAGGGGTCGTGGAGTCCACAGTGGAAGACATCGGAAAGGAAGGGTTGGGCGGCGGCAAAGCGGCGCAACGGCGGAAGAGGGGGCGGGGGTTGCGGTGGCAGCTGTGGTGAGCGGTGGCGGCGGATCGCTTTGTAAAACGAAAAGTTTAGGGTTTCACAAAAAAAGCTGATACCATGTAAGTGTTTGGATAACTGAGTTCTTGTCGGATCTCAGATGCCTACTCCTGTGTATATATTATTGGATAAAAACCCTGAGGGTACAATCGTCAATATACATCGAATATGCACAAATATAAATAATGTCGGCTAACACCGGGTTGGTGGCTGGCAGCGGATTCCATGGTAGGGTTTGTTGGTTCTCCTCTCAGCCAGTCGCTCTCTCTTTTCGGAGTTCATTGGTTTTCTTCATCTTATTTAATTTTTTTAGCTCTGTTTTTTTCTTGTTTAAATATGCAAAGAAAATAAATAAATAAATAAAAGAATGTGAGTCCATGTTCAATAGGTCTGTCTTTGACCGTGATTAGACTTAAATAGGGGTGGTATTTCGCAAGAAAAAATAGTTAAACAATGGCTTACTATAAATATTCCATCCGTTAAAAAATATAAGTCCTTTTAGACTTAGATTTTTGTTTGAAAATATAAGTCCTTTTAGGTTTTCTAGGTATTGGGATATGAGAATTGTAAATTTTTTACTTTTTTCTCAAATTTTATTGGTTGATAAGGGTTGTAAATAATTAACGAGAAGTATAAATGGAATAAATTTATGATTTTCTTAATTTATGTGCAAATGTAAATGACTTATATTTTTGAACGGAGATAGTATCCTAGTATGTATAATTGTATATAAGAGGTGATTATGAGCAATGTGGACAATTTTAAGGGTGGTTTTTCTGCCGTTTTGCCCAAAAGTTTTTTTTTTTTTTGTTAATTATCCGGAGACATTTTGAAGTGAATAACGCGGATTCTTATTGGTCTCGTGTTTGTTTTAGATATTCAAAATTAATTTCTTTATTTGCAACTAATTAATTAATTATATATATATATATATATATATATATATATATATATATATATATATATATATATATATATATATATATATATATATATATATATATATATATATTTGATCGATCTCCTCCAAACTACAGTATATTTTATGACTTGGTCAACTTAAGGGAGAGCTTAATTTCCGGGTAAACGTACACGTTCATTGCTGCTTTTTGTCCATGTTAAAGGTATGATCGGAGTCCATAATTTTTAATGAGCTATTCACATCGTACGTTTAACTTATGTGGACCAAATCGAATTAATAACTGGGGCTGCTTCATGATTTAATTGATCGATGTAAATCGAAACTCTACACTTGGTCAGCCTTTTTGTTCTAGGCATGCAATTTGCAAGTCATTATCGTAATTTTTCAAACACTCACTCCCCCGTTTTCTTTTATTTATTGTTTTGACTTTTTTTTTTAATTGTAGGAGTGTAGGGCCTCTAGCCCAATCTGGAATCATACCTGGCCCAGAGGCTGGAGCCCAAACCAGATATACAGTAATAAAGTTGGTAGAGGTTAGTCTGTGAGCACAAGTCGTTAGGAAGTTTAAGTCGGTGGGTTAGCTAGCAAGTAGTATCAGGGGCGGAGCCGGGGGGTTCTGGGGTCACGTGCCCTCCTTATTTGACAAACTATCTAAGTGTATTCTCTTCGTTGATAGCTTCGTTTTTTATATATAATACGTCATAATTCGACATCTGAGTAAAAATTTATGAATATTTAAAAATTTAAGGTATATTAATCACTTAAATTTTATTTCAATACACTATAGTGCTTTTATATTTTACTTAAATTAACATTTATATACTATAAATCATCTCGAGAGTTTCGAAACGAGAGATTATAATAAGCATTTCGACAATTAGATAAGAAATGACGCAAATTTAAATTTTTTTATACCTAGTTATACATTATTATTTGTTAAGAGTGCAACAAGTTGCATATTGACAAGAAATGTTATTAGAGATGAATGAATCTAGTATTCTTTGATTATATTTATGTTGTTTAGAAATGAGTCGAGCATATATTTGGACTTGAGCTCATATTCGGATTGTTTGGTAAACGATTAGGCTTGAGCTAAATAGGAGTTTTGTGTACGTTGCTTTTCAACTTTGATCTATTATACAGAAAATTCCCAAATATGAGCTTCCATATGGTATCAGACGGTTATATTGCTTAGTCAAGATATCCATTGACCATTTTTTATGTCAATCACAAGTGATAAACAATAAGATAAATGGCGAATAAAAAAACAAGTTAGGGAATTAATGAGAAATTACCATTCTCGCTTCGTCTGTGAAGTCACTCACCAAGAACCGCCACTGCTCAGGGCGAGCGACAAACTCAAGTGGTATGTCCTCGCCCCCCCACTCCAGGAAGTGTTGATGACAGTCATACTTCCAGGCCCCATATGCTTTTCCGCTCTTCTTCTCCACGTATGAGTTAACTGCAGGGTCAATCACATAGTACATCTACACATCCATATCAGAAAAAAAAAATTTTGAATAGGAGATAAGCAAAAGTAGATAAGCACAACCAAGCAAGGAAACAAAAAAAAAAGCAACAGTCAAGCAACAGTTAATCAAGAAAAAAAAATTCAGAGCAAATAGATGAAAAGCAATAGTAGATAAGCATTTTGTGAAGGAAAAATAAGATAGACAACAGCCAAGCAAGCAAACTAAAAAAATCTAATAGTAGATAAGCAAGCAAAAATAAGCAACAGTCAAGCAAGCAAACAAATCTCATAGTAGACAAGCAAGAAAAAAAAATTCATAGCAAATAGATGAAAAGCAACAATAGATAAGAATATTGTGAAGCAAAAATAAGATAGGCAACAGCCAAGCAAGCAAACTAAAAAAATCTCATAGTAGATAAGCAAGCAAAATAAGCAACAGTCAAGCAAGCAAACAAATCTCATAGTGCATCCACACATGACAGAAGATAGGCAACAGTCAAGCAAGCAAAAAAAAAAAAAATCAGTGCATAATAGATGTGAAGCACAAAACCAAATTATTTTTTAGGTAAAAGATATAAGTAATAAGTGCAGTAGATAAGCATATTTTTTAGGTAAAAGATATAAGTAATAAGTATTTTTTTAGGTAAAAATAAGCAATAGTCAAGAAAGCAAACACAGATCACACTATAAAGATATAAGTAATAAATACTTAAATAAAAGATAATAAAAAAAATAAACTACCTCCAAGTAATCTCTTACGGGGGACTGTTGCTCATCTGTTAGTTTGCTCCATGTTGATGCAAGCATCGGCACTTTGTCCCTGATAGCACACCCAATGTCTCGGACAAAGGTGTCATGCAGTTGCTTCAGGCCAGGCCCCTTGTAGAAGCAGGACCACTCAATCTTCAGCTTCTTCCCTGCTGCTGCCTTGAGGAGTGCTGTTTTGTGACTCTTGATGGTTCGATATTTACCTAAAAATCATAAGAACATATCAGATAACAGTTGAGATAATAAGACAGATGATATTTACCTATAATATCCAGTTTAATCATTATTATTAGCAATAAGCAACATAAATCCTAAATCTAAAATAGAACCATGGAACAAACACAATTCCAAATCCAAATCCAGCAGTGGCAGGTCTAATAAGCAACAAACACTATCATCATCAACATAAGTAACATTAATAAGCAACAAAAAAAAAAAAGCAACATGTAGTGATATGGCTATGGTGAAGGTTAGGTAATGTAACAGATTGTTGGGGAAGGAGTAACAGAATGCTTGTGTGTATATTCAACATAAGTAACATTTAGGAGGTAAGTAACATTTAGGAGGTAATGCTTGTGTGTCAAGACTTTTAGGAAGTAACATTTAGTAACATTTAGAAAGCAAGCAACATTTAGGAAGTAACATTTAGTAACATTTAGTAACATTTACAAAGCAAGCAATATTTAGGAAGTAACATTTAGTAACATTTAGAAAGCAACTACACTGCAGTCAATCAAACAAGTAAAAAGATAAGGCCAATCAAACAAGTAAAATAAGGCAACTACTCAGCCAACAACTACTCAGCCAACAAGTAAAAAGATAAGGCCAATCAAACATTTAGAAAGCAACTACTCAGCCAGCAAGACTCTAAATTAAAGAGAAGTACTGGCAAAATAAGGCCAATCAAACAAGTAAAAAGATAGGTTTGCACACAAATCACAGGTGGCTTCAAACAAGGCTAAAGGAAGCAAATTCACTGCAACCATAGGGTGAAATTGGAATTAAAAAGATAGGTTTACACACATATCAGATAACAGTCTCATATCAGATAGGTTTGCACACATATCAGATAACAGTCTCATTCCAAGGCTAAGTCCACAAATATCAAGCCAAAGGAAAAAAAAAGAATCACTGCAGCCAGTTAAAACAAAAAGACATTGAACATACTTCATGTTCAATTTCACACAAATCAAATTGAAACCCTAAATCCTAAATCAGATTGAAACCCTAAATCCTAAATCCTAAATCCTAAATCCTAAACCCTAAATCAGATTAAAACCCTAAATCCTTATACAAATTGAAACCCTAAATCCTAAATCCTATGAGAGTGAAACCCTAAATCCTAAATCAGTATACAAATTGAAACCCTAAATCCTAAAGAATCTGACAGAGGGAGAGAGAGGTGCTAACCACGACATCGGATGGAGCGAGGGGCCTCGCCTGATGACGTAGCTACTGGGTTGGCGCCGACAATGGCCGTGGATGGCACAGGGTTGCCATTGGTGAGAGATAGGAGAGGAGGTGGCACCGGGGTTGTTGCAGAGGGAGTGGGAGAGGGAGTAGGAGTTCCTGAGGCAGGAGGAGGAGTCGGGGCCGGGTTTGGAGAGGGAGTGGGAGTCGGGGCCGGGTTTGGAGAGGAAGTGGGAGTGGGAGTCGGGGCCGGATTTGGAGAGGGAGTGGGAGTGGGAGTCGGGGCCGAGTTTGGAGAGGGAGTGGGAGTGGGAGTCGGGGCCGGGTTTGGAGAGGGAGCCGGAGGCGCTGAAGCGGCTGAGTTCGATGGCGAGGTTTGCAGCGGTGGAGGAATCGGGGCCGGAGTGGACGAGGTTTGCTTCTTTTTCCCCTTCACAGGGCGGCATTTAGGAGGCATGGCGGAGGAGGGGTCGGAGGAGAGGTGGAGGAGGGACGAGAGGAGCGGCGGAGGAGAGGCGGAGGAGAGGTGGAGGAGGGACGAGAGGAGCGGCGGAGGAGGGACAGAGGCAAGTTGGAGAGGGAAGAGGCGGAGGAGAGACAGAGAGAGAGAGAGAGAGATAGAGAGCAATGAGTGAAAATGATTTGGGGCTAGGGTTAGGGGAGGAGTCCGAGTTTGTAAAATCCTACATGTTCAGGCGACGGACATTTAAAAAAATATTGTCGCCTGAAAATTTGGCGGAAATTCTAATTTTCGTGAAAATATAGGGGGGAAATTCACTTTTGCATTGGGGAGACATACTAATATTAATTTCGTCTCCTGAATCATTTCAGGCGACGAAAAATAAACAATTCCGTCGACTGACCATTTGGCGGAAATTCAAATTTTGGTGAAAATAAAGGTGGGAAATGAAATTTTATTCGAGCCAAAATGGGGCAAAAATTCACTTTTCCATTGGGGAGACGTACTAGTAATAAGTTCGTCTCCTGAATCATTTCAGGCGACGAAAAATAAACAATTCCGTCGACTGACCATTTGGCGGAAATTCAAATTTTGGTGAAAATAAAGGTGGGAAATGAAATTTTATTCGAGCCAAAATGGTGTGAAATTCACTTTTCCATTGGGGAGACGTACTTTCAATAAGTTCGTCTGCTGAATACTCTCAGGCGACGGGAATTTAATATTTCCGTCGCCTGAAAAAATACAAATTTTTTTAAAAAGAGCACTTGGCATGTGTTATTGCCCTGTTTACCATAATTTAATGACAAATTCCACCAAAAAAAATAGTCTTAGAAGCCATGATACCAACCATGTCATACACATACCAAAATAACCGCCATGTCTCACAAAAACAACGATTACAATATATGATTTATGGAATCCGAAGACATTATCAACCTTCGTCATCGTCATTTTCCTCTTCGTCATCCTCTTGTTCATCTTCATCTTCATCGTCGTCTTCATCTTCATCTTCATCGTGTTCATCTTCATCTTCATCTTCATCTTCATCATCATCGTCTTCTTCTTCTTCTTCCTCCATTTCAAGATCAATGGCGAGGTTCAAATTTTCGAAATAGATCACCGGGCCAATCTCCTGATAAGCTTCTTCCACCTCATTGGTAACATCATCTCCGCGAGTTGCTAGAGTTTGAGGATCATACACGTTCCTATGGGACATCACATTAACTACTTTCCAAGCATCACCCGCCTACGCCGCGGTGTCCTTCGCTTTCCAATTCCGGCGGGCTTCAGGACGAAACGAACCAACCCACTTGTCCTGATCGGAACGATTGAAGAAAGAGTACTTCTAAGTTCGGTCGCAGCAGTTCTTCCATACCAACTTAGCTGCCCGGCACTGCTATTGGCATAACAACCGGTACACCGGATCATCCACGTAAAACACTTGCCTCGCTGAGCGTGCAAGACAAAACGGGGAATCCTCATACCAACTGCTGTTTGTGTCCACAGAGAGCAAACCCATATCTACCTTGGTGCTTCCACTATTTTCAGGGTCGGTGTCAAACCACTTGCATTTAAACAACACAACTGGCATACAAGTAGCGTATATCAGCTCTACCACTTGTTCAAGTACCCCATAGTACTTAGCATCCGAAGTTTCCACCATCACCCCTGAATTTTGTGTTCTCAAATCTTTGTCTTTGTCCCATGCCACAAACTTCACCCCATTGACAGAGCAGGCCCAATACAGTTTGTATTGTAGTGGCCCCTTTGCCAAGTTCAGAACCTCCGGTTTTAGGTAGTTGTCTCCATCTCTGTGCAACTTAGAAACCTATACAACATAACATGTTAGAGTTCTATTTTGGGAAAACAAACATGCAATTTGTTCAATGAAACATCACGTTCGTTCTTACCCATGGGTAGAAATAACTGAGAAAATCCTTTCTACGGTCCCATTCTTCATACTCCGGGTAAGCCTCACTATACAGGTTCTCATGCGATGTCAAGTAGAACTCAACTTCCTTGCAGTTGGTTAAAACCTGCCAGTGAGCCTCTGCAATCATAGGTTCTCCTAACCTTTCTCTCATGATTTCACCGTGAGGACGCACGAGGCTTGAAACGACAGAAATATCATAGCTCAACTCCTCCATAGCATTCGTACCTGTACGACTCTCATCTCGACCCCCGAGATACAAGTTGCAGTATGTTGTTGCCTCGTTTAAAATGTAACGCTCTGAAATACTTCCCTCCGGGTAACAGTAGTTCTTCACTTGAGCCTTATTTTTTCCAAGTTGCCTATAAAACAAAGGAAGAAGTTTTGGAGGGGTAAGATGGACGTGAAATTGTGAGATGAATTTAATCTATAAGTAGCATACCTTTCTATTGGGTACATCCAGGTGTAATGTACTGGTCCAGTTTCTAACACTTGTTGCGGTAGGTGAACTAGAAGGTGTACCATGATTGTGAAAAAGTGCGGGGGATAAATCATCTCCAGTCTGCAAAGAATCTGAACTATCTCATCCTCCATCTGGCGAACATCCTCCTTCCTCACCTCCCTAGCACACAATTTCTGAAACCATTTCTCTAGTGCAACCAAAGTCTTGGCAACACCCAACGGCAGGTATGCACGGACGACAATGGGAAGAAGACGCTGAAACATAACATGAATGTCATGGGTCTTTAGGCCGTGGAACTTTCTCTCTGCAATTTTGACCTTGTTGTGCAAAGATCCAGCGTACCCATAGGGGTACTTCACTGCACCAAACCATTCGAATATATCTGGTATGTCCTCCCGTTTCACCAGGAATGGCGCATGAGGGAGTGTTCCATCTCTCTTCTGTGCCTGGCTTCTCCGCACCCCTCTCTGCTGCAATGCGGCTCGAGCTTTGGGACCATCCTTTGTCTTCCCTTCTATGTTAAGAGTAGTGCCGATGATGTTGTCGAAGACGTTCTTCTCGATGTGCATAACATCGAGTGCATGTCTGACTCTAATGTGACGCCAGTAAGGCAATCTCCATAACTCGGACTTTTTGGTCCAACACATTCTATTTGTCACACTGTATGGGGCCTTGAAAGCAGGGTGCGAGCTGAGGACGGGGAAGTTGATCCTGTTGAAACAGATGGAAACATAATGAGAAAGACATCGGACAAACGTATGAAAAGGGAAAATAGAGTGAAAAGTGAGTGATAAGAGAGTGAAAAGAGAGTGAAAAGAGAGGTAGTTCTCGTACCTATCGATCTGTGAAAGAATTTGCTCCCCGTTCCAAGCATAAGGGCGTGTTCTGTGTTCTTCGCTTCCATTGAATGTCATACCATCGGTTCGCCACGGGTGGTTTAGTGGAAGCCATATACGGTGCCCATCGTAAACCATTCTCCCTTGTTCATGCGTTGCAGAAGTACCGTCCAAGCAAATAGGGCAGGCTTTATACCCCTTCGTCGCAGCTCTAGCCAACATCCCCAAGCCAGGAAAGTCGCTTATAGTCCACAACACTGCTGCTTTCATCGTGAAAGTGGACCTTGAGTATCGATCAACAGTATATACTCCAGTCCCCCATAAGTGGCGAAGCTCATCGATCAACGGCTGCATGAACACACTAAGACACTTTCCTGGAGACTTTGGTCCCGGAATCAACAACGCTAACATGTTGAATTCCTTCTTCATGCAAAATGACGGAGGCAAGTTGTATGGCATCGCTATGACAGGCCATGTGCTATGGAGGGTTGACTGATTCCCAAATGGATTGAATCCATCGGTTGCAAGTGCAAGTCTCACATTCCTCACGTCTTCAGAGAAATGCGGGTAGGTTTTGTTGAATTCTTTCCATGCCTCACCATCTGATGGGTGTTTCAACCATTCTGCATCTCTCACCCGCTCACCATGCCATCGCATAGCCTTTGCAATGTTCGGCTCCATGAACAATCTCTTCAGTCTAGGGGTTAAGGGAAAGTACCGGAGAACCTTCCTGGGAACCTTGCCTCTCGTACCCTCCCTAGTACACCAACTAGGTGTGTTGCACTTGGGGCACACTTCGAGATCTGCATATTGTTTGCGAAATAGCACACGGTTATACTCACAAGCGTCGATCAGCTCGTACCCAAATGCAAGGTCCCTAATCACACTCTTGATCTTCGCTCCATCCGTAGGATGTTTATGTCCTTTCGGCAACATGCGAGCAATGTG
This sequence comes from Persicaria maculosa, assembly GCA_963922045.1. Lineage (NCBI taxonomy): Eukaryota > Viridiplantae > Streptophyta > Magnoliopsida > Caryophyllales > Polygonaceae > Persicaria > Persicaria maculosa. Next base: position 7,133,269 of record OY998255.1, on the reverse strand, counting down.
TGCGCACATGGCGTCCATGCTCCTATCTGTCCAACCAAACTCTGACTTCATCTGCATTGCATCCAGACAGGCATCCAGAACAGTCATATCGCTGTTCTCACACAATGGCATGTTTGCTGCCTCTACAAGCCTATTATATTTCTCGTAATCATCGTCAACAACATATTGGAACGGAGGATCGTCGGGGACAGAGTGCGCCTCATATCCGGCATGAAACGGAAAAGCATCGTGCAGAATGTTCATAGCAGGACCATCAACGGAGGAAGATGCCCCTTCCTCCAGGATTTGCGTTCGTCGTTGCTCATTTGTCCTATCAACTGGGGCTTCGCCATGCTTGTCCCAAACAGTATAACTAGGCCACATTCCCATGTGGGCCAAATGACTGTGTATTTCATCTATTGGGTGCCATTCATTGTTGCGGCATCTCCGACACGGACATAGGAAATGAGTCATTCCATTCACATTATCTCTAAGATTCTGCATAAAGAGAAATATTCCATTTTGATACTCCCCGTGAGCGTGAGGGAGTAGCATCCAACTTTTGTCGCCCATTATCGTCCTATCATTATCAATCCATTCATATGAATTCATCACATTCTAAAATGAAATTGCACATAAACAATCCATTCTCATCATCTATGTCATTCTACACCACATTCTAAAATAAAATTGAACATAAACAATCCATTCACATACACAATCCATTCATACCTCAAACTCAATTTAAAATCAATTTCCAATCATAACGTTCTAAATTCCATTTTCATCAAAAACCCAAATAAAAATTCCATTCTCATCATCTATGTCATTCTACACCACATTCTAAAATAAAATTGAACATAAACAATCTATTCACATAAACAATCAATTCATAATACAAAGTCAATTTAACCTCCATTTAACCTCAATTTCAACTCCATATACACATACACAACTCTTTCCCCTCATAAACTCCATTCAAACAACTTTTTTACCATCCAAACTCCATTAAAAAAGACAAGCTCATCATCAAATATCCAAACAAACAATGTATATGCATATATTCAACAAAAAAAACAAAAAAAATTAAAATTTATACATACCTTCAATGGAGGTGTGAAATGGGGGAAGAGTTTTCGAGCCCTCTAGGGTTATTTTGGGAGAAAGGATGAAGATGAGAATGATTTATTGTACAGTACAACCGATTTTAATTGTTTGTTACGGAAAACACATTCAGGCGACGGACATATATATAACTCCGTCTCCTGAGTGAATAGTAATAAATATGGGGTCAACTACCCCACTTTTCAGGCGACGGACATATTTAAATATTCGTCTCCTGAATGAACAGTATTTAATATCCCCAACCAACTGGACTTTATTACTCTACTTTTGAAAAAGTCCAACGTTCAGGCGACGAACAACAAGAACTTCCGTCGCTACAAAGGCCCGAACAACGCTCAGGCGACGAACCACTAGTATTTCCGTTGCTACAAAGGCCCATTCTGACAACCGTCATTCGGATACCTATTTGGGCGACCGATTTTGAGCAAAGTTCGTCGCCTGAATTTGTTCCGTCGCCTGAGTATAGATCAGGCGACGAACATTGAGGTTTTCTGGTCGGCTGAACATGGGTTGGAGGCGGTTTGGGCCTCCCAACGTTCAGGCGACGGGCCTTAGTAAGTTCGTCGCCCGAACCTGATTCAGGCGACGAACCTTTTGAGTTCCGTCGAGCGAGACGCAATCTGGCGTAGTAAGATCAATCTGCCGGTTCGAACTTACACAATTACACGAGCAAGTAAAATAATACATCAATCTCATTTCATCGATCAAATCCAATAGGTAGGTAGATACGTACATAAACTAAAACACATTATATCCTACAGAAAATATCAAATAAAATTGAATGGATCAATTTCTATCTTAACATGACGATGGCCAGTGATCGATCGATCGATGACGGTTGGCGTGATGAGATCGGAGATGTTGCAACTGGTGGCGCGCGGTGGCGTTGATATAGTGACCAGCAGCACCTATAGGCCGCCGCCGCCTCCAGGTGGAGAATATACATAGGGCGAAGGATCCGAAGCAGAAGTTGGGCTCCTTAAACCTATTGAACGAAGCTCTCTCCGCGACCTCACTTCCTGCGGCCGGCGGTCTCTTAGCTCAGAAGCTATTGCACCTAAATCGATGTCGACCCTTCCGGATATAGGCCATTTATTATCACCAAAACAAGGACCCATTTTAAGCCGCGGATATAATTCGCTGATGCCGCCATATCTGTCAATCGACAGTATCTAACTTGTGTTCAAGCTAGCTAGCTCAATGAAACTCTATGGATCGAGGGAGAGTTGAATCAGAGGTGTACGTAATTTTGACTATTCCTTAATCCGGTGGTACTTATATAGATCGATGATGGTTCCGGTGTGAACCCCGATAAAATGTGAACAAAATTATTAGGTATCATCGTAATTATTCGTTTTTCATAATATAACTACTACGATTCCCGCGCCATGACATTAGATTTTTATAAATAATATTTAGATATAGATAAATCAAAGACATTAGATTTGATTCAATATTTTTAATTAAACCCATTGATTAGTAAATGTGTTAAAAATAATAGAAAAAAATACACTTGGGTTAAAGAGATAGATAAAGAGAAAATAAATAATAAATAGTGAAAGATAAAAGTTTTGAATTAATCCCATTGATTAAAAAATATAACATCAAATAATATTGGGTAATTAGTATTAGAATATTTTTCAAAAAAAACAATATTAGAAAATATAGTTACCATAATAAAATGATATTATGTAAAAAATATTTTCAAAAATAACTTTGAACATGGAGAGGACATGTGACATAAATTAATATGGTATATAGATATAGATAGTTAGTAAATGAATTTGAGTTAAGCCCAATATTAGTTATATTAGATTGAATTCAATGTTTTGAATTAAGCCCAATAGTTATTAAGATTAAAGAAAAAAAGAGAATTAAAAGAAAAAGAAGAAAAGAGGAGAATTAAAGTCAAAACCCATAAAATCTCTCTAATGTTAACACCTCAGCATAAACTATTCTAAATTAAGAGTTTATATAGATATAGATAGTTATTAAGATTAAAGAAAAAAAGAGAATTAAAAGAAAAAGAAGAAAAAAGGAGAATTAAAAAAAGGATTAAAGAGAAAAAAGAAAATTATAATTGGTAAAAACCCATAAAATCTCTCTAATGTTGACACCTCAGCATAAACTCTTCTAAATTAAGAGTTTATATAGATATAGATAGTTATTAAGATTAAAGAAAAAAAAGAGAATTAAAAGAAAAAGAAGAAAAAAGGAGAATTAAAAAAAAAGGATTAAAGAGAAAAAAGAAAATTATAATTGGTCAAAACCCATAAAATCTCTCTAATGTTGACACCTCAGCATAAACTCTTCTAAATTAAGAGTTTATATAGATATAGATATAGATAGTTATTAAGATTAAAGAAAAAAAAGAGAATTAAAAGAAAAAGAAAAAAAAAGAATTAAAAAAAAAAGGATTAAAGAGAAAAAAGAAAATTATAATTGGTCAAAACCCATAAAATCTCTCTAATGTTGACACCTCAGCATAAACTCTTCTAAATTAAGAGTTTATATAGATATAGATAGTTATTAAGATTAAAGAAAAAAAGAGAATTAAAAGAAAAAGAAGAAAAAAGGAGAATTAAAAAAAAGGATTAAAGAGAAAAAAGAAAATTATAATTGGTGAAAACCCATAAAATCCCTCTAATGTTGACACCTCAGCATAAACTCTTCTAAATTAAGAGTTTATATAGATATAGATAGTTATTAAGATTAAAGGAAAAAAAAAGAGAATTAAAAGAAAAAGAAGAAAAAAGGAGAATTAAAAAAAAGGATTAAAGAGAAAAAAGAAAATTATAATTTGTCAAAACCCATAAAATCTCTCTAATGTTGACACCTCAGTATAAACTCTTCTAAATTAAGAGTTTATATAGATATAGAAATAGATAATTATTAAGATTAAAGGAAAAAAAGAGAATTAAAAGAAAAAGAAGAAAAAAGGAGAATTAAAAAAAAGGATTAAAGAGAAAAAAGAAAATTATGATTGGTCAAACCCCCAAAAATCTCTCTAATGTTGACACCTCAGCATAAACTCTTCTAAATTAAGAGTTTATATAGATATAGATTATTCATATGTGTGAATAATTTTTTCATATGAAAATTATTCATCTATTATAATATGATTATTTTTACTTATTCGTATGAGTTATACACGAATAATCATGTTGTTTCAGACGAATAATTTTGCTCTGTTGAGAATGAAAGGAATGTGAAGAGACAAAAAAGAGTCACACATTGATTACATGAACAAAGAAGTCTTAGTATATAAGCTACTGGGTTACCCCACCTAATGCCAATTGATTTTAGGATGGAACCCTGCTCGGCTTATGTGCTAGGCTATTAGCGCATGGGTGCATGTGTACACACGACCGCCGATCCCGAGTCCCAAACGAACTTCAGTCTGCTCTCAAAAAAATACTGTACAGGCACGTGAGGAGCTTATATATCGATATGCGAGGTTAATTTAAAAAGGGTAGTTCAATTATATTATCACAACCAAGATCTTCCCCTGCCTTCCCTACTCCGCTCTCTCCCTACTCCATCAAATTATTTTAACATTTAATTAATTTAAAATTTTTTTTTATAAAAATTATACTGTATTTATATTCCTAACATCTATATAAAAATATAGTTATAAAATTTTATTTTAAAGAATCAAGTTTTAAATTTTTTAATAATTATATTTTATATAATATTGTCTTTTTAATTTTAAGACATGATTTTTCAAAATAAGACCCTCTTTCTCTAAGTAGTAGAGAATAGAAGGAAAATGAATCAAATTTTATGTGTAAAATTTGAGATGAGGAGACCGAAGATCTGCCGGTCGAGGTGGAAAATCTCATGAACAATTCTGTAGAGTCGCAATAAGGGTGACTTATTTGTCAAATCTTCCACTATCACACCCAAAAAATTAGACTCTACCTTACGTAAAGTTGCCAGAGTACGATTAACCTCTAGATTTGAAATCACTGCTTATATATCCGGTAAGATTTGTGAATTTAATATCAAAATATAGATATCTTTAATGAAGACTAATATAATCATTGACCCTGGTTAAGATGTCGAGATCCCTCACGGTACTACTCCGCTATCAGTCATCATGATCATCACTTTTTTTATACGCATAGGGGAGGGGAGAGGGAAATTGTTCGAGTATCTTTGAGAATATGATTACTCTATCCTCAAATTAGGTAACCAAATGGGGGAAAGAAAATATATTTTATTGAAAATGTGAGAAGGAGAATAATGGTTAGAATATTGATCAATGGATCTTTACTTAAAAATAGACTAGAGTCGAAAGGATAACCGTTACCTTCCTTAGCTAAAAACAAATGAGGGGTAAAATTTTATAAATATATAACAATAGATGTTAGGAATATAAATATACTCAGTAATTTTTTAAATTTTTTAAGATTAAAAAATGTTAAAATAAATAAGGGTGTGTTTGGAACGGGGTGGCGGGGGTGGGATGGGTGCTTGATTTATTTTCGGGATTCGGGTCGGGATGTACGGCCAGGGGTGGATGGGATGACGGGATGGGAAAAACCCTGATTCTACTATCTTACTTTCTGGGGTAGATGGGGTGGAGAAAATTTTCCACCTCAGATGGGCTTTTTTGCCCCCGATCCCCAAAACATCCAATCTTCCAACTTTGAGTACCAGCTTCGATCAATTGCCCACTTGCAATATCAATGGCCCACCTGATCGAAGTCCTCACCGGAGTAAAGGAGGGTTCGACGACAGCGGTGGCTGGTGTAGCGATGAAGGTTCCAGACTTCGGAATCGCTCCCTCGGTCTTACCAGTTCTACCCTCTCCGACTTCGCCTCCGCCTAGCCCCTTTCCGTCTCCGACTCCACCCCTTCTATCCTCCCCACTCTCCTCCCTCTCCAACTTCGCATCCGCCACCATCCTCCTTCAAAATCACCCGTCTCCAACTCCACCTCGCCCCGCTCCTGTAGCATTTTCGTCTCTGACTCCACCCTGCCATCATCCTTCAAAATCACCCACCATCCACCGAGCCTCCTCCTCGAACAATCTTGATATGAGGAAATCAGACATTTGAACAGTCCTGAGGAAATCACCCACCATCCACCGAGCCTCCTCCTCGAACAATCTTGATATGAGGAAATCAGACATTTGAACAGTCCTGAGGAAATCAGACATTATTGGGTACAAGGGTATTGTAAGAGCTTTTTTGTCCTTTTCTCTTTTCCACCAAAAAATCTATCTTCATTCAACCAAACACATAGATATTATTTTCTACAAATAATCTCTACCCCGTACACCCCTAAAAATAATCTTCTCCCCTCCATCCCTAAAAACACTCCACCCCCTAAAAAGTAATTCCCTCGCAAACACGCCCAAGTGTCGTAGGGAGTGAAATAGTAAAATTGATGTAAAATATCATGTGTCTTTATACTTGCTGCGTTCAGCCCTTTCCATGCTGCCATTGCCTACGAGGCTACGAAGAGCGTCGCCTGCAACTTCTCTCGAAATTTAGTCATCACTCTCGGTAACACTGATAGCGTTGCAATCTCACCTCTCGTATCACCACCAATTGCCACGCTTTTACTTGGATCGTTGGATTAATCATATATAATCCATCACTTTAGATCGGATTTGTGTTTGTTTCCTCCAATCTCTACACAAAATAGGTTTTCCCCTAATTTTCTCTCTATAATTTCTACAAACTGCGCATATACTTTTGTTAGATGTTATTTGAATTAGGTATTTGATGAATTGAATTAGAAATTGATCTTTGATTAATTGGATTCGGGTGTTTGTTTATTTTTAGGAATTTGATGGGGGATTTCGATAAATTTGGAATGAGATATTGATTTTTGGTTGTTGGTTATATTCATGCTTTGCAAAAATGTCCAAGAGAGTCTTTAGCTCGATGTTTTGACTTTTGACTTGGAATTATGAGTTGTTTAAATATATATATTCATGAAAGGAGATCTACACTCCCTCCCCCTCCCCCCCCAAGTTTTTTGATCGAGTTTTTTTGAGAAACTAGATGGTCATTTTCGTTGAACTTTGATGGTATCTATCGTAGATCACAAGGTGCTTAGGCTGAGTTGGGCAAACCACTTGACACTTGTTTAGTCTTATCGATGGTTTCTGCATTATGATTATTTGTTCTTGGCAATTTCTCATTACACCCATTCAACTATTCAAGTACGTACAAGCAAGTATATACTATCTGAAGACTCCACCTTGATTGTAAGATCGTGAGACCTAACGTGCAGGTGATCTAAAGGATGATGAAAGATAAAAGGCTGGTTTCAAGGTCTTGAAACCCAGTCTAAAATGTTTTGATCACTTATACATTTATCTAGTTCAACTTATTCTTTTACAGGAAAGAATTCGAGGCCAATCTTTTTGGGCCTAATTTATAATGGGCTCTATATTGGGCTATACGATGAGACTTGGGCTTTATCGATTTATATATGAGTTTCTCATCTAACCCATATTATGTACTAGATACATTATGCATATTCTTTCATGTTTTCACTTTTCATACAAGGAAAGAACCGATCTCCAATTGATCATACTTGATCATGAAGAAAGTTGGAAGAACTCTTGGAAGGCACACAAAGGATCTTCTTTTATAAGGAATTCAAATGTTTTGGAAAGAATTTAAAATTCAAACGGTTCTCCCTCCAAGAAGCTCTACAAGTGTTCCAACTATAAAAGGACGAAGGCTAAGAAGCATCTAAGCATCTAAGCAATCACGCAAGCATTCGTCAAAGTTTCTCTTACATTCTCCTAAATCCTAGTTGGTGATCATTGCATAAGAGTTGAGAGAAACACTAGCACTTATTGTACAAGTCATTCAAATTACACTTAGAGTTTTCATACTCGATCAAAGCACACTTAGTGTGTGGTGTGAGCTTTTATTTCACTTGTAAGGTTGAGAGCTAGAATAGAAGCGGTGAGGCTTTGTATAGAGAAAGGGAAGTTTCTCTAGGAAGTTCTAGGCTCAAAGGAAGTGAAATAAGAAGTGTTTGAATCCTACGGATTGGATAATCCTAGGCGGGGACGTAGGCAAGTTGGTGCCGAACCTCGTTAACAATTCGTGTGTTCATCTTGTATATTCCGCATTTACATTGTCATATTCGATTTTACTTTGTCAAGTTCTGATAGCCTATATCAAGGTCTTGACAAGTTGCAGTAAATTTCTATTGTTGCGAAAATCGTCCATACTCTATTCATCCCCCCCCCCCTTTCTAGAGTATTATTCATCGCCTTATAGACTCTTCAATTGGTATCAGAGCTTGGCTCACTGTTTTTGATTTAACAATCTTGTGAGTTTTCAGCATGTCTACCATAGGTGATGGAGGTTTTGCTCAAGGAAGGTCAACCAATAGACCTCCACTTTTCTGTGGCAATAATTTTGTCCACTGGAGATCATTGATGCAAATGTTCATCATTGATCAAGACCTTGAGCTATGGGGCCTGGTCAAGAATGGACCACACGTTCCTAAAAAGACTGTCGATGGAAAGCAAGTTGATAAAACTGAGTCTGATTACGATCAGACTGATCTTGAGAACATTGCTAAGAACTACAAAGCTATGAATCTATTATATTGCGCTCTCGATGCTAATGAATTTAATCGTGTCTCAGCTTGCAAAAGTGCCAAGGAAATTTGGGACAAACTTATAGTTACTTATGAGGGCACAAGTCAAGTCAAAGAGAGTAAGATTAATATCTTTCTCAGGCAATACGAACTTTTCAAGATGAATCCTGATGAGACAGTAAAGGAGATGTTCACGAGATTCACTCAAATTGTTAACAACCTCGACTCACTTGGGAAAACCTTCTCCAACCCAGAAAAGGTTCGAAAGGTTCTAAGGAGCCTTCCAAAAACCAAGTGGGGTCCCAAGGTTACTGCAATTGAGGAAGCTCAAGATCTCTCTACACTACCATTAGATGATCTTCTCGGAAAACTTATCACTCATGAGATGATATTAAACGAGGAAGATGGAGAAGTACCCTCAACAACAAAGAACCTTGCTCTCAAAGCAAAGAAAGATCACTCACAATCTGAGAGTGATGAATCAGACGACGAAGACGATCCCTTTCCTCTCATCACACGGGGATTAGCTCGAATTCTGAAGATGAAAAAACAATTTTCCAACCGTGAAAATGCTGATTCATCTAGATTCAAAAGCAAGTCTCCCAACATGTCAAAAAAGCCAAAAGTGCTAACATGTTTTGAGTGTGGCGAGACAGATCATCTCGTAAAGGAGTGCCCTATGAAGAAAAGAAATAAGTTCAAGAAATATGAACAAAAGAAAAAGGCTATGCTTGCAACCTGGAGTGACTCAGATTCTTCATGTGACTTAGACACCGAAAAAGAACAAGCTAATCTCTGTCTTATGGCTGACCACGAAGGATCACAGACTCAAGACCTTGAAAAAGTGGTAAGAAATCTAATGTCTAGTCCTTCCGATGTTCTTTCTGAAGTCCTAAGAAATATGATTTCTAATGAAGATGCTTACAACAGTGAAATCAACACCTTGAAGGAAAAGCTGATAGATCAACAGAAATGTATTAGTGATATGTCGCTGGAAATGAAAAATCTTGAAACATCTCGATCGGCCCTTGACATTAAAGTCAAGACCTTGAGCTCAGAAAATTCTGATCTCAGGCTAAGCCTCTCCTCTCTAAAGAATCGTAATGAGGATTTAGAGAAAGAGAAGGCAAAGCTAACCGATAAGTGTCAAGACCAGCAGACTTCACTCATTCAATTCACCAGATCTAAAGCTAATCTTGATAAGATGTTGGGTGAACAACAACTCTCTTTTAATAGAAGTGGTATTGGATACAACAAGAATTTTCCAAAGAAACCTAGTACCACTTTTGTCAAAGCTAAAGGCTATTGGCGTTCACCTACTTGCTTCCATTGTTGTAAGAAAGGGCATGTTAGAGAAACTTGTCCATATAGGAGAAAAGATCCCTACATCATTAGAAATACATTTCCAGTTCGACTTAATGAACAGATAAAACAAGTTTGGGTTCCTAAAGGGACAAGACTACCCAACATAGTCTATCCTCATTATGAATCTAAAACTATGTATTGGTCTAGCTGGAAAGGTTGATGTTGGTATTGCAGGATATCATCAAGAGCAAAGAGCCAAAATGGATAATGGATAGTGGATGCTCACGACACATGAGTGGAAAGAAATCTCTATTTCAAGATCTTAAGGAACAAACCACTGGAACAATTACTCTTGGTGATAAAGGGAAGTGCAACATTATTGGTATTGGTAATATTGGTAATTCAGAAAGTTGCATTAAGGATGTTTATCTTGTTGATGGATTAAAGTATAACCTCTTAAGTGTCTCTCAGTTGTGTGACAAAGGAAACAAAGTTGGCTTTGACAGACACAAATGTGAAGTCAGGAATGAAGAGACTGATGATCTAATCCTCACTGCTCACAGGCACAACAACACTTATGCTGTAAATGCTAATCATATTACAGGTACAAAACTCAAGTGTCTCAAGGTCTTGACAGAAGACCCCAGCCTATGGCATAGAAGACTAGGTCATGTAAGCATGCACACCCTCAATAAGATCAAATCAAGAGATCTTGTGAGAGGATTGCCTGATCTAAACTTCATGAAAGAAGATCTATGCAATGCATGCACAAGAGGCAAACAGACACGCAGTTCCTTTAAACCTAAAAAGGTTATAAGTTCTTCTCGCCCTCTTGAGTTATTACACATGGACTTGTGTGGACCTATGCGTGTCAAATCTCCAAAGGGTAAACAATACATCCTGGTTATTATTGATGATTTCTCTCGTTTTACATGGATCTCCTTTTTAAGAGAAAAATCAGAGGCTTTGCTCGAGTTTTCTAAACTTTGCAAAGAGTTGCAGACCTTGAAAAACATACCTATTGTCCCCATTAGGAGTGATCATGGTAGAGAATTTGATCAACTTAAATTTGATCTGTTCTGTGCTAAATATGGAATTTCACACAACTTTTCAGCACCTAGAACTCCTCAACAAAACGGAGTTGTGGAACGAAAGAACCGCACTTTGGAGGACATGTCTAGGACAATGCTTTTGGAAAATGGTTTGCCAAAAATCTACTGGGCTGAGGCTGTTAATACAGCCAACTACATTCTGAATCGATGCTTAATTCGTCCCATTTTGAAAAAGACTCCTTATGAACTTTTCAAAGGAAGAAAGCCTAGCATTTCCTACTTCAAACCTTTTGGATGCACTTGCTTTGTTCATAACAATGGCAAAGATAATCTTGGGAAATTTGACGCACGTAGTGATGAAGGTATCTTCCTTGGTTATTCTACTAATAGCAAAGCTTATAGAGTTTATAACAAGCGCACCAAAATTGTTGAGGAGAGTATCCATGTGGTATTCGACGAAAGCAACAATGGTGTGTTGAGTGAAGGTTTTGCAGATCTCAATCTAAATCATCATGATTCGGATGGAGAAGAAGAGGACAAGGCTGAAAATAAGCAGGACCAAGAAAGAAACATGCAAGAACAAATCCAAGATACCAACGAGCTATCTCAAGACCTTGAGAAGGGACTACAGAATCAAGATTCAGTCATTGAAGAATCCAACACTCAAATTGTTTCTCAAGACCTTGAAGAGAGACCTGCTACTATCTCAAACAATCAGGGTCCAAAGCTACGAAAATTCAAACATGCCTCGTCACACTCAGCTCAAGATATCATATCAGATCCATCGTCCGGGGTACAAACTCGATCTAGATTAAAGAATCTTGGTGCCTTCTATGCTTTTGTTTCTCTTGTAGAACCAAAAACCCCAGCTGAAGCACTCAAGGACTCGGATTGGATCACTGCCATGCAAAATGAGCTAAATGAGTTTGAAAGGAACAAGGTATGGACTCTTCAGCCCAGGCCACAACACCAATCAGTCATAGGCACTAGATGGGTGTTTCGAAATAAACTGGATGAAGCAGGCAAGATCATTCGAAACAAAGCAAGACTTGTTGCTCAAGGATACAATCAAGAAGAAGGTATAGACTACGAGGAGACATTTGCTCCCGTAGCAAGGTTAGAGGCTATACGAATATTACTTGCTTTTGCATCTTTCATGGGTATCAAGCTATTTCAAATGGATGTCAAATGTGCATTCCTAAATGGGTTATTAGAAGAAGAGGTTTATGTTGCACAACCACCTGGTTTTGAAAGTGAAGAATTTCCTAATCATGTGTATAAATTGGACAAAGCTCTCTATGGTCTCAAACAAGCCCCAAGAGCTTGGTATGAAAGATTGTCCAAATACCTTCTTGAAAATGGTTTTCAAAGAGGATTGATTGATAAAACTCTCTTTATCAAAACTCGTGGAAATGATCTTTTGATTGTTCAAATATATGTAGACGATATATTATTTGGTGCTACTAACAATTCCCTTTGCAAGGAGTTTTCTGAAATTATGTGCAGGGAATTCGAAATGAGTCTCATGGGAGAATTAAACTTCTTCCTTGGTTTACAAGTTCATCAAACAAGTAAGGGTATCTTTCTGAATCAAGGGAAATATACCAGGGATCTACTAAAGGAATACAAAATGGAACAATCAAAGGTAGCAAAGACCCCTATGAGCTTCACTCTCTCCCTTGATCAAGATAAAAATGGTAAGAATGTGAACCAAAAAGAGTACAGAGGTATGATTGGTTCACTCCTATACCTTACTGCTAGTAGACCTGACATAATGTTCAGTGTCTGTATGTGTGCTCGATTCCAAAGTGACCCCAAAGAGTCTCACCTTATTGCTGTAAAAAGAATCTTTAGATACCTAAATGGATCTCAAGACCTTGGGCTATGGTATCCCAAACAGAGTAACTTTCAGTTAAAAGGCTACTCAGATGCAGATTTTGCAGGATACAAAGTTGATAGAAAAAGCACTTCTGGCTGTTGCCAACTCCTAGGATCCTCCTTGATAAGTTGGCACTCTAAGAAACAAAATTCAGTAGCCTTATCAACTGCAGAAGCCGAGTACATCGCTGCTGGTGCATGTTGCTCACAGATTCTTTGGATAGCACAACAACTCAGAGACCTTGGAATTGATCTTAAAGGTATTCCTATCTTGTGTGATAATACTAGTGCTATTTCAATCACTAAAAACCCAGTGCAGCATTCGAGAACCAAGCACATTGATGTGAGACACCATTTCATAAGAGATCATGTGGAGAAAGGTGATGTATCAATATCCTTCATATCCACTGACTTTCAGCTAGCTGATATTTTTACTAAACCACTCCCTGAAGATCGTTTCAATTTTATTAGATTGGAGTTGGGTATGCTTAATAAGGAAGCACTTTCTTAGGGGGAGCAATTGCTTCCTATATGAAAGTCATGAATTCAAATGAAATCTCAAGACCTTGACTTTATAAGGTTTCTGAATGTTCATCCGAATAAAATTATTTTGGATCAAACTCTGGTTAATATCTTATGGATATTCAACAAGAGTATCTTTTAATGTTTCTGAGTTTATTTTGATATCATTTACCCCTTTCACAAATTGGTACTCACATATCTTGGTTTCCGTTTTTATTTTTCTAAAATCTCTCTATTTTGTGCAAGTGGATGTGACACTTTGGGTTTAGAATTTTCAGAACATCATTACTTACTATTCACTTGAGTTAATGAATCTGTACTTACCTTTTGAACAAAGAGAGAAACGATTCAGTTTCCAGTTTTTTAGCTTTTTAATCCCTTCTCTCCCTCCGTCTCATCCATTCCATTTTTTACACTCTCTGAAGCCCTCTCTCTCTCTCTCACGCATCCATTTTCAAAACCCTCTTTGTTTATGTAACCAAATGGCGGGATCAAAGCGCTCCTCAGCATCTCCGTCTCCAGCACCTTCTGCTAAGAGATACAAGATGCCAGCCAACAAGGGGAAGCAAGTCATGGAGGAATCTGAAGAACACTCCGAGGATTCCAGCGAGAGATCACCATCGCCACCACCTCTGATCAGGAAATCAAAGGGCAAAGCTCCAGCCACCTCTGCTCCTGCTCGACCTCCTCAGGTACCTTCTGGCATTTCCCCCAATTGGTTTTGCAATAAAGAGGTTGAGGAGTCCTAGAAACAGGACTTTTGCAACCGTCGCTTATGCTTCTGTGATGCTGTCGATTTCAACCTCCTCCAATCCATGCCCTTGCCTTGCATTTCCCTCCTCAAATCTACCTGCTTCTGGACCTTGCTCAACCCTGGCAATTTTGCCTATCCTCAACTTACCCGACTCTTTTATGCCAATCTCACTGTTCATCGGGTAAATGGAACCCTAACCCTAGTTTCTAAGGTCAAGAACACCCGAATCCGCCTCTCTCCTGAAAGTCTTGCCCTCATCCTTGATCTTCCAACTGAGATCCCCACAAAAGAATTCCCAAGCCGATTTGAGTGTCTCTCACGAGCACGAGATGAATTCTTCCTAAAATCTCAAGGCCCTGGATCTTCATCCACCCTCAAACCCACTCACACTGCCCTAAACCTTCAAGCCAAGCTCATCTTCACCATTCTGGCTCGCTGTATCTTCCCACGCATCCATTCCAGGGAATTGGTGACCGAGAATCTTCTCGAGATCCTTTTTCTAATCATGAACGGATACGAGCCTGATTTACCCAAACTCATCCTCGACTACATGACCCATGTCTCCACCTCCTCTCGGCTTATGCCTTTACCCTATGCAAACCTCCTGCCCAAAATCTTTGAAGCTTTTGACATCGACACATCAGGAGAAGAAAAGCAAACCTATAGTGGGATTGTTGATGAAGGTTGTCTAGAAAGATTGGGTATTGTCAAGAACCTAAGGGGGCAATGGTTTCTGAGGAAAGACTTGAAGGGAAAACAGGTTGCTGAACCTAATATGAGTGAGGATAGATTGGCTGCTGTGGAGACTGAGATTCAAGACCTTAAGTTTGATCTGAGTAGGATGTGGTCGGATGTGGTGATTCGCCAGGACCAAACTCATGAGCTCCTCTCAATGGTGAACTGCAAGCTTGATCAGATGATGCTTCTCAATGCTCTCACCTACACTGCTATAGGCTCTATCATGCCAATGGAGCAAGAAACCTATGATCATGTGCGTGAGAAGACTGGGAATGTCATCCTCAACTGTGAAAATCAAGTGAAGAAACGTCCTATCCTGCGCCCCACACATCATGAACCCACCATCCTCACAGTCGAGCAATATGGTGTGGTTAAGAAATACAGGGATGTGGAGCGTCAGAGACAGCTTGCCGAGATGGAACGAGACAAGGTCACCAGAGACGCCCTTGCAAGGTGGAGGAAGAGGTGCAGAGATGAGGTCAGAAGGAAGTACCTTCCACCCAACAAGCAGTACCCCACCTTTGGCGAATGGGTTGAGGAAGGAGCTGGCATTGCCCCTCCTGAAGATCCTAATGCTCCTGGCGCCCCTGGCACATCCCCTGCTGCTGAGCCATCCTCTGCTAAGAAAGGCAAGAAGGCCCTAAGGAGCAAGAAGAAGAAGGCTGCAGATGGGGATTCTGACTCAAGGCCTTGATCTCCCACTCTCTTTTCTATACTTTCTAAAAACTCGTCTTTTGCTGCTCGTCTTTTAAAACTCCTGGTCCTTTGGTTGTTTTTTTGTTGGTGTTTCAGACATTTTCACCTCTCTGCCCTTTTGTTGGAAGACAAAAAGGGGGAGAATGTTTTGGTTGCCCTGCGTTTTAGCACTAGTTGGTTATCGTTTTTAAACTTAGATGATACAAACATTTTCTGCTCATATTATATATTATGTGTATTTCCTTATAATGATTGCTGGAAATATGTTATGAATATTGAAACAGGTTTTGTCTTCCATTAAGGGGGAGATTGAAGACTCCACCTTGATTGTAAGATCGTGAGACCTAACGTGCAGGTGATCTAAAGGATGATGAAAGACAAAAGGCTGGTTTCAAGGTCTTGAAACCCAGTCTAAAATGTTTTGATCACTTATACATTTATCTAGTTCAACTTATTCTTTTACAGGAAAGAATTCGAGGCCAATCTTTTTGGGCCTAATTTATAATGGGCTTTATATTGGGCTATACGATGAGACTTGGGCTTTATCGATTTATATATGAGTTTCTCATCTAACCCATATTATGTACTAGATACATTATGCATATTCTTTCATGTTTTCACTTTTCATACAAGGAAAGAACCGATCTCCAATTGATCATACTTGATCATGAAGAAAGTTGGAAGAACTCTTGGAAGGCACACAAAGGATCTTCTTTTATAAGGAATTCAAATGTCTTGGAAAGAATTTAAAATTCAAACGGTTCTCCCTCCAAGAAGCTCTACAAGTGTTCCAACTATAAAAGGACGAAGGCTAAGAAGCATCTAAGCATCTAAGCAATCACGCAAGCATTCGTCAAAGTTTCTCTTACATTCTCCTAAATCCTAGTTGGTGATCATTGCATAAGAGTTGAGAGAAACACTAGCACTTATTGTACAAGTCATTCAAATTACACTTAGAGTTTTCATACTCGATCAAAGCACACTTAGTGTATGGTGTGAGCTTTTATTTCACTTGTAAGGTTGAGAGCTAGAATAGAAGCGGTGAGGCTTTGTATAGAGAAAGGGAAGTTTCTCTAGGAAGTTCTAGGCTCAAAGGAAGTGAAATAAGAAGTGTTTGAATCCTACGGATTGGATAATCCTAGGCGGGGACGTAGGCAAGTTGGTGCCGAACCTCGTTAACAATTCGTGTGTTCATCTTTTATATTCCGCATTTACATTGTCATATTCGATTTTACTTTGTCAAGTTCTGATAGCCTATATCAAGGTCTTGACAAGTTGCAGTAAATTCCTATTGTTGCGAAAATCGTCCATACTCTATTCATCCCCCCCCCCCCCCCTTCTAGAGTATTATTCATCGCCTTATAGACTCTTCACTATCTATGAATCTATGCATTCAAACAGAACATAAAATTCTAAAGGTGAGAATTCAATATATGGTTGATGGTGGCCGAGATCCATGCATTCAACTATTCGAGGTTAAATAAGGTTTTAGTTTTTTCCTTGTAGTTGGGCTGATGGTGGCCGAGATCTGGGTGGCTGGTTGATGGCGGCCGAGGTCAGGGTGCTTAGGTGTAAGTGTTTGGATAACTGAGTCCTTGCCGGATCCCAAAGGCCTATTCATGTATATATATCATTGGGTAAAAACCCTGAGGGTACAATCGTCACTATACATCGAATATGCACAAATATAAATAATGTCTGCTAACATCCTCCCTCAGTCGCATCTAGAGGTGAGCAAATAGCAAGATTGGAACGAAAAGAAGTAAAAAGACGATTAGGTAATCCTTTTGTGAAGATGTCCGCATACTGATGGGCAGATGAGACATGTAATACTCGAACCTGGCCTAGGGCGACCTTCTCTCCGATGAAATGGATATCAATCTCGATATGCTTGGTCCGCTGGTGCTGAACCGGGTTCGAGGTAAGGTAGACGGCGGAGACATTGTCGCAATAGACCAAAGTAGCGGCACGAAGCGGAACCCGAAGCTCACAGAGGAGGTTGCGTAGCCGGCAGGTTTCCGCCACGGCGTTGGCGACACCACGATACTCGGCCTCGGTACTAGAGTGAGAGACTTCCGGAGAAGGCAGACGTGAGAGGGTCGCGAGCGATCATAGAAGCCTAGCGGCTGATGCATATACACGGTTTCTTGAAGGTTACCGTGTAGGAAGGCATTCTTGACGTCTAGTTGGTGAATAGGCCAGTCCTTGGTGAGGGCGATGCTCAGAACGGTGCGTATGGTAGCAGGTTTGACAACCGTGCTAAAAGTCTAGTCACGGTCCACACCAACCTCCTGAAACTTACCATTGACAACTAGGCGAGCCTTGTGACGCTCAAGAGTCCCATCAGACCTATACTTATGTTTAAATAACCACATGCAGTTAATGACATTAGAGTCCCGAGGCTTTGGAACAAGGTCCCACGTGTCATTTTTAATCAAAGCACTAAACTCATCGACCATGGCGGCGTGCCAGTTCGGGTCCTATAAGGCCTTTTTTGGTGATTTAGGGAGAAGGGATATGTCCGTGGAAGGGGTGAGTAGGTTGTACTTGGGGTTGGGTTTGAAGATCTCGGATTGGGACCGAGTCTTCATGGTTGGGGCGGGGGGAGCTGCAAGGGCAGCAATGGGAGGAGCGGCGGGCGCGGCACAAGTGCGGCAGGCGCAGCAATGTGCAAAGGGGCGAGGGAAGCAGCGGCTGCGAGCGCAGCCACAGCCGATGGTGTGGGAAGATACCCAAGAAGACACATTTGGTGGATCGTGGGGAGAGCTTGTGAGGAGCGGTGGCACTCATGTTTGGAAAGCAAAGACATCCAAATACTCGAATATGATTATAGGAGGGGTAGCGACGGTAGAGGGACAGGGTTGGGATGGAGTTGTCAATAGCTTTGGAGGGAAGTATATTGTGGAGGTAAGTGACAATGTGAAGTGCCTCAACCCAAAAGGAGAGGGGTAGGGAGGCGTGTTGTAGGAGGGTCCGACTTTTGTCATTGAGTGTGCGGAGAATGCGTTCTGCTTTTCCATTTTGTGGGGAAGTTTGTGGACAAGAGAAGCGGAGGGCTATCCCTTGTTGTTGACAAAAGGAGCGGACGATGTTGTTGTCGAACTCGCCTCCCATGTCACACTGAATGGACTTGATAGGCAAATTAAATTGGGTTTGGACAAACTTGTGAAAATTAACAATGTGACCTTGTGTTTCCGATTTGTGGCGTAGAGGAAAGACCCAAACAAAATTGGTAAAATCATTAAGAACAACCAAATAATAGCGAAAACCACTAGCACTCGGAATAGGTGATATCCACAAGTCGCAATGTATAATGTCAAAAGGTGCAAATGTAAGGGAATGGGAAATGCTAAAGGGAAGTCTTTTGCTCTTGGCGATTTCACATGAAGTGCAAACGCCCGAGGCTTTATTACAAGAAATAAAATTGCTAGAGCGGAGACATTGAAGCACGTGATCGCCAGGGTGGCCAAGACGAGCATGCCACAAGTCGGAACCAAGGGTGACGAGGGCGGTGGGGGCGGCAGTGGGCGAACGGCGGGATGCAGCGAGGGGATAGAGGTCGCCTGAACTATTGCACTACATGATTGGGGTCCCCGTACGAAGATCCTTGACAAGAAAACCAAAAGGGTCAAATTGGACGGCCATGTGATTATCGATGGTAAATTGACGAACAGAGACGAGGTTCTTGACAAGGTCAAGGGCAAGTAGGACGTTGTTAAGGCGAAGAGGTGGGCCAGTGGGGAGGGTTGATTGACCCTAACCGACAATGGAAAGGGGGGCGCCATTTCCGACATAGACAGACGGTAAAGTGCTAGAATTAAAAATAGTTTGTAGGTTCCCTGGAGCATTCATCATGTGAGAGGAGGCCCTGGTATCCATATACTAGTTGTCGTTCGGCTACTGAAATCCCATGGTGGAGGATGCAGCGGAGAGATTAGTGTGCAGGGGGGTCACCAGCTGCGGCTGGGAGGTGTACATCGCCGGGGAAGAGGTTGGCTGCGGTGGTTGGCAAGGAAATAGTCGGAGACGGTTGAGAAGCTCTCTTGACGGGTGTTGATGAACTTGCCCTTAAGATCCGCAGCCCTAGCGGATTGATTGTCATGAAAAAGGCCCTTGATGCGGAGCCAAACGTTGCGAGCGGTGGAGCCGGGTTGGAGGATGGCTATCAGAACATCCTCGGATATAGTAGCATAGATCCATCCAAGAATGATGGAATCAAGGCGGTTCCAGAGGGGCTCGGGGACATCGTCAGGGCGGTCGGAGCCGTCGATGTGGGCGATGACGTCATGGCCCTTACAGGCGGTGTTGAAGAGTTCCGCCCAGGTGTGGTATTGGACCTTTTTGAGGTCTAGGGTTAGGGGAATTTGGTTTTTGATGTTGGTAAAGGATTGGGCAGAGTGGAAAGGGTTGTGGGGCTGCGGTGTGGGGTTTGGTGGCGGCGGTGGTGGGTTAGGGTTAGTTTGGGGGAGGGGGTCGTGGAGTCCACATTGGAAGACATTGGAAAGGAAGGGTGGGGCGGCGGCAAAGCGGCGCAACATCGGAAGGGGGAGGGGTGTGGCGGCGGTTGTGGTCAGCGGCGGCGGCGGCGAATCGCTTTGTGAAACGAAAAGTTTAGGGTTTCACAAAAACGGCTGATACCATGTAAGTGTTTGGATAACTGAGTTCTTGTCGGATCTCAGATGCCTACTCCTGTATACAGTGGCGGATCCACGGGGGGGGGGGGGGGGGGAGCCACCCCGAGCCCCCCCCGACGGAAAAACAAGTAGGTATGTTTTTTATATATCTATTATATTTGTAATATATATATATATAAGTGAAGTAGCTAGTTTAGTATCACAATGATGATTTGGCTCAGTGGAAACGAGGCGGAGGAAATTCTATCTGAAGAGACTAATCCCGGGTTCAAAGCCCATTAACCCAACTTTTATTTTGTATATGTATTTTTTTTCAATAGACATCAGAAGCCCTCTTTTTTTTTTACACAGACGCTTCTTCTTTTTTTTTACACGGAAGCGAAACAGAACTACACAACAACAAACTCACTCACACAGAGCAAAATTGAAAACCCCGAGTCCCCGAGCCCCCGAGCCGGTCACCGCCGCCGCCAGGTCCACCTCCCGCCGACCCTGCCACCGGCGACGTGCACCACCGCAAACCAGCCCTCTTTTTGTCTGTTGTCTCCCCGGTGTCCGCAGAGCTGAAGTGGTTCACTTTTCACTATTCAATATTTTTTAGTTAGTTTTCTTCTCTTCCTTTTTAATTTGATTCTTTTTAAGTTCAATTGGTTGAGTTATGAATCTATTTAGATTAGAATTTGTGGATTTGAGAATCAATTTGGGAAAAATTTCAATTAGGGTTTATGAATTGTGAGAAATAAAGTTGTGGTTTGTGTTTTGAAATTGTAATTTGTGGTTGTGGTGAGAATTAAATTTGTGAATTTGTTGTTTGTGATTTGGAATGGTAGTTTGTGATTGTGGTGGTGAGAAATGAATTTGTGCATTTGTGGTTTGTGATTTAGAATCGTGGTTTGTGGAGTTGTTCGATCTCTATAGGAGTATCAAATATGGACAATGATTAATTTAAGTTAAATTTTAATTAGATTGTTTTTAAGTTCAATTACTTGAGATGAGAATCAATTTATATTAAAATTTGTGAATTTGATAATTAATTTGGATAAATTTCGATTAGGGTTTGTGATTTTGCTAATAAATTTGTGGATTTAAGTAGCAATTTGGGGTAAATTTGTGGATTTGAGAATCAAATTGTGGATTGGGAGTAGGGAGTTTTAAATTGAATTTTATATATTGATAGAATTTGGTTTGAATGATTTGTTGGATTTGAGAAAGTAGCATCGATCCTATCATCCTTTGTATTTTTTAGCCCCCCTCTATCAAAATTTCTCGATCCGCCACTGCCTGTATATATATCATTGGGTAAAAACTCTTAGGGTACAATCATCATTATACATCGAATATGTACAAATATAACTAATGTCTGCTAACACTGGGTTGGTGGCTAGCAACGGTTTCCATGGTAGGGTTTGGTTTGGGTGTTTTTTTTTTTGAACAAGAAAGAATTTGACTATTGGCAAAACCAACTAGCCAAGAGCATTCTTACGGATGATATTGCTGAAAACTGCATCAGAGGGGCAAGTCAAGCCGGAGAAAGCAATCCCAACATGAGATAGACGGTCAGCAGCTTGATTACCGCTCCTAAAGACATGAGAGATCTCATATTCTGAAAACATGCTCAAAGCACACAAAGAGTCGGATACTAGCATCTCGATCTCGCCAGAGCAACACGTACCTGACTTGAGACTTTTGATAATACTAAGATTATCGCCTTCAATGCAGATACGCGGAATTTTTAATTCTATTGCTTTAAGTATGCCTTTCCACATACCAAAACATTCTGATCCAATAACGGATGAAAGTGGGGAAGTGCCAGATTCTGAATACTGAGTACGACCCAAACTATCCCTGATGAGAAATCCATAAGAACCAACGTGGCTGGAGGGTTTGTTGTTTCTCCTCTCAGCCAGTCGCTCTCTCTTTTCGGAGTTCATTGGTTTTCTACATTTTATTTAATATTTTTAGCTCGGTTTATTTCATGTTTAAATATACAAAGATAATAAATAAATAAAAGAATGTGGGCCCATGTTCAATAGGACCGTGATTAGACTGAAATAGGGGTGGTATTTGGCAAGAAAAAATAGTTAAGCAATGGCTTACTATAAAAGAAAATTTGTACAAATATACCACTTTTGGTATACTTTGGCAAAAGTAGCATGAGGGGGTAAAAATAGCATGGGGGTAGCATTTGCTACTTTTGTAATTTTTTTTAACCTCTTCATCCGGTTGTAAGTGACCAAAGTAAAAAAAAAAAAAAGGAAAGAGTGGAGGTGTGATGTGCCAGGGAAAATTGTGTGGAAAATGGGAGGAGAGAGAGGATGTTAATGCTAGTAAAGACAACTAATGTAACTTTGGGCTCTATTTTAATTACGGGTGGAGTGTGTAGTAAAAGCTGAACCATCTAAAACAAATACACTTTCAAGTCAATTGAACATGCAAAACATGAAAAATGTTAATGTGACAGCCAATACGTTTTACGTGCCACCAATGAGTAAACACTTGCCATCAACAAGTAAACGTGTACCATCAATGAGTCTGTGCCATCGATGATTGGGATTCCTTAGAAATACACCGAAGTCCAAACATACGTGCCAGACAAAGTTTATGCCTGTCATGGAAAAACAAGAACCTGACATATAAGTATTCTTGCTACCGGCACGGATATTCTTACTACTGGCATGTATATTCTGAGTGGTTGTCGGAGTCTTCTTCTTCACACTCTCTTCTCCTCTCTCCTCCCTTCCTCCGCCCCCTCTCTCCTCTGCAAAAAAAATGATGACCCCTCTGCAAAAAATAATGTCATCACTCTCTCTTCCCATTCTCTTCTCTCTCATCCCCTCTTACATATAATATTGAGAATATGGTATTGGATATACCAAAATATTGTACACTTTGCAAAAATAGCTCCCCCCTAGGAAATTTTGCATAAATAGCATTTTGACCCACAAAATGGCATAACTAACCGTTTTTAAAACCTTCCATTCAAGTAAAAAAAGGAGAGAGAATGATAGCATTAAATGTGATGGGAAAGGAGAGAGGGAGAGAGAGAGGGGGGGGGGGACATTAAATGAAAAAAAAAGAAAAAGGAGTATTAAATGCATAAGAGAGAGGGGGAAGTTCAGCTTTTCGCACATGAGAGATGTAGAGGAGAGAATGAAAGTGGAAGTGGTGCTATTGAAGAAGGACCGGAAACACGGACAACCTAGTAATCAGTTGCATGCCAACCAATACAAAGTACGTGCCAGGAACTTAATATTGTGTGACAACCGAACACTAAACCGTGTCAGCAACTTAAGATTCCCCATTGTATCATTCGTGGACTTCATGATTTTTTGGAAGGGCCAGCCATGTATCCAAGATCGGGAGGGCCAACCATTTCTCAAAGATGGGACTCCTTCTCCATATGGACGACACCCTTGCTGCTGCTGCAGATTGGAAGAGGCTTCTGCCTTCTCGTGGCTGCCACCAAAAGTTGCTCTCTTTTTAAGATTAATGTAGGACTCTTACATTTGATTGCTTTTGTCGTTGTAAAACTCGTACATTTGGTCGTTTTTTTATGGTTGTAGAACTCGTACATTTGGTTGATTTTGTTATATACATTTACTTCCTGAGTTTATTGTTATTGTAAAACTTGGTTTTATCTGTCCGATTCCTATTTGTTGGTAAAGTATACACCTTTACTCGCAAGTAAATACAAGTTATTGGCACAAATAATGTCGAAACTGGCACATAATAAATTATCATAAACTTCAGAAGACAGAATCATTTCTCCAAGACGGGGCTCCTTCGCCATATGGACTACTTACTTGTCGCTGCAAATTGAAAGAGGCTCCTGGATAGCCCCCTTGGGAGGAATGTGCTTGTTTGTTGTTTGTTTTAGGACTACATTCTTTTAGTTGTGTTAGGACTTGTACACTTGCTCGTTTTTTTATGGTTTTAGGACACGTAAGAAACCCCGTATTGTTGTTTTATAACTACAAGAGTATGTTGTCTTTAGCTGATTTTAGGACTCGTACAGATCTGCCCTTGCTTGTTCTATTTGTACTATGTGTCTCGGTCGGATTCGTGAGAGTTGGCACGGGATATACCTATATTGGCATATAAATAGGCGTTAGTGGCAAGAAGAACATATTGGCTGGCACGTAAGTCTTGTTTCTCTCTCTGTCCAGAAAATAATCTCACTTCGAAATATTTTTTTCCATAAACATATATAAAGTGGATGTCTATAGATAGATAAAATTAAATTAAGTTTAAAAATAAATTTATTTTTTAATTTTAACAAATAAAAATTGGTGAAAATTAGTTTAAAATGATTGAATTCCTCTCTCTCCCTCCACCTTTTTCCACTTTTCATGATTAAATTTTTTTTTACCTTGTCTCTCCTAATGTCTCTCATGACTTACCTTCCACCGGTGCTACAAGTCACCAACTATTTTGTAAAAGTAGCACATTCTCCTTTGCTTGCTATTTTTCACATGTCATTACTATTTTTGCAAAAGTAAAAAAAAATTGGTATAGTTTTGCAAATTTGCCTATAATATTTTCTCTCCTCTGTAGCATTTAATGATATCCCCTCCCCCACCTGCATTATGTCCCCCTCTGTCTTTCTCCTCTAGCTCCCTTACTTTTTAATGTTGATGTGATAGGATATTAATTAGGCTAATCTTATAACCCTTCATAAATCGGTTAGTTTATGCAATTTGTTAAAGGTATTTTCTATTTTTGCAAATTTTTCAAAGGGGGGTTTAGTTTTGCAAAAATAGTATGGGTTTTGGTATATTGGGTGCAATTCTCTCTACTATAAATATTTATATAAGAGTGATTATAAGCAATGTGGACAATTTTAGGGGTGGTTTTTATGCCGTTTACCCAAAAGTTTTTTGGGTTTTTTTTAAAGTATCCGGAGACATTTTGAAGTGAATAACGCGGATTCTTATTGGTCTCATGTTTGTTTTAGATATTCAAAATTAATTTCTTTATTTGCAACTAATTAATTAAATATATATAGTTGATCGATCTCCTCCAAACTACAGTATATTTCATGACTTGGTCAACTTAAGGGAGAGCTTAATTTCCGGGTAAACGTACACGTTCATTGCTGCTTTTTGTCCATGTTAAAGGTATGATCGGAGTCCATAATTTTTAAAGAGCTATTCACATCGTACGTTTAACTTATATGGACCAAATCGAATTAATAATTGGGGCTGCTTGATGATTTAATTGATCGATGTAAATCTAAACTCGACACTCAATGAAGATCCTCTACAACACTTTGTGTGACACTAGGTGTAACACAAAATTGGTTATACTATAAATTTGCAATAAAAAAATTCCAAAAATTATATTTATGTTTTAAACACTATCTAGTATATGTTTATAAAAAAAATTGATGAAAATACATGTTTTATAATTTTTAGAAAATCTTATGGAAAAATAAGTAGTATTTAATTTATATAAAATTTAAATACATAATTTTTCATCAATTTTTTTTACAAACATATACTAACAAGTTTTTAAAACATAAATATAATTTTTGAAATTTTTTTATTACAAATTTATAGCATAATTAATTTTATGTTACACCTAATGTCACACAAAGTGTTGTAGAAGATCTCCATTGCTCTACACTTGGTCAGGCTTTTTGTTATAAGCATGCAATTTACAAGTCATTATCGTAATTTTTCAAACACTCACTCCCCCGTTTTCTTTTACTAGCTATAGCCCCGTGTGCTTCGCACGCGGGTATTATCAGTTATATGCATACGTGTCTCATCTTAACACCCAGATTCCAAGTGTGCTTGGATCAGCGGGCATTATGAGTTATATGCAGACTTGTCTCATCTTAACACCCAGATCCCAAGTATGCTTGAATCACCTCTACCTTATCCTGTGAAAAATCAGTGAATTAATCTTTCCCAGCACTCACCCCTTCCTCTCCAACAACCCTCTCCACTTCACTCTGTACTTGATCCTTTCCAATCACACGCGGTTCTAGCAAGTTACAAGCCACCTTAATGACATCCTCCCTATGGGTGAGCGCCATGGCTTGGACAGACACGGGACGATGAAGTTGTCGATGCCATCGTCCCTTTTGTTTGGTTCACGTCTATCGGTCCCTAATCTGGCCGAAGGGGCAGTGATTGCGCTTGTGGACCCGTGATCAAGAGATTTTCTTGGGCGTTCTGCTTGAAGCAACTGATCTCTCTTCTGATCGAGGCGAGCTTTCTTCCTTCTTCGTGGGCAGCTCCATAAAGAAAACAAGCAAACAAGTAAATAAGAGTGTTTAACAACTTCCTTAATGATTTGTTTTTGATTAAGTATATGTATCTAATATTTTTTCCTTGAAAATATGAAGATCACATTGGAGAGTAAGCTATATTACATCTACGAAAGCATAATATTCCAAGAAAAGAAGAAACGAAGATTGACTTGTATATCAGCTTTATTTAAATTACAAGAGGTGCCAATGCACTTAGGTTTTCTTAGAAGAATTTCACCAGCTTCTCTTTCGTAGGTTCGTACACACCCACGATGAAGGCAGAAGCCCTGAAAGATAAGATCACTCTTATTGAGATAACTAAGATTGCTCACGGAACTTAGAGAAACCAATAGATATACTAACGCCAACTTCAGAACTAACAAAGGAGGATGGTAATTTAGAAAGGATTTCATGCTAGTACGATTAACAATAGATATATTTATGCCAACCTCTTAATTCCATTCAAGCCAAAAAAGTATTTCATAAACTTGTTTAGCCACTTATAAATACACTCAACCATCCATGGTTTACTAAACAAGGTAGCACAAAGCATATCGAAGCTGCAATTCATTATGTCTCTCCTCTATATACACAAGGCTTTTATGCAAAATAAAAAGATATAAAGGTGTTTTAACAGGAAGAGGTCAAGTGAACTTACAATGTTCTTGCAAGTAATAACATGAGTCATGGTTGATGCAATAAGATTAGCGAGGCTGAAATATGAAATTTTGGCCTTGTCCAAATAGCTTTCTTTCCATATCTGGTAAGCAAACCAAATACATAGTATAAATAAGACGGTTTGATATTACTTCTAAAAAAAATCATATAATCATGCTTTCTTTAGTTGCTCATTTACAGCAATGAAAGTTAAGGATTAATTGTATTTAGTAAATAGAACCTAGCGGTTTGACGTTTTTACTAAAACAATCACGCATGAAATCCTTTAGCTTTTTAATTGAATACTTTGTCAAAAATCAAATTGGGCTATTAATAAATTAACCCCTTATTTCATTGGTGAAAGGAAGAAGTTGTTCCATATGGGATACATATCAATTTCTAACATTTACATAAGAATGCAGAAACTTTATAAGATTAAAAGAAAAATAATCATCTAATGATATGCCACTTTTAGATGGAAATGGATAAAATGGGTAATAAACCAGTGAAAAATAAAAGACTAACAAGTAACAAGGTATATAGCATATGCCAGAGGCTTGCAAATATAGGAAACGTGTAACAGAATTTTATAACATACCAGGGAGCCACAACAGTGTCAACATTAACACCAGTACATGTTGTTTCATGGCCAACTCTGCTGCACAGTCTTATATATTTTTGACATATATTACAGTATTCTCTATGGTTCTTCCCAAGTACAAAGAAGCTTTATTAGGTTAGGCATCAAAATGTATAGCAAGTGCTGGTTCTTCCAATTCCGTGACTCAACAAATACCTGATGTTCGAAAAGACTGATTGCTGGTAAAGGGAATTCACAGTACTCGCAAGTGATCTGCATAGGGGACAGGGTACCTATACAAATGGGACATCGTATGAATTGCATAGATATAACTCATACAGGATGAGAAGTGATTTGATTGGAAAGGATCATATTAGAAATATCATAACAAACTATATTTGGCAGAAATCTAACTGCAATTCAAGAAGATAGATGGCAAATTATTTGCTTTTATTGGGAGCAGAAATTATACAAGTATCAAGATATAAATGAATTTGAAAATTTTAAGGTGAATGTAAGACAACCACATGTGTAGTTTAAATAACTTTTTTTTTCTCTGTGGTCACTTCAAATTCTTTA
Source organism: Persicaria maculosa (assembly GCA_963922045.1). Lineage (NCBI taxonomy): Eukaryota > Viridiplantae > Streptophyta > Magnoliopsida > Caryophyllales > Polygonaceae > Persicaria > Persicaria maculosa. Next base: position 7,104,933 of record OY998255.1, on the reverse strand, counting down.
ATCCTTTAACAAAAGGAAAAGGGTAACAAGAACCCAATGCATTACAATCGATTTATTTTTATACCTCATTTCAATCACGTGCTTCAAGCATGATAAATATAACGGAAATTTCGCCAGGTACCCCTGGGGTATTGCAAATTTTGCGAGGTATACAACTTTTTTACATATTTCGCGTGATACCCCTGAGGTTTTAACCCATTTCGCCTCGTGCCCTTCTTTCTTATCTTTAACCTTTTTGGTTAATTCCGTTAGTTTGTTAAAAAAAAAAAAAAAGGTCTACAGCGAGAGCGAGGTCTGAAGGGAGAGCGAGGTCTACAGCGAGCGAAGAGAGAGTGACGCGAAGAGAGCTCGGACCAGGCGAAGAGAGCTCGGACCAGCAGACCAGGCGAAGAGAGAGCGAGGAGACCAGCAGCAGCGGCTCGGACCTTCTGCTGCGACGCCAAGAGCGCTCGGACTCGGACCTGCTGCACCCTCTCCGCGCTCGGACTCGGACCTGCTGAAAATCCACGAGAAAGGTTAGATTTTTGGTGTTCTTATAACTAGGGTTTGGTGTTCTTGTTTTTAGGGTTTAGGTGTTCTTGTTTTTAGATGCATTTGGGTTGAAATTGATAGATTTTGAATTCGAAATTAAGATTTAGGGTTTTTGTAAAGGTTCAACTGGTGCAGATTTAGGATTTTGCTATGAACCGAATTCGAATTCGAAACCTTTCTTCTGTTAAATCAGTCATAGCTTGGTGGATTAGTGCATTGATAGGTTTATTGAATCTTTTTACAGATTAGTGCATTGATAGGTTTATTGAATCTGTCATAGTTTGGTGGATCTAGAAACCTTTCTTGAACCTGTCATAGCTTGGTGTTGATGTTGTTTCTTCTTGAACCTGTCATTACAGATTAGTAAAACAATTCAAATTCTTTGGCATTTCTACTTGACGTAATTTGTGTGGCCAGATGATGGCTAATCCAAGCTATTTCCGTTTTTTTTGTGTTCATCCTTTGTTTTGCAGTAAAGCTAAAGTAGGAAATGGACCATGTCTACTTGACATAATCAAACTCTTTGGCATTTCAAATTTTCAACAATTCAAATTCAAGGGTTTGTTAGTTTATTTGAATTAACATTAATAATAAGCATATTTACAAAAATTGAAAATTGTTGTTCTATCTAAATTCATTCATTTTGTACATTCTCGTGATTTTTCATATAACTATATATATTCTCTCGTTATATACATGTTTTATTCCATTTACATAGTAAACCCTTCAAGTACATGAATTTATTTCATTAAAAGAAGTAATTGAAGTATAAAAGAAATTTGTATTGAAGTGAAACAAAAACCACTACAGAGTTCAATTTCTGATGAACTTTTCCATAAGAGATTTCACTTTCTTCCTACTCTGTAGTAGAAATTACATACCCGGTAAACAAACCACTGATCATACAGTTTGCTATATGTTTAGTTTGTGTAGTGTGTTTGTGAGAGCTTAGGGTCTGGAGGGATGTATAATTTGGCACTGCATAAAGTTCAGATTGTCATGTAGTTGATTTAAAATCATTGAGTTGAATTGACAACTGCACCTTTTTGTTGGATGTCATCTTGTTCTTTTCATTGGTACTTTGAGAGAGGAACACTCACTAATTAGAGTAACATGTATTGTTTCTAATATTAGCCATTGCCTCCCTAGTTTTGCATTCTGGGATTTCTGTCAAATGAAGAAATTTCTGTTTATAAGGATTAAGGATTGATTGTACAGTTCATGGTTATTGATTATCTATGATGAAGGGAATATATATGATATTAAGATAGTTTGTATCTGCCATTCAATTACGGATTTGAAACTTGTTAAAAAGTCTATTAGCTCAAACGGTAGAGCATGTGCTTATGTACAAGATGTGGGTTCGATTCCTACATAGACAAATACAGTGATTTGGATTTTTTTACAAACCTATACCGCAAAGCTCTATCAATTTATGATTTAGGAGCTCTAAATTAGTGAGGAACTACATATAACTCTATCAATTTGATTCAGGCAATTTTCGTAGCTAAAGCTATGTTATAAAATAGTTCGAACCTTAAATTTTTGTAGCTAAAGCTACGTTACAAAATAGTCTATGTGGGATTCGAACCCACATCTTTGTGCCAATCACATTGCTCTCCCAATTGAGCTAATAGACTATACAGATTTGCATCTTGATTAGTCTTATGACAGCAAGGTCATGTTTTATACAGTTTAGTCCTTTGCTGTTGAATTCTTTTTAATCATACTTTTTTTTGCTGCTGGATTTTTTTAGTCAAACTTTTTTATGCTGGTAGATTTTTATAACATCTACACAGATTTAGTTAAACCTTGAATTATTAAAATGTACAGAGTATAAAACATGGGGCTTTGTTTATACAATACTAGGAAAACAAACTAGCATCAATTGTACAATTAAGTAAGAAAAGACACAACTTAAATAAGCTCACAAGTAAGAAAGGGTGGATTTTGGGGTAAATAAACTAGCATCAATTGTACAGTTTAATTAGTACCATGAAACCAATAAAGAAAGTTGATGCAAAGCAAAATATTATGAATTAAGGTAAGCCAAGAACATCAACAAAAAAAAAAAATGTAAAGTCTTTGGATTTTAAGAACACAGAACACCATCCCGTCAACAATGATTCAATCTTTGATCGAATTACAGTCGGCAAACAATGAAAGCAACAGAATTTGAGTAAGTTCATCAAGTACCATATTACAGTGTCGGATTTCACCTCTAGACTCCAGTCGGCAAACAATGATCTCAAATTCTGCAATAAACCATTTCCCCAATTTTCATCCTGCATAATGATCTTAAATTCAGCAATAAACCATTTCCCCAATTTTCATTCACAATAAACCTTTTTACTAATCTGTTTGAACAATGATGACAAGGAGAAGAAACAAATTTAACAGAAGAAAGGTTTCTAGATCCACCAACAGATTCAATAAACCTCCAATTTCATAGCGAATTGAGCACTAAAATCTGATTTCATCACCATTCGATTAAGACCAAAAATCCGAGCAGAGGTCCTAGTTTAATAAATCTGATTTCATAGTGAAGTGAGATGAACCTCTACAAAAACCCTAAATCGAAATTTCGAATTCGAAATCTATCAATTTCAACCTAAACCCTAAATTTGACATCACAAAAACCCCCAAATGCATCAAATTCAACCAAAACAAGAACACCAAAGTACCAAACCCTAGTTATAAGAACACCAAAACTCTAACCTTTCTCGCTGGGTGCAGCAACAGGTCCGAGTCCGAGCGCGCAGAGGCAGCCAGCAGGTCCGAGCGCGCAGGGTGCAGCAGAAGGTCCGAGCCGAGTCCAGGTCCGAGCCGAGCCCAGGTTCGAGCGCGCAGAGGGTGTTGTATCGCGCTTGGTCTCCTCGCTCTCTCCTTCGCGTCGCTCTCTGTCTGGTCTCGCCTTTCTTTCTTTTTTTTTTAGCAAACTAACGGAATTAACTCGAAAAGGTTAAAGTTAACCGAGAAGGGCACGAGGCGAAATAGGTTAAAACCTCAGGGGTACCACGTGAATTATGTAAAAAAGTTGTATACCCCGCGAAATTTACAGTACCCCAGGGGTACCTGGCGAAATTTCCGTAAATATAATTAACAATCCTTGAACCATAAAAAGCTCAAGTAAACCTAATATATTTGTGGCTAATTTCAGCATAAAAAGCTTTACTGATTTGAAGTGTTGCAAAAGGGCACCTCTAGCATCCAACAACAACCCATAATTTCATTAATTTTGTTTCCACACCAGTTCCTCTTTTAGAGATCCCTCAAGTCCCGAATCCCAGCAGGAGTAAGCCAAAACAGATTAATTGAATCAAAATTCAGTGAGATGGGCCATTCTAAATTGGGTGAATTACATTTTCGATCCCTAACCTTTACCACTTGTTTCACTTTAGTCCTCAACCTTTGAAACGTTTCAAAATAGTCCTTGACCTTTCTATTTCGTTTCATTTTAGTCCCTAACCTTTCAAAGGTTGTAAAATAGTCCCTAAGCTTACATTTTTTATTCGTTTTAGTCTCTGATATTAAAACATTATTTGAAATAATTATAAAAACCACCCCAAATTTTTTTTTGATTTTTTTTCAAAATATTCATGAAAAAATAAATAATTACAAAAATATTCACACTTTTAAACTATTTACAAAAATATTCATTTTTTGCAGGTCTGATAGAAAAACACGGTTTGAGACCGCGTTTTATTCATAGGGTAAAAAACTTGAAATTGGAGAAAAATATGACAAAAAAAAAAAAACGAAAGAAACGCGGTTTAAAACCGCGTTTTTATTTTTAATTTTATTTCCGGATGAATTATGGAGGGGAATAATTTTATTCAAGCCGCGTCTCTTGTTTTTTTTTTAAGAAAAGGAAAAACAGGGGGAGGGATGGGCTTCGATCTGAGACGGGAAGATTTGGGGTTGCCGGTGTCTCCTCCTTCCTCCGCTTCTGCCTCTCCTCCTCCTTCCTTCCTCCTGAGACGCGGCCTTGGCTCCGACCTCTGCTTCTGCTTCCCACCGACTCTCCCTCTCCCTCTGTTCACTTTCCATAAAAAAAAAAATGAGAGACACGGTTTGAAACCGCGTCTCTAAGGTAAAAAAGGACATAATTCGTTTATAATAATATTAACATAGAAACGCGGTTTCAAACCGCGTTTCTTTCGTTTTTTTTTGTCAAATTTTTTTCCAATTTCATGTTTTTTACCCTATGAATAAAACGCGGTTTCAAACCGCATTTTTTTGTCAGACCTGCAAAAAATGAATATTTTTGTAAATAGTTTAAAAGTGTTAATATTTTGTAATTATTTATTTTTTCATGAATATTTTGAAAAAAATTCTTTTATTTTAATGTATATAAATAAGTAAATTACCCATATAAAGAATAATTATAAAACAAATATCCAACTTTATGAATTTTTTTTTATAAAAAAGATCTCTTTTATTATTCAAATTCATTATTTTAATGGATTAATACACATACATTGGATCTATGTATTGTTAAATAAGAAAAAAATATCCCACCATTTCTCATAATTAATCACAAGATCAATAAATTTTATGAGAGCTTTTGTGGGAAAAAAATGTATGGATAGTTTTATATAATATGTTCTTATAATAAATGCTAAAACAGTTCGAGTATTTTTCAAAATTAAATTTATAGAGTTAGATGATTTTATATAATTGTTCTTTGTATGAATGATTTTATTTAAATTATGATGAGTTTAGGATGGTTTTTATAATTACTTCAAATAATATTTTAATATCAGGGACTAAAAATGAATAAAAAATGTAAGGTTATGGACTATTTTACAACCTTTGAAATGTTAGGGACTAAAATGAAACGAAATAGAAAGGTCAAAGACTAATTTGAAATGTTTAAAAGGTTGGGGACTAAAGTGAAACAAGTGATAAAGGTTAGGGACCAAAAATGTAATTCACCCTTCTAATTTTATCTAAAACTTGAAAAACTTACGTAATAAAGAGTATGATGTGATTTTATTCCAACTAAAAACCGCCAGTAAATAACAAAAACAAAGTCAATTTAACTTGGCAATTCATCAAACACCTTCAAGGCATCCTTACCTCCAACAATTCGAAGCACCGTGAGTGTGTCTTCGCATTCTGAACCACTGGAAGTAAAAGCCTCCCTCCTCCAAATTCAAGCACGGTTGAGCACAATCACATCCCATGGACTCGGAAGATTCCTTTGCTAATCGAAAGCGACGGAATTCCCTAAAGTTCACAACTCCAAAATCAAACCCTAAATTGAGAGGAAATAAGAAAATGGAGTTTCGGATAAACCGAGGTACAAGAACAACTAAATTGTTTTCCCTTTGAGAGCTGAATTGAGAGCCACCGATAGTCGAAAAAATCGAGAGACTGGAGAGGAGTTAGTAATACAGGCGGGGGCAGAAAGGGCAAATTGAAGATGGAGACGCAACAACCATGGAAGGTAAGGCCGAGGTAGCTGGGAGTGGAATAAGCATATCATAAAACAGGTTGGGTGTTAGAGTGAAAAACTAGAGAGAGAGAAACTCTCTTTTGAGGTTCCTCTTCTCTTTGGTTTCTCTACTAGCTTTGGCCCTTTGTCCTCCTCCCACCCATTGTTCTTCAATTCTATATGAGTTTGTCTACAAACTTTTCATTTTGGTGGGTTTTGAGTGGTTTTTGGTAATATTTATGGTTTTCCACAACTAATTTGTGGGTTTGTCGAAGGTGTGGATGTGTTGTCCTTGTGTGGTCGGCGGCTTGTTCTGGCGGTTTTTGTCCGGTTCCGGTCCTCTCCCTGGCGTCCGGTTGGTTCATTTGTGGGTGGTGGGTCTGAGCTTGACGCTTTCCGGCCAGATTTGGTTCCTTTCCACTGTTCTCCTCCTCCTCTCTCTAGATCTAGATTTTCAGGGTTGCTGCTGCCTCTCGGTGCCGTGGATGTTGGGCTCGGTGGTTGTGGCTTGGTGGTGGTTCGGAGACGTGAACCAGTTGATGGGCTCGTGCAGCTTTGGGTCCCCCTGGTTTGGCCGTTCCACAGTCGTCAATCACCAGTTTCTGTTCATCCGGGTTCTTGCGAGGGGTGGTTTTGACCCTTTGTCTAGTTCTGTGCGAGCGGTTGTGGAGCTGTTTCGCTTTGCTCGAGCCGTGTGAGAGTTGTGGGTTCGGCCTGGATGTGGGGGCTTGTGGAGTGGAGCCGCTGTTGATTGGGCTCTTCCAAGCTTGGCTGGGTGGGTATCCCCGTCTTCGCCCTCGTTGTGGCTATAGCGAGGGTGCTTGTGGTCTTAATTCTTGCCTGTGGGTGGACGTGTGGGCTGCTGTTCGGGTGGCTTCGTGGTTCATTGGTGTGATTGGCTTCGTCTTTGTTAGTGGCCTGTTGCAGATGTGGTCCGTGCTCTGTCCTGAGGTCTGAGATCTGGGCTTCCTCTTGCTCTCCTTCTCTGTGTCTACTTCATTTTAGTTTTGGGGCTGAACTCTCAGTAGCCTGAGGGGTTTGGACGTGGTGTGTCCGGTTGCTTGGGCTCCAGGCAGGGTGAGGCAGTGGTGGTGCTTTGGGTCGCTGCTGGGTCGTCTTTCTCACGCTCGGGTCCTTGTCCATCTTCCCTGGCTGTTGAGCTCGGTATTTTCTGGAATACGGGCTAAACTCAATCCGAGTCTCCTGTGGTGGGGCTGGTGTGATTTGTGGGACTCCGGCGTTTGTTTTTCGACCTTGGGCGGTGGTTCCCGGCGTGATGCTGGTGTTTGGCCGACTGTAGAGGGATTGTAGAGGTCAACATTTTGTGTGGTCAAAGTAAGCGTGGGCCCCTCCTGAGTTATGTTAAAGTTGTAATTCTTGCAGCTTTAATTTTTCTCCTTGGGGGCAATCTGATGGGATAATTGACGTGTATTTGGGAGAAAGTTAGTGGGGTCTTGTCCCCTTTTGTGTTAGTCGGCTTAGTGGGTAGAAAATGTGTGGTTGAAATTTGTGGTACTTTACTTTTATGGGATTGAAATTTGCGAAAAAAAATAGTGTGGGATTTAATTTTTTTTTCGCGTAAGACCCATGTTTGATCTTAGGGTTCCTTGTATTTATGGCTTTTGCCTGGTTGAGGTCGCTTGTTATCTAAAGATTTTTGCAGCCAAAAATGGGTCAAATCAAGCCCAATTAAAGAAGCCCAGTATAGAGAACAACCCAAATAAACAGTTTCATCCAATAACATATTGACAGGTGGCTCGAAATGTTACTGTTCATAAGAGAACTCCGGTTTTTTATATATAGAGATTTATTGTTTTGACTCTCTTTTTTAATTGTAGGAATGTATGGGCCTCTAGCCCAATCTGGTATCATACCTGGCCCAGAGGCTGGAGCCCAAACCAGATATACAGTAGTAAAGTTGTTAGTAGGAGGTTAGTTTGTGAGCACAACTCGTTAGGAAGCTTAAGTCGGTGGGTTAGCTAGCAAGTAGTATCAAGGGCGGAGCCGGAGGGTTCTGGGGTCGCGTGCCCTCCTTATTTGACGAACTATCTAAGTGTATTCTCTTCGTTGATAGCTTCGTTTTTTATATATAATACGTTCTAATCCGACATCTGAGTAAAAATTTATAAATGTTTAAAAATTGAAGGTATATTAATCACTTCAATTTTTTTTCAATAGACTATAATGCTTTTATATTTTACTTAAATTAACATTTATATATTATAATTCATCTCGAGAGTTTCGAAACGAGAAATTATAATAAACATTTCGACAATTAGATAAGAATTTACACAAGTTTAATATTTTTATACCTAGTTATACATTATTATTTGTTAAGAGTGCAACAAGTTGCATATTGACAAGAGTTATTATTCAAGATGAATATAATGCATCTAATATTCTTTGATTATATTTAGCTTGTTTAGAATTGAGTCGAGCATATATTTCAACTTGAACTCATATTCAGTTTGTTTAGTAAACGATCATGCTCAAGCTAAGTTTTCAAGTATTATGCAACTTTACTCGTTTATGACACAATAACTTACAGGAAATTTTATAAATTTCACAAAATTCTCGCTATTTGAATTTAAATCAAGCCGAGCTGAGCTTTAAAGCGTACATGTATAATTGTGCTCCTCTCCAAAAAAAAAAATGGCTCCGCCACTAAGTAGTATAGGAGCTTTGTGTACATTGCTTTTCAACTTTGATCTATTATACAGAAAATTCCCAAATCTGAGTTTCCATATAGTATCAGAGAAAAGATGCTTGTTGTTGAGAAAATATGATGAGTTGTGGGAATCGTGGGATAAGGATCTCACATTGATTAAAAATTGAATCCGAGTCTTGCATATAAGTCGGTGGGCTATCCCACCTAACACCACTTGGTTTTAGGATGGAACCTCACTCGGCTTGTGTGCTCGGCTGATTGGAGCGTGTGCGCTTGGCGTGCGTAGCCTCCACGTCGTATGACCCACTGTGATTTAACACTTGTGATCTGATTTTTTATTTTTTATGGCGAAAGTGGTCCTACTATTACAAGTTTACAACATTAATTTGCATAAATAAACACATAAATACTTGTAGGCTTTGTCTCCAAGGGTTATATTGCTTGGTCAAGATATCCATTGACCATTTTTATGTCAATATAAAATGCTAACATTTTATTTAATCTCCTCATACAAGCAATTAAGCATGTAAGACGTTGAACTTCCAAACCCATAAGAGCCCCCTCTAATTAGAACCTCTCTTAGGCGCTGCGCTCTACTAGGAATGGTTTGAATGTCGAAAGAAACCCCGAAAACTGGACGATATTTAGAAGGAAAAACACCATGTGAACCCCTGTAAGATCAGTCATCACTTACATGAATTAGAAGATCGATTGTTCTTCACATCATCTCTCACAATCAATCAGATTAGTAAAACCATACCTGGGAGGAACGAGGCATGTAGCCGCTTTTCTGACCAAGAAAGCCTGTCAAGCAAAGTGTTCGTGTTACAAAGATTGTTAACGACAAGTCCTCAAAGTAACTCAGAAAGGGCACTTACGCTGCACCTCCACAAGCTGGGCCAAGAGCTTTAAACAAAGACATGATAGTCATAGAGATCCCATTCGCAGCTCCTCTTTGGTCTTGATCCTGAAATGAATATGGCTTCCAACAATTGTTAATAGACGCGAAGATGACAAGTAGCACCTACGAATGGTATATAATCAACAATGCTATTATAAATCTTAGAGGTTACCACAGCCTTGTTTTGTAGAATGAACATCCCGGTGATAATACAAGTCTGATCATTGTGAAAAGCCATCAATGAGAAACATGTATACGATGATTTTTTCGAGGGCTTGGCAACGAAGACATACCGCCATCATATTTTTAATCAAGGATGCAGAATTTAGGACCACGGAGAGACTAAACCCGGACAATGTTGCTATGAATGGATAGCTTTGTAGCACAGGTAAGCACAGTATCTGCAACATATGAAAGTAGATATATAGTTGTTACAAAATGAATCGGAGGGATAGATGATTGTTCAGTATCACCAGGGAAAGAAGTGAACTTACACTGCATATCCGAGCTACCTTGATTGGTCCAAGGGCTCTCTCCATATGCGGATATGCAAACATCTGACAGAGTAACAATCCAAAACCTGAAGTTTGAGGCCTCATTAGTCACCATATAAGCATATAGATGCAAATCATCTGTCATCAGTAATACCTGTTATGGAAAGAACTACACCCACATCCTTTGTCGAATAGCTCAGACCACCCAAGCTCCGCGGACTAACAGCCCATAATGAGAATATCTTGCAACATATATACACATCCATATATATAGTTCAGGCACAAACATGAAGGTTTTCACTACCAGTTTGTCCTATAAAAATCACCCTTACCTCGTTATAAGCCATGTCGTGGAATGCGAAGATGCAGTATACAAGAACAGATGACATCAATGGCCAATTCTTTAACAGGCTTTTTTTAGACCCCACCACTTGTCTACTAACTTCTTGTTGATTTTCTGTTGTATGGGATCCACAAGAGGTTGGTACCAGAACCTCACACAAATTATCGTCTGGCGACATCTTGGGGTGTTTGTGCAGTGATTCCTGGAAGATTGCATATTTTCACATCAATACATACTGCAGAAAATGTTGCACTTGTGTACTCCTAACTTGCTAAAGAACAGAAATCATGAATACTTTAGACTTAGTTTATGATGAATATCATCATAAAAATATACAAAAAAGAAATGTAAATCATACTACCTCCGTCCAAAAATACATTGCCTTTACTATTCACGCACGCTTTTTTAAGAAAGTAAAAATTATATAAAATATTAACTTTTTTATTAATTTTTTTTAATAATTACAAACTTATTGATAATAAGTTTGTAATTGTTAAAAAAATTTAATAAAAAAGTTAATATTTTATATAGTTTTTAGGTTCTAAAAAAACGTGCATGAATAGTAAAAGTCCATGTATTTTTGGACGGAGAGAGTATAAAGCATTACTAAGACAGTTGAAGAAATGAAGAAAACTGACCTCAAGCCAAAATGCCGAAATGGATACTACTAAGGAAAAGGCTGAAATGCAGAGGCAAGGCAGGAAGTATGGAAATCTGCAAAGCATAATCAAGATTTTATTGTAAGATAGGAGAATTGAAGCAATATTTAATGCAACTCCGCCACATTCATCAGTATTACGACATACTTAGAATCCGGGGATGATCAAAAACTAACCTTCCGAAAAGTGATTCTTTTGAAAATACATTAGGATACTTCTCTGTTGGCTGAATTTTAGAAAGAAAAGTTGTCAGTTAATGACATCTTGCAAGAACAACAAAGGTCCAAACTAGCATATAGTTTGGTACAAGTTTACACACTAATGTAACATTAAGCCACTTTTATGTGGCTATCACCTTCTCATGATAACTATTTCTTCAAGAACATCACTATAATTAAAGTTTATGCTTGATGAATTATAGAAGTTCATATCAAGGACAAATTCTTTTTAGCCAACAAGAGTGTAATTGCAAGTGTTTTGCAGCACAGCGCGCGACAGAAAAAAGGATCTGACCTGAGCAAGCAAGCCTCCGACAGCAGGTCCAATTATCAATCCTATACCCCAAGCTGTAGCAATCTGAGAGAGATATCAAATATTTCGCATCTATTCCTTACATCCAAATCCAAACACTGCAGACTGAATAATAAAGAAAATGGAAAATCGATCTTACAGTTGACAAGCCAAGAGCTTGGTGTTCTTCTCTGCAGACTTCAGATGCATATGCCTTCCCATGAACAAATTTAAGCAAGTAAGGAATGAAAGATATATTCATTGATAAAGGAACAATGAACGTAACCAACTTATAAATAAAGGTACCGTTATTGGTCCAAGCAACCCATTGAAAGCACCCAAAAGAAACCTTGTGAGGACGGCCATCCAGAAGTTAACACTAAGTCCAAACAAAGTATTGAATATAACCCTGACAACAGATCAATACACATAGAGATGTCATTTTGTGTGGAGCGGAGAGGAATGAACGAATGCACAAAGGAAAAATACGGACACACTGATACTGCCAATGATAATGACAGGCTTGCGACCATATCGATCAGCCACCACTCCCCAATATATGGAAGTGATTGCCCTACCAAGCATAAAAGCAGACCCTGCAAGATAAATAAGAAAACACAAGGAGAGTAAGGGAAAATAGGGAATGCCCTATCGACGCAAAAGTAAGCAATGATACAAGATTGAAGCTCACCCACATAACCAGCATAGTAGCTTATATCTTCTTCTCTTTCAGCAATGTGGAAATCCTTAATCTGCAAAGGGAACCACAAATCCCAACACAAATTAAAGATTCAAGCATATATGGAGTTGCAACCTTCGGTTAAAAATCATCATTAGGTCCAATTAAACTGATGTAAATATGTAATGACACCGTACTCCCTTGCGGAGTGGGGCTCTGCCCCGTCTGGTTCACCAAAAAAAAAAAAAATGTAATGACACCTAAATACTCACCATGAAATAGAGGAAAGGGAAGAGCGATGATATGGGCAGCGCTGCAAAACCACATATCCAGAAGAAGTGAGTATGTCATATGTTATTAGGCAAGTTATTTTTTTTAATCCAAAGGCAAATATTAATTAACCCATTGAAAGTATTCTGATGGATAAACCATGTAATATGCATAGCAATGCATTCTACAACTTTGAATACATGTAATGCAAGTAAGAGAACTTTTGGAAACTACTTACAAATTAATCTTAGTTAAAAAAAAAAAAAAAAAAAAAAAAAAAAACTTCTTGATCACGCCAATGCAAATATGAATAAGTTGCAGCGGGAGTACATTACTACTATGAATCCTCTATATATGTCGCATTCTACAATATTATATGTATATATAGACAATAGATCATATGTACACAACCTTTATATGGTGTATCATGTTATTCATTGAACTAAAAAGATCGATCAATAGTTGAGATTAAAAGTAACTTTTGATTATTCGGTGGTATTGGTTGATTATTCGTTGGAATAAAATCATTTGAAAAAAAGAAAGAAATTTAAATTTTTTAACACTTTTACAAATGAATTAGTACATTGTTATAGATGAATAATCATCAATTCATCATGTACACATTCCTTATCGTGTACGTATAAATTATTCGTTTGTTTTCTCGTGATTATTCAAAGATTTCCAAATACAATAAAAATTAAAATTAAAATTAAAATAATTTATCATTAAATTGGGTATCTTACGAAATAGACCCCTAAATTAGTTTTTATTTTTATTTTTATGATTCTATTTATTAAATTAGATATCTGCCTTAAAGTCTGATTCTATTTATTTTTTATTTTATCTTTTAATTTATGGATGTTTTGATTTATTTATTTACAAGAAAATTTAACAGATTGGTCATTTCAAAAAAAATTATTCATCTTAATCAGTTTACCTACGAATGACGTACATGTTATATATGGATTTTAATAGAATATAATCTTGATTAAGCTAGTTTATAGTTATTTGAAATATCCTAGAAAGATTTCATGCAAATTATTTAAATTAACCATCAAAATTAAATAAAAAATTTAAACATGTATATTTGATATAATAAAATATAAATAGGCTAGTTACATATATAATAATCATCACAAACAAATCTATTTTCCCTGTGTAACATATGATTTTCTTTTTTAAGGAAATTTATCAATTCGAATCAACTAAGGGTAGGCATAAATCCTACAAATTCCAGTTCCGTCTTGGTTCTATTCCGATCCCGTCTCGATTCTGATGGGTTAAAAAAAATTAATATTAATCCTATTCCGATCCCTTATGGTTAAAATTATGCAAAACGGAAATTTCCTATATTATATTGCATCTTGCACATCCGTAGTTTTCTATGCTAATGCAAACACATTGCTTCTAAAAAGTGTTAGGCTCATCTCACTTAGCCTATGTAATTCTATGTGTGTTTGTATTTATGTGTAATGAGGGATGAGTGTCTGTTTGTATTGCATTTGGACTTTAAGCCCAAATGTGATCTCAGGCCGGCATAGTCACAAGCCCAGCTCGTTGCACTCGGATTTCTGACTGTTGAGCCTTCAACGACGTCGTACTGCTCGACTTGGGTTTAAGAGGGTTTGCAAACCCTAAACGCCGACAAGAGAGAGAAAGAGAGATCTGAGAGCTCCCCCATGGTTTTCCTCCCTTGTCTCTTGAGCTCTGCTAGGGTTTCGGTTCCCTTGTTCCCTTGAGCGTAGGTTGATCTCCCTTCACATCCAAACACCTTGAGTTCGAGAGGTAGTGAGATTTGAAGCTCAATATCCTTGGTGACTGGTGTCCTAGTTGAGGGCCTGAGGCTAATCGTTCTTTTCATTTATCCACTTGTTTGTGTTTTGAATCTGTTATAAACTTGCTTTGAAACATTTAGTACAAGTTTGTCTTTCGGTTTGGGGTTTAAACTCTCTCTTCAATCCGCATTACAAATTGGTATCAGATCCATGTTAGGGTTTACGAGTTTTTTGGATTCGTCGAAGCTTTTGGGGTTTTCCGTATCCTTGGGCTCCGATTATGAAAACTCTTTGCATCTATTGAAGTTTTCGAGGATTTTCATCCTCGACGACTCCAGATCTGCGAAGGTATTGAGGTTTTCTTCGAAAATCGCTTTAATCCGTTGAAGTCTTCTGGAGCTTTGCTCTCCTCTTTCTCAGATCTGTAGATCTTGAGCGTTTTTTAGGACCCCGGATCTAGGGTTTCAAGAAACTCAAACGTCTCGAGTTTGGTGGCTTAGATATGAACAAATCAGAGGCATAATAAGAAGTTGTCAGAGAAACCCTTCTTCTGACAACTCCCCTATCAGTCTCCTTTGGCTCCCTTCTGTGGTGATTGATAGATCTAAGCCTGCATCTTTGAATCTGTTTGGTTTAGATCATCAGGGCACATTTGAGATTCAAATCCTTAGCTACGAAGCTGTAGGATTTGAGTACTCACTCTTATCTGATATCTGTTTAAGAGATTCAAACCCTTAGCCCTCAAGCTGTAGGATTTGAGTGCTCATTTTCACCTGATATCTACTAATTTGTTCACTGTTTTCTCAGGTACTTTTGAAACAATCTCATGTCTAATAACTCTTACCGTATCAAGCCCTTTGATGGGACAACAGACTTTGCTACGTGGGAAGTCAAAATGAAGACTATCCTGATAAAGGAAAAATGCTGGAAAGCTGTCATCAATGACTATATAGTGGAGATGCCTCCAGATGCTAGAAGAGATCTTGATCTCATTGCTCACAGTGAGATTATGATCAGAATTTCTGATGAGGTTGCTAGACAGGTAGTTGACTGTGTTTCTTCCATAGATTTATGGAAGAAATTACAGGATCTTTATCAGGGTCAAACTCTATCTAGCTAGTCGTATATCTCTGTTGTGTCGCATACTTACATTTAAAATGGATGTTTCTGTGTCTGTTGATGATAATTTGTATAAATTTCTGCGTATGACACAAGAACTTGAAAGATGTGATGATAAAATTGATGATACTCACCAAGCTGTTATTCTGTTCAATGCCTTGCCTTCTCGATTTGATATGTTTAAATATGTTATTCAGTTTAGTAATGAGTCTTTGACTAAGAAAAGGATAGTTGAGGCTATTACTCAGAAATATGAGGTTGTGAAAGTGTTTAAGGTTGAAGGTGACAAGTCTGAAAAACCTAACTTTAAACCTGACGTGCTATTTACAAAAGTATGCAACAAAAACAAGAAAAAAAAACAAGAAAAAGGATAAAGAAAAATATGTTCAAGCTGGAAAGAAGCATTGTACCTATTGCAAGAAGAATAACCATGTTATTGCTGATTGTTATAAGAAAAGAGATGGTGATCAAAAGAAATTGCAAAATGGTATTTCTGATGTGCTTGATTCTGGCTTGTTTTATTCTGATGAGTTGCTTATGGTTGCATGTGATGATTCATCTAATGCTTGGTTGCTTGTTTCTGGATGTACTATGCATGTTACTCCTCATAAGCATTACTTTGATTATCTTGATGAATCTGTTGGTGGTTTGGTTATATTGGGTGATCATTCTGAACTTGTTATTAGAGGTATAGGCAACATCCCTTTAAAATGCATGATGGTGTTGTTAGGGTTCTTCAACAGGTAAGGTGGGTACTTGATATGAAGAGAAATCTGTTGTCTGAATCTATGTTTGATGACCTTGACTATGATAATAACATTAAAAGAGGAATTAGAACTGTTTCTAGGAATGGTAAAATCCTTATCAAAAGTGTTAAGAAGCATGGTCTTTATCATATCATTGGAAATCTTGTGTTGCATGGTGTGTCTTTATCTGCTGAGTCTTCTGTTGCATCCATGAACATGAATGATACTCTTATTTGGCATGCTAGACTTGGTTATATAGGGAACAAAGGTTTACATTATCTGTTCAAGAAAGGACTCTTTGAAGGCAAACCCTCTGATTTGAAAAACTGTGAAAGTTGTATTTTTGGTAAACATGCAAAAGAATGTTTTAAAAAAAATCAGATTTTGTTGCTAAGAGGCCCTTAGATTATGTGCATGCAGACCTATGGGGACCTGTCCAGGTTGATACTATTGGTGGGAGGAAGTACATCCTCTCACTGATAGATCACCATACCAGGAAGGTTTGGGTGCACCTTCTAAAGGCTAAAATTGACACTTTTGAAACTTTCAAATTTGGAAAACAAAAACAAAGGGTCAAACTGCTTTGAAATTAAGATGCCTTAGAATAGATAATGGACTTGAGTTCTGTAATAAGTTGTTTGATGATTTCTGCAATGATCATGGTATTATAAGGCATCTTACTATTCCAGCCACCCCCAACAGAATGGAAATGCAGAGAGAATGAACAGGATACTGCTTGAAAAAGTCAGGTGTACGGTCATTAGCTCTGGCATGAAGCCATCTCTGTGGGGGGGGGGGGGGGGGGAAGTTGTAACCACTGTTGCTTATTTGATTAACAGATCACCCTCAGCTGCAATTGGCTTCAAGACCCCTTATGAGATGTGGTCTGGAACCAAGCCCAACATCTCACACTTAAGGCCTTTTGGATGCACTGCCTATGCTCATCAAAGCATAGGGAAGATGCAACCAAGGTTTCTAAAGTGTGTCATGTTAGGGTATCCTAAGGGTGTGAAGGGTTATAAATTACGTATGATCCAACCTAGAGGTTACAACGTAATTATCAGCAGAGATGTCAAATTCATTGAAACTGAGTTTTATTTTAAGAATGTGCATTCATCTGTTGATCATGAACTAACCCCTGCAGCTCAGTTTTATGTCCCCACCTCCTTCTGACAATGAATTTGATACTGGAGTCCCATATGAGTCATCTGACTCAACTTCCAGTGATAGCAATGATCAGAATTTTGGGCATCATGGCTCAAACTCAAGTATTGAAGATGTGTCTCACCAATCGCGGGGGGGGGGGGGGGGGGGTGTAACATCCACCTCTACCTCTATTCAAAATTACCCATTCTTCTGATGATGATGATGATGAATTTGTTGATCCTCTTACTGATGTTGATGATGCTTTGTCTAATTCTTCTATTGAAACTTATCATGAGCATGATAATTTTGATGAAGTTCCTGACTTGACCACCTATCAGTTAACAAGAGATAGATCTCTTAGGGTTAGAATTCCTAACAGGAAATATTTTGATAATGAGGTTGATTTAGCTTTTGTTGTTACTGAGGCTGTTGATGCTTATACCCCTGATTTGTTTGAGCATACTGTGAAATGTGCAAATTCTAATAAATGGTTGCTTGCTATGAAAGAGGAAATAAATTCCATGATAACCAATAAGACCTGGATACTTGTTCCTAAACCAAACAAGGCAAGGTTGATTGGTTGTAAATGGGTTTATAAGCTCAAGAATAGTGTGAAGCTGGGTGGCCAACCTAGCTACAAGGCAAGGTTGGTAGCCAAGGGCTTCACACAAAAACCTGGGATTGATTACAATAATATCTTTGCTCCTGTTGTTAAGTATAAAACTCTGAGATTATTGCTTGTTGTTGCTGTTGTTTATGATTATGAGATTGAACAAATGGATGTTAAAACTACTTTCCTTCATGGTGATTTAGATGAACAAATCTATATGAGACAACCTAAAGGATTTGAGGACAGATCTAAACCTGGTCATGTTTGCTTGCTTAAGAAATCTCTGTATGGTTTAAAATAGTCCCCTAGGCAGTGGAACAAGAAATTTGAGAACTGCATGATCAAACTTGGCTTTAAAATCAACAGCTATGATCCTTGTTTATACTTGCTTGGTGTTAAGTCTGTGTCTCCCTTATATGTCTTGCTTTATGTTGGCGATATCCTCATTATATGCAAGTCTAAGGCAAAGATATCTAATGTTAAGGCTTCACTTAGGAAATCTTTTGACATGAAAGATTTGGGCCCTACCTAGAAAATTCTTGGAATTATATAAGATTTCCAGAGATAGAGCAAATTAAAACATCAGATATTCTTGTCACAAAAGGACTACTTGATCAAAGTCCTTGAAATGTTCAATTTCTCAAAGGTCAATCCTGCTCCTTTACCCTTAGGAGGGCACCTTGATCTCACAAGGTCTGAGGTGCCACTAAGGAAGGAGAAGGAAGACTATATGAGGAATGTACCCTATGAAGTTGCAGTGGGATCTGTTATGTATGCAATGATTTGTACTAGACCTGACCTTGCCTTTGCAGTAAGTATACTCAGCAGGTTCATGTCCAACCCTTCAGAGAAACATTGGACTGCTATGAAGTTTCTTTTGAGATATATTGCAGGAACACTGGACATTTGTCTAGTCTATGGTTTGCACACTTCTCCCTCTTAGCTATTTGGTTTTATGGCCTCTGACTATGCAGGTAACAAAGATAACAGGAAATCCACCACCTCCTTTATGTATACTTGGTGTGGCAATTGCATCTCTTGGAAGGCACAACTGCAGTCAATTGTTGCTCTCTCCTCCACGGAGGCAGAGTACATTGCTGCAACTGAAGCTTCCAAGGAAGAAATTTGGTTGCAAAATATATAAGGAGGTGGAAAGGAAACCTTGTAGGGCTGTGTTGCACATGGACAGCCAGAGTGAACTTTACCTGTGCAAAGATCTTGTCTACCATGAGAGGACTAAGCACATTGACGTTAGATACCATTTCATTCGTGTTTTGGTAGCTAAAAATCTTCTTCATGTCAAAAAGATTAATGGAAAGATCAACCCTGCTGATTTTTGTACTAATTAAGATTGTGACCACTGATAAGTTTATCTTTTGCAGGGAGTTCCTACACTTGATCAATGTCAACTAATGCTGAGAAGGAGTATGTCAAATGTGATCTCTGGTCGGCCTGTTCACAAGCCCAGCTAGTAGCACTCGGATTTCTAATCGTTGAGCCTTAAATGACGTGGTACTGCTCGGCTCGGGTTTAAAAGGGTTTGCAAACCCTAAACGCCGACAAGAGAGAGAGAAATCTAAGAGCTCCCCCATTGTTTTCCTCCCTTAGCTTGTCTCTTGAGCTCTGCTAGGGTTTCGGTTCCCTTGTGCTCTTGAGCGTAGGTTGAGCTCCCTTCACATCCAAACACCATGAGTTCGAGAACTAGTGAGATTTGAAGCTCGATTGCCCTTTGGTTCTATCCTTGGTGACTGGTGTCCTAGTTGAAGCTAATCGTTCTTTTCATTTCTCCACTTGTTTGTGTTTTGAATCGGTTATAAACTTGCTTTGAAATATTTAATACAAGTTTGTTTTTGTTTTGATGTTTAAACTCTCTCTTCAATCCGCATTAAAAAAGAACAATTAACAATAATACCAAAACACTAACAATAATATCTTAATTTATTTTTAACCTTTACAACTAGAAAAATAATTAAAGGTACATTTAATTTCTTATCCTATTGTTTGGTAATAAACATATATACCCATATCAGTGTGTGAAAAAACAAAAGTTTAAGCTTTGTGCTAGAATGATAGGTGCCGAAAACTTTATAAACAAAAAAAATAACCCGATACGATTCTCGTTTTCCTGTTGTCTAGGTCTCACACCTATCAAGGTCTCACACCTATCAAATATGTGTTGTAACAAGATTATTCAAACTAATTATTTTTGAAAATCCAAAAATAGTAGTGTAAACTATCCACCTTTCAATACTTCCTCCGTTTGGCAAAACATGTCGTTTTACTATTCACGTATAATTTTTTAGGAGATGAAACTATATAAATATCTAACTTTTTATATATTTTTTAACAATTTTATAGTTACTATTAATAAGTACGAGTTTGTTAAAAAAAATGACAAAAAGATGAATATTTATGTAGTTATCGTGCGTGAATAATAAATTACATATTTTACGGAACGGATGAAGGATTAATTTTGGAGGTAAATGATCCGTCCTATCCCACATAGATTAAATAAATTACCCTAGACATATTCAGGAAAAAAAAAAAAAAAAGATCCATCCTGATTTTGTCCTGTCGGACCTGTCCCATAGAATCAACATCGAGAAAATGAAGCATGAATGATTTCAAAAAGCATGCTCAGATCAATATCAAAACAACAACGGATTAAACGCATACCAAAGAACAAAGGGTAAGGAGATCGATGCTTCAAGAATCAAGAATTAAGAGAGCAATACCGCTGCATTGAACGATAACCCAGATATTAAAGAGAGTCCGAAAAGGAACAGATTGTTGAGTTTGCTTTCGGTGCTCCAACCTACACCCCGAGCATTCTTCGTAGTAAACCAGCTGATTCATCAACGGCTGCTTCACCTCCGACGATGTCGCCATCAGAATCAAATTCCGGAGAGCTTTAATTTCACGGCTTCTCCCAATCAGGAAAACGGAATCCAAAATGATCGTTGGAATTATTTATGGCGAAGGAACGGTTTTATATGAAAACAAAAAACAAAAAGAAGTGATCCTCCGCAATTGAAAACGTGAGATTTTGAAGATGGGATCGAAGTCGTAAACGTTAAGGGGCCTGCACTGCACTGCAGTAGTGCACTAACCTTTAACTTGTCCGTTGTGAGTTATGATATTATAGTTGGCTTTTACTCCCATCGATCGATTCATGAATTTCTTATTCGTCACTAGCTGTTTATAATTTTCTGGCAATTAGGACCACTAGTGAATCCTTTAAGAAGCTTTAAGTTTTTTGTTCATCTATATTTTAAAGATTAAATAGATGTAAACTACTTCACATGTACGTTATTTATGTCTTGTTTTTGTTAAACTTTATATCATCATATATATACTATAATGAAAATCGGGAGCTCCGAAACATTAGATTAGTATTAAACTATTTGATAATCGTATAATAAATTAAGCACGATTTTTACTTATATTATACTATTATAGTTACGTATTTATAATTTATGAAAGTTTCTTCAATTTTTTTGTTTATTAATTTTCTCTGATATTTTCTTTAAAATGGCTTTAGCCATAAAAATTTCGATGATAATTTTCTATCCTATTCATTCGGAAAAAAGTTTTGACAGGTAGAAAAAATAGGAAAATTATAAGAGAAATAATAACCAATGAAGGAACGACGATAAATGGAGAAGAAAATATCAAGAAGGAGATCCACAAGGACTTTGAGAAAAGATTTAGAAAGGAGCATATAAATGGTCGACTATTGGAGGAATACCTTGAGTTGATAGACACTGAAATTTTAGAAGAGGACAACAACTTACTTATAGAACTATATCTAGCCGAGAAATAAAAAAATGTGATCTTCTCAATTGGGAAAGATAAATCCCAAGAACTAGACGGAATGACATCTGAGTTTTACCAAAGATATTGGGATATAGTTGGCCCTTTGGTAACCAAAGTGATTAAAGGTTTATTCCATTCTAGAAGAATGCTTAAACAAATCAACCAAACTTTTACACGTTAATCCCAAAATGTGACAATCCAAAAAACTACTAACAACTATAAACCAATTTGCCTCTGTTTGACTATCTACAATGTAATTGCGAAAATATTGGCCGAAAGAATGATAAAAGTATTACCAAAAATAATCCATCCGCTCCAAGGAGCGTTTATTTCTAATAGAGCGATCCAAGACAATGTACTTATAACACGAAATATTTCACTCCTTCAGAAGCAGGAAGGAATGAGATGTTGGGTTGCACTAAAACTAGATCGATATGGAAAAGGCATATGACAGAATGGACTGGGACTGCAGTGATGGCTACATTTGGATTCTGCCAGAAATTCCGGGGGTGGATTAAAGAGTGCATTCAAACTGTTACTTTCTCCATTTTGGTCAATGATGAACCAACTGAGACATTTAGACCTCATCGAGGACTAAGAGTGGGTGATCCAATATCCTCCTACCTATTCATTCTAGATGTTGAGATCCTTGCTAGAAAACTCCAATGACAAAGTGAGCAAACTAGGCATACTATCGGATAACTATTTAAAAATGGACCCCTTGTCCCGTTCCTATCCTTTGCTGACGAAATTATGATATTTGTCAAATCAAACTCGAAAGCATGCATATGTCTTACGGTAAAAAAAATATATCCTAGATGACTATTGTCAGATTTCAGGACAAAAGGTCAATTACCAAAAATCTATTTTCCAAGCTAAAAAAGGGATTACAAACCACCAAAAGCAAAGACATCAATCTGTTTTACAAATTTCTAATCAAGCAACACTTGAGAAATACCTAGGTTGTCCTATAATTAATGGCAGGATAAATAAGAATACTTTCGCAGAAGTCCTTGGGAAAACCAAAATCCAACTGACAAAGTGGCCGGAGGGCCAATGAACTTACACATCAAGGAAGAGCAACTTTAGTAAAGACAAACCTCGCTGCGAAAACGCCTATATAATGCAAAACTTTATGCTCCCAGCATCCATGCATCAAGAACTCGATCAAATAAATAAAATGCTTCATTTGGAACAAGGACTCGAAATATAAACCACTAATTGGATGGGAAAAAGTTTATAGACTAAAGAGTGAAGGTGGTTTAGGAATTCAAAAAACGAAAGACATGAACAAAGCACTCCAAATGAAACTGCTATGGAAAATTCTAGCGAAATCACAAAATGAATGGGTTAAGATAACTAGAGGGAAATACCTTAAAGATACTGAAATATGGGACTAAACTAGGAAAAAGAACACGTCATGGCAATGGACAAAGCTGATGGAGTTAAAAGACGAGTTCTGTGAAGGATTGATCTGCCAAATCGGTAATGAGAAAAATATAAAATTTTGGAAGGATAAATGGATAGACTTGGATCTTGATCTTCTAGAAAAAAGATTGCACGACCATATTGAACAACAAGAGACAATTGATCAATACATGCATAAGCAGTGGCGGCCGCAGGAATCTCTGAAAGGTGGGGCGAAATTACAAATGAAATTACAGACTTAAGATTTGGAGGAGCGTTCAATCAATTTTGAAGGCCCTATACAATTATTAAAATGAGGCCTATGATCTTATAGTCATTCTTGGCACTTGGATTCCTATACAAATTAATATTATTATGTATGTAAGAGTATTCGAATTCTTACAAACTAAATTAGTTCTCATAACTTTAAAATATTTCCGACTATAAAGTTCATTGTAGAGATTTTTTACAATAAAAAGTTTATATTTATGTCATATGATATAGTACAAATATTATAGATCATTATACAATATAAATTATCTTTTTCTACAAAGGTTTCAATTAATTATAAGTCTCTTTTCATTATAATTTTTTAATTCGCCTATTTTATGGGTTCTAATTAATTTTAAGTAAATTTAATTTGTTTAATAGGATGTTGAAATTTTGAATGTTGTATTTTTTTAAAAGTATAAAATATTTATGAAATCTTATATATTACTAAAGTCGAGAAAAATAATTTTAAATGTCATCATCCTATAATTGAGTCTTTTAGGCAAAAAAAAACATTCAAGATATGCTAAATAAAAGGATATAATTAATTTTTTAATATAAATAAATTATTTACCATCATCATAATTAATAAGATAGAAGAGGTAATATGTCTAAATTCACTATAATTATTATTTACGATCAAAGACAAAATGAAGATAAGAAGAAAAAAATTGAAATATAGAAAAGGATAACAAAAGCAAGATACAAAATTGAAACAATAAATAAATGGGTGCAGGGAATCGAACCCAACCCCTCTTGTATCATTTAATCCTCATTCCTTCCCATTTACCAATTGAGCTAAGTGAATTAATTGACTCAATTTCCATTCTAATTTTACTTATTACAACAAAATCACATATATATAAAAAAAAATTTCTCTAAACTCCGGGGGCTCGTGGGTCGAAAGGTGGGGCGGCCGCGTACGCGCACCCCATCCTCGGGCCGCCCCTGTGCATAAGCCCATATAAGACCTGGAATAAAGAAAAACTAAGCGAAAACCTCCCTCCTAATGTGGTGGACCAAATTTGGCCAGGTTTTTATTCCAACTAATGAAATCAATGATCGGCTATATTGCAAAGCTAGTACAAATGGTTGGTTCTCCACGGCCAGTACCCTGGATAACATCACACAAGCACGAAGAGCGAACTCTGAAATACGAAACTGGATTTGGAAAATTGATTGTCCGCCAAGTATCAAAAACTTCATTTGGAAAAATCTACTAAATGGCACTCCTACGAAAATCAGGCTATGAAACAATACATGTTCCTTTGGATTGCCCACTCTACAACCACTCCCAAGAAGACTCAATTCACATCTTTTTCGAATGTCATGTTACGCTGACTTTGGTTGGAAGAATGGATAAGCAGATTGAACGAATAATGCTGACCACTAATAAAATAGACAAGACATACAAAGATTTAATTACAAATTTTTTTGCTAAACTGACCCCTGAACAGAGTTCCACTCTCGCTTTCTCCCTTTGGGGAGTCTGGTCATTTAGAAACAAAATTTTGTTTGACAAATCAATAATAATGGTAGGAGGAATGTGTTGGATTATACACATAGAACAACTACGAATAAGTTAGAAAAAAGCTCAAATGGAGACACTTAAGATGAAGATAAAGTAACCAAAAAACCAACTACATGCCAAACAAATACGAAAAATAAAAAAACTTGTTAAATGGAGAAAACCTATAAATGGATATGTGAAACTTAACTTTGATGGTGCTAAAGTAGCCTCGGGTCTTGTTGCGTCTGGGTTCGTTATTCGGGATGGTGATGGTGCAGTTCTTGCTTGTGGGGCTCAAGCCCAAGGATCAGCTTTTGTATTACAGGTTGAATGCTTCGGTCTTCAGGCGGGTCTTCAGGCGGGTCTTCGGGAAGCTATCAGATTGGGTTGCTCGTTCCTGGAGATGGAAGGTGACTCACTGTTGACTATCAATGCTATCAAAGGTACTTGGAAAGTCCCGTGGAAAGTTGAGATGTTAATTTCGGATGCCCTCGGGTTATGTAGAGTGTTTGTCGGGGTTACTTTCAAGCACATTTACAGGGAATGTAACCGTGTTGCTGATAGAGTGGCTCATATTGGCCTCACGTCGACACTGTGTGCTGCGTGCCCCCCTGAGGAGATTGATAGTCTCGCCCGTCAAGGATGCCCTTGGGCGTTGGTCTATCCGATGCTGACCAAGTCCAAAACATTAATTGCCTTGAATTGAAAAAAAAAATCGGGAAAAAGTTACAAGATCCATCACTTTTTTTTATTAGGTAAGAATTTGAGAAATCGATTAGACAATAAACTGTTTGGTGACTCAATAGGCCGATGAATCGGCAGACAGACTAACCATCAACATACAACATATTAAATAACACAAATCAAAACAGATGAAAGAAAGCCCAAACAACATATAGAAGTCATCAGTCGGCGGAGGAGTCGAGGAATCCAAGGCGAGCCACGAACGTTGAGAAGACGGAGAACAATAACTGAATAACACACCACCAAAAAGGGCGAAACCTGGGGATGTGCGGATCACCGACGCTACCCCCACCTAAATGAGGAATTTTTGAAGACCACGAACATGCCACAACCATAATCCACTCGATCATACAGGACGTTCGATACTACAACCCAACTCAATTGAAACATAACGCAACCAAGCCGAAGCAACGATCTGACGCCAAAAGAGGGAACAAATACAGGCTAATGAAGGGAAGATCAATCCTCAAACAAAGATTTGTGTGCAAAAATCCCCAGAACAAGCTGAATCTCCAGGGAGAAAATATTATTACAATTACTATCAAGATCCGTCACTGATTAAGACCGAAAATATCCCGTTAATAAAAAGAAATTCATAAAACAGGGGAGACTAATAACTTTTATAATTCCTAGATTGTTTGAAGATCTATTTATTTGGGAAACAATTTTTAAAATGTTTGTTCCTCATAATTAAAAAAAATGGAGTGAGATAAATAAATTCGACCAATGTCTTTGTCCTTCACCAGGATCCACTATTAAATTAAGGTGGGTCATACGACGTGGGGTCACACGCCTGAGCGCACATGCGCTAATCAAGTCGAGCACACAAGTTGAGTGAGATTTCATCCTAAAACCAATTGTCATTAACTCATCCATTTATCACTACAAGAAAACAGTGTTAATTTCGACGCTTTTTATGACCATTTTCGACGCTTTAAAGCGTCGTAAATTACAATTTCGACACTTTTTAAAAGCGTCAAAAATTCTTGCGTCACGAATGGCAAATGCTATTTTCGACGCAAAATTCTGTCGCAACCAATCTCGACGTCCTAGGGCGTCGGAAATGGCATTTTATTTTCGACGCCATAGAGTGTCGAAAATGACATGTCATTTTCGACACCCTAAAGCGTCGAAATTGGTATGTTATTTTTAAAAAAAAAAACAAAACGTATTTTTCCACATTCACCTCCTTTCAATACACATTAATTAAAATCCTTTAATTAACAAAAAAAAATATTAACACAAATCCAAGCACGAAAAGATGATAAACTCTCCAGTGCTCTTAAACATATAACTACAATGCTCTTAAACAAAGAGCAATGTTATTAGAATATGGCTCAAAAATAAACTTTCCAGTTCTTAAAGGATAGTACAGCAACATACCTCCCAACAGAAAGGAATTCTAAGGTATACGATGTAGCCAGTCTCCCGATCCACCTGTAATCTACAACTCTCAGTTAGAACTGCTGATTGTTTGTATCAACTATCAAGGCATCTGAATCAACATCGATCACCTTCTCTACATCTTCACTCTCCAGACCCCGGAGATGGTTGAGACTTCATTGTCTGAATCAAATATGACATCTTGGAAACAGAAAGCTGATTCCTGCCTTGGAACGGTGGGAAAAATAAATGAAATGAAATTACTTGATTTGAATCTGGAAACAAACAAAGAGAGAGCTCCAACTAGCTTTAATTTTGTTTTGTAGTTCAAACCTGACAGAGAGAAGTGGTGGTGCTCTCTTCACCAAATACTGGTTCTTGAAATGTGCTGAATCTTAGGCCATATGCTTCAGCTTCACAATCTGATCAAGCAAGAAAAGCATCATATCAGCAATTAAATGCAGTAACAATGTGACATCACACATTAGCCATATATTAAGCTCAAGGATGAATTATAGCCATATTACAGAAAATTAATAAAACAAAAACCTTCTTCCGATTGTTTTCATCTTCACTCAGCTCTTCTATTCTTTCTTGCATGACTTTGCACAAGCAAAACCAATAATATCTCAAATTAGATAATCCAAAAGAATAGCAGTAACATTCTCCTAATTTTTTTTACCTTATTTGTTCATCTAATCTACTTTCCTCCATGGAAAGGTTCTCCTGCCTGCAAGAGAGAACATGAGAATCTTGAAAGAAAAATAAGGTAAACCTGAACAAAATATCAGGACCTAGGTATTTGCAAGTTAAGGTAAAAATCATTAGAGTATGTTAGAGGCAACCACATGGTATATCTCAAATGTATATTAATTAGATTAAGGCAAAAATCAAATCTAAACCCAACTAAACTAGATGCTCTTCAAATTGTTGTAAGTTCTTTAATTTATGTTAAATGATTCTCCTTGAATAACTGAATAACTTCCTCAATTCCTCCCTATGGAAAAAGAAATAGGCATTAGATTAGGGCAGAATGGAATACTCCGAGAAATTCACAAAAGTGAAGACAATCACTGATAATTTTGGTGGGTAAGAAATGAAAGGAAATATGATGATGGAGAAAGCAGACCTGGTGTGAGTAGGAGACATTGTGGTAAAGAACACCCTTGTCTTGTTAAGATCCATATTCGAATCCACCCAGTTCGCCCATGTCGCAGACCTGGTGTGAGTAGGAGACATTGTGGTGAAAATGAACAATTAATCAAACATGTAAACAAGCTGAAAAATCCACTGAAAAATCTTAGTATCTTATTATCCACTGAAAATGTAAACAAGCTGTATTTTCTTTGCTAGGAACCCATCAATTAGTCAAATCCAAATGTCGTAATCCCTGAAGATAAGTTAAACCGGAAAGTGAGAATTCATGGGATCACAAAATCCAAGCAATAAGCAAAAGATAGAATAGAACAACTAAGCAAAAGAATTAGAAGATTCAATACCTCACGATATGCATCAGCATACGAACTCATGTCTATCAGAATGACAAGAACATGCTTCCCACATCCATATGCTAAATATTCAGCAGTAGTGAGTGCAATACGTGGGGTAATGATACGCTCAATTGTGGGGTCATTAGCCTATAAGAGGAGGGAAAAAGCAATCAAGAAAATCTCAATCCATATTCCATGGTTGAAATCTCACTTCAAATAGAAGTATAAAGAAGAAAACCATCTATCAAGGGGAAAGTTACATGACAACAAGAAAATACCAAGTTCAGGAACCATCTTGCTATATCATAACAGAAACCTCAAATCAGCATAGCCATTAGCCACTGAGTTGCTCATGAACATCTTATTTCTGCATAAGCTTCAGAACCTTTAGAAATTGCATGAAATTGATCGACAAAATCATCAATAAAACTACCAAGGAAAAGGTGAGAAGGGGAAAAAAGACAAATTAGACACAGAACAATTGGCACTAAACGATGATAAAATTAGGATAGAGTAATAGAACATTTTACATGTTAAAATCAACATGAATCTACACACACTGACTTCAAACTCAATGAGGTGCAAATTAAAAGTCTGTATGAAAACATAAAACATAGTGGATTGTGAAGTTAAGCACCAAGCTTTGACCTAACAAGCTTAGTACAACATCAGGTAAAAAGCAATTTAAGCAATAGCCTAAAATTTGTCAATTTTTTTACAAAGGATCTCCATGAAAAGTGAGGTGATAACCTATGATTTCAGAGCACTGGTTCGGGCAGTGCCATTGTGTGTAAACCCTAAAAAACCGAGAAACCAACATGCTGGGGATGGCATTTGGATATAACTGGCATACCCGAGCAACCAAAAGAGCCCAATTGACCCCACCAAGAAACCCAGTAACCTACATTTTAAAAACAAACAACATAAATGCCTGGTTTGGAAGCAGCTCAACTGCTCAAAAGTAATAATACTGCAAAAACCATACCCATACTCACATTTGAATATACACCACGTTGCCTTGCCCAAAATTTCAAACATCTTAAAGTTGTGCGGAAATGCTACAAAATTTTATGGGAAACTCTTCACTGAAAATCAGCTCAGCAATTAAGATATAAAGAGAGTAAAAATGAGAAAAATAACAATTTCACCTCAACATTTGGAACAAGTTTAAGAATCAGATCGGCAACCCTATGGGCAGCTTGCTCATCAACATTGTAAAGCACAGAACCCTGTAAGATGTACAAATAATAATGAGATTAAAAATAAAAATAAAATAAAACCCTCGTTTGGAAGAAAGTAAATATAAAAATGTACTAAAAAAAGAGCAAGTGTTAAGATTTTTATAATAAAAAGGCATACACAAAGCAAGCATGATAATAATAAATTAATAATATTAGGAGCAATCTTGAAGATGAAAACAAGGATGCAATACCTGAATACTCTAGGGGCCAACCCTCCCTGTTGAATGACAATAGTTGGTGAGACCTTTCAGAAAAACTTTGGCCGTAAAGTAGAAGTCGGTAAAGCTTGACCATCAAAACATACATTTCTAATCACATTGAGCATGACCATAGTCGCCTCCTGGATGTCAGTCATGAACTGATCAGTATCCCAGTCTGCAGAAAATTCCTAACTATAAGACGAGATCAAAAATAAAGAGAACATTTAAAGTAGTACATCAGTCAACTGAGGGCTTGTGAGTGATGCTGGCAAAAATATCCATCAAATCTATCAAATAACTCTATAACAAATGATACAAACCTTCACCAAATAAAGGTCAATCACAGTTAGTGTGTGTATATAGCTTCATTAATTTTTTTTAGAGCCTTTTCATGTAAGCGTACAGTAAAAGGAGTTGCAGGGAAAGGATGAGTAGAGGAGGTTGCATTCGGAATATATACCTTGAATCACGTCATATATAATCTCTGCCTGCAGAAAAAGCCACATTAGGTAAGTAAAAAGCCACCGTCTTTTAACACCAGAAGCACAAGGCTATTACCAGTTGATGGACTGTCATGACTTTTGGGCCACCAAGTTCATATATCTTTCCTGTGCTGGAGCCATCATCTTTCAAGGAAGAAATGATAGAAGCAGCAACATCGATAACATATATACTAGTTATATTCTAGAGAATGTGTGAGAAGAATATTAGCCAAAAAACACACTAAACTCTTCATTAGAATGGAACAGTACGAAGACAGCATTGATAATTCAAATACAGAGAGTCAAACAAGCACATACGGAGTATACAAGCATACTATATGTGGGCACAACCTACCAGAGCAAATTGTGCAGCCATGTGATGGTTCACTTCCTCAAAAGAGAATGTATAAACTTCATAATTAGAGACTATACCCATAAGATTGATAACAACATTAGCCTTTGCCATTGCTGCTTTGATCGAATTTTCATCTCTTGGATCATATTTCATAGCCACAATCTAAAACACTATATGAAAGAAGCATCAATAAAAGGAACTACACCAATAAGAGTCGTGTTGATAACAATGTATGATACATTTACCTGGCCAAGATCACCCATCAATTTGAGATGGCGAGGGTCATCCTCAGAACCTCGAAAAGGAACCAAAACTTGAGATCCCATTTTAGCTGTGGCAAATCAAGAAGCAATTAGCAGGATACAATTCATCCTTGAAGACTTGTGAGTTTTAAATTGAATAAAACAGTGCACTTAACAATTATCAAAAGTTGCAAGATTAAACTAATCCAAACTATATAGTTCAGTTAGCTGATAATCTGTACTACAATGAGTACATAAAAAGAGAATAAAATATAGGATTATTTTCACAAATCTTTTCATGGTACATGTTCAGCTTGGATTATACAAATTATCACCAGATCGATCTAATCAACAATCAGAAATTAAAAAGGCGATCAAATATAAAACAAAGGATTGTGTACTAAATAGAAAGAAAGATGTTATGTTTTACCTGGTTTAGACTTGCCAATGCCACTTTCCATGACGAATACAACTTTATTAGCCACCTTGTGATCAAAATAGTACCTACACAGTCTACACACACTATTGTTGACCATGATCAGAAGAAACGAAAGCTGTCCGGTGAGCCACCTTTCAGGCATTCACCAACAAGATACAAATAAGGCTGTGAGCAACAAAGCAGGGCTCAACATGTGAACACCCATCAGTGCATACTCGAAATGCCTTCCTGACAGCTGAGACCAAAAAGCAGTTATCATAGCAAGAAAATCAAATGACCAATCTCGGAATTTGGACTTGAAGATTGTTTCATTTCATTCATGTGAAAAATACTGATATAAAAAAAAAAACAAATCACAATATTAACATTTTCATGGATGAATAGTTGAATACATTGAATAGCTCCAGCTGAAACTTACTTGCGCTTCTAAAGTCCTTAAACCAGATCAAAGTCCAGTGCCTGAAAATCCCAAATTCAAAGGCGGAGGAGTTGATGAGCTTTATCTCAGTATGTAAGAACATTTCAAGAGAATGTTGAATAAAAATAATAACAAAGAGAAATCATGTTGATAGTTGGTGCAATTTCAAAAGCATTCATGAACAAATTCCGTAAAGTTGGTGAATTAAAAGATCAAGAACTGACCTGAAATGATTAAACTCTTTAACTTGGGAAGATTTGGGGGCATGATCTAGCGATTGACAGGGTAAGTGTCAAAGAATCAAAGTACATATTCAGTATGATACCTTAATTTTCCTGAATCCAGAAGAAGAGGTGGTTAGAGTCAGTTTAACAATGTTAAATAGATGCATATTAAAGACTCAAAGTACATATTCAGTATAGACTTGATAACGTCACCATCAATGACAGATGCAGCTTTGTTAACAAACAACAGAATCAGTCGATGGGCCAGGCTAGATAACTATGTTTAGTATTAAAGAGACGGCCAACTGAACTATGCTAAAGAGATGCATATCATCACATTATTAAAGTTAATGTCACGTTATTAGCCCAAAGGTAAAATTTTCATTCATAGACCAAAAAACTTACGGGGTCATGCTGAAATTCTGCAAAACCTGCAATGCATCTATAAACTCCTTGGCCCTGGCTATTGTAATTATCCCAGATAACTCTTGTGGTCCTCCAGCAGGGTGTGCACCCTCTTTTTCTGTTTGCCACTTCTTCATTCCTTGTTTCATTTGCGGATTCGACTTGATTTGTGCTCCTACACGAGTATTCATCAATCATCATGCATATATGGATCTCCTAAGCGAAGTCAAAGCAGAAACAAGAGGAAGAGGAAGAAGAATTGCTTGCAAATTACCTTGCCACGGCGATGCCTGTGTAAGTGAGGTGGCGGATGAGAGGCCAATCCTCACCGGTTCCTCTTTCGCATCTCCTTTTCAATTCCTCTTCATTTATAAGGTTAAAAAATTATTTTCAACCAGCATATCATATTAGAATGATTTCCCAAACAGTATTTCAGAGTGACACAAATAAGTTTTCTATTTTCATCTAGGCAAAGGCATTCTTGAAACCATATGGAATCTTATTTGTACTTTTTATTCCCTAATCTCTAAAATATAGGATTACCTTGAGAAATTAAAAATTGAGAATATGAGCTTGCAATTTCACAAAGGAGCTTCAAAGTGCAAACTGAACAAACAAGCTAATTACAATCTAAATTAAGCTAATTGAAATGGATTTTTTTTTAAAAATCGAGGACCACACTCCACTCGCCAAAAATTTGAGATTCAATTAAGGATTTGAAAAACTAGAGGACCAGACTCCGTTCGGATTTGAAAAATCGGATAAGAGAGAGGGTGAGAGATGGAGGTTTACACTTGATGAAGCTAAGATCTAAACTCGAATACGAAGAACGACGATTCAAAGCTACTTCAATAATTCAACAAATCAAAACCCTAATTCATCAAAATCAAGCCAAATAAAGACAGGGCTCTAAGGATATACCTAATCTCGACTGGATCAACATGACGTAGGCTTCGAGGCGGCTCCTGTTAGAGGCTTAAGGCGGTCATCGACACTGGTGTCTGCAGATTTAATCAATCAACGGCTCCGGTTGCTATCATCGAGGCTGGCTACAAGCGGACTGCGTGGCTCGTATCCGGAAAGGGAGGCTCTGATTCTGAGGGCCTCGCTTCGTCTCGGTGTGTGGGCGACGGCGTCGGCGACAAAGAGGCGAGGAGTGTTCGCCATGGCATTTGCCAATAGCTATGGCGACTTTGGTTCATCCATGGAGAGGGCGAGCGATAGATTGGGAGAGCAAGGACGAGATTCAAGTCCAGATTGGAAGAGAACGAGAGCAGAGAGATCTAGAAGCCATGGGTGGAGAAAGGAGTTTGCCAGGAAATCGCCAATCTCTGGGAAGGTTTGCTAGGGTTGGCGAAGCGCAGCTCTGAAACTTTGAGAGGGTTTGGTTCGGGACTCGGGAGAGAGTGAGAGGCGTCGGGCAAAATTAATTTTATTTTCTACTAAAACCATTCTCGACGCCTCAGAGCGTCGATAATAGGTTAATATAGACAGCTAAAAACGTCAAAAATTTTCGACAACTTATAGTGTCGAAAATTATCGACGGTTTTAAAAAGCGTCGAAAATAAGGCGTCGAAAAAAACACACTTTTCTTGTAGTGTATGTACAAGGCTTGAATTCACTCTTTTTTCTGGATATTATCCCATATCATATTCTCAACACACCCTTCCATTACAACTGCATGACCACACATTATTTGTCAGTTGCACTCGACGATTCAATACCTTAAGGCGGACCGGTCAATAGACCAGCAACCAAATCCACCACTGATTGACACATACAACCCTACGCGTGCTGCGTTGAAAGATCTAAAAATGGACACTCCAATCCGGAAAAGTAGCCTGCCAGTGAAGTCAATATATGATGTGGCCGCCGTACAGAAAATTGAATTACCGGGTTGCCAGGTTACGGCAACTCCGATCCTCCGGACGTCAATCGTCAATAGTACGGCATGACTTGACTATTAATTAACGTACGCGGAATTAGGTGTTTACTTGTCAAATTAATTAATCCAAATATCCAATCCCTCCCTCCGTCAGTCTCTATAAGTAATTTC
The DNA here is from genome assembly GCA_963922045.1 of Persicaria maculosa. Taxonomy (NCBI): domain Eukaryota; kingdom Viridiplantae; phylum Streptophyta; class Magnoliopsida; order Caryophyllales; family Polygonaceae; genus Persicaria; species Persicaria maculosa. The sequence continues at coordinate 7,070,360 of OY998255.1, read as the reverse complement.
TCCTATTCGATCGCTCCTTGAATTGATCCATCAGCTCCATATCGATGGCTGCTCTTCAATGGCTGCTTATAGCTTTGGTGCTGGTGAATGCATCGTCCACTTTCACGATGGCCCAAAAGCCGGAATTCGACGCTGTTGGCTTCGACGCCCCGCCTTCGAGGAGAGTGCTGCGGCCGACTACACCGCCGCCCCCAAAAGCTAGTAGCTTATCCCGCAGAGGGGAGCCCCCTCCCCCCGCACCATCTCCTCTTCCGGCGCCACCGGAAGATTCGACTCCACCTTCGCCTCCACCGCAGCTGGAGCAGTTGACGCCGCCTGCACCGTCCTCCACCTAAAAAAATGTTTGAAAATGTTCTTATGAATGAATTATGATGTACCGTGACGGCCGCATGATGCTACATTAATCTTTCTATATTATGCCTATTTTAATTTCAAAATACATTTACATTTTTTTTTATAGAGGATTGATGATGTGAGCGGGAAAACTAGTTTGATGGAGTAAGTTTGGGCTACTGAATGTAATGGGCCTAATCTTGTATGTTGCATAGGAGTCCGGCCCATATTGTTTGGTATAAATAATGTATCGGTTAGGCCGACATCAATCAATACGCATAATATTCAGTTCGTTATTTTCCCTCCTTCAACCTCACATTCTCCTTTTTTGGTTGTCCGTTTTCTTGTTCCTCATTTAACTGATTTTTTTCATGGTATCAGAGTTTAAATATTGAATTTGGACACATTTTTGTGCAATTAAGCTCAGATTTGATCGCATTGTTACTCTTGGTGTTCTAGTTGTGATTTAGTGTTCAAATGGCAAAAGAGATAGCAGTGAAACTGACGATTGAGCCAACATATCCTTTGTTTCTTCACTCCAGTAATCATCCTGGACTCGCAATTGTCTAAGGAATATTCGGTGGAAAGAATTTTGGAGAATGAAAGAGATTGCAAAGATCGCGTTAAGCGCGAAGAACAAGTTCCACTTCGTTAACGAAAATTTTCTGAAACGTAATGATGATGATCCTCGAGCTCGATCAAATCTAGGAACGATGCAATGATATGGTGATTTTCTGGATCCTGAACAACATCAGTCCGTAAATTCGGAACAGTGTGATCTATGCCAACACAGCGAAGAAGATCTGGGAGGAGTTGGAGACTAGGTACGATCAAGTCAATGAAGTACAGATGTTTGCATTGCAACGAGACCTCAATTCCTTCACACAAGGTTCATTCACTATTTCTGCATATTTTACTAAGCTGAAGTTTCTTTTGGATGAGATAGATAGTTTACGGAAATTACCTCTATGTACTTGTGGATCTGTGAAAGAGAACATGAAACTTCATGAGGAGCAAAAGCTTATGCAATTCGTCATGGGATTAAATGAGAAATACAATACGGCTAGAGGTTCTATACTCATGATGCAGCCCAGCCTTGCCGAGTGTTAGCCTTGCATATGCCATGATTTCATAGGAAGAAGCTCAGCAGGAGCTTAAATCTCAAGCTAGTGTGAACGTAGATCTCACACCCTCGTTCAACGCTGAGGAGAAGAAAGGAGCAGATAGGGGTGTTATATAAACACGAGTAGCTCAAATTCGACTCGTACTCACTCGATAAAAACTCGACTCGAGCTCGTTTATTTTCTAAACGAGTCGAGTATGAGCACATTTTTAATCTTGGTCCAAAGCTCGACTTGTTCGAATTAAAAAAAAATTATTATATTTACACAACATAATGTTATATATGCAGAACATCAAGTTATATTTGCACAACAACAAAAAATGTTGACACGAAAAAAAAAGTGCTGATGCGCGTGAAAAAAAAAATGGACATGCGAGGGGCACGATGGGGGGGGGGGGGGCACAAGGGCATGCAAAGAGGATTGACATTTTGCCAATTAAATCAAGATGATGAACGGAATGCAAATTATGGCAAAAAAATATAGACATTTTGTAAAATGTCCCTTTTTTTTTATAGGAAAGAGTTTAAATCGGGATACTACTCATAACGTAATTCACCCTTTAACACCTTTATGGATAAATTGTCAAATTGAAAGTTGGCAATAGAATTCAAATGTCCCAGATAGGTCAAAGAGAGATTAGATAAACAATTTATCTCTCTAAAAACCTTATGAAATTTAAGTAAGTTCGTGCAAGAGTCAAAAATAATTGATCATCTCAAAATCTCAAATGAATCTCAAACATCTCTGAATGCATTGATAACACACTGATTATCTCATTCAATATTTATACAGATCTCGATCGAGATTGATAGAGCCTCACAATGTTCAGCTCCCCATGGCCATGCCAAAGCTTCTACTCAAATAAACGACTCGTTTAAACATCTTCTGAAACAATTAACCTAATGATATCTGGTGAGAAATTATTTTTTTGTTTTTTTGTTTATTCCAACCAACCAATCCAATGTGGGATGATAATTTATCCCAACAATAATAGGGAAATTGATTTGTATCATCGTGTACCAATTCTTTGGTTATCAATTTAGTTAGTTCGGATTATTCTGTACATTTTGCCACCGATATAAATACTTAAGGAGACATTACATATTTAGAGAAATTTACATAAAACACCTTTTAAATATGGAGGCTTTCACATAACCACTCCTCACGTTCAAAATTAAAAAAAAAATCTTTTATTTACAACTCACGACCCATTCATCTATTTTCATTAATTTATCATTAAATATATTATATTTAAATATTTTTAAAACCGAAATTTGATTATAAATTTTAATTTAAGGGCTTGATTATATTTTAGGAATTATTTTATTTATTTTTAAAAATAATAATAAATATATCCTAGAATTATTATCTTAATTTATGTTTGAAATTTTTTATAAATTTTTAAAATATTATGTAAATTACTATTTTATTTATAATATGATTAAAAATCATAATTTATATTTATAAAGTTAAAAATAACCTTAAAATTATTATTTATTTATATTTGAAATATTTTCATTTAGTAATTAAACATTTTTAAATATTAAAAAAGGTCTATAATTATATTTAAGTTATACGATTAATCGATAACCTAATTTTTTTTTTAAAATCGAGAAATTTAAAGAAAAAAGTTATCTATAACAAATAAAATGGATCAAAATCATATTTTAAGTTGAAAAATATTAAAAAAAATTATAATAGACAAATTTATTTTTTATATAATTTATATATATATGGGGGAATTCATATGCCTTTTACCTCAAATTTAAAAAAAAATAGTTTATTGATTAATTGTATAACTTAAATATAATTATAGACCTTTTAAAAAAATTGAAAGATAATTATTAAACAAAAATATTTAAACAATAAATAAATAATAATCATAATAATGTAAAAATATTTAAAATATAAATAAATAAAAGTAATTTATATAATATTTTAAAATTTTATAAATATTTTCTGATATAAATTAAGATAATAATTTTAGGTTATACTAGTTTAGTACCCGCACTTTTGTGCGGTCGTTTTTTTAAATTAATACATTTAATATTAAAAATGTATAAAAAAAGTTGTAAGCTAGTAAACTTTAAACTCCAAGTAACTTTATTCACATCTAAACATTGTTAATTATTATATAGTTAACGATAAAAAGAACTTTAAATATTTTCAATTTAAGACAAAATTTTATCCCATTGTTAATTAATATGTGCCAAATACATATGTATGTAAAAATAATTTGTCATGTACATGGGTATTAGTAATACCCTAATAGCTAATACCCATGTACATGACAACTTACCTGATATGCGCGATGAGATTGTCGTATGTGCATCACAACATGGGTCAATCCGAGTCTGAGCTAGTCGCGGACTATCGTCCCCATCTGGACACCATCAATTGTCAGCTCCCACTGACAAAGATGAATCCTGCTCGAAAAGGCTCTTAGAGCCATGAAACCTAGCCTATGCCTTTCGGTGACCCCTTTTGTGTTTATTGATTTGCTTCATTGTTAGCAAATGGCGCGGCCTTAAATCTTGGTAACTTATCGCAGTACACATGCACCTTGCTAGAATAAATTAATCATTTATATTTTTAGCATTGGAGGACTTTACCAACATTTACCTTCTTCAATTCACAGAGATATACAGTACCCTCGAGTACTTTTTCATTATACAAAAGATATCTTACCTTTTTAATTTAACAAAAATATGAATTCCACTTAAACTCTCCAAATCTCAAATCTTAGGCGGAAATTTATATCATGCAAAATCATCATGATGGTGAGAAGACAATTAATAATGCATCCATTTTTCAACCCAATTTCTGTAGAGCAAATTGGTTACTTAATCAAGATGATTGACGAATTCAATCTGATCAAAATAAAAGTAGGTTTAGTGATTTACCTTGATTATAAATTACCTCTTAGCGTGAGAATGTTCCTATAAACGACGTCAATAACGAAGTTTGATCACCCGGAGTCTCTCACACTCTACTCAATCCAAGAAACCGCAACCACGAGAGAGATTGCAATTCAACCCAATGTATAATATCTTAAGTGAGTTAGATTTGCTTAATTAATTAATTAATTAATTACTTAATTAATTGAAGATAAATATTGAAAAACAAATCCTATTGATGATTTATCCAAATCTGTTTGTTACATTTGGATAATTATTACGAATGTATTTAAAATCAAAATTAAAATATAATCCATTTATTTTTTATTTTTTAATTAATAAATTATTTAAATTAATGAATTGATTAATTGGATTTTCAGCCAAATTTCCGTAGAGCAAATTGGTTAATCAAGATGATTGATAAATTCAACCTAATCAAAGCAAAAGTAGGTTTAGTGATTTACCTTGATTATAAATTACCTCTTAACGTGAGAATGTTCCAACGAACTACGTAAATGACGAAGCTCGACCCGAAGTCTCCCGTACTACTCGATCTCGAAAACCGCAACCATGAGATTCTCAAAACGGACTTCGTCATTATATATATAACAGATTACAATTCAACCCAATATATAATATCTTAAGTGAATTGGATTTGCTTAATTACTTAATTAATTAATTAATTGAAGATAAATATTGAAAAACAAATCCTATTGATGATTTATCAAAATCTATTTGTTATATTTGGATAATTATTATGATTTTTTATTGAGAATGTATTTTAAATCAAAATTAAAATATAGTCCATTCCTTTTTTAATTTTTAATTAATTAATTACTTAAATTGATTAATTGGATTTATAAATTAAAATTAAATAACTAATAACTTAAAATGCCTATATTAAAGGAGAAGTCACCACATGGCTTAGGCGACTTCTCCTTTAGTATTATAATATAGATTTATTATTATTATTTAAAAATAAATAAAACTAGTATGATCCCCGCGCCATGGCGCGATTTTTTATAAATAAAATCTTACTAATATATTAAATTAATATTATAACATAATTGTAAAAGTTCAGATAATTAAATATTTTGAATTAAACTCATGGGTTGAGAAAACGATTAAAGTAGTATATATAGATATATATATATATATATATATATATATATATATATATATATATATATATGTAGATTACTAATAATAATTTTATTTTTCTTATTATTAATTTTATATTTTGAATTAATCCCATTGTTTTTTTAGAGAGAAAAAACTACTAAAATTATAATTTAGGCTAAGATCAATGTTTTGAATTAAGCCCAATAGTTAGTAAAATTAAAGAAAAAAGGGAATTAAAGGAAAAAGAAGAAAAAAAATATTAGAATTAAAGAAAATCAAAGAAAAATGGCAAAAATAAAGATTGGTCGAGACTCCTATAATTCCTCTAAGCTTGACACATCATCCTAAATTTTTCTAAATTAAGAGTTTATATAGATGATCATAATCGAGCCCTTAAATTCAAAATTTAAAAATATTTATAATCAAATTTGAGTATAAAAATATTAAAATATAATATATTCAAGGAGTAAGAGTGAAGAATTAAGGCATCAATTTCCTCCTCTGCATCTGGAAATTTTGCTACAACCACGGCTGTATGGGTTTGCCGATTGACCACTCGGTGGTACTGGTGGTGTTGTTCCTCCGCCTGAAACCTGTACCACTAATGTTTTCCGATGATCCGCCCCCTCGACGACTACCGCCATTTGAATGCACATCATGGCCACTATAACCAGGCAAACCAGCCCCAATTTCATGATCGGCTGCTTCGACATACGATCGAATTTGATTCTCTGCGTTTACGAAATTGATGGGATTTTATATACTGCTTCTTTGACGGGATGAGATGTATATATATATATGTGTGTTCTTAGCACATATCTTCTCATATCAATCGATCATTCTACTTCCTATATTTAAGACTTTCTTTTTTTTGGTCAATATATTTAAGACTTTCTAATAATCTATAATCTATCGCTGATCAATATACATCCAAGAATAGCCTCTTTTTTCTTTTTCTTTTTTAACCATCTCCTTTTTTTTAGTTAGATACGGAGTAATATATAGGGAAAAAAATACCTGTCCATATATTTGTTATCCTAGTTAACTAAATGTTCATCATTCTATCCTAATTGATTAAATGTCTACCAAATTTTAATATTTACCTAAATGCTCCTACCCTTCCATTCTCTCTATCCTTCAATTCCAACCTTTCTCCCTTTTTCTTTTTCCTTTTTTCTTTTTTTCTATCATCGAAATTTTAATACGGAAAAATGGACTATTGAGATTCTAACTTCATTGAATTTTTTATACAGAAAAATTAACTGTTGATATTTTTACTATTGTCGAAATTTTTACGTGGACAAATTGATTGATCACATCTATTAATATTACTAATTCTGCTAGCATTTTGCTGACGTGTCGCTTTGTAAATTAAAGTTGAATTTTTTAATCAAAAGTTTCTTTTCTTATTAATCGATGTTATTAAGGAAATTTTAAATATTTGTTTCCTATATTATATTTATCACAATCGTATTAAAAATGTCCAGATAATTCAAATGTCAAAATAAAAAGAAAAAATTTGCGAAATGGGCACAATAATTGGACGTATTTGCGGAATAGACGTGGGTTTGGACAAATTTGCAAAATAGCCCCTATATAATCCTAATTCAATGTTAGATTTCTCTCTCTAACCTCTCTCTCGCCGTCCCCATCGCGCGCTCTCTCTCCGTCTCCATCGCTCTCTCTCACTCTCTCGCCATCTCCATCCCGCCGTCCACCTGCCGTCGCTCCCCTCGTCGCCGGCCATGGCGCCTCATTCCTAGTCGTATTCGCTGATGAGGAGCAACACTTCGCAGAGTGGCGATCCAGGCCCGAGCTCCTCGCTCCTCGCTCCATCATCGTCTCCGTCTGCTCCATCAACCTCCTGATTGTGCGAAGCCGGTCGAGGACAAGATCATGGACATCCCTAATTAGTTGTTGCTGTTGCCTTGTGTCTCGAATTGTAAGTCTGATTGCTTTTCCCTTAGTTAGAACCATTTTATGTGGCCTGCAATCGCCTTCTCGTCTGTCAATCTCGGTCTGTTGATCTCGATTTGCTTGCTCTGTGTTGGCCTGCAGCAATTTTGTTGATCTCTATTTGCTTGCTCCCTCGATTTGCTTGCTCTGTGTTGGTCTGTTGATCTCGATTTGCTTGCTCTGTCAATTGATTGTTCAGGTTTCTCCTTCTCATGAGCTCTGATTGTTCAGGTTACATGTGGAGCTCTCTTGAGCTTAGTTCTCCTTCTCTTGAGCTGTACTTGTTGCTGCAATTTAATTTGCTTGTTGCTAGCTATGCTATGGTTGGGGCCGAAATTTTGATTTAATTGGCTTGCTATGCTTGTCTGCTGTGTGCTGATTTGGGCATGGATTTTCATTGTGATGGTGAAGTTCAATCTCAGCATGTATTTGTTGCCGTGTGCTTCATTTGTGACTTGCCTTGACTTTTCTAACTTAGAAGCATAGATCTCCAGGATTGATTTGTTCACCTTAGATTTAAAATTGGTTTAACTTTTTGTATATTATAACCAGATTTAAAATTGATTCTAGGTATGACCTTTAGTCTATAATTTTTCCGCTCTCAAGCTCTTGATATTTTCCGATCTCAAGCTCTCGATATTTTCCGAAACTCTGCGTACCCAAGCTCTCGATGATTTCCGCACTTCATGGTGCCATGTGTGTGTGTGTCAAAATGGCAACAACTCCTTCCAATCTTAGGTATCACTAGGAGCATGTGGTGGTTCATGTGCATTTAATTTGTTATTGCTTATTACTTGAAGAACTACAAATAGTGATCTCTTCCTATTTTGATTGATGGAATAGCTCAAATGGTTCTCTTATTTATAATATTTGACAGGTTCCTTACAAGATACATATTGTTAAGGATCATGACATGAAGGAGAGGTTGTGTCTAGAAGTTGAAAGGTTGGGCTTCAACGCGGTTATCATGGGGAAGCCGGGGTTTTGGTGCAACGAGACGAGGAGGCAATGGTAGGCTTGGGAGTGTCAGCGACTACTGTGTGCATCAATGTGTTTGCCCAGTGGTGGTTGTCCGTTACCCTGATGAGAAAGATGGAAATCCTGCTGGTGATGATATAGTGACAGTGGCTGAAGCTGAAGAGGAAGGAGCAGCAGAGGAGGAATACCATGATGCTTCAGATGAGCGTAAAGGTTAGCTCTATTTCTTCGTAATGCTCTGGTTCTTTTAAGTGTTTATCTTCAATGTTCATGATTGCATCATTGGAAACAGTACTTAACAAAATTGTAAAATTCTGATGTTGGATTGGAGGCACCAAAAGAGCTTTCGAGAGAGTTGTGCAACTCTAAGGCCGTGTTGTGCAACTCTAAAGCCGCGTTGTGCAACTCTAAGGCCGCGTTGTGCACCTCTAAGGCGGAGTTGTGCAACCTCTAAGGCGTAGTTGTGCAACTCTAAGGCGTAGTTGTGCAACTCTAAGGCGGAGTTGTGCAACTCTAAGGCGGAGTTGTGCAACTCTAAGGCGGAGTTGTGCAACTTCTGAGGCTGAGTTGTGCAACTTCTGAGGCTGAGTTGTGCAACTTCTAAGGCTAAGACTGAGTTGTGCAACTTCTAAGACTGAGTTGTGCAACTTTTAGTTTTGACATTGTTTGATCTCTTTATTCAGCTCTAATGATAATTCAACAATGAAATATGACAATAGCTCTCTAAAATTAGATCTCCTTCGGAATAATGTACAAGCTTGTATCAACTTTGTTAGATCTCCTTGGGAATAATTTCTGTTTCTTTCATATCTTCTCAGTCTGAAGTAGTCATGGATCTGATACTTGCATCACGATTTCATATTTTCAGTTCACCTGCTGATACTTCTTTTGGTGCCTGCATAATGCAGTGTGTATTGCCTGCAGGAGTTGAATTCTATTCATCAGGCTTTGATTGCAATGATGTGTCAACCTATCCTCATAGCTATCCAATTGTCTTGACAGGTAAGGTGTTTGCTCTTCGTAATGAACAGCAATGGGAATGGTTCATTGTGATTATATAAAATGCAAACTCTCTCTCTCTCTCTCTCATATGGTTTTATTATTCATAACATGATTATCAACTCAAGTATTAGAATCATCCTAGATTCCTAGGCATTCATTGAGTTATGTTCCTTCACTGGTTAATTTTGATGGAAGAATAATAAGCTTTTGTTGAACTAGCTCTCCTTTTTCTCCCTTTTTTCAATCCGACAGCTCTGTAGTGGAATATGATTTCCTTGATTTCTTCGCTAGTTTGGCAGTGAAATGCCTGCATGTATTTTCACACTCCTGCAATCTGGACCTTACTACTTCCCAACCAATTCTGCTTGTTAGTTAATAAGATAGTAATCAACTTTTGAAGAATTCTTTATGCTATTTTATTGGGAGATGTTTTATAAAATTTCGTATTAAGGCAGCGATGGGCGGTGCCATTATGAGTCATATTTGCAACCAGAACTTGGTATATTAGCCACTAGAATTTTTAAATCTTTGTGACCTGACTTGATAACAGATTAGGTCTGCAATTGAAATGAGCACTTCTGACTGCGACAAAGAGAAGTTGCAGGAGAGGTTGGCTAAATTGTCAGGTGGCGTAGCTGTGTTGAAGGCATGTTGCCCTCCTAATTATATCCTGTGTTATTTGTAAATGTTTTTGTTGATAATGATAGCTGATGAATCAAGTGGGATTGTTATAGATGACAACATCAGATTCATAGCTACTTGTTCTGTTGTGGTTGAGACTCCTGGCATATTTTTTTTAATCAGATTGGAGGTGCTAGTGAAGCCGAAGTGGGTGAGAAGAAAGACAGTCACAAATGCACTCAATGCCACAAAGGCAGTTGTCGAGGGGGGTATAGTGCCAGGTAACCTTGCTTCTAGCCATATACTCGATCTCATTTCGCCTAGTGGACATACTCTTAACTTCCTAGTTTTCAGGTGGCGGTGTTGCTCTTCTATATGGCTCAAAAGAGTTGGATAAACTCGAAATAGCAAATTGATTTGGTTGGTTTATAGCTACTGTTGGACAGGATTTAGATGGATTTCTATTTGATAGTTTTTGTGATATCCATTCTCGTACTTCAGTACCTCTCCTTGTTCCTCTCCTTGAGATTTATGTTTGCAAATTTCATGCTACTGTTCATCGAAAATAAAGATGGGAAAGATATAAAGGCACTCCCAGTCCCATACGTAAACTAGCATAAAGAACACCTAATAAGAATAGCTCTTTTGCTCATTGTCCTACTTTAGCCTAGCTTGGAGGTTTTGCACCAAAGCCTATTAGCTCAAAATGGTAGAGCAATGTGCCTACGCACAATGATGCGGGTTCAAATCCCGCATAGGCTATCTATGTGGTTCCATTCCTTGTGACCAGTCTCTTTGCTATTGAACTTAGTTTTAGAATTGAGTTTCTTCTTTGGGATTTGATATCTAATACTATCCAGACTTTGATACTTCTTCTCATCTTTTCAATCTGCTGTGCAAGTTCACGGGTAGGAGCCAGTACCAATTCTTGGCATTGGACTAAGCTGGTAATTAAGCTGCTGCAAAATGCCTACTAAGATATTGAGATATGACAAACAAGCAGCAAGGAAGGCATCAAATATAGAGCTCAAATGCATCCCTGGATTCTAATGCGGCTTGCTTACTAAGATATTGAGATATGGCATCAGAAAGTTCCTCATGTGATAGTGATGACAAAGTGAAGGTGAAAATCTCAGCTTTTCCACCACAGTGCAAAATTAGGAGAAAGCTAATAATTGGTAATTTTGTGCATCCAGAAATTACTGACACTTATTTAGTGAATCCTACCAGAGCCGTTTGTATCACGCTGGCGCTTAGCCACACGATGGACATTAGCCTTTTCCAAGCCCTTGCAAACTCCTGCAGTTTTTAGAGCATACTGACAGATTCACTGTTTTGATGAGGTTGTAGTTGATTTTGCTAAAAATATGTGGTTGTTAGCTGCAAAAATACTGGTCTGCTTTCAATTGATAGTATGTTAAATGTGTATACTTGTTTCCTTTCTCTTTTCAACTACATTACTAATGAAGGGGGCTGCAGCTCTCAATGTCATCATCAATGAGTACTTGGAACTTGTTCATTGTCATCAATAGGCTTCTCCTTTGTCTGACAAACATCAGTTATGCCATCAGTACGTTAAAGTGATTTGTTACCATTAGCAATCAAGAGGAGTTCGGCTGGTAAGCTGAAGAAACAACAAGAATGGAAGAGGATTGAGCAACACTAGCAAGCAGCAGAATTTTCGGAGCCAAGTCCATCCTTGGATTAAGTTTTCTTGCAAAGAGATTCCCTTCTACAGATTAGTTGCTTTACCGAGTACATGAAAATGGATTCCCTTTTTTTTTTTAATCTTCTTTGTCATATTCTTTGAGTTCAATTGTTAAATAATTAAAGGATATCATTTTGGAGGAAAGTAAACATTCTCTTATTTTTTCTCATCAATAAATTATTGCACAACATGCTCTTATTTTTGCACGACTCTGTTGTAAGAGTTGCACGACTCTATTGTAAGAGTTGCACGACTCTGTTGTAAGAGTTGCACGACTCTTGTTTTAAGAGTTGCATGACTATCTTGTAAGAGTTACACGACTCTGTTTTAAGAGTTGCACGACTCTGTTGTAAGAGTTGCACGACTCTTGTTTTAAGAGTTGCACGACTCTCTTGTAAGAGTTGCACGACTCTCTTGTAAGAGTTGCACGACTCTCTTGTAAGAGTTACACGACTCTGTTTTAAGAGTTGCACGACTCTGTTGTAAGAGTTGCACGACCCTTGTTTTAAGAGTTGCACGCCTCTGTTGTAAGAGTTGCACGACTCTGTTGTAAGAGTTGCACGACTCTGTATTAAGAGTTGCACGACTCTGTTTTAAGAGTTGTTCATCAATAGACCATAATTGCACAACATGGGAGATTGGTGAAATTTTGCTCAACATCATCTTATTTTTGCTCAACTATAGGTTATTTTTGCACAACAATCAAGACTTGTGAATTTGTTTTCAACATGATCTTATTTTCTCTCAATATAATTTCATGCTTTCTCAATAAATTATTGCACAACATGCTCTTATTTTTGCTCATCAATAGACTATAATTGCACAACATTGGGGATTGGTGCAATTTTACTTTGAAAAAGTACAAATATAAAAATGAAAAGTGCAATTTATAAGTCAAATATAAATATGAAAAGTGCAATTTTATAAACTAATATTTGCACAATATAAACTTATATTTGCACAACACAATATTATATTTGCACAATGTAAACTTATATTTGCACACCGATATAAAAACTCAAAAAGTGCTGACACGGAAAAAAAATGCAATTTTAGTATGAATGTGCAATTTTAGAACTTAAATGTGCAATTTTAGTTCGAAAACGTGAAAATATAAAGCTGAAGCTTGAAATCGACAACTCATGAAAATGATGTCAGCACTAAAAAATTGCACTAATATATATTATTATTGAACATTTATTACAAAATTTTGTAAATTACTATATTTATATAAACTTTAGCCTATGCGGGAGTCGAACCCATGTATTTGCGCATAAGCACATTGCTCTACCATTGAGCTAAGAGGCTAGAAAAACACATCGATTTATTTTTATTATTTTTTACTATTGTGTACATTCAAATGAAATAAAATATGGTCAAAAAAATGGCAGCTGGATTCCTGCTTTGAAAGCTAGCAAGCTGCTGTGCAAATCAATAACTAAATCTAAGCAGGACGAATCAAAAAACTTATGCCATGAGACATCTTTTTGATTCACCAAAAATTTAAAATAAAAGATCAAATTCAGCAGTAGTAATTAAAGCATATAATAACCAACACAACCAAAACCAAGCAACAATCCAAGATCAAAAGCTTGATGCATGTTCAAGACGATTATGAGCAAAAACAACAAGATCGAACTATTCAGTCAAGCAAATCTAGCCATCGCAGCATCAGCGACATTACGACTTATTTTCACTGATCCAAACAAAAAAAAAACCAATGTGCATGCATTCAGTATATCTCCCACAGGTTTCATAAACTATTAGCATCACCAAATCCACTCAAATGCACAATAAGCAAAAACAGAAGTTTGCATTACAAGCACAACTGCACAGTTAGCAACACCCAAGACTTGAAGAGTGCTAGATTAATCTCAATTCTAATAGAAACAAAACAAAACATAGTGCAAAAATAAGATAGCAATCTTGCAAAAACAGAAATTCGCATTACAAGCACAGCTGCACAATTACCATCTTGAGCAGGAGTTAGCAACCTTGCAAAAACTGATGTTCATGGCCAGGATTTTACCTCTTTTTTCAAATCAGCTTTAGTTACCACAAGCTCTTCTTCGAGTTCTTTCACTCTAGCTTGCAAAGAAGAATTCTCAGCACCTTCAAGCTTCAGATTCTCCAACTCGACTTTTGTAGCTTCATTCCTTTCTTGATATTCTCTCAGTTGCTTTTCCCTCTCATCATATCATCACCTCGGTTTGAAGCCTTTCCCTCTCAGAAGCCACCTCATGTGTCAAATCCTCGATTTTCTTCTTTGAATCGTTTAAGTGCTCAACTGCATATAACAAATTCATTCCAAATTGCATATAACAAATTCAGATGTGATTATAAATCCGTTTGCTAATGATGTCTTCATATCCAGATATGTCAGCACATTAGCCATAGATGAGTGTTGAAGAGAAGGCTGCACAGATGTCATCAACGAGGAAAATAAAAAAAATGACAAGGTACCTAGTTTGAGTTCCCAGAGGCGCAAGCTTAGCTATAAGCCAAAATCAGACAGCGTTGGATGAACTTTTAAAACGGTATGAATGTATAATGCTGATTTATGCACTATTTGTTCAACACTGGAAAAGAAAATGAGCAGGTCCTATTGATTCCTTTGTATCTGCAAACTCACTATCTAATCTAGCACAAATGAAAGAGCTGTAAGGTTTGAACATAGTCACGAGTCGAGGACATACTGCTTGTGCTTGAGTATGAGATTCACCACTGATATCAAATGGATTAGCTGACTTGGCTTGCTGTGAAAATCCGCCCTATTTCAGCACAGAAAAACACAGATCTTAGAAGCTGGACATTGAAAAAAAAGCTGGACTATTGCAGATTTGCACAACTCCTAAGTTATTTTAGCATAAATCACACTTCTTTATTATGTTTTGAAGCATACTGCCAGCAGATCGATTTCCTTATCAATCGATCTTCGATCGATTGATAAGGACAATAGTCGGAAGCAAAGATCGATTTCATCAAACAGTCGGAAACAGTCGGAAGCAAAGACACAATTGACAATAGTTCAGCAAAGATCGATTTCCTTATCAATCGAGTTGTGCAACTCTAGGCTCGAGTTGTGCAACTCTAGGCTCGAGTTGTGCAACTCTAGGCTCGAGTTGTGCAACTCTAGGCTCGAGTTATGCAACTCTAGGCTCGAGCAGCAGACTGTTCTCACCATTTGCGAAATAGTCATTTGGCCCTGAAGAATATAATTTGAATGTCTAAATACAAAAAAAATGATTTTAGGAGAACATTCACAGCATAACAGCTCATTCTTTCAGAGTATGGTCAGAAAGGCTAGGACTAAGCTCATCACACCCCTTCTTCAGCATCATCAATTTATTGGCATACTGTTCAAGCAAAGTTTTCGGATCAAAGTGTTCACCCAAATTAAGTTTTAGCACCAAGAATATGATTACTAAGGATAATGGGAAAAGATGCACAAGAAAGCAATGTAAACTGCACATGAAGAAAGAGTTCAGTAGAATGCATAGTAGAAACAAGCACTGTTCTAAGCAAATCAACTAGACAAGCTAGACAAACACATATATAGCAAAAACGAGCATAAACCGTCACATATTCGAATGGAGAATTCAAAATTGTATCCGATACATCAAAAATCAAAGAAAATTTGCGCCTTTGGCGCAAATTTTATGTGATTCCATTGCAGTAATCACTGCAGGCTTCAAAATCGTCTCCAACACTTCAAAAATCGAAAATGAATACAGTATGCAATCAAGCTGAATTTCCTTTCAATCAACACAAATAGCAGTTTCTGGACAAAAATCAGTATGCAATCAAGCTGAATACAATACAATATATAGCACACAGAGCTTACCAATGAAATCGGAGATGAGGTGACCATCGGAGAAGCTTTGAGTACACTGCTACTATACAATTCACACAGAAGAGCCGCTACCTCACACAGATCATCACAGACAAAATCAATTATCGATTGAAGCACATGGTATAGATGCAGCAAGAAAGCAAATTGAAAGGGGAAAACAGAAGATATAGTCGATTACCTGTTCAGAGCTATCATTTTTGCCGTATATGAAGATGCAATGTACAGTCGGAAGCAAAAATTCGAGTTCCTTATCAATCGATCTTCGATCGATTGATAAGGAACTCAAACACAGCAGAAGGATCGAGGGAGCGCCGAAGTGCAAAAGACAAAAAAAACTCTCCAATGGATGTACAGATCTGATCGAAACGGACGAGAACAAGGAGGTGCGACGGGAGAGTAGATCTGAGCAGCTTCGGGAGACCAGATCGAATGGTGCACGAGAAGCACGATGGGAGATCGCTCGCTCGCGGATCTGAGGAACAGGAAGAGGAAGACGGAGATCGGAGGAGGAGAAGCGCGGAGGCCGGGAGGAGAGCGCGTTCCGAGAGGGAGAGCGCGGAGGAGAGAGAAAGGGTTTTTATTGCGTCCATTTTGCAAAAATGTCCCAAAACGCGGCTATTTCGCAAAATCAGCCCAATTTCGTGGCTATTTTGCAAATCAGCCCAAATAAAAATCTATTATCTATCTATCTATCTATCTATCTATCTATCTATCTATCTATTAGTATTACTAATTCTGCTAGCATTTTGCTGACGTGTCGCTTTGTAAATTAAAGTTCAATTTTTTAATCAAAAGTTTCTTTTCTTATTATTCGATGTTATTAAAGGAAGTTTAAATATTTGTTTCCTATATTATATTTATCACAATCATATTAAAAATGTCCAGACAATTAATTCAAATGTCAAAATAAAAATCTATTAATCTATTAATATTACTAATTCTGCTAGCATTTTGCTGGTGTGTCACGCCCACAATTAAAGTTGATTTTTTTTATTCAAATGATATTTTCTTATTGGTCAATATTATTGCTGAAATTATTTGTTTCCTATTTGACATATATTTGTTTTCTATTTTTCATACGAAGATTATTTAAATTGATATGGTTATATCAAATTTTGATCTATTTTAAATATATTTATTTCTTTTTTTCATAGAAAAGATTATGTACCTTGATACGTCGGACCACCATTTTGGATATTATCTTTTTGTGTGGTTTTTTTATATCATTATTTCATTAATATCGTGACTTTCTTTATACATTTCATCCATATTAATAATATTATATATTTCTTTTTAAAATTTACATTTATTATACAATATAGACATCTTATATTTTTATAGAATTTTTTTTAAAATATTTTTGGAGATAGAAGCAAAACATTAAAATAAATTATTTTTGCACCCGTTCACCTTCAAAAATTGAGGAAAATAATTATCCAAAATGAATATTTTAAATCTATACTTACTTTGCACATTCTACATGACATCTATATAAATTTTTAACAAAAGATTTTTATAAATTACATTTATTTTAAACATCTTAAATGGCTATTTGGAATACAAACAATAACATTTTATAATCTACAAACAAAAATTGAAGAATTTTGAGAAAAGAAAATATGAAATCTGCATATATTATCATTTAAAAATAAATAAATAAACACTCTTTTATGATTAATTTTGGGTGTTTGACTTCAAATATCGAAGAAAAAAATATTTATCCCTAAAATGAATATTTTACATCTATATTTATTAAATACTCTAGATGTCCCTTATTATAATTTCAATATTTTAAAACTTACAATTTTTTTTATAAAGTTAGTAAAAATAATTAATTTGTGAATATTCAATTTCAAAAATTAATTATAAAAATCAATTAGAGCCAGAAAGTTTTTTTTTTTTACAATTTACTTATTTCAAAAGTTAATTAAGACTTACAAGAATTACTTATTTTATATCTTATATGAGACGCCTTAGATCACTTTTTTACTATCTTACCTTTATTTTCTCGATTTATTTCTCCCTCTTTCTAGCCATATTTTCTCATGAAAATAATGAATAAGTTATGTATATCTACATAACTTCAAATGTATTCGCACGATCATGTGTTTATGATTTTTTTAATCAGTATATGACAACTTATATTTTCCTTTTTAGTTTTATCATAATGAAGATAATTATATATGTATTTCAAATTATAATAGGTGGTGTGTTTGAGGTTTATTACTACTTTACCTTATTAAATCATTTAAAAAAATTAAATTGTATCTCTTTCCAACTAATTTATAAATTAAAAAAAACTTTATACATATTGTTTTTGTTGTAAACAAGTATATATTAATATAGTATTATATAGATATATAGAATGATGTTCAATTTAAAACGAATCAAAATCCCGTGCCTTGAAGGCACGGGTATTACACTAGTTCTAACTAACTTTATTGAATTTTTTATGCGGACAAATGGACTGCTGATATTTTTACTATATCGAAATTTATCCGTGTGAACAAAATTCAGCATCTCTTATGAGAAAAAAAATATCCAGAATCTCAACATCACTCTTTTTATCTCAGCTAAAATGAAGAAAATTCAGCATCTCTTATGACAAAAAAAAATCAGCATCTCAACATCACTCTCTCTATCTCAGCTAAAGTACGAGCATCTCTTATGACCACGAAAAAAATTCAACATCTCAACACTATAGAAGATCTGGAGACAAACAAGTAAAACACCTAATAAAAATGCAGACAAGTAGAACACCTAATAAAAATGTGGACAAAATATACACACGTATTAAAAAGCAATGGAGATCCTCTATAACACTTTGTGTGACATTATGTGTAACATGAAAGTTCAAGTTCTAGCAAAAAAAATGCGGGCGCTACATGAAAGTCGGTTCATTCAAAGTTCGTGCTTTCTTTTTCAAGTTATGAAATGCAGTTGATGTAGCATATCATGTGTTTGAAACACAAAGCTAAAAGCAACAAAAGAAATACACAACAATCCTTTTGGACACCCTTAATGGGGAGCAGTTGCGGAGCCAGGATTTCCGTTAGGGGGTGCTAAAAAATTTCCGTGAATTTTTTTTTTGGTGTATACTTATTAAGAAGATTTTTTAAAAAATAATATTGAAAAAACACTAAAATTGTAATTTTTTTAATGATTTTTTGTATTTAAATAGTTGAGAGTGACCAAAAAAATAGAAGAGAAACAAAAAATATAGAAAAAAAATCACGAAGAATTACTTTTCAAACAATATTGAAATAAAAGGTTAAATGTATAATGTAAACATAAATATGATATTTTTTTAATGAAATAATTGATATAAACAAAAAAAATATAGAGAGAAATCAAGAAGAATTAATGCTATAGTAAAGCAAATAAAAAGTGAGAAACTTGAGAATTGAACCCAAGACCTCTTGATTTTCCTTCCTTCCTTCCTTATTCCTTTTACCACTTGGGCTAGATAGCATTCTTGCTTTAAATATCATTTAAATATGTTATATTACCTTAAAAATACTAAATATATATAAAAAAAATTACTTTTTTTTGTATTTTTTTTCCGGCTAGGGGGTGCTCGAGCACCCCCAAGCACCCCCTAGCTCCGCCACTGATGGGGAGGCAAGTTGATGTAGCATATCTAGACCTGTCAAAACACAACCCGACCCGGTGACCCGACCCGACCGACCCGAAAAATTTCCGACCCGAACCCAAAAATTTTGACCCGAAATTTTTTTTCGACCCGAACCCGAAAAACCCGAAATTTTTCGGGCAATCTGGGTTTCGACCCGGTGACCCGATTGACCCTGTAATTTTGACCCGATTTACCCGATTGACCCGGTGACCCGGTTGATTTATAATTATATATAATTAATTTTTTATATATATAATTAAAATTTATCACAAAATTATCAAATAATGATTTTTTTAATTTAAAAAAGAAAAACTTGACAAACCCGAAATCGACCCGAACCCGACCCGAAACCCGATCAAACCCGAGTTCGAGTCAACCCAAAAAACCCGAAACCTGTTTTACCCGAAACCCGAAGTGACCCGACCCGAATGACCCGTTTGACAGCTCTAAGCATATCATATATATGTTTGAAACACAAAGCTAAAAGCAACAAAAGAAATACACAACAATCCTTTTGAACACCCTTCATGGGGAGGCAATGGGTGCTCGGATGCAAATATTTTGATAGGATACACGTATATGGAAAATGATAGGGCGAGAAAGGCTGCCACCTTTGGTTCAAACTTCAATGTTTAGGATCGTAACAGGGTCATGTTTTTATCCTTTACCAGCAAAACTTCTTTTTCTATAACAAAATACAATTTGAAGCAGAGGTAATGTTAAGATACAGATCTTATGCATAATTTCTAATGTATTGATTAACAGCTACTAAATCCAACAAAGGTTTATTTGGAACTTTGCTGCTTGTTGGTGATCAATGTATGTAAGCAATTCCTCCTACATCATCAAAGCCTCGTGTAGCGCCTCCATAACAGAAGTTTGTTGCAGTTAACGAAAAATCGTCCTAGTGAGGGGCACCTCCATGTCCGCATCTCCAGGTCATCTTCCTCCCCCAGCGCCCTCGCCTTCATCCAACGTCAGATCTTCATCCGAATCTCCTCCACTAGATTTCTTCGCTCTTGACCTTCATCCAACGTCAGCCCCAATCTTCATTGCCATTCAAGCAAGTTTGGCGGGAGAGATCGAGATCGAGATTCGCACCACCACCAAGCACAACCTCTTCCTCCATGCCCCTTAACCGAAATCGATCTACACCACCTCTGAAAATCATCATCGAGCGTCATCAATTGAGCAGCCATGGAAATTGATTGAGAGAGGATGAGAGAGATGTAACGGCCCGAGTTAATAAACCCGGGTTACGTTTCGAAGAAATGGATACCTTCATTCAGATCTTGCAATTCAAGTACGAGTTGAGTTTCAAATCAAAGGAATTAGTTTGAAAGAAGGGATTTCGCACCTTAAAACTAAGATAGTCCATTGGGGACCTGATGTTCACACCTAACCTGTCCTATTAATTTCTAAGTTCGAGCAAAACAATTTAAGTTCAAAGTAAAAATAAGCAAACTGAGTTCTGAGATACAAGGTGCCACGGCCCACGGTAGAGTCGGGTCAAAACAAAGGTATAAGTGTAAAATCCAAAATCGAAACATAAGTCGGAGTGTCTGTGAAAAGATGTTAAATGACATCCCACATTGAATAATATGATGAATCCAAGTCTTGCATATAAGCCGGTGGGCTACCCCACCTAACACCAATTTGTTTTAGGATGGAACCCCACTCGGCTTGGTTAGCGCATGTGGGCGCTTGGGCGTGTGACCCCCCGCGTCGTATGGCCCGCCGTGATTTAACATGGTATCAGAGCCGAGGTTCGGCTGGGTGCGGTGCGGTCTGGGATCCTGGTCTGACTAATGGGCTGGCCGGCCTTAAGGCTTAAGTCGTCAAGTGCAACTGGTGGATATTGCGGGGCCAGGCAGTTGCACTTGACGGGGGTGTGTGTGGAAAGATATTAAATGACATCCCACATTCATGGCCGTGCGGATCATTTTAGGGGCATGTGCTAAAAATAATTAGCAAGGTCATGTCAATTATTTCATGGGTCGGTTCATAAACTAAAAGGGATTGTATTAATTATTATTTGATGGGAAAATGTTGATTTTATAATTATATTTACTATATTAAAATATTGCTATATTTATCAATTTAAAAATAAAATAATCAAAATTTTTAAGAATAAGAACAACATCAAATGCCTTCAAACACTTTTTTCTTTATAGGGATTTCGATGGTTCTAAAAAAATAGGGTATATTTTTTACTTTTCATATATATTTTTGTTATTCCATTTTTAAAATTTAAATAATTTTATTTTTTTTAAAAAAGTAAGCTTTGTAACTGTCAAAAAGGAAAAATAGTTAGTCTTATAAAATATTGTAATTTTTAGTTTCGCATCAAATGTAAAAATAAATAAATGAAAGGAAAAGGCAAAAAAAATGCCATATAAACAAAGAGAAAATTTGCCCAACAGTCAACTTTTTGGGCTCAAATTTAACAAAAGTCCACGGACTTTTACATATTAGGTTAAAGTCCACCGCTTTTTTTCGTGCCCCCCTTCCCTCTGTTCATCGTCGTCAATCCGAACCCATGGATCCCCCTCCCTCCCTCATCCCCGCGCCTTCTTCCCATGCTCCCCTCGGAGATCACCGCCTCCCCGTCCTCCTCCTGTCGGAGGCTGGAGACGGAGGTGAGGACGAGGGCAGATTTCATTTCGATTTTGGCCGAATTTAGATCTATTCTTTCGATTTCGATCGCTATTTCTTTGCTCCTAGAGATTCTGCGGTGGCGGAGGTCGGGGAAGAAGGATCTGTCGAGTGGTAAACCAGGGGCTGAGATGGATTTGTTGTTCGGTGTGGAGTCAGTCGCAACTCAGATGGAGAAGGATCCGAGGAAGAGCCAAGCTGTAAAGAAGAGACTGTTTGGGGAGGGCGAGCGGTGAAGAAGGTGGAGATGGATCTGTTGTTCGGTGTGGAGTCGCATCTCAGACGTGTGATCTTCGATTCTCAACTTTCCTCTTTCAATTAGTTTTTCTCTGTTCGATTCCAACTTCGGCTAAATTGATTCTGGCAATTGAGAGTGAGTGTTTCAGCGCTATCTCCTCGTTCGCCGCCGTCGCAGTAGGAGCAGGGGAGGAGAAACCGCCGTCTACGAGCTCCTCATGGCTTCCATGAAAGTACTTGCTGAAATGCTGAAACCCTAAAGTCGAACTCATGGACTGTAAGTTTTGTCTTTTGCAGGTGTTAATGGGATGGACTGTAATTAGCCAAAGAAAAGATGATTTGCTCATGATCAATCAAGCCTGTTGCGGAATTACACTCATATATTATACCATTTATGCAGGGTGTGATTTGCTGACTGATCAAGCCTGTTGACTCAAGAAAGTTTGGAGTCTCATCCAATTATGAACACAATATGTGTTTTCTCTACTTGATAAATTAGTATTAATTGTGCAAGAAGTGGTTATCTGAAACACGATTTTGTTTGACTAGAAATTCGTTTGGCAAGGCATTAGAAGTAGTGTTGTAGTTCGTATGTTCAGATGCTGAAATTTAGACCAATTTCAATTTGTTGTTTAATTTTGTTCGAATTGATTTTCATCGTTTTAGATGGCTTATTAACTTCTTGTTTTTTTGTGTGATCTGAAATGCTGAAATTAATTCTTTATTACCAAAATTTGTATGTTGAAATTAATTCTTATAAAATTGTACGAGGTATTATTTCAACATTTCAGCATTTTTGAAAAAAACAAACTCCGGTTTCAGCAACTCCGGTGTCGAAGTGGTGACGCGAAAAAAAAACCAACTCCGGTTTCAACACCTTCGGTTTCAGCAACTCCGGTATCGAAGTGGTGATCGTGAAAAAAAAAAGGGAAAAAAAATAACTCCGGTTTCAGCAACAATTTTAGCATCTAAAATCGGGTTTTCAGCATCAACAACCCTTGTTTCAGCAATGCGGAAAAAAACCCATTGAAAAAAGGGTTGCTGAAACCGAATGTGCTACAGGAGTTTCAGCAACGCGAAAAAAAAACTGGAAAAAAACAAACAAACAAAAAACTGAAACATGAGTTGCTGAAATCGTATGTGTTGAAACAGAAGTTTCAACAATTCCGTTTCAGCAACGCGAAAAAAAAAACAGGAAAAAAAAAACAAAAAAAACTTAAAAAGAGGTTGCTGAAACCGTATGTGCTGAAACAGAAGTTTCAGCAACTCTGAAAACGCGGAAAAAAAAACTGATGAAACGGGGGGGCACGGGTGGGGGGCACAGGGGGGCGGTGGACATTTTGCTAATTTGGAGCACTTGGGAGCAATTTTCCTAATAAAGTCCAAAATTTAGGACATCCTAGTAATCACCCCATAAAAAAATTACACTAAAAGGGACCACACGATGAGTTTGTTGGGATTCGAACATGTGTTTGGGAGGTAAGACACGCACAGCTTATCCGCTAGGCAATTTGATTGTTAGCATATATTCCGGGAAGGAAGTTACTTATATATAAATACCGAGTAGTCAAAAATATCATAATGGGCCCTAAAAATTTGGGGGCCCTGTTCGATTGAACCACCTGAACATGTTTATGCACGGGCCTGTCCACATTAAATAATATGATGAATCCAAGTCTTGCATATAAGCTGGTGGGCTACCCCCACCTAACACCAATTGGTTTTAGGATGGAACCACACTTGACTTGTGTGCTCGGCCTGGTTAGCGCATGTGGGCGCTTGGGCGTGTGACCCCCCGCGTCGTATGACCCGCCGCTATTTAACAATGTCATAATCAGTCTCTATAACGCCCACGGGAAAACCTCATCAACTAGCACACGTCAATCAAGTTTAACTGGAGACATTGTACGTTGAGGACACATAATATGTGATATACCTAAATAAAGATGCTCTAATGCAATGTGGAAATTAAACACACAAATGATGCTTGACAGATATATAATATATAGAAAAAAAAATGTAAAGCCGCCCAAAGAATGCCAAGTGTCATATCCCTCTCCTACCCTTGCACCCATGCTCGTTAGTGTAGGCACCGGCCGAGTTCGATGTTATATAACATATATGTCATGTCCAATGCTTTTTTCTTTCTCGTATCATTTTTTTTCTCATTTCTTTTTTCATGTGGTATCAAAATGACTCGATGAGGTACAAACCCGATGGGATTGGGTCGTCCTATGACCCTAGCAAAATGATTATAGGACTCACAATTGGCGGCCATCCTAACATACGCAAAGAGAAGTCGGACTTACTCAAGTTGGACTCTCATGCCTGATGTCATGTAGTATGTTATTTTTTGGTGGAAAAATTATTTAAATGTATATTTTTTTATTGAATCAATCTAAATTATTTATAATATTATATGAATGTATTGTCTATGCACGGAACAAAACCTATACTAGTATGCGATTGAATCGGATAAAATTTTCAAATTTTATCTTAAACATATATTTTTGTATTGATTTTTAAAAATATATCGATATTTAACATACGGGCGGCAGAGGCGGAGCTAGAGGGTGTTCTAGGGGGTCACGTGACCCCCCTAGGTGTATTCTCCGTGTCGATAGCTTCTTTTTGATATATAATATGACCTAATCCGACATCTGAGTAAAAAATTATGAATGTTTGAAAATTGTAGATGTATTAATCACTTTAATTTTACGGAAATTTCACGAGGTATCACTGAGTTATAGTGAAATTCACGGGGTGTACAACTGTTTTAAATATTTCACGTGGTACCCCACATATCCTAATTCATTTCGTCTCGCGCCCTTCTCAATGGTTTTCTAACGGATCCCGTTAGTTTGTATTTTTTTTTAAAAAAAACTGGTTGAATTAAAAAATAGGGGAACGAAGACAGACGAAACACGTTCTCCATCTCACCCGAAGAGAAGAGGGGTCAAGCTGCTCTTCATCAGCGAGGAGGTCGAGCTGTTGTTCGCGGCGCCGATGCTGGTGGGGGTCTCTGACGAGGGGGCCGGTGACGATGGACTCGACATCTGGTGAGAACAGGTGATTCTCAATCCCAATTTTCATATTTTATGCAAAATTAGGGTTTAGGTATGAGGACTGTTTTGTGCGATTTGTGACATGTGAACTCTGTTGATGATTTGTGGTTGTTTAGAGGGATTTTGGCTTTGTTTTGATGATTTTGGGGTTTAGGTATCATAAGGTCTTTGACGATCCAGTATTAACTTTGTTTTAGATTTGATGAAAATTATAGGTTCGGGGGAATTGGGAGACTATTGTGTTCTTCCTGCTGTCAAAGTGCTAATAGGAGCATAGTTTTAGCAGAGGACAATGGAAGAGAAAAGGAACATAAATTGATCTTTGAGTGCTACCAAAAGCATGTAGTGAGTGTTATGTTTTTGGCCATGATACGGGGAGCTTCATAAAAAGAAAAAGGGAAGGCTAAATATCATCTTCAACATTAATAGGTAACCACCAAGGATTTACTTCGACAGTGCATATGCAGATTGCAGTTGAACAAAATAAGGATTTATTCCGATGAAGAAAATCATCTGTTTATAGCATTACAATCAAATAGTATTTTGTGTCTCAGAAATATCGTCCTCAATACAAGGCTTTGCATTATATTTATAGTTATGCACACTAAAGGATGAGCTCAATTTAACAAGAGCAAATCCTTACCCAGTGCAAGCCTGCATTTTATTGTGTCTAAATATTGTTTTCCACTAGTTCATGATTTTGAAGTATTTGTTTGCTATTGTTAAGGCGTATGTTGACAAAAAAAAATGATAGTAGAATGTCTTTGAATTTAATCATATTAGCTCAAATGGAAGAGCGATGTGTTAATCCACAAAGATGCGGGTTCAAATCCCGCATAGGCTTTCTATGGTAGTGTAGTTTAAGCTTTAATTGAAAATTGGGTTATCAAAACGATTTGGATATCTAGTGTATTAAAACTATTTTGATATGAGATTAGCCTATGCGGGATTTGAACCCGCATCCATGTGCGTGCACACATTGCTCTACCATTTGAGCTAATAGGCTTGAACTTGAAATTATTTTATTCCTAAATATGACTTTTGAATAGTCCAAAAGTCTCCTCCTCTCTACTTGGTAGATTGAATGAATAACAAACCTATTATTAAGAGTATTACCTTGTTACAAGCAATAATACATGGAAGCAAAGTCAAGAACAGATGGAAAGACCAACATGCAGTAGCCTTGAGTGCTGGACCAGTTGCCGAGTAGTTCAGTAAATTCAGAAATTCATGATTTAGAACATGACTCCCTAACGCCTTCCATAAAACCAAACAAACCATTTGATCTAGGGGGTGAATGGCATCACATTATATTATATTCATCTCATATACTTTAAGCTAATACAACAGTCAAAGCATGATTCCTCAGTTCTTCATTTTAAAGTAAACAAAAAATATCTCAAGGGACCAAATTATAGAAGCAAATATTCAATAAGAATTTCATTTTCCTTTGGTGTCTCATTCTAATTTCATTTTGGTTAGTTTTGGACAAACAACCATATGAATCTATTGATTTTGGACCATTAAAATTTTCACATAGTTTATTCATATGCTTATGACGACAAATTGATAAGCTTATTCATATGCTTATGCAACTGATTTTATGACAGCAAAGACATGGTATTTTATGATAGTTGCATTCCTTCGTTTTTATGACAGCAAATTGAGACAACCAGATCTTCTGATTAATGACAGCATAAGCAGTAACCATTAAAATTTTCACATAGTTTTTGCATTGAGTTTGTTTGCTAATTCCCCAAATCAATTAACTAAAGTAGTAGCCATCAATTTTTTCACAGATTTGCAACATTGGAGAACCATTAAACCCTATATGACACAACCACTAAAGTCACCCACAAATTCGCAAAAGGCCAAAATCGAACAACCACTAACGAAGAAGAAACCATGTAGCAGCAAAATTAACTACCAATAATGAAGCAATTTTTCCACAAATATGGACACAATCACTAAACCCTAATTTTCCAAAAGGGGCAAAATCAGAGAGAAGACATACCTCGTCGCCGGGAAGCCAGTGAACTACCTCGTCGCTGAACTGCACCTACAATCAGAACCGATGGAGCCAGCGAAACGGACGGTCTTCCTCCTCGTCCGGGTGTGGCGCTTGGTCGCCCTCTTCGCTTCACAGAAGCATCGACTTCTTCTTTCACACTTTCGTTCTTTTCAATTTAATTAAAATCAATTTTCTTTTCTTTTAAACAAACTAATGGATGTCTGTCAAATACAACATTAAAGGGCACGTGGCGAAAAAAATAACAACCTCAGGGGTACCACATGAAATATGTCAAAGAGTTGTACACCCCGTGAATTAGCCCTTACCTCAGGGGTACCTCGTGAAATTTCCGTTAATTTTATTTCAATATACTGTAATGCTTTTATATTTTAGTTAAATTGACATTAACATATTATGATTCATCTCGAGAGCTTACCATAGGTTATATTACTTATTTTGAGAATTTGGTAAGAAATTACGTAAGTTTAAATTTGGGAAATTCCGTTTGGTGCCCCTGAGTTTTTGACAATTCCGGTTGGTGTCCTATACTTTTTGTTTGTCCGGATGGTACCCCTGAGTTTTGTCAAAAGTCCGGTCCATGCCCAAAACTCATAATTTCTTCTTTTTAATGAATAAAATCACCCTTTATTTTTATTTTTTCATAAATATGCCCATTTACTTTTAACATTGAACAAAACTACTTATTATTTAACAAAATTCAACACAAAAGTGACAAAATCGACTTTATTTTTTAAAATTTTACAAAATCACATATTATTTTCAAAATTTTTATTGCAAAATCACTCTTGTTTAAAAAAATAGAACAAAATCACTATGATTTTTTAAAATTGTACAAAAGATCTATTATTTTTCTATACTTTGCAAAAACAAAAAACACTCATTATTTGCAAAAACAATATTTAACACCTATTATTTTTCAAAATAATATTTAACTTATATCTCACTAGCTTTAAACATTTGTAAATGTGATTGATCAATTTAACCAAAAGCTCGATTATAATTTTTTTGAAAAAGAAAAGTAAAATTTATTTATTTTATTTTCTTCTTCTAAAAGAAAAATATAATAAAAGATTAATCTTTCTTATCTTATTAGGCTTTATGTAATCCAACCAAAAGAAATGAATAACACTTTTTATTACACAAGAAGTGGTTTTGTGCATTTTTTAAAGCATAAAGGGTGGTTTTACACAAACTATAGTTTTACAAAGTATTGTTTTTATAATTTATAGGTTAACTATTTTTGTTCACATAATAAGATAGTGGATTTGTGCAAAGTTTTGTAAATAATGGGTGATTATGTACATGCAATGTTTGACAAATAATGAGATTTATTTTTTACAAAATATGAAAAATATAAAACAGATCTTTTGTTTAAAGTTAAAAACAATGGTTGATTTTCTTCAAAAATTTTTTTGGAAAGAATGGGTATTTTTTGCTAAAACTTTGGCAATAATGTGTGATTTTGTTCATTTTAAAAAATAAAGGTGGTTTTGTTAATTTTGTGTTGAATTTAGTTAAATAATAAGTAGTTTTGTTCAATGTTAAAAGTAAATGGGCATATTTATGAAAAAATAAAAATAAAGGGTGGTTTTATTCATTAAAAAAGAAGAAACTATGAGTTTTGGGCATGGGCCGGACTTTTGACAAAACTCAGGGGTACCATCCGGACAAAAAAAAAGTGTGGGACACCAATCGGAATTATCAAAAACTCAGAGGCACCAAACGGAATTTCCCTTTAAATTTTTTATATCTAGCTATACATTATTACATGTTAAGAATACAATATTTTCGTTTTATATCCTTATTTTCGTTTTATATCTTTGTAATAGTTTGTAATATTGTTTGATACTAGTTTGTACTATCGAACACGTTGTGTGTTTTACGACTTTTTTCTTGATCTTATTGTCTAGTGTCTACTACTATGGTCACCCCCACTCAAAACTTTCTGGCTTCGTCGCAGGTAACCGGTACATATATTCTCTACTAACTAACTAGTACATATATCCAATAGAATTAGGCACAAATCAATTATAACCAAATTTCAAACTTGTGAAATTTTGATGTGGTTTGAAGGTAGAAAAGAAACTAAAATATGTCAAAAACTACACAAACTTAAATCTTTTGAATTTGCTATACAGCGATCAATCGATTTTGTATCGGAATTGATTACAAATTTTACAACCGAAAATGTAGAAACAAAAAAATTAAATTAAAAAAAAACGGTGGGCTAATTCCGCCGCGCAGAGGCGAGCGGCACCACCTCAGCAAGCGGCGTAGAGTGCGGCGTGGGCAAAGGCGAAGTCCGGCACACCGGACAAGTCGGATGAAGGCGGAGCCAAGGATCGATACAGCGGAGATGGAAGATGTGATTACAATCAGGCAAAAGCCTCAAAACGTCGTCGTTCTTGTAATCGGCCAAGCAGATGGAGCAACAGGTGGCCGTGGAGTCCTTCTCGGCGAAATTCGCCTTCGAGTAGAGTAGCTTCGGGTAGCTGCGGAGCATGGCCTCGTCGATCCCGATGTCGACGACACAGTCTGGCGGCTGCTGCAGAGCTCCGCCGCCCCCGCCCCGATCAGCCGCGGGGTTGGCTTCGGAGCGAGTGCAGAAGAACGTGGCCACGGTGATGGTGGTGAGGAGGATGACGATCCCGACGGAGACGCCGATGCCGTAGGTGTATCCGGCGTCGTTTGCGTGGCCGATGAATCCGCTGTCGCCGGAGGTAGAGTTCATCGCGCGGTATCGAGAGGGAGGAGGGCGATTAATGACTTTAATGTATGATGGTAAGGGTTGATCGAATTGGAAGCCATGGATGGACGTTGGTTCTTGGGGAGAAGCTATTCGGTGATCAATTATTAAGAATATAATATGATTAAAGAAGTCAACTATCATAAAAAATAAATTTTTGTAGTGACCAATCGGGGAAGTTTGATTACTTTTAGATTTGTATTATCGACCATTGGAGGGTGATTCTATTACACTAATGTCAAATGACACTAGTGATATTTATGGAAGGTGTGCATGGAACATTGTATTGGTATTTGTACTTTCCTTATTTTTTCATCGGCATACTTTTTTTTTTTAACCATGTTTTTTTTAATTTTTACTCATATAATTGCTGTAAAACTAGCTAGGCTAAAATTAATATTTTAAGCACTAAAATAGGATTGTATAATATGTTCACAAAATTTTAGAGTGAAAAAGAAATTTAAGTTTGAAAATATTTGATGTTTGAGTTTAAACATTGTTTATAGGACACCTAAAAATGCCACAAATATTATTTTTAAAAAATTAAAAAATTTTTTTTTTTATTTTTTTAAAATAATTTTATATTTAATAAGTAAAATATTATTTTAAAATTTTAATATTTTATAATAAGTACAAGTTTATAACTTTATTTTTAAACATTAATAAAAAAAATATTTTATATAATTTTTATCCCCTAAAAAAAGTCAAACGATCTACAATAGTATATTTTAGGATGAATGGAGTAGATTAGTAGAATATATTTTGTTATCGGTACATGTTATCGATCATATTATCTAAAAGTCACTACTGTATTAGATTTATAATTACCTTATAAATTTAGTGTAATTATTAATTATACAATTTATAAAATGCTTATTTTAAAATTGCGACATTTTAAATACGTTGTAAATTGTTTTTACCAAATACTTTAAGAGTGTTTTTATTTATAATTTGAAAGTCAAACAGTCAAACTAGAGGTGCGCCCAAATCCCGCAAATCCCGTCCCGTCCCGCATCCCGTTCCAATCCCGATGGGATTTGGTGAAAAAAATTCAATCCCGTCCCGCAAAAAATACGCAGGACGAAAAATCCCCGTCCCGTCCCGTGCCGAATATTTTTTATATATATTTTATATGAAAAACAATAAAATTAATAAAACATGAAAGAATATACTCCCTCCGTTAAGAAAAAAATATGTCATTTTAAAAGTAAAATCTTGTTAAAAAACATGTCGTTTTAGGTACTTAGGTGTTCACTTTTTAAAATTACACTTCTAATTATTATGAATTTGTTAGTTGTAATTTTCAATAAAGTGAAAAAATAAAGTAATAATTAGGAATATAAGTGTATTTTTGTTTACTCATATGAAATCTCAGGTCGTGTGAGGGCTAGATACAAAAGCTTACCCACAACGCATCTGTAATTGCTCAATCTCAGGCCTGTAGCAAGAGGAGCCTCAAAAACCTTGCAATATGTAATTCATGTGCTCTTCAAAATATTTGAAACATATTTCTTTTGACTCAAATAAGTCCCATTATCAGATCTCTGAATCTCAATACCAAGGAAGTATTTGGCCATGCCAAGATCTTTGATAGTGAATTGATGATGGAGAGCCCGCTTTACTCTGTCCAAATCATCCACATTGTTACCAGTGAGTAACATATCATCAACATACACAAGTATAGATGTGAATGACCCATCCACATATCTCACAAACAATGAATAATCATTTACTGATTGAGTATAATCCAAACTCACCAAAAATCATGTCAACTCATGATTCCATTGTCGTGAAGCTTGTTTAAGTCCATACAAAGAACGTTTCAAGCAGCAAACTTGACCATTCTTAGCAATCTCATAACCTTCGGGAGGTTTCATGTAAATATCCTCTTCTATAAACCCATGTAGAAACACATTATTTACGTCCAGTTGAAATAAAGGTTATTGTTTTGCTATAGCTAAGGCAATCACAACTCTAACTATTGGAAGTTTTTCCACTATGCTGAATGTATGCTCGTAGTCTTTCCCAAGTTTTTGATTAAAACCCTTGACTACTAACCTAGCTTTATATCTGTCAATAGAGTCATCAGAGCTATATTTCACCTTGAAAACTCATTTAGACCCTATGGCCTTATGCCCTGTGGGCAAATCAACCAATTCCCAAGTGTCATTGTCTTCAAGAGCCTTAAGCTCTTTACTCATAGCCTCTTTCCAGTGAGGATTCCCTCTAGCTTCTTAATAACTCATTGGTTCATGTATTTTCTCAACATGAGTCATGAAAGCAGCATGACTAATCAACTCATGATCATGAGTAGCATATATAATCTGATGTCCATGATGGCAAAGCTTTTATTCTTTTATATCTTCTCAAACCAGGCTCCACTGGCTCATTGCTCACAAGAGCCTCCCCGTCATCTAATTCTCCCTCAATCTGAGATGACTCTGAAATACCAGTTTCAAGAATTGTATTTGGAAACCTCAACTTCTGCAACCTCATCAATCCTTTGAGGAATTTCAAGTTGAGCTGATGATGTCTTGAATGGAAATATACTTTCATAAAATTTCACGTCCCTGCTGAAAAATATGTCCTTTCTATGCCAATCAAACAATTTGTATCCTTTTTTATTAGAAGGATAACCTATGAGAACACACTTTTTTCCTCGAGCATCAAACTTATCCATGCCCCTTCATGTCACATAAGCATGCCCTATAAACATCCAATTACTCTTAAATTCTCATAGCTAGACACCTTGCCAAACAATATCTCAAATGGTGTCTTCCAACTGATGCTTGCAAGTGGTATTTTATTAATCAGACATGTAGCTGATCACTCTCCCCAAAAACACTTAGGCAGACCTACATGAAACCTTAATGCCCTTGCAGTTTCCAACAAATGCATATGCTTCCTCTCTACAACCCCATTTTACTGATGCATGTAAGGCATTGATCTCTGATGAGTTATTACTATGTCAGCAAACATCTTCTTGCACTCATCATTGCATATCTCAATGCCATTATCTGATCTTACTACTTTAGGAACCTTCCTAAATTGATTTCTGGTCATGGCAATAAACCTTCTCAAAACACCTATCACATGTGTTTTTGTCATGCAGAAGGTATGTCCAGGTAGCCCTGCTCATGCCATCCACTATTGTGTAAAAATAGTGTTCCCCGTTCACATTTGCCACCCCATACGGTCCCCAAAGATCAACATGAATGATATCAAACAAACATTCACTTCTATCATAACTCTTCTGAAATGGAAGTTTATGAAACTTGGCTACATAACAAGCATCACACATATAGTTGTCTGGATCGCCTACATCATTACAACTTGGCACATGATTTATATTATGATATGAAATGTGTCCAAGTCTGTTATGCAACAAACTATTGCTACTGAAAACGGAAAGAGAACATTGATCATTTCTAACACCATAAGCAGCATCACTCTTCTTATCAGCAATGTCTTGAGCTTCCTTTGTGTTCATTGTATACAATCCTCCAAGCTCTCTTCCAATAGCAATTACAACTTTACTCACTCAATCCTGAAATTCACAATGATCCTCATCAAATACAGCCAAGACCTTTTTCTACACTATAACCCTTCTTACTGAAAGCAAATTGAACTTAAACTGAGGCAAATGCAGGACATCTCGAATCACAAAATCATTCCTAATCTCAACTGAACCCACTTTATCAACTTTCTGAATTGAACCATCAGGGAGCTTAACACGAATGGACAAACACAAATTCCTCACATCTATCAACGATTCTAAATGTGGAGTCATGTGATATGTTGCCCCTGTGTCTACCCTTGCTTAATTCAATCGAATTAAAAGAAGTAAGGGAGTTACCTACGAATCCTGCAAAGTTTGCACTCGCTATTCCTTTTTCTTTGAATGCTTTCAGCACTTCTTGGCACACAACTTGCATCAATTCTGGATCAATGTTGTTCATCTTTCCAACATTGGCTCCCTCTTCATACTCCAATGGCGTCATCAACCCTTCTTGATCATTCACCATATTTCCTGTCATTTTCATTCCTCTCTTGTTTCTGTTTCCTTTGTACCAATCTGCGTACCCAACCACCTCGAAACATTGATCAGATGGATGTCCTTTTATATTGCAGTGATTGCACTTCTTTTCCTCTCCTGACTTCGGCTTCCTGTACCCTTTGTGCTCTTTCTTGGTGGAATTGGATGAACTCCCTTTCTAATTAACCGAATTCACAAAGAATCCAGCTCCATCCACAATCTTGTTGGTGATCTGCTTCTGTGTCTCCACCTGAGCAATAAGATAGAAAGCTCTGTTTACCTGAGGTAAAGGATCCATGGCCAAGATTTGACTCCATATGGCCTCGAATTCCCCATTCAAATTCACGAGGAACTGCATCAGACGTTCTTGATTCTCCAACTTAAGAAAACGCGTGAGGATTCGGCATCCACATCTGTCCATAGATCCACATGTACACTGATCGAGGAACTCCATTCAAGCTTTGAATCTCATCCCAGCATCTCTTGAGTTTGGTGTAGTAAGTCGTGACGCTCAGATCTCCCTGTGTAAGCCTCATCATTTCTTGCCTCACCCGAAAAATCACCGACGCGTTACTTTGATTGTACCTTTCCATGATCTCCACCCAGAGTTCTCTAGCAAAATTCGCATATATGAATGAATTTGCAAGATCAGTGTTCATAGAGTTCAAGATCCATCACCCTACTATCCTATCGCACCTGAGCCACCTCTGCAAATCTCTCGATTCCCCTCCTGGCTTCAGAATCATCCCGTCAACGAATCCCGGCTTCATCTTTACTGCGAGCGCCATCCGAACTTGCTTGCTCCAAGCGATGAAGTTACTTCCATCAAATTGGAAGTTGGTGAGCGAATTTCCAAGTGAATCGGAGTTCGCAAGCATCAGAGGATCCCCCTGCGAAGCTCCGTTAATCTGTGCAATTTGCTGCGCGACGGCTTGTGTTGTCTTCTTCTCCCTCTGTGACATCAAATTTCGAATCACCACCTAAGCTCTGGTACCATAAAGATCCCGAGGATCGCACAACCGAATCTAGTGATGGAAGGTTGAAGACGATGAGAGTGTTTCTTGATTCACAGAAAGTGGAAATGGAGAATGTTCATTTCTTACAACTAACCGAGCCTCACTTCCCCATTTATACTAACATGATGAAGGAGCTAAGCCCAGTAACTACGAGCCCAAACCCACAATCAATTACAAGGCCCAAACCAACTAGCTCAACGAACTCAACAATGTAAAACATAAAATGAATGAAATGCAAAACTCCTCAACCTCATATAGTTCTATAGTTCGGAAACAACACTAGTATAGGTGATTGTATCACCTGAAAAAAAAAAGTATAGGTGATTATATATTCCAACTTTTCTTGGAGAAAACCAATTTAGCAGGAGACATGGCAACTAAAATTCTTGGGCTGTCCTGAACCTGGACCGATTTATTTTAATAGGGCCGGCCCTTATGGAAAAGGAAAATGGGCCAATACTAAGCCCAATAAAATTGTGACAAGATCGAGAGACTCCAAAACTACATGTTCTGTAGTACGCAGTTGTTAAAATAGGAGCTATAGAAAATGAAAAGATGACATTGCTTATATTTAGCATCTACATGGCCATGAAAAGATGGTGCCTCTTCCAAATTCTAAACTACTACTTCATCTTTCCAAGAGATTAATACCGAATATTGGTCATCACTGCAATTTCTTTGCCTAAAAATTAGGTACATAACTCAATGTAATTTTCTGTATAGTCTATAACGTTTTGCCTTTGTCTCAACTTAATAGGTCCTTACCCTTTAAATTTAGTCATTCAAATCCTCAATGTTTAAGTTCTGTCATACAATATCAATTTCAGTTATAGAGTAACCGAGTGAGTTTAATCCAACAAAAATAAAGCTTAAATATATTTTTTTGGTCTCAAATGAGTAATAAATTAAACCTATTAGTATTATAATGTCCATAATTATTAAATGATTGATTAATATATAGGCATCAACACATTAAGCATTATGATTCACCATTAAATAATTTAATGAAATGATAGTAAATATTAATCACTTCAATAATATTGATATTTTTTTAGTCATAGTATAGTTCTTAAATCGACCTGATCAAGATTTCCAAATCTAGATCGAATATTGTATGATTCACTTAAAGGGTTGATCTAACTTTAAATCTCTTATAATGGAGTATAACACCACAATCACTATACTAATTTATACTCCCTCAGTTAATTAAAACTTAACGTTTTACTATTTAGGTACGCTTTTTGAGGTGTTAAAAACTATATAAAATATTAATTTTTTAATATTGTTTTTAAATAATTTCATACTTGTTACTATTAAGTATGAATTTAACAAATGTTAAAAAAATTAATATTTTATACATAGTTTTTATCATTCTAAAAAAGCGTACATGAATAGTAAACGACAAGTTTCAATTAACCGATGGAGTATAATATAAATATCTTCAATAACCCAATTGGTACTCCATAAAACAATTTTGTCATAAAGACGAAATGTTATTATATGCAAGCAATAATTTACCCAAATTTAAACCTAATCTTTCTTTAATGGGGAAATTGTTATTTATGATACACATAATACATGTGATAGTTGATTAATTAATCAATTACAATTTACAACAACTATTGTAAATTGAGATTCAACTATTGTGTATTTAAGGGGAGGGATAGTAAAGAGTAGGGAGTAACCATTGCTAACAAAGAGGGGTGATGGGTGTTGAAGAGAACAAGTGATTGGGTGAGGTGTCGGGGATGGGGGAGGGAGACAATGACGTGCTCTCCACCTTCCTCACCCCCCACGCGCACGCGCTCCTATGCGCACGCACTTTCACGCACCCCCCCTCCCTTATTCATTCAATTCAAATGCATCCATCCAAACAAGCCCTAACCCCAAACACAAACACACAACCCTAATTTCTAAGACCCTCTCTCTCCTCAGTCTTCACCTTCATCTGTCTGATAATTTAGAGAGAGAGAAACTTGACTAGACAGCAGACAATTTAGAGAGAGAGAAACCCCCCTCACACACAAAGGGAATTCCCCCCATACTTAGCAATTCCTCTCTCTCCTCCTCCCCCACTTCAATCCCAACTCCTAAACAAAACACCTCTCTCAGAGATAAGAGAGATCTATCTATCAATTTCAATTCCTAATCGGTATCGAGTTCTGCAAATAGAGTTGTTTTTACAGCTTCATCGGATCCCGACCCTAAAATTCAAGCCTCTTTGATCTATTTCTATATCTTCAATCCTTACTATCTTTGGGAAGCAAAACCCTAGATTTCCTACTTGTACTAGGTTTGACCCTAAATTTAGGAAACCCTCCCCCAATTTGAATTGAAGAAAGCATATATGGCGAATCCATGGTGGACTAGTCAGCAGCAGGTAGGTCTGCACCAGCACCAGCACCAGCACCACCAGCAGCACCACCTCCACAGCCACCACCAATCCGGCATCGAATCCTCGCCGGGTTCCTCCTCCTTGAAGAAGCCAGATCTGGGGATATCCATGAACGTTGAGGCCGCCCTTGGAGGAGGCGGCGACGACGACAGGGACGACCACAGCGACGACCCCAAGGAGGGAGCTATCGAGGTGGCTAACACCTCCTCCGGCCACCGCCGCCCGCGCGGCCGCCCGCCGGGATCCAAGAACAAGCCCAAGCCTCCGATATTCGTCACGCGGGACAACCCCAACGCGCTCCGGAGCCACGTGATGGAGGTGGCGGGCGGCGCTGATGTCGCCGACTGCGTCGCGCAGTTCGCGCGGCGACGCCAGCGCGGCGTCTGCGTCCTCAGCGCCAGCGGCGCCGTCACCAACGTCACGCTCCGCCAGCCCTCCACCGCGCAGCCCTCCTCCGCCATCATGGCCCTCCCGGGCCGCTTCGAGATCCTCTCCCTCACCGGCGCCTTCCTCCCGGGACCAGCCCCACCAGGCTCCGCCGGATTGACCATCTACCTGGCCGGCGGCCAGGGCCAGATCGTCGGCGGCTCCGTCGTGGGCCCGCTCGTGGCCGCCGGGCCCGTCATGGTGATCGCTGCCACATTCTCCAACGCCACCTATGATAGGCTTCCACTCGAGGACAACGAAGACGACACCGCCGCCATCACAGGCGGTGGCCAAGGCCAAGCTCCTGGCGGCGGTGGCGGCTCGTCACCACCGCCCAATTTAGCAAACGGGGGCGGCGGAGGGATGGCGGATCCGACGCAGGGGATCCAGATGTACAACATGCCACAGAATTTGCTGGGGAATGGAGGAGGGCAGATTAGCCACGACGCTTACGGCGGTTGGACGTCTCACGGCGGAGGGCGGCCGTCGTATTGATCGGAGAAGGTATCGAATTGGATGGATCAATCGATCATATATGTTTCTTTGCATAGTACTTATAATATATGAAGCTTAGTGTGGGTTGCAACTTGCAAGGGTTTTATATATATGATGAATGAATAATAATAATAATGTGTAGAGATGTGTATATTTTATGGTGTTTTTTTTAATAAATTTTTTAGGGTTTATGTTTAGATAATATCAATCGATCATATCAACTTTAGTTTTGAACTGATGATGATGGTGATCATGGTATATGGTCAGTTAAGTTTCACTGTGTGTTTGTTTGATTTTAGTAATTAACATTATCCAATCCCTTATCCTCAATCTGGCATTTTCATATATGGTTGGAAATTAATAAATGATGGTTGAGTTTAATTAATTGGAGCTGCAGATTTTTGTTGGATTGAATTAACTAATGTCTTATTGCATATTTATATTTATATGTTTAGGTATATATATATTATTAATTTCAGGGTTCTGAAAACTTTGTATATTTATAATCTCTTCTTTTTTTAATGTTTTGGGCTTTAAAGTGGTCTATTAATTTATGAAAAAATTAATTAAAATACCCCACATTTGAGGTATGATAAAATTATATCCTCAATTTTCAAATGTAATTAAAATATCTCGACCTTTGAGGTAATGGTAACTTTTGAAAGTTTCCGGAAACTTGAATATATGGATGGATCACCATTAATTAATAGATTTTCAAAGGATCCAATTTGAATTAGGTTTATTTATTTTAATTCCTTCTAAATTGATATGTTCATGATCAATTGCATCTTCTCCTCAAATATATATATATATATATATATATATATAGTGATCACACTTGGATTATGATTGCTATTTGCTCATAAATGTATTAGTTTTGGTTTATACATAGGTGACCTTCAAATATCAATAACCATTTCATTTTTTGTGCTAGGCAAAATAATACATTAATATTAATTCGGTTTTTCTATCTTATGCCCTGGCTTAGGACATATGATAAAAGTAAAAAAAAATTTAAATTTTATTTAGTTTAGCTTTTCTTATAATTAGATTTCTAAGATCGATTTTTTTTATAGAAATTTTTTTTTCCGATTTAGGATCTTATCCTATAACTTTAATATTACTCACTCGCATAATGTCTCTTCCAAAAGCAATCGAAACCACTACCGAAGGTAACTTTGGCCTACAATTAACTTTTGACATTAATTAGGTTGCTTCAATATTTGATCATTACATACATTTTCATTACATCAATAAGGACTATTATATACACGTACACAATTCTCATCGTCATTAATTTCTAATACAGTATTAATTTCTAAAAATATGAGAATTAATGTAGGTTTAGAAACATATTGGAAAGTTAAAGTTTTATTAGCTTATAATACTAGCTAATAAGATATGACATGTCCATACTATAACTAATAGGTCGATGACGAGTTCGAATTCTTTTTTTTTTTCTATTGTAATGACGTAAGTGACTATCTACGAAGTAAAAAGAGAAACACATTCGAAAACTAAATTGAAACTCAGGTAAGTAATTTGTGATCAAAATGATCTCACAACAACAATACATTAATATTCAGGTGCTCTCTTTGTACAATTTAATTTTGTTATTGAATTGGTGATCATAAAATATAACTCTCATATTGGGTGCGGTTTTAATTAGTAATATGATCCGGTAGATTGGTAAAATAACCCTATAAGTGCACATGTGGTTATTTGTATATGAATATACGAGTATACACGTGCTATAAGATGTTTGTTTTTATTATTTATATATAGACACCAATATTGTATATATTAAAAAAAAGTTGTGTAAATTAATACTATATATAGAAAGGGAAAAAAAATTAATACAGGCGAGAATTTAGAGTTGTCAACTACGGTTGTACCACCACTCAAGAGCGTCTCTACAAACGAGAGTTTGAAGCTCTAAATCAAAACTCTAAGACGCCGAGCCGGACTCCAAGGTCATATGGGTGAGTCGATTAATTAGCCGCTTTGTTCGCCTCCCTGAAAATGTGGGACACGATTGGAGAGCATCCGAAATAAGGATCTCAATCTCCAAGGAGTCGACCAAACATCATTAATCGCATTCACGATCGCTATGCAATCTCCTTCCACTGCAACTCTTTGAATCCCCATCCTCCGAGCTTCCAGCAACCCAAATAATCTATTGTTTGTAAATTCTGGTTTTCAGCTCATCTATTCTCGATCTCCCAAGGAGTAGACCAAATGTGTGTTTTTTTTTAATATGGCTACCAGCTCATCTATTGTTTGTAAATTCTGGTTTTCAAATATAATCTTGTTCCTTTTAGTCCAAATGCAGCACCAAGAAAAAGTCAAAGTAGCTTTTTGTTCAGGGTTTAGATGTCAAAATATCTCGTTGGTAATGGTCTTTTTACTTTGATTACTTTTTTCAGCATTTGCTTTTTGTTGTTCAATATCTCTATCCAGAGATTCAATGATTCTAAATGTTGTGGGGCACTCAATAAGGAGATGGATAACATCTTCATCCCTAGTGTTACAGAAGATACAATCCATGGGTGTGTGTATTCCTTTATTTCGTAGTCTAGCTTTAGTAGGTAAACCGTCCAATCCCATTTTCCATAGGAAATTTCTCGCATTTGGTGGACAATCAATTTTCCATATTTCTGGAAATAACTCTATCTCATTGTCATTGGAATTCGTGATTAATTTTAAAGCGCTAGATGTTGAGAATTATCCATCGAGGCTAGGTTTCCAATAAAGTCTATCGTCAATCTCCTATGAAGGAAGGGGGATACTTGTAATTATCTCAACAAGGTCGGTGGGTAGGATTTCCCGCATCTTTTCTTCATTCCATGTCTTATTTGGAGGATAGAGTTTTCAACTATTTCTTGTTCGATCATCAATTTGATGGATTAGACTGTGATCCTTAAGTTTTCTATCATCATTTATCCATTTGTCGTTCAAAAATTTTAATGTCTTTCCATTTCCAATTTGTCAGATGAGCCCAACGCAGAACTCATCCTTTAGCTCAATCAACTTGGCCCATTTCCAAGATAAATTTTTCTTCCTTTTATAATCCCAAATCTGGTCTTCTTTTAAGTATTTTTCTCGAATTATTCTGACCCATTGGTTGTGGGGTTCCACCACGATTTCCCATAAAAGTTTCATTTGTAGGGCTTTATTCATATCTTTTGTTTTACTAATTCTCAAGCCTCTTTGTATCTTTGGTTTACATATTTTGTCCCAACCTAGTAATGGTTTACTAATTTTGGTCCTTGTTCCATAAGAAACATCTATTTATTCTGTCTAATTCGTTGTGCACACTTGTCGGAAGCATAAAGTTTTGCATGACGTAGTTGGGTTTAGCTAGCTAGCTAAAAGGTTCACTTTTATAAGAACTGCCCTTCCTTGTTGGGAGAGGGAGTTCGCTTTCCATTTTGTAAGTTGCATTTTTGTTTTTCCAATAACATCTTCAAAAGTTTCTTTGTTGACTCTACTGTTTATTATGGGGCATCTTAGATATTTGTCAATGCTACTTGGTTCATTATAAGAAGGGTGCTCTGGATTTGGAGTTTTTGGTTTGCGGAAACCCCCTTAATTACTTGGAAAGCTGATTTGTTGAAATTTACTTTTTGTCCCGAGATTGACAATATTCGTCAATTATATATCTTTTTCACCTTCGCGCATGATTCCTGAGATGCCTTAGCAAAGATCATGATATCATTTGCAAAGGATATGAATGGAATCCTCCCTCTTCTAACTTTAAGGGCTCGTTTGATTTAAATTTTAGAAATGTAAAGGTAAAGGAAATGAATGTAGTCCATTTATAGTTTAAAATACATTCTTAAAAATTTTAGTCATTACCCTCTCCTTTCAATTTTTCATACAAAATTGATTTTGTTCCTCCTTACTTCAATTACTCATTTGAACAAGGGGTAATCATATCCCCTATACTACTCTAATCATTACCCCTCCTATCTTATTTTTCACACAAAAATAACATTCTTCTCTTATCTAGATATATTTTAATATACAAAATTTGTTTCCATTCTATTTACCTTGCATGCTTATACTAAACGAGTTGTAGATATATATAATGTCCTTGATGAGATGACTCAATAGTCAATGGTAAGGAGTGAGGGATCGGGAGTAATGGGAGGTCCCGGGTTATATTAGATTCCTGACTCCGCTCTTTCTCTTGGGTGAAAAAATCAAGGTTCACCTTGCTTCTTACTATTGAGTCTAGTCGGTCGACACAAGCCGATTTACCTAGAGAGCAACGTACTTCAGCTCCGATCCTGATCAATTGGAGTAGAGATGACCAACTCTCCCTTCATTGTCGACATTAAGCTCAGACTAGCGACGTGCTTCCTCAAACTTAATCGACTCATCTTGTTTAGACATTTGAAGGGTCACATTAGCGCTCCCCACTCAACTTAGTTAAAGCTCTCTAACTTTGTTTATCGAGCATATATAAACCAATAAATTAATGTCCATTCTCGTAAACTATGTATTGTCGATTCGGCCCTCTACCTAGCTAGCTAGATTCAATGCTCTATTAATTCGGGTACCTGTCTATTATCAGTTGGAATTCAAGAAAACTCCATGAATGGAACTCGAAGGTTGCAGAGAAAGAGGGAAGCGAAAGGAGGAAGAAGGAAATTTGTTATTCCAACTGATTTTTTGTTACACTGTACAACGAGGAAAAAGCTATTTATACAATCCAAAGCAAAAGGAAGCGTTTTGACTAATCTAGACCAACCGGGTTCAATATCTAAACAAAGCCGGGTTCAACATCCCTCAAGCTTGGAATCACATTCCGAGCTTGGACAATATGTAAGAATGCTGTGGTGATGGAATAATTTTGGTCAAGATATTCGCTAGCTGTTCCTTTGTAGGAACATGAACCAACTGTAAAATACCGTCAAGGACGCGTTCTCGTGTGAAGTGACAATCGATGTCAATATACTTCGTTCTCTCGTGAAATACGGGATTCTTCGCAATGTGCATAGCTGATGTATTGTCACAAAACAGTGTGGCTGGAGTGAGATTGGAAACACCCAGTTCTCGAAGGAGGCGAACCAGCCAAACAAGCTCTGCAGATGCAAGAGCCATTGCTATGTATTCTGCCTCTGCAGAACTCCTGGAAAATGTGGATTGCTTCTTCGATTTCCATGTGATTGGGGAGCCTCCAAGTGTGACAAGATACCCTGTAACTGAACGTCTTGAGGTCGGACAATCGGCCCAGTCTGAATCAGAAAAGGCATAGAGAACTAGATCTGATTTACCATGTATGATAATTACTTTATCAATCGATCCATGAACATAACGAATTGTGTGAAGAAGGGCCTAGAGATGTGGCTCACAAGGTACAGACATAAATTGGCTCAGGAATTGAACAGTGAATCACAAATTCGGACGGGTGTTCGTGAGAAAATTTAATTTCCCAACCAAACTTCTGTAGAATTCTGGATTAGGCAGGCAAACACC
Organism: Persicaria maculosa; assembly: GCA_963922045.1. NCBI lineage: Eukaryota > Viridiplantae > Streptophyta > Magnoliopsida > Caryophyllales > Polygonaceae > Persicaria > Persicaria maculosa. Next base: position 7,026,545 of record OY998255.1, on the reverse strand, counting down.
TTGATTAGCAATCAATATGGTGTTAAGAGGAAGAGGAGTGAGAGGAACCTTGATATCAGGAGAAAATTGAATCCCACTTTCGGACACAATCTCCTTAGCAAACTTGCGTTGAGACATTAGAACAGCATTGTCCAGGTAGGTGATCTCAATTCCTAAAAAAAAAATTCAAGTGCCCAAGATCCTTGATACTGAATAATTGATGAAGATGAGCCTTGAGATCAGTGATAGCTTGATGATCCGAGCCAGTGAGGATAATATCATCCACATAAACCGCAACAATCACAGATCCTGAGGAAGATGACTTGAGAAAGAGTGAATAATCGTTCTTTGACTGCAAAAACCCTTGCTGCAAGAGGGTAGCAGTGAGCTTAGCAAACCACTGTCGAGATGCCTGCTTCAAACCATAAAGGGACTTGACCAATCTGCAAACCTTGTTGGTGGGATTGGGAATACCTTGTGGCACTTGCATATAAACCTCTTCATTTAAATCCTCATGTAAAAATGTGTTATTGATGTCTAATTAATATAAAGGCCATTTCTGAGACAATGCAACTAAAATAATGCACCTTACAGTGGACATTTTGATCACAGGAGAAAAAGGTGTCAGCATAATCAACCCCCTCAACCTGTGTATAACCACGAGCCACTAGACGAGCTTTGTATCGCTCCACTGATCCATCAGACTTGAGTTTAATCTTGTAAACCCATTTACAAGTGATAGGATATTTCCCTGCATGCAAATCAACTAAGATCCAGGTGTTGTTAACAGTTAGAGGTTGTATCTCCTTATTCATTGCATCAACCCATTTTGGATCCTTAGAGGCTTGTTTGAAGGTTCTGGGTTCAATGAGGGATGGGGAGGGAGAAACAAATGTGGAGGCTAAAGGGTAAGCAACACAAAACTTGTGTAAAACATCAAGATCCCCCACTGTATTACATACAAAATCTTTAAGATCGGATGGGGCAACATGAGGACGAGTGCTTCTTCTCAAAGGAGGATCAATGTGAGGGACAAATAAGGGGTGATTTGATGAGTAAGGAGGAGCATCTGCTGGTTGATGGGCTTGAATAATTGTGTGAGACTCAATGTCCTGAGCAACCAGAATGAGAGTTGGAGCATTGTCATGTGATATGGTTTTGAAAGGAAAAATGGTTTCATGAAAAACAACATCTCTAGAGGAGATTATTTGTCGACTGGGATGTGCAGAAATTTGTATGCCTTCTTTCCAAGGGGATATCCAAGAAATATGCAAGGTTCAGCTCTGGGTTGGAGCTTGACTTGATGTGGTTTAGGTTTGGTAACAAAGCACAAGCAACCAAAGGTACGCAAGTGGCTGTATGAAGGTGGTTTGGAGAAAATAAGCTCAAATGGTGACTTGTGTTTAAGGGAATGCAAAGGTAAATGTTTGATGATGTAGGTAGCTGTTAGAATGCATTCATCCCAGTAGAAAATAGGTAAATTTGATTGAAACAATAAGGCTCGGGCAGTCTCAAGAAGATGTTTGTGTTTTCTTTCAACAATGCCATTTTGTTGTGGAGTATAGACACAACTGGATTGGTGATTAATACCCTTGGAAGAATAAAAAGAAATGGAATTAGAACCTGAGAACTCAGGAGCATTATCAGACCTAATGTTCTGCACTTTGGTGGTGAACTGTGTCTCAACAAACAACACAAAGGACTTGAGGACAGCAACAACATCACTCTTGGATGATAACAAGCGAGTCCATGTGAGTCTAGAATAGTAATCAACAATGGTCAAGAAGTATTTGTAGCCATTTTATGTAGGAGAGTGATATGGACCCCATGTATCAATGTGAATCAAGTGAAAATGAGAGGTACTTTTGTGATCACTTAAGGGAAAAGGTTGTCTTTGCTGGCTAGCTTGAGGGCAAATATGACAAACACCATCAATTTTATTCAAAGCACAATTACCAGTAGATGGAATGTGTTTCAACATGTCAAAAGGCAAATGCCCCAATCTACAATGCCATAAAACTGAATCTGAATTGACAGAATGTAGAGATGCAGAAAAGGTGGATGAAATGTCATTAGTGGAAGCTGTATTCTGGGAATGACAGTCCAAGATGTAAAGACCTCTTGAAAGTTTACCAAGCACTTGTGTTGTCCTCGTTGAAGGGGCCTAAAGGAAACATGAAGTTGGTGTAAAAACATCATTCATACAAAGGTCTGATGACAATTTGTGTATAGAAATCAAATTGAACTGAAAATCAGAAATATGAAGGACATTGTCCAATCTGATTGAAGGGGTAACCTGGACAGTACCTTTGTGTTTGATGGGTATTTGGGAGCCATTTGGAATGGTCATATATTGTGGAGTTGACAAGGGAGTGTATGTACAAAATGATGATAAATTGGGACAAATGTGATCGGTTGCCCCACTATCTATGATCCAAAATGAATTGATATTATGAGTAAGAAGACACAAATTGTTACCTGCCAACAATGCACTTGCAAAAACAGATGGTGAAGATGCATGAGAACCTGGAGATCCTAGAGAGTACTAACTGAGTAAGCCCGTCAATTGAGTGTATTGCTCGGATGTCAGTGTTGAAGGGGAATCAGAAGCAATAGCAGCAACTTTCCTCTCAGCAAAATGTAGAGGATTAGCCTGCAGCTTGTAGCACTTGGCAATTGTGTGACCAGGTATCTTGCAATGGTCACAAAATTCACCAGAAAGCTTGTAACAGCGAGAGATGGAATGGATGGTCATCTTGCAATGCTCACAAAAGTATTGAGGACGACCTCTACCCCTACCATTAGTGGAAGAAGAACCAGGAGAAGATGACGATCTAGGAGTAGGAGATCCACGACCCCTATCTCGTCTAAAAGCAGCAAAAGAAGCAACATCTGAAGGCGAAGATGCACCAAGAGAACTTGTGATCTCACACTGCTTTTCTTCTTGGGTAACAATCTTGAAAATCTCATCAATATCAGGAAATGGTCTCATCATCAACACATTTCCTCTAACCGAACTGAAAGAATCATTAAGGCACATGAGGAATTGCATAGTTTGCTGATTCTCAAGAATTTTGGTCAACACACCACCAGATCCAGCATCACAATTACAGATTGGGATTTCAAAGAAGAAGAACGTATTCATCCCACAATGTTTTCATCTTAGTAAAGAAAGCAGTGACAGATAAAGAACCTTGAGAACGTATTCATACCGTTTGTTGAGGAGACGCCAGATCTCTTTCGCAGTTGAGCAATAGATGACTTTCTCGGCAATATCTTTGCCGACTAAATGTAAAAGCCAGGAAATCACCATTCTGTTGCACCTTTCCCATTGTGCAACCATCCTCGGAGGCGAATCAGGACGTGCGCAGGCGCCGGTGATAAAACCAAGCTTGTTCTTCGCAAGCAAGGATACTTCAACCGATCGTTTCTAGTGATTATAGGTGCCTTCGCTTAGAAGACAAGTAGAAAGAATGTAATTCGGATGATCAGAGTGGTGCAGATACAGCTCCCTGTTCGGATCGATCACTTTGGACTCCAATTGCTGATTCAACTGTTGATCCATTGAAACTGAACGGAAATGGAACTCAAACAAAACGAAAATGAAAATTGGAAAATGAAATTGACTAGCCTGATACCATGAATTCAAGAAAACTCCATGAATGGAGCACGGAGGTTGCAGAGAAAGAGGGAAGTGAAAGGAGGAAGAAGGAAATTTGTTATTCCAACTGATTTTTTGTTACACTGTACAACGAGGCAAAAGCTATTTATACAATCCAAAGCAAAACGAAGCGTTTCGACTAATCTAGACCAACCGGGTTCAATATCTAAACAAAACCGGGTTCAACACTGTCCTTGGGAAATAGAACTTCTAATGGGAGATATTAAATGGATAATCAACTCATTTCAGAGAATATCTTTTTCTCACGTGCCTCGGGAAGGTAACAGAGTGGTTGATAAGGTCGCACACCTTAGCCACTCTTACTCCAGGATTGCACTTGAATCAAACAAAGATCTCATTTATCTCATCCGATTGGATGCTATCGACTAGGTGTTGCCAGCCGAAATCTTACTCTATCAAAAAAAATGCTCTATATATGTCACTTCTTCATCAAAAGGACACGCCTTCAGGGTCGGACCTAAGATTTGAAATGACCGATGCGAAATAGAAAAATATTGCCCTCAACTAATATTTTTGTAGGGAAAAAAAATCTTATAATTTCTTATAATTTATTTTATTTAATTTTAGCTATTTTTTTATAAAGAACCCCAAAATGGATGGTTTAAATTAAAAAAAAAAGTGTAATTTTGGATAATAATTCTCTTAGAATGGGTTAATGTTTATGTTGAAAATATTGAATGAAGTTCCTAAGTCCTAACCAATAAACTATAGAATGATTTTAGTGAATCTTATTAACAAAAGAAAATTTCATATAGCCAAAAGTTAAAATATTTGAACCCATTTTAGATTTAGGTCCGAGAAAGAGGCCAATTTGTGTGTGGTGGTCGGAGTGGGTGGGTTTGGGTGCGGCGGTTGCAAGAAGAAGAGGAGGGATGGGCTGCGAGGAAAAGGTGCTCGGATCTGGGCGTGGGGATGCCGGCGACGGTGTGCAGGAGGGCCTGTGGTGGCCGGTGAGCAGGCAGGACGAGAGGAGAGAGCAAGAGGAGGGAGAACTGGCAATGGCAGCTGAGTGTTTAGTCGAAGTCGAAGAAGAGAGAAGAGGGATGCGGTTGGGTCTGGCCGACAGGGACACCGGATCTAGGCTCGGTGGTGGTCGGCGGTGGTCAGAGGAGCAGGCGGGGGAGGGATCGGAAAAAAAAAATTAGGGTTGATTTTGATAAAATCCTAGAGGCTCAGATACCATTTCAGAGTGAATAATCCCCGTAGGAGTTGCCTTCGCTATCATTAGAATATATATAGAAGTACAAGATAGTTAACCCTAATTATAATTGATAATTGAGCCTATACATATAATCTATCTAACAGACCTCCCCTCGGGTCTGGTTTTACACACATCCTATCGTGCCAAAGCATCAAGAGGCCTGGGGAAGAACTCCAAGTCTCCAACTCCAAGGTGGACTGACAAGCTTTCGTGTCCCTGCCTACTCACCCTACCTAACCAAGCACTTGATGAGCTTTGTGTCTCATCCCTCATGCACACCGCATAGTGGAATTGTGCTTCCCTTGCTTACTCGACTTTTGGTGCATATATATCGCTTGGAGGTTTAAACGAAAGCAGAGTTTTGTTGATTCAGCAAGATCAATTGAATTCACTCATAAGAACACTCAGATGCAAAGAAAAAGGAATAAGCAGATCTCACAGAAATTCAGAAAACTTTCATTGCTTTGTAAGATGAATTACAAGAGTAAAGGATCTCCTATTTATACTACTAGAAGCAAGGCTCAAGGGTAACTTATTACACAAGTCATAAGACCTTATTTTTGGTTACCCACTGCTCACACACTTGAGCCAACTGACCCGCTGTAGGACACCAGCAAGGGAGCTCAAGTTGCCTCAACACTCCCCCTCAAGTTAGGAGTGCTAAACCATTTCACAACTCCTAACTTGGATAGCAGTTTCCCACTCTGGTAAGAGCTTAGGATTTTAGTGAATACATCTGCAGGTTGCTGTGTAGTTGAGAGATGGCCTAGTACAACTTCTTGATTTATCAGTTTGTCTCGGACCAAGTGACAGTCACCCTCAATGTGCTTGGTCCTTTCGTGGAACACAGAATTCTTAGCTATATGTAGTGCAGATTGATTGTCACACATCAATTGCACTGGTTTCATCTTCACATTTAGATCAGTCAAGAGCTTTACAAGCCAAGTGATTTCACAGCAAGTCATGGCCATTGCTCTATACTCGGACTCAGCAGAAGACATGGCTACATATGTCTGCTTCTTTGATCTCCATGAAATCAATGAGTTGCCCAACAATATACAGAATCCAGTTAGAGACTTCCTTGTCATAGGGCAGCTCTGCCAGTCAGCATCACAATATGCCTTAAGTTGTAACTCAGAGTGCTTAGATAGCAGAAGCCCTTGTCCTGGAGTACCCTTTAGATACCTTAGAACATGTTTTGCAGCTCTCCAATGTTCATCAGTGGGAGAGTGCATGAACTGGCTTAGAACTTGTACATAGTAACATATATCAGGTCGGGTGATTGTCAAGTAAATCAACCTTCCTACTAGTCTCCTGTAAGCACCAGCATCCACCATCTCTCTACTGCCTTCCAAGGTGAGCTTTTCCTTGGGATCAAATGGTGTCTTGGCTGGCTTAGATTCCATCATCCTGGTTTCCTTTAGCATCTCCATGACATACTTCCTTTGGTTTAGGAAATAGCCCTCAGAAGTTCTGTCCACCTCAATGCCTAGGAAATACTTAAGCTCTCCTAGATCCTTCATCTGGAAGTGATGTTTGAGATGAGCTTTCAGATTTTCAATCTCCTTTTCATCATCTCCAGTGATGATCATGTCATCAACATACACAAGGAGAGCTATGAATGACTTATCTGTCTTCCTTGTGAACAATGAATAATCTGCTTTGGACTGTACAAACCCTGCATCAACAACAGCTTCAGAAAACTTTGCAAACCACTGTCTTGGAGCTTGCTTGAGTCCATACAGTGATTTCTTCAATTTGCACACAAGCTTGCCATCTTTGCACTCTCTCAAAATCTCCCCCTGAGGGCAAAGTTGCCTGTGCTCTCTATACTGATGGAGGAAAGAGTAAGCTGGAGGGAGTTCCATGTACACCTCTTCCTCTAGATCACCATGCAGGAATGCATTTGTCACATCCATTTGACTAACTGACCACCCATTAATAGCAGCCACAGATAACACAGTCCTTACAGAAATCATCTTTGCAACAGGTGCAAAAGTCTCTCCATAGTCAATCCCTTCTATTTGAGAGAAACCTCGTGCCACAAGTCGAGCTTTATGCCTGTCTAGACTGCCATCTGATCTGAACTTTAGCTTGAACAACCACTTGCAAGAGACAACAACGTGGTTAGCAGAGCGAGGGATCACATCCCAAGTGTGAGTGGCTTCAAGAGCATTGAGCTCCATCACCATGGCATCACACCATTTCTCATTGGTAATGGCCTCAGCAACAGAGTTAGGTTCAGATAGATCAGCTAAGTTACACATAAGCTTGTGATATGAAGGGGAACAAATAGAAGAAGATAAGGAGCAAAGGAAGGGATAGGGAGAGGACTTACCACCATGATGTGCAGTGACAGTAGTGATAGGAGAACTTGAGCTTGTGCACACATAATCTTGCTGCCAGGAGGGTGGTTTAATAGATCGAGTGGTCCTCCTGAGAGGTGGAGGATCAACTGGAATAAAGGGAACTGGATCAAATTCTGGTGGGACAGGTGATGGTGAATAATCCATATGAGAGATGGGAGAAAGTTGATCAGGGTTCAAAGATGGAGATGGTGTGTGTTGGAGCTCAACTTGATGAAAGATGGGAAAAACATCATCACTCACAGGAGGTGGGGATGATTACACAGTAGGAGGCTTTTGTGGTGAGGGAGAGGTGTATTCAGAGGAGAAAGGAAATACATCCTCTAGAAAGTGCACATCTCTGCTGATAATCACCTTCTTGGTGACAAGATTGTAAGCTTTGTAACCCTTGAAGCCAAAGGGATATCCTAGAAACACACAGGGATCAGCCCTGGGGTCAAATTTCTTCCTTTGAGCAGCCAAAGTGGACACAAGACACAAACAACCAAACACTCTCAGTTTTGAGTAGTCAGGTGAGCAGGAGAAAAGCGTTTCATAGGGTGTTTTGTGTTTAAGAAGGGCTACAGGAAGACGGTTAATCAAGTAGGTAGCTGTGAGAACACAGTCACCCCAAAACCTCTTAGGCAAAGATGCCTGATATCTCAAGGCTCTAGCCATCTCAAGGATGTGTCTGTGTTTTCTCTCCACCCTGCCATTTTGCTGAGGAGAAGCAGTACATGAACTTTCATGTATAATTCCTTTTGAGCAAAGAAAGGAACTGAGATCAGAGTTGAAAAACTCTGTCCCTTGATCACTTCTAAGTGTTTTGACACTTGTCCCAAACTGAGTTCGAATGAGACTTATGAAGTCCTTTAAAACTTGAGGTGTCTCAGATTTGTGTTTAAGTAAGAATGCCCATACCCCACGACTGTGATCATCAACCACAGTTAAAAAATACTGATGTCCACCATAAGTAGGTGTGTCAAAAGGACCCCATAGATCACAATGTATCAGTTCAAAGTTGTTATCAGCTAGAGATGTGCTAGATTGAAAAGAGGGTCTAACTTGCTTAGCAATGGGACAAACAACACAAGAGAAATCCTTTTCATTAACAGAATCAGAGATCACATTTGGAATATGAAGTAATTTGTCTTTAGAGGGATGGCCCAATCTAAAATGCCAGAGAGCATTAAGATTTTTATTACACTGATAATGAGGGAAAAACATAGGTAAAGTAGGTGTGGCATTACAAATTCTTGTGAGATAGTTATCTGGTAAGGTGGCTTGAATCTCAGAAGCTGGCAGCAAGTAGTACAGCCTTTCATGCTCCTTACCAACTGCCATCACTGTCATCTTTGCTGGGTCCTGTATCACACACAGATTGTCAAAGAAATGCACATGACAGTGTAGATCTTTAATGAGAAAGCTTAAGGAAAGCAAGTTGAATTTAAAACTTGAAACAAGCAAGACATTTTTTAGAGTTAGAGACTTGGATAGGGTAACAGATCCAGTGTGTGTGATCATGTCTTTTTTACCATTTGGAAGATGGACATCTAAAGGTTTGGAAATAGGTAATAGAAAATCAAGCAGGGATCTATCACAGGCCATGTGGTCCGTAGCTCCACTATCTATCACCCATACCTTTGAATACTGAGACACATTACAACTTAAAATGGTACCTGCCATGTTTGATTCAGACCTTTGATGCTCCATCAAACTCATGAGAGAGCTCATCAACTTCTGACTTTCCTCAGACATATTCTGAAACAGCTTGTATGTATTTTCAGATCCATCTCCTGCAGATTTGTTGGTGATGTTGGCTAATGGCTCCTTCGAGTACCTCTTCTTCTGTTCAGGAGCAGATCTAGGAGCCTGAGGCTTGATCTTGCTCTTAGAGTGCCACTCAGGATAGCCTACCAGCTCCCAGCGCCTTTCTACAGGATGATTGCCATTGCAATGCTCACATCGCTTCTTGTAGCCACCAGATTTCTCACTAGACCTCTCAGATCTGTCAGGTTTCTCAGGGCCTTTCTTAGATGTAAAAGCAGTGGAATCCACTCTAGAATCAACCTGCTTCATACGTGAGCTAAGCTCATCTTGAACTAGAAGAGAGTGAGCATAACTCACATTTGGAAGATGAGTGGAAAGCAGAAATTGGCGACGAGCAGCAACAAACTTCTCACTCAGTCCCATAAGAAACTGCATAAGCTTGCTCTCATTCTCAGATGCTTCAATCTGAGAGTTCAAATTGCACTCACACTTTCCACAAGTGCAGCGCACAAGAAGAGTAAGACCAGATAGCTGCTGCCAATAGCCTTTGAGCTTTGTGAAGTAATCGGAGACGCTAGCATCTCCCTGAGCACAGTTTTGGATCTCCTTCTTGATCTGAAACATGAGAGGACTGTTTCTCTGCCCATAGCTTTCAGCTAGATCATCCCACATCTCTTTTGATGTGTCGTACTCATCTAACGTAGCATAGATTTCTTTCGATACAGTGTTCAACAACCATGAGCAAACCATATCATTACATCTATGCCACTGATTTGAATTTTCAGGTGTTTCAACCACAGATCCATCAATTAGCCCCAGTTTATTCTTCACAGAGAGTGCTTTTGATACAGATTTCCTCCAACGTCGGTAATTCTCTCCAGTGAGTTGAATTGTTGAGAGGATCATACCTGAGTTATCCGATGGATGGATAAAAAGAGGATTATGCAAATCTATAGCTGTGATGTATTCGCGACGACGCTCATGGACATTCTCTGGTGTACCAGACATTGCGATCTTCAATTTCAGCTAGAGATGCAGGAGAAGAGGAGAACACGAAGAGGAGAGAAACAACAGCTCGAATAGAGATCGATCTGTTGAATCCAAACAGAAAAACACTTGATCTGCGAATCAATGCTCTGATACCATGTTGATTCAGCAAGATCAATTGAATTCACTCATAAGAACACTCAGATGCAAAGAAAAAGGAATAAGCAGATCTCACAGAAATTCAGAAAACTTTCATTGCTTTGTAAGATGAATTACAAGAGTAAAGGATCTCCTATTTATACTACTAGAAGCAAGGCTCAAGGGTAGCTTATTACACAAGTCATAAGACCTTATTTTCGGTTACCCACTGCTCACACACTTGAGCCAACTGACCCGCTGTAGGACACCAGCAAGGGAGCTCAAGTTGCCTCAACAAGTTTAATTAACCCATTGTGATAATGTTTGTCACATATTAACACATCTCCAAGAAGTCAACCTCGTCATCGACGAGCCTAGATTAGGCTCGTCGATGGCTAAAGCAACCCTGTTGGAGTAGGGATGACCAACTCCCTTTTCATATCATCAAACCCAAGACTAAATTTAATTGGATCGGCTGAGTTATCAAACGCATTAGCGTGTACTATCTCCATACAACTCAAATAAAACTCTTAGTGTTTGACAATGCATGTAAATTTTAGTATATATATATATATATATATATATATATATTTGGAGTGAAAGTTATACTCATTTTTTTTAACAAAAGATGAACAAAATTAAGAATATTTTTTTTGAGGAAGTAATTATATTACCTTCTATTAGAAATATACGAAGTATGTAATTAATTTGAGAATCTTTTCCTTGAACTATCAATTTCACTTTATTAATTAGGGTAAACCGCTTTTCAAAAGGGTCGTGATGATATCGAATATAATAGATCAAGCATTGAAATTTAAGTAATCAGGAGAACTGAAACTTTATTATTTGAAAGCCATAAAATAGGGGCAAAAGCAAGCAAATATTTTAAAGAAAATTGTTTAAAATAGCCAAATCTTCGGGTTTGTTGGACTCATTAGCTTGAACTATAATAAATGTAAAAAAAATAGCCTCAAGTATCTATATATAACTTTAAATCAGAAGACTTATGTTGACGTGTGAGCTTGTCCTTGATTTTAGCTGATTCAACTAATCGTCTTTTTCCTACTCTTTTATTTTTTTTCCTTCTCTCTTATCTTTCCTTCCTTCAACTAATCATTTTTTCTTTTTTCCTCTTTTTATTTTTTGGAATTGATTTTTATCTTTGAAATAACAATTGGGTTTATTTCAAAATATTAAATTAATATTAACCTACAATGGAGTTCATCTTGATTGAGCTTATTTGTATAATTTTATTAACCTACAATAGAGTTTATCTATATATCTATATATCTATCTATATATAACTTTAAATCAGAAGACTTATGCTGATGTGTCAGCTTGCCCTTGATTTTAGTTGATTCAACTAATCGTCTTTTTCCTACTCTTTTATTTTTTTTCCTTCTCTCTTATCTTTCCTTTCTTCAACTAATCATTTTTTCTTTTTTCCTCTTTTTATTTTTTGGAATTGATTTTTATCTTTGAAATAACAATCTATATATCTATATATAACTTTAAAAGAGAAGACTTTGCTGAGGTGTCTTACTCTCCTTCACTTTAGCTAATTCAACCAATTTATTTTATTCTACTTCTTTTTTTCCCCAACCCTCCTTTCCCTTCCTAAGTTTCATTTTCCAATAATCAAATCGGCCTAGGGTTCCAATTTTCACGGTCACTTCCTCCGAACATCTCCTGGCTTCTCACGCTTCGGTGCTTCGCCACTGCGCGCCCACCCTCGCCTTCCTCCCCGACATCTCCTGGCTTCTCACGCTTCGGTGCTTCGCCACTGCGCGCCCACCCTCGCCGCTTCATCCCCGCCCACCCTCGCCTTCCTCCCCGCCCACCGTCGTCTCCCTCGATTCTCGTATCTATTCTCAATTGATTCATCATGTAGAAGAAATGCTCCTCCTTCGGTTGCTCTCAATTGCTTCACCCTGTAAAAGAAAGCTCTCAATCGCTCCCGCAACATAGATAGAGAGAATTACAGAGCAAGATCGAGAAGGCGCCTTCAACTTGCCTCCATGAAGATAAAGAAGGCGTCCCTCCCTCCCACCGCTCTCCGCGAGATCTCCTTGCTCCGTATGTTATCTCGTGATCCTCCTATTATTAGTTACGTTCTTCAACTCTCATATCTGATTCTCAATTTCTACTTGCTTTGAATCTCTGGCCTTCAAAATCGAACGGTTACTTAACTCGATTTTTTTTTATTTACGGGATTGCAATTTATTGAATTTTGAATCTTCTTGACCTACAAACCCTAAAATTTGTGCTTACATTGATGGATGTTAAAACAGGACAAAGAGGGAAATACCGTCCTCTACTTGGTGTTCGAGTACATGGAACCCGATCCAAGGAAATTCATTCGAAGTTTTGGTAAAACTGGGGATTCCATTCCATCTTCAACCATTAAGGTTTTTGCCCCAAATTTCAAACCCTTATTTCATTGCTATTGTTGGGATATGTTGTGTGGTTGATACCCATGCCTCTTTCTGTTTTGTTCTTTTTGACATTATATTTCATAATGCTTGCTTAATGAAAATCCTTAATGAATTGACTAGGTTGAACAGTGAAGATATAATATTCAAGTTATCTCTAGGATGTTGATAACTGATGGTTGCAATTGTCTTTTGTTTCTTCAATTTAGCATTACTGTAAACCTTCTTACTGCGATAAAAATCTCTTTCTTTTTGTTTCTTTTCCTAGGGTTAAAAACATAAGATATTGCTCTCTGAGATTTTTATGTTTATATTTCATAATTCTCTGGATTCTTTCTCTCACATTTGAAAATAATTCAATTGTTACTTTGGATTCGTTTATCCTTTTTATATACATTTTCATCCCTTCATATAACCAAACTATTTTTTTTCCCCAGGAATCCTATGGACGAAGTCTAGCATAACGACAACATCCATTCATGTATTTAGTTTTATATTCGTTAATGTATTTCACCATTTGTATTTTTTTCATTATTATTTTTGTTCATCCTTATAGTAGATATTTTATATTTTTTTCTCGCGCACGCGCCATGGCGCGGGGACTGCACTAGTTTACTATATTGCAGAAAATAGTCTCAAGATACATTCAAATTCAAATAATTACCTTCAAATTCAAATTAATTAAAAAAAGTCCTTAAGTTGCCTTCAATTCAAATTAATTGTAAAACCTCTCCAAAAACAATTTTCATTTTAGAAAAATCATCACCTCTATATAAAAAAATATTACACTTAATTGTTATCTAAATTCATAGTTGAATTAATTATAAAAACTATCTCAAAATGTATAAATATAAAATAGATTTATTATTTTAAAAATTAATTAGATTGTTTATGTATCATGAAAAGTCAATAAATACTTAAGCTTTTACTCACAATTGATCCAATAAACAATTTAGGGTGATCTTTTGAGCAAAACTAGCACAAAAAAAGCAGTTAAGCATGCATTATATACATTGTTTTAAACCTAACAAATAGGGTAGTTTGTTATCTTTTGCAGAAAAAAAGTGTGCATGCGTTATTCATCAAGCAATGGTTAAAAACTTTCTATGGAAACTCTATCTTGACGGAATCCCAACCAAGACTAGACTAGCAAATAAAGGAGTTAGCATCTCAACATAATGCAATCTATGCGATCAGGTTGAAGAAACTCCCACACACTTATTCATTTAAGTGTCATCACACTATAAGTCTCATTCGGCGTTTATGGCCAAAAATTCAACATGTCCTACAAGATATTGACATAAGCAATACAGATATAAAGATAAACACTACATAAATCTTTGATAAACTGAACCACAAACAAAAGGCGACTCTTGCTACAACGTACATAGTGATGTTTGTGGACAAATCGAAACATGAAAATTTTTGACCAAACTAACTCGACGACAATACAAAACATGGAATACACAACAAGACAAACATTAAAGAAATGGAAGATACCAAAAAGCTTGAGCTAAAGGACTAAAAATCAACATTTAAAGCCAACCTGCCTAGAAAACAGAAAATTCTTAAATGGGAAAAACCACCAGAAGAAACCTACAAAATAAATTCCGATAGTGACAATTGCGACCTCGGCCTGACGACGGTTGGATTCATTATTCATGATCATCATGGTGAAACGGTTGCTTGTGGAGAGGCGTAAGTTGGTCGATCAGCGATCGACCATGGAAGGCTAAATAGCTTGGTCTTTCCTATATCACCATGGAAGGGGACAACCTTGTGATCGATGAATCGATGATCAGTGCTTTGAAAGGATGCTGGACATGTTCGTGGGAGATTGAGATGCTCGTCACTAATGTTCTTCTCCTCCTTCAACACTTAGCTTTGAGGTGGTGTCATTCTCATACGTCTTCCATGAAGTCAACAGATGTGCGGATCGTATTGCTCGGCGGTTCCAGACCCTCTCCGCACCAGATCTCCAGACAGACAGAGAACTCAACACCCTCATCCATCAGGACGTTATTAGTTAGTGGACTAGTAGGGTCTAGCCATTGAGATATTGAGATATCCGCACCAAATTAGTAGTTGAATATTTTTATATAAAAAAATTTGAAAATGTTTTTTCATTAACTTCTATGTATTATCACATTGAGATATTGAGATTATAAAAACTGATAATAAATTCTATTTATTTATGTTTAATTTTTTAAAATAATATCAATTTTTCTAGAATCAATATTAAATAATATTTCAAAATTGAAATTATTAAATAAAAAATAATATTGAATTAATAAATTAGAAACGGAATTTCCACTATGATACGTAGTAGTAAACTAGCTATAGCATATTGAAATTTACATTGATTTTTTTTATTTAACAAATATTAACATTTTAATAAATATAAAACAATTAAATAAAATAAAATTTATACTGTAATGAATATTTTTTTAATAAATGACTAAATGAGATATTAAAATAAAATTTTAATTCATAATTGTTTAAAACTCTTTAGATTAATTAAAGAGGAAATTTGGTGATTTAGACCCTTTTGTACATTTGATTAGGTAGTTAGGCCTTTTAACTGTTTTTTTAAGGAACGTAGACCTTATTAAATTTCTATGAGGCGTTTCGACCCCTTTCCCCCTTCTCCTTCACCCGACTCTCCTAGTCTCCTTCAGTCCTTCCCCGGCGATTCTCTTCGTTCATCTACCAGGGCGTCCGTCTTCTCCGACGCGGTTTGTTGTCTTCTCTTTCCATCTATCATGGCGATTCCCTCCTTCATTCCTCCTTCCCTTCTCATCGGCGGTTTCCATGTATGTATTTCACCTTCGAATCTCGGTTCCATTCTTCTCTCTTGAGTGTATGCCGGTTGTGCAAATTTAGCGTGCATTGGTGTGTGCTTTGTTATCTTTTGATTTTGATGGCATTTAGTTGTTCCCAATCTACTTGTATTTGATTTTGGTTGTGATTACGGTTTTGATGTTGGCTGAAATTGTCCCCAATTTTGTGAAATTGCTTCCATTTTCTTCTTGTTTATGTATTCGTGTTGCTGTTGTACTCTTTGTGTATCTTTAGGTTTTCGAATTTAGGGGAAATTAGGGGAAGATTGAGAAATTTCAAGGGCTGAAAAACTTTGAATTGGGTGAATTAAGAGTTGCATCCAAGGTGTTCAATGAAATGCCGATTGGTTGAAATTTCTCCTCAGGCTTCCTGTCCTCCTCTGATAAAAATTCTGTTACACTACAAAGTTTATTTGTTGGGAGATTAATCATAAGGAATGTGGTAATGCTTGTTTGTTCTACCAAATTGATTGAATCAATTCTTGGGAGATTAATCATAAAAATTCTTTGAAAGACAGGAATACAGAATGCCAAAATTGATTGAACCCGAGTTGCCTGCGTGAAATCAACCTGAGCTACCAAGTTTGTGCTTCTAGAATTAATTCCTGGATTCTATTTTTTTGAGTCATGAATTTTGGTTTAATACCCGGTTTCGATCGAATCTTTGCACTTGATTGGATTCAAATTAGATGGATTAATTTCTTGTTGTCTTTCATGAATTTGACTATTTTAGTTCCTAAATGAATATATACATGTTGTCAACGTACACCATCAATTATGCTAAGGCTCACTTCGAGTTGCTTTTGTGTTTTTTGATCGAAGTGGCGGTGCTTGTTTCCTTTCGGATTTTTGGATTACTACCTATACTTTTATTGATGCTACATTTGGTCTTGTTGCCACTTTGTACTCAGGTTTGGGTGAAATTGGATGGAACATTACAAGCCATAAAGTATATAGTTCACAGTAGCATGGTTGAGGTTCGCAAGTCCATAGTAGATACCCTTGAATTTCACAAGGTACATTGATGATGCACAAAGACGACAAAGTGATCCTAGATTGATTGCTCATATCAACCATTAATGCCATCTGCTCAGTAGACAATAGCAAATGCAATGCTTAGTTCATATCATGCTGTTACTACGCGATGGGATCCATGGATTTCTTCTGCCGAGAACCATCAACTTGCGCTCGCCCGTCTGTTGTTCTCTAGGTTCCTGTTTGTTCTTTGCATATTATTGTGTCTGATTATTTTTAATTTTTATGGTTGGTGAATCTGGAAAGGAGGTAGACATTGCTGAAAAAATTAGATACACCAATTACTGAGGAGAAACCCATTGAAGTGATGACAAAGAAGAAGAAGCAGAGGGGATCGATCTCTCTGATTTGGCATGGAGTTTTTGGCTCCCGTGATGATGAATTTGAAGGGAGATTGGAGCGCATATCTAAGGAAGAGACAGCTATTTTAGCTAGAATGAGAGGAAGATCACTAAGCTGGGGGAGGATAAAGAGGCAACTGATTCTCTTTTCTGTGCTTTTGGATGTAACTTTGGTTATTTTGATGGATCCTTTATTTCATTTGTGAGATTCTTGAAGTTTTATGTGGTTTAAGATTTCTTGCTGTATGATCTTGTTCATATGTCTTCAAATTCAGGGTGAATATGTTGTAAGAGAATGGAATCAAGACCGGTGTTTTAGATAAAATGAACTTTGAAATTAGGATGCCAAAATGGTTCTGTCATCCACACTTGGACCTTTTATTTTCTTGCATCTATTTGTCATCAACATACAATGTCATCACAAATTATTAAGATCAATGAAGTGTAATCACAAATGTCATCAATGAATAAAAGTCATCATTAAAAGTTATCATCAATGAAGTTTAATCACATTTTATGTCCTTGTGTGATCAAGTGATTGCATCAATGAAGTGCAATCACAAACGTGTCATCAGTGATTAAAAGTAAAAATATATCGATATACAATTGATTAAATTAAAAAAAGTGGCATCAAACGATTTGATTAAAAAAGTTGCATCAAATAATTACATTAGAAAAATGACATCAAAATAGTACTTTGAAAATATATGGCATCATGGTAAAAAAAATATCATCAAAAAATTGACATAAAAAAGTGTCACCAAACTATTTCATTAAAAAAGTGGCATCAAATGATTTGATTAAAAAAGTGACATCAAATAATTACATTAGAAAAATTACATCAAAACACTACTTTGAAAAAGTTGCCTCACATTAAACAAAAAAATGTCATCAAAACCCTAATTTGAAAAATATGGCATCACGGTAAAAAAAATATCATCAAAAAAATTGACATAAAAAAGTGTCATCAGTAAAAAAAAATAGCATCAATGATCAATGCGACATCACATTAAACAAAAAAATGTCATCAAGGTTTAAAAAAGTGGCATTAAAAAAGTGTCTTCAAGCATTTCATTAAAAAAGTGGCATCAAAGTGAAAATAAAATATAATGAAAAAATGGCATCAAAACGGTAAAAAATGACATCACTAAAAATATATATAAAAAAACTAAATGAGTTGGTCAACGTTGATCGGTCAATGGTCAACCGTTGACCATTGACCATTCGACTCTATTTGGATGGGGTCTACAAAAAACTAATTAAATTAGTTTGGGGTCTAAGTACCCAATTGAACATTAAAAAAAGGCTATCTACCAAAATCACCCTTAATTAAACAAGATCTATAATATTTTAAATGGATATAAAAACATTTTTAAAACTTTAATGGGTGTATAAACAAGTAAATAAGATTGCATGGATATATAAGCAATTATACATGAAGATATAAACAACATTTTCAATTTCAGTTTTCAACTAGACTATAACCCATCATATCCATTATCCATATACATCTTTAGTTGTGTAATTCCTATATTTTGTAGAAAGTTAATTAAATTCATAAAATCAAAAAAGATAATTTGAATTTTTTTTAGTAGACAAAATATGACCAAGTACAGATTTTAATTATACTTTATGAGATTTTGAAGGAAAAGCAAACAAATCAAGAATTTATATATGGACGAAGCAAACAAGCACTAGCTTTGCTTGTCTCATCACATGTGTTCTTGTCGTAATTGGTCTAATTAGTAATTACTAATTAATTAATTACTTTCTTCTAACATTGGATCTCTCATTTCTCAAAAAAATAAAATAAAATAAAAAAAGACATTGGGGTCTCTAGTGGAGCCACAAAATTTATTTTCCTTTTTTTTTAAATTAAGTATTAGGTGTTAATTGAGGAGGTGATAGAATTAATTTAATTATTTCCGTGTCTTGACTAAAGCAAACCCCAAAACATGTATAGTAATTGTCATTAACGACAAATTAGGCATTGTTTCTCACTAACCCTTTGACATCCATCTTTTGGTTTTATTTTCAGTTCATATATATCCCTTAATTTATTAAGTATTTTTCTTGGTTTTTGTAAATCCATTCATCCTTCAAGACACACTATACGTTTCCTTGAGTGTTATACATGACTTAAAAGTCTCTATGTCTTGTTCTCTCTTGTATTCATGGTATATATGGAATTGTTTCCTTATTTTCTCGATCGAGTATCCCCTTAAACCTAATTCTCAATTGTTCTTCCATGAACCTCATGGTCCTCATCCTCAATTGTTCTTCATTAACCTTAGAGACCGCGTCTCTTAGCTTTCTTAATTAATTTAGAGTAAGGTTAGAGGCAAGATTGCAAAAGGACTATTGATAAGACCGTTAACACGAAATTGTATAACAAATTTTCAAAAATATTTATGATTTTTTCCAAGAGCAAAAGAGAAAATCTAATTAAACAATAAGTTAAGATTATTTTTCAATGGTTTTGAACGACTTAAAGATGATTTTTATTACAATATCCGTCGAAACTAAGGATCAACAACAGTTGCCAAGGTTGATAAGGAAGATCGACAAAATCCATCAAGATTATGCAGGAGGCAGGAGTTGTGGTGACCGTGGAACATCTGGAGTATTTGTCGAGGCTCCTACATATTGATAGGCTAAAAAACCTACACCCACAAGTGTATGGGGTTCAGTTGTAGTTATCAAGTGTCGTATCCACAAGGACCGGAGGAGTATCGATTGTCAATTTCAAACTAGTTCTACTAAGCCCAAAAGTAACGAACAAATTGAGGGAAAATGTGTGTGTAAGGAAATAGCAAACACCGATAAAAGAGATGAGAAATATATGTATGGAAGATATTCTAGGGCTAGGGATTCACCAACGATGCATCGTCAATAGACCAAAATATATTCTCGCTTGAATGATTTCTAACTCAAAAGTGAAGGTAGATTGTCTAAGGTAATCACAAAGCTCCTTTCGGAATCGAAGTGAATGTGTCTAAATTGATTAACGATCTCCTTTCGGTTTCAAGCAACCAATTTAGAACCCTTAAGCACTTAGAATTCTAAATGAAAATCACATCAACTTTGCCTTTCGGTCTCAGTTGATATAACGATCATCTAGAATATCTATAACAATCCATATTCCTCAAGAAGTTTAATTTCACTTTCGATCAACTGAACTTCGGGTTTAATCCTATGGTTCCAATGGATCAAATAGCCTTTCAGCCTAAATTCACCATCTAAATTCCAATTTAGGGTTTTAGTCTTTCGATTTCAAACCCAAAATCAGTTCTAACCAATTTCATCGATTAGGGCTGGCGCAATAGGATTAAATCACCAAACAAAATCAGAAATCAATCAAACAATACTAAGAACGAGTTTATTTCTGCATCGCCGGGATCACCCCGACCCTAGAACAAGAGATCTAGCCACTCATGGAAAAGTACATGCTTGATTCAATCAAATTCAACAAGATAAACATAGAACAACGGAGATGGAAACGGAATTACCGGAATTTGATTAATCGACCAAGTTTTTCTTCCCCAAAAATCTCTAGTCTCCAAAGCCTCAAAAAGCTCTCTACAATGTCAGATTTTCTGGCCTCTAAAAACCGACCTCCCTCTCCAACCTTTCGAATCCCCTTTTATTTAGAAAAGAAAACGAATTTAATTCGGAACACAGGAAACACTCGGCCGAGTGGTTTCTGCACTCGGTCGAAAGCACTCGACCAGAGTGAGTCTCGAGTGGTTTCTGCACTCGGTCGAGTGCCTTCTGGCTTGTTCATCTTGACTTCACTCTGGCACCACTCGGCCGAGTGGTTTCTGGAGCTTAGCTTTGCCGAGCTTGCTTCGCTTCATTTGGCATGTTTCCTTGATTCCGTGCTTCCTAGCTCATCTTTGACGACTTTTTAGCGTAGCGAACATCATCGAGCCACCTCTTTCTCTTTAAACTCTTGAATCGACACCAAAACCGCTCCGCAACGCCTGAAATCATAACAACCGAGCGGTAGACACCGATTCCACCAAACTAAACCAAAAAGGGCCAAAAATATATATAATGCTTACTCAAAGGCCCTAAACCCGATGCAAACATGCCATAAAATCATCACTAAATATATGCTATCACATATGCTCGACAAATCATGTCGGGGCTCCTTGCTTCCCTCGTTCCATCTGCACACTCATACAAATAGCATCCCGGACACTTGTGCCTCTGCCATAACTGATCAAGGGTAACTCATGACCTCGACCATTCCTGACAAGCCTACTATCTTGCCTCGGCCAACAAAGTCAAGCTTAAGCCATCATATCACCATCTATGCTCGATCCCTAACCCCCAGCGATAACCCCACAGCAGGCCCAAATCGCAAAAAAACAAAAAAAAAAAAAAAAAAAAAAAAAAAAAAAAAAAGAGGAGGAATTTCTTTCATTTCAGTTACAATTTCTACTCATAATTCACCATCAACTTCACACAAATCAACAACAATATCAACAACTCACATATAACTACAGATTTTAATAAATTTTAGTTCTAATTTCAAACCTTAAAACATACAATTTCATATATAAAAAACCTCAAAAAACCAATTGTAAATAAAAACTTCTTACTTTTAACTTGACTGATTTGTCGGCCTCTCGAGCTTCAGGCTTGTCTGAGCTTGAATTTTTACTTAATAAAAAAATAACTTGACTGATTTGTTGAAATCTCTCACAAATCTTCAAATGAGTTAGATTTAGGTTGTGGTGAGCCTCGTTCAACTTTGTCGAGCAATGGAGATTTGAGGATGATGGTATGCATTTAGGGTTTTTATTTTTTTCTCCGGGGAAGATTTGTGATTATTTTGTATAATGGGATGGACTTATGTGCAAATTTGTGAAAATGATCTTACCAATAGCCATTTTCACATCTTGCCAATAGCCCTTAGGATTAATTTACCCTATTAACCTGAAACATTTAACAAACTCATTAAACCCTTATGTTCATTTATTAATTGTCATTTAAGCACTTAAAATACTTAACAACTTAATTAATCTTGAGACCCATATCTCAACATACATTAGCTTAATTTCAAAAGATGTTGTTATATTATTACTATCACTAAATTAAAAAAATTGTTAAAAATCACAAACTTTGAAAATAATTGCACTTATTGGCCCTAACTTTAGATAGCTCCAAAATAATTACCAACGTTATGGGTTATTCACTATTCCAGTGATAAAAAAAAATTACTTAAAAATTAAAGCGTATTTTTTTAATAAAAAATGTTCATTCATAACATTACAAAGGTAAAAAAAAAATTACGTTTTTATATAATAGATTATATTTATTTAACACATTTGATTTTATAATATACTAGACAAATAAGAGAAGTTTTTTATGGACTTTTTCATACTAGTAATCTGAGAATAAGATTGGGCGGTTTTTGCAAATTTTTATATAAGGGATGGGATCATTATGCAAAGAGGCGGGGTCCTAAATACTACGGAGTACGGAGTATGATTTTTCATGTGATTTAAATTATATAGTTTTATTTGAGATAAAAATAAGATTTAGCTTAATTAACTTTTGAAATTAGATTTTCAACAGCTCATCCCAAACTTTTCATAATTTTTTTTCTATTTACAAATCTATTATTTTCTCCTCTTTCATTAGTTAGTTTGTATCAACTACTCTAATAAATAAGTTTATAAAACATCATACTAAATTATAAGCAAAATAATCTAACATATATATTCAACACAAATAATTCAGGGAAAAAAATAAATAAATGTACATATAATAAGACCTAATTAATTAAATGTCCATCATTTAAGATTTATTAGTTAAATGTTCACTGCTCACCCCCTAACCGCTGCCCGCTTCTAACTATGACAGTAAGCTGACAAACAAAACTATGACAGTAAGCTGACAAAACAAAACTATGAACGTAATTTGACAAACAAAACTATGACAATAAGCTGACAAACAAAACTATGATAGACATCTAAGAACGCATTGACAAAGCATGACAGTAAGCTGACGAATGATAGAACATAAGCTGAAACTCAACACTCTTAACATAAAAAAAATCAACATCTTTTATGACCCTCCATCCCTCTAACTTAGTTGAATTTTTGGTGCTGACAACGGTCTCATCTAGCTTTTACCTGCTTCAAATGATAGAAAATATATAAGCTTACATTCGTAATTTTTATGCTTAGTTGCTCTATGAACAAGACCATCATCATACTCTTCTATGTCAGCCCTCTTCCTCGGATTTTTAGTAGGGTTTTCATGTGTGCACTTCTTGACAAAATAGGCCGACATAGAATTCAATACCGAAAAATGCCAAGAATTCAATACCAAGAAATGCAACAAGGAGCTAAAATCAAAGGCCATTCCAAGTGAGGAATTGAAAGTGCAACTTGGGTGACATTTAAGCTTTGCAATCCTTAATGTACTCCATTCTTACAGTAACAAACCAATGAAAAAGGTTACCATTTGAGCAAAATGCATAAACTACATTTCCATTTTAAGGGGTTTCAAACTCTTCCACTTTAAAACCCTATTTTTAATCTCCCAACATTTCCCTCTTCCGAGTCCAATAGCAAAAATGTTCCCAATTATCCATTTAACCACACACAGACACAAAACAAATTCAAAGCAGATAAAGGAAAGGAAGCAAATTTCAATGAGTTAAAGAAGCTTTGCAAGTCACCTTCAATAGCTGACATCAGACACCATCGGCTTCGCAGATCAAATGCAGCAACATCATCAAGATGCTGCAGTGGAGGCGGACAGCTTGTAAATTTGGATTCAGATTTTGATTGTCAACTTGTCGATTGTCAGATTGTTGAAACCTGCTTGATCCGCACCAGCGCTTCAAACCTTGTTAGTGCTTCCATCATCACTGAAGTCGATCTGCATAGCCACAGATTCTCTTGCTTTGCTCCTTCTTGTCCGCTGCTTCTGGATCTTGAATCCTAAAATTTTGTTGATCTTTAAGACAAGAGCTTCTATCTTGTTTTCCTCCACTAATGCAATTGGGAGCGCTCCTGGTACATCCAACCGGTTGGAGTATAGTCAGAAATTAGTGAATTCATCTGCTTATATGCCTTGTACTTAGCCCACGTCAAACTTCGTCCTGGCAATACTCACTAATGAATACACAGGCCTTTCGTCAGCCGCTGCTTCAACCAAGCAGATGAAAATTACGCAAGTTGTTTCTCCCATTTTTTAGTGGCACAACCAGCCAGTCTCTTCAACAACAACTGTTGAGTTCTGTTGAGAATTGTAATTCTAGTTTACTAGGAATTGGGCCTTTAGGCCCAAGCCCATGCTTGTCCAACGTCTACATTTCTGATCGTTGCCTCCTTTGTCACCTTTTATAAGCCTTCAGCAGTAAACCCTAATCTTAGAGCTTGGCACTGTGGACGCCGCTCCAAAAGGGAGTCTGGGAGCTCTTCTCCCATGGCTGAAATCAGGAGAGTCAAGGCTAGGGTTTTGGGCTCCAATGAGGGAGCTAAAGTTGAGAGAGAAGAGATAGAGAGAGGCTTGAGTTTTTGAGTTCATCAGTGAGAGAGGCTCGTTGAGCAATCTCCATGTGAACCCGACTCGAGCGGAGGAAAAGAGAACAAGAGATCCCAAGGAGCACGAGAAGACTGAGCCTTCTTATGACTACACTGAAGAGAGGAGAAGAACCAACAATGACGTAGATGGAGAAATCGATCGACGAGGACTCCTTGGTGCCACCTTTAACGGAGTTGCGACAGATCCGACGAGGCCTTACCGAGTCAAGACGCCTCGGTTTAAGGGAGTTTTCTTCCCTAAGCTTGTCGCTGCTATTGTGTTCTTCTAAGTGTTTTTACCTCCTATTCATGTATTCGGTGTAGTAGTTGCCCTCCTAGGATCTTTGTATTGGTTTCTCGTTTGGCCTTTAGAGCATATTGGATGACATCTAGAGTCGGAGACGTAAGGATTAGCCCGAACCTCGTAAACATATCGGGTGTGTCATTGTTATCTTTCCTTTCGGTTTCTTTGTTTAGGATCGATCTAGATCCTTCATGTTTAAACCGGACTAATTTACCACTTCGACCCTAACTGGACCTTTGATGAGTGCAACCTTAATTCCTAACAATTGGTATCAGAGCATATGCTCGATCTTTGCCTTCCGCTGTGCATTTTCAATGCTCTAAACGACTGTCCCTCATTCGGGTTTTTTGCTTGGTTTCAGATTTATGCATTTTCATGTGTAAATGTACTGAAATATGGGCTATATCGACTGATTGGAGCCTGTTTTCAGGGGATATATATTCTGAATTGTTGTGCTCTTGTTTATGGCCTGATTTTGTGAATTCTTGCTGAATTTTTCATGTCTAAAATGTTCTTGATGATCCTCTATATGCTATATATGAGTTTCTTGAATTTTAGACTTGGTTGTGTGGTCTTTGAGAAGGATATATGGACTAATATGTTGCTGTCCGGAAATTTTTTCTGTCACATATGTTGCTGACCAGAAACTTTCTTGAGACTTCGAGCACTTGCTGATTTTTTGCTTCCATGTTTTGATGCTTTAAATTCAGCTCCATATAAGTGTTCTATGGTTTATCATATTTCTCCTCTTCTCTAAGAAATTTGAGATGAAGTTCCTTGTGTGCTTAGGAATCTTCTTGGCTTGTAATACTTGTTTGCTGATTTATTCATGAGTATATATATCTCTTAATTTTCAACCTTTATAAGTATTATCAAGATGTCTCTCAATTTCTGTTTCAGTGGAAATTATGAATTCTCTTAAAATTTCTATGTTGATGTCTATATACTTCTATGTGCTCTATCTTCTCATATATGCGCTAAATTGAAACTTTGAGACTTCTCATGCATCCTCACTGAATTTGTGTTCAGCTTTGCTGTTGGATGCCCTGTTTTTCATGTTATCCCATTCATGTGAAATCTATATTGAAGTTCTTGACTATGTTAAGAGTCTTCCTAGCATGTGATACTTGATTGCTGATTTATTTATGTGTTTATCATGGAATTTTCAGCTTCTTAAAGTGTCTATAATTGCTTGGCGATTTCCTCTTGATATGGAGTGTGTGTGTGTGTGTGTCTATATATATATATATATGAAGTTTCCTTAAAGTTTCTAAGTGTTGTTTTGTATGTGCTCTCTCTTCTCACATTTATCTTGTGCCTTTTCCATTATTATCTATTGTGGCTTTTACATTATCATGACTTGAGACTCTTGCCTATTCATTTGGTTAAGTTTGGTTCCTAAAGTTTTTTGCCATTAGAATTCTTGCTAGAACTCATAAGTTGTTTATTACTCTTGATCACGGTAATATTGATGCTTGCTTTCTTGCTAATTCTATGGTTGAAGTGACCAAACTTGTAAACCCTTTTTAGGCTTATTGTGCAGCTGCTTGTAGCTTTCTTTTCTTGTCTCATGTGACATAGATTTGGATATCTCTCTTGCTTGCCTTGGTCTCTCGTTGATAATGTGTTTTTTCTTGACCTTTTATCTTGAGATATTAGGTTCAGTTTCTGTCACATGTATGGATATATGTTATGAAATTCCTATTTGCCTTAAATCTGGTTCATTCATTGCATATCTACCTGTCATTTTGAGCTATTCTGTGTTGTTGCACTCTTATACCCATTCATGATGTATTTTGGCAAAAGTTGTCATGCTCTTCAATGGTAGTTACATGTGTTTTATAGGCATTTGCTCAGATCTGTTTTTCTTCTCATTTTTGCATAATTTGAGATGAAATGAAGTTATGAATGTGTGGAATTTCCGTGGTTGCTTGTCTGCTCCAGTTTATAGGAAAACCTTATGCTCTTTACTTGGCTTACTTCATGAGAACTAACTCTTTATTTCTTGTGCAAGGAAATCTTAAAAGGGAGATGTCAAGACCTTAGAAGAACTGAAAATAGATGGTGTTCAAATCAAAAACTAGCCATGTGGCGTTCCTTCAAGATGGAAGTAGCATCAAATGTCAAGATGACTAGGAAACCATGACATTGGTATCCTTGGAGATGCTTGCTTCATCGAAGATTTGTTAAAAGAAGACCAAAGGGAGTCTTTCTTACACCTTTTATCTCCTATTTTCAGTTTGATTGGTCTCTTGCATATGTCTCTCTATGAGTTTTGTGTTCTCTAGTTAAGCCTTAGTGATACAGTTTGTGTTTTTCCTTTGCTAAAACTGGTATAGTTGCCTTTATAAGTAATTCTGAGCATGTTGACAATTCTTAAGGCACCTTTGGTATGCTTGAATTATAAATATGCTTGATTTACTTGATAAAGATCAACTTTGCTTGACCTTGTGTTTCTGCATAAACCATGATTCTGATGGCTTGCACTTTTGTTAGGTTAAACCTTGTTGTTGTCTTGCTTTTAAGTGCAAAATCTGCAGGTTTATGATGATTTTTTAATCCTTTATTCATTGATTTCCATGTAAAAGTGGCATGACATCTTTGTGATCATATGCTCTTACTTGAACTAGGTTTAGGTTTAGAAATCATGATATTAGGATTTACCCGGTGATGTATATTTCCTTCTTGTCTATGAGTTCATGCATGCTTACATGTATGAGTATCTTTGAGATATCTATGTTTTGCATCAACTAATTGCTTAGTTGTAGAATTCGTGACTCAAGGATTTATACCTGTGTTTGTGCCTACTGTGTATCAGCTTGATTGTCTGCCTTGTGTGCCTCATATGCTCAATTCAGTAGCACCTATGACACTGCAGCTTCTCTATGTTCTCTTATAGATTAATTTCTCTTTCGTGAGTTAAAAATCTATTGGAAGTTCATAGCGAGAGTTCTTCCTATACTTTAAAATTTTCCTGAGGGAATTGCTCGATGCACTGAGCTTGTGTGTTGTTGTGTGTGTTGACAGGTAACTCTCATCTGAAAGGAAGATGTGTGACAAGAGTCAGCTCCCTACCCAATAGTTATAAGGTAGTGGTTGTCTCATTGGAGCATACCCAAGCTAGTTGAAGGGGGAGGATCTCCATTACGAAAGTTGGAAGAAGAAAGGGGATGTGTAAAACAGCTTGCAAAGTCACAAAATCTGGTAGGGAAAGGGCTAACCAGCTTATGAACTCACCAAATTTGGTGGGGAAAGTTAGTATTTCTACCCTAATTTTGAAAAATCATGCAAGTTTTAGAAGTTTGCTAGCAATAAATTTGGTGGAGTTTGCTCTGTAGTTGGTGATGGATAGCTTTTAACAACTGCTTATATGTACCTTTGATCATGTTTTGCAAAAAATTCATGCTCTTATAAGATCATCGCATGTTGTGTGTTTCCCTTGCTTACGTACTGTTTGTTTCCCTCTTGTTGTCCTGTGTCCAAAGCCAGCTGAAATCAGCTGCCTTGGGTCCAAAAATCAGCAACACTTAGTCTGAGTCCAGATGCATAATATGCATGTCTTGCTTATGTGCGCATGTTTTACTTGCCTATACTTGGATATTTTTATGTTGTTGATTTCAGTTGTCATGTTTTCAATCTGAGTTAAAATGCATGGTTTACATGTTTTACCTGCTTATACTTGGATAACATGTTTGTGCTTGGTGTTTGCTGCTCCTAATTCATACTCTTTAGTTTGCATGGTCTTTGGTGCTTGTTCCCTTTTGTGGTTTCATGCTATATACTAAATCAATTGAGTCTTTGAGTTCTTTCCTACATGTCTAGGATTTCATGAGCAGTGACATATGATTAGCTATACGAGATTAAGATGCTAGTCCTGTCCTTGGTCAAGCTATACGAGATTGAGATGCTTTGACTTGTCCTAGGGTTAACACTTGCCAAAAATTCAGTTTCATGTTAACTGATTTCTTGCTTGGTGTTTTCCCTTTAGAGAGGGCATTGATTGCTTGAAGTTACTCTTTAAGAGGGCACTACTTGCTTAGCCCTATCTGTCTCAGAGATTAGAGGGTTCCATCCCCTCAAAGTCTCTTTGTCTTGGGTCATTGTGACCTTGTCTTGGTTTTCTAGCTTTGGACTCGAGGTCTGTCGATGCATTCTCCATATGTTTGCATTTATTTTGCTAGATGTGCCATGAGTGATTCCTGCTGGATTTTAAGCTCCTATATTTGGTTGACATATCTAACCATGTTCATGTAGGAAGTACAGGTACTGTGATGACGGAGTGGTTCAATATGCTATAGGCTTTTCTTCTTTATCTCTTTCCTTGTAAACTAGATTTAAGAGGGCAATTGTTGAGAATCGTAATTCTAGTTTACTAGGAATTGGGCCTTTAGGCCCAAGCCCATGCTTGTCCAACGTCTACATTTCCGACCGTTGCCTCCTTTGGACCTTTTATAAGCTTCAGCAGTCAACCCTAATCTTAGAGCTTGGCACTGTGGACGCCGCTCCAAAAGGGAGTCTGGGCGCTCTTCTCCCATGGCTGAAATCAGGAGAGTCAAGGCTAGGGTTTTAGGCTCCAATGAGGGAGCTAAAGTTGAGAGAGAAGAGATAGAGAGAGGCTTGAGTTTTTGAGTTCATCAGTGAGAGAGGCTCGTTGAGCAATCTCCATGTGAACTCGACTCGAGCGAAGGAAGAGAGAACAGGAGATCCCAAGAAGCACGAGAAGGTTGAGCCTTCCTATGGCTACACCGAAGAGAGGAGAAGAACCAGCAATGGCGTAGATGAAGAAATCGATCGACGAGGACACCTTGGTGCCACCATCAACGGAGTTGTGACAGATTCGACGAGGCCTTACCGAGTCGAGACGCCTCGGTTTAAGGGAGTTTTCTTCCCTAAGCTTGTCACTGCTATTGTGTTCTTCTAAGTGTTTTTACCTCCTATTCATGTATTCAGTGTAGTATTTGCCCTCCTAGGATCTTTTTATTGGTTTCTCGTTTAGTCTTTAGAGCATATTGGATGACATCTAGAGTCGGGGACGTAGGGATTAGCCCAAACCTCGCAAACATATCGGGTGTGTCCTTGTTATCTTTCCTTTCGGTTTCTTTATTTAGGATCGATCTAGATCCTTCGTGTTTAAACCGGACTAATTGACCACTTCGACCCTAATCGGACCTTTGATGAGTGCAACCTTAATTCCTAACAAGTTCATATCATCCTCCATAGCAGTCTAGATAAGTTGATGACATCTACAACATAAGAAGCCTTTGTTTCTCATCGATGACAAACAAGGGTGGAGGTCGAGAGCGGAGGCGAGCAAACGAGTGCGGACAAACAAGGGCGAGTACTCCTGGTTCGATCTTTTTAATCCTAGTAGAGCTGTTATTCGAGCCGAACCAGCCGAGTATTGCTTGCTCATATTCAGTTCATTTAGAATATGAATGAGCTCGAGTCGAGCCTAAATTTTGACTCGAGCTTAAAAATGTGTTCATACTCGGCTCGTTTAGGAAATGAGCGAGCTTGAGCAGAGCTTTTTTCGAGCTTTAGACAGTTTTACTTGCTCATTATACAGTAACTTAAAAGAAATTTTAGAAATTTCATAAAATTCAAGCTATTCGAGTTTAATTCGAACGAGCCGAGCTTTGGACTGAGCTTAAAAATGTGCTCATATTCGACTCGTCAAGAAAATAAACGACCTTGATTCGAGTTTTTATCGAGAGAGTACAAGTCGAATTCGAGCTACTTATGTTCACATAACTCCCCTAATCCTGGCTACTCATGGCATGGCTAGAATGAAGAGATCTCACTGGCGCTTCGATCCTCACCGGCGTCGGCGCCCCTACTCATGGTGTTGCTGCTCGGCTTGTTCAACGAGGACATGAAGCCGACGCGAAGGGAGCGACTGAGATGGAGAGACAGATAGGATGAAGATGGAGAACTAGGGTTTGTGTAATTTGGATTGCTCGTTGACATTTGTTTAATTTGAACTGTCCAGTGAATATTTGCTTAACTGGGTTAGAAAATTGAACCTATTTCGTAAATAATTCATTAACTTCAATTATCCATTGTGTTACTAAACTTACCCTTACTCGAATTATTCTATTGAAATTTATGTAACATTTGTCCTCTTGCAATTAAGCATATATATGTGCGTGCCCTAATCAATTAAAAAAAAAATTAAATCATTTAAAATGTATGGGAAGGAATCCGTAAGACCAGCATTAAGGAAATGAGGACCACAAGATAAAGGTGAAATCACTACACCACCATGAAGGCTTAACTTTAATTTAATTATTAATGACAGTAATTAATTAATTAACGTTAATGGTGATGGATGGACTGATGGGGAATCATTCATTGGCAAGTGGAAAATTTAAGGAGCATGTTCATCCTCAAAAGTCCTACTTTTGATACGCATGCCAACTGCTTTTCCTCCACTCGCTTTTATCCGCACGTGGATTACACCTCCTCTTTTGTTAGCTATACTATTTATCATGAATTTTTACTAGATTCATTAGCAAATTTTTTTAAAAAAATTAGTACTTATATATTTTCTTTTAGTTTTTGCCTTTGTAATTAAATATATTTTTTATCTATACATTTAAGAAATAGGTTGCATTAGATAAATTGTAATTACGTTAATTAATAATGGTTCATGATTTATGACTGTTAGAGATGTGAATGAGACCAAAGTGTCACACATCGAAAAGTTGAACATATCAAGCCCTAGTATATGAGTCGGTGGGCTACTCCTTCTATTGCCAATTGGTTTTTGAATGGAACCTCACTCGGCTTGTGTGCTAGGCTACTAGCGCATGTGCGCCCGTACACACGACCCCCGGTCATCGGTCCGAGTCGGACTTTGATATGGTATCAGAGCGGTTATCCTAACGGCCCGTGTCGATCCTGGTCTGGGTTACCCAGTTGTCCAAGTCTCAACTAGATGGTCATTCCTAGTTGGACTTGCGGGGGCGTGTTAGAGATGTGATTGAGACCAAAGTGTCCCACCTCGGAAAGTTGAACATATCAAGCCCTAGTATATGAGTCGGTGGGCTACTCCTTCTATTGCCAATTGGTTTTAGAATGGAACCTCACTCGGCTTGTGTGCTAGGCTACTAGCGCATGTGCGCCTGTGCACACGACCTCCGGTTATCGGTCCGAGTCGGAATTCGATAATGACAATGTAATTAAAGTGGATTAGATTACTGTCCATTAGTTAAGCAATTTCATAATATCATTAAAAGTTGCTTTTATCGTTCCATCTAGGGATTATGATATATTCATTAGAATGTCTTCTTATGTATATCTTATGCTTATTGGTTAAAATAGCATAAGAAAAAGATGAGGCTTTAATTGGATGAGCAATCTACGGTTTATGAGAGAGAATATATATAAATAATAGATCACTTGTAAGTTGTAAACCTTTGAATCTGAAGTGTTGGGTCAAAAAGATAAACCGCTGAGATTTAAAGAGCAAAATTATTCATCTGAAACAACATGATTATTAGTACATAACTCATACGAATAACTACGAATAATCATGTTGCAACAGACGAATAATTTTTATATGAAAAAACTATTCACACATATGAATAATTATATTGCTTCAAATGAATAATTACAGTAGTATGTACCTACGAATAATCAATTTTTTCACAGTTCACATCGTAAGAGGTATTCACATCGGACTCATCATATATATATATATATATATATATATATATAGGGTCGCGCTTCGGTGAAAACCAAAATTGCGGTAGAAACCCGTGAGGACCGGCTTTTTAGCTCGGTTCACTTGCTTTATAGCCCGATTATGAATAGGATCGTCCTAGAAAGTCACAAATTTTAGCCCGGTTCTGAATAAAATCGAGCTATAAAGTCACTATATAATTTTAAAACATTAGCTTTTTAGCACGATTTTTCGGTTTGACCGAACTATAAAGTCATGTGTTATTTTAAAATTGGAGTTTTTAGCACGGATTTTAGGTTGAACCGAGTTGTAAAGTCACCGTGTGATTGAGGTTTTTAGCACGGGTTTCAAAAAAACCGAGATATAAAGTAGTCCTCACGGGTTTTTACCACAATTTGAGGTTTTCACCGGAGTCAATCTATATATATATATATATATATATATATATATATATATATATACACACGAAACTTTGAATGCATGGATCGCTTAGAATGGATAGGAAGTCAAAAATTCAAGCCCTTTGAATAGATGTTTTACCTCATATATTGGAACTATTCGACGCAAAGTAGTCCTTCCCAATAAGGAGAGCATCAATCTCATAACAAATTAACCATTTTTTAGTTTTAACCTTATATGCATATTACATATGCCTACACACTTCTCAATGTGCGTATAGATCGAGGGACATACATGAGTGTAGAGGTGGAAATCAGCTAAGTTTGGGTTCGCATCAATATCTAATCGAAAAAACTAAATACACCGTAAATCAGGGTTATGAGGTGCACGTCTATATGAACGTGGTGCCCTAAACCCTTATTTGTCTTTGATTTTCAATATATACCTGCACGTTGATTCGGATGTGGCACCACATCAATAAAGATGTGCATTTTGCTTAATCAGGATTTGTGGTGTATCTTAAAACATGCCTGTCAAATCTAATTAAGTTCGAGTCAAATCGGACTTGGGTCGATCATCATGTAGGTTGGTTAGTTTCTAGGTTGTTACCTAATCAGGTCACTTTGAGGTCGACTTATTAGTGCAGTTGGGTTGAAAAGTATGTCTAAACTCAAATTAATGGATATGAGTAGCAGAGTACTCCGTATATATAAAGCAAATTTTTTTTTTAGGTTCATGTTAGTTCTTTCAGGCATTGAATCACCACAAGTCAAATCAAATAGGGTTTGGGTGGCCCGGTCGAGGTGGCTCACTGATGGGGAGCAAGGGGATGTCAAGAGGTCTCGGGTTCGATCCCTACCTCTGTCTCTTTCCTTAGATGAAAATCCAATGTTTGTCATGCTTCTTTCCAGTGGGTCAAGCTGGTCGGCGCAAGCCGGTTTACCTCGTGCGTGGCTCTTGTCGGCTGAGGTACGTGCCCGGGATTTACCACCAAAGGTTGGTTCCTCGTCTTAAAAAAAAAATAGGGTTTGGGTCATATCTTTGAACTCTTTGGAAAGCTTACAAATGAACAAAAGATAGTATTGACAATGTGTTGGTGGAGTAGCTGGTGTACCAGGATTTTTTTTTTTTAAAAAAAAAAACAATGATCGAAATGTAGGAAACTTTTCCAACTAAAAAATTGCTAAATAGTTGGATCCAAAAATCAAAGGATCAAGAGCAAATCTGAATCAAAGAAATAAGAAAAATCTAAAATGGAGAAAACTGCTCAAAAGAAGCTATAAAATGAATTTTGATAGGTTGATAATCTAGTCTCGTTTGGCGCCGGCCGGATGGATTATGTATGACCAAGGTTTTTAGTTTCGAGATCCTAGTGTAGGATAGAGGCAAGACTCTAGGATCGGATTGTAAGATCGTAAGACTCTAGGTTTTTAGTTTCGAGATCCTGGTCAAAGACAACATCTTAAAAGGTGCAATAATAGCTTCTTGCCACCACCAAGAACTCTAAAAATCGCACTCCAGCTGCTTGTCGTTGCCGCCATAATTTCTTCTTTGTTTCAACTAGTGAGTTCAGAAGGATCGACAATGAATGAATTAGAATGAGGCTTAGGGTTTCAATTTCTACTAAGGGTCGGGTGATGATTAAAATTTCTATCGATATATTTTGAATTACAAATAAACTACATTCACCTCATTTTCATTTGTCTTTTCAAAATTTATATCAAAACGAACCCTAACAAGTATGAAAACAAAAAATAAATTGAACTGTTCACTTGGGAGATGGTTTAAAAATACAAATTAAGGATCTCATGTTCTTTATTGTAAGCTTACCATTCCAAATTCCAAACAAAAATAACATATAACATCACAT
Organism: Persicaria maculosa; assembly: GCA_963922045.1. Taxonomy (NCBI): domain Eukaryota; kingdom Viridiplantae; phylum Streptophyta; class Magnoliopsida; order Caryophyllales; family Polygonaceae; genus Persicaria; species Persicaria maculosa. The sequence goes on along the minus strand of OY998255.1, from coordinate 6,991,991 downwards.
TATAAAGTAAGATCCTAGCTGATCCTAACCGATCTCAACCGATCCTAACCCGATCCTAACATCAACTAGTATTTACACACGATCCGGATCAAAAGCTAGCCTAAGATCATAAGATTCTATGATCTGGATCAGGATCTTAATAACCATGTTCATGACCATGCAGGGGTGGCATGCAAGGCTGAATTTTGTGACTCTACGACGACGCTCCATGTTCATGACCATATGGCGAACAAAGTGACCCGACTTTGGTTCTCCTCGGACTCAATTTCATTGGTTTCTCATCCTAAACTTTTAACTCTCATAAAAAAAAACATAACTGGATAATAAATTATTGTTTCTTCAAAAATCAAATGTTTTTGAGTCAAAATTAGGTTAATCGTAGTTCAGATTTTACCTACCGTTGGCTGACCAGTAAGCATACATGGTAAAACTTACTAGAAAAATATGTTTGAAGGTGAGGTGAGATATTGGTAAAGTCCACAAAGAGTGTTGATCATGTTTAAGGACATAAATCCATAATAAAGCACTAATTATAGCAATTATTAAAATAAACTTTGGATGTGAATAATTAGAAAAACTAAAACAAATGAGATGCACAATTAAAAATGAGGACAAAGACGAGATGAGGCAGTTGTTCAAGTACCAAATGCAAAATAGTGGGGCCCGCGTTGCGTTTCCTAAAGCAATTTCCCATGTTAAATAATGTCCCCTTTGACCAGTCAAGGAGGCCTAATCTCACCGTACACGTGTCCCCTTACGACCCTGCCCGTTTCTCCAACCCCCTACCGTTAAAAATCCATTTCGCGGGTCTTCGGATTTCTGCACCAAAATCAATCAAATTTTCAATTTCCTAGGGTTCTTCGTGTCATCATCCATTCATCCGTCAGCCGGAATCGGAAATCGGAACCATCTCCGATTCTCCTAACCCATGTAAACGCAACGGAGTGGGTACACCCGACCCAACTGACGTAGCCAGATTAGATTAGTCGGACACACAAAGTGAAAACGACAGCCTCACAAAAGTCAATAATTACACGCATTTCGTATCAGCTATCCTTTATCCTTCTCCATAAGAATGTAGAAGGATAAGAATCATATCCTGGGTTTCGAGAATGATGAAGATGAAGCTCGATAACTTGCTCCATGAACAGGCGAAAACAATGTAAAACTTATAACAAGTCGAATGCAACAGTCACCGGTGCACGAAAAAATTGTCATAGTTAGCTGCTCATGGCATAGGTTTTTGAGCAACAAGTTTGGATTTTTCAAAGTTGTTAGAAACAAGTTACTTGGTTCTGGGATTTCACGGATTCCGGGTTTGTGCTTGCAAAGCCAATAGCCCAGGATTGCGCCTTTTGTCAACGCCATTCCCTGTGGTTTTCGTCAATCAATAATGCGCATAGGAAGTATGAAAAAAAAACAAGGAAACAAAATAAAGCCTTGAAATATAAACTATAAAGGAATTGTACCAGTTTGGATTGAGAGCAGTAGATGTAGCATAAGCATTGAGAAAATTGCGCCATATGAAAGCGAATGCAAGCAGACAAGTCTTTGGAGCCTCCTTAGAGCCAATGACGGGTCCAGGAATGACCTCTTCTGTGACAGATTGGAAGTTTAATTTGAGTCACACGTCCTGTTGAGTGTAAGGATTCATTGTTACTCTTTCAGAATCCAGAAAACCACCATGAAACTAAGAATTTGAGTTAGGCCACACTGCCACAGTTTGGACACAAACAATCAACAGGCAAGTTGAAGAGCTTCCATTTGTTTATTTAGGAAATATTAACACTACCACCAATATATGAAACTGAGTTGACACAGAAGATGCTATGAAGCAACTTCAATGGAGTACTGGTTAGATCAAAACAATGTGAAAATCCAAAAGGTTGGACCTTGTCATCCAGACTGAAATTATGCAATTCCAAAGCTTTAAAATCAATCAGAATCGCTTTCTATTTCTACAGTAAACATTGCGCAGCAAACTAACCTTCTAAGTTGGTTTAGCAACTTGCACCTAAAGTAGCCCATAATTACGATTCAAGCGTACAAAATCACATTCTAGTAATGTATGTGCAAGCTTCTAGAGCGACGAGGTTACTCTCATCTTCAGTTTTGGGCCATAGACTCTGGAGGCTGGATTCCTGGAATGTTATTTATGGCTGAAAAATCTTGCATGGATGTGGCCATTCTTTTCTTCTGGGTTTCTTGCCTTGCTGCTAGAAACTTGAGTTGGAACTTCAATACTGGATTTTTCATCAGCATTCACTACATATATAGCCTAGGGGATTTGGATCAAGAGAAAATAATATGACGGTTTTCCCTTAGTGGTTGATACATGATTTGCTAAAATTGAAGGTCTAAAAAATGTTTACGGTATGGCATTGGCTTTGGAAAGTTGGTAATTTGGCTAAATTATTAGTTGTCTTTCCATTTCTGTTAGGAGACTTTAGTTTTTTCGGGGGTTTCACTCCCAGGGTCCAAATTTGAAAACCGGCCTACTGTTGAGGTCTTCAAAATTGGGGTTTTGATCAAAAACTGTTTTCAGTATTTTCCAGATTTTAGTCAAAATTCAAGAAGATTTATGCAGGACACCTACTTGTTTGCTTCTAAAAGTAAGCAAGGTGAAAAATATCAAAACAGATTTCGCTGTAGGGATACCCAGAGGCAGTCTACACATGATGCAATTTGGTTCCGATTAACAACTCTCAGATCATTTAGTAAATCTCTGAATGGAAATGATCCACACAAGCTACGCAGCAACAATTTCTGGATGTTTTGTTTACAGAAATGTCAAAATAGTTGGCCGACTAATCGAGCATACCATGGATCCGTTACTAATAGGAAGATATTGCAAAATACACTAGGAGTATCAACCAGGAAACAGGTACACATGACATACCTTCAGAGCTCAAACAAGGACTTGCTATCGATCATAAGGGCTTCTGAAACTTCCCATGAACCCACACCCTATTCATGCACTTCTCTTTTCGGCGATTAACTGACTTGATACAACAGTAGTCAAGTTCAAGCTGCACAACATACAAAAAATACAGCATTCATTAGACGCCAAAAGAGAAAAAGGAGAGCATTTTCATTTCTTCAAAGAAGTCAGTATGAAATCGCACTATCCATTCGCATCGAGTTTGTCTAAAATGCAGGAAAATACCCTTCTTATGCAATGTCTAAACTATGAGGAAAATTCTAGAATCCCATTTGAAGATATTGAAAATTTTATTTCATTTTCGTACATAGATAAAAAAAATTATCTAAATAATACACCTAATCATCTGGATTCGGGACAAAGGAGTGTACTATGCCTTCAGATAGCCAATAAGCTACAATACCATACCTCAATGAAGCCAGCACCAAGGAAAAGATCTCTTATAACATCCAAACTGAAGAAGTATGAGAGTGTACCATCATTACGGACATACTCCCTCAAACCCACTCTTTTCTCAGGCTGAAATCTAAGCATGGTCATATCATAAAGGCCTGAAACGTCCACAAGTATAGAATCAGCAACCAAAACTATATGTTGTAAGAAAATATACTGTTGCAAAGTTTGGTAATATAAAAACCACAAAGCAGTTCATTAACAGCACTAATCATGAATCTAATGTACATAGTGCGTTACCATAATCTCTGAAAAAGAGTATGCCACCATGTTTCAAAACAGAAAAACACTCTTTGATGGCCAATGGCATCCTTTCTGACGGTACCGCTGATAGGGTAAATATCTGATGAACAACATGTGAAGCAACGTTAACTATTCAAGCCCAACATTATCTATACACAACTAAAGCATAGGGAAATTTTCATGGAATTAAGATGTTTATGTGAAAACCAGATAGATGGATTAAGTGTATCAACAAAATCATCTATTGTTCCCAGACACGGAGAACTTCGTACATATTATGGACAGGTCATAATTCATACGAAGGGGATGGGATAGTTTTATAGTGTTAAACACATGGTTAATTCCTGGAAAAGCCTAGAAGAACCAAGGCTATGCTAGAAGGGTGTTGGGGCAATTTGGTAAAACTGTGAGGGAGAAAGAGTGCCCATGGGAAGGAGTTTTATTATAAATAAGGGATAAGCCCTTAGCGTTAGACATTCAAGAATGTCATTTTGTAATAGGCTTTTGCCTAAGCCCAGTCTTCCACCAAATCCAACAATAGATATTCTCTCTTGGTGGACTTGGTGGAAGTGTGGCTGTGGGTTTCTGGGGATCCCGCAGTTTCTGTAAGTAATGTGTCCCTTGTTTGTGTTCTGTTGATCCTTTGGCATGTCTGCCAATTATAGCTCTATTGCGTAGACATAGTATTTAAGCCAAATAGACCAAGAGAAGCACATTAACACATACCAAAGTGATGAAATCCATGCCACCAATGCAACTGCTTTCTTCGTCTGATAAAGACAGTTTACTTGCAAAATTACCTTCTGAAATTGCATTATCTGAAATTGAAAAAACAGTTTATCAAAAAAAAAATCTGAAATTGAAAAACCATAACCAAAAACCAATAAATTGATCATAAGTTGCTAGGATCAAGAGAGCTGAATAAAACAGAAATTTTTATCAAATCTAACCTAAATAGCAACACAAAGGTTTTTCTGATTCCCGGCATAAATTACAGGCCAACCACTGAGGGAATCCGGCAGTAGAGAAATCACAACAGAACGTGTGGAAACGGTCTTCAGCACAAACTATGTTAGCATGCTCTAGATTCTCCTTAGCTCTCTCAAGAGCCTCAGTGCTACAATCACAAGCGAACACAGCAATTTTTTCCTTGGCACTGCAGGATAGAAATGGTATTCTAAAAGAGTAAGAACGGGCAAGGTATTTATGTACTAAAAAATATCTTAACATGAATGGAAGAAATACTCCCAAGGCCTAACCCTTCTACCATCAAAAAGTTGGGCTGTATTCTGGGAGAAAAAAATCCAATTGTGAATATGATACCATGGTAAGGCATTTGTTCTTTTCTTTTTTTGAAAACAGAAAGAGATTAGGACAAAGAAAACAAACAACGTAAGATCAGTAGTATATCATACAACATCCTTTCTGATGAGAACTTGTGGTACGGTTAATGATCATGGTTGTTGAACCAAAAAGGCCAATTTGTCTGCGAGGATAAGGCGTTATTCATGAACAAAGAAACATCAACTTCCTTCAAGATTGTCATACCATTTTTCAACTAATTTCATCCCCTTTTGCTTTGGAAAAAAAATTTGACCCTACTGGTTGAAACTTATGGAAATAGAAAGGGAAAAGAAACAAATTTACTACACTTCTAAGTTCTAAGATATTATTCGCTAATCATGATTTTAATCCCAATTCATGCTCTCTTATTTTCTATACAAAATCAGGCAATCATTCCCTCACACCATTATCTAGACGCGGAAAAATCAAGCACTTAGACAAGAACATAACGGGCATCAGATGTTTCTATTTGTTTAAAGTTGTTGGATACTGCTTCTGTGATGACGACAAGCTGAAGAGGAAGTGTTGATTGGCGCCATTTTGGTTGTTCAATTTTCAGTTACAGATTCATAGAGAAAGCAACTACTCAAGATAACAAATAAAGCAAACTAAAATCAAAATTTCAAGTTCCACGACATTTCTAGACATCAACCTCGCTCAATCTTCTTGCAAAAGATAATGTAGATAATCAAACAAGTAAAGGTGAAAAACGAAATGGGGACAGAATCAATTACCGGAGGATGGGAATAAGCGTGCTACCATTTCCACAACCCACCTCCAAGAGTTTGGAGTAATCAGCACATGTCACAAGCTCCGGAAACTCCTTCAGCAGATACCTCCTCTCCTGCACCCGCAAACGATTCCAATTGCCCAAAAAAGGGGGCAATTTTATACAATAAGAAACAATAGAACACCTACTTAGCTAAAGCCCTAATTTTTCCGAAAAGAGAGGAGAGAGACCTTGAAGAACTTGCCAGTGGAGTGGCGGGTGTGGAAATTGGACCATGCCGTCGAACCTAGACGATTAGTGGAAGTGGCGGAGGATTGGAAGGGAGAGAGGTGGTAGCGAAGGGAAGGATCGGACTCAACAACTCGTCGGAGTTCATCCCATTCGAAGTCCTTGGAATGGTATGCAACTGCTTCTTCTGATATGGCCTTCGTCTCCCCGTCCCCCATTGTTCCTCCCTCCATCTTCTTCTTCTCTGCAAACAGATGCAACTGAATTGCAGTTTTGTGTAGAGATTTCATCTGATCATCCGTTTACACAATGCACTTAAGAGCACTAAACCGTTGGTTCAAGATTTGACTGGGATTGATCCGGTTCAAACCGGTCCTGTTTGGGAGTTCAAGTGAACCAAGCAGCCATGTCTATGTAGGCATGAGCACGGGTCGAACCCACCGGGTTGAAGGGTCCGACCCGCCGGGTCAAGGGTCGGGATATCCCTAACCCTTACCCTTCCAAGCTACGGGTCAACGGGTTGTGGTGACCCGCCGGATAGATTTGTCCGAATTGCTTGTGGTGTGGTTATGGCTTTGGGGCTAGCAGTATTTGAGCGGTGTTCTTCTCCTTTGTCGATGCACGAGAGGTCGTGGATGTGATCGAAACCAGACTCGCTAATATCCGGGTCCAAATCTGAGGTTTTCACTTAGGTCCCCAGGGATTCCCTGCGTGCCTCTACCAACTGACAGAAGAGTTGTCGCACACGGCTCCCGTTCGTTCTTTGATAGCACTAGCCTATGTTCTTTGATAACTACACACATGTAATTTGGTGTCTTTGTATTGTTGTTGTGTCCTTGTCTTTTGCTTGTATTGACGGTTTGTCCGTCGTCGATTTTTTCGGCCTATCGACCTATCGTTCCTGTTCGGTGTGTCGAATTTTTACCTAATAAAAAAAATTATATGAGTCGGTTAAGTTTGACATTATATTATTTTAGGTTAATATTGTTTTTTTTTAATTAGGTAAAAATTCAAATCGGCAACGGACAAACAGTCAAATAAGCTATGGACATAAAACCACAACAAGGCAAAATCACCACATTACAAGGGTACAATTAAAGGCGAAGACTAGCATGCATAAATCATGAAAGAGCAGGAGCAGTGTGCGGAAACTCATCGGTCAGTTGGTACAAGCAACGCATGGAATCCCTGAGGAACTAAGTGGAAACCTCATATTTGGACTCTGTCAACGAGCCTTCAGATTTCAATCACGTCCACGACCTCTCGCGCGTCGACAAATAAGAAGGAACACCTCATAAAAGACTGCTAGACCTCAAAGCCAAACAACTATATACCACCAAGCAACTCGACAACATGCCCGAAAATAGGATCCAATCCCAAATTTCCTCTTTTTTCTTTTTTTTTTCCCTCTTCATTGCTTTGGGCCCAAGCCAAAGAAACTTGGACCCAAAGGACCCAAAACTTGGGCCCTAAGGACCTGAAGTTTGGGCCCGAAGGACCCAAGTCTTGCTAGAGAACGCCACCCACACCGGCGAGCACAACTAGGGGCAAACGCCGAGATCTCCGGAGACCAACCCGAGCAAGGCACGGTCGACCAAAGCCTGTTAACGCCGAATCGGCAGAGGATCGGAGACACTCACCAAGCAGGAGAAACCGGGCCTGATTTTGACAAGGATGGGGTTAAAAGGGGATCCGAAAATCGGAATTCCATTGAGTGGTTTCTTAGCGATGGAGCACCGTGAAGGACGCAAGAACACCGTGGATTTGAGCCTGCTCCATCGAGGAGGAGATCCGGTATGAGATTGGGGATAGGCTAGAGAAGGTTGAAGTTTGGGTTAGACAATTTCTAGAGAGAGTGATGAGCCCCTCTCTCTATAAAGGTTTGTCATTCGCTTGTCAAAAAGTTTAAGTTAGTTTGTCATTCGCTCGTCAAAAAGTTTAGGTTAATACTGTATAGGGCTAGTTCGTGTATAGATTAATTAAAAATAAAGTTTGTATTATTTTTGGTTAAAAGTCGATATTTTATTGTTATTTTTCTTATAAATAAAATAAAAATCTACTTCTTGATCCATTGGGTCAATCCAGACCCGAAGAACATGGATTTGAGTTTTGTAGTTGTTCGCTCGTAACCCACAATGACCAAACCCAAAATTAAACCATCCAATATGTTTGTTTTTCTACAAGGAAGCACTTTTTCGAAAGAACATCACTTATAAAGGAGAATCTGGAGTTTTAGGTCATTGGAAATATCTGCGTTAAAAAACATGGGCAGTTCGGAAAAAATTGTACATCCAGACGGGATCAGAATTAACCATTTCAATACTCAAATACAACATTGTTTTGCTTCCCTTTGAGGACATTAATCACACAACGCATAAGTTATCTCTTTCCATCACAATTTCATGGAAATTCAGATAAACGACTTTACTGAATCTTGCTTTGAAAGCAACACAGCAAGTGCTTCCACTCCACTCCCAAAACAGAACTGCAAACAACTTTACCGTCATGCTCTTTGATATTCAACCTGAGGTCCTGAACACCCCACTTTTTTTGGTTAGGTGTATTATAAAATATAAGGAAAATAAAAGGCTTCATGGGCTTGATTTTCAGAAACACCGTACACCCCATTTTTTATCCTTGCCTGCACAGAATCGTAGATAGTAGTATCAACCTGCAAAGTAACTCTTACATCCTTGTTCCATTATATCCTGGCTTGGACATATCAAGCCGAAAAAAATGGCTATAAGAACAGAGCATCTAATGGGAAATATCAGTTACGACTGCAAGAAAGTGAAAAATGGCACACATTATTTGTGTTTTTAGTAGCAAAACTGAAGCACAAAAGACAGATAAAAACAAAATTACCGCCTTATTCAATCTAACTACAGTTGGGAATTCACAGCAAATTGATTTATAACGAATGATGTAAAAAAAAAGGAGAGAGAGAGAGAGACGTGGTTATTCTGTGGCCCGTGGTGTTCATCGTGGAGAATGTACAGAGTCAGCAACGGATAAAGAGACTGATCCAAGGTTCACAGCAACTAAAACGCTAGCTCAGAATTAAGCAGTATTGCCTTGGTGAGGAAAAGCTGAGGGCTAGAAAACCTGTACAGGTGTTGTAAAATAGCTCTGCACGAGGGGTATGAATATTTGTATCTACTGTTCCTTGTCGAATCTGAAACCTAATTGCTTGCTTATCATTGAAAACGGGCAACAAGAGAGCACATCGATACCCATAGAGCTGGACTCTGATCTAGTCTGGCAGATGTTCATAATCTCCATTTTCTGATGACTCTTGCATTCCATGATGACCTGCAGAAGGTGACAACAGTAAGAAATTCAAGCTTAAATAAGTGAAAGGTTTGGTCCTCTGATTTCCATCCCATTCCCTTGAATCTTGGAGGGGTGACTGGGTCTATTTGGTAATCATACTTGCAATTTAATTGGTACTGAAATGGTAATTGATAAGGCTATTTAGGAAAGTGAAAAGGTGTGTGATATGTGTTGATACAAATGTCTTATATGGCAAATGAACATTTACTGAAAAGAAGCAAAATTGCAAGCTTGGGGAGACTTAAAGTCTCTCACTAAAATTTTTTCTATCTCCACCCTTACATAATGCGACATTAACAGATGTCTGGAGAAACAGATACCTGTGAAGTCGTAGTTGAGACCATTTCTGGTGTCTAGACCAGACCTCCAATCCGTGTGTGGAGGTATCATATGTAAATCTTGATGCTGAAGCATGTAACCTCCAAGATTTTGATGATCATTGACTCCTTGGATTGGATATCCTCCAGTTGGCTCAATTACTGGTCTATAGCCCACATTGGAAACAGAAACACTATTTGGTGAAGCCAAGGTGGTTGTAGAAGTATCTCCTTTTGCGCCAGCATTGGCATCCTTCTTAGTGTTGATCAGAAAGGTGGCAACAATAACCTATGAATTATTGTACAAAATGGTAGCTTTATAATTTTCCCTCTAGATCATGCAGCACGTGCTACATCATGCATAATATAGTTTTGCTTCCATGCTATGTGTCTTATATCATACCTCAACTGGACCTACAGCAATGAGTGGCCCAGCAAGTCCGCCTCCAACAACTTGCCCATTTGTGGCAGAAAAGCATGCACTAAGTCCACCACTCCTTTCACCATGATCTGTGCGTACGAAAGACCCTGAAAGTGAAAGAATATCAAAAGGCCCCTGGCAAAAACAAGAAACAGGGTTAATTTTGGGCTCAAATTTACTTGATAATTAAATTTAACTAGCAGATCTTCTACAAAGTAACCCAACAAAAAAAGCTACAACATTATCTCAAGTTTCATCTTAACTTCTTCCTACAGAACTTCCCTTTTTTGTTTTGACAATTTCATCTATCATGAAGACTGGGGGATATGGGAACACCAATTGATGTCAGATGGGAATCTGGCCTTCAGTATTTGATAAACTAAAGAAATATTATGCAATATCCATTTCAAGCATCAGATAGACTATTTCCTCCTCTGAAAATAGGATTAACCATTTACCACAATACTTTTAACTGGTCCAATTATAGGATCCTAAATGGTAATTTAAGATGAGCTTTAAATCAGGAAACTAAAAAAAAAAAACGCTTTTAAGTTCTGTAATTTCATCTCATTGTGTGATAAAAATGGGTCGCATTCAAGGAATGTCAATCAAAACATTACCAACTAAAAGAGGCCTATCCTGAATTTCAAAGCGCAAAAGGCTACATATTTGAGTTTGTCTACCAGCCCACTGACCAATTTGATCAACTAGTTTATATTCTACTTGCTAAACATAAAAGCTAGCAATCAAAAACCTAACGCTTTATCTTTTCCTTCATACAGAATAAATTCCGATCATATTGCCAATCCTGGTTCCGTTTCAGCTCATTCCTTGCGTCTTCTTGGTCATTATATCTTATATTCTGAAAACTCTCTCTCGGGTAAGAAACTAGAAACATGTAATAAATAAAGACAGAAATAGAAGCACTACATACATCATAGGTAATGCTGCCCCCAGATGTAGCCGGCTGAAGTAGACAGATATTGCAGACAGAACCAGATGCAGATAAGATACAGAATTCCCGCTTAGATTGCTGCATGAAGGTTCCAATTTTCTGTGCCACGTCCTACGACAATGAATTTCAAATTTGAAGATTATAGACGCTTAAATATGATTATTATTTAAAATAAAGAATTTTCTATATCTAATGCCATATGACAAAGCATTCTTATAGCCAAATACAATATCGAAGTAAAAAGAACAATATGAACCTAGACTTCGACATTGATTAAAAACTGTTGTCTTTTTTTAACAGGGTAATAGTAATCAGAGGATGGACATCCACACGGACCACACGGAAGGGTCTCACATTGACTCTATTATTTTTCAAACTGAATTTCCTATGAAGAAATCAAGTTTGACATATTTATTATAGATCAAAGGCTGATTCACAATAACTCTCTGAAGTATGGAAAAAAAAGGCAATGGCATACAGTCAAACATTCAGTGGTCATATTCATATATACAGCCAAGAAAAATGAATTATCAATTATGGACTACATAAATTACTAAATTGGCACGGAGTAAGAAATTCAAAACCCAAGTTCAACACTAAATGCAACATGGACGTGAATGACTGACTTAGTAAAAGGTGTGCAATTTTCAAACGCAACACTTGACAAACTCCACAAACCTGTACACAATCAATACGACCTCCCTACAGAATCTAATGTGCACAATTAATGATACCCGATCATTAGACACTGATATCTTACAATCAAAGATGCCTAACATTACACCTGCATCAATATTACATAGAGAAACTGAGAGATTCAAAAGAGAGCACCATAGCATACCTCCCCTGGCTGCACATTGATAACATGCGGCATGAAGCACTGTCCAGTGTCAGCTGCATTGAACAATTTGAAGAGTTAACTAATACTTACTCATCAGATTAACAGTTTTAATTCACAAGCAATCAAATTGATAAAAACCTTCAGAGTCCAATTGCGATTTCTTAGAAGACGAGGAAGAGGAAGGCGGCGAGCCAATAGCCTGGTGGTCGCGCTTCCTGGACGACGAAGATAAGCTAGTCGACGACCTAGCCGCCTTCGCCGCTGCAGCCTCCTCCGCCGTCCCGTACTTCCGCGGCCTCCCTCGCTTCTTCCGCACAACCTCTACAGACTGAGGATACAGCGACGTGGTTGCGTTGGCACCGTCCGACGAACAGACGCCATGGCCGTCGAAAAGGCCGCCGTTGGAGGCCGGCGTAGCGGCCTCGGTGACAGCGTCGGTGGCGTTGGGATGAAGCGCGGTGGCGGTAGGTGGGGGTTGGGGTTGATGGTAGAAAGGGTTGAGCCCGGTTTCATGCTGTTCCATTCGATCGATGGGAGAGAGAGAGAGTTTCTGAATATTTTTTTCCAGGCAGATTCAATGAATTAATAAATAATTGGGAATTTCTCAATTTTTTAGGGTTTTCATCGCGAACGTGATGAGTTGTGTGCCGTCCGATTCGATTTGGTAAGATTTGATGGAAAAATTGGTTGTTTCTCTCGGCCCGTTCGTTATAAATTTTAGGGAAATTACACATACTAACCCCCAATTTTAACTATTTCGGATAAAACTCCTTTTTTTAAGCTTTGTACTTTGGATACCGAATCACCAATCTGTTAAAAACTACGGTAAAATGCTACAATTTTGTTTATTTCTAATTCCCGTCCATTTATTTATTATTTTGTCCCAAGTTTACTCTTTTTTTTTTCACTAAAAGACCTTTAAATTAGATTTTTGAGAGTTAATTAATGCACTATCAACGTATCCAACACTACAAAAGATTATCTGACTTGTGATTTTCTCCTCTATAGAAGACTTTTTTTTTAATATATATATATATATATATATATATATATATATATATATATATATATATATATGAAAGATATATTCACATTAAACCCAAAACTTTATATATTATGATAAAAATTTATGTTCCAATTAAGCAGAAAAAGGTTAATGAGTTGTAAAGTGGTAGTTGTGGAAACAGGAGGGGGTTAGGAAGGACAGTTAGGAAATTAGTGCCTTAATTTTTAGCCCCAATAAATAATGACAGTTCCTGTGATCAAATAGTGTAGGGGATGGACCGCTGATAAATCACAATCCAATCCCTATCCCCTTTCCATTAATTCAAAGTCTTTGTAGTTGATAAGTTTCATCAATGCCTGGATAAGGGTAGGAAGCACAACTGTTAAGACTTGAAAGACATTGATTCTTAATGTAACTCAGCCGCGAGGAAAATGGTCTCGCGACTCATATCAGTTCACTGCACAGCAAGAAGGAACATAATGGCGGAAGAGATTAGACAGAATCATACAGAAAAGAATTCATAGCAGCTGGATTTCCTTTCTAGGGTGTGATTTCTTCCTTGTTATCTTCATGACTCGGCGTCTGGGCCTTGGGACTATCCCTGTCATCTGAACGCGTCTCAGCCTGAGCTTTGATTTCCTCCAGCTGCAGGTACAAAGAGGATGGACCTTCAGAACAGTTTACAATTAGAAGGTGCTTTCACAGTTCAAAATGCGAAAACAGTTTCAATATAGCTAGTTTAGGCTTAGGCGGATTTACAGCATGTTACCAAGCTAACAAGGCAATAAGACCATCACGGGCCCTTACTATGATCTCTTGTCTACTTCGTGAAGTGGACCAGAGACTGGAATGAAATAAGGTGCAAGGGAACATCATCCTACCTGTCTGCACGTCTCCTGGTGAATGGTGAGGAGTTCATTGTACTTTAACTTTAAATCAGATACCTCAGCTTGAAGTTTCTCATATTCGGAAAGAGACGGGCCACCCATTTTTTGCTGTATAAACCTGTGAAACCAAACAGTTTAGTAAGGAGAAAAAGACGGGTCATGCTATGAAAATGACCTGGATGTAATTTTGATAATAACAAATCAAAACATTGGGCAAATTGCAGTTTAGAAAAGATGTTCCCAACTGAGAATTGAAAAAGGTCTAATATCTATTTAATTCGATTTTCTCCCCATCGAAATTGCAGTTCTTGAGCACATTTCAAACCCAGTTTGGTTCAAATAAAGCCTAACTGGAAAAAATTAGAGTTCAGTTTTCATTTATAGAATCAACTAAATTTTATGTTCTGCTTAAATTTGACCTGAATGGATACTGAAGGGGTTTTCAATATTCAAATGGTAACAAAATAATTCCAAGTACCAAATTGTCCAAGATGTGAATTTTAATTACAAAATGGCATTTCAACCAAAGTAGATGTTCCACGTTTGAGGCAAAACCCACGTTTGATTATCGTTCTGGAGCACGGGAATAACTTATAGGATGAAGATGAGATTTGAACAGAGTTCCCAATGTGAAATACAGAAGCATAACAAGTCAAACCTTATGTTTTTGAAATTTCAACGATTACATCATATTTTGTTTACCAACCCCATTGGTCTACTCTAAAGAAATTAGTTAGAGGTGAAAAATTAATGACATGAAAAGATTAATGTGTTGGTTCCAAGGATTACTAGAAACTCTAACAATCGCCTCCCTGATGAACCTAAAAATGCAAGAGGTATCTACTGGAAGTCTGGTAATAGTAATGTAGACATAGTAGAGATAAATTGAGCAGATCATAAGTCAATTGGAAAAGGACTTACTCAATAGCAGAACTGGGCTTGTCATTTTGCTCATACAACGCAACGAGGACTGTCAAAATAGAATTTCAGATGAAAAGAAGTGACATTTAGGAATTGAACCATGTCAAATTAAGGACACTTTTAACATAGAAATAACAAGGAATCGATTGCACGTGATGAAAGACCTTTGGTCAGGGCATCAAGCACTCCGCTTGACTCCAAGTACTTCCTATAAGCTTCCTTCTTTGCTTCTTTTTCCTGTAAAAATTGAAAAGACCGAGAGTAACTCATGGACCTCTATCAACAATTGAGTAAGAAAGCAACAACAACCGATGATGGGAAATTCTGCAAACATGGTATAATCCGGTGCAGAAAATTCAACATTAATGAACAAGAGCTCTAAATATGATCAAATTCAGCAGTGGTAAGCTACAATTACAACCCAGAAGGGCACATACAGGAGAGAACCGAGATGAACAGGCGGCCTGCTTAATGCACACAGATGAAATCTAACCAGCATTGGGTTTTCAGAATCAACGAGATCCCTTTTCAGCACAGCCTCATAAAGGCCCAAACAATCTCCAACTCAAGTACCATTTGTGGGTAGCATCAAAATTCAAGGTCTTCAAGAATGAATCTCATACTAGTTAAGAGCTCTTAAAATTCTGAAGGGAACATCAACAGACCAAATTTATCTAAATAGAACCCTACTAACATCAAAAAGCCTCTGCAACTAAGAGATCCGAGACAGTAAGCACTAATCACATAAAAATGGGTCGGATCTCGGGAGAAGCTTACCATTTTAAGCGCTTTTATCTGGATCTGAATCTAACCGGAGCCCTTGAAATGAGCAGATAATCTGTGTCGGAGGGAGAGAGAGTACCAACCGGAGGAATTAGGAAAGCAGTCAAGCTTCAGTTGGTGGCGGCTGACGGGTAAGTACAGAAAAAAAATGCGTCTTTTTTGCCGGGTTTTCTTTTCCCAAACAAAAATGAAAAGCAACTTGGAAATCACGAGTTTGGTGGTACAACATTAATAATTACAGTTGAGATATGTTTTAAATTTTGGGGAAAAAAAAGGGGAAGAAAATTAACTTTCATAAATATGCTCAAACAAGTTACATGTATTTACTGTATAAATATACTTACATTCTTGCCCTTTGCATATATGCTTGCTTGGGTGTGTTACGTGTGTACAGCAAGAGAGAATGGGTAACACTAACACTACCACACGAAGTGCGCTAAGGTATACATTCTGATGCGGTATGGCTAATGGGTAACTCATCATCAAGATGCCGAACTTTAAACAACTGAGGTGATATGTATCGAATGGATGGAAGGGTGAGAATTCATCGAACTCTAACAGGCAAATAATTTAGTCAACCTGCAGCTAAGAAGCTAAATCCTGGGTTCTGGCGAATGAGTGTTGGAGGTTCAATATCAGATATGTCTATTTGTTGCATTGACTTTGATATATCATCCACGGAAAATGGAATGCTGCATCAAAAACCGGAGGAAAGCAGTCAGGCCATGGACACCAATTACGTATATTGTTTAAGAGGCAAATCCTCAGCCGCAGAATGAAAAAAACTTCTATGCTGTAAAAACCAGCAAGCATTTATGATGGTCCAGAATCCAGATAGGTGGGAGAAGGTGTAAGTTTATTCATGTATTTAGAAGTTTTGTCTAGTGTGTGATGTCAAAATTTTTTTAAAGAAAAATCATCTATCAGCAAGAAATTTATGGTTGAAAGGCTTAAAAGTTCAAACTGTGCAGTCTCAATGTGCAAACCTTGAATCATCATCCAAAAGGAACGAGCTGCTGGCTGCATTATTCGGCTCTTCAGTCATCATTATCCTCATCTTGCAAATGACCTATTTGGAGGAATTCGTGTGAAATGGCATTTTGGGGCTGAAATACTTGTTAACAGATGAAGTCATGAAGATAATATCAAATCTACTTGCTTACATCTGGGGATACGCTATGTGTGCCATACTTGTCATCCCAATACATGGTACTAATTCGATATAGCTGCTGTATGCTGAGTACCTATATGTAAATAAGAGGAAACTTTCTAATTTTTATGAGATAGTAATAACTTATAAATGAACATGTTTTCAAATAAAAGTTCAAGTTACTGACAGGGCAAAGGGAATGGCTTATTTCATCCAGAGACTTCTTTGGTTTTTGATGTATAACCTGTGTGTAAATGGAAAACAAATTCAAATTCTGCGGAGAGAAGTTTACAACCATACCTTTCGAGGTGTAAAAAGGGCATGCTTAACCAAAAGAAGCTAGCTTACCAGAAATCCAATGGCCTGTCTGATATGCTTCAGTTCATCCCATGCTGAACCTGCATACTGCATAATGACTAAGTTAGGTAATTAACCAACCTCTACCAAAGTATACATCTGAGAATCATCTGAAGCAAGGAAATCTGATTTGGTAGGACTGATTCTTTTTTTTTTTTTACCAAGTAGATGGGAGTAATATTCCCTTTCTTAAAAAATAATATATCAAAATACAGAGAAGCCTAATATGTCAGATGCAAGACTATCTGACCAGAAGTTAAGGACAAGTGGTAAGGTAACCTTCTCAGTTCTCACTAACAAAACAACAAATAAGCCAAACTTTGATACGACTAATTTTGGGTAGACTAAACCCAAAGAAATCTCCAAGACACCAAATGAGATAGATGATTGAAAAAAAAAACATAATGATTATATATCTGTTAAAGAAATCGTTAAATCTAGTACCTCCTCAGTAGCATCAAAATACCAGTGTTCAAGTTTAGACAAGCCTGCCTTCACATATTCACCGTTGCTAAATGAACAACATTCACGCCGTAATAGAAGACTGAGAAAAGGCAGCAGGATCAGACTGTAAGGAACTATCTAGCAGAAGTATGGACCTAGTATTACAACTGAAACCAAAGGAATACCTGTTGAATAGTTGAACGTTGATGAAGGAGAAGATTTGAATGAAGATCTTACGAACTAAAAATGGAGGTACCTAATGAGGTGAAGAATTATCAAACGTCAGACTTAGATTAACTTACTTTTGGAGTTTCTCCTCAGTACGTGTTGTTATCAAGATCTTATAAAGCTACATCTTCAAAATTCATGTCTTTTTGTTTGATGGCTTCTGCAATTATCATTCCCAACTAATTTTTCTGTTTAATAGTATAATAGCCACTAAACTACACCATTTTTCTCGAAGGAATGTCCAGAAAGACAAAGGGTAACACAACAGCAGACATGATAAGAAGAAAAAATAAGGCAAGCAGGATAAAAAGGTCCACTAACATGGTTTTCTTTCAATGTGCTCAAGAAATTGTCAAGACTCTTTACAATGCCTTGCCAGTGAGCAATCAAGGCTTGCTGGGCCGCGACATTTGCAAGTGAACGGCAGGATCCCTTAACCAAGCACGCTCTTGATGTTCTTGGTGCCTGTTTCATTGAAACCCGGTGGAAAGAAAATCATCAAATGAAGATTTTGAGCGACTTTCCTAAAGATGGGACACAAGTACCTGAATGCACAATGCCAGCAACGGAGAAATCTCTTTCTTAAGATTGTCTCGAATTATTCCATATATCTTTTCTACGTATGCAGTAAGCTGCTGCTTGAAAAGTAGAGCTGGATACTTGGCCTCAACTTGCCGTAGATTGTCCACTCCACCCACACCACCACTACTAACAAACGGAAGATTAACACCTTGGGGGACTCCACGGAAACTCTAAAAGGCATGCAAAGAAAACTACTCATTTACTAGTTCAAATTAACATTGGAATCAAATGCATCACTGTTTAAGAGAAATTTTAATACTTGTGACATTCTTCCAAGGAGATGGGTTGATGATGACCGACGACGATATGCTGCCATTCCAGCTGCACCACTTGCTCTAAGTGTGCGTTGGAGTAAGAGTAGAAGTGTTGAGGCATTAGACAACCAATAGGCCAGGGTGTCATCGTTTTCCTGGTTCTGTAATTCCAAACAAAATTAGATTAAATTCTTTTTCTACCTACAAAATAACGCGGCAAAATTCATAATCATCATATTTTTTTCTTGCCTCCACTTCACGGGCAATGGTTTGTACTACCCTGTCAAAAACAGGCGTTCGATCTACTTCAAAGGATCTCCAATGAAGAAGACATTTGTATATGGTACAGGCAGCTATTGGTCTGTCGCCTGCAAAGCCCAGATGCTCTGAGATGCACAGAATGAGCACATCCTGATTTTCATGCTGTTTCTCATTAAGAGACTTTTGGGGCTTCTCCTCTACTTCACAAAACTCCCTGTGATTTATTGAAGTGCTGTGCAAATCCTTAACAAAAGGAATGCAACTATTAGGTGAAAGAAGAGACTATAAATCAAAGCTATATGAGACTATGAAAGTATTCTCACAATGGTGGGCTTGGAGTCCCCGTAATGACCACTTTCAGAGCCTCTCTGCAAAAATTATTACAAAAACTCCTCGAACGTAGTTTCAACATAAGCTCTTTTTAAAGATAAAATTGTTATTGACGTACCTGGATTATTGATCTAGACCGTCCTAGTATGATTTTGTTTGGTGCCGCTGAAGCACCTACAGCTTGTTGACGAAGAACTTGATTCTCTGATTCTAGATTGTTAAGCTTCTCTTCTAACCTGATTTGAAATTACAAAAACTGTGTTAGGCTCAAACAAAGAATTACAAACTGACAACATTTTGTGTTTTTTCAGAAAATCAATAACCTTGTGTGCCGAAGATACAATATGCTTATGTACAAGCTAATCAGTCAACAGTTTACCTTTGCAGATAATCCTGAAGTTGCTGAATCTTTTTATCTGAATCTTCCAACTTTTGACGTCTTCCTTCACTACATTCTTCTGCTACAGCAAGTTTACCCTCGCACTCATCAGCTCTCTCTTTCTCTGATTGTAATGACATCTAAATATCAAAAGACACAAAGGAAACAAATTGAAAATAAAGATCCACATACAAGAAATGCAACAGGAAAACTCCCTTGTTCTTGTTGAACATGCAATTAGTGCATGAGTTCCATTAAATTTAATATGAACTGCAGTTTAATTCAATTGCAGCTGAGCAGTCTAAAAGCTAACTTGGAACTAAATAGTGATACTCCAGTTCCTGGTAAACCATACAGAGTATTTTTATGCCAGTAAAAGAGCTACACAGTGGTCCAGCTTCTTTCGATTTTAAATGTAATTTAAATGGAAACACAAAAATTACTTTTTAAGAAAGAGTTAATTTAGCTGTGATATTGATTCACAGTACTCTGGAACTTATTTACTAACCAACATAAAGCAAGTTAATCATCATATGCCATTACCTTTAGAGCTTCCAGTTCCTCCTTCAAAGCATCAATCGTATTGGTATCTTCAACCATAATTTGAGTTTCTTTGATAACTGGAGGCGCTTCTTCAATTGCCTTCTTAGCTGCTTCTCGTTCCTTGACTAACAATGCATTTGTCTCCTCATTCTTATTCCGCATGGCTTGTAAAGAATTTTGCAGTTTAGCAATCTCTTGTGCTTTTGCTTCTTCCAAATCAGTCTGCCATGTAAAATCATATTTCAGCACTTGAACCTATTCTTCATTCGCAAGAGTATAAACTTCAAAAGCCATGCTCACAAATCCAGGCACAAAATAGCATATAATCATATGGTGCTATGTTTTGTAATAAATTGAATCACCCTTAAGCGTTTCTCTAACTTTAGGCGCCATGTGAGTTCTTCCACGCTTTTTTCAAGCTTATCCTTGGCTTCTTTTAGAGCACCTGTATCTCTTGCAGCCTGGAGAAAAAAATAAAGTTTAAAAGTGGGTATGCGACAACTTGAAGGGGAGCTACAGAAAGCATATTGTAGCAATATAGATTAAGAGATATCATGTCTAAGATATAAAATCATCCCATCTCCATAGACCATTCGGTACTCACACATGACCTAGTAAAAACTGAAAAAAAAAATGTGCAACTACTAATCTGGACTAGATCACTCGTAGGTTACTCAAAATTCTTCTGTTAAACCGGGGAAATCAAACTTCTCATTCAAGGATGTGACATTCATTGAATTCCATTTGGATATCCGTCTTTGTACAATTCAGAACTCAAAGAAACAGGCCAGTTGATTCTGACTACATAAGTATATCTCAACCTCATTAAATGAATGCAAAAATTAACATCTGACACCATCTTAGATATAGAAAGCAGAATACATAAATCATGAGCATTCACATATATCTATGAGAAAGACATTATCAAAGAGATAAAACATTCTTAAGCCTCACCAGGTGGAACCAATAATGTAATTAACATTTAAGTGCAACTCTAGTGACACTCACCATCTTCAGCTTCCTTAATTCTCTCCTGGCTATCCTACCTCTCCATCTGCACTGTGCAATAACTGATGCTTTTCTGAGATTCTTATAATACAATGCAGCTCTATGGCAACGCCATTGCATCTGCAGAGCATAATACCCTCAGTAAGGCAAACCTTAGTTCATAAGTTAACACAGTGTGATGAGAAACTTCACAGGAAGTACCTGAACTGTAATAGCTGCTTTGGTCCGTCTTCTAAATTTATGTTCCTTACGAGCAGCCATTGCCCTTATACCTGTTTGAAGGGTGAGCACAGATTTTCGAAGTTTATGGTAGACCGTTCTGGCATAATATTTAAGTCCATTCTTCTGAATCCTCAAAGCGGCTTCCTCCCTTCTCCTTTGCTCGTACAATTTGCAGGCAGTTTTTTCTAAAGCCAAGAAGATATAATGTGCAAACAAAAAAGTTAACACAAAGATACAGTCTGTCTAAAAATATCATCACATATGCTATGAAGCTGTAGCATGAACTTCCTTTTTGATAAATGTTGTATCATGATTATTAATTATCATAATATTTAAACATACTTCTGCATAAAGACTGCAAATAAACTGCCAACTTGCATAGTTCAATAAACTGCCGACGAGCATTATGAGTTCGAACGCGACACTGAATAATATTCGCTGCAATACTAAGCACCTCAGTTCTTCTTGCATCCAGTTCAGCCATTTGACCAGCTCTGAGAAAGACTTTTGTCTTGCCTATCTGCAGAGGCATTTGATGATTAAATAACCATGTGTGGCCTTACCAAAATCAGAAATCGTTATATGGATACATGATTGTGTACATATAGTTCTACATTACGTCTAAAATAAAAAGAAAAAACTTCTGCTGGATAAGCATTCCTCCTAGATTTCAACCTTGCAGGGTATATGTATATGGCAGTAACATGCACTGTAAAAGGATCATGTAGTATACACATCATCATATCCAGGATAGGAAGTTACCTGAAATCCTTTCAGCCCTGCCTTATCCAATATTTTTCGACATGCAACCTTTTCATCATAGCTGTGTTGATACATAAAAGGAATTTCGGAGGAATATCGTATGCTCAGTGAAAACAAAATAAAAAGAATCGAACACTCTCATGATTGAAGTTTGTTTTTCAACTGAAAGAAGGATGCCTACCTCCCTTCAGTCACCTCAGGAGCAAGGATCCCAAATCTATTAATAAATTCAAAAAAGGCACGGCGAGTGGGAAAGCCTGCACAACTGATCCTAATTGCCTCCAGGACACCCTACATAAGAAAAGTTATAAGCATAGAGCAGAAACTGAAAAAGAAGGTATCTTTTTGCCCAGAAATAAACACAAGATGAATAAATTGCACTTACCCCACAACGTAGTTGTTGCAAAATATTGATATTCTCAAAGATAGCGGGTTTTAGAAGATTATTTGGTTTAATACATCTTATGTAATGAGGTTCAGTCGAGTTCAACGTATCCATCAACTCATGTAGTTGTAACTACATCAACACATAACAAAGATATTAGTTGTTGAATTCTTGAAGCAAAACAAGAAAATTACTAGTGCACCACCTTAAAACGAGAACCAATGGATGAAAACTTAGAAGATTTGCTTGATCTAGGCGTTTCCTCTGGAATTGGAGGAAATAGGCCTGCGACAAATGGGCATCTCGAATTACTAAGCATATCTTGATGTTCAGGGACCACATAATCCTTGTTTTTGTCCAAAAACTGGTCGGGCTGATATAGAACCTGTGTATCGTTAGAAAAATAAATGCAGGGATAAGAATATGTTCTGATAACAGCAGTAAGTACAACTGAAAACTTGTAAAAGAGTGTACCTCGCCAGCATAATGAGATATGATAAAATCTTTCCGAGAAAGCTTTGGCTTGGTGATACGCTTATGAGTTTTGAATGTTTGATATAACTTTGATGCAAATGTTTCAGGTGTTGATTTGGGGAACATGCTAAAAATTAGAGGCCAAACAAAATAAAATTAGAAGATACGATAGCCAAAACATACATTTTGAATTTTAACTTCCTGCATGTTTGAAAATTAAATGCTTGGACTAACTAACTTCAGCAGAGAGTGTGTGAAAAAAATCCCAGCTAAAATGAAGAAACATGGATACATTTTAATGGCATTAATTTGACTCACCAAGCCTCGTCCAATAGAGCAATAACGCCACCAGGTTTCTGTGAGAATTTTTACAATGCTCAAAGTCAACCAGTCAAGTGTATGAATGTGTCAAGGGAAAAAAAAAGGTAAGTAAACTTCATAGAAAAACAAATATTCATTTCTTGTCATTCTCAAACAGAAAATCTAACAAACAAGTATAACCAAGGAATGAAATACATGTCATCATTTTACAGTAAAGTATATTCAGCTCTGAATAATTATTTGGGATCTAGCATCTTAATTCCTTTTACAATTTGAAAATGGAAATCCATACAGAACCAAGTAACATAACGCAGATTTACATGCAAAGCCGGGGAAATCCATATCAGAAAACATATTAGGTTGTTAGAGAGGTAACCTCGTGCCATAACCAATAATATCAATACTGACAACTACTAGTACTACATATCAAACTAGCCTAGCTACATCTGAAAATATACAAGATTGTTGTCTTGGCAACATCTAACATAGGGAAGGGACATAATCTAAAAATCCAAAAGTGTAATAAATGCAACTGTAGTGCTGCCAGATGTTTTTGGCATTTTTGTATTTACTTCATAGTCATTGTAACTACTGCCGATCTGAACACTAATGATGGCTTTGTTATTCCATGAAGCAACACTTTAACCATATTACCATCAGACAATTGATGTTCTATTTTTGCATAGAAGACTGGAAGAACCTTTTCTATGAGATCCAAAACATCTTGGTTATCAACAAATTCAATGTAGCTCCAATCAATTTGTTCTTTCTTGTATTCTTCTTGCTCCATCTTGAAGACATGCTGAAAGTGAGCACCGGATTATCTTAGACCTGCTTAGCTCAGGGGCAATAACTGATCTTATGAACTGCTAACAGTGTAAAGTATTACCTGATTGAAGTGCTGCTGCAGCTTTTCATTGGTAAAATTTATGCAGAACTGCTCAAAGCTGCATAAGACACAGAAAATTGAAAAGGCTAAAAAAGGCAACTGGATAGCTGATGTTGCTTGCTGAATCTAATGTACTTCTTGATGTCTTTATCTTTTACTAATCACCTATTTTGTTTGAAGCTTTCAAATCCATAGATATCAAGTACCCCAATTGTAGTCTTTGAGTTCGGATCTTGTCCAATTGACACATTTATTTTGTCAACTAACCTGAAAAGATTATAAATAAATGAATGAATTGAAAGTAAAAAAACACACACAATTCAAGCAGCTTATCAGTAACGTGGGGGAAAATTAACAAATTGAAATAAAACAAGAAACAAATTTACAGCAACCTGGTTTTGAACTTTACCAATCAAAAAGTCGAGAATATAGGGTTTTTGCTAATCCATCTCGACTGACAACTGCATTAAGAGGATCAAGCGATCGCTTTATGATTTCTTCTGGTGTTACCATCACACGTTGCATTAACGCCTCTTCCATGGCATTATTATCACACCTAATATAATTGTATATATGTAATAAATAATTATTTCAAAGGTGAACAGGAAAAAAAAAGTTTAGTAATTATGTTCAAGTGGCTATGAAAAATAATTCATACATCAGAAGTTCTGATGCAGTCTTAAGATGGAATTTTGATTTATCATCCTTTAGCACCGACGAGTCCACCTGCTTCCCTTTCGCAAAATCGATATTTCCCAAATGAAGAATTGCAGCAACCACTCTAAATATTGCATCCTACATGATAAATTAACGTTAAACACACATATCAAATAAAGATCAATGCTGAGGCATATATGACATACCTGCTCTTTTTCACCAAGTCCAACAATATCCATTGCCCTCCTCGTTGCCAGATACTCACGAGCATCACTTACACCAACAAGTTCATAGCAATTTGACTGATTAAGATAATGAAAAGATCTCGGATCTCCCAGCTTATATTTCGGAATTTCCTGGAAACGGTAAAAACATGATAAAGCTATTACCAATCAACCAAAGAATGAATAGACTTCCAGCTTTATGTTCTACTTTAACAAACAAAAAAAAATACCTCCTTTGGTGCTGCACAAATAAGGTAAAAGCAGTGGTAGTTGCGCTCTGGATCACTAATCTGGCAAACACGAGATCTTTCCAAGAGGTAAGTTCTGACTGCTGCTCCAGATATTCTCCCATGTTTGTCAAACTGAATCTCAACAAACTTACCAAACCGGCTGCACCAAAATATGAAGTTAGTACAAAAAACGCTCAAACCAGAAAAGTCTGCAGAAATTCTCCCATGTTTTATGAGTATTCTCCCATGCTTTATGAAGAATCACTATGTAGATGATTAGCACTAAAATAACACAATCTCATGGAATTTATCTTAGAAGTTAGATCTAAAAAAAATCACCAACTTGTACAACCTTACTACATCATCAAACTGGAGATTGAACATACTGTATATGGTAACTAGAAAATATTTTACCTAGAATTATTATTTCTCACGGTTTTAGCATTCCCAAATGCTTCAAGAACTGGATTTGACTGCACCAATAAAAGTGGTTATGGAATCAAATAGGAGTTTGGAATTACAAACCAAAGAGACACAAGAGTAAAATGAAATTGTACTTCAAGAACTTGTTGCTCTACTGTGCGACCCTCGGTTGAAGAACGACCACCCAAACAGGCCAAGTAACGCATAAGCATCTTGGTAGTCTCCGTTTTACCAGCTCCACTTTCACCACTGACAAGGATTGAATTGCATTTTCCCTCATTTATCATTGCCCTGCACTTCAGAAAGCACTTCCATAATTAGATACCAATAACAGCACACTGCCTTTAATCACAGAAGACCACCAAAAGTACCTATACGAAACATCAGCAATTGCGAAAACATGGGGGCTTAAGTCTCCTAGAGGTGCGCCCTTGTATTGTTGCATCATGTGGGAACCATAAACATGAGGAAGACTTTGAAAGGGATTGATGGCAATGAGAATATTACCAGTGTATGTCTGTCAATTGTTTATGAGAAAAATATTAGACAGAAAAGGTGAAATCAATCATAAGTTTCTCTTGAAACTTGAAAGCGTCACATACGTATGCTTATCATAAAATGTGATCAAGTTTCAAGATGAAGCAAGACTTACATAGATCTCATTAAGCTCAAATCTAGTTTTGAGATTTTCCAACACTCCGGGCTCGTGCAAATAGGCAAGCTTAGTCATGTCATCAACCCCACCGGGGGAAGCTTCTTCATCCTTAGGATAGAGTCTTGATAGTTTTGCTGTGATCTGCAAGTATACAGATGGAAAGTTCCTTGCTCAAAACATTACTCAATTTCAAATAGAAACCACACGACATAGTGCGGAACATACCTTATTCCCGTTACTAGTCTCGATATGTGCTTCGTCCCCGATTACTTTTTCTACAAGCCCATCAATCCAAGCCACATCCGGGTCTTCAACCCAGACATGGGAACCTACTATGATGTTCACCGCAGTCCCCTGCAGGAGGTACATAGAAAGCCATGATCAAACTTTGATGAACTAAAATCACATTCTATTGGGCTCATACCCAGCAGAAACATCAATGGCAGGCCCATAAACATAACACAGTTCTCCAATTTTCTTTCCAGCTCCCCCAACCCAAACCCCCTTTGGCTCTTAGGCAGCCCCAAAAGCCAATCAATGATATCATCCTTTCATTTTCATCAATCAACCTTTCCCTGCTGAATTGGATTTGGAATAGATGAGCTGCCTTTCATTTTCATTAAATGCGCAATAGTTAAGTCGCAAGTTTGATTTCCGCTCTCATTGTTTGGAATTCATTGCGATCCACAGAAGTTCTGTTAAAATTCACAAATACATTCTACTTCGGCCAAACCAAAATCGATAATGTGGATTACATTTCAATAAACACCGAAACGGTCCGAAAGCACAATCAAGGCACTAAGCTATATTCTGAAACTTGCAGCATCATAGAGCACGCTAAGAATCCCAAAGAAACAAATCAGATACGCGATAACGAATTAAACAATATTGCTGCAAATCCTGAAACAGAAACCGATCGAAGTGACCACATACCATCCGGTAATCTGAAAACCTCGATCAACAAAGCAGGACGTTTGAGATTGGGAGCATCACAACTGCGATACCGAAGCTGAAAACAGACGGGACGGCGAAATCGGAGACTTGAAGGAAGATTAAAATCAATTTCATCTCCAGAAATTTTGCAGGAAAGGGGGAAAAGGGAAGAAAAAAGTGAGAGTGTTAGGGTTGAGTCGTTATCTTGCTTCATCTCTCCCTGCAACTTCGGTCGCTTCCTTTTCGCTCGGTCGCTCGCTCGCGCTGTCTCTGTCGTTCTCTCACTTCAGCTTTGTTGAAAAGCTCCCAACTTTTGCGGACATTCGTGTCGTGCTTATCGCCTTCTTCAACCTCCCCCATTCCTCCAACCGTTATATACCAACAGCGCATATAGCGACGTTTTCATTATCAATTTGAATGCAATAAAATAGCTAGGGACAACACAACAGAAATGCTGAGTACAGCCTAAAATGTCACAAATCACACCTTCAAATATTTGGCCTTCAAATCAAATATTGATTTTTTTTTTGGTCTTAGTCCAATGTAATGTTAATTTAAATTTAACAATTTTATTTCATTTGAGCATATAATAATATTTCCCTAAGCTTCGATTTTTTGGCAATTTAGGTGTTTATCGTAGTGTTGGTTAGTCGAAAAACGGATCGGAAAAATAACATTTTTATTTTATTTGGTCGGGATGTGTGATTTGAGGTGTTTTTCATGTTATTGTTGATATTTCCATCGTTCTCTTTACAATTTCTATGTTATATGAGAGGTTATCCGAGGTTCGAGCAAGTGACCTTTATGTACTACATGCAAGTCCTTTTTGACCGAACCATTCCGAAATAGTTATTCCATTCTAATCTCATTAATTTACTCTTGCAATGCATAATTCAAATCTTAGTTTTAAATATCGATCTTTGTCAACTATCAATGTGGATTTTTTCGATTATATTATCGAATTTATATTATTCGATATCTCTTATTGTAGAATTATCTCAATGGTGATTCTACCTTTTAAAGTTATTCTATTCCATTGTATAAACTATTGTGAAAGTATTTAAAACTATACCCAACCTAGATTCCAATTCCACCCAACCATCCATTACCCATTCACCCGTACAATCTCTTGCATGCATGCATCTATCATTCTATCTAGTTGTAGTACTAACCTGACATCAAAATTGAAGGGA
The DNA here is from genome assembly GCA_963922045.1 of Persicaria maculosa. Taxonomy (NCBI): domain Eukaryota; kingdom Viridiplantae; phylum Streptophyta; class Magnoliopsida; order Caryophyllales; family Polygonaceae; genus Persicaria; species Persicaria maculosa. The sequence goes on along the minus strand of OY998255.1, from coordinate 6,963,684 downwards.
TAATTCGAGCTCAAAGACTAAAATAATGGTTGAATGTATTTTTTTATTTTTTAGATAAAATAAGCTGCTAATTTTCTTTTTGAATTGATCATCTCTAACAATTCCTCGAAAATGGGAAAATAAAAGACATGTTTTTTAAATTATTATTTTTTACACTAATAAATTTTTCATTTTGAAAATTTGAAGAAGTTTTTAGATTTGATAAAACTATTTTTTTTCTATTTTAAAAAAATGCAGTGGAAAATTTGCTGAACAAAAAAAATACTTAAAATTCTCTGAAAAAAAACTCTAAAATAGAGAAGTTGTCGAAGATGATATTGGAATTCCCCAAGCAAAAATCCATCCAAACCCCAACTTGACACATTTTTGTTAAATCTTTGACATGTGAAAACCATATGAAGTGATTTACAATACATGATTCAGATGTAAAATGGTTGAGTCTGATCAAACTGGAGTAAAACTATATATATCGCAAATTACATGTCTCTTTTAACATGAAATCACGTACGGTGTATCTATTATCTAACAACACCCACAACTTTTAATAGTTTTTTTTTCCCACAATCCAAATAGGGCTTATTTTTTGATACTTGATTAAGATGAAGGCTACCTCAAAAGTCAAAAATCTAGATATCCTTAGGGCTTGGGAGTGATAGATGAACATAAACTTAACTAGATAATGGCAGCATAAAAGGGTTTTAAACCTACAGATTTACATGATAAGCCTTAAGCTAATCATAGCTACCTTCAGAAGCTGGATGCATAGTCTCCATCAACACAAGTAGTAAAACTTAACCTCTCCATTGTTCTACATCAAACACAACAACAAAAAAAACCACAAGCAAAAACAAACCACTTAACTTCTTCTAAGCAACAACAACAACAACCTCTTCCATTTCTACCACCAAATCCTAAATCCTAATTAAGCTCTTGATTAAGTAATATTCTTCTTCTTCTTCTTCCTTCTACTCGGGTGGTTGCGGTTTTGATTGCTCGGTTAATTCCCATCATCAGAAGACTTCAAGTAGAGGCTCTCGCTTCCGTCCCTACCTTGCTCCCCGCCCATCTCTTGCTTGCTTACAGTGGCTCTCCCGAAATCCGAGAACCCACCCAGGCCATTGTTGGGCTCACCTTGGAGGATGGTGAGGCCTGAAGTGGTGCCCATGGAGCTCATGCCACCCATCTGGGAGTGCAGCGCCTGCTGCTGCTGCTGCTGCTGTTGCTGCTGCAGCGCCGCGTAAGGCTGCTGGCTGCTGTAGAGCATGGAGGAGCGAGCCGCCATCAGCGCCTGTGGGCTCATCGCTTGGGCCTGCTGGTGCTGCATGTAGAGTCCACCGCTTTGCTGCATTACACTGCTGGTTGGGTACTGCAAACAAAAGGCAACATTTGATCATCACATAACAGTCTTTTTTTTAATATAAAAAAGTTTAAATTATGCAATACAAACACTATTTAGGCTTTTATTTTCCTCACAAAACCACTCAAATTCGTAAGGAAAAAAGTTTGTTTCACCACTCTAATTCAACAAACTATTAAAAGGGTACTTTTGTAGTTATATTTTCTAATGGAATATTAATTATGTATGATGTTATGTATATGGTTTGTTGGGAGTAATGTGTTGATTGCTCAATAACTTAGTTGGCTGCAAACAAACTCTAAACCCTATTAGGGGTAGTCAATGAGATTTTCTTGGTAACGGGTGGTAGAGTTCAAATGTGTCAAAATAGCGGGCGGTTTTGTCTAATTTACCTAATAATGTTACTCATATAATCAAGGGAAGGTTGAGAAGAAAACAAGTGAAATGTACTATGACAACATGATCCTACAAACACTGTAGTGCAGACCTGAGAATGCATAGTGGGAGGCTGGGGTTGAGCATCAGCAATGGCAGCAAGGTACATCAGGTTTCTCTGCAGTCTTGCTTGGTTCCTGGAACAATGGCAGGTTTAACTTAATTGGCTTACAATATATCCCAGCCAGTAGTCAGCAGTACTCAGTACTGAGCTATTTCACTTGGGTGGTGATGGTCTCCTTTTTTATTTTTTTTCAATCTCTTACATACTGTATCTCTGATGATACATAAATTATTGATCATATACTATCTCACAATATCTAGATTCTAGCCAGTCATTCAGCTTGCACAAGTAAGAAAGCTGTGAAAATATTAAATGCAGTGAAAGTGACAATCAATCAGCATTTAATGCAGTGACTACATAGTCTGCATATATGGCTACTAGCTGCCATTCAAACTTGCAATTTCTTTCTCTCTTGAATTGAACAATTTAAAGATTTGGGTTAGAAGCAACTTACTCTGCACATTCATTCATTTTCCCTGAATTCTGACTTTCCACAATCTTCAGAATGAGTGCCTTGTTCTCATCAAGATACTGCCAGTTTATAATAATACAAGACACCAATTTAAGCAAACTTTGATATATGATCAGCACACATTATAGAATACTCCAGTAATGATCATCCATTTGCTAGACACTCCAGTAATTAACACATGTGATTTGATTAATCTTTCTGTCCTTTCAATGTTCTTGGTCCCCTTTGATCAATCACTGTGCACTTGTGCAGCAGTAACACCAGAGATATCAAGGAAGCTAAACTCAGGTAAAAAAAGGAGGGACCATCCATTGGAGATTCATATACAAAAGTGTACAAAAATAGGCAAAGATATATTGCCATCTTTTTTGGGTATTCTTTTTTTGTTTTTGTTTAGGTTTTCATTTCAACCAAGAGAGATTGACTAATGAAATCAGTGAAGATAAAGCACATAAACCTAGGAGCAAACATGTACAGCTATCATGGAGAAAAAAGAGGTGCATAGGGAAGAGAATCCAACAGCAAAGACAAATTAATTAACTATTGAGTACTGATTAATTAATGATTAATGCTAATTATAACATTAATTAATGGAACCCAGACCATGGATTTATTTTATTTTTTAATTCCATGGAGGTGGGTGTTGAGATTCACTTCTTGGGCAGACCAGATTTTTAATCACAAAGCCAGAAAGGAGAAGGAATGTTTTTATAGATCCATGGTACCAACTTCCAAGTTACTAATTGATTTAACATTAAACAAATAATCACCTCTCAAAGGCCAAACAAAGCAAGGGGATTGGACAAGAAATAGTATCCATCTCAAATGATTGTACAGCAACCAGGAAAAATCAAATCAAAACAGCAAATAAACAAGCATCAATCAAGGAACCAAGCACATAAAGCATAAACCCTAGAAAATAGAACAATACAAAGGGAAAACCAAAGATGCAATTAGGCAACTCTACTAAAACCCCATGAAAAATCCAAGAACAGATAACAGAAGTAAAAATCCCCAACACAAAATGAAAAACCCCCAACACAAAAGAGAAAAAGGTCGCTCCTTTTTGCACTTCAGAAAAAGAGGGCTTATCCAGAGAGACCCAGTAGGAACAAGAGAGGGAGTGGAGGGACCTGTTGAATATGATCACTGGTGACGTTGTTGGAGTAATAAGCTGCCATCATGGGCTGCATCTGCATCAGGTGCTGTTGCATTCCCTCAAAGCCCAAATCTTTTTCTGTGTTTTACCCCCCAAACTCGAAAAGAACCAAAATTTAAAAATGAAAATAAAAATCCAAAGACAACAAACAATAGAACTTTAGCCTTTCCTACACACTGGGTTTCTGAGAAATCTGAAATCAGGAGTCCACAGAGAAGAATCTGAGAAGACAGTGGCTTAATTCAGTGGAGAAGGAAAATGGGGATATTAAAAAGAAATTGAAAAATGAAATACTGAAATAGTAAGACAGGGAAGGCCGGAGGGGTGTGGGGGTGAGTTTGAGAGCTGTGTGAAAGTGATGATATTTATAAAGAAAATCTGCAGAATCCCCCAAACTTCAAACAGGTTTCTTTTTCTTTTCCTTTTCCTTTTTAAATTTTAAATTGATGGGTCCTCCTTCAATCTCTTTCTCTATGGTAGGGTTGGGTCACGTGACCCGCAGGCCTCCATAGGCATCAAGAAGGAGGGGAGGGGAGGTGTGGAAGGAGTAAAGGAGAAACCCTTTTTAGAGTTAATAGTGTTTCATCAACTATGTGGGCGTGTGCTTATGTTTCATCAAGGATGATAGTTTTATGGCTTAAAATATAACCCTACAAATAGGCCTTGTTAATCTGGATCTCGTCGGGGTTTGACCAAAAGTCAAATCTCATTTATTCGGGTCCTATCTATATTGCATTCGTTTTTTCTCAGCAAAATGAGTTGAGCGTGAACATAGTAAATCTTAGCTTAAAACTCAAATTCGTTTATTAGAGTTAGATCCCTACAAATGTAGCTTAAAACTAAGCTCAATTATAAAATCAATCTAGGCTCGATTAAAAACAAGTCAGTATTAGCATACTAAAGCTTGACTTATTCGGCTCGAATAAAACCCCGATTCATACTCATTCAGGTACTCGAGTGGGCTGTGTGTGATTTATTAAAAAAGAGTCGTATTTGAATCTGGGTCAATATTGTGACCCAGATTCCTCCTATTAAGATTAGAATTAAGTGCTTTTATTCCTATAGCTGGATTGGTAAATGGGTATAATTTTTTTTTTTTTGGAAAGGAAATAAATTTGTATAGACTACATTCTAGATGTGGTTCAAATAAAAGCATTTTTGTAGATGAAAATCTAAGGTTCATGATCAATATTGGAAAGATTATCGATAGAGATAAAATGATCCAGATGTGTCAACTGATCAGCAACACAGTTCACTTTCCTAAAAATATGAGAAATATGGATGTTTTAAAAATTTTGAATATCTAGTCAGAAGTCTAAAAATCTGAGTGATAATCATCTTCACCTCGCATGAGAAAACACACACCCTTTACTGATAAGTTTAGAATGTTATATTTTAATTAAAGCTTTATTTAACCCCAAAGAGCAACACCTATACACTAATGCATGACCAAGTTATAAGGGCACTTTCCATCATTTAGAAAGATTATTTTAGCATTATGGTAAATCCAAAGGATGTTTCTCTCATCAAAATTAAGCTTGAGCCAATTTCCAATTTGAATGAATAGGCTTTTCCCACTTGATATATATATTTTTCTTTTTCTTAAGAGGTGATCTTGGTGTCTTTATATTGAGTGTCTAGATTCTTGGATATCATCTTCAGATATATTCTTGAGGAAGCATATTTTGATTCCTATGCTTTCACAAGTATATATATGGGTATTATTAATACTTTAACCAGCCTAAACACTTTAATTCATAAGGGAAAAAAAAAACAAGTAATTTTTTTTTGTTAGAAATTGGATTTCTTATCATCTTATAAGTATTTGTAATGTTTTTCAAATTCAAATATGAGTCACGACCTCTTTCACATATTTTTAAGTCATGAATTGGGTGTTTCGATCCGGATATGTCATCCTAACTAGCAAAGCCAAGAAGATCGACTAGATCAAACTTGTAACTTCCACGAGCTTGATCAGTCGAGATCTATCATTGTCGAGTGGTACCAGTTTAAATCTCTCTTATATCATATTGAAAAAAGTGATATCATAAGGTTAGGTACAAATTTTGAAATCCAAGAGATTATATATAATAAAATTTATAGTTTGCAGAAAAATCCTACACTGATTAAAATAACACAAAGAAACACACCCTCTTAGCATATATGCATATCCAGCCTAATGCACATAAATCTACTGCAATCTCTGCTACTTAATACCCAAATTTCTCTTGAAAAATGAGAACCACCTCACTAAGCACACAACCCAATCCCTAATCTTGTTGTTTTGTGTTCTTGCAAGTACCCATTTTGCACATAAACAATTGGGGTTTTTAGGGTTCAAAATTCTAGGAGAAAGTATCAATAATAAACAAACCCTAGCTATTTACATGTCCAATTTCATTACCCCCACATATACATTTCAATCTCGCACTTTCTTTGTCCCCCTCCACGTTTAATTTGGTTCCTAACGTACCCTCATTGGGTAACGCTTTCTTGCGCCATTTCGGTCTTATTGTAGAGAACTCGATGTCACGATTCTTAACAAGAGAGTTTATATATAGTGTCTAGCTATAATTGTCGATTTTTCTGTGTTCAACTTTGCTCGATAATTGAGTTTTTTTAGATGCATCGGACCAGAAAATCGTACCGAAAACCCATGTTGTGTCTGCTTATCCTTATCTTTTGTAGTGATCAGATGAACACCTCCACTACCCATATGCTTGAAGGTGTATACCTGCAGCAAATACCATGTACTGAGCCCTTAGAGGCTCATAGTGTCGGCAAATTTTGGCCTTGTGAAAGTAGCCAAACTTAGAAGTATGAGTAATGGAATGTCAATTATAGAGTAGCTAGTTAAATTGCACCATATATATATATATATATATATATATATATATATATATATATATATATATATATATATATATATATATATATATATATATATAGGGGAGATATCTAATGAGAAGTAACATTTAAATGAGAAGATGAGAAGTAAGCCTTATACCCCTTAGATTAAAATAATTTTTTTTATATGGATATATAGGACATATCTAATGAGAAATATATCAATGTTTTTTAAAAAAAATTATTTTTTACGCTATTTATCTAGAGGGTGATTTAAGGTTCATTTTAGGGTTTTTATGCTAATTTAAATTAGCTTTTTCATTCATCATCTAAAAAAATAGCATAAAAAATAATTTTAAAAAAACATTGATATATTTATCATTAGATATGTCCCCTATATCCATATAAAAAAAATTATTTTAATCTAAGGGGTATAAGGCTTACTTCTCATCTTCTCATTTAAATGTTACTTCTCATTAGATATCTCCCCTATATATATATATATATATATATATATATATATATATATATATATATATATATATATATATATATATATATATATGTATATATAATAAGATGGGGAAATGTTTTAAAGGGTAAAACTAATTATATAATACTTGTGTGTGTTAATTTATATCCATACAATCATATAAAAATCATGCATGCTAGTTTGGTTAATTAGTAAGAAAATGAATAGGATTTAGGTAAGAAGGACCATTAAGGGTACAAAAAAAGGTGAAAGGAGTTGGTGGGCAGTCATGGGTATCTTTCAAAGTATAAATTCTTAAATGCCATCAAAACCAACATGACAAAATGTGTCTTATTTGTTGGTGGTTGAGATTGAATTATTGAATTCAACACTAATGAAAGACTAAAAAAGAAAGAGAACAAGGGAGAGAAAGATGAGCAATTAAGAACAATATATAGTCTATATATACTATATGATGATTGAAAGCTAATTAACTGATTACCCTCCTCAAAGCTGAACTAGCTAATTAAGGATATATTTTAATTAAGAATTTGGGTAGTGTCAGATCCTGATCCATCGTCCAATTGCGTCTTTTCAGGCAAAATCTTGAAGTGTGAGAGTCTGAGTTAGACCGCCTTATTCAACAGAATACTTCCAGAGGATGATCTATATATCTTTGAATTACTGAGGTTAGATTCTTCTAAAAAAAATGTGTTAGAAAAAGAAGAAAAGATGACATGTAGATGAAGGGTTCACATGTATTTGAAATGGTGAAGTCCCATCAATCAAAATGGGGGCATCTAAAATGCTTTCCATACAAAGTCCAAAGAGGGGGTCCTCATTCAAAGATATGATTCATCAAATGAACAAAAACACTCACTCTCCAAATAACATGTGAAGCCAAAGACAAAGCTCAAACTTCAAAACCAATGGTTACATAACATAACATATTACCCCATGACTCATCTATAACTTCTCCCTTAGGGCTTAGCTAGGGTCTTATATAGCTTAGATTTGGTCATTTACACATTGTGATATGTCATGTTAGAAAAGGAAGGGAGATGGAGGGCTTGAGAGGGGGAGTTTCCAATGCACCCACTGTTCTTCAATGCAGGCTCCATAGATTGTAGTACTACACTTGTATTTAGCCTTCTGTGTGTGGGGTGTGCTTGAGACTGACCAGACAGGGTCCTGTCCCAAAATCCTACTCTTTTTCTTTTTTCAAGAAGAAGAAGAAGATGAATCCCTTGTCTTGGGGGCCGCCGCTGATCGGTCCCTTAAGCATCGTTGAAGACGTAAATTAAAAGATGTGTCTTAGTAAACTAGTAAATATAACGTCTACCGGTATACATATGAAAGGAATTACCAATTTACGATCTTTGCGTAACACAACATCTTCATACCATTTTAACTACTGAGTTATGTCTGGATAATCGGGACCCATTAGTAATTACCCTTTTTTATCACTTTGTTTTTCTTTGCTACAGTGTATAGAACACATGGTTTTCAGTTCATGTGAGGCATCAAGTACCTTTTTTTCATATTCTCTTGGGTCCTTTTCTCTTTCTTCCTTACTCACCAATGTTACCATATGATTTATGAGTCACTAAAGTTGTAGCTAGTGCAATTTTCTTGGCTAGGTATATCATATATGCACCATATAATGCACAAATTGGCATAAAAAGAAAAAGATGGGTCAAAGCAGCAAAGATGAAGAAGAGAAAAAGATGAACAAGTGAAAAAAGATGAAGGTTAGGTGGTGTTCCCAGGACTCAAAGCATGATGGGTTGTTGGGTATCAAATTGATTTGAGGGTGGGTAAAGGTGGGAGTGTACTGTCTTTTTTATTTTTATTTTGTGATGATATCAATTTTCTTGTGGTTTGTGATGAGTTATGTTTTTGTGTGTCTCTAAAGGGGTGGGTGTTTGTTTGATGCTTATCTTTTCATCAATCAAACACTATAAAAATGACATCTCCCTCTCTGGCTTCTGCTTGCTTGGCCCAATAATTGCATGTACTACCATGTAGTGTGCCATCCCCACACCTCCCCAAAATCAACAACCATATTAGTAGAGTTTTTTTCACCCCCTCCTTCCATAGTTCCTCCCATCAATTATTGAATCATTTGAAGAAAAAGTTCCCTTTTTAGTGCTTCATCATCATTCATCTACTTTGATTTGTTAAAGCTTAATCCTCACTAACATGGTCTATTCAGACACATTAACGATTATGTTATTGACACGGTGAAATCTTGTCAAATGCACGGTTGTATAGCCAACACCGACATCCTGTGTCGGCAGAGGGCTACTGTGAGAGGAAAGAAGAGGCTTCAGGGGCGAGTAGCTGCTACTGGTGATGCCTACACCTATAGTAGGTATCGGTAGATGTGCTATAAGCTCTTTTTGGGTGATGTGTGCGGTGTTTTCCAACATCGACTACCCATGTTGGTGGAGAGGTCGTGCTTTTGGCGAAAAAAACACCGTGCGACTAATATGACCCATTCGGTTATTAATTAAGGTTAAAATCAAGATTAAGGAGTGGACATGTAAAAAAAAATATGACCGTTATATAGTATTTAATTCGTCTCATAATAGTTGATGGTTTAAAATAGTATAATACCTGATATTTTAATTATAAATATAGGTAATGATTACACTTTTTCAAGGAAATAGTTTACTCTTTTTAGGCATTTTAACCTATAAAAGTAAAAGAAAGATATGTTTTCTTAATAAGTATACATAAAGTTAAAGTATCTACTGGTGTGAGACAGATTGAGTATGTCTCAGCGTATGTACTTATGTATGGATCAGTGATACTATTATCAATGTGCTTTTACCCATCAACTCTCATGGCGGCGGAGATCATCTAGTCCACAATTGTGGTCCAATATTTTGGTCTGTATCGCTTGATTGGATGTGCCGAGTTATTTTATTATTTCTCATCATAAATAGGGTAGTTGTATAATTGTCTTTAACCAATAAGAGAATGTGGACTATAAAAAGAACCACGAGTCCACGATTACGGACCAGACGATCCTCACCGCTCACATGGAGACTTAATTGAACAAGTGAATGACTTAATATTTTAATTTTATTTTAAAAGAGAAAGGAATTCAAAGCAATGATCATACTTGATGAGTCAAGAGATCGAAAAGATCGATATGTCATGAATACAAGTGATAGAGAAAATTACATTAACAAATAAGAAAATACCAAATAAAACACAAATGCAACTTCTATTCTGCCTTATTGGTAGAGACAATGCAATGAATCTATTATGTACTCCATATATTTTATATTTGGACTCGAGCATCAACTAACCACTGATAATTAAACATTGATACAGTAGGTAACTCGTGTCGTCTGACGGTGAAAACTAGGATAAGAGATTTTAAATTTATTGAAAGAAAGCTTGAAAAGATTAAAAAAAAAATAGAGGGAAATTAAATGAGAAAAAAATGGACAGTCAAACTGGGTCAAACTAATTGCACCTGACTGGGCAGCTTTAAGCCATGGATTGGACACTAGTCAATTCATATGGTTACAGCCATTGATTTAAAAAAAAATAAAAAATCTTCCAAGTTGAATTTTCAGTTTTCACCCTATGTGAAACCATCTTTGTCCTCAAGGCTGAAATACAACACAGAAGGTGATTAGACCAAGAGGGCCCCACCCACATTAAGAAAAAAAAAAAAAAAAAAAGGACACTGGTAACTGGTAAAGGGGCAGTAAAAGAAGTGGAGCAGGGTAAGTTCTTAAAGAGGAGAGATGTCATTGAAGTGGGCGCCATGGAAGAAGAAGAAGAAGGAGAAGAAGAAGGAGGGGACTGGAGGAGGAAGGTGGTTCAGTCAAAATGGTACAGAGAGGAGAGAGAGATGAAATTGCTTTGTTTGGGGGAAATGGAGGAAACCAAAGCCATTCCATTTCTATGAAAAATTGTGTTTTGGATTTTGGTGCCTTTTTTTTTTTTTTTTTTTTTTTGTAGGGATCAATCTCAGTTGAGCTTTAGCTTTTGGTCACGTGACCTATGAGGTCTATTTCTAGGAGCCCTTAAAGGGCTAGAGAGGGGTGTATCTGTACCCCTATTTGCAAACTAGCCCACCCTCTAGCTTCTTCTCTAACATGTCATCCTCCTTTCCTTTCCTTTCCTTTGGACCTCTCTATGTGACTATGTGTTACTCCTATCTATTGTTGTATGATTTGTAGCCTCTGTTTGGCCTCGTGTATGTGGACTGTAGCTTGTGCAACAAATCCTTTCCTGTTCTTCTACTCATTAGTCATTACCTATCTTTTTTTTGGGTGATCGAATCCACACGGTGAAAATATCGCTATTTACACGGTACCGGTTATGATTTTTAAAACCGTGAGAAAATTACTGGTTAACTTCTTAAACCGTGGGAGGTGTCCCGAGAAAATAGCTTGTCCCAAGAGTGCAAATAAGGACTCATGGCGACGGTTTTCACGGTTTCTAAAACCGTGTAGCTAATGACATGGGATTTGGGGATACATCGGATTGAGGGTGAGGGCGACCGTCTCACTATTAACAATTTGATAACTAAAGTCTAGAGATGGCATTGGGTGATTGAAATTATTATCCTGGCTTTTAAACTAGCTTGCACAGTTGCACTCACATTTTCTATGAAGTCAACCATGTAACTAACAAGGCAGTAAAGCACTACAACACCAACATACGATGGACCAGGAATCTTTTGTTTCTCGTCATAAATTCCTTACTCTCTGCTGAAGTCCGTTGGGACTCGGGATCGGGGGTCGTGTGCACACGTGCGCCCTTGCGCTAATAGCCTAGCACATAAGTCGAGCGGGGATCCATCCTAAAACCAATTGGCTATAGGAGGAGTAACCCACTAACTTATATACTATGGCTTCTTTGTTTGTATAATCAATGTGGGACTCTTTGTCTCCTCACATTCTCAACACTCTCGCCCGAAAATATGTTATTTGATGGTGGGCCAACAAGGTTAAAAAGAGGAGACTAATTACATGTGCCCAACTCATTTGTTACTAATAATCATACCATACTGCTAACCAAAAAATAAATAAAATTATAGTACCATCCTAATTACATGTGCCCAACTCATTTGTTACTAATGTGCCTTAGGCAACAACTATAGGGTCAGCCAATGACCCTATAGTTATGCCTCACATGATGTCAAAAGTGACATTTGTGTTATGGCAAGTACTCATGCTTTGTATAGGCTGAGCCTGTCTGACGGCTTGTCACTTGACTTTCTCATCCCGAACAATTAGTCGGCTAGTGCTCATACCCAAGAAAAATTAGTCGATAATCTCACCACCTCCATGTCATTTAAAAAAAAACATTGGGCCAGATGAAACAACAGCCATTGTGTATATCAAGTGAATTTCAGCTGCCCCAGTAGTGGTATGCATATTTATGATGCGAACTAATTGGAGGAGGCCTGGCCCAGCAACGGCCCAAGACCACCTGTCTTTGACGGTTGACCGTATTATTCAATCCATGGAAATAGGAATATTTGATTCAATAAAGTAAACATTATTTTGAATCCCACTGTCTATGTCTTTGTCCAAATTATAAAGAGACCCCCACAAAAATAAATCTTGCCCAATTTCTATATAGCCAAAAAATGAAAACAATGTTACAAAATTATTGAAATATACAAGCACCTCACAACTAGAGATGGGATCGGGTTAGGACCCCAACCCTATCAGGTCACAGTTCTACCTAAGGTGAATCCGTAGCTGGACCTATCACCTTCGGCAGGCCGCATGATCCGATGGGACGGTGAGGCCCCCATAATTTCAAATGGAAGGGTTTGGACCCACTTGACCCATCGGGTCAAGTCAGGTACAAACATATGTAAACTAGTATGGATTCGGGTCGACAAGTTGGGTTTAGTCCAACTCGTACTTGTGACCCACCTTGACCATTGACTCGTTAACCGTCGGGTCATGACTATAACAAATATCTCACCGATCGATCAACAACATATATATATATACATCTATATATACTCCGTATAATGGATTCTTAAATTGGGAAATACACCTTATTTAACCATTTTAAAGTTAGATTATGGGACCCATCGTCCATTTTCTTTTAGGATTTTCTTTTCAAAAAAATATCCTTATCATATGCCCTTAGGGCAGGGGCGGAGCCAGAAAAAAATCCGGGGGGGCTCAACTATATTTTTGAGTTTTTTTTGAAGATATATATAAGATACAATCTTTGTTGTAAAAAATATAGTAGAAAACACATTAAATTTATGATTTAAATTGCTATTTTAAGTTTAAAAAGCTAAAAGAAGGGAAAAAAAATCCATAAATGAAGCTATAGGGAATTGAACTCAAGACCTCATTATTCTAGTTCTCAACTCATACCAACTAAGCTAAGCACACTTATTGAATTATTAATCTTTTTTTTTTAACTATTTTTACCCCTTAAATTATCAAAAATTACAAAAAAAAAAACATATATTTATTTTTTAGATTTTCCTCCGGCTCGGGGGCTCGAGCCACCGCATGCCCCCTCCCTCCGCCCCTGCCTTAGGGCGCGGCACACACCATAGACAAATCGTATATATAATGTATAACTCAATTGTGTTATTAAATGAGAACTTTACAAAGTTTAATCAAGCTTGATTACATGTTATGAACAAATTAAATAATTGAGCTTCAAGCAAAAAAAAAAAGATTTGGAAAGATATATATATATATATATATATATATATATATATATATATATATATATAGATGTACATTATCGATCTACACAAAAAACACAGACATATATATTTTAACGAGCATCACCGGAAGGAGCAATGGAGTGGTTGGCAGCCGGGGAAGAGCCTATTTGGGCGGTGCAGCGTCGTTTCCCAGGAGTACTCGGGATGAAGGTGCACGACGAGGATCCCGTGGAAGGCGAGGTGCCACGAGGGAGCACTTGCCGGAGGAGCAAGGGAGAGATGATTTCGAGTGGCCTTATTGCCTCCACAACGCCTTGCGAAACAATGGCAACTACAACGAACCATGAAATGATGCATACAGATCCTTGAACCCCCATCAATTAATCCACAGAAAGTGTTATTGTTCAACAAATAAATGTGGGTTTTGTTCAATTTTATGTTAGATTTTGATTGATGCATTTGAGAGGGAAACTGGTTATATATAAATTAATGAGTAGAAGAAGCAGTCAAAACTATGAAATTTCGAAACTAAAAATGAACGCGACGCGGCCGATAATAGCGGAGGACGGAAAGAGCATAGAAGGGGTTGGGCTTTGGTTGAGTCAAAGTCTATTTCTATGTAAAAAAATAAAAGAAAAATAATACAGAAGTATAGAAACTTGGTGTGATGGCCAAGCAAATTGATCAACGGTATGAATGTGTAATTTTTAATCTAGCTTAAGGCGTATGGTGCGTGTTTAGGAAAGGGCTAAGCACGTGACGTAGTTTATTATAGAGTATTTATGTGGATGAGAACTTGCAATTCTACGTTAGAGTGAAAGTTGGCGGTAGTGCAGTACCGTGTGTGTTTATAATCGGGTTGAAGTTGAAAAAATAGGATTAAATAATTTTTATTTTTAAATTATAAAAGTTATTATGAGTGTGTTTTTCTCATAAACACAAATAATCCCCAAAATAAGTTGGGAATTATTTGACCTATAAGACCATGTGCAACATAGAGTCACACGAATCAAAACTCATTTCTGCCACATCAACAACTATTCCTGCCACGTCAGCTTTCCACTAACTTTTCAGCTTTTTACATTTTTCATCCACAACAAAGAGTCGCGAGAATCAAAACTAACTTTACACTTTTTTATATTTATTAAGTTAAATGTTGATTTATTTGACTTAAATTTTTTGTTAATGATATTATTAATATTAATATTAATATTAATACGTATCATTAAAATAAAAAAGGCACACAATTAAATTTAGAAATATTTTATTAAATTGATAAATTGAAAAAACAAGAAAACAAAAAAATAAGGTTAACTATATGTTACCCAATACGTTTTAAAAAAATAGAAATATTTTTATGGTTTAAGTTTATGTTGAATTAATAAGTTAATATCGTTCGTGTCTATAAATCTTTAACACATGTGAAACTTAGCGAAATTTTTTTTCCCAAATATATGCAAAATGGGTGTCATTGAATAGATAAAAATAAATCATATTCAAAAATAATTTTTTTTGTAAAAAAATAATTTAATTCAACAAATAAATGGGGCTTTTTAATTTAATTAAAACCCCCGCCATATGACGTGTTACTATTGGCCAACAAAAAAGAAAAAAGAAAAGAAAATTCGGATGGGTCGACGCCTGCACTTGCTCCTTCTCCCCCGAATCAAAACACCCTCTCTCCTCTTTTGCTGATGTGGCCACTCAGTTTGATCCGTGCGGCGCTGCGTTGCCCATGGTCAGGAGCCAAAATTAAAATCTAAATGAAATTTTTTATGAAAATCTATTGATAGATTAAATTTTTAATTTTTGTGTAGGAGATTAAATTGATGAAATCTTATTTGACGTGAAAAGTGAATTGAGGTTATTTTAATATTCTAATGTGAAGTTATTTTAGACGAGTACAAATCCTCTACAACACTTTGTGTAACTCTGTGTGTAACACTTAATTATTTATCCTATAAATTTATATTTAAAAAAATTTAAAAACTATATTTATCTTCTAAACAACTTTAAGTATATACTTTTAAATTTTTTTAATGAAAAATCATGTTTAAAATTTATATAAATGAAAAATCAATTATTTTGTAATATGGATTTATTAAAATTTTAAATCATGATTTTTCATCATTTTTTTTATAAATATTTATTTATAGTTGTTTAGAAGATAAATATAATTTTTAAATTTTTTTAAATATGATTTTATAGTATAAATAATTAAGTGTCATACATATGGTTACACAAAGTGTTGTAGAGTATAGAGATTTGGTATTTGTGAGAAAGCTTGATTGTATTGATTGACAAAGGGAAAATATATAGGGTTACAATGCTTGGAGATCAAGGATCTCCTAATATAGGATATACACAAAAAGATATAGAAGAGATATGTTTCTATCCTAATACCCCCCCCCCCCCGGCAAGCTCATGGCGGAGAACGCACATGAAGCTTGTCACGAAGAGTAATGAACCGGCCACTGCCAAGGGCCTTGGTGAAGATGTCCGCAGTTTGATCCAAGGAACGAATGTGACGAACCACAAGGTCACCAGCCTCCACTTGTTCTCGAACAAAGAAATAATCAATGCGAATATGCTTGGATCGCTAATGGAGAATAAGGTTGGCAGACATGTACGTAGCACTGAGGTTGTCACAGAGGACAATGGGAGAGCCTGCGACCGGTGCCTGTAGCTCAGCCAGTAGTTGGCGAAGCCAAAGGAGTTCGGCTGCAGTGAAAGCAATGGCACGGTACTCGGCTTCAGTGCTAGATCGAGCGACCACCTTCTGCTTTCGAGAGGACCAACTGACAAGATTACCACCATAGAAGATGGCAAAGCCGTGTTGAGATCGGCAATCATCCATATCGGAGGCCCATCTAGCGTCGGTGAAGGCAACTAGGCGAGTGTCGGTGGCTGATCGGAGATGCAGACCATGAGATATAGTGCCTTTGAGATAGCGGAGGATGCGCTTAACAGCAGACCAGTGAGTCTCAGTGGGGTTATGCATAAATTGGCAAACCCGATTGACGGCATAAGATATCTCTGGACGAGTGATGGTGACATATTGGAGAGCGCCAACGATGCTCCGATATAAATGAGGATCGGCTAGAGGGTCACCTGATTGGGTGAGGCGAGATCCAGGTTCGGCAGGGGAAGCAATGGGACGAGCGTCTGTCATCTTGCTGCGGAGAAGCAAGTCGCGAATGTACTTCTGCTGAGTCAACAGAATGGCTCCATCCTGCGGAAGTAGCTCTATGCCGAGAAAGTAGTGCAGATTTCCCAAGTCACGCAGAGGGAATGCTCTGTTCAGACGGTGAACAAACTGATCAATCGCTGATTGAGAGGAGCCTGTGATAATCAGATCATCGACATAGACCAGAACCAAAATAGTGAACCCGCGAGCTCGACAGATAAACAGAGACGAGTCAGACTTGCAAGCCGAAAATTGATGTTGTAGAAGGAAGAGCTTGAGCTTGGTGAACCAAGCACGGGGCGCCTGTTTGAGGCCATACAAAGCCTTCTTGAGGCGGCAGACATGCTGAGGCCGAGAGGGATCAATAAAACCAGGAGGTTGATCCATGTAAACCTGTTCAGAGAGGTCACCATTCAGAAAGGCGTTATTGATGTCTACCTGGCGAAGCGACCACTTGTGAGTGATAGCGAGGGAAAGAATGACACGGATGGTTGTTGGTTTGATGACGGGGCTAAACGTGTCGAAGTAGTCAACACCCTCCTCTTGATTGAAGCCCTTTGCAACTAATCGAGCTTTGTGACGCTCAATGGAACCATCTGCGTGGCGTTTGACCCTGTACACCCACTTACAACCAACAATGTTAGTCTTAGGAGGACGCGGGACAATGTCCCAAGTCCAATTACGAACGAGAGCATCATATTCAACCTGCATCGCATTCTGCCATTCAGGGAGTTTGGATGCCTGAATGAAGGTTTTGGGTTCGGGATAGTTATCAGGAGAGGGTGGGAGCGGGTGTTTAGTGGTGTTTAGGGATTTTGGTTTTGCGCAGACATAGTCCTTGAGAAGGACGGATTGTTGGCGCTGTCGAGTGATTTGCCGAGTGGGCTGTGGAGGTGGTGGGGGAGGTGGTGACGGTGAGGGCGAAGGTGGTGAGGGTGAAGTGTCATCGTCTGAAGTGTTGGAGGAGGACGTCGCAGAGTTGGTTGCTCCAGGAGATGTCGAGAATGGTGCTGGGGACGGCTGCGCGGTGTCCTCGGGTCCAAGGTTAAATGGAATAGGGGTGGGTGCAGTGGGCGGAGAAGCCGGAAACAAGGAGGCGGCTTGTTGGAGGACTGACAAGGGAGGATTTGAGTCCATTGGGAGATGCTCGAGAGGAGCTGGTGAGGCATGGGATGGGTAGGGAAACACCGTCTCATCAAAGATTACATGACGGGCAATGTAGAGACGATGGGTGGGAACATGGAAGCACATATACCCCTTATGTTTGGAGCTATAACCGTCAAACACACAAGGAAGAGAGCGGAACTCAAGTTTGTTGGCGTTGTAGGGGCGCAGGAACGAGTAGCATAAGCATCCGAAGGATTTGAGAAACCCATAGTCAGGACTCTTCCCATAGAGACACTCATAAGGAGATTTATTGTGGAGAATTGGAGTGAGGGTGCGGTTATGGAGATAGACAGAAGTCTGAAATGCGTGCTCCCAATAACAAGTTGGCATCTTGACATGAGCGAGAAGAGCAAGGCCTTTCTCGACAATGGTGCGATGACGCCGTTCGGCTGCGCCGTTTTGAGATTGAGTGTGTGGACAAGAGACACGATGTAGAATGCCCTGTGTTTGTAGATAGGTGGAGACACGATGTAGCATGCCAAAGATCAACTTCAACAACGATATAAGCGGAAGTAGAAGCTATATTAGCAGAATCAACAACAGTTTGCAAAACAAACAATTCACCAAACTTGTAAGCCTTCCCTAAAAACTTTCCATTCTTGGACAAGACTATGGAGTCACCTTCCATGACTCCCTTTAGCCCGGCTCGAGATAAGAGCCCTCCAGAGATCAGGTTCCGTCGCAGGGAAGGCACATAAAAGACATTCTGCAGGCTCAGGATGTTACCTGAGGTGAGCTTCAGCGAGACCTTCCCTTTGCCTAGCACCTCTGACTGGCTTGAGTTCCCCATGTAGACTTGCTCAGCTCCGCTTGCAGGTTCGAACTCATCAAACAACTCTCTGTTGGCGCAGAAGTGCTTTGTGGCCCCAGTGTCCGCAATCCATTCGGTCATGCTCCCAATGATGTTAGCTTCAGTGACCACTACAGCAATGACTTCAGGAGCACCATCTTCAGCGACGTTTGCAATGCCTTTGTCCTATTGTCCGTTGTTCTTTTGGACAGCATACTGAGCATCCTTCCTCTCACGGCACTGGAACGCCCTGTGGCCTTGTCGACCACACACATAGCAGCCTGTGTTGTTCTGCTTCTCTCCATTGTTGTTCTTCTTGAACTTCGCAAGCTTGTTGTTTTGTCCTCCAGGGCCCTTCTTGTTCTTCTTGTTGAAAGGCGGCTTATTGCCTTTCTTGTTGACCTGCGGAGTTTCAACAATGTTAGCTTTTACCGTGTCAGCAGCAGTGTTGGAGGTCTCCTTCTCCTTCAGCCAGTTTGCTTCCTTGATCTTCAGATGGCTGACGAGTTCCTCCAAGGTAAGATCTTTCTTTTTGTGTTTGAGGTGATTGCGGCACCGTGCCCATGACTCAGGCAATTTCTCAATCAGGACGTTCGCCTGAAGAACTTCGCACATCTTCATCCCTTCAGCCAGTATATCCGCTACCAATTTCTCGTACTCATGCACCTGCTCCATGATAGGCTTGTCGTCCACCATCTTGAACTGGATCCACTGTCCAGTCACGTACTTGCGCTTCCCAGCATCGTCAGTGCCGTACTTCTTGTCTAGGGTTTCCTAGATAGTCTTAGCAGGCTTCTGGATCAGCAGTAGGTCGAACAGAGCGTTCGTCATGTGGTTCAGCAAGTAGCCTCTTGCGGTTTTGTTGTCGCGTTGGTACTTCACGAGCTCCACAGAAGGCGCAGGCGGGTTGGGCGGCGCATCGCCCTCAGCAACAGCAGCAGCCACAGGGGCGACGGGGGGGTCTTGCAGGAACACATAGTCAATCTCTAGTTGCTCAAAGAAGATCAGCATCTTCTGAGACCAGCGCTTGTAGTTCGAGCCATCCAAAGGCTCCAGCTTTGAGAGATCGAGCAGCGGCTTCTTGTAGGAGATCTCGACGGCGGCCGTTGAGCCAACTTAAGGAATACGTTTCTCACTATTGGATGATGACCCTGCTGGAACCTGTGAATACAGCACCTAGCAAACACGTTAGGGATGTAGGCCGAACCTTGTTTCTGTGAAGGGGCTGGGCTACGGTGAAGCGTGGTATGGGAGCCACTGAATGAGAAACGTGTTTGCCCCCGACAGTGGTGCAGATCGTATGCGAGGCAACGTCCCCCAAGGATTTCACCGTCTTCTCTCACAGGTGCACTCGAGGGAGAGAAGTTGGAACTGGAACAGGCGCTCAGAACGGGAAAAGGGTAGGAGAAAACAGGAGAGGGAGAGAGGCGATTGTGTTCGCTGTGTGTTGAAAAGCGAAGCCCTAGTCCTCCTTATATAGGCTCCGAAAATCTCCTTAAGCCGCAAGCAAAGGAGAGATTCGAGTCTATCATCAGCGGATTTGAGCTTATCCAAAACGACTTTCAAAATATCGGAAAAGATAATTTTTCAGTGAAAAATAGATATTCGCGGATAAGCAAGAACAAGCTAATCCGTAATATCTCGGAGCACGAGCACGAGCACGAGCCGGACGGACGGCGGCGGCGGCGGGCGCGCGTGTGGGTGCCCCATCTCCTCCTCAACCTCTCAATGTAGGTAGTGGAGTCTCCTTAAAAACCCTTTAGGGTACCCTTGAACTTTCCATGTGAGATGTGGGAAGTCCAAAGGGCACCTTCCTTAAAACCCATCTTCTATATGCATTAACTCCAACAATATATGGAAAGAAGAGGGAGGTTTGGGCAGTGGTGGTCCGGTGGAGGTCGACTGCAACTAGAGGAGAGGATTGGGCGGTGGCGGTGTTCGACTACAAGCGGAGTGGCAAGCCACCGTCTGGACAGGACTGTTGACGCAGGGACGACGACGACGAGGCCGACGGGGGCGGATCTGAACGCAGGTGGGGATGGAGGGAAGACAGAGGCGGGCCGACGGAGGCGGATCTGGACAGGGTAGACGGAGGGCGATGTGGATTCAATGCAGAGAGAGAGAGAGAGAGAGAGAGAGAGAGAGAGAGAGAGAGAGAGAGAGAGAGAGAGAGAGAGAGAGAGAGAGAGAGAGAGATCCAACCAGAAGCCGAAATCGCTTCGGATCTGGACGCTTCAGATCTAGACGGAGACCGATTTGTACGGTGGTGGTAGCAGTGGCAACGACGGCGGCAGCGGCTTCGGATCTGAACGGTGGCGGCGGCGCTGGACGGTGATGGTTGTGACGTGCAGACGGGGTGGTAGAGATGAGGGACGCCGGTGGAGGTGGAGATCCAGGGAAGGAGATGGATAAAATGGGCTCAAAATTGGGGGATGGGTAGATTACCCAGGTTTTTCCAAGGAATGAAAGGGGCTCAGAATTTGGGATGGGTAGATTACTGGGAATCATTTTAATTCCCGATTTTGACCTACCAAACATGAAAATGGGAATCACCCATTTCCATTTCCATTCTCATTCCCAATTTTGGCTGATACCAAACAAGCCCTTACACCTTAAGGAGATGCGTAATTTACAATTTTCTATTATACGATGAGCACAATTTTTGGGCATTCAACTTCCCTAAAACTACCCCATTTCTACCAAGACAAGTGAAGTAGACGAAAGCTAAAAATACAAGGAGCTTGGAGTCTTGGACTTAAACATAGGCGCCCTTTACACGGTACTTGGCTCGCGGGCAAACCAAAGAAGCAACTCCACCAAGGGCGGAGCTGAGGGGGGAACTAGGGGGGCACGTGCCCCCCCTCTCATTTCACGAAATACCTAGTAGTATTCTACTCGTCGATAGCTTCGTTTTGACATATAATACACCTTAATCCGATATCTGAGTAAAAAGTTATGAATGTTTAAAAATTAAAGGTATATTAATCACTTTAATTTTGTTTCAGTAGACTATAATACTTCTATATTTTACTTAAAATAACATTCACATACTATAATTCATCTCGAGAGCTTCGAAATGAGAGGTTATACTAATCATTTCGACAATTAAATAAGAAGTTACACAAGTTTAAAAATTTTATACTTGGTTATACATTTATATGTTATGAGTGCAACAAGTTGTATATATTAACTATGGTTGTTATTCGAGTCAAACACGTCTAGTATTGTTTGATTATATTTAGCTCATTTAGCAACAAGTAAAGCTCGAGTGAAACCTATATTTGAACTTGATCTCACACTCGACTTGTTTAGTAAATGAACAAGCTTGAGTGAGTTTTTTTTAGTATCATGCAACTTTACTCGTTTATGACATAGTAACTTAAAATAAAATGGTTAAATTTCATAAAATTCGTGCTATTTGAGTTTTAATTAAGCAGAGCCGAGCTTTGAATCGAGCATAAAAATGTGCTCATAATCAACTCATTTTGTACATCATATGCTCGAACCGAGCTTTTATTGAGCAAAACTCGAGTCAAGCTCTAGCTACTTAGCTCATATAACAACTATAATCTTAACTTAATGTTTATTGCATTTCCTATACTTATTTAGTTATTTTTTTCTGGGTATTCCATTTATATATTTATATTTTTTCTTTTTAGGCGCGAAAAAATGATAGTGTTTTTATCATAAACCAATGAGATTTTATCTTCAAATAACATCATTTATTATCAAATTATATATAATTCTTTATGTTAATTTAATCCAAAACTATATCGTACATATACCGTCGTGCCCCCCTCCAAAAATTTTCTGCCTCCGCCACTGAACTCCACCATCCCACCACTCCTACTCGGCAGGCCAATCCACACCCACACTTCATCACGAGCTTCGTGGATTTTGGCACATTCAAACCATAGGTGTGTATTTACTTAGCAGAGTCCATTTCACACATTCAAAATAATATCTACATATTCTTTTTCATGGAAAGAGCTACAACAGCAAAACTGTGATATATGCATCCTTTTACTTAGCAGAGTCCATTTCACACATAAATACAAACCATAGCATTTATGGAATTCAAAAGGTCACTCTCTTATCAATTATCATCAGCAAAGAAAGACATCCATCAGTAAATTAGCTGATCAGATATTGATTCTTCAAAGCATTAAGTCATCCACTGACATAAATATTGAGCATCAAATTAATCCTAGTGAAGTTAAACAGAAGCAGATACACAATTAAAGAAAAGGGTAGAAGAAAGATTTCTGCCTTGATGGTGTTCAACTCCGTTGTATCAAATTTTGCCTTTCTCTCATTTGCTTGTCGCATATACTCTATTGCAATTGCATGATGTATGGATCCTCTGCTCCATACATCATGCAATTGATACACATTTCAAAATTACACAAGCATCAAGCTTATACCAACAGTAGGCATACCTCTATAAAATTTCCAGTCTTACCTCTTTAAAGCTACTTGAAATTTTGAAACAAAAGTTCTAACAAATGATTCACCACGCTGTCAATGGAGAGCTAAGAATGAAATTTGAATTCATCATGCAAACTCATTCTCTTGGTGATCTGAAACTCTTTCAACAGGCAGGTTTTCCTGTACAAGTCATCACAGAAGAAATCAAAGTCGGGGAAAGTGGAATATTACATATGCCACAAATGGAAGCAAGCTCCAAATGATCAGGATGAAATGGCAAAAATGAGCATGAATCTGCTATACATCCAGATTCAGCTGATGAATGTCAAACTTTTGAGGTATGATGATACTTATTTGTTTTTTCCTTACAAAGGTAATTGGCATGACATAGTGTTTAAACTTCGGAGTGCATTTTTCTAAAGATACATTACACATACAAAGTACTACTTCAAGCTAGCTGTCAGGTTTTATAAGTTATGTTTCTTTTCTGAGTTCCAAAATCATCCCATGCCTTCCAATTGATCAGCATGAAGGTTCAGGAAGCAAACAGCCACTACCTGAACCACCTAAACTAGTGGATGAAATCCTCCCAGCTTCTCTGGTATGTTATTACTACCTTCCTAAGCTCCTTTCCTAGAATATGTTAGAAAGTAAAATAAAAAATAAAAAAAATCCTGAAATATTGGCCTTTATAATATGATGCGAAAGAATATCTCCCCGAGTCAACTTGCATACCAGGAAACACTCCTACCTCCCATCACAGAAAATTGAACTTGCCCACAAGAAATGATCAAATGCAATATCAATCATGAACAGAGATAAAGCTTCAGATGGACATCACTATGGATTTATGTCATCAACTCAACATAACTGAGCGATTTTTATACTACAGTAAACCTGATAGCTCAATCATAGCTTATATAAGAATCACTAAAGTTATTCAGCAACAGCAGTCAATCTACATAATTGAATCAGGTATAAATATCTCTCTAATTTCATCATCTAATTAAGAAAAAAAAAAAAACTAACCTGATCTTTTTTTAGATCACTGGTCTGAAGGAAGTTCTCGTAACATTTCAGGCCCCAATCAGAGAGTCGAAGTCATGCATGGATGGGCGCCTCATGGGAATCCAAGGAAGCATTCAGCATTCACCAATGATGTTGCCGTCTATGGGTCTTGGCAATTTCACATTGTCCGCCAAGTTAATCTTTTCTCCACAGGAAGTATTTGGTGAGCAGAGTCATAGCTTATAGCCTTATATAAACTGATTCATCATCCGCATAACAGTAGGGGCCAGGATGAGAAATTTGCTCAATCAGCGACCCAATATTAGGCTCAAGTAATCATCATAAGATACAACAAAAGCGACCATCACTGATATCCACAACAAGAGTTCTCGGGGTGCAGTGGTAGATACAGTCCATATCAAAAGTCAACAACTACAAGCAATATGATTTGGCTCCACAACATTTACTAATCCCAGAAGGAAAACCCACGCTCTTTCACTACCTTTCGTGCTTCAGGTCGTTTCTCGAAATATCTTTCTTGGTCTAAACGATGGGTACGGACCTTTGGTTTTGCCTTTTCTCCACCAATGTCAAAAAAACTGTTTCCAGAATCTACAGATGGTAACTCTGCCATTTGCTTATTAGCTAACCATGTCTGGATCATTTCATCTGTTTTTGCATCTGGAATCAGTGACCTATCTTTCATCTCTATATAGACTCTGTGGGCTTCTTCCAAGTTACCATTCAGAAAGAGCCCATGGATCAGAACAATATACGAAGTACTATCATCATTCAATCCACGCTCTTTCATTTGACCCCACATATTAAACACACTATCTAGGTGCCCCCATCTACAAAATTTCCTGATCAACATGATATAAGTATCTTTTGTCGGTTGGCAGCCAGTCTCTTTCATTTTATCCAAGAGTACAAATATATCCTCCGTAGTCCTTTGCAAGCGCAATAAGGCATGGAAAGTCCGAACAGTAGGCTGCAATTTCCGGTGCAACATCTCATCAAAAACTAACTGAGCGTCATCCCTCTTTCGGGACCTAGAAAGAGGCTTTATCAACGAGTTGTAAGTGACGGTGTTTGGAGCTATACCCTCCTTTTCCATAGCTTTCAAAAGGTTCAAAGACTCCTTTATAAGTCCACCCTTAGCTAAGGCATGAATAACCGCATTGTAAACCTTCCTATCAGGGGCAATCCCCATGCCTTTCATCCTATCATAAAGCCGCAGCACCTCCTTGAGCTTGTTGGACTTCGAGTAGCTAGAAATAATGCTTGAATACGACACAACGTCAAGCTTAATTCGTCGCTCGATCATCACCTTCCAGAATCTCTCTCCCTCTCGTGGACTCCCAATGACATTAAACCATCCATTCAGGATGATATTAAAGCTCTTAGTTTCAAACGGAAATGAATTCCTATTGCTGAAGAGCAAGTGCTCAGCATCCTGCACATTCTTATAACGGCAAAGAGCAGCGAGAAGCTTCTGGAACTCCTCAATGCCAACCGGAAAACCAAACCGCTTCATGGTGTGGAAGGCATTTATAGCGCACCCCACGTCATGAACTGCACAGTACCTCCTCATCATGATCAAAAGGGTATTGGGTGTTACAAGACTCTCCCCATCTCTACCCTTCTTCATCTCATCAATCAACCCCCACGCAGTGTCGAACCTCCTCCTCTTCACCAGGATAGATATCATGGAATGGTAAACTCTCAACGAGTGCACATACCCTGGCTGCTTGCCAGCCCATAAAAAAAACATGAAGGCCAACTCCCAGTCATTGCGGATTCTAGTGAGAACCTCAATGACCAACTCCGAAGATGCACTAACCCCACATTGATCAAGCTTGTTTCTCACATCCGCGGGATTCGGAGAATCTTCTCCTTCGCCTCTCAAAACATTCAAGATAACTCCGATATCGCGATCCAGGCTTTCATCTCTAATCCCCGAGTGTTCCATTTCAGCCCCCTCGTCATCATCATCTTCACTAACAACACAGTCATCAGCATCGGCATCACTTTCATTGCCACAAGCACTACAATCTCGATCAACATCATCCTCTTTCTGAGTGAAATCACTCAACTTTACCATAAATGGATTTGAAACCGGGGAATTAGCGGATGTTGTAAACCTAGAAACTCGGATTCGGTGACTGTAACTCAATAAACTTGGGGGGTTTTCGAGAACAGAGGGGGTGGAGATTAAAGCAAACATGGTATTTGCCGATTGGGAGCTCCTAGCAATCGGCGAATTGAGAAAGGTGTTGAGAATGTATGGCAAATTCAACGGATTAAACCTTCTTCTCAAGTTCATCAACATATTCTTCAGTGGGGATGGGGCAAATTTGAAGTTGCGAAAAAAATTTAGAGATTTCGTAGAAATTAGGGTTACCTCATGAGAGTGATTGGAATTGGATCAGAGTTCATCAATGCTACCGATCAATCGATCGTCTGAGGAGGAGTTTGAGGGATTTCGTAGGAACTAGCTACTAGCAGCTAGTGTTGGCGATGTTTCATACTTCATGGATTCCATCTCAAAGAAAGTACGAACCCTAGCAAAGCAAGCACTTAATAATTACGAAAAATTACTCGTAAATTTTGTTTTCTTCCAAAGAATCACCCACCATCCCTCAAGTTTTAAGTGTAAAAAAATATTGAAATAAATATCAAAATACTCCTACCACTTTATGAAAAATATATTTATTAAATTACTCTTTTTGGCCGAGAATGTACAATGTTTGACTCTTAAGCATGTATTTTAAAGGGTGTTTTTGCTAAATAGCTTATTTTGAACCTTTAATTAAATAATTAGCACCCAAATTAGTTTTATTAGGTAGGCTAGCACTCTTCCCAATCGGTCAATATTGACCGTTGACTTTTTCGTTGACCGTTGACTTTTTCGTTTTTTTTTTTTTTTTAAATACCATTTGATGCCACTTTTTTGATGCTATTTTTCATAGTGTTTTGATGCCAAATTTTTAGTTACATTTTTTTTCTTTAATATGATGCCACTTTTTAAAGTAGCGTTTTTTATGTTATGTGATGCCACTTTTTTCAAACTTTGATGACATTTTTGTTTACTGTGATGTCATGTGGACCATTGATGCCTTTTTTTTACTATTGACTATTGATGACACTTTTTTATGTCAATGTTTTGATGATATGTTTTTTTACCATGATGCCATATTTTTTCAAAGTGGTATTTTGATGACATTTTTTTTCTTTAATGTGATGCAAGTTTTTCAAATTAGTGTTTTGATACCATTTTTCTAATGTAATTATTTTATCTCACTTTTTTTAATCAAATCGTTTGATGCCATATTTTTTTTCAAGGTACTGTTTTCGTGGTGCCATATTTTTCCAAGGTAATGTTTAGATGGCATTTTTTTCTTTAATGCGATGCAACTTTTTCAAAGCAGTGTTTTGATGCCATTTTTCTAGTGTAATTATTTGATGATATTTTTTTAATCAAATCGTTTGATTTTCTAATAAAATGGATTGATGACACTTTTTTAATGCCACTTTTTTCAAATCTTGCTGATATTTTTTTGTTTACTGTGATGACACATTGACCATTGATGCCATTTCTTTACCGTTGACTACTGATGACACTTTTTTTATATCAATTTTTTGATGATATTTTTTTTTCCGTGATGCCATATTTTTTCAAGGTAATGTTTTCGTGATGCCATATTTTTTCAAGGTAACGTCTTGATGACAATTTTTTCTTTAATGTAATGCAACTTTTTCAAATCAGTGTTTTGATGCCATTTTTCTAATGTAATTATTTGATGCCATTTTTTTTAATCAACTTACACTTTGAATAAGATATCTTAATTGCTTCCTCATGTTTACAACGTTTTTCAAATGGTAATTCAACTAGAAATGTCAATTGAGCCATCTGAATTAACAAGCTGTTGTATATAAATATAAGATTTTGATTCCAAGGTACATTAATTAAAAAAATATATATTCACAGATTGAAATTCAACTCAGAAATTATAGCTATTGAGTATCCACAATCTGTAGTCTAAGGATTCCCTAATTACCTTGTTCTAAATTACACAGAAACCCTCCAAAAGAATGAATTTTTTTCAGTAAGTTGAACAACAATATTTTGGTTTGATTATCATGGAAGCTTGTAACCGAAACTCGAATTCGCTTGTTGCCATTGCTGGGTGAATCCAGCTCCAATCTGGTTCATTGGAGTCCTGCTGAAATCCCTCCACCACATTGATCCATCATCATAAGTCCCATGAGAAGGGCTCTCATCAAATTCATCCAAAGCACGAGCTGCTTCTGCTGCATGTTCCGTAAATTGAATCTCGTAGTTTTTGTTCAAGGCGGCGTTCTCTGAAATGGTAATAGAATCATCCATCTTTCCCCTTTCCAACCAAGACTGTAAAGGTGGAAGAGAAGATGTAATCTTGCTCTCATAAAGTTTGCTCTCCAAAGGAATCCTGAGGATATCAGCAGATGGATATTTTTCCAACAGTTCACTCATTTGATTTGCATCAACAGAAGGCTTTTGAGCTGTTTTTGAGATACTGCTACCATCCTTCAATGACTCATTCCCAGGAGGGGGTACCCAGCTCCAAAAGTCTGGTCCAGGCGTTCCAATTTGAGAAGGTCGAGTTTGTCGATTGTATGAGTTCTGAGACAGTTTCCCTGATAATTCACACACACACATATACAAGTAGAACAAGTCTGAATCTCAGTTATAAAATAAGCTTCCAAACTACAATGTCAAAGTCGTAACTCCGGTGTTCGACAAAATAAGAGTAGTTCACAACCGATAACTGATATGTCCCAATCACAATAAAAAGGGACCCCTCCAACCAGCCTGAACATATCACACATTCACACCCAAAACCATCCACTGCATAATTGCAAACTGATGCAAGCAAAACAGGGAATTTAAAATGAAAATGCCAGAATAAATGCTTCCAGATACAATATTATCTTCAACAATTAATCCTCCTAGCACTTTGATAATGCTACTAAAACAGACAGAAGCTAAAATCTGCAGAGCGATTGGTAGCTAAACCTAAACAAACTCACAGAAACTCAACCAAAAACAAAAAAATTGAAATTCCAACAAGAGTGCAATTCATCAAGCTTACCTATTTGAAAGAACTTAGACTGTTATGAAATACAGAGTACATAATGAACTTTTATACTCCTTCAAATAATCGGATAATGATTGAAATTTTCCTGATGAGTCCATTTGGCTCTGAATCACAAGCTATAAGCCTATAATCGGACAAGTTAATAATCAATCCATCAATCTAGTACTGCTTTATATAGATGAATTGATTACATGAAACCAACATTTAATAGGTTAACTATATGAATAACAAACAAGTTTTCCCTAATTAGTCAATGTAAACACAAAAATGCTGCTCTTGTAGCAGAACAACAAAAATGCCTATGAGGGGATCGAGATGTACACCGTACACGCCATTTTTTTTAATAAAGTGCTTTTGAAAAACTTAAAACCATAATGTTTAGAGATGTTTCAATCCAAATTTACTCAAAAATTTGCAAAGCCATTAACAATGAATGATTTATTTCAACTAAAAGTTACCAAGAAACAACAAAAACATAGTCAATTCATCTAGGCATTTCATCGAACACCTTGGAGGCAGTTTTTCAAAATAGTGAGTTGATATCTATGGGATTTTCAAAATAGCGAGTTGACTAGTAGTGGAATTGGAGAACAAACTAATCACAACAGATCAGATACAAGCAGAACCTAGATGCCAAATCCCCAATTTTCAGAAACTGAAGTGATCAAACATCATTTAATCCAAAGAACTCATCATACCGATGCCAACAGATACAATTGAACAAAAATTGTCCGGCTGAGAACTACCCAACCCTAACACAAAAATGGAGATGGAGAGGGGAAAGAAAGAGGACAATACCAAATGCCTGCGACGGCGAGCTTGCTGGCGAGGTCCTCGGAGAAGGTGAACTGAAGAATGGAATGTGGTGTAACAGAGCCGAGCCACCGCCAGTGTCGCCAGGGCTGAGCCAAAACCCGCCAACAGAGCGCCACCGCCAGACACCCACGCCACCGGAAGAAGCACCCAATCTTCTCTTTCTGAAATCTCGCTTATAGATCTCAGAATAAGCCTCTCTTTTCCTCCAATTTTTATTTCTCTCATGCTCTTTTCTTTCTTCTTCTCGCAATCCCACTCTATTTGGTTTTGATTTCTGCAGATCTGGATTTGTAGAAGTGAGATTTAGGAGAAGTGAGTAAGGGAATTGCAGATCCAGGCATCTGGATGTCGATCTGCAATTTTCAGAGAAGTGAGATCGGGTGAAGAGTATGAAAAAAGGAGGAGCGTGAGAGATAGAGAGCAGGTCGATGGAGGAGGAGGGAACGGAGGTTGAGAGAGGGAGCTCGCCATGGACGGAGAGGAATCGATGAAGAAGAGGAAACGAGAGCGCTTCCTCGCGAGGTTCGGAGAGAGAAGAGAGGAATGAAGCTAATCCCTTAAAAAAAATTGATTGAGTGCTATCACGGCCAATAAATAAACTTAATATGCTAATAACCTAATTAGATTAGGAAATGGTGATATTTCACCAAATTTTCTCTATTTTAAATGGTTAAAAATTATTAAAATGTTGTACTTTTTATCATCAACTTTTTAATAGTGTAATACCCTCTCCGTTAATTAAAGAAGTCGTTTTATGAAGTAAACTAGTACGATTCCCGCGCCATGACACATTTTTTAAAACGAACATATTATATATAAAAATATTATAAAATATTAATAAATGTTAAGATAAAAATTATTAAAAAAAAACTTTACAACAAATATATCTTATAATTATCTCAGAAAATTATTTTTTTAAAATCTTATGTAAAGTATAATACATAAATATAGATATTTTAAATTACTCAGTACTAATAATATCAATATCACTATAACATTGTTTAAATGTGATGTGTCATAATCAATAATTATATTCAATGATTTGAATTAAGCCCAATAATTAGTAAATAAATTTGAGTTAAGCTCAATAGTTATATTAGATTGAATTCAATGTTTTGAATTAAGCTCAATAGTTAGTAAAATTAAAGAAAAAAGAGAGAGAATTAAAGGAAAAAGAAGAAAAAAAAAAGGAGAATTAAAGAAAATAAAAAAAATGGAAAAAAAAATGATTGGTCAAGACTTCTAAAATGCCTCTAAGATTGACACATCATCCTAAACTCTTCTAAATTAAGAGTTTATATAGATAGTTAGTAAAATTAAAGAAAAAAGAGAGAGAATTAAAGGAAAAAGAAAAAAAAAGGAGAATTAAAGAAAATAAAAAAAATGAAAAAAAAAAGATTGGTCAAGACTCCTAAAATGCCTCTAAGATTGACACATCATCCTAAACTCTTCTAAATTAAGAGTTTATATAGATAATTAGTAAATAAATTTGAGTTAAGCTCAATAATTATATTAGATTGAATTCAATGTTTTGAATTAAGCTCAATAGTTAGTAAAATTAAAGAAAAAAGAGAGAGAATTAAAGGAAAAAGAAGGAAAAAAAAAGAATTAAAGAAAATAAAAAAAAATGGAAAAAAAATATGATTGGTCAAGACTCCTAAAATGCCTCTAAGATTGACACATCATCCTAAAGTCTTCTAAATTAAGAGTTTATATAGATAGAATAGATATAGATAGTTATTAGAATTAAAGAAAAAAAGGGAATTAAAGGAAAATTGGAGGAAAAAAAGGAGAATTAAAGAAAATCAAAGAAAAATGGCAAAAAAAAAAATGATTGGTCAAGACTCCTAAAATACCTCTAAGATTGACACATCATCCAAAACTCTTCTAAATTAAGAGTTTACTAGCCCAGTACCCGTGCGTAACGCACGGGATTTGTAAAATATATTATATTTTTAGAAGATATTATCATAATTTATTTACATTATATATCAGACATATTATAATAATATGAAAATGATATAGCC
This sequence comes from Persicaria maculosa, assembly GCA_963922045.1. Lineage (NCBI taxonomy): Eukaryota > Viridiplantae > Streptophyta > Magnoliopsida > Caryophyllales > Polygonaceae > Persicaria > Persicaria maculosa. Next base: position 6,931,632 of record OY998255.1, on the reverse strand, counting down.
AAAATAATATAAATTTGGATAAAAAAAACGTCAATCTCTCATCTTCATACTTTCCTAGATGGAAACAATTGTATACATAATCGTAGAGTGTTTTTTTTTCCAGCATTCTAAGTTTTTTCAGCAAGTTGATTGGTTACTTTGAGTATTAAACAAATATTTGTTGTGGTAATGGGTTGGAAGGTAAGACCAAAAAATTTGGTAGTTCGGCTACATATTACACAAACGCTACGTGAATAGAGTTTTAAGAACTTTTGGATTGAGAGCACATAAAAATGTCGGAGAAGAAATATTCCTATAATAAACTTAAAAGTAAAAAAAATGCTTCATCCGTCTCTAAATATAGGTCATTTTATTTATTTGGCATGTTTTTTAAGAAGCTATTTGGATAAAAATAAAACTAAAGGAAAAATAAAGTATAATTTCCTTAAAAACCCCGTTTATTTATTAATCAAAGTGAATGGAAAAAGTTTCTGGAATTTTCAAATAGATCAAGTTTATCCCATGTAACAACCCATAGTTTATCTCGTAAAAATCCTTTCATCAATTAATTTAAAAAATTGAAAACACTCAAACTTGATTTATTACAAATTTCAGGCACAAGTTTATCGAGTTTCATCACTTAATAATTAAAGAAAAATTCAAAAAACCATTTCACTTATTTAAAGAAAAATTAAAAAATCACAAAATTTATATATGACTTGATTGATTAATAAAATGCCACATAGAACCTCGATCAATAGGCAATTAAGACGACATGTGGTGTAAGAGACGTTTTCTTTATTGTAAGTATCAATACGATATAATCAAATTATGCTAATTAATATCAAATCTTTTGCATAACTGTATGCTTGTATACTTATTTTTGGATATTTGGATATAACAATTAAGAGATCTTTTTAATGGAAGGGTTAAAGTACGTGCAACTTGAAATCAACATATAATATCTCTTTCACATAAAGAATTGATTTACCATAAAAATAAATTATTTCAAAATTAGTGGGTTATTGTTTAAGAATAATTAAAGAGGCTTGTTTGAGAAGATTCAAATAGAATAGATTGATTTTTTCATTAAAAAAATTGTTGGTTGAAATTAATGAACGTGCCACACAATCCGTTAAAAAAAATTAAATTAGTGATGAAGAAGACACGTGTCACCATAAACTTCTTCAACATATAATATATCTTTTACGTAAAAATTGAATAATAAATATTTTTAATTTTTATAAATTTATATATTTGGAATATATTATTTACATACTCAGAAAATAAATTGTTATTGATTTCATAACTTGTATGTTTAGTATTTGTCATTTTCTATGGTTAAATTAGTAATTTCTTAACTTGTATGTTTAAATTCCTGTTAAAAACTCATGCTAACCATCTTTCAAAATATTCTTTTAATCAAATTATATAATTGTCATGGAATTACTAAATTATGGAATGCTATCAATCATTGTGAAAGAATTACTAAATAAAAAAAAAACTATTTTTTGGGTAAAATGTGGTCACTAAAAAATATATTGAGTTTTAATTAAAAATAAATGAGAAAAAATAAATTAAAGTTACTATACAAAAATAATTAATTGGTATTTAAAAATTTTTAAATCACTTTAATTCAGGAAAAAAGATATTAGATTCATTTTAATTAATAATTAAGTAAATTTAATTAATTATTTAGGTGGGGCCACATTATAGGAGAATTTGCCACGTAAGCCTGGTTTAAGGAGTTGCCGCCATATGGCATCTTCAACATCTGTTTTAGTATTATATTAGATATAGATATAGATATAGATAATTAGTAAAATTAAAGAAAAAAAGCGAGAATTAAAGGAAAAAGAAAAAAAATGAGGATTAAAGAAAATAAAAAAAATGGCAAAAAAAAAATGATTGGCCAAGACTCCTAAAATGCCTATAAGATTGACACGTCATCTTAAACTCTTCTAAATTAAGAGTTTATATAGAATATAGATATATAGATAGTTAGTAAAATTAAAGAAAAAAAGAGAGAATTAAAGGAAAAAGAAGAAAAAAATGAGAATTAAAGAAAATAAAAAAAATGGCAAAAAAAATAATGATTGGTCAAGACTCCTAAAAAACCTCTAAGATTGACACATCATCCTAAACTCTTCTAAATTAAGAGTTTATATAGAATATAGATTTTATTAAGAGAAACCTGACATTTTAGGTATTTTGCTATCCACTTTACAAAATTGTCCTTGTAATTATTAGATAAATGTTGGTTGATGAGGCATTTGCTTTAAAACAAGGGATACTAAAGACTATTGAGCTAGGAATAAACAACCTACAAGTTAAAGGAGACTCCCTGTTCCCTAATAATCATAAACCATCTTAATAATTAATAAGAACAACGGTATTGAGATTTGGTGAGATTAGGATCTTGATTTGGTAGGATTTGGTTTATATTCTTTCATGTATTTTAGGAGCATATCTTTTCTGTTTTGTAATTAGCTAAACCTAGTCTAAAGTTGTGTATAAATTAACGTTTAATGGAATGAAGAAAGCAAGCTATTCTCTTCCCAATTTCTTCATGGTATGAGGCTACCTATCGATCCTCTAACCTATTTACCTCTGTTTCCGATCAACGCCCTTCTATGTCTGCCAATACCGCCCCTGCTACCCTTACCCCTCCCTCACTCTACTACTTTCACCCCTCTGATTATACCGACCTCTCCATCTATTCGGTGATCCTTCGTGGTGACAACTATCCCGAATGGCGTACTGCCATGACTAATGCTTTCTCTGCCCGCAACAAAGATGGCTTCCTGACCGGCGCCATCACCGAACCTGCAGCCGCATCCCCGGACTCTCAATACTGGAAGAGGGCCAATTCCATGCTCGTTGGTTGGATTTCTCAATCAATCGAATCCTCTCTCCGCTCCAGCATCACCTATTTCTCCACTGTTAAGGAGCTTTGGGATGATCTGCATCAACGCTTCTCGGTCGGCAATGGCCCTCGGATCCTTCAACTCCGTTCCGAGATCGCTAGTTGCTCCCAAGAAGGCCAATATATTGCTGCTTATTTCGGTCGTCTTAAGAAGCTTTGGGACGAATTGGCTGCTTACACGTCTGACGTTGTCTTCACCTGTGGGAACGCTTCCAAGGCCAAAGAAGAGGAGCGAGTCCACCAGTTTCTTATGGGACTGGATGATTCCGTCTATGCAACCCTTCTCTCTACTGTTGTTGCCCAGGAACCTCTCCCGAGTCTCAACAAAGTTTACTCCTTAACGGTGCAGGAAGAGCGCCTTTTCACCATTGCTAAAGAACGTGAAGGTCGGGCTGAGTCTCTCGCCTTGGCGGCTCGATCTTCCTCTTGTTCTTCCTCTACTAAGCCGGACAAGAGCTCTCTCCTATTCCCTCACTGTGGTCGTTCCGGACATCTAGTCAGTTCCTGTTTCAAGCTGATCGGCTTTCCTGAATAGTTGAACCACGTCAAGGGTGTCAGTGATCCGGTCACTAGCGCTCATCCTCGTGACAAAGCTTCGACGTCTTCCTCTACTGGTAACGTCGGCCAAGGTCGTGGTCGCAGTCACACCAATGCTGTCCAAGCCGGGTCTGCACATTCGGCTTCGATCCACAGTTGGGTGCCCCTTCCTTGAATGCTGATGATCGGGCTGCTCTTTGTCCTTTCATGTCGAATGATCAGTGGCAGGCTCTTCTTGAGAAGTTCAAGGACTTCCATGCTCAGTCCACAACCGACATCATGTCCGGTATCATTTCTGTCCCCTGGATCCTTGACTCAGAAGCTTCGTTACATATGACCGGCGACTTGGCTCTCTTATGGGACTTGGCTGCAGTCTCTACTTATCATATCAAGCTTCCGGATGGGTTGATTTCGGCTGCTAATCAGGCCGGCACTGCTTTATTATGCTCTGGCTTGTCTATCAGGAACGTTTTATTTGTGCCTGGCCTTCAATTCCATTTGATCTCTACAAAGTGCTTAACTGCCGAATTAGCCTGCATCGTTATCCTTACTGATAAAATCTGTATCTTACAGGACCGCAGTTCGAGGACGCTGATTGGAGCGGGTGAAACTCAGGATGGGGTTTATTGGCTTCGCTGGCTCGCTTCTACACCATCTCCTTCCACCGCTCACCTCTGCCACCTTCTCGACGCCAATTCCCACACCCTATGGCACCAACGACTCGGGCATCCGTCTTTCAGTTTAGTTGAGTCTTTCCCTGGCATTTCTCCTACCAAACTTATTACAAATAAGAGTATCCCATGTGATACATGCTCTAGAGCGAAACAAACTCGCCTCAGTTTTCCTATTAGTACTTCTCATGCCAATCATTGTTTTGATTTAATTCATTGTGATGTTTGGGGCCCTTATCGTATACCCTCTACTTGTGGTGCTTCGTATTTTTTTACCTTGGTTGATGATTACTCTCTTATTACTTGGGTTTATCTCATGATACACAAATGTGAAGTTGCATCTCTCATTCGCAATTTTTGTTCAATGCTTAACACTCAGTTTAACAAATCAGTCAAATGTTTTCGGAGCGATAATGGGGCTGAATTCCTTGTTCTTAAACCTTACTTCCGCTAATCCAGGATCCTCTTTGAGTCCTCTTGTGTTAGTTCCCCTCAACAAAACGGTCGGGTGGAACGAAAGCATCGTCATATCCTCAATGTGGCTCGAGCTCTCATGTTTCATGCCGCCTTACCCGTCAAATTTTGGGGAGAATTTGTTCTTACTACCTGTTTTCTTATCAATCGTACACCCACTTCTGTTCTCCATGACAAAACACCACATGAGCTCCTCTTTCAAAAACCTCCTGATTATTCCTTATTTCGGGTCTTCGGTTGTCTTTGTTATTCATCCGTCATCCCTCGTGATACAAACAAGTTTCATGCTCGCAGTCGACGGTGCATTTTCTTAGGCTACCCCCACGGCCAAAAAGGTCGGCGTCTCTACGGTCTCGAGTCTCACAAACTCTTTGTGTCTAGAGACGTCATCTTCCATGAACACCTATTTCCCTATAACCAACATTCACCCTCCCTACCGAATCCTCCTACCGACAACCTTGCCATCTCACCGTCCCCTACCACCCATGACGACCCATCCCACGACAACACCACCCATCCTGACGACAGGGGGAGCACCCCTTCCCCAACGCCACCTTCATCCACCCTTCGCCGAAGCCTCCGACAACCTTAGCCCAACACCCACCTCCGTGACTACGTTTGTCCAGCGATTGGCACCAATAAACTCCTCCCGACGGATCCCTCTCCGGTCTCGTCTTCAGGTTCCTTGTATCTTATTCCTCACTCCCTTAATTATGATTATATTTCTGCATCCCACCATCACTACTTGGCTGCCATTGCCGCTGAACAGGAACCAACCACATTGGTCAAGATGTTCGCCGTAAACATTGGCGGGATGCTATGAAACTTGAGATCGATGCTCTCCATCGCAACAAGACTTGGACCATTGATGATCTCCCTCCTCACAAGAAATCTATTGGGTGCAAATGGGTATTTCGCATCAAATATAAGGCCGATGGACAAATTGAACGATACAAGGCTCGCTTGGTTGTCCTCGGAAATCGCCAAGTGAAGGTATCGATTATTCTGAAACTTTTGCCCCAGTTGCAAAAATGGTCTCGGTTAAGGTCTTTTTGGCAGTAGCCGCTATTCGCAATTGGGAACTTCACCAAATGGATGTGCACAACGCATTCTTACACGGTGACTTACATGAGGACGTCTACATGTCCATGCCTCCGGGGTTCTCTGTTCCGGGCTCCTCTAAGGTGTGTTACCTTCGCAAATCCCTGTATGGACTGCGTCAAGCGCCTTGCAACTGGTTCTCTAAACTGGCCTCCGCTCTGAAGCGTTTCGGGTTTCGACAGTCCTATGCCGACTACTCCCTATTCTCCTACATCCGATGGGGCATTGAGATTCATGTGCTCATCTACGTCGACGATCTTATTATTGCGGGTAATGACCCTTCTTCAATCTCTCGGTTCAAACATTATCTTCATGCTCAATTTCATACGAAAGACCATGGCGTTCTCAAGTATTTTCTGGGTCTCGAAATCACTCGTACACCGGTTGGGATTTTTGTATCACAACGGAATTATGCCCTCGACATCTTGACTGAACTGGGTTGTTGGGATCTCGACCTGCCGCAAGCCTACGCCGAACCACTGGCAAGCAGCCTTGCGGGTTGTTCGATACTTGAAGGGTTGCCCCGACCAAGTTATTCTTCTCTCCCGCGCCAGTGATCTCTGCCTTAATGCCTACTGTGATTCGGACTACACCTCCTGTCCTCTCACCCGTCGCTCTCTTACGGGATTCTTTGTGATGCTTGGTGAGTCCCCTGTTTCATGGAAGACTAAAAAGCAAGTTATAGTCTCTCGCTCCTCCGCTGAGGCCGAGTATCGGGTAATGGCTACTACGACTTGTGAGCTTGTTTGGCTCAAGTCCCTTCTTGCTTCTCTCGGCGTCTTCCATCAGCACTCGATGCGTCTCTGGTGCGACAATCAGGTTGCTCTACACATTGCCTCGAATCCGGTCTTTCACGAACGGACTAAGCACATCGAGGTTGATTGTCATCTCATTCGGGATCATGTTCAGGCAGGCACTATTTCCACGGCTCATGTCCGCTCAGCTGAGCAACTTGCCGATATTCTGACCAAGGCTCTCGACCAGTCACAGTTTCAAACACTACTTCGCAAGTTGGACATTCGAGATCTACATGCTCCAACTTGAGAGGGAGTATTGAGATTTGGTGAGATTCGGATCTTGATTTGGTAGGATTTGGTGTATATTCTTTCATGTATTTTAGGAGCATATCTTTTCTGTTTTGTAATTAGCTAAACCTAGTCTAAAGTTGTGTATAAATTAACGTTTAATGGAACGAAGAAAGCAAGCTATTCTCTTCTCAATTTCTTCAAACGGTTCATGGGAAATTCAACTCCTAATCTCGGATATTAAGATACTAATGTCCAGCGTGGGAGAAATATATATCTTTAATTTCTTCAACGAGCCCCAGAATGGGGTCCAAATCTTCTGTCCCCAATCCTGTCCCCTTCCGCTGCCCCCTCTCACATAAACTCATTTTCTTTTTTGTTTTTAATCTATTTTTCTTTATTTAGTTTAGTAATTTCTTTTAATTAAGTGTTGTGAGGGAGGGGAGGCTGGAGGACAGGAGGGGGATAGATTTAAGGACATGAGATTTCAACCCCCAGAATGATAACTAGAGTGGCACCTCTTAAAATACTAATGTATGTCCAGCGTGACAGTCGGGTGAGAGTAGGGCTGTGCATCGGCCCAAAACCGAACCGAACCAAAGCCGAAAATCTCAAAATTCCAAACCGAAAGCCGAACCGAAAGTATTAGGTTCGGTTTGGTTTGTGTTCGGTTCGGTTTTAACCTAATCGAACCGAATCCATAGTTCCATTAATGACTAACATTCTAACAATGCAAAGTTGCTAAGTTGCATATTATGTGATGGAAAATCCATAGTTGCCGACTGCCGACACGGGAGATGCCGATTGCCATGGAGATGCCGATTGGCGAGACGGGAGAGATTCAAAAATATATTGGAGATGTCGATTGCCGTGGAGATGGCGATTGTCGTGGAGATGCCGATTGCCATACCTTAGGAGAAGTGAGAACTGGAGATGCCGACTGGTGACTGTCCCGACTGGAGAAGGATACTGGAGAGGTACGAGCCGCCTCAGCCACGCCGAATTGCCAAGGTGTCGCCGGACCGCCGGAGGCCGGGGAGGCGAGCAGGACTGCAGGAGCACTGGAGCAACAGGGCAAGGTCGCGGCTCGTGTGTCGCCTAGGGTTTCAATTTGGGATTTTTTGGAAATGAACGACTGTTTGAAGAATGGAAGATGAAGCTGTAGCCTATAGACATAGTTTTGTGGGATAAAACATTAAAGAAAACAATAAGTAATGGATTATAAATTTATAAGTTTCATAAATTAATAAAATTATAAGCCTTTGATATTAAAAAAATAAAAAAATCGGTTTAAAACAAACCGAATACAAACCGAACCGAAACCGAAAATTGGGAATTCTCGAACCGAAAAACATAGGTTATGTTAGGTTCGGTTCGATTTGTGTTGGTTCGGCCCAAACGGTTTGGGCCGAAGCATGCACACCCTAGGTGAGAGGTTTCTCCACTCGAATTATCAAATAATAAAAAAGCACCTCTTAAATATGTCATTTTGCATAAAACCACCCTGTTGAAATTTGTGAAATTGCAATTTTGCTCGTAGCTTTTATTACAATAAGGGTATACTTGGAGTTTTGACTCACTCCCTCACATCCTCTCTTTCCTTCTTCTTCCTCCTTGACTACCATATGACAGTTCATCACTGCAACCGCCGGGATTCAATTTCGTATTCGCCTTCCAAATACTTTTGAGGAAATTATTGATGGCCTTTGATGGCAGGAATAAGGATGAAGCAAACGACGGTGGTACATATGCTAACCACCTTAACCATGGTTCAGCCACAGTCGAACCCTCTACTTTTGCTTCTTATTCCTCGACTCATTATGGAAAAATTGAAAGCCAATTTCTCAGTTTGGGCAAATTGATTTGAAACAGTAAATAAATCATGAAAGATCTATTGCCGGTTTTCTGCATTTTTGCTAATAAAGTGATTATAATGGGTGGTTTTCTACAATTTCAATTTTAAAGGGTAATTTTTTGCAAAAGACCATATTTAAGGGGTAATTTTCTACAATTTTCCCGGCTCATTTTTCTTCCTTTATAAGGTAAAAATTAACCATGGTTATCTATCTATCTTCCATTGTTTACCAAAAAAATCTATCTTCAATCCTTTATCAACTAAATAAATTAAATAATCTTTCATTAAAAAAACACTAAATAATCATCATTCATCAACTATATCAGTAAATTGGCCAATCAAAGGCCAAGAAAAAGAAAAAACAATCCATTAAATCTATGAATTAACCATTAGATTCCGTACAAAACAAAGCACACAGATCGCCAGTATTAGCCGTTGGATGGATGATTCAACCTTCTATATATACAAGGCACCCCATTCTCCAATTCTTACAATCAATTCCATCTTCAAGACTTCAACCGTCACTTAATCCCCAAATCGTCTGAAGCTCGATCAATTCTAGGGTTTCTGAATCAATGGCACGCACGAAGCAGACGGCGAGGAAGTCCTTCGGAGGAACGGCCCCAAGGAAGAGCCTAGCACAAAAGGCGGCGGCGGCGGGGAGGAAATCGGCGCCGACGACGGGGGGAGTGAAGAAGGCGCACAGGTACAGGCCGGGGACGATGGCGCTGAGGGAGATCCGCAAGTACCAGAAGGGGGGTGAGCTGCTGATAAGGAAGCAGCCGTTCCAGAGGCTGGTGAGGGAGATAGCGCAGGAGTACAAGAGCGACCTCCGGTTCCAGAGCCACGCAGTCCTCGCCCTCCAGGAGGCCGCCGAGGCTTATCTCGTCGGACTGTTCGAAGACTCCAACCTCTGCGCCATCCATGCCAGGCGCGTCACCATCATGCCCAAGGATGTTCAGCTTGCCATGCGGATTAGGGGCGAGCGTGCTTGATCTGCTTCCATCATCGCTAGTTTCATCGATCTATATATAGCATTATATATAATTTAGGGTTCTAGATACAATTGCAGTACAGTCTTTGAATCTGGTTCACTGTTTCCATCTTTTCAAATGCTAGCCTATACATATATACTATACGATTGTTTGTTTAATTTTCAAGTTTTTGTTTATATAATTCATATGTTAATTAATTACAATTTACAATAAATGTGATTTGATCCACGACTCTTCCAAATTGGCAATCGCGACTGAAAGTACTGTGTTGTCTTCTATACAAACATGAACGTACACACAAAGGGTGAAAAAGCAATCCTTTATGTGTTCAAAGATTATACAGTATATATTTTTACAACCAGTTATTTCAAACATGCTCGATCATTAATGTAAAAATATTATGGAGTTTCAAACACTAGCTAGGTCAGATTGACGTTCTAGACACAGACGGCTTTTTAGTTGTCACCTGTGAAGGTTCGATAATGTAAAACAAGGTAATATAGAAATACTCTAGAAGGGGGGTTGAATAGAGTATGCCCGGTTTTCGCAGAAAGTCTCAAGACTTTTGGAGCTTGTATAAAACCCTTTGAGATTAAACCTGAATCACAAAGTTAGACAATCGAACCAAGTGCGGAAATAAGGTAAAGCAATAGATAAAGGACACGAGTAATTGTTTACGAGGTTCGGCACGAACTTGGCCTACGTCCCCGCCTAGGGTTCTTCCACAACCCTAGGATTCAACAGGCTTTATTGATTCGCAAAGCTTAGGATCCTAATAGCTCACCGAGAAGCCTCTCTCCTATACAATTGCAATCTAGTCAACTCACGTTCCCTTGGAGTCCTAGACCAATCTAGAAGAGCCCCACCTCTCTCAGCTATCTAGTACAATCCTCTTACTCTCACAAATCAATAGCCTAGTGCTTACTTCCCGAGTTACAAACTCTCGAGTAACACTATAAATGAATATATCCTATAAGCTCACAGTGTAACTCTCAAAGGCTTTGAAATGAAATAACAAACTCTTAAGCGCTAGCAGAGAGTACACTTGGAAGACAGATCTCGCTAGAATGAATGAAAGCTTGTGTTCAACTGGTGTGTTCTGTCTTCTTCTTCCTTTCCTTTATATAGAAGCAACATGGCGCCTAAGGATCTTCAACAACGGCTAGTTCGGATCATGGCGCGTCCAAGGATCTTCTATTTTTGGACACTTCGAAGACATGATCTCTCCAATTTGGATCTCCTCAATATGCACCATAAGAAAAGAAGTAATTCGAATAATACTTCCTGAAAGGTTAGTTAGGCATATAATATAATGGAAGTATATAATATTAAATAATATTCGGACATAATAATATATAGAACAGGTTTTGGATTTTATCAACTGTTAAAGCTCCAAGACCTTTGACACAGACATCCTGTCAAGGCCTTTGAAACTTTATTCCGATTTTCATCAAGGGAGGGAGTTATCAACCTGAATGCCCTTCAAGGGACGAACAAAGCCTGGGTCGTCACTTACAATAGGACCGGATGTATACCCATCCAAGGGAGTCTTTCAGGAGATGAATAATTACTATGTTCGTCGCGTGAATAATAAGTGGAAGTTGACCACACCGTTGACCATCGATAAACATGGTGATTCAACCAGGATTGTCAGGTGCCAGTCATGCCATCATTATTCAAGGGACGAACATATATAAGTTCGTCCCTTGATTCAACTGTACTTTAAAAAAAACATGTGATTTCGTACGTGTTTGGCATATCGTTTTCTTCCGGACAGTGGGGTTATTTTGCATCCTCTATTCCAGACAGTGAGGGGTATTCGTCCTTCTCTTATGTAGCTATTCGTCATATTTTCAGGGAATCAAATCTTATGGCTGACTATCTCGCTCGAAGTGCACATGCATCCCCTGCTGACGACAGCTACGACGACGATCCAGAACTTCGTGTTCTCATCCGCAAGGATATATGCACTAGGAAGGGCTTCTGTCGCGGCCAACCCGACCTAATCTTTATTCTGTGTCAAAAAAAAAAAAGAGGAGGAGGGAATATGACTATAGGAGGGAGCAAAGGTGGGATTGGGGTAAATAGCGATTTCGCTTTTTTTTTCTTCCTACTTTTTTCTTTTAATTATGAATTTTACCCATAAATTAAAAAAAATATACAAAATCGCTGTTCTAAACAACGACTTTGTTATTTTATTATTTTTTTAAAATACTTGAGACTAAGTCGCTGTTTAAAAAAGTGACTTAGCCCTACTTTGTCCATTTACCAAATTAGTTTGGATCTTTGACCATTTTGCAAATTACTTTTTTTTTACCATTTAAAAAAAAATCTACAAAAAATCACCCATCATCCCTTAAGTTGTGAGTGTAAAAAATATTGAAATAAAGATCAAAATACCACTTTATGAAAAATATATTGTATTTATTAAATTACTCTTTTCGGCTGAGAATATAAGGTGTTTGATTTTTTAGCATGTATTTTAAATGGTTAAAAAATACGGAGTATTAAAATGTTTACTTTTTATCATCAATTTTTTAATATTGTAATACTTTCTCCGTTAATTAAAACAAATCGTTTATGAAGTAAATTTTATTAAGAAAAACCTGTCATTTTAGGTATTTTGATCTCCACTTTACAAAATTATCCTTGTAATAATTAGATAAATGTTAGTTGTAGTGTTCGGGAAAGTAAAAAGTAGAATAATAATTAGGGGAACGATATAAGACCATATTTAAGAGCATCTTTACCCATGGTACTTATGTTGAGTACCATAACTTGCTTTTTCCCATTTCTCTCCCATCTACCTCGTTTTAATATTTGGTATTCAACAACCATGATATTTGACAGACATGAGTATCTTAATTCACTTTTTGCATCAAAATTGCTTTTTGCAATTTTTTTGGAAGTAAAAATCAAATGGGACCCACTATTAATTTTTGATTGGGTAATATTCTATAGTATTGTGTAAGAATGAGTATCATACACATGATACTTGAGCTCACTTTTCTTTATGAGTTCTTTCAAAAATCTTATTTTTTCTTACATTTTTTTTTTTGGAAAAATGACTCAAAATAATACCAAATATCACATATGAACCAAAAATAATACGAACTAAAAAAACTCTCATAATAATACAAACTATCCACCTATAAACCAAAAATAATACAAACTTTAAAATCAACTGAAAATAATACAAACTATGAACTTTTAACTCAAAATAATACAAACTTTTGAAGTTGGGCTAGGAGAAGATTCAAAACAAAACATTTTTTACCAAAATTACAAAAATATGTGTATATAGTCACACTTTGAAAAAATGCATCCCCTTTATATTTTAAATACACCAAAACCACTATTTATTTATTCAACTTTATTAAAAAAACACTTTTTATTTGAAATTAAATAAAATCACATCCACTTTATCCATAATTGTTAAAAAAAAAGAATAATGTCATAGAATTCATGTAATTTTGTGTAATTTCTAAAAATTGGGGTTGTATTATAAAAATTTAGACAACCAAATAGTGTGTTTGATGTATTTAAAATATAAAAGGTGGATTTATGCAAAATATGAATAATTATAGATTTTTTTTTATAATTTTGATAAATAAAATTTTATTTTGAATGTTATCCTAATTTGAGCTCAAAAGTTTGTATTATTTAAAGTCAAAATTTCATTGATTGTATTATTTTTGGTTGATTTTAAAGTTTGTATTATTTTTGGTTTATAGGTGGATAGTTTGTATTATTTTGAGAATTTTTTTAGTTTGTATTATTTTTGGTTCATGTCTCATAGTTGGTATTATTTTGAGTAATTTTTTCTTTTTTTTTCAGTTGTTATGGTACTTGGAGAACCACCATTAAAGATCGATGTTCTAACCATGGGAAACCTCTTACCCATTTTCTTTTCCCTCTCCCTCGTAATTTTACACCTCATTTATTTTTTTGTTTAAATTTATTTTCACTTTTTCTACCTTTTTCTAAAAGATTTGTTCTACAGTCATGAGGAAATCTCTTACCCCTTTTCAAATAAGCCCAGCTAAGCCCAAAACCGTTAGAATGTATTCTATTTTTCTTCGGCATAAAACCACCTCTTAAACAATGCAACTATGGGAACATAAGACCAATCCCAACACTACTAGGCAGCAGATTGAACAAAGCCTACAAATAATTAAAGGTTCTCATTTCGTTGGTGGACTACATGGTTCACCCAGAATAAAAATCACATTCAACAACGAACCACAGGATCATAGAGACAATAATAAAAAACTGGAGATATACATGCATGTCTTTTGGAAGATGAAGGGACGGGATAACACCCGAAACAAATAATCTAGAATACAAACCAGGCTCATGCACATGAGCCAAAAACAATGAAATGGAGAAAACCTCATTTCGGAACGTTCAAGCTTAATTTCGATGAATCCTTACCTGCATATGATGATACTTCAATTGGTTTTATCAAACGCCATTGGAAAGGAAATCCGATTAATATTGGATACAAATGTCTTGGTAAGTACACTCCGCTGGTTGATGAGACATTTGCTTTAAAATAAGGGATACTAAAGGCTATTGAGCTAGGAATAAATAACCTACAAGTTAAAAGAGATTCTCTAATAATCATAATTCATAAACCATCTTAACAATAAGAACAACGGTTCATGGGAAATTCAACTCCAAACCTCGAATATTAAAATACTAATGTCCAGCGTGAGAGAAATATCTTTAATTTCTTCTACGAGCCCAGAATAGTAACTACAGAGTGACACCTCTTAAAATACTAATGTCGAGCGTGACAGGATGCAATCGGGTGAGATGTTTCTCTAATCGAATTACAAAATAAAATAAAAAAAAAGTACCTCTTAAATATTTCATTTTGCATAAAAGCACCCCTTAAAATCAAAATGGTAGCAAACAACCCTTTATAACTATTCCGTTAGCAAAAACACCACCCTCTATTTCGTTAATTTTTCTGTTGAAATTTGTGAAATTGCAATTCTGCTCGTATCTTTTATTACAATAAGAGTATATTTGGAATTTTGACTCACTCCCTCATATTCTCTCGTTGCTTCTTCTTTCTCCTTGAACGTCTCAGCAAAGATCTCCTACAATACATCTCCTATTCCGTTAGCAAAAATTAATGGAGTAGGGAAGGGTGTAGGGAGTGTTGTAGAAGATCCAGCATGTCCTTGACTACCATATGATATGACCAAACACCCAACACCAGTACGTACACCACTGCAACCACCGACATCTCTCCTCCCTTCCAAGCACCTCCTATCATTGGAAACCACATCAACTTGCCAAACAACGTACTATATCATCTCCCATCCCGGCATTCATTTCCTATAATGCCCCAATTCAATTTCGTATTCACTTTCCAAATACTTCTGAGGAAATTATTCATGACCTTTGATGGCGGAACCAAGGATGAAGCAAACGACGGTGGTACCTACGCTAACCACCCTATAGCAACCACGACCACAACCAAAAACCATAGTTCAACCACAGTCAAACCCTCTACTTCCGCTTCTTATTCCTTGACTCATTATGGAAAAATTGAAAGCCTAATTTCTCAGTTTGGGTAAATTGATTTGCAACAGTAAATAGATCATGAAATTGTGCGGGTTTTCTGCAATTTTGCTATTAAAGTGATTATAAAGGGTGGTTTTCTACCATCTCAATTTTAAAGGGTAATTTTCTTGCAAAAAACTATATTTAAGGGGTAGTTTTCTACAATTTTGCCTTTTTCTTCCTTTTTTGTTTTTTTGATCGGCCCATTTTTCTTCCTTTATAAGGTAAGTCTATCTATCTATCCTATCTTTTATTGTTTACTAAAAAAAATCTAGAGGGAATTTGGTGGTTTAGATCCTTTGGTATTTTTGATTAGGTAGTTAGCACCTTTAATTTTTTTATTAGCCGCACCCAACCCCTTTAATTTTTTATTAGGCGCTTCCATTCTCAGCCCTTTGTCGTTCCTCCTTCCAATCGATTCAACGATTCTTCCTCCTCCAACGCTCCATCCATGGCCGAAGAAGAAGAAGACGTTGAAGGCGCTTCTCCTCCTGATCTCCGGCGACGATTTAGGAAGCGGTGCCTCCTCTATAGGGCACTATCAATGGTGATTCCATCTCGGATTTCAGATCTACCTAGGTTTTCGAATCTCAGATCTAGAACCCTTGTGATTTCGTTTTTTCGATTAGTGTCTGTATTGATGGAGAATCGCTGCAATTTTCAGAAGCAAAAGGTGAGATTTGAGTGTATGAATAGGGTTTCACAGGACTACAGGAGACACTGACGGTTTCTGTGGGAATGGCAAGCGACGCGGTAGAGGCGGCCGGAGATCCTGTTGCGATGTCGGCAATGCTAACGACTTCCTAGAAGCACATCGGAGAGAGATGCCATGTCGAGAATCTGTTGGCGTCTTCGGTCTTCCTCACCAGCGTCGGATTCGTCGGCGTCCTTCGTCGGCTCAGGGTAAGGCTTAGCCCCCGCCATCCTCCGCCGGATTCATCTCTTTTGCAGCCTGGAACGCCGCCCAAGCCGCCCCTCCATAGTCGCCGCCGCCGCGCTCCTCCTTTGTAACTCCAAGGTCATGTTCTTCTCCTCCTCTTCTTCGATTAATTGTTTGAATTGCTTAATTGATTCGATAACTAGGGTTTTGATATGAAAATTGGGGATTAATTGTTTGACTTGAGCTTCCATTTCAGTTTTTGTTTGTTTATCTCCTCAATTTGATTTGGCATCAGTAATGATTGGTGTTTGAATCCATATTTCTGCTCATAAGATGTAATTCTTCATATGTGACCTCATATGCGATTTGTGATTCCATATTGCATGTTTTCGATTGCTCTTGTTGATTCTGAATTTTTTAGATGGAATCTGAAGCACCATATCATATGTTCTCTCTTGTTGTTTATCATCATTGAATTTAAAGCACCATTGCTTCTGAAATTTCTGGGTGGTTGTGTTTTTTTATTTGATTTGGTACTGTTTTTTGGATTGTTGGTACTTGATGGAATGTTTGTCTTTGGATCTTTGTGTGTGTTTTCAGAGTATGATTTTCTCTTTGATCAATCTTGTAAAGCATTGCAAATATCTTAAATGTGGCTTGTGGGGTTAGTCTTGATTCTTGACTAAATGAAACAGGACATCTATTGCAAAGAGAGTAATTTTTATTATTGAAGACTTCATTTCTATGATAAGTTGGTGAAGTAAGATAGTTGGAGTTAATCAAATTAGGTTCACTTAGATTGCCTGAGAATTGTTTTGTTCATAGAATTGGAATTGCGCCAAGTTTATTTTGGCCATTGTAGTTCAAACAAAAGACTTTTCTGCATTATTCTTAAGTTTTCTGTGTTCATTTGGCTCAGTGGCTTTGCACTATCAACTTTCTTTTTGCTATGTTAGCTTGCATAGTTGCATCATTGTGTTGTGAGGGTGGAAATCTAATTGCATTTAGCCTTGATTTGGACCAGTAAATGACATCAATATGTAAGATTTAGGAAGCGGTGCCTCCTCACCACTAAATGACTTCAATATGTAAGATTTTCCATTCATTAATTCATTTAACTATGAATGCTTTCGTTCAACAAAAAGTCAATTGAACTAGTGTAGTTAAAAGCAGCTCAAATCTCAAAGCATTGCTCCCAATCAAAAGGTTTATGTACTGTACCAATATGTGGGTGTAGGGTGAAATATAGGGGTTACTCACTTACCCTCTTCAACCTTTCTCTAGTTCTGTTTGCTTTTGTATTTGGTTGACTTGCTTTTATTCTTTTTTTTGTTGGTCCCCCTTCATTTGGGCGGCTACACTAGAATAGATCACCTACATAGCTCTACATTTTCTACATTTTCCCAACTACTCACTATAACGGACTCCCCCCCCCCCCCCCTAGAATTAATTGCTCATGCTCAAAGATTTGAATTTAGCCTCAATTGATTGATCCATCCATTACACAATTAAGTAATTTGTTACATCTTTTTAACAGAGGTTCGCAATTGTTTAGCCATTCGCACCCCCGAATCAATCAAGTTGAGCTTGGGCACCTGCAAATTCTCCATGTGAAAGCTGTGAAAGCTACATCTACACATGCTAGTTCTAAGTTGGAATTGTTACCAACTAATTTGATGCCACTTTTGAGAAGGTGGAATCTTTAGAAATGTTGTATATAAATTTTGGATGGTTATGTCATCTTGTATTGATTTTATTGATTCCACATTATATTACTTACATTGATGCATTTTTTTTAGTTGATGACATGTTATAATAGGTGTTTTCACATATACAACCAATATTAATGTCGTAGTTTCAAAGACTGTATTTTTATATGTGCAATAAGGTGACAATATTTTGATTCCACGTTTTAAGCTCTTATGTCATCAATTATATAAAATTGTCACCATAAATAATTGTGATTAATTAAGCGTAATAACAAATGTCATCCATGAATAAAAATTTAATGAACATGTCACCAAAAGTGATTGCATCAATGAAGTGTAATCACAAACGTGTCATCAGTGAATGAAAGTATAATCGATGAAAATAAATTGATATACAATTGATTAAATTAAAAACATGTGGCATCAATCGATTTGATTAAAAAAAATGGCATCAAATAATTACATTATAAAAATAACATCAAAATACCATTTTGAAAAATTTGTATCACATTAAAGAAAAAAATGTCATCAAAAATACTACTTTGAAAAAATATCATCAAAAATATGGCATCACGGTAAAAAAAATATCATCAAAAAATTGAAATAAAAAAAAGTGGCATCGGTCGTTAACAGTAAAAAAAAAATGGCATCAATGATCAACGTGACATTACTGTAAACAAAAAATGTCATCAAGGTTTAAAAAAAGTGACATTAAAAAAGTGTCATCCAATCATTCCATTAGAAAAGTGGCATCAAAGTGAAAATAAAATATAGTAAAATTTTGGCATCAAAACGGTAAAATATGGCATCACTATAAAAAAAAAAAAAGAAAAAAAGTTGGCATCAAAATGGGTTCGTCAACGTTGACCGGTCAACGGTCAACGTTGACCGGTCAATGGTCAACCGTTGACCGGTCAATGGTCAAACGGTTGACCATTGACCAACCCACCCTATTGGGAAGGGAGCTAGGGCAAAACTAATTAAATTGATTTAGGGCCTAAGTGCCCAATTGAATATTAAAAAAAGGCCAAGTACCAAAATCACCCAAAAATCTATCTATCTTTTATCCTTTATCAACTAATTAAATTAAATAATCTTTCATTAAAAAAACACTAAATAATCATCATTCATCAACAATATCAGTAAATTGGCCAATCAAATTCAAAGGTCAAGAAAAAGAAATCACAATCCATTAAATCCATGAATTAACCGTTAGATTACGTGCAAAACAAGCACACGGATGGCCAATATCAGCCGTTGGATCATTCTTGATCCCCACCCATCAACCTCTATATATACAAGGCACCCCATTCTCCAATTCTTACAATCATCTCCATCTTCAACCGTCACATAATCCCCGAATCGTCTGAAGCTCGATCAATTCTAGGGTTTCTGAATCAATGGCACGCACGAAGCAGACGGCGAGGAAGTCCTTCGGAGGAACGGCCCCAAGGAAGAGCCTAGCACAAAAGGCGGCGGCGGCGGGGAGGAAATCGGCGCCGACGACGGGGGAGTGAAGAAGGCGCACAGGTACAGGCCGGGGACGATGGCGCTGAGGGAGATCCGCAAGTACCAGAAGGGGGGTGAGCTGCTGATAAGGAAGCAGCCGTTCCAGAGGCTGGTGAGGGAGATAGCGCAGGAGTACAAGAGCGACCTCCGGTTCCAGAGCCACGCAGTCCTCGCCCTCCAGGAGGCCGCCGAGGCTTATCTCGGGTGACGACATATTTCTAAATGTTCGTCGCTTGAGTTAAATTCAGGCGACGGAGATAACATTTGTAGTCTATGTTGGTCGCCTGACCGAGTAACAAAATAATAGCAATTATTCAGGTGACAACATATTTTTTAATGTTGGTCGCTTGAATGACCATATTAGACATTTTATTTATAAAAAAATGTTTTTTTACATATCTTATAAATTATAAATGTATTTTATATTTTTTTATAAATCTTATAAATTATAAATGTATTTTATATTTTTTTATAAATCTTATAAATTATAAATGTGAGTTTTGTGGTTAGTTTAGCTTGATATTCCTAGTCCCATGTGCATCCATAAGATGATATATGATGTCATATATATTCCTAGTCCCATGTGCACAGTTTGTATTAGTCTAAGCTGATAAGTTTGCAGTTATTCAAGCCTGAAATTGGGGATTTCTTGATTTATTGTTGCTAATGTGAAATTGAACTCCTCTCTCCTTAACCGTGATGTTTGTGTTTTTGGGTTGTGAACAATAGATAGATGCATTTGTACAGGTTGTTATCTATGAATGGACATGTTCTTTTAATGTGAGTGTTTTTTTTTTGTTTTTGCAGTTTTTTTTGGTCTATTGTTTTTGCCCCTAGAATTGTGTCATATTCAAGCAAATTCCTAGATTTTGAGCCTTGTGAAATGAATGTATGCATCTGTTTGCGTTATTTGTTGATTCTCGGTTTTCTGATTGTGGAATGTTGATGCTGTTGTGTTGTCCCTTGATACTTAAATATTCTAGATTATGTTTCCTTTCATTTTTTAATCCAGTCATTCCTGTGATTGCAAGGTATTGGAGTTTCTACCTGAAATTTTAGAGACATTATGGACTGAGGGGTACTCACTGACTGAATCAGAAGCAACAATTTTTCTTCCATGCTTGATGGAGAAGGTGTTATTTCTTGTTTGTTAATTGATAATGTTTTTCCCCAGATCAATTTTCTTCTTGGTATTTTTTTTTTATAAAAACACAACTTCGTATTCTTGGTATTAGTTGCTTGGTTATTGACATGTTTGATTTACATTTGCATCCATAAGATGATATATGATGTCATATATATTCCTAGTCCCATGTGCACAGTTTGTATTAGTCTAAGCTGATAAGTTTGCAGTTATTCAAGCCTGAAATTGGGGATTTCTTGATTTATTGTTGCTAATGTGAAATTGAACTCCTCTCTCCTTAACCGTGATGTTTGTTTTTTTGGGTTGTGAACAATAAATAGATGCATTTGTACAGGTTGTTATCTATGAATGGACATGTTCTTTTAATGTGAGTGTTTTTTTGTTTTTGCAGTTTTTTGGTCTGTTGATTTTCCACGTGCTCAGATTTCAAAACTCGTTTAGAGTTGCTAAGCTTATGATTTTCAACATTATTATGTATCATAACTTAAGAAATTTAGTTCTGTTTGCAGTCAATTGTTGACATTGTGAGCTTGATTTTCCATGCACACCAACAGAAGCCACTTTTCTAGAGTTTTTATCAGGTAATCTTATACCAACTTTCTTTTATTTTAGTAATAAAAGTTCAAGTTACAATTTATGTAATTGGTTTTACTTAACACAGTTACACTATCTTTTTCTTTGTTTGCAGAAAAATGATTCAGCATTTCATCTTCTTTTTTGCACAACATTCACGCTTCTAGATCATCAATGGCTTTAGATAGTGACAATAAATATTGGCGCCTTCGACTTTGAATACGCAGCAGCCTTCTCAGCACTCGTCGGATCCGCAACCAGCTTCGGCTATGGATATGCAGCCTTCTCAGGAGCCTTCGGATACACAGGATTCTTTGACATTTCGGCCCTCGTCCGCGCAGCACTAGGAGGTATCTCTCGCACTCCTCTCCTAGTTCCTCTGAGTAATGAACTTGGATTTGTGAATAGGTTTGTATTTGTGAATTTGTACGTGGTTGCAAACTTGGATTTGTGAATTTGTATGCGGATTTGTACGTGGATTTGTATGTGGTTGTGAACTTGGCTATGTGTGTTGTGTGTTTGTTGTGTAAAATGAAACAGGTTTGCTTGTGCACATTTTTGTGCTAAAAAATGTGCACAATTTTGGTGCAATTGCAAACAGGGTCAATGGCCATTTTTCAATTTTTTTTTTTTAAAACAAATCATACTCAGGCCACGAACATTGACATAACTCGTTGCCTAATTTTTTTTTAAAAAAATCCATTCATATTCAGGCGACGGACATAGCTTCTTTAGGCGACGGACATAGCTAAAACAATGGTCACCTGAGTCATAATTTGTATTTTATAGAATTTCCCAACCAAATTGGGGCGACGAACCACTGAGGATAAATCCGTCGCCTGAATTGAAGTCGGCTCGGCTCGGCTTAGAAAGCCCTTATGGGCCTGACAATATATTCAAGCGACGAACAATTTTTCGGTTGCCTAAGGTTACTCAAGCGACGGGCAACATGACATCCGTCGCCTGAATACTCTAGGGACGACATTTAGCCGACCATGGTTCAGGCGACGGATGTTCGTCGTCTGAGTGATCAGGCAACGAAAATCCCCTCTCAGGCGACGAAATGGGTCCGTCGCCTGATATGTAATTTGGCATAGTGGGAGTACAAGAGCGACCTCCGGTTCCAGAGCCACGCAGTCCTCGCCCTCCAGGAGGCCGCCGAGGCTTATCTCGTTGGACTGTTCGAAGACTCCAACCTCTGCGCCATCCATGCCAGGCGCGTCACCATCATGCCCAAGGATGTTCAGCTTGCCATGCGGATTAGGGGCGAGCGTGCTTGATCTGCTTTGATCATCCATAGTTTCATCGATCTATATATAGCATTATATATAATTTAGGGTTCTAGATACAATTGCAGTACAGTCTTTCAATCTGGTTCACTGTTTCCATCTTTTCAATATGCTAGCCTATACATATATACTATACGATTGTTTGTTTAATTTTCAAGTTTTTGTTTCTATAATTCATATATATCTTAATTACAATTTACAATAAATGTGATTTGATCCACGACTCTTCCAAATTGGCAATCATGACTGACTGTGTTGTCTTCGAGACACTAGATCGAACATTGGAAGCACAATACACAAGGAGCGAAGAACATCTATATACATATACTAAAACCGATGCATTGTTGCCTGCGTGGCGGCTTGTGAGTGAATCTGCTTACGTGGCGGCACGTGAGTACATCTCGCAAAACCTTCTCCCGTCAAAAAGGAAATCTAATAAAAATAATAAGATAGTTCTAATCTATATAATTAAAAATAATTATTTTATTTTACCATTAACTCATATAATTGAATAGATGGAATATCTTACAAAAAAGTAAATATTATATAAGGAAATAACTATATCAATATAATTAAACGCAATAATAGTAATAAATTTGGCATATACCGATATACAAATTTCCATATAAGTGTATCTCCATTTGGATTATAAATAATCTATCAAATGAACGGTTTATATATATATTACACCATATGGACGTGACCTAAAAAAGACATTAATTAGGTTCACCCAATTGCTATATAGACGAATTTTATGGCGGGTCTTTGGGGTCTAGGCGGGTCTTGGTGACCTTGAAGGCCTTGGTGGAAGGATGAGGTAAGGGGTTTAGGCGGGAGTCTAGACAGGCCTTTAAGAGTTTTTTTAGAACAGTGATCATAATTACCAAAAATATTAATAGATACATAGTAGTAAATATTTGATAGGTATTATCGATTATTTTTGGTGGAAAGAATTAATTATTTCATAGTTATTTTATTTATTTATTTATATATATATATATATTTGTTGAAACCGAGATTCGATATAACGAAAGTGATTTAATGCGGAAGCGAGAGACAAGAACAAGAAACTCAAAACAAACATGCAAGAGCAAGAACAACACCAGAGTTTTTACGAGGTTCGGCAAAGATATGCCTACGTCCTCGGGGCCTCAAGAACATGCCGAATCCACTAGGTTATGTTCAACAGAGGGTTACAATCAAGCAATGCAAAGGTAAACCCTAGATCTAAGCATGTACGAGTTTCAGAGATACAAGAGAAGAAGATCCCCCTGTGTGGGATGACCGGAGTTCGAAGATCTCTTCGAAACTCCCAAACCCTAGATCTCCAGACGTGAGACAAGCGGCAACCAAAGCCAGAAGCTTAGCCGCGCCACCACCAGGAGATTACCGAGAGCAGCTAACACCTTCGTCGTCACAATCGCCGGGGAGGAGCCAGGAGAAAACCCTAGAAACCCTAGAACCCTTTGAGAGCGTTTGAGAGGAGACGGAGGAGAGAGAGAGAGCTGAACTAAGGATCCAGAAGCTGCTAGCGAGCTTAAATAGCTAGGGCTTCGGATCTCAAGTGAGGCCAAGACAAAACGCAGCGCTTCACTCCCAATGGACAAGGCCGCCGAGCTCGCTCCAGCGTCAAAGATCACATGGGCTTGGGAATGGGCCTAAAGCCCACATCCGGGTAAGGATCTCCAAACATTATATCATACATATTATACATATATTAGATATACTATAGGTTATACATTATCACTCCACAAGTATGTACTAGACTCGTTAGAGGATCAAGTCGATTTCTCGACTCAATACAACTCAGTCAAGTCTAATCATATCTTGTGCATCCATGTATATCCAAGCATATAATATATGTTATATGTATACTCATCATACACTCATACATGATTACAAGCACATAACAATATTACATGTAACACATATGAAAGCAAGACATAGGGAAATAAAACACATAGCATTACAACAAATCACCCTCTATTTTTCTAAGTCTTGCTCCAGGCAGACTATAACCTAACCATAGTGGATTCAAAGCCATCCGTCATCAGCCCAGACATGCAAGGATCACCCATGGAAATCCTCCAAATGGAGGAAGTTCCTGCAGAACACAAATTTTTCATAAGGAACAATTTTAGTGCCAAAATCTGCAGGATTATACTTACCATCAATGTTCTTAACATGTATGACATTATCTTCCACTTTCTCACGAATAAAATGGTATCTAACATCAATATGTTTAGTACGCTCATGGTACATGGGGTCCCTGCAGAGATAGAGTGCACTTTGACTGTCAATGTGTAAGACAGAAGTGTAGTGCTTCCTCTCTATCTCCTTAAGGATACCTTGCAGCCAGATGGCCTCCTTGCAGGCCTCTGTAGCTGCTATGTACTCAGCTTCAGTGGATGAAAGAGCAACGATGGGTTGCTGCTGGGATTTCCTGCCCATGTATACACATAGGAGGTAATAGATTTCCTGTTATCCTTGTTAGAAGCATAATCAGCATCCACAAAGCCATGTAGATTATAAGAGGAGGAGTGTTCAGCATATAACAAAGACAGGTTAGCTGTTCCAAGTAAGTATCTTAACAGATATTTCATAGACACCCAGTGTTTCTCAACTGGTTCAGACATGAACCTACTGAGAGTGCTAATAGCAAATGCAAGGTCAGGACGAGTACAAATCATAGAGTACATCACTGAACCTACAGCAGCATCATAAGGAATGGATTTCATAATATTCAACTCAGCAACAGACAATTTTCCTTTTATTTTAGTGAGATCAAGATGAGCACCTAAAGGAATATTGTTAATCTTATCACCAGAAATATGAAATCTTTCAAGAACCTTATGCACATAGTCACACTGGTGCAACCATAACTTCTTATGCTTCCTATCTCTTATAATAGACATGCCTAAAATCTTTTTAGCAATGCCTAAATCTTTCATGTCAAAATGCTTTTGTAAGTTCTTTTTAATATCATGAATAGCATCAACAGATTTAGAAATCAGCAAGATGTCATCCACATATAAAAGCACAGGGCTCTTATTGACACCCTTAAAGTATAAACAGGTATCAAATTTGCTCCTTTTAAACCCTAGACTGAACCTCATGCACTTGTCAAATTTGATATTCCATTGTCTAGGTGACTGTTTCAAACCATAGATGGATTTATTTAACAGGCAAGCATGATTAGGATGCACATAATCAATGAAGCCCTTAGGCTGTCTCATATAAATTGTCTCATCCAAGTCACCATGAAGAAAAGCTGTCTTAACATCCATTTGTTCTAATTCAAAATCATACACAGCAGTCATGGCAAGCAACAGTCTCAAGGTTTTATATTTCACAACAGGAGCAAATATTTCATTGTAATCCTCACCCTCTCTTTGGGTAAAACCTTTAGCAACCAGTCTAGCTTTGTATCTAGGGGGGTCAGACTTAGAAATGCCATCTTTCAGTTTGTAGATCCATTTACAATCAATTAATCTAGCATTCACAGGTTTAGGCACCAAAGTCCAGGTTTTATTCACCCTCATAGATTCTATCTCATCATTCATGGCAAGTTTCCATTTAGCAGAGTGAATACACTTCATAGCTTGTTCATAAGTTTCAGGAGTAAAAATCTTCACAACATCAGAAACTAAACAAGCAAACTCAACAATGTTATTAATGAACCTTCTATTTGGTATAACAGTCCTAGGGCTCCTATCCCTAGTCAACTGCCAATTAGTCAAATCATGCCCTTCAGTGGCTGAAGAACTAGAGGTACCAGAACCAGACACAGGCACAGAAGTAACAATATCATCCTCATTCACAGAAATAGGAGAAGTAGAAGAGGAATTAGGTTCATTATTTGCTTCCCCACCCAATTGGTGAGGTTGCACAACATCAATTTGCATATTATCAGAAACATCAGCATCATTAGAAGTAGATAGAGAAGAATCATGAGTAGAGAGAGTAGAGGAAGAAGAGGGAGAAAAACCACTGTCAAACTCATCATCTGAATCATCATCATTGTGCTTAGGCACAAAGAATTGATCCTCTTGTACCTGCAAGTTAGCATCTGAGATCACAGGAGAAGCTTTCTTAAAATGAAATTCATGCTCATTGATAAAGACATTCCTACTCACAATAGTTTTATACACTCCAGGTTGGACAAGAAGCAACTTATAACCCTTAACCCCTTCAGGATATCCCAATAACACACATTTCTGGGACCTAGGATTAAGCTTACCTTGGTTAACATAAGAAAACACAGTGCAACCAAAAGGTTTAATGTGGTCTAAGTTTGGTTTTCTTTTAGTCCATAACTCATAGGGAGTTTTAAAATCAATAACAGAGGAAGGTGTTCTATTTATCAGATAAGCAGCAGTCACAACAGCTTCACCCCACAAACAATGTTTCAAGCCAGAAGAGATAAGCATGCATCTAGCCTTTTCAAGGAGAGTCCTGTTCATCCTCTCAGCAGTACCATCCTGCTGGGGAGTTCCAGGAATGGTTAAGTGTCTCTTAATACCATTAGACTTGCAGTACTCATTGAACAAAGAATTACAGAACTCAAGGCCATTGTCAGTTTTTAAACATTTAACAGTAAGGCCAGTTTCATTTTCAACTCCAACTTTCCAGTTTTTAAAGGTTTCAAAAGCCTCATCTTTAGTTTTAAGCAAATAGACCCAGACCTTCCTACTGTAGTGATCAATGAGAGATATGAAATATCTCTTATGACCTACAGTAGGAACAGGAGAGGGTCCCCACAAATCAGAATGAATATATTCAAGAGGTGCAGCAGCAACATAAGATGAATGCTTAAAAGCTTTTCTAGCATGCTTTCCTAGGATACAATTCTCACAGAGATCAATCATGCAAGGTTTGGAGTTGATTATGCCAGTTTTATGAAGGTGTTCTAAGCCTTTATTACCAATGTGACCCAATCTATTATGCCACAACATAGTATCATGCAGAGACATAGTATGCACAGAAGCAGTAAAGGCAGAAGCAGAATAATTCAAAATAGGAGTAGCCAACACTTCATAAAGACCCTTCTTTCTAAAGCATTTAATGACAGGCTTCCCATTTTTAGAAATAATCCTAACACCATTTGAACTGGACATGTCATAGTGTAATTCTTCAAAAGCACTTTCAGAGAGCAAGTTTCTCCTTAAATCAGGAACCCATTTAACATCCTTAACAATTCTAATCACATTATCAAACATCTTTAAAGCAACAGATCCAACACCTTTAATTTTAAGAATAGAGTGATCACCCAGCATGACAGTACCAGCATCAAAACATTTAAGCTCAAAGAACCAAGATTTATGAAAGGTAGCATGCATAGTACACCCAGAATCCAAAATCCAAGTAGTAGAATCATTGTCACTTAATAATGCAAGAACTTCATGAGTAACATAAGGATGGGATTCACAAATAGCAGACACATTAGGTTTCTTACCAGCTTTAATATCCCTTTTCTTCTTAAAACAGTGTTTCTCAAGATGACCAGTTTTATTGCAGTAAGTACATAAAAGATGAGATTTATCAGGTTTTTCACCACTGGATTTATCAGAAGACACAGAATCAGATTTATTGTCTTTATTTTCCTGTTGCTTAGGTTTCCTATTGCCTTTGTACTTAGACTTCACCATAAGAACCTCATCTTTGTTTTCAGGTTTAGGGTCAGTCTTATTTCCATTCACAACTTTAAACACTTTCAGATTTTCATTTTTCTGTATGATAGAGTCAATAAGCTCCTTTTGAGTCAACTTATTAGTACCATACTGAACAACATCAACAAAAGTAGTAAACTGTGCAGGCAAAGAATTAAACAACAACACACACAATTGAGTCTCATCAACTTTGTCACCACATCTCTCCAGATCTTGGGTAATAGCCAAGAATCTGTCAAGATTTTCAGCAAGAGTGCAAGTAGTAGACATTTTATAATTGAAGAGTTTGTTGAAGAGATTTACCCTACTTGGTAGTGATTTTACCAAGTATAATTCTTCCAACCTTTTCCAGAGCTTTTCAGTGGTTGTGCAAGTAAGAACTTGCCTAGCCACTTCGTCTGTAAGTCTCAACATAATCTCACTGTGTGCTACTTTATCAAGACGTTTTAGATCCTTCTTTTTGTCTTCTTCAACATCTTCTCCAGAGAGCACTTTATAGCAGTTTTCTTTGATTAATATGGCCTTCATTTTTACCTGCCACAATGCAAAGTTAGTAGTGCCATTGAAGGGCTTTAAACGATAGGATTCACCCATGTTTATAGTCAAGAACTTTAAAAAATCTTAACAAAACACAGTAAATCACGCAAAAATTCAAGAAAACCTTGAATCCAAGAGCAGAGCACAGAATCGCAAACACACAAGCCTAGATCTAAGCAAACAAGGCAGTGGTATGTCGTGTAGGGGGGGTGCTGCACCAGCGATGTCGCCTTTTAGGTCAGCCCGAGGCCCTACACCCGTAACCTATCCCTAGAACTCAACAATGAGCCAGGAAATCGGAAACGCGACACTCAAGCTCTGATACCACTTGTTGAAACCGAGATTCGATATAACGAAAGTGATTTAATGCGGAAGCGAGAGACAAGAACAAGAAACTCAAAACAAACATGCAAGAGCAAGAACAACACCAGAGTTTTTACGAGGTTCGGCAAAGATATGCCTACGTCCTCGGGGCCTCAAGAACAGGCCGAATCCACTAGATTATGTTCAACAGAGGGTTACAATCAAGCAATGCAAAGGTAAACCCTAGATCTAAGCATGTACGAGTTTCAGAGATACAAGAGAAGAAGATCCCCCCGTGTGGTGGGATGACCGGAGTTCGAAGATCTCTTCGAAACTCCCAAACCCTAGATCTCCAGACGTGAGACAAGCGGCAACCAAAGTCAGAAGCTTAGCCGCGCCACCACCAGGAGATCACCTAGAGCAGCTAACACCTTCGTCGTCACAATCGCCGGGGAGGAGCCAGGAGAAAACCCTAGAAACCCTAGAACCCTTTGAGAGCGTTTGAGAGGAGACGGAGGAGAGAGAGAGCTGAACTAAGGATCCAGAAGCTGCTAGCGAGCTTAAATAGCTAGGGCTTCGGATCTCAAGTGAGGCCAAGACAAAACGCAGCGCTTCACTCCCAATGGACAAGGCCGCCGAGCTCGCTCCAGCGTCAGAGATCACATGGGCTTGGGAATGGGCCTAAAGCCCACATCCGGGTAAGGATCTCCAAACATTATATCATACATATATTAGATATACTATAGGTTATACATTATCACTCCACAAGTATGTACTAGACTCGTTAGAGGATCAAGTCGATTTCTCGACTCAATACAACTCAGTCAAGTCTAATCATATCTTGTGCATCCATGTATATCCAAGCATATAATATATGTTATATGTATACTCATCATACACTCATACATGATTACAAGCACATAACAATATTACATGTAACACATATGAAAGCAAGACATAGGGAAATAAAACACATAGCATTACAACAATATTATTTTTCAAGAGAATGAGTTATTTAGATATAGATTAATTTTAATCTTATATTTTCAGTTATTAGTTTAATTATCATAATGTAATTCATATTTATTTATTTATTTTAATATTTATTAAAGGGTTTATTTTTATAGATAATAAACGTAATTTTATAATATTGTGTTAAAATATTCCCGTGCAGGGGACGGGGCATACACTAGTGTACATATATATGGCATACAAACATGAATACACAAAGCAATCCTTACTGGGTTAAAACTTAAAAAGATTATGTCAAACATGCTCATCTAAAATTACCATGATTATTTATAACATCTACTCTCCCTCTCCGTCCCAGCTAAAAACTATATAAAATATCAGCATTTCATTAAATATTTTTAAATAATATCATACATATTACTAATAGGTATAGAATTATTTTAAAAAATTAATCAAAAATGGATATTTTATACACTTTTTAGCTCCTTAAAAAGTGTGCATGAATTGCCGGAGGGGGGCGGAATTTTTCGGTGGAAATTTTTTTTTCTCAGTATATATAATAAAGAAATTTTCTAAAAATATATTGAATAAAAATCATAAATTAAGGTATATTGAAAGAAAACCATAAATTATGGTATATAAATATGATATTTTATTAAAAAATTTATACAATAATTTAATAATTTATATATATGTGTGTGTGTACTTGATTAAGATTTTTTTTAATATTTAAAGAAAATTATAAATTTTTTTAAGAATTTTTCATTGGAAAATAAAAAAATGATAGGATTTGAAAAGTATGACAAAAAACCTCACAAATTGTGGTTTAAATATGACATTAATAGTAAAAAAATTTCATATGAAAATTTTTGAATTTTTTTTAAATATATGTGTAACATAATGAATTATCTTATAAAAATATTAAAAGAAAAATATAAAATTTGATTTAAATATGTAATTTATAGTAGGAATAAAAAATAGTGAAAAATGAGGAAGGAATGAGATTTGAACCCACGACATTTTGGTTAACTTAAATTTCCTTCCCTCCTTTTACCAACTAAGCTAAACAAGTCTGTTCCTCTCCTTTGCGGACGATATTATCATCTTCTCTAATGAAAGCACTGAAGCAGGACACAAGGTTAGGAAAATAATTGATTCATATTGTAAAGTTTCAGGCCAAAAGGTTAATTACCATAATTTCCAAACAACAAAAGGAATTACGGACTCAAAGATTTCCGAGCTTAGCAGCTGTCTAAATTTTCCAAATGTCTCCTCTCTGGAGAAATATCTTGGTTGCCCCATCATCAATGGTAGGGTAAGCAAAGCTACATTTGAAGACATCATATGTAGATCCAAAGAACAGTTAAGTAAATGGCATGCTAATGCGCTATCACAACAAGGTCGCGCCATCCTAATAAACACAAATTTGGTATCCAAACCCCTTCACACTATGCAAAACTTCCTGCTACCGGCCTCGATACATAAAGAATTGGATCAAGTAAACGGAACGTTTTTCTGGAATAAGGATCTTCAACACCGCCCTCTTATTAGTTGGGATAGGATTTGCATACCAAAACGGGCTGGTGGGCTTGGAATTCAAAAATCAAAAGATATGAATGAAGCCCTCCAAATGAAACTGTTATGGAAAATTCTAGCGGAACCATTTAATGCATGGGTCTCCATTATTAGACATAAATATCTCCGGTCTTCTAACTTACTTGATTATCGGAAAAAAGGTGATTCGTCTTGGCAATGGGTCAAACTAACAACTCTCATTGAATCCTTCAAAACCGGGCTAATCTGGTCCATAGGAAATGGCAAATTGGTAAAATTTTGGTCCGATAATTGGTCCATAGGAAATGGCTAATCTGGTCCATAGGAAACGCTAGGGGTGAATGCCCTCCAACCGCTGACCTGAAGGAGACCGTTAGTGATTATATTATGGCCGGAAGATGGTGGTCAGAGAAGCTCTATATGGTTCTACCTCCAAACATTGTCAACGAAATCATGGATATTCCTTTACCGTCTGCTCCCTTTGAGGACCGTCTTTACTGGTGGCCGGACCGGGAGGGTTGGTTCACCACCTCGAGTGCATATAAACTGATTTCAGGTCAGTCTTCTCAGTGTCAAGATCCAAATTTCTGGATTTGGAACCTAAACATTCCACCAAAAGTTAAACATTTCTTATGGAAAATATCTCAAGATGGCCTTCCCACGACCGACAGATTAGCCCAACGGTGCGTCTCGGTGCCCCCCACTTCTTGTTTGTGCAATTGTGCAGTGGAAGATGATGCTCATCTTCTGTTGGAATGCCAATACACGACCTCTCTTCTCAAATTCCCAACCAATTAACACCAACTCAACTATCACCGAGATGCTTCAGCAATCGAGAGATATTAAACCAATTATGGCCTACATTGGGAACAACATCAATAATAAATCAAAAGCTAAGCTTGCCTTCTGTTGGTTGACAATTTGGTATTCCCGAAATCAGCTTATCTTCAGATCGATTCCAATTCCCATTCGAGATACTAGACGCTCAATATCATCAAAGCACATGAGTTAAATTGGAGTAAATCTTCTAATTTTGAGGACGGACTCGGGGTTGACCCCGACATGCTGCTACGACCCAATCATGATAGACAACGGAAACCACATTGCACAAAAATCCGTTAGCGTAAGCCACCTAGAGGAATCCTTAAATTAAACTTCGATGGTTCTTCCCTCTCGAATATTTCCTGCACAACTGGGACTATTATTCGCAACTGGGAAGGCCATAAAATCAACATAGGATACCAAAAACTTGGTAATCAAAGCCCATTAAAAGCCGAGGCTCTTGCTTTAAAACTCGGGGTACAAAACGCAATAAATCTACGAATTACCACTCTCCAAATCGAGGGGGACTCGAGAATAATTATTGACCATCTCAACAGAAAAACAAAATGTCCATGGGAAATTGAGCTTATTTTGTCAGATGTTACAACTATTGTTTTCCTTCCTTCTCGAAGCTTATTCGAAGTTCTGGTGCAATGGCGATGAACACGGGAAACAAGATGGTAATAGAGACGACTGCTTCTCTATTTTTTCACTCCAGTAATCATCCTGGACTCGCAAGGTTTCAGGAACCTTCGATGGAACGAACTTTGGGAAGTAGAGGAGATCTGCGAAAATTGCTCTCAGCGCAAAAAACAACTTCCATTTCGGTAGCGGAAAGCTCCCGAGGCCTGATGATGATGATTCACGAGCTGAAGTCTGGGATAGATGCAACGACATGGTCATCTCTTGGCTATTGAATAGCTTAATTCCCGAGATCTGGAGCAGTGTGATGTATGCTAACACTGCGAAGGAGATTTGGGAGGAGCTTGAGTCACGTTACGGCCAAGTGAACGTAGCTCAAATGCTTTCTTTGCAGAGGAAGTTGAACACCTTCTTTCAAGGTATATCCACAATTTCAACCTATTTTAACGAACTGAAATCATTGTGGGAAGAATTTGATAATTTGAGGAAGATTCAACCATGTATGTGGGTGGTTCTGGAAAGAACAATGTAAAATTTCATGAGGAACTTAAGTTGATTCAATTCCTCTTGGGCCTGAATTAAAGGTTACACTGCGACAAGAGGTGATGTATTGATGATACAACCTCTGCCAAGCGTCAATGTTGCTTACTCGATGATCTCGCAAGAAGAGACTCCGTGAGAATTCAAGAATCAAGTGACTCCAAGTGAAGATCTGGCTTCATCTTTCAATGTTGAGGTCAAGAAAGATGACACGAAGAAAGGAGACATAAAGAAACCAACACTATTTTGCACCAACTGCAAGAAGACTAACCATGAAGTTGATAGGTGCTACTTCATCCATCGTTTTCCAAAGAAGAATGGCAAGAACAAAAAGGTTGTTGCACATGTTTCTGATGATAGAGACATTGTTAGCCTTCCCAATCTCACAACTACACAATACTCACAATTGCTAGACATGCTGAGTTTCAACAGCCAAAAGAGCAGGGATGCATTAACAGGTGCAGGCTCGGATTTTGCTGGCTTTTTAGGTATGACTCTTGATCATGGTACTTCCAAACACAGTTGGATATTGGATTCTGGTAGCCACATGTGCACAGATAGATCATTGTTTGTTTCACAAGCTCCCCTCTCTCGGCCCTTCTCCATTGTGTTGCCCACGGGTTATTCTCTTAATGTGGACACCATGGGGAGTGTCAAGCTCATAGATGGATTGCTCTTGAAAGATGTGTTATTTGTGCCCCATTTCAATTGCAATATGCTCTCGATTGGGAAGCTTGTGAAAGACACAGGGCAAGCAGTGTTATTTACTCCTCAAATTTGTCTGTTGCAGGGGCTATAAGGGCAGAAACCTCTTATGCTTGGCAGATGTAGCAAAGGACTCTACTTCATGGAGAAGAAGGTGACTGATTTTCGTGCTCCTGCAGATCATAAAATTATGGTAGCTGCTGCAATAAGTGCTCATACTTGGCTCAATAGGCTTGGCCATTTGCCTTCACAAAAACTTCATCGTTTGTTTTCAAAAATTGATGTGGACTCAGTTGCATCTTGTTAGGGGTGTCCTAGAGCCAAACAACAAAATTTGTCATTACCTAGGAGTGTCATTACTACTACAAGACCATTTCAAATGCTGCACATTGATGTGTGGGGACCGTTCTATCGAAGATGTTAGGAGTCATCTTGTGCCCTGGATTTCTACTTTCCTTCTCCCGACATTGAGTCATTATGTTAGTATTTGCTATCCTATGGACTCACTATCCACGACCTGTCGCCAAGTCCTTCACTTTCGATTGGCTTGAGGTTGTTTTTTTCTACATTTCTCGTGCATTTGCACGTTTTCATTTTATTATGCCGGTATGTCCGTCCAACGTTTGCTCGCCCTCTCAATTTACTACTAGTCATTGATTATTTTGTCTGGTATTTCGATGATTGAACGAGAGCTCCACACAGAACTGTTGGAGCAATATTTACAAGTAACCCCCATTCAACATTTTCCTGAATTTTTTTTCGAAATAGCCAAAAAACGAAAAATTATTATGAGAATAGCTAAAATCCGAAATTTTTTAGGGAAATAGCCAAAACAGGGTAAAGTCGTTGTTACAAACAACGACTTACTATTTTTTTAAATAAATTGTTATTTTAAATTAAAAAACAAATAAAAACTAAAAAATTTATATATGGGAGAGTCGTTGTTTGTAACAGCGACTCTCCCTTCTTCATTGGAAAAACAAAAACCAGACTGGTCGTTTGGTGAGGATCGGCCGGTGGACTCGGCGTCTCCCAATTAGGGTTGATCGAGACGGAGGGAGGGAAGATCGTAGAGATTGGAGGGAAGATCGTCGTCGCCGGGGCTGTAGAGGTTGGAGACCGAGACGGAGGGAAGATCGTCGTCGCCCAATTAGGGTTGAACATCGTCGTCGCCAGGGTTGAATTGGGAAGATTTAAAGAAATTGGAGACCGAGAGGGGAGGAATTTGGGGAAATTGGCGTATCCAGATTTCGATTTCTCCTCCAGATCGTCTACAGATCCATGGTGCGGCGGTGGACTCGGCGAAGTCGTTGGCGGCGCCGGCTTCCTCTGCTCCTCTCCTGTTCGATCTCTCCGCCGCCCTGCCCCTACTCCCCCACCACCACTTCCCGTCGACCTCTTTCGATCCATCTCCCAACAACCCCCGTCTCCGGATTTCGATTTCAGAATTGGCCGGTGACTTCGACGTTTGCAGATCCATGGTGCAGCGGTGGACTCGGCGAAGTCGTTGGCGGCGCCGACTTCCTCTGCTCCTCTCCTGTTCTATCTCTCCACCGCCCCGCCCCTACTCCCCCACCACCACTTCCCGTCGACCTCTTTCGATCCATCTCCCAACAACCCCACGCCCCCCACACTGCAAATCGGTGGATCTCCCGTCGACCACTCCGCCTTCTACCACGCCTAAGTCCGATCCCACTTCGGCTTCCTCCAATCGATGAACCTCGCCTCCGAATTCAATGATTCCAAGAACGAATTGAAGCAAAGGAATTGAGCCTCCTCCTCTAGAACTGGCCGGAAGTAGCCATGGTGGGCAATGGTTCCAAAGATTGAAAAAAAAAAAAAAAAAAAAGAGCTCCCATATATATATATATTTTAGTTTTTATTTGTTTTTCAATTAAAATTAATTTTTTAAAAAAAAAAAATAGTAAGTCGTTTTTATTTGTAACAACGACTTGCTTATTTTATTACTGTATTTTTTTAAAAACTTTGGGTTACCCTGTTTTGACTATTTCCCTAAAATCTTTCAAAATTTGGCTATTCTCATAATAATTTTTCGTTTTTTGGTTATTTCGAAAAAAAATTCCATTTTCCTCCTCCCAAATTCTGCAGATAAAGGGGATGTTTAAATGAATTTTATTTAAAAGTAACCCCAAACCCGTATCCACATCAAGCTTCAATTTTTATTTTTATTTTACTGTAATTGAGCGTAAGATTTCCAATCAAATCAACAAAACCAAAGCATTTAATTTTGATGTATCATCCATCTTACAACAAATTGGGATCGAAGAATATAATTTTTCTGCCGTCCCACTCCAAATTTACAAAGCACGACGAAAACAAATCAATCCAATTACAGAGTGACAGAAAACCCCCAAATAATCTGCAGACACCGGGCGGAGGGAGCTAGACATTGGACGAATAATACTCCGGCGGCGGGGATGGCTTGGCGTGGGGCGGAGCGGGCGAAGGAGGAAAAGACGAGGAGGACACGGTGGCGCCGGGAGGGGGGATAGGGGCGCCGTAGACCTGGGAGCGGGCCTCTAGCTTACCCCTGTGTCTTCCCAGAAAGTAGCAACCGGACCCCAGGAAGATGCAGAAGAGTATGAATGGCAACGAGATTACCACCACCAATCCCATTTTGTTGTGAATCAGAGAGAGAGATCTGGTTGATTAGATGAGAGGCAAAGTGTTGTTGTTGGGTTTAATTTATATACATGAAGAGGAAGAGTAAGGAAGAAGATGATGATTGATGAGAGAGGAGTGCAGTAGAGGAAATGGGGTCATGTGCAACGGTTACCTTAACGTTCGACTTTTGTAACGGATACTTTTCGATTGGAACAGTTGCCATTGACTGTATAGACAAGGAGGTGGGTCTCCCTCGGATTCCCTTTTTATATATAAAAAAAAATTGGGAAGAAAATACAAGGAGGTTACTCTTTCAAAAATCTCACTAAATACACGGTATGACTATGGTTTCGAAGAAATTGGAGTGACGAGTCAAGGGATGACGGTTTCAGAAATCGTAGAAAACTCATAACAGGGTTTTTTAAGTTTATATGTTTGATATAAACTTAAGAAATATTACCGCGTATTTGGTTATAAACTTATAGTGTAATTTAGATCAATATCGCTTGGGTGTTATAAGGTTTAAGAATCTCATCTATGTGACATTAAAAGTTTGGTTTTTCGAGGGTTTTTTTTTTTTAAAAAAAAGATCTTCTCTCGCTTAGTACTCAACCACCTCAACTAAAAATTTGCTTTATTATTTACTTTTTTAATATCCGACATATTTAATGACGAACACGTGTCAAACTAAAGGAAAGTATGATAGTTAGACAAAAATTCACAAGACTTTTGGGCTTATGATGATAGGAGTCGAGTTCTGCCGCTGGATTGACCTGTATTGGGCTGGGCCAATCATCCATATCCATGTGGACCATTTAGGTTTGAACACTAATGGCCCATGTGGACCATTTGATTAATGAACAGTAATGGACCAAGTGTTGTGTATATGTCCCCTAGCATGTCCCCTCTTCCTATCCCCAACCTCTTTCCCCTCAAAAACTTCACTTAAAAAGAAAATTAAAAATAAAAAGTAGATTAAAAGAATAAAAAAAGTCAATTGTGTGGATTATCTTGAGTGATTAATCATAAATCTATCATATGGATCAAGGCTAATTAAAATTAGATAAATCTGACCCAACCCAAAAAACCTACCTCAATAACGATCAGGTAAAACTTATAATAAAAATTTATTGTTTTGTACTAACATAACTTCAAATTATACAATAACTTTTAAATTGGTCCAATAATGACTCGATTATGACCCGAATAACCTTGTCTATTTATTTGTTCCAAATCAATTGTTTACCCACTCCACACCGAATAGACCCAATAAAATAGGTAAAATCACATGATTAAACTAATTGATTCATGTCGTCGAGAATATATTGTTATAACTATTTGATTGACAATCGGCAAATTCTTAAGCCGGTCTAGATTAAGACACTAACTTGTACCAAAAGGGGACGAAACAAATTAAGCCCATTAGACGATTAATGCAAAACATACGTATAGAAGAAGATAAGGGTAAAGTTAACGTCGTTAGGTATATATTATTAACAAAACATTAAATATAGTATCAAAGTTGGACTGAGACATTAATTAATTAATTAATTAATACAAAAGGACGGAACCAACGACAAGGTAAAGTAGACACATTGTTCGTGCGTTACGAGTTGTCTTTGTCTATCAATAAATCTTAATGTGAAAGGTGAAAGGTGAAAGGCACTGTAGGATAGGAGGAGTCAATTAGTAGGGGTATGGTATTGGTAGGGGTTCAGATTAGACCCATCGTACCCAAAATAATGCCAAAACGCCGAAAGCTCTAAAGGCAAGCAAAAAGGATTTATCGATGATCGATCTTTGAGTTGTGTACGTGCCAAATTTCTCAAAAGCTTATTTGTTTTATTACTCCTTAGTATGTAAATCACACATCCACCGACGCAACACATTGGGTAGAGATGATTGGAAGCTATGACCTGTGACCACCCACCCTTCCTATTTGTCTTGCCATCCTATTTGTCTTGCCACAGCGGAGTCTGGAAAATCGAGTTGTATGCATCATTTTTTAGAATACATTAAAAATTTGAAGTGTTTTCAAGTCACTCAAAATAATTATAAAAATAAACAAAACGAACAAACATATGCACCAAGATATATATGATCTTATATCACTCACAACTAGCCTTCCGTTGACGTTAATACAACTCTTCCACTTGGTCCTATCATGTGACATCTCCTCAATTAGTCTTATAAGAACTCTTAGATCTGGAGTTCTCGACACCAAGCAATCGAATACTCCTTGTACTCGATCACCTCTATGCTAGATCTGTATTTGAGAGGAGAGATTGGGAATTTTATCTTCGTATTTCTATTAACCAAAACTTACACAGAAAGTAATGCATCTATCTATTTATAGAGGAACCTATGCTGCTAACTCTAGTTCTAACAAACTTCTAACTATGCCTGGCTAACCAGCTAAACAAGCTAACACTAACTCACTTCCTTAACCAAGGTGAAGTCATCAAATACATAAGGTTCACCTCAATATCCTCCCCTCAAGGTGGACGGGTCGGATGGAAGATCGGACCAAGCTTGCAAGATAGATCAACATGATGACGAGCCCCTAACGGCTTTGTAAAGATATCAGCAATTTGAAGAAGAGTGGGCACAAAAACAGTGGAGATCACACCTTCATCCACTAGATCTCGAATGTAATGACTATCAATTCGAAGATGTTTGGCCCTCTCGTGATATACAAGATTTACTGATAGTTGCAGAGCTGATTTGTTGTCACAACAAAGTGGAATTGGCAACGAAGGAGGAAGCATCAAGTCTTTGAGAACCCCTGAGACCCAAACAACTTCACTTCCCGTTGAAGACATGCTTTTGTACTCACTTTTAGTTGAAGATTTTGACACGGTCTTCTGTTTCTTGGTTTTCCAAGAGACTAGACAACCCCCAAGGAAAACACAATAGCCGGTCAGAGATCTACTAGAGTCTCTGCAAGTGCCACGGTCAGCATCCGATTAAGCACGAACCTGTAAAGAGCCGGAACTGGGTAAAATAGCGAGCAATTAACGGTGCCTTTAAGATATCTAAGGAGAAACAGTGCAGCTCTGAGGTGAGGAGCGTGAGGATTAGCCATGAACTGGGTTAATTGTTGCACTGTGTATGCAATGTCGGGCCTGGTGATTGTCAAGTACAACAACCGGCCAACCAATCGCCTGTATGTCTCTGGGTCATCTAGCAACTCCTCATCATGAATATTGAGGTGCAAGTTTCGTTGCATTGGAAACTTAGCAGTTTTGCAGTTAACCATAGCAGCATTCAAAAGCAAATCAACCACATATTTCCGTTGGTTCAGCATTATTCTAGAATTGGACCTTAAAATCTCCATTCCTAGGAAGTAACGAGCAAACCCAAGGTCTTTGATGGTGAACGCTGTGTCTAGGGAGCGCTTAACCATTGCTATTGTAACCTCATCACTCCCAGTGAGCAACATATCATCGACATACACCAAAGCAACTGTAATGTGCGACCCTTTTGAAAAGACAAACAGAGAATAATCATGCCTTGACTGTGTGAAACCCAAATTGATCAAGTGTTTAGTAAGCTCCAATTTCCATTGGCGACTTGCTTGCTTCAGACCATATAGAGATCTATGTAATCGGCAAACCTGTCCTGGCAATGCCTTGCTGTAGCCAGGTGGAGGTCTCATGTAAACTTCTTCTTCGAGGTAGCCGTGGAGAAAGGTATTATTTACATCGAGTTAATGTAAATGCCAATGCTTAACTGATGCCAGAGCTAGCAAGATTCTGACAGTTGAGAACTTGGCCACTGGGGAAAACGTCTCTTTGTAATCCCTATCCTTGATTTGGTTGAACCCTTTGGCGACTAGGCGTGTCTTATAGCGTTCCACTTCCCCATTAGGTCTGAACTTGATCCTAAATATCCACTTACACCCAATGGTGTGCTTTCCAGGAGGCAAAGATGTTAAAGACCATGTGTGATTCTTTTCTAGTGCCTCTATTTCTGTATCCATGGCCTGCTGCCATTTCTTCTCTTTCTGAGCTTGGGCAAAAGAGGCAGGTTCAACTTCAGCAAGAACATTGAACAAAGATGTCACATAATCTTGAGAGTACATGCTTAACTCATTAGGATTGACTATGGCAAACACAGGTGAAGCTGAATCCACTGCCTCTGGCTTCTATTTCTATCAGGAAGACTATGGTATACATAATCTTGCAGTTTTGCTAGCCTGATGATGCGCCTACCCTGTCTATCATTGGCAGGTTGCAGCAAAGGTTCTCTGATCCCTCTGATAACATTGCTGTCAACAGATGGAGATGGAGATGTTGCAGGCTCACCAACACCTGATTCCTCTTGGACACTATTAGGAGCAACTTGATTGTTGCTCTCAGAACTCACTTGTAAAGAGCTCTCATTAGGTGACCTATCTGATTGTTCTCCATGATCAACATTTATGTTGATGGATAAAGGAGAGCCTGTAGAGCC
This sequence comes from Persicaria maculosa, assembly GCA_963922045.1. Taxonomy (NCBI): domain Eukaryota; kingdom Viridiplantae; phylum Streptophyta; class Magnoliopsida; order Caryophyllales; family Polygonaceae; genus Persicaria; species Persicaria maculosa. The sequence goes on along the minus strand of OY998255.1, from coordinate 6,890,564 downwards.
TGGTGAAGCCAGTGGAACCCCATTAGTGTCATCACCAAATGAGACCATTGGAAGGGACTTGTGGCCTTCATCTGTATCAGTACCTTTCCCTTCCTTGAAGGGAAAAATGTGTTCCTTAAACACAACATCCCGGCTCACTGAAATTTTATAAGTGTCAATATCATACACTTTGCATGCCTTTTGCCATGGGGGATAGCCTATAAACACACATCTTTTCCCTGAGTGATCAAACTTGGACCTCTGTACCTTAGGCATATGAGCATAACACAGGCAACCGAGAACCCTTAATCTAGAGTAATCAGGTTGCTTACCCATCAAAACTTCATATGGTGACTTACCATGAAGAATTTTGGAAGGTAGAAGATTGATCACATAAGTGGCAGCAAGTACACACTCTCCCCAAAACTTGTTTGGTAGAGCAGCATGAACACGCATTGCCCGAGCAGTTTCAACTAGGTGGCGATGTTTCCTTTCCACCCTTCCATTTTGCTGTGGCACATAGGGAACAGATCGTTGGTGGATGATCCCCTTTTTGGTGAAGAAATCACCCAATTTAGAGTTAACAAACTCAGTGACATTGTCCGTGCGGACAGTCTTGACATGCTTGCCAAACTATGTTGCAACAAGGGTAATAAACCCAGTAACCACAGTCCCAACCTATCCTTTATCCCTTATGAGGAAAGTCCAAGTTGATCGTGAATGATCATCCACAATAGTAAAAAATGATCGAGCACCACATATTGAAGGTATACCATACGGTCCCCACAAATCCATGTGCAGTAAATCAAACACACATTCAGCATAGGAAGCACTAAGTTGAAAAGGAAGACGATGCAACTTAGACAGCAAACATGAATCACAATCATGGTTCTGAGCATCCGCTCCCTTGCCCCAATCAAAGTATCTCATCTTAGAAAATGAAACATGTCCCAGTCTTGCATGATTCAACATAACTTGGGATTTATTTAATGAAGAGGCCACGAAAGTAAACCTGTGATCAGGTGCTGCAGACAGTGAAACTCTTCTAGCACTCGTCTGTAGAGGAAGCATGTGAAGCCAGCAAACTTGTACAATCCTCAACACCGAGTCCCCGTAGCAATTACTTCATCAGTTAAAGTGGCCTGCAACCAGCACTTATTCTTAGAGAAAGCAAACAAATATTCATTGTCATCAAGGAGCTTCGACACTGAAAGTAGTTGTACTTGCAACTTGGCATGTACAACACTCCTTTTAATGTAATTTGCTCATTGAGTTTGACTGTTCCTGAATAAGAAACCAACTGTGTAACTCCATTTGGAAATCTGATCAAAATTGGCTTGACAAGACGATGAGCATCAATGAACATCCTCTTGTCACAAGCAATGTGATCAGATGCTCCAGAGTCCACAATCCAGTTGATTCCCATGTGGTTGTCAAGAATGGCATCACTGCTTGCATTCAATGAAAGTATACCTGCAAAGTTAAGGTAGCCGGTTCCTGCACCTGGATCTACATCAATAGGTGCCTTGCCCTTCATGGCTCGGATGACTTCAGCAACTACAGCATTGGTGAGCTTCAGATCTGTAGGCTCGTCAGCGCATGTGCCATCAGTAATCTCAGATCTGGAATCCATACTCAGTGGACTATCAACCTGCATCAGGTCGTTAACACTTGCTACAACACGATTGTTCTGCTTCAGCTTTGGGCCATTGTACCATTCGGGAAATCCCACCAATTGGAAGCATGATTCCTTCAGGTGGCCATGCTCCTTGCAGTAGGTACAGACCTGTTCCATCTTGGCTTTCCTAAGCTCCTCCTTTATGAGATCCTTCCTTGGATCATTGGATTTTCCAGATCCAGATCCATTAGCAGATCCCTGAGCTTTGAAATTGCCAGTTCCCTTTGAAGATGAGCTCCCAGTTCCATAGTTCTTAGTAGCTAGAACTTTATGATGAACCTGCATTCCCCCAGTGATTCCTTTTTGCCTTTCAATCTGAATAACCATGTGGAAAGCTCGATTCACCGATGGCAGCGGATCCATTGACAAGATGTGGCTTCGAATGTCCTCGTATGAATCCGAGAGTCCCATTAGAAATTGCATTAATTTCGTCGTAGCCTCCCTATCAAGCAATTTCTTAAGAATAGCACGGGAACAATTCTTGAATCCTCCACATCTACACACAGGAAACGACTCAATTTTCTGAAGTGCATCCCATGCTTTCTTTCGTTTCCCGAAGTATTCAGCAACACTCAAGTTTTCCTGCTTTATCTCACTAATCTCCTTCTTAAGTTGGTAAACCAGAGGCGCATTCGACTCAGCGAATCGCTCCTGGATCTCATCCCACGGTTCGCGCGCAGAATTCACATAGAGAAAGTTCTCGGCCAACTCTGGTTTCATGGAATTGATGATCCAGCTCATCACCATGTAATCACATCTCAACCATCTATCATAGTCATCGTCAATTTCCATATGTTTCACGCATTGTCCATTTATAAATCCTAGTTTCATCTTAGCTGCTAGAGCCATTCTAATTCCTCTCTTCCAGCTATGGAAATTCCTTCCATTAAATTGAGCAGAGACTAGCTGCATGCCTGGATGATCTGAGTTCGCTAGGAACAACGGATCTGCTTGATTAGCTCCCAGATTCCGGCCACCATTGCTTCCTTGTCGAGCACTTGTCTCTTCATGTCCATCTGCTGATACGGGGTTAGCCGTAGAATGGCCCGATCTTCGCCAATCAAGACTCAAAGACAAGAACGAAAGCAAAAGACTCAAGAACTCCAAACTAAGACTCGATATCGATGAAAGACAAACAAAATGCAGCAACTATGACTCGACTAAAAATAATGGAAAGACCGATAGATTGGTGATTCGAACTAAGGTAGAACGAGATAAAGACCCCAGACCTCCTAAGAGGGTAGGAACCAAGTATCAACGACTACAAAGCCCGCCTCTACAACCTTACACAACCAAGCGGAGAACTTGGAGGCACAAGGAGGGGACTTGTGATTACCAGGATCACCAAGCTCTCGCGAGGTTGATGAACTCAAAGCAAACCAAGCAAGATCAATTACCAATTTGCAATCGATGAGCCACGCTACGAATCGATCAACTTTCTCTCGTTGTGTTTCACACAAAGGAAATTTCATTCATGACAGGAGGCGTCTAATTTACAATGGAGGAATCGGCCGTTCTAATATAGAAAACCCTAGGGCTGATTTTAATGAAAATAATAAATATAATGGAAATTAAAATAAATCCCTAAATTATCTAAAATAACATAAATAAAGAAGGTCTCTAAAAATAACAACAAAGATAGTTCCAACACTTAGAATAAATCCCGTCTAAAACAGTGACAGCTCAAAGAATGTGATTTTCGGTCAAGCTCTAGGTCGAATATGGAAAAACCGTCAATAACAAAGTTGTAGATCTCTTTGTCCTCGTTACGAAAAGGTATGGCACGATCAAATTTGATTAATATTGACTCCGTACGACTCATTTTACTGAGACGTCGAAAAGCTGTCAAACGGCTGAACGAATCTAAAAATGAACGACCATCAAGCTTGCGCCTTTGGATCTTCTCCCATGGGGGAGCCTTCTTCTTCCTCTTGAGGATGACATCATTCTCACGAGGTAGAATCATAGGTCCATCCCCAATTATAGATGTGTCCGAAGGTGTCTTGGATGGTGCTGCATCATCTGCCATGCTAAATCCCTCCGCTAACAGATGTTGAGCACGAAGAGCTCTGATACCATATAAGAACTCCTAGATCTGGAGTTCTTGACAACAAGCAATCGAGTACTCCTTGTACTCGATCACCTCTGTGCTAGATCTGTATTTGAGAGGAGAGATTGGAAATTTTATGTCTGTATTTCTATTAACCAAAACTTACACAGAAAGTAATGCATCTACCTATTTATAGAGGAACCTATGCTGCTAACTCTAGTTCTAACAAACTTCTAACTAAGCCTGGCTAACCAGCTAAACAAGCTAACACTAACTCACTTCGTTAACCAAGGCGAAGTCATCAAATACATAAGGTTCACTCTCAATAAGTCTCAAAACAAAAGATCATATCTAATTAATCGCCTCATTTCATCTCTTCTTCGATCATCCTATATCAGTCTCAACACTCAGGTAGTCACACCTTAGCACTGATGTGCTCGAGTTAATCATCTGAATATAATTTAACCATCAAAACCCCAACTTCTACAACTTACCTCTAATGCATACTACATCAAACCTATCTTCTCTTAGATAGTCTCGTTTCTTATTATATCGAGTCAGTCTATCTTTTCAATATCATTTTTACCACTATGGGTATTAATTCTTGATCACCTAACATTGTGTCATATGCAGAAAAAAAAGGTATCACTACAACTTTGTAAAATTTGTTCTTAAGCTTTAGATAAACTTTTGGCCATGCATATAGAACCCCTTGCTTGATATTCTTGCTTACACCTCTATCGCTCTACACTACCAACCCCAAACACTTGAAATTGTCTTTCTTTGATGCACACTCAACATCAAGTCCTCACCTCCTTCACCTTCTTCCCCCAAACTAAACTCATTGTATTCTATCTTTGTCATTCTCCCTCCACATCTCCCATTTACTACTCACTCTCTTCTCATTCACCAAAATAATATCAACATCAAAAACATATATACTCCACGGAATCCCACCCCTAGGTATATTTAAACCCGAATATCCGAGAAAGAGCAGAATATTTGATAGATAGTTCCCAGCACCACATTCATCACTACTGTTAAAAAAAAAATAGGTGAAGTTGACTCTTAATATAGTACGAAGTTATAAAAAGGAAGAAGAGATCGAGATTTAAATTTTTTTTAAAAATGATTTATATACGCTACCCACCACATATTTCCATAAGAATTCAATTAAATATATTACTCCCTCTGTTAATTAAAACTTGTTATTTACTATTCATGCATGTTTTTTTAGAATGATAAAATCTATATAAAATATTAACTTTTTTTTAATTTGTTTTTATAAATTTACACTTAATAGTAATAAGTATGAGATTATTTTAAAAAAATATTTAAATTTAATATTTTATATAGTTTTTAACACCTCAAAAAATATACATGAATAGTAAAACGTCAAGTTTTAATTAACAAATGGAGTATATTTTAATTAATATTTTATACTTAAAATTTAAAGTTCAAACTTGAATATATTTAAATTATACTTAGGGTAGCCTTGGTAGGGATTAAAAAAATTATATTCATATATTAGGGGGGAAAATGTGTAAAAAATTTAAATTCAATATTTATTTGGAGGGCAGAGTTTCTAATTGTTGAAAATATTATTGAATTTTATTTAAATATTTAAACAAACTTTTAATAAAGATACTTTCGAAAAAATACTTAGTCTGGAAAATATTTTTTTAAATATTTAGATAATTTTTTTCATTTTTAGTGTACAGTGTAGGTGTTTACTAATGAAATAAAATGATATATTAATTACTAGTCTAAAAAATATTATTAAATTTAAACAATGCTAATGACTTATAAACTTATTTTAATTTTGAATAAAAATTAATCTATAAAATATTCTTAAAATTTATAACCATTTTTAGGAATAAAATAGGAGAATTTGTTCATATATACATCAATTTTTAATTTTTTTTAAAAAAAAATTAGCAAAATATAATTTTAAATCTATTTGAGATTTTAATTTGAGTATAAAGCTTAAAATATTATCATATCATATATATTTGACAAACCCCTAACATAAATAGGTAGTGATTTATTAACAAAAATCATTTAACGGATGATTTTCTGTAAAATATTTAATAGGTGGTTAAATATACAACACATATTTCACGGGTGGTTTTCTGTAAAACACATATTTAACAGGTAGTATTATGCAAGTCTATTGAGGATGATAAATTTTATATAAAATATTAGTTTTTTAAAATATAATTTAATACTTATAATTATAATTGTATATAAAATATTCCACTGGAGGAGATGCATTTAGTCTGCTGATGTTTAGAGTTTTTTGATATAGGTTTGTGTCTTAGTGTCTCTGATTATTGTCTGCCTTGTTTGTCTCTCTTTTACCCTTTGTTTGGCCTGTTTCCATGTGGTTATACTTGCTCTGTTGTTCTGAGTCTATCGGAAACACTATCTCGACTTATTCGGGAAAAGAGTGCGTACATTCTGACTCCGAGGCTCCGCTTAAATGTGGGATTAACTGGGTTGTTGTTGTTTGTTTGTTTTTAACCTTTTAAAAAAAATTAATAAAAAGTCAAACGATCATAATGAGATGAATAGAGTGTATAACTCTTTTAGATCGTAACTTACAACTATGCATTTGATCCAACTCATATATAAAGGCCGATTAAATTGACTAGTCCTGAATTAAGATGCATCTATCTAATCTTTGGTGTTTAGGATAATCAATCAAATCTATCTATATACCTACCATACAAATTAGCGAAAATCGCGGTTAATTAAGATATGTCTCCAGGAATTTAAACATTGGCCTCACAAACCAACTGCTAATCAAACTAGTACTACTTGAGAAGTTGATCATCGATCAGATCAATCGTGAAATGTGGCTGTCGATCAATTAATCTCACCTCAAAATAATAATCCGTACCTTTAGGTATGGAAGGTACGTCATATATGAACATGCCTAAATGTTAGAGGACTACGCATTCTCTTATCTCTTATGGTTGTTAATTAAGGACAAAATCTCCTTAGTGCTTGATTATGTGTTAAGTCAAAGTGCAAGATAGGTTGCTCTAGTGGTAAGGGTGAGGTATTTCAAAGGAGAGGTTCCGGGTTCGAATCTCACTTGGTACATTTTAGGCTATATTAATTCCCACAAGTGCGTACGGTCAAGCGGTGTATACTAATCCTTAGGGCCAAGCTGAAGTGGTGAAGTGGTCTGTGTGCAGGTAGGGGAGGTTGCGACTGTGGATCGCACTTTGCGAAAGTGGTACTGAGCCTCCTAAAAAAATCCCGCAAGGGGTTTCTGAGGGATGGGGCCGCGAAGCGGTGGGGTTAGTCACTATAAAAAGTTTACCCTACTAAAGTGGGGTTAGTCACTATAAAAAGTTTACCCTACTAAAGTTTGGCCCCAATCGGGGTGGCTCACTGGTGGGGAGCAAGGGGGGATGTCAGGAGGTCTCGGGTTCGATCCCTACCTCCGCCCCTTTCCTTGGATTAAAAATCCAAGGTTTACCTTGCTCCTTTCCAGTGGGTCGAGCCGGTCGGCGCCAGCCGGTTTACCTGGTGCGTGGCTCTTGCTTGCTGGGTCACGTGTTCGGGGTTTACCACCAAAGGTGGGTTCCTCGTCATAAAAAAAAGATAGGAAATTTAAGATCAAGCATGAAGGAGTAAAGAAAATCTATTACTCTCTCTGTCTCTAAATTTAGGTCATTTTAGCCCTTAATTCTTGTATCAAAATTTAGGTCGTTTTAGTGTTCTAAGTAAGGGATAGTAATGATTTGTATCGATTTGTGTGTTGTTGACTTTTCAAAAGATTTTGATTGGTTAAAAAATGTAGTGGGTATTAAAAAACAATAAAATTTATGAAAAAGTTTGTGAAATGATGATGTTGATTGAGGGGTGAGTGTTTTATTAAAACTTGTGTAAAATCCTAAAACGACTTAAATTTTGAAACGAATGGATTATTACAAAATTTGTCCGTGATGGACAAAAGTAGTACAACGACCCACGAAAGGAATGCATATCCACGGAGTTCAACTCTACGGGATCCTTACCGCTTTGGAATATGTGGATATCAAAGAGAAAGAAAGCGTTTCTTTAGAGCTTTTTTTTATACAGTAAAAGATAAGGATTTTGGTAGCGTCAGACCCTACTGACACACCACCTAATGGTGTCTTTACCGACGAGGTCCAAGAACTTCGGATGCCAAGATAGAGGACCCAGATCCATCTCATGCCTGAGCTGAGCCACCTTGTCCGCAACACGGTTCACTTCACGAAAAATATGGTTGTAGGTAGCTTCCTCAAAATACCGTAGAAGATGTTGGGCATCCAAGACAATCATCTCGATCTCCCCAGGGTGATGCCACACAACAGAGATAGAGTTAATCGCCGTGAGGTTGTCGCTTTCAAGCACGATCTGACGAAAACCAAGTTCAATGGCCGCAGAGCTTCAGCCATTAAGGCTGAGACGCGGCCACAAAGGGAGGGACCAGAGGATGTGACTCAGCCACAGTACGTGGTCGCAGATAACATAGGATGCCGAAGCCTCATAAGTTGGCAGTTTGGAGCCATCAAAGTTAATCTTGAGCACATCAGTCACTGGTGGTCCATCTTAGATTTTTCCTTTGTCTCAGTGTTGGATATTGCGTCTCTTCTTTTGGTCCCTTCTCTTCCCAATACAACATTTTGGAGTCCTTTAATTTTTGCAGTTGTTGTCGTAGATACCTCTCTTGTTTTCTTTTATCTGTATAGCTGTCATCGTTGAATACAATTTTGTTTCTGATAATCCATAGACCCGACCATATGGTGACTAACATTGTTTTCTGGTCTTGTTGAGTTTCGAGAAGATCCCATTGGTGCTTTGTCTAATTGTTTGACCATTATTAACCACACCTCGAATGATTTGTCCTATCCCATGATCAATTTTCAAAATCATCTTGTGTGAATGGTTGCATCTTGTGAACAGGTGTTCTGAGCTATCATCCGCATTATTGCAGAAGAGACAGGTGAGTGGGACTGTTACGCCTTTGTCTGCTAGTCTAGTCTTTACAGGGGTTCCATTCATTACAAGCTTCCAAAGGAAATTTTTTACTTTTGGGAAACAATCCAGTCGCCAGATCCATGAAATATCGCTTTTTGTGTTCTATAATGTCCCGTAATTTTTTCTAATGTTGCCAAGGTTGAGAACCACCCGTGGCGGCTTGCTTTCCAGTATAATAGGTCATCAATATCCAGAGTTAGGATTTTGATCAATATCTTTTGTACGATATTGTTCGGTAATACCTTTTGTAATTGATCAACTCTCCAACATTTGTTTGGTCCTATGTAGTATTCAACCTTTTCCTCCTCATTGATTGTACCATTTGGGTCTTGACGACCTATAAGCTTTCCATCTTCCATCCATTCGTCCTTCCAAAATCTTATTGTCTTTCCGTTTCCTACTTGTCAGGTTAGTCCTTCTAGGAATTCATTCTTAATCTCCATTAGTTTTGTCCACTGTCAGGATGATTGTTTCTTTTTTTTCGTAATCCCAAGTATTCAACTCTTTCAAATATTTTTTGCTTGTAATTCTCACCCACAGATTATTTGGTTCTGCTAAAATCTTCCAAAGTAGTTTCATTTGTAGTGCTTTATTTACATCTTTTGTTTTGTATAGCCTAGTTTCTCCGTATTTCTTAGGTTTATATATTTTTATCCCATCCAATAATGGTTTGTACTTATTGTCTTTATTCCAGAAAAAAAAAAAAACTCTGTTTATTTGGTCCAATTCTTTATGGATATCTGAAGGTAGCATGAAGCTTTGCATGATGTAGTTTGGTTTCATGGACAAGTTAACTTTTATGAGTGTCACTCGTCCTTGTTGTGATAGTGCATTGGCTTTCCATTTTGTCAGTTTGGTTCTTGTTTTGCATATTGTCTCTTCAAATGTGTTCCTGTTTACTCTCCTATTAATAATTGGGCAATCAAGGTATTTGTCGAGATATACATGACTAGTTATGTGTAGGATACTTTGGATCCGTTGTTTTTGTTGGTTAGATATGCCGGACGTCACTTGGAACGCAGAGACTTGTTAAAGTTCATTTTTTGTCTTGATATGTTGCAATGGTCATCTATGATATCTTTAAATTTATTGCATGATTCATTGCTTGCTTTTGCAAATATCATAATATCGTCAGCAAATGACATAAACGGAACTCTGGTCCGAGCATGGGTAATGTCAAATCCGATATTGCTTAGATAGCAAGAAGATTTTAAATAAAATAATATGCATTATTATTTTATACTCATTCTATTAATTAAAACATGTCATTTAATATTCATATACACTTTTTTAGAATGACAAAAATATATATTGTATAAAATATCAACTTTTTTTACATTTATTTTTATAAATTTATACTTAATATATAGTAATAAGTATGAAATTATTTTTAAAAAATTATTTTTAAAAAATTATTTGTTAATATTTTATATAGTTTTTAACACCTTATAAAAAACGTGTGTAAATAGTAATTAAAACGTCATGTTTTAATTAACGGAGAGGTATAAGAATATTTTTTTTATTCAAGGCGAGGATTTGGGGTGGTTAACCGCGATTAAACCACCGCCCAAGGGCATCCTGTCGGACTGCATCAGCACACTGATCGAGCAGGAATACATACGTCAATGAAGCGCGAAGAAAGATCCATATAAGCAAGCAAATTAGCCACACGGTTTAAGAAATGTCTTAGGAGTTTCTTTTTTTCGTTATTTTCTTAGAGAATGTATTAGTGTTTTTATATTGCTCTATTCAAGGGGTAGAGCTAGAGGTGTGTGCAATGTGAGAAAAAAAACCAAGGTGTTCTTTTGTGTGCTTGATTGCTCGTGTGCTCGTGAGGTTTGTTGTAGTAGATGTTGAGTAAATTTACTTTGTGATTCTTATTTATAAGTGTACAATAAGTAAGCTAGTACAAATTGTGCTTGTAAAGTTTTAGGTATTTTTTTAGCGACAGTTTGAAAAATATACAAATTAGCTAGCCAAATTAGGAAAATATACACATTTTGGTAAAAATTAGAAAACTATACATCCTCTTATTCCATCATCTGATTCCATCCTCAAATAAGATCACGCGCTTTTTTCGCAGCAGCGCTGACACAGATTCCATCCTCTGATTTTGATCATCGTATGCATCCATCGCCGATCTACTCCTGAATCTCTGTATTGTACTCTTCTAACATCTAAACGGTACTGAATTGTAGTTTTTATGTCAACATTCATACAATTTCTTGGTTGTCGTTCCCAGATCTGTGAAAAAAAAACTGAATTCATGTGTAATTATCGTTTAATATCTTACTGATGCACTCGTTTAGTGTAGATCGTGTATTTACGAATTTGTTTGATGTTGTTTGAATAGAAATCAGATTAGATCGTGGACAATATATAGAATATCACGTTCTTCATCGATCTGCTTCATTAATATATACTCGATCTGTCAATCTAACGAGAATTCAATAGTAATTATTGTATGCTATCTAATATTTCTTAAATCAATAACATTTATCTAACTTCGATCTATCGTGCTGACACATAATCAGTAGTAAAAAATTGTATGTTGTATTATACATCAATCTGTATCATTGATCTATTAATGTCTTTGATGCTGACAATAACTCATTGTACTTGTTTGTATATTATTTGTAATTAATTGATAGGTCAAAACTAAATGGAACCTCATGTGATTACATTAGTATATGGTGGATCATGGGTATTTGCTGACACAGACCTGACATTCATTGGAAATACAACATCAAAGGTGTTTATGCTATATGATTCAACCACACTACATGACTTGAAGAGAAAGATGTCCACTAGATTCAACATAGACAACACGCTTGAATTGCAATTTAGTCATTTTGCACTCGTACAAAATGCTGAAAGCCCCCCTTACAGTTGATTGTGACGCCGATTTGAAAGAGTTCCTAGATATATCGGCACTAGATGGTGTAAACTTTGTTGTTGAGTTGTGTCAGCATATAGGCACAACCACTTACCATTCCTGACACAAATGACAGGGAGAGTAGGCAATCATTTGGTTTGATTGACTATGTCGTGGATGAAAATCAATTGCCATTGATTGCTGACACAGAAATGCATAATGTGGCATCAGATGATATGTATGATGATATGGATTATGATAATGAAAGTGATTATGATGCTGACCACCTAGAGAAGCATGCATTCTTCAATGCGCAGTATAGATAAAACACTAGAAGATTACAAGGATGACAACTCTAGCATGGATAGTTTCAATAATACATCATCCAACATAATGTACATTGGGAGAATCTTTGATTCAAAACAAGAAATAAAGGATGCTTTACGTATATTATCAATGACAGAAATATTTGGATATCGAGTAAAAAGATTGGAACCCAAGTATTTTAGGGTGCACTGCGTGGATAATAACTGCCGATGGAAGTTACATGTAAATACTATTTCTCACAATTGCTACGAGGTGTCAGCGTACAATCATGTACACACATGCACATGGGATGTGAGAACAAAAAATTGCAGGAAAGCACATCCCTCAGTGATTGCAAGCATCATCCAACCAATGTGAGTGTGTGTGTCATCAAAATAACTCTCAATTGAAGTATTCCATTATTCATTATTGTATTCATTCTAATGTATGCCTAATTACAGTGTCAACAACGGGTACAATCCAAAGCAAATAATGGATAAAATGAGAAAAGAAAAAAAATGTCCATTAGTTATTGGACAGCGTGACAGTCAGCAAAAATTGCACAAGAAAAAGACAAATGGACAGCGGAATCAAATTTTGCTGACTTGCCATTATTTTGCCACATGATTATGGAGAAAAATGATGGAACTGTGGCATTGATGTCAACAGATAATGATGACATGTTTAAATACTTGTTTTTATCATTTGGACAGTGCATTCGGGCATTCCATATGTTGAAAAAGGTATGGAATTACCAGTGTCAGCACACAGTCTACTTACTCACTTTTGATTGTTTCATTGTCATCACACAAACTATATTCATTATTTTACAGGTTGTTGTTATTGATGAAACATTTTTAACTAGGAAATACAAAGGAACATTGCTTGGAGCAGTAGCCCAAGATGCAAACAGAAATATTTACCCCGGCCCCTTACATTTGGTATTGCTAACACATAAAATAACAGCTCTTGGGAATGGTTTTTCTGTCAGCTGCTGAAGGGTGTTCCTCCATCAAATGATTTAGTATTCGTATCTGATAGACATGTCAACATTGGAAGAGCAATTGGCTTGGTTTACCCGAGTGCACATCAATGCATATGTAGATGGAACATGGAACAAAACATCAAAAGCACATTCAAGAAAAGATACTTGGCAAATTGGTTCAAGAAAGCAGCAGATAGTTACACTAATGTGGACTTCAACAAACACTTTGACCGCATAACGGAAAGCTGCCCCAAGATGTCGACATATTTAATTACTGTCATCAGGAGTAGAAAATTGGGATGGAGCACATTCAACATGCAACCGATACAACATGATGACATCTAATAATGCAGAAAGCATAAATGCCATTTTCAATGGGAAGAAGAATTATCCCATTGTTGCATTGTTAAATTTTGCTAGAGAGAAACTCGCAACATGGTTCCAAGAGCGAAGAGAAAAAGCATCCAAACATCAAGACAGATTACCACCAACAATACTCGATCTGATTAGGAAGCTACAGGATGAAGCTAGAGCATACAAGGTTTAAAGGATGGATGAATACAAATTTGAAGTAAAAGGGCAAGGGTCTCATGCAATGGTAGACCTGTTACCACATACATGCACTTGCAAGTTTTTCGATATAGAGAAGATCCCATGTGTTCATGCTCTTTCAGCCATTATAAACATAAAGGCAAATGTATCAGACTTTGTTGCCAGTTTTTACACAACTGATGCTTGGAAATTGGCATATGATGAAACAATATACCTAGTGCTGACAGAAGATGAATCAAGTGTCCCTGATGTAATAAGATCTATAAAGTGTTACCCTCTTGTTGTAAGAAAGAGACCAGGAAGACCTCCATGTAAGAGAAAGGTATCTGTGTGTGAGCTAAAGAGGGGGATTAAGTACTCAAGGTGATGATGTGAGCATTTGCTCATTCCGGCTCTCTTTATATCGTAGACTTCTAAGAGAAAACACCTTACAACCACAAAGTGATATACATTGCATACAATGAGACTGTGTTGTTTAAGAGTTACTTTTTTTATAGTATAGCTAAAAACATGTCAGCATATACCTCCCATTGTGGAGAATGCTGACATGGATACATTGCCATGTGTTTCAAAACATTGAATACCCTTTGTTTCAGCATTACGTATGTCATATTGGGTTTTAGACATTATATGTGATTGGAGACTATATCAAACACGATCTAATATAAAAATTCAAATGCTTAATTCGGAACAAGTACTTTAACACTACAAAATACACAAACGATGTAACATGGAAACAGTTAATATACTTGCTGTCATATCCAACTACATATCCATAGTATGTGCCTAACATCATAAACTACAATGTCACTTAAACTATTACATGATATTTCAAATTATGAAACTCCAAGTCTCCTTCATCAAGTCTGAACAAATAAGCTCTCTATAGCGGAATAACTTCTCATTGGTGGTTGTTGTGACATCTCCACCAAATACAGCAGTCTGAATTGCTTTCAATGTGAACACCCCACAAGCACTCCTACTTACACTCACACAATGGATAAATAGGGATGTGTCAACAAATGATAAATAGAAAATAATTGTATGTCAGCAAAATAGTGTAAAAGTTAGCTAAGAATACAAACCCAGATTTATCATGAACAATCCCAGAAACCATCCTTAACTCAAATGGTGTAGAGCTCATGTTTTCATATATTCCAGACTTCACCAAGTGTATAGGAAGCCAATGAGCAATTGGTTGTAGTTGTGCATCTAGTACACCCTTAGCACCCGCATAGACATTGCAGTCATACACATTAATCACCTTCTTATCAATTATGATCTCTAAAGCAACCCAATGCTTATTGATAATGTTAAAAGGTGTAAATCTTATTTGCTGACGCCTATGGCTTACCATACTTGTCAGGGTAAAGACCCAGAAAATAACTCGCGGTCATTGTTGACACAGCCAAATCTACTTCATACGATTCAGCATTGGCTGGCAGGTACTTCTGGTAGAACACCTTATCAAGAACAACACAATCTGCATACTTGTCAGCTTCTTCACGGATCCTCTTCCTCAAATGGTACAAACCTACTTCAATATGCTACAACACAAATTAACAAACTACTGTCAACACTAGATATACATCAACAAATATCACTCCACTAAAAACAGAAGATAAGCAACAAAAAAATATGAAATATAATTGCTGTCAGCATATTTACCCCACAGTCCAGCCACATGTCCTTGTTTAAAATTGGTTTAAAAAGCGATTTATCAACCCTTCCAGAAACACTGATGATAGAAAAATCCTTGAAAACAAGCAAAAAGTATGAATTTAACACAAGAAAACAAGAGGTGTCAGCACAAGATGGTTAATAATTATATAATGAGTTAAAAATAAAGAATACCATTTACTCCTCATAGTTTTGTACATAAAATCATGATCAGCCTCACTTAACAATGACTTCTTCAGATTTTGCTTTGGCCACCTCTCTTTCTTTTCATGGTCAAATGGACTCGTCAAGAAGCTACTAGCTTTTGGAATACGCTTTGATCGCCTTAGTGATTCAACCTCTTCAACTACTGTAGGATCCTTGCTATATGCATCCTAGTCACTGACTACAGGCAGTTCATCCATGTCAGCATCGGCATCACCTTCAGCAGAATCCAAGTTGATAGTCCCTGATGGCACAATGGTAACGGGTGGAGTTACTGCAACATCAGCCTTCTCATCCCCATCTCCCCCATCACCTGATGGGATAACAGCATCCTTGACATCAAAACCTACCAGAACATCCTTACAATCTTCATCAGTGGACTTCACACCCATGTCAGCCTCTTCATCAATACACTTCACCACCATGTCAGCTTTTACATGAAGTCCATCATTGATGCCCTTAATACATTCACTAGTACTCTTCACACCCCTATCAGCATCTTCACCAGTAGACTTCATACCCCTGTCAGCATCTTCATGAAGTTCATCATTACTGTCCTTAAACTCTTCACCTCTTGTCTCCATGGACATCAAATAAGAATCACGACCTAGATCAACAGCAAAATGAACTGATTCTGAATCTAATGTCCTCTTTCCTTCAACCAATGTGACAGGAATGACAGTATCCTGAACTGCATCATCAACCATCAGTTGTTGGAGTCCATCTCCCTCATCAACACAAACAGGTATCTTACATGGTTTACATTTTTCAGGTGCATCCAACTCAACTTCCTCCTCGGCCACAACATCCTCAAGGATCACACCCATCTTAATGTCAGCGAAAGCATCATTCACAATTTTACTACTTGGTTGATCAATGTTCACGGATGACTGGAACCTTGCAACAATAGATTAATGCAGTGTGAACCTATTCTCAAGTGAGTTGTACTTATCCATCAGGTCAGTAACCATCCCCACGATTTCAACCGCCCTATCAATGCGATTCTCAATAACATCACCATGGGCAACCAACTCATATACACGTACAGGCAGCTCTTTAAGCTTTTCAATCCTTCTGAGTAAATAATGTACCCAGAGTGGGTGGAATTAGCGTCAACATTACCACCAACTAATGAACCAGCAACACCATCACCCTTTGCATCTTTAGCAACACCATCCCTCTTTGCATCTTTAACAGCCTCATCACATACTCCCTGCTGGTTTTCATCGCAATCAACCTTGTCTCTTTTACCAACTGTCTGCTGGATGCCATCACCATCAGTGTCATTATTTTGACCATCGCCTCTAGCCTCGTCGTCAGCTATCTTCGTTGCCACAGTTGTGCCATCATCACCACCATCCATTCCTTTATTCAAAAGTAAAAGAGCATCCAATGGGGAAGCCGTTGCATAATCAACATTGATGCCATCACCACCTTGATTGCCATCATGTTGATCATCATGGGGCTCAGCATTCTCTGTGTCAGCATAAGCCTCACCTTGCACCCCAACAAAAGGTACAATCACATTACATCTATCATTTACAACTTCAATAGGCGATAACATACCATCAAGGGGGGCTTCAGGGATGGAAGACGGCTTCTTTGAAGGACTACTGGTGTATAAAATGTTACGTTTCCATGTACTTCCCAAAGACTTCTTCCTCTTTTGGAAAACAAACTGAATAGGTCTATCCTCATCAGATGTATTGTATGCATATCCAACTTGGTCATCCTTTTCTGCCTGAATAACAACCTCTTCTTTGTCAGCACCACGTTTCTTTGAATCCTTGTTTGTACTCTTTGTGGTTGTATTTGTGTCTGCATCAGGAATAACATCTTTCTTAGGTTCCTCATTTCTCTTATATTCAGCACCCTTCTTTCTAATCATCCTAGCCTTCCTCCTGATTGATTTCTTAACTTTTATGTCTGCATGAGGGTTGGTTCGTGGGGGACCACAAGAACGACCCCTCCTCATAGGGGATCTCTTCACCAGAGTATTAGTAGATGCACCTTTTTGCTTCTTCTTCGAAGGCTTTCCTATGTCCACATGTTTCCTCTTAGTTCGCTTCTCTACGTCAACCAGTTTCAACTCATCATTTCCTTCATCATCCACAAGTTTCCTCTTCGTTCGCTTCTCTATGTCAGCAGATTTCTCCTCATCCTTTCCTCCAACAGAACAATAATCAAGAGTCTCAAATCATTCAACCTCTGAATCATCACTTCGTAGAAACTTGTTTTCATATGCATACTTACACATACGCCGACAATCATATAGAATATCAGTCGGTGGTTGAGAAAACACAAGGTCACCAATATGATCAAATACGTCGTCAACCTCTTCGTCAATGTAACTCATACCTGGTGTTCTTGCAAACTCTCCATAGTTTGGGAACATCGGTGTCTATCACACACATCAAAAAAATGAAAATAAGAAACACATGTATATAAGAACCCAAGTTTGAAAACACAACTGACTTATTTATCTTACTATGTCACTGTCAAAAAGCTTGTCAGCTTCATCATAAGTATGCCTAACTTTACATTCCCAATGCAAAGAATGAGGATCTTTAGCAATCATCTTGAAATTGTAGTCAAATTTATCAGACAATGCTGGGAAAGTTTCAAGTATCCAGGACTGTTAAAAAAACAAAAGGTCATACAAAAACAGTAACAACCCATAAAATGCTGACACAGAATGAGAAATGATGACACGGACTTATGAAACAAGTAAAAACAAAACCTGGAAAGCAATCCAATATCCATACAACTCGTAAGAAGGCCTAGCTTTTTTACGATCCATAGTAGCTGACTTCTTCAAGGACTTCAAGAGAGATTCATAAGACTGTCTGCCCCATGGATAGAGTCCAAACTTCTCATCATCACAAGCGAGCGATAGGTTCGCCTTGCTTACATAGTATGATCGCCTAAACATAAAAACCATCTCAATAAGCAACAACCTCGCCATAATTAGCTTCTTCTTCGACGTCTTCTTCTCCTTTTTGAAACAACTAATCAAGTCAGCATGAGAGCATTTATCCATTCCAAGAAACTCAGAAAATGACACTGCCGCAGACACGGTCTTCGTATGAAAGACCAGTGACTTCATGGAATTCAACCAATGAAAAACGCGCTATGAGTCCATTACCTTTGAACCACAGTAATGTTGGTGCCCTGTGACAGCACCCATCCCAAAAAACTCGCCCTCAAAATCTCATAGTGCTTAGACGACAAATGTTCTTTTATGATGTCATAAACTTCAGGGTGACAGTATAGGTTTGATCTAGCATGGAAACGGTCCTTGTATGGAATACAGAACTTTAATTTCTGCAAACAAACAAACACAACGAATACAAAAATACAAGTCAACATATGAAGCAACCATAATGACAAACTAAACATGCTTATAAATTACATAGACTCGCATCAAACTTGCATTTATATGTATCAAGATCACTTGAGGGCCCTGTGCACATATAAAAAACAAGATAAACACAGACAAATAGATGTCAGCATACAGAAATATGAAAATACAACCACACACACACACCCCCGCCCACAACAAGTAACAATCAATAAACAAACACAACACACCAAAATCAACCAAAACACAAGAGGACATAACTTTTTTGAGATGTAATAGGATGGAGATGGATTCCAAGAGGACATGAATTACAAGAGGACAGAAAGTGATGCCAAAATCGACGTCAGCACGAAAAAAATACTAGTAACTGTAAAATCCCCCAAACCTACTAGTATGAATAAGAACTAACAACACAGATTCATCCAAAAACACGCAAATAACCATATAAAATTTCGGAATCAACAAAAAAAAAAAGGAACATAATCAGCAACAGATACACACACCAACATTGCATTTATGCACATAATGAACTAATTGATGACAACAAGTAGAGAAATCAACAACGACACCGCGCACCTTCACATAATCTGCCATTAACAAAACCCTAACACAACAAACCATACAAAAAAACATCAAAATGCATACCTGCGCTGGTGTCCATACTCAATAATGTTCAATCACACACGCAAACAAGCAGGAAATCGTCCGAAAATCGCCGCTTTTCACCCGAATCAGTAGAAGATCGACTAGAGAATGAATAACAGTGCAAAATCGCAAATAGAGAAAGAGAAACGGGGGAGAGAGGTTACAGAGAAGTTACGAGAAAGAAACTGCCCAAACATGTGTTTTAAAAAATGGACAGTTTTCTAATTTTTATAAAAACGTGTATAGTTCCCTAATTTGGCCGAAAATTTGCGCATTCGGCACAAATTTTTTCTTTTTTTATTAATAAGAGAAGTAAACTTGTTCAAATACTCATCTCAAGGTAAAAGAGGATGATGGTTCTCAACCCGCACTATATATGTGTGTAATTTGAGGATTTTCACTTTCAAATACGTGCTTTTTTCACCTAATAATACTTTTAGTAGCATTGAAAAATCTCTTAGAGATCAAATATTTCGGGACTAGCGATCATTTATAGAGATACTTACAGATCGCACAGATCGCACCCAATATGTAATTGTCTCGTTAATGACCCATCGAGTAATTTCACATTGAATGATAAATAACATAAGTGAAAATAAAAGGGTTTTTTTTCAAAAAAAAGTGAGTGTCATGGGATTTAAAGAAATGTATTTAATTATAATATAATTACTTTACTATGTGAGTATTTGGTTATACTTTAATTTTTAAAAACTCGTAAAAACTAAGATCAAGTAATAATATAATGAAACACACTTATAAACTAAACTAAAATAATTATATTATAATTCATACATTTTTAAATCCAAACACATATGTTAGTAGCAATCCAAGTTATATAGCTATGAACTATTGATAACAACCTATAGCTAGGAATACTCTTATGTATACAGCCATTAAATTGAGAAATTGAGATTGCAGCTGATTTCAACAATGAATAGACCTCCTATGGACCGACAAACTCTTCGTGTCCTTATTATTATTATTATTATTATTATTATTATTATTATTATTATTATTATTATTATTATTATTATTATTATTATTATTATTATTATTATTATTATTATTATTACTATTATTATAAAAACAATTTACAAGAAATTAGTGGGTAACCGAGATACTGTCTGGGCACCCACTCCCTTAGCTATAACAAAGCTAAGTCTAGTAAAAATATAAGTGGCAGCATGGGCCCCGACATCTTGAGATACCGAGAATTTCTGAATCCGCTTCAGCAAAGCTACAACATCCATATCTAACTCCCCCAACGAAGAGAAGGAGAAGGGTAGGAAACCATAACCAACCGTCGTGCACAAATCACGATACTTGGCATACTTACGCTGAGCAGCATCAACAACAACACGATCGGGCACAAAGTCAGATATCCCAGTCTGAGTCAAGGGAGAGGATCCCGTCAGATCAACACACACATCCCGTCCCCTGTCCCAGGAATAAAGGAGCAAATCCGCTGGACGAAGGGGCTTACCATGCCTATCGAGCAAACCGATATCAACCTCCTTACCGGCAGAAATTCCAGCTCTATAGCAGATATCCAATACGGTGTCGCGAACGAGGTTATGACGATGCTTAATGCCCACGGTACCAGCACATGACACAGCATGACCGCCATAAACATCACCATCAAAGACCCGAGAACAAGTCGGGCAAGGCCTAGGCACCGTAAACAACAGAACACCCAGTCGATAGCTAAGCACACTACGATAGGTTCTCTCATTCATAACCTGCCCAAGCCTAGAAATAGGTACTTCACGTAACCAACCAGAGGAGTGAGCACCCTACTGAGACTTCCATAATGCCACATGTCGCGGAGTCAACGAGAAAACAGATTCCGATGAAGCAGCAACCTTCGCGAAATATATATCTGCCAATTTCTTCATAAGTTTAGGGGCAGCGATTTCACTAGGATCACGTAGAAGATCAGAACCCGTGGTCTCATTAAAAGCACGCCAAGTGTCATCAAAAGTAGGGCCAGCATCAATGATACCAGAAGGACGTAGGAGCTTAGCCTGCAACTCAGTAGACTGCAAACGAGACGCCAAAAAAAGCATAATGTAGGACATCCCCAGCAACGTACATTTCGAGCCCACCAAAATGAAAAGGGAAGGTGGCAAGCCCCCACTTCCAATCTCCAAATCCAGGCCCAGATGCAGTGATAATACGCTCCAAGCTAGAACGGAGTGCCACATCAAAGGAGAGTTGAGCCAGCCCAAAGACACGCGGAGAACAAGTACGTAGAGAAAAGTAAAGTTTAGAAATACCCGTACAAGCCCGAAGCAAAATTGTGGGTCATCAATCCTCGCGACAGAATCCATAAGCTCTATGGTCTTAGTCACTCTCTTTGCCACAAGGTCGCTGCCGAAAACAGGGCATCGCTGACAGGCCCACCCCGAACTTTGACACCGCGCGAAGGCCGACCAATAGAGAGAGGGGGGAAACACCAGGGAGCCGACTCCTGGGGTCTTCTGTAGGCCAAAAAACCTCGGTCTTATCCACATTAAGATGGAGGCCTAAGCGGGGACCCTCCTCCATAATCAAATCTAAGACCTTCCCCACCACTAAAGTGTTCCCAACAACAGTGTCATCATCTAAGTACCAAGCCTGCAGACTCAGGTCAAAAGAGTCTCTGATCTTGCACACCAAGGGATACAATACTAAGGCAAAAAGCAGAGGGCCTAGAGGATCTCCTTGCTGAACCCCTCGATAAGACCATAAGCTATGCTCCCCATAATACAGCCGGGCAGGACTAGAGTAACAAAACTCCACCCATCCAGATAGAACCGGGCAGTGACGGCGGACTTCCTGTAACTTGGCCACACGATCAACTAAGTTGAAAGCATTCTGGAAGTCAACTAACAACATGGAAAGACCCTCCTCACCACCACGAGCCTCAACAAACCGATTCAAAGCATGCAAAATAGCCTCCCCTCCACTGGATACCCCGACCCCAAACTGAAGCCCTGCAAAATAACCGGACAAAGAAGGATCGGCTAAACAAGCACCCACCTTAGAGACAATGCGTCTCCAAACGGTGCCAACAGAAATAGGACGTATACCACCACCTGGTTTAACAAGAGGTGTGAGAGGAGCACTGGCAATGTACTCACCCAAAGCTTGCGGATAATGACCCTTAAGAAAAAGATTGATCACCCGAGTAACAGAGATGATCAAATCATTTGAAATAGCATCAGCAGCTCCACCCAAACAGTCCAAAAGATGCTGAGCACGGAACCCATCCCTCCCACATGACGTGCTACGCGGAAAACTCCGAATCATATCCAAAACACCGCTCGAAGAGGCAAGAAGAGGAGGGTGATCCACAGGCAAAGGCGGCAAGTTAGGAGACGGGGCAATGGGGTGCTTATCCCGCAGAGCTGCAAGAGTGGCATCAGAATAAGGAGCAATATCTGATGAAGAAAGCACCCGAACAGCGACAGTATAGTGACCATCACAAATTTTCCTCCGACATTACCGGAGGTTAAGCTCACTCAAATCAAGGTCCTTCCCCATGTTAAAAGAAGGAGGGGCCTCAGCTAAGGCCTCCTGTATAAGCTGCAAACTGCTGTCAGGCACACTCCAAGTACGAATAGCACTGGCAACACTCTCCTCTTGACGCTCACGCTTGACAGCAGTCTTACACTCAAGAAGTGTGTTAAATTGTCAGTGCGAATAGCACTGGCAACACTCTCTTCTTTATTATTATTGTTGTTGTTATTTAAACTTCAAAATTATAAATAAATATATTTTTTTAATTAAATAAGTAAACATAATAGTTGTCTAAAAAACAGCCGATATTTTATATTGTTTTAATGATTTTATAAAAAAGTGTGTTAAATTGTCAAATATTTTGGATAAAGTATAATTTATTTATTTATAAAAAAATTATACAAAAATAATACTCTCTCCTTCCTAAAATATAGGTCATTTAATTTTTTGGCACCTTTTATAACGAGTTAAAAATTATATACTAATATTAACTTTTTTTAATTAAGTTTTTAAAATAATATTAATAAGTATAATATTATTTTTTTAAAATTAATAAAAAAAAGTTAATATTTTATAGTAGTTTTTAACTCCTTAAAAACTTATAAAAAAAAATCAATCAAACTATATTTTAAGACACGAAGGTTTCTTATTCCACAACAACGAAAGCACGTTTTCACCTTTTCGAGGCAGTAATATATAGTGCTAGAAAAACATTTATTGTGAGACAGAAAGAACAGTAAACTTGACCTATTAGTATAATCAATTGGAGATTTATTGTAAGAAAGGCGGACTAGTAGGAGATTTCAATTGGAGAGGAACATCACCTCTCAATCCTTTCATGGCTTTCAATTCCTACAATGACAACAAAATATGCTCCCTTGACGTTCCATCCACTTCCATGTTCAAACCCATTAATTAGTCATGCCCTATTTCACAATAGCAACACAAACTTTGTTTCTTCTTCTTCTCCCCCTAATTAAATCTTTTATTTTATTTTTTGCAATATAGAAATGTAAATTGAATGGCATGGAACATAAGGGTTGGCTTTTCAAATATAAAAGTTTTATTATGTATATGTGATATGTCTATAAAAAAAAATATCATTCTATTATTTGAAAATTTGAAAGATGTTGAAATCTGATTGTCAAACATTGAAAATATTAAGATATCTTGAACAACATATAAGTTTGATGAACTACTCTTCTCATTGTCACTTGGTTTTGAGATGAAATCTTGTTGAGTTTATGTATTGTTCGCCCCTTCTGTACGTGGGTCCGCACAAGATTTCTCTTCAACTTGTCTATATTGTCTATGTATTTAACTCTTTTTTCCTTTTTCAAAAAAAATATAATATGAGCACATAAACACTAAAACACACATTATAAATATCAAAAATCATAAAGAGAACACAATTCATAAAGTGGGCATAATTAATTATGTAGTAATTAGCGTTACACGTATAAAACACAGGGTCAAACAATAAAGTAGTAGTGGGTATATAAAGATACTTGGGGTAGGGGACCAGGTTCCTCTTTCTCGTGCCAAGGCCTAATAAAAATCATATTCAAGAATTTAGTGATGCACGAGCACGAGGTGTAATGTTAAATCAAAATATTTTCATGAATTCCATTTGCATCTTTTTTTTTTTTTGGGGTACATTCTACAATATCATCCTTAAATTAATTTGTTAATTAATGCAAAATTACTTTATATAAATGAAGTTATGCAAAAATATTTCTAAATTATACTGTATTTTCTTTTCAAATTTACAATCCTTTATTATGCTTACAAATATTTTTCAGAATTTGAATTGATTACTTTATTTTAATATTAATTTAGTTAATTAATTTTATAAATGTCAAAGTTGATTTTGTTGAGGGCTTGTTTGGTTAGTCAGTTAAAAATCCAAGAAGTTTAAAAACTCGGGAAATAAGATAAATTCATGTGTTTGGTTGACAGAAAGACACATGAATTCAACTTCTCAAAAATTTCAATTACGGCCTCCAAATTGGAGGAAGTTCACTTACTTAGGGAGGCAAGTTCAACTTCCACCATATAATTTTGTTTATATTGCTATTTATATTTTTAATTACCAAATTGCAATCAAACAACTTTTTTCAATTCTCTGGAAGCACATTTCATGTGAATTCAAATTCTGAGAAGTAACTTCCCGAGATTTATACTTCGTGCAAATGAGCCCTAAGAGCAAGTCCAACAGCTACTCAAAAAAATCTCTAAAATAGAGATAAAAATGTCAAAATCTCTAAAAAAAAAAGAGAAGGAGCAAGTAATCAATGGGTTTTAAAAGAAAATCTAAAGTATTGGTAATTTTTTAGGGAAAACTAATTAAAATACCCCCACCTTTGGGGGTATGGTAAAAATATATCCTCAACTTTCAAAAGTAATAAAAATATCCTGACCTTTGATAGTAGTGGTAATATATTACCACGATTTTTCTCACTGGTCAAAAATGCTGACAAGACATCCTACGTTGATTTTTTACAAGGGTATTTTTGACGGTTTCCTTAGAGAAAAAAATAAAAAGTTGGACCGGGTTCATACACCACGTATTTTCCTCTCTCCTATCTTCTTTCGTGATCGCCTCTTGAGCTGTCTTTCGGTCTTTCATGCAGCTCATAGTTCCTCTTCAATGACAGTCTCCCTCCCTCGTGGTCGGCTATCTTGAGTTGTCTCTCTCACATCTTCTTCCTCTTTGATTCGTTCACGGACTTAGCTGAATAAGTTTTTTTCCCTCTTTGTTGTTGTCGTTGTTCTCGGTTTAGTTTTGTAGTTGTCGGTTTGGTATTAGGAATAGTTGTGTTGTGTTAATTTGAGGCAATTTTGACCGGATTAGTTGCTTGGTTGAATCAATTTCATTTTTTCGGGTTTAATTTTGTTGTCGGTGTATTTTTTCCCTAAGGAGACCGTTTAAGAAATCCCGATTTTAGTATTAATTTGTAAAAAGGCTTTCACGCAGGATGCCTTGTCGAAAACAAAATCAAGGTAGGCTGCATTTTCAGCATTTTTGACCCATGAGAAAACTCGTGGTAATATGTTACCACTACCCTCAAATGTCGGGATATTTTAATTACATTTGAAAGTTGAGGATATTTTTTTACCATTCTCCCAAAGGTGGGGGTATTTTAATTAGTTTTCCCAATTTTTTATGTATCTATTTTTTAAATAGAGGGTAGTTTTGGAAAACTTCTTGGGGTTGAAATGTTGAACATGTTTTTGTTTTATTAGCTAAAAAGAGAAGGAAAAAAGAAGATGAAATGAATTGGGACATAATTAAGCAGCACAGTCAATGTAGTTAAAAAACTGCAAAGGTGGTGCCGGCAGCTTGGGACACACTGTGTGAGGAGGCATGCCGGCAACCGTGTCGAGTAACTTGCATCTTTCAAAATTTTGATGTTACAAGTTAGAGATGGCTCGGTTGTAGAAGTAGTCGATTCCCTTTTTTTTTTAATGGAAAGGAATTATGATAAGTTATGTATTTTTTATTTTTTTTGAATCGGAAAGAATTCGACTACCGAACATGCCCAGTGAGTCGAGAGACCGAAAAGATCGGTAACGGACAAACCGTATGAAAGGAAACTTAAAATACAAGTCAGATCAATAAAGACAAATACACCACGAACAAACTAGAGAACGGAGGCCGAAACTAGCAAAGACGAATGACGTTGGAACCGGGACAACATGAGCCAATCTTCTGACAGTTGGTAGAGGCAACACAGGACATCAATGGGGAACAAGTGTGGAGACCTCATATTTGAAATTGAATGTCAGCGAGCCGTCAGATCTCGATCACGTCCACGACATCTCGCATGGAGACAAAATAAAGACCACATAGCTCAAATAAATATCACCGCTTGAATCAAACAAACAAGCACTCTAGAAAAAGCCGGGGGAAAAGTCGTAGAATATTTATATAAATATTATTTTTAAATGTTTGATTAAATTTATTATATGGTTAATAAAAAAATCATGTTCATTAGAAAAATTTATTTTTAATTTTAATTATAACAGTTGTAATTAATCAAAGTAAAAATATATTGATGTGGATTAGATCTCATAAAAGATATTGGTGTGGATCAAAGTACAAATGAGGTTTGGATTATTTTACACTTCGTTTTTTTTTCTCTTTATCCCGACCTTGGCGTACGTGCAAGGATGAAATTAACCCTTGCACGTCAAGGGAAGACAGGCACGTGACCCTCCTTGGAACCAAAGGAAGGCGGAAGTGACCAATGGTGGAGCTAGAGGTGGTGAAGGCCTAGGGAGGAGCCAGGGGTAGACAGGCAAGCCAACAAAGCCAACCCGAGGATGGGAGCGAAGAACAGTCCGAGGGGAGGGATAGCTCGAGGCGAGCCCACCCGACGCCAGCAGAGTAGGTGAACCGAAGTGTATGGAGGCGGAAGGAGGCTACGGGGAAACAGAGAGGTGGAGCCGGGGTGAAGCCGAGGAACGCCACTCGAATCCGACCCCCCAGATCCGAAACCTCCAAGGGTGAAGTTGTAACTCGGTGGACCTGAAAGTTGAAGTGGTGGGGAGTCTCGTGATGGGGGCGGCTCCGGCGAACTGGTATTGGTTGTTCATATTTATCTCGTTTAGAAACGAGTTGAGCCTAAATTTGGACTCGAGCTTAAAAATGTGTTCATGCTCGGCTCGTTTATGAAATGAACGAACTCGAGCTGAGCTTTTTTCGAGCATTAAGCACCCCTATTTGCTCAAAACATAGGGTTCATATGAGATGGGGTTAATAAACTAACTAAAATTATAAACAGGGTAAAATTTATAAATTGTTGGTAAAAGGAGTTTAAAATTTAAACAACAAGATAATCTCCGTATGGGGAGAAAAACAGTTTATTGGTAAGAAGTAGAGTTTATTTGGTTATTATTAGGGGTATTGTGGTACTTTCAAACCAAATAAGATAAAAGGGAGAATAAACATCCAAATAACCTCTATTTTGTAGCTTATTTTTTAACACAATTTTTTAACACGTTTTTGTTTATTTTGGTCATTCAAACAACCAAAAAAGTTGTTTAAAAGATAAACACCCACAAATGATTAAATTTTAACAACTTTTTTGGTTGTCCATAGTCCATACACACCTATAGTGACTTAGAGGAAATTTTAGAATTTTTACAAAATTCGAGCTTAAATCGAGCTAACCGAGCTTTGAACTAAGCTTAAAATGCGCTCATACTCGACTTATTTAGAAAATAAAAGAGTTCGAGTTTAGCTTTTATCGAGTCGGGCCCGAGCTGAGCTCGAGTTACTCGGCTCATATAACAACCCTACCCGCTGCGAGCCTGTGAGAGCCTATTACAATTTAATATGTGCTTTACCTATATATAAAAAATTGGAGAAATTGCAAAAAATAGTTCAACCTTTAGGAGTTGTTGCGCTTATTAGCCTGAACTATAAAAAAATGCAGAAAATAGCCTCAATTATTTAATGGGTTGCAGAAAATAGCATCAAGCTACATTCAAATTCAAATAATTAACTTCAAATTCAAATTAATTATAAAAATAGCCTTAAGTTGCCTTCAAATTCAAATTAATTACAAAATCTCTCCAAAATAATTTTTATTTAAAAAAATTAGCACTTCTTATATAAAAAAAATGTTACACTTAATTGTTGTTATTGAAAATCATAAATAGATTAATTATAAAAAAAACTATCTCAAACCATATAAATATAACTTAAATTTATTATTTTAAAAAATTAATCAGACTATTTATATGTCATAAAAGTCAATAATTAATACTTAAGCTTCTACTCACAATCAGGGGCGGCCCTGGGGTGGGGCGGGTGTACGCGCCCGCCCCACCTTTCGAGCCGCGGGTACCCTGGGTTAAAAAAAAAAAAAAGAGGTCAAAATGACATCGTTTTGACTGGGATATATTTCTCAACTGAGAGAGCGCAAGGACAAACGGGAGATTGGGAGAAGCGAAGAGCGAGACGCGAGTCGCGCGAGCGAAGCCAAGAGCGAAGGGCTGGCCGTCCCAACCTGAGTCACCTGACCGTCCGCCTCGGCCACCTGCCGCCGACCAGTGACCACCACTCCAGGGCTCCTCCTCTCTCGACTCTCACATCCGTCTGCACAGGGCTCCGAAATCGGTAAGTTTGAACTTTGAAATGTGAATTTTGTTATCCTTAGTTACTTTAATCTTGAATTGAATTGGTGTTATTGATTTGTTTACCATTGAAATGTTTGAAATGTGAATTGATTTGGAAAATTGGAGAATTGAAATTTTGTTAGGTTTTAGGTTTTAGGGTTTGAGATTTGAAATGTGAAAAATTGGGGATTTTGATTATCATAATTTGTTTATTTTATTGTTTATGAATGAATTAGGATTAGGGATTTGGAAAATTGAAATTGTTGTTCTTTATTAGGTTTTAGGATATGAGATTTTAATTGATATGAAGTGTGAAAATTGGGTTTTTTTTTTCATTTTTATTGCTTATGAATTTTGAATAGGGATTCCGGTATGTATAGATATTGGGGTGATTACCTCGATGTCCTAATTTTTGACCTTTATTAGGAAAATGGCTCCCACCTCTTCCAAATTAGAAAAATGTTCACCGCCCCTTGTGCCCCCGTGCCCCCCCCCCCCTCCCGTCTCATCAGTTTTTTTTTTCGCGTTTCCAGAGTTGCTGAAACTTATGTTTCAGCACTTACGGTTTCAGCAACCCATTTTTCCGTTTTTTTTTTGTTTTTTTCCCAATTTTTTTTTCGCGTTGCTGAAACCACATGTGCTGATATTGAAACTCCTGTTTCAGCACATGCGTTTTTAGCAACCCCTGTTTCAGTTTTTTTTTTTTTACCGCATTGCTGAAACAGGGGTTTCAGCACATACGAACCCCTGTTTCAATGTTTTTTTTACCGCGTTGCTGGCTGAAACAGAGTTGCTGAAACCCATGTTTTAGCACATTCGGTTTCAACAACCCCTGTTTTCAGTGGGTTGTTGAAACAACACAACTATTCCTAATACCAAACTTATTCCTAATACCAAACCGACAACTACAAAACTAAACCGAGAACAACGACAACAACAAAGAGGGAAAAAAACTTATTCAGCTAAGTCCGTGAACGATTTTTCTCACTGGTCAAAAATGCTGACAAGACATCCTACGTTGATTTTTTACAAGGGTATTTTTGACGGTTTCCTTAGAGAAAAAAATAAAAAGTTGGACCGGGTTCATACACCACGTATTTTCCTCTCTCCTATCTTCTTTCGTGATCGCCTCTTGAGCTGTCTTTCGGTCTTTCATGCAGCTCATAGTTCCTCTTCAATGACAGTCTCCCTCCCTCGTGGTCGGCTATCTTGAGTTGTCTCTCTCACATCTTCTTCCTCTTTGATTCGTTCACGGACTTAGCTGAATAAGTTTTTTTCCCTCTTTGTTGTTGTCGTTGTTCTCGGTTTAGTTTTGTAGTTGTCGGTTTGGTATTAGGAATAGTTGTGTTGTGTTAATTTGAGGCAATTTTGACCGGATTAGTTGCTTGGTTGAATCAATTTCATTTTTTCGGGTTTAATTTTGTTGTCGGTGTATTTTTTCCCTAAGGAGACCGTTTAAGAAATCCCGATTTTAGTATTAATTTGTAAAAAGGCTTTCACGCAGGATGCCTTGTCGAAAACAAAATCAAGGTAGGCTGCATTTTCAGCATTTTTGACCCATGAGAAAACTCGTGGTAATATGTTACCACTACCCTCAAATGTCGGGATATTTTAATTACATTTGAAAGTTGAGGATATTTTTTTACCATTCTCCCAAAGGTGGGGGTATTTTAATTAGTTTTCCCAATTTTTTATGTATCTATTTTTTAAATAGAGGGTAGTTTTGGAAAACTTCTTGGGGTTGAAATGTTGAACATGTTTTTGTTTTATTAGCTAAAAAGAGAAGGAAAAAAGAAGATGAAATGAATTGGGACATAATTAAGCAGCACAGTCAATGTAGTTAAAAAACTGCAAAGGTGGTGCCGGCAGCTTGGGACACACTGTGTGAGGAGGCATGCCGGCAACCGTGTCGAGTAACTTGCATCTTTCAAAATTTTGATGTTACAAGTTAGAGATGGCTCGGTTGTAGAAGTAGTCGATTCCCTTTTTTTTTTAATGGAAAGGAATTATGATAAGTTATGTATTTTTTATTTTTTTTGAATCGGAAAGAATTCGACTACCGAACATGCCCAGTGAGTCGAGAGACCGAAAAGATCGGTAACGGACAAACCGTATGAAAGGAAACTTAAAATACAAGTCAGATCAATAAAGACAAATACACCACGAACAAACTAGAGAACGGAGGCCGAAACTAGCAAAGACGAATGACGTTGGAACCGGGACAACATGAGCCAATCTTCTGACAGTTGGTAGAGGCAACACAGGACATCAATGGGGAACAAGTGTGGAGACCTCATATTTGAAATTGAATGTCAGCGAGCCGTCAGATCTCGATCACGTCCACGACATCTCGCATGGAGACAAAATAAAGACCACATAGCTCAAATAAATATCACCGCTTGAATCAAACAAACAAGCACTCTAGAAAAAGCCGGGGGAAAAGTCGTAGAATATTTATATAAATATTATTTTTAAATGTTTGATTAAATTTATTATATGGTTAATAAAAAAATCATGTTCATTAGAAAAATTTATTTTTAATTTTAATTATAACAGTTGTAATTAATCAAAGTAAAAATATATTGATGTGGATTAGATCTCATAAAAGATATTGGTGTGGATCAAAGTACAAATGAGGTTTGGATTATTTTACACTTCGTTTTTTTTTCTCTTTATCCCGACCTTGGCGTACGTGCAAGGATGAAATTAACCCTTGCACGTCAAGGGAAGACAGGCACGTGACCCTCCTTGGAACCAAAGGAAGGCGGAAGTGACCAATGGTGGAGCTAGAGGTGGTGAAGGCCTAGGGAGGAGCCAGGGGTAGACAGGCAAGCCAACAAAGCCAACCCGAGGATGGGAGCGAAGAACAGTCCGAGGGGAGGGATAGCTCGAGGCGAGCCCACCCGACGCCAGCAGAGTAGGTGAACCGAAGTGTATGGAGGCGGAAGGAGGCTACGGGGAAACAGAGAGGTGGAGCCGGGGTGAAGCCGAGGAACGCCACTCGAATCCGACCCCCCAGATCCGAAACCTCCAAGGGTGAAGTTGTAACTCGGTGGACCTGAAAGTTGAAGTGGTGGGGAGTCTCGTGATGGGGGCGGCTCCGGCGAACTGGTATTGGTTGTTCATATTTATCTCGTTTAGAAACGAGTTGAGCCTAAATTTGGACTCGAGCTTAAAAATGTGTTCATGCTCGGCTCGTTTATGAAATGAACGAACTCGAGCTGAGCTTTTTTCGAGCATTAAGCACCCCTATTTGCTCAAAACATAGGGTTCATATGAGATGGGGTTAATAAACTAACTAAAATTATAAACAGGGTAAAATTTATAAATTGTTGGTAAAAGGAGTTTAAAATTTAAACAACAAGATAATCTCCGTATGGGGAGAAAAACAGTTTATTGGTAAGAAGTAGAGTTTATTTGGTTATTATTAGGGGTATTGTGGTACTTTCAAACCAAATAAGATAAAAGGGAGAATAAACATCCAAATAACCTCTATTTTGTAGCTTATTTTTTAACACAATTTTTTAACACGTTTTTGTTTATTTTGGTCATTCAAACAACCAAAAAAGTTGTTTAAAAGATAAACACCCACAAATGATTAAATTTTAACAACTTTTTTGGTTGTCCATAGTCCATACACACCTATAGTGACTTAGAGGAAATTTTAGAATTTTTACAAAATTCGAGCTTAAATCGAGCTAACCGAGCTTTGAACTAAGCTTAAAATGCGCTCATACTCGACTTATTTAGAAAATAAAAGAGTTCGAGTTTAGCTTTTATCGAGTCGGGCCCGAGCTGAGCTCGAGTTACTCGGCTCATATAACAACCCTACCCGCTGCGAGCCTGTGAGAGCCTATTACAATTTAATATGTGCTTTACCTATATATAAAAAATTGGAGAAATTGCAAAAAATAGTTCAACCTTTAGGAGTTGTTGCGCTTATTAGCCTGAACTATAAAAAAATGCAGAAAATAGCCTCAATTATTTAATGGGTTGCAGAAAATAGCATCAAGCTACATTCAAATTCAAATAATTAACTTCAAATTCAAATTAATTATAAAAATAGCCTTAAGTTGCCTTCAAATTCAAATTAATTACAAAATCTCTCCAAAATAATTTTTATTTAAAAAAATTAGCACTTCTTATATAAAAAAAATGTTACACTTAATTGTTGTTATTGAAAATCATAAATAGATTAATTATAAAAAAAACTATCTCAAACCATATAAATATAACTTAAATTTATTATTTTAAAAAATTAATCAGACTATTTATATGTCATAAAAGTCAATAATTAATACTTAAGCTTCTACTCACAATCAGGGGCGGCCCTGGGGTGGGGCGGGTGTACGCGCCCGCCCCACCTTTCGAGCCGCGGGTACCCTGGGTTAAAAAAAAAAAAAAGAGGTCAAAATGACATCGTTTTGACTGGGATATATTTCTCAACTGAGAGAGCGCAAGGACAAACGGGAGATTGGGAGAAGCGAAGAGCGAGACGCGAGTCGCGCGAGCGAAGCCAAGAGCGAAGGGCTGGCCGTCCCAACCTGAGTCACCTGACCGTCCGCCTCGGCCACCTGCCGCCGACCAGTGACCACCACTCCAGGGCTCCTCCTCTCTCGACTCTCACATCCGTCTGCACAGGGCTCCGAAATCGGTAAGTTTGAACTTTGAAATGTGAATTTTGTTATCCTTAGTTACTTTAATCTTGAATTGAATTGGTGTTATTGATTTGTTTACCATTGAAATGTTTGAAATGTGAATTGATTTGGAAAATTGGAGAATTGAAATTTTGTTAGGTTTTAGGTTTTAGGGTTTGAGATTTGAAATGTGAAAAATTGGGGATTTTGATTATCATAATTTGTTTATTTTATTGTTTATGAATGAATTAGGATTAGGGATTTGGAAAATTGAAATTGTTGTTCTTTATTAGGTTTTAGGATATGAGATTTTAATTGATATGAAGTGTGAAAATTGGGTTTTTTTTTTCATTTTTATTGCTTATGAATTTTGAATAGGGATTCCGGTATGTATAGATATTGGGGTGATTACCTCGATGTCCTAATTTTTGACCTTTATTAGGAAAATGGCTCCCACCTCTTCCAAATTAGAAAAATGTTCACCGCCCCTTGTGCCCCCGTGCCCCCCCCCCCCTCCCGTCTCATCAGTTTTTTTTTTCGCGTTTCCAGAGTTGCTGAAACGGAATTGCTGAAACTTATGTTTCAGCACTTACGGTTTCAGCAACCCATTTTTCCGTTTTTTTTTTGTTTTTTTCCCAATTTTTTTTTCGCGTTGCTGAAACCACATGTGCTGATATTGAAACTCCTGTTTCAGCACATGCGTTTTTAGCAACCCCTGTTTCAGTTTTTTTTTTTTTACCGCATTGCTGAAACAGGGGTTTCAGCACATACGAACCCCTGTTTCAATGTTTTTTTTACCGCGTTGCTGGCTGAAACAGAGTTGCTGAAACCCATGTTTTAGCACATTCGGTTTCAACAACCCCTGTTTTCAGTGGGTTTTTTTACCACGTTTGTTTCAGCATATTCGGCTTCAGCAACCCTTGTTTCAGTGCTTTTTTTCCGCGTTGCTGAAACAAGGGTTGTTGATGCTGAAAACCCGATTTCAACAAAGTTGTTGATGCTGAAACCCCGATTTTAGATGCTGAAATTGTTGCTGAAACCGGAGTTATTTTTTTTCCTTTTTTTTCCAGATCACCACTTCGATACCGGAGTTGCTGAAACCGAAGGTGTTGAAACTACACAATAGAGATTTGTATCCATAGCAAATACATCAGTACACTAATCAAATATAAGTTTGTAAGATATAGTAGCTCATACAATTTTATAAGAATTAATTTCATCATTTCAACATAACGAATTTTACTAATAAGAATTAATTTCAGCATTTAAAAAAATGTTGAAATGATGAAATGTTGAAATAGTACCTCATACAATTTTATAAGAATTAATTTCAGCATTTCAGCATACGAATTTTGCTGATAAAGAATTAATTTCAGCATTTCAGATCACATAAAAATTCAAGGGCAACATGAGTGTTGATTGTTGAATCCTGATATTTTCCAACATGAAACCTCCCCAAAAAAACACTATGCTATTTTGAAACAGCAGGGGTTCTACCAGTCCAGGATGCTAAAAGGTTGATAAGGTATCCTAAAGAAATTATGATGTAAGGACATAAACAAATGAAATTGATTATCACAACACTATAAAAATTGCATAACACAGGAAGAATCCGAACCAAAAAAAAGTAGTTCTAATACATGTATTGTTGTAACCATGATGCCAAAACTCAACAAATACCAAAACTATAAACTGATATCTTACCACAGGGCCCTCTTATTCATTTCTAGGAAACTAAAACAAGTACGATTTCTATAGGCAGTGCTCAATTAAAACTCAAGGACGCGTGAGAAGGCAGGCACCCGATACCTTCATCCAGTGCCCCCCCGCGCCACCCCGCTCCGCCGCCCTGGACTCGTCGGCGCCGGCTTGATCGAGGCCCTCGCGGAGCAGAGAGCAACCGACCTCAAAATGCATCGGAATCGACCACCGAGGCTGAAATCTGGAATGCCAAATCCATCGGAATCGGCTGGAATCTGGAACGCCAAATCCATCGGAATCAGCCGGAATCGACCACCGAGGCTGAAATCTGGAACGCCGAATTAGGACTCAAGTGAGCAATGAACAGCGTCGTCCGCTGCCGGCAATGGAGGTCGTGCGACGACGAGGAAGTGGATCTGGCGACCATGGAATCTGGCGGAATGAAACAAGGAGCCGGCTGAGGAAGAAGGCGAGAGATCGAGGAAGAAGGAGAGAAATCGATCCAAGCGAGGGAGTCGGCTGCAGAAGAAGGCGAGAGAGAACTGATGAGCGAGGTTTAGGGGATGGGGGACACAGATTTAGGTCGTGGACTTTTAGCTAATATGCAAGAGGTGGGAGACAATTAATTAATTTGACCTAAAATTTGCGCCTTCGGCCAAATTTTCTCTTAGATATTTTGCTCGAATCAACAAAGTACCAAGTGTTGGATTATCCACTCCTCGCAATATAGTTGCGACTACATCTGTTGAAAGATAGATTTACTTCCTTTGCCATCAAAGTGAACTTATATTATGTATTCTTAAATCTTCAATATGTATTCACCTTAAATGGTTGGTATTGAACATTTGGATTTATTTGTAGACTTTTAACATTTGAATGCTATTTTGTTAATTAATTGACGATGCAACACTTTCGTAGCTTGGAATTCCGCCCCACCTTTCGGAAACTCCTGCGGCCGCCACTGCTCACCATTGATCTAATCGCTTATTTAGGACCATCTTTTGAGCAAAACTAGCACAACAAAAAAAATTAAACATGCATTATATATTGTTTTAAACCTAACAATTAGGGTAGTTTGTTATCTATTGAAGAAAAAAATGTGCATACGTTATATATTCACCCGAAATGGTTTTTATTTAAGCATTGAATAGATTGTGTGATGAAGAAAAATTATTTTTTATTAAGAAAAATAGAGATCTTATGATATTTTTAGTAATTTTTTTTTACAAAATTTATATGGTATAAGGTAGTTTTTATAATTAATTCAATGATGAATTTAGCTAATAATGACTTAACGAGAAAAAAAATTACGTGGTAGACTTTGAGAATAATAACTATTTAGAATATTTTTTGTAATTATTTGAATGTAGCTTCAAACTATTTTTTGCAGCCAAGTAAATACTTGAAGTTATTTTCTGCATTTTTTATAGTTCATACTATTAAGCGCAACAATCTCTAAAGGTTGAGCTATTTTTTGCAATTTTTCCAAAAATTAAATAAATAAATAAATAAAATGAATAAAAGAGATCCGTTGAACAGACTTTGAGAGTATAAATAATAGACGGCAGCACTCAAAAACAATCTCTAAACCCTCCCAACTCCTTATATTGCGCTCTCTGTCATCCCCCCGCCTGTCTTTTTCTCTCCTCTCCCCCCCAACTGTAGACATCGCGGAATTCAGCCCATATCTCTCAGACACCAACGACCATTTCTTCTCTTCCTTCTTCTTCAAGAGAGTCGGCGAAATTTCCAGAGATCTTCTTCCCAGATCTTACCTCAAAGCCGTAAGTTTCTGTTTCCTTCCTCATTTGATTTGCACTTTCGAGGTTTTTCTCTCGCTCCTTCGCTTGATTGATCCGTGTCTCGCTTGCCAATGCCGCTTTAGTCGTCAACTGCGAGCTGATATGCTCGTTCTTAGTTTGCTTTTTGCCTCAATTAGGCGTCCTCTGCTCCAATTTCCCCGCCTGCTATATCCTTGCTTCGTTGATTTTCTGGTGAATTGGCTGATAGTATTTCAATTGCTCCTTGGCGTTCTGATTTTGCTGGATTATTTTTAGATTTCCTGAATTTCTCGTTTCTTGATCTCATAGTTGTATTAGTACCGATGAAATTTTCCTCGTTTCTCGGCGAAAATGTTTTGTATGAAGGCTAGGTTTGTGCGTTTGCCTTGCTACGGTTCAGAAATCGATTGATGCCGTGGTCTGACCGCTGAGTTTTTTTTCTCTTCCATGTAGGTTAGGTAGGTAGAACAAACGACTTATTTCGCTTCTAATTAATTTTGGCCTTTTGTATGTTTCAGAGAGAGTAAAGCGTTTTATTATTTAATTTACACCTTCCAAATCGATTTGCTTTTCTTTATCTTCTTCTTTACTTTCCTTTTCCTCCATTGGGCCTTGCTTTCTCGCCGTTGATGGCGGGAATAAAAAACTGAAAAAGTTGAGAGAAAGATGTAAGAAATATCCCTCAATAGTTCACCCTTGACCGAATCACTTTCACTTTCAGTTTTCCGTAGGTCTTTCCTGGTGTTTTCTTTGATTTTGCTCCCTTCCTTATCCCTTTCTGCAGTTCTGTTTCATATTATTGAAACATCTTTCAACCTGCAATCTTAGTAGCCATGTAATATTTATCTGCTTTGAGTGTTTGTCCATTCTCCGACCTCTGTTGAGTGTTTGTATCAGCTTTGAGTGTAATTTGTATCTGCTTTGAGTGTAATAAGTATCTGCTTTAAGTCAGCGTAAATTACACGCTTATACATAATCATGTCAGCATGCTATGTGATTATCAGATTATTTGAAGATGTTAGATCTTGTATGCTCATACCTTGAGCTTTTGTTTTGACTTTTGAGCTGGTCTTTAACCATTCTGTTTGCTATTTGACGAAACAACTGTGACAAAGATCCGGTTATTTTTTATTCTGATTCTGTAGCTGAATTGGGATTTCTTATGTGTAACTGGAACGATATATGCACGATTATGGAGCTTAATTGTTTGCTACAGCATTTTGTTTAGTAAGCAGTGGATTTAGGTGAGGTTGCCGGGTTGGTAATCTTAATGGGAATGATTTGCCATTTCATTATTTTAGCATACCTTGTTCGACTCAGATTGTGGCTTTTGTTTCCGATTTATTTGCATAAAATATGTACTTTGGAGCCACCAGAGTTTCAACTTGTATTCTTGTTTGTTCAATGACTACTTTAATGAATGCTAGTTGTCTGCTTCTCAAGTTTTTATTTGATTGCAGAGTGATGGGACGAGACGTTACAGGCTTACGTGTGTTGTCATTGAAGGAAAAGCCTACTGTTGTTTCAAAGACTTCCACAAAAGTCTCTGAAGTAAAGCCTTCTGTGAAGGAGGGCGTGATTGAGGCTTCACCTGCTGAAAATTCTAATGCAAAGCATGATGTCTTGGGAGTTAAAACCCCAAATCTTGAAGATGGAAAGAATGATGCCAAATCTTCTAAAATTGAAGAAACA
The DNA here is from genome assembly GCA_963922045.1 of Persicaria maculosa. NCBI lineage: Eukaryota > Viridiplantae > Streptophyta > Magnoliopsida > Caryophyllales > Polygonaceae > Persicaria > Persicaria maculosa. The sequence continues at coordinate 6,851,792 of OY998255.1, read as the reverse complement.
AAGTCGAGCTCTCCTGATAAATCTGGTGATGGGTATGTGAGTCCTATACCAACAGAAACAAAGTCGGGCTCTCCTGATAAATCTGGTGATGAGCCTGGATATGTGAGTCCTATACCAACAGAAACCCCTGGTTTATGCAGTAACACATCTCCAAAGATAAATGTTCAACCATCACCTAGCTCCTCCAAGAAATCACAGGTATTTGGGACTGAGTCAACCTAATTCTTAAAGCTCAACATTTGTAGAATTTCAATACTTCTGGCACTTAAAATCTTAATGAAAGAACAACCTTGATCAGACCCTTAACCAAAATTTATCATGATTTAGTTTTTATTGTTGCCGAATCATTGATTTGAAGAAATGGTATGGCATATCTATGGTATTTGGTGATATTTGAATCATTGATTTTAATCTGTGTGCTTTTAGGAAAGAGTTTTTTTTTTTGGTTATAGAATATTCTAGAATGTGTCAAAGGGATCTAGGATATTCTTGGTCTGATCCATCATGTCTGCATCATGCTTCACAGTTTAAAAAAAATATACAGGTGATGACTCTTAAACTACATGCAAAATATCCATATTTCTGAACTCAAAGTTAACTGATTTTTTTTTTTGAAATTAGCCAGTTTACAATATGTGTGTTAGTTACTTCTTATTGTCAAAGTTACTTCTGACAGTGACGATTATGTATTTCTTCGTTGCAAATATATTCTGGATTTCTGGAAGAGTATGCATTGTTAATTTGGCGCTTAAAATTAGAAGATTTGATGCGGTTTCAAGTTTTTTTCTATTTTTCGGCCAAGGAAAGTTGCGGATTATTATGGTTGGCTGAACCTTCTTACCATCAGGAAGAAAAGCTAAAGACATTGAAAAGAAAAAAGAAATAGTGCTGCCATAATTGGCTTTGATTTAACATTGTAATTTATATGGATTGTTCATAAATTATGTTAGCTAGACATATTTCAAGGGTGAGAAGAAAAAATCATCAGGAATATACTATTTATCTCAATGGAGTTTGTACTGATCGTGTTATTATTTCTGCAAACTTTGCAGACAAACTCTCCATTTATATCAAGGAAGCATTTGGATGATGATGATAATTGGTCAACAGGTTCTTCGTATCCTTTTCTGTCTGTCTCAACTGTCCTCCTTGATAGAACTGAGGATTTCATAATGATTATGCCAATATGTTATGTTATCTCAAATATTTTTATTTTGGTCAATTTTAATTATAAGATGGTAATGGATGGAATAAGATCATAATCTTCTCATTAGTCAGAGGATCCCTTTTGCTTGATCATTTTCATATATTACAATTTTAGCGAGGCAACTTGTCTGTACTCTTTTTCTCTGTGTCTGGTGATAAATTTGTTTGCCTCCTTAACTTGGTCATGCTTAGAACTACTGCATCAGTGAGGGCAGCAAGATTCAAGACAACTGTTCCAGTAGCTCCCAAGTTTTGTGTAACTGACCGTTTAGAGAAACGAAAGGAGGTGACTTCTTAGTCCCAAGGATTTGAATGAGTTGCATCAGCAACAGTTTTATTCAGTTTAAACTTTTATGGTTAATGATCCAACTAAAAAAAATTGACCAGGACTGACCATAAAAGCTTAAAGTATTTTGATTCTAAATTTTCAGCCCAAGGCTGGGAGATAGGCAGGGTCCAACAAATACAAAACCTGAAATAACCCAAATCATTTTGACTTAAAACCTGAAATAATCCTAACTGGATGTAATCCTAGAAGACCAGATACAACCTGAACCTTAAATGACTTGGATTAAAATTTGCCAAAGCCCTTTTGATCCATCACCAGATTTAACAAACCCAGAAATTTTATGCTCCAGCTGCGTCATCTCATACTCTGTGACTACCTGACCGCCTTAAGTGTTCTGATATGTACCCAACCTACCCCTACCCGGCAGGCCGGCCTAGCTGACCTGTCCAGCACCTCAAGCTATGGAACTACAGTTTATCTAATTCTTTCCGTTCTGTTTTCTTAATCCTAGTTTTATACAAAATTGGAAAAGAAGCATATGGCATTGGAGGAAGAGAAACGTGAATACGAAGCGAGGAACAAGGTATATGGTTTGTGTGTATCAGAATCATTTATTTCATTTGCTATCACTGTTAGAGATATTTTTATTTCCTCATCTGCCTTCTATCTGAACAATTTTCGTCCATCAAAATTATAAATGCCTAGGAGGAGGAACAGGCAGCCATAAAGCAGATGAGGAAAACCATGGTGTACAAGGCTAATCCAGTTCCTGATTTTTACTACGAGGGACCTCCACCCAAGAAAGAACTTAAGAAGGTATCAGTGTTGCCTTTTCTTTCAGGTTTTTTTTACCAGTACAGCATCGAGCCCTGTTTTCATGAATTATTTTATTTGTTATCTTATACACCTTTTGTTGAATTTTTCTTCATTCGCTCACTGGCTTGTTGCTTACATCCACCCTGCTCTGTACAGTGTTAAATGTATTCTCAGATATACACTCCCTGCTTTGCTTGGGCTTATTGGTACATATATAGCATTCATTCATCTCTTGATTTATTATATATGGGCTAGCTGATTTGTGGTGTTGGCATCTATTTGGTTTCCTGCTAAGCACATCAGATCCGTTAATTTATTTGCTGGACGTCTAATTTCACGTACTCGCATCAATGTTTTGCTAAGAACAACTCGCAATCATTATTACTTGCTAGAGGGTTAAGATTTGAATGTTATCTTGCTAGAAATAGATACAGCCTCAAAGAGGCTGTAGTATCTGAATATGTTGGTCCCAGGCTCATGACTGAGTTGGCCATATGAACATGTGAAATATAAATAACCTGTTGCATTACTCGACCTGTAGCTTCCAACTACTCGGGCCGTGTCACCAAAATTTGGCCGCAGAAAGAGCTTTGGGGATGCAGTGAGTTCTTCAGCAGAGAAGGTTGTCGCTGCCAGGGCAACTCGGCATAGCCTGGGCGGCTACAACCACAAGCAAGCCTCTGTCACCCCAACAAGCACTCCCAAAAAGAAAGGTCCAGTTCACGAACAGAATGGTAAAGGTAGTTTGAAAAAGGAGCGCCCCAAGCTACCCGCGAAAGAACCAGCCTCAGCACCGGCACCACCACCAGTAGCAGTCCCCCACCAGAACATGACCGAGCAGACCAACGCAGACATCTCGGTTCAGTCATGAACTTGTAGGGTGCCTTCCTAATACATACGAGTGACCGAATCCAGTTTGTAGAAGTTTCTTTCTTGGTGTTGCATGAAGAATTTGTGGGGCACTTGAACTGAAAGAGGTAGGAGTGTTAAACAAAAAAAAAAAAACTTGTTTGATTTCCTCACAACCTTCCTTTTGTGTTATCTGGCTGACTGATCCAACTGTTGTGAAATATGATGGTGAGTTGTATATTGTCTCTGTAAGTTATATAGGTAACATACAACTAAGTTTTTTTCCCCTTGGTTTTGTGAGTCTCAGTTGTATTAACCAATGTAAGGTTTGAATAGTGCCATTGTTTTTCAAAATTTAATGTATGACTTCTTCCTGATTTCTGACATATATCTAAAATCACAAGAACCGCCAACCCCGGAATGACCGCTCTTTATTTACCAATACAAACAAGAACCGCCCACACTTCACATGCCATGTGCTTGTATGGTGCCCCCATGGTGGTCCCCTGGTGGGTTATGAAGCTTTTTTTTTTTTTTTTTTTTTTTTTGACGCAAGATAAGAATTAGGTCGGGTCGGCCGCAGCAGAGGCCCTTCCTAGCGCATCCTTCCGGACGAGAACAAGTAGTTCTGGATCATCCTCACAGCTGACGTCGGCAGGGGATGCATGGGCACTACGAGCAAGGTAGTCGACCACCGCATTTGATTCCCTGAAAATATGACGAATAGCAACATAAGTAAAGGACGAGATATCAGACAGAATATCAGCTTGTAGCATCTCTATTGTCCAGGGGCATTTCCAATCCCCTAGTAGAGCTTTTATCACTACTAAGTTATCTCCTTCGATCAGAAGATTCGAAAGCTGTAACTCCTTTGCTCGTAGCAAGCCCATTCTGAGTCCGAGGTTTTCGGCGTAGATCACCGAGATATGAGTGCAAACTGACCTGCCAGCAGAGACTACTGTACCAACAGAATCACGAATGACAAAACCATAAGACGATGTGCCGCTCGGGAGAACCGAACCATCAAAGTTGAGCTTATAGCAATTTGGTGGGGGTTTATCCCACTTTCCAGACCGATCCTGAACCCGAGCAACGGAAGCACTACCCCTATTCCCGTTGGACTGTGTTTTGTTAAGAAGTCGTTGGTTGGTGGTCAGCGGCTGAGTCGGATCGTCGTCTAAAAGCTTTGACTGTTTCCAGCAGTGTATCGTAGTGCTGTGGAACAACAATATGTCGTTGATAGTTACTGTGTTAGTATGATCAAAAACAAGTTGGTTTCGAAAAAACCAAAGAGCCCACCATGCTGAGGCTAAGATGACAAACTTGTTGGTCCCAATCGCACATTTTATCTCGTTGAGCGGAATCATCTTGCCCATACCTACAACTGCAGTAATATACCCCGGGATGTGGAGACGTAGAGCTTTTAACAAATCTGTAACCATGGGACATCGAAAAAGAAGGTGATCACCCGATTCGTTTGTGTTGCCACAGAAAGCGCAAGTAAGTGACGAACTTTAGGAGGCACATCAAGACGCCAGATCCAATCGCAATCGAAATCTGGCAACCCGACGTTTTTTGATAGGAAGGAGTTTGCCGAGGCAGTAGAGAACCAACCATTCTTGCTAGGTCCCCAATAAAGACGATCCGTGATAGGATTGAGTGGCAGAGTTATGCCAATGATGTGGTCGATAACATCTATATTCAGAACATTTGTTAATGATTCGTACATGAGAGATTTGTTCCATTGTCGGTTGGTGATGAAGTGAGCCACCGAAATGCCTTTTAGATCATCCGGGATTGGACTAATTGTTTTAGAAGTCAACGGCTCCTGGAAGGCCCAGTTATGGGACCAAAATTCAATTGTTTCCCCGTTTCCGACCCTCCACTGTAGAGCCGGTAGGAAAAGATGCCTGATGGACATGAGGCGGGACCATTGCCACGAGGTGTTGCCCTTCTTGTTATAACTGGGAAGGTCGCTGCCTTTCATGTATTTTTGTGAGATAACACGTACCCAGATGTTGTCTGGTTCAGAGATTATTTTCCAAAGGAGCTTCATCTGAAGAGCTATATTCATAGACTCTGCCTTATGAATGCCCAAACCACCCTTCATTGTGTCTGAACAGATTTTGTCCCAACTAATCAGCGGTGGTGCTTTAGAGGTTCTGTTCCAAAAGAATTGCCGGTACACTTTATCCAGCTCTTGAAGGATGTGAGTAGGTAGCAGAAAAGCTTGCATAAGGAAAATCGGTTTAGCACTAAGATTTGCTTTGATAAGCACCCGTCGCCCTTCGGCAGATAAGCTTGAGGCTTTCCATTTGGTGAGTTGGTTTTTTGTCTTAAGAACCACATCAGCGAATGTGTCCTTATTTGTTTTACCATTAACAACCGGGCAACCCAAATATTTGTCGAAATTGTTTGCCTGGGGAATGCCTAGAACAGCAATAGTAGATGCTATGGCGGTAGTAGTCGTGTTAGGAGATGCTTGGAAGCTAGATTTATGCAGATTCACTTTTTGTCCCGAAATTAAACAATATCTGTCAAGGATGGAGAGAACCGAGGTGCATGCCGAATGGGAAGCTTTGCAGAAAATAAGGATATCATCAGCAAAAGCAAGAAAGGGGACCTTGATACCCGGGCGACCGAAGGTGATACCAAGGTCCCGACTTACTAACCCTTGATTATGCAGAGTGCGTGCAAGTACCTCAGAAGCTAAAACAAAGAGAAAAGGAGAGAGAGGGTCTCCTTGCCTTAACCCTCTAGTGGGTTGAAAAACCGTGGTTGGTTCGTCATTTACAAGGACCGAGTAGGATACAGTTGAAACGCATTCCTTTATTCTGTTAATAAAGGGATCGTTGAATCCAAACTTTGATAAGACTTGGAACAGAAAAGACCACTCGATACGGTCATAAGCCTTTTCCATATCTAACTTTAGAGCAACCATGCCCATTTTGCCTTTCTTAAGCCGAAACGAATGCAAGGCTTCGTGAGCGATCAGAATATTGTCCTGGATAGATCTCCCTTTCGTGAAGGCTCCCTGAAGAGGATGTATTAGTTTTTCGAAAATTCTGGTTAATCGTGCTGAAATCACTTTGGCTATGATTTTATAGATAGTGGAGCATAAACTTATAGGCCTGTAGTGATTTACTACGGTCGGGTCCTCACACTTTGGTAGTAAAGTAATGAAAGTATGGTTTGTTTGACGCAGCAATCTACCACTGATGAAAAAGGCTTTGACTGCTTTTATTACAGAAGGGCCCACTGTAGGCCAGAAATTTTGGTAGAAACCGGCTGGGAAACCATCCGGACCCGGGGCCTTATCCGGACTCATAGAAAAAACAGCCGCTTTAATCTCATTGTTGGTTACAGGAGCATTGAGCATATCATTGTCAGCTTGTGAAACTAATGGTGGAATGACCGCTAGATCTGGTGACAGATCCAAACCATTGGTCGGAGAGGCTCTGAAACGGGCTTTGAAGTCACGCACAAATTCTTGTTGGATTGTATGAAAGTCAGCTGTGGACTCCCCACCTGGAAGTATGATAGACTTGATCATCTTTCTGCCTCGTTTAGCAGTCGCGATCTTATGGAAATAGCCCGAGTTGGAGTCATTGAGTTTGGTATGTTTTACTTTAGCCCGCTGGCTCCAATAACGGCGGTGAAAATCGAGCATACGTTCTCTCTTGTTGAGTAATTGTTTTAGGATTTGAACATCTTTGTAATTGAAATTTGAGATAAGAGAGGTTTGTAGCTGCAGAAGCTTTTGATCCGTTACAAGAATTTGATTATGGATATTACGTACAGTATTCTTATGCCATTTTTTGGATAGTTTTTTCAGAAGTTTTGCTTTCTGAAGCAACTTAAACATCAGCGAGCCTTGAGGGTTCGTTCTCCAAGCTTGCGAAACTAAATTTATGTAGTCGGCCCTTGAGGCCCAAGCCAGTTCGAACTTGAAAGGCCTATTTCTAGGTTGGATGTTGTGGCGAAAGTCTGTGGAGATCGGAGCATGGTCAGATCTAGTAAAAGGATGAATCTGTGTGTGAAGTGAATCGAAAATGGTAAGCATGTCCGTGTGGATAAGAAGGCGATCAAGTTTTTCCAGACAAATGACCACATCTTTGGATTTTCGTTGCCAAGTAAATTGGCCACCGTTAGATGGTACTTCTAGGAGTGATAGTTTATTTTTCAAATCTAGTAAACGTGTGAAACGCGACGACGACGGATAAGCTCCGCCTAGTTTATCAGCCGGTGAAGCGATTTCGTTCAGATCTCCCATGATACAGAATGGAATCATGAGAGACTGAATATAAAGGGAGATCCTTTCCCAAAAGACTAGTTTCCGACGCTCATCTGGTGGGGCGTATACCACCAGAACAGCAAAACACCGTTTAGTGGTGTAATCTGAATAGTTAAAATGAATGAAACGGTGATGAACCGAAATCAGTTCAATAGAACCTTGTGAGGCTGGGAGATCTTTCCACAGAAGACAAATACCTCCTGAAAATCCGATAGCCGGATCAAAGGCAACGTTAGAGAAACCACACTTACGCAGCGTGCTTTCTGTAGGAACTTTATCAGTCTTGGTTTCTAATAGGGCCAGAACATTGATATTATTATTTTGACAGAAAATATCAATATTTGTCCAGAAATTACGGCTCCAGATGCCGAGGGAGTTCCATGTGCATATATTCATAAAAACCTTCGGAGGCGAACAGTTTGTACTAATCTAGAACCGACTTGCACAGTCTTAAAAAAGGAGAACCATATAAGAGATAGATCGATTGTATGAAAGTTTTGTATAGATTCAAGTGTGATGCTAAGCAAAGAGTGCAAACAAGGTTTGGAAGATAAAATTCGAAGAGGAAGTATTTGCAAAACTTTAACAGTTGTTATATTAATCAAGTAGAACATTGGAGTGCCTAGATGGCTTTGTAAGCAGTTCCTGGTAGGAGCAAACAGGTCTTGTATGACCCTAATGTAAGAAATGATCAGAGCTAGGGGGGTGACCCCAAATCCTTTAGAGCTAAATGAAATGTAATATGCAACCTGGCAAGGGCAAAGTGATCGAAAACCCATAATATGGTAGGATAAAAACAGAACCCAGCTGAACAAGGAGATACAAAGGAAAGGTAACACACCGAACATAGATAACTTATTACAGACCGAGTAAACAATCGAAAATAAGGAGCCAGCATCCTTGAAGTGGTTCCTAGCGCAGGCATCAATCAGTGGCTGATAGTGAATCCTATTGCCGTCGACCATGAAAGGCAGCGTGAGGAGAAACCGGCAGCAGCAGACCCCCAACGGAGCAAGCACGCAACACCAGCTACACGACCAATTGACAAGACCAGATCTGCAAGAACAAAAGCACACCCGAGAGTATCTCGAAAACAGGAAGGAGATAATAGCAATGCAATCAAAGCAGAAGGGGAAATCATGCAAGACATAATCAAAAGGAAATATATGAATATTGTTAGAATTCCAGGCAAGATAATAAGGTTGGGGACAATTGTACCAAGTAATCCTTTTACAAAGAATAATAAAAGGATAAATAACATGGGCTGATTGCAAATTCGTAAACAGGTGTATAGACCACAATATAAAATTGTAACAAGTGAACCTTTTGCAAAGGATAATTAGTGAGTAAAGAGCATGGGCAAGATAATAAGGTGGGTTATGAAGCTTGTCTTATATACACCCTCCTTTTTTTTTTTTTTTTTTTTACAAAGGATTGTATATTTTTTTAAGAATAATAAAAAAATGAAAAATATTAACTGTTTAAAATAATTTCATTTAGTATTAATAAGTGATAAGTATGAAGTTATTTTTAAAAATTAATTAAAAAAATCAATATGTTATTTTTTTTTAAAAAAAAATGTACATAAATAGTAAATTTACAGTGACAGTATCATATTATCATTAATTTATCATATAGGTCAACAAGATAGCTCTGGATTTCAACCTTGTTTGAATGTGCATTGATCGTAGTGGCCATTGCTTTTTAATATGTTGTTTATGGTATGGGTTCCTTTTGGCATTTTTTCATATAGTGAGTTCACACAAGCTTGTCTTACTCTCTTCTTAATCTAACATTATGTAGGGTTTCACATTGTCTTACTTCATTCACGTGCCATTATGGAGGTTCCTTTTGTCTTGCTCCTTGGGTATCTATAACTTGAAATGAAACTGTGCTTTATAACTTAAAAAAGCAAAAAAAAATTTAAAAAAAAAAATCCAATTTCATGTTTCAGAACAAAAGATGATATAAATAGAGGGAAACCAGGAATCATGTGATCTCTATTTACTTAATGACCGGAATTGAAGGGCAATAATTTCACTTTTGAATGTAAAGCTACCAACAAAGCCATCCCTATCCGAACTTGGGTTAAACTATTTTTCACTTTTGTAGGTATAAAATGAAGAACAAACATTTTCCCCAAATCTTAATGAAGATCCTTTTCTCAATTTCTCTCACACTGTATAATTTTCACCTTCCATTAAACTTATCAATTTTATTCTTTAAAATCTTTCAAATTTCAATATTCCACCAATAATACAATACCCATACCAACCCACTATCTAATCCAAAATATCAAATTTTAGGTATTAAAAAAAATATATATATATATATATATATATATATATATATATATATATATATATATATATAAAATATCAAATTTTAAAATTTTTAAGTATAGTTTCACATTTATTATTATTAAATATGAATTTATTCAAACAAATTATTAAAAAAAACCGGTTCATATAATTTTTATCATTCTAAAAAAACGTATATAAATAGTAAACGACATGTATCAATTAACAGAGGGTAAAATAATGATATGCTATTTATTTAATTACACCAACATTACTATTTGTCACCACTCAAGAACAGTCATATTCCATTTTCAAAAAGTATTTGGTAATATACCACTTCTGCTAAATACCCATTAATCCCTAGTCCCCTCCCTAACCACCACATTCTCTAGTCCCTACTAACCACTTCTGCTAATTACCCATTAATCCCTATTCCCTTTAGGTGAGTACAACAATGCCTTCCATTGATCTTGCAATTAATTATATCAACATTTTCAACTCCATTTAGGTGAGTTTGGTTTGAAACTCTCTCTAAAAGTACCTTTGGAAAAAGAAGTGATTTTGGGGGCAAACTAGGAAATTATACAACACTTGCACTACTACCTTCCCTTCAAATCTTGGCCTTTCATTACAAACAAATTAAAAAAGCAACCACACCATTCATTCACCATTGTCTTTTGCAAGAGACAAACCTCTTGAGAGCTTATCTTTCAAGTTTCAGTCCTTTTGTGCAACACACCTTTCTTGATTCTTCGTCGGTTTCGTGCACGCCTCCTTCGTCGCCTTCGAACTCCATTCTCATCCTCGATTACCCGACATTTCGATTGCACAAAACTCCATCATCATCATCTCAATATAAAGCACATTTGTAGCTATGCTTTCCCTCTTACACTATGAACTCCTTGTATGCATCTTTCTCTTGTGTTCTTCCTCCTCACCCAAATCAGCCATGGGGTTCTCCCTTCCTTTCCCCTTTCACAAACACCACAAGCCATTGCCTCACACTAACAGCCCCATAAAACTCCCTTTGCCCATTGAATCCACCTTCCATCTCCCCTCTCCACTACCAAATTTTCCTCCTGGTATGTACTTCCAACTTCACACTTGAATCTACTTTTTAATTTCCTTCCAAATTTGCCCTTCTACCAATTCAAGATTTTTAATGTGTTTTTTGCCCTTTTCAGGTAATGGGTTTGCCTCTGGAGCAATCAATCTAGGAGGGCTACAAGTGACCCAAGTCACATCATTCAGGAAGATCTGGTCCAGCCAAGAAGGTGGGCATGGTAATCTAGGACTGACCATGTATGAGCCTTACACAATTCCAAGTGAGTTCTCTCTACTTGGTTGCTATGCCCAACCCAACAACAAGCCCTTGTATGGATGGGTTCTTGTGGGCAAAGATCTTACAAATGACCCACTTAAAGGGACCCTAGCTAAGCCAACTGACTACACCCTTGTTTGGAGTAGTCAATCCCTGACCATAAAACAAGATGGCCCAGTCTACATTTGGCTCCCAACCCCACCAAATGGCTATAAGGCGGTGGGCCACGTCATCACCGTGTCGCCCGAGAAGCCGCCTCTCGACAAAATCCGATGCATCCGATCCGATTTCACTGACAATTCTGAGTCAGGTGGATTGATTTGGGGGTCTAATGGGGTCAGCATTTACGCTACGAAGCCGGTCAGTGTAGGAGTTCAAAGCATGGGAGTTGGCTTAGGCACATTCACAGCCATAACTCCTAATGGTGTGAGCTCTATCACAACTTGTTTGAGGAATAATGCTAAGGCTAACTTATCTTACATGCCCAATTTGCCCCAAGTTGAGGCCTTAGTCGAAGCCTATTCGCCTTACATATACCTCCATCCGGATGAGGAGTACCATCCATCGACAGTCAATTGGTTTTTCGCGAATGGGGCAATCCTATACAAGAAGGGAAATGAATCACACCCAACCTCAATCCAACCAAATGGAACCAACCTTCCACTAGATGGACCCAATGATGGGTCATACTGGCTAGACCTACCGACAAACAACAATGATAAGCAGAGGGTGAAGAAGGGTGATCTCCAAACCGCTGTCAGTTACCTCCACATCAAGCCAATGCTAGGAGCCACATTCACTGACATAGCCATATGGGTGTTCTACCCTTTCAATGGGGCAGCAAGGGCGAAGCTCGGATCAATAAAGTCGGTATCACTAGGCGTGATAGGCGAGCATGTGGGCGATTGGGAGCACATGACACTAAGGATCAGCAACTTCAATGGCGAGCTAAGGAGTGTGTACTACTCACAGCACAGCAAGGGGGCATGGGTGGACTCACCTGACCTCATGTTTCAGAATGGGAACAAGGTTGTAGCGTATGCGTCGCTACATGGGCACGCCTTGTACCCGAAGGAAGGTCTGGTGTTGATGGGGGCCGACAGCTCGGTTGGGATCAGGGAAGACGCCGCGAAGAGTGGGTATGTTTTGGATGTTGGGGCAAGGCATCAGGTGGTCTCAGCTGAGTATGATTTGGGGATAGTGCACCCAAGTTGGTTGAGGTATATGAACAAGTGGGGGCCTAAGATCACATATGATGCCGGCCAGGAGGCTGCGAAGGTGGCGAAATGGTTGCCGGGGAAGCTCAAATCGGATCTGCTGAATCTGTTGAGGAGCTTGCCTGCTGAAGTGTTGGGGGAGGATGGCCCAACTAGTCCTAAGGTGAAGAGCAATTGGTATGGAGATGAAGCTTAGTTAGCTTAGTTTTAGTGTGAAACGTTGATTGATAGTGTTTTGATTTTGATGGTTGATTGGATTTTGATGATGAGGGATTGGATTGCTGTTTAAATTGTATTGCAATTTGCAAAACCCAGATAGGAAAATCAGTTGAAGGATGTATACAAATTAACTGAAATATGGAAGAGCTAGCAAGAGTTTCAACATTTTGTAGGATATGGTCTTTCTATCTATTGATCTATATGGTAAGGGATCGGATAAGCAAACTATATTGGAAAATATTTATATATTTGAATGTTTTAAGCCATATGAAAGAGTGAAGATCACCTATGGTTGTAGGTGTGACAGTGACCTTAATCGTAGGAATGACAATTTCACCCTCACTCAACCCGAAAAAAAGCAGGTGGAAAGTAGATGATGGGTGGTGGATGATTGGTCGGGTTGGACGTGGGTGATGATTTTTTCCACCCGGAACCGACCCATCATCCATCAGACCATCACCCATTTACAATATACAGTAATATACTATTTTTTCCAAGTTAAATCGTAATTATAAAAAAGACCAAACTTTATATTGAAATCTTAAAATTCTCAAAACACCGTTAATTACGTTGAAATATGTTAAGAAACAATATCGGAGTTTGTCTTCAATTTTTTGCCTTGATTTTGTTGGTTTTTGACAACTTTTATGGGTTTTTGAATCGATGATTAATCAGGAATCAACTCGGCGATCTGGAATGAGCATATGCATAATAAAAAGATGGACATCACATTGATTGTGGGTGGCATAACCATACAAAATATAAGGAAGGGAGAGCCCCTACATAATGTTTTAAGCTTTCATAATGTTTTAAGTTTTTGTATTAGAATGATGAATCCCGACTTTATAACCAAAACTAATATAAACCCGACACACTACCCGACCGGGGTTTCTCGGAATTCTACATGCTAGTCTTTTTGAGCTATGCATATTACCTTGGCTAAGTTCGCTGAGTCTATAGCATCACCTCATTCCAGTTCATTGAGTATACAACAGGGCTTGAATCGACAGCAAATGTGACCAAATCTGACATTTCTAACCCACATTAAATCAATTCATTTCAAATACAACCATAACGGAAGAATATCAACAACACACAAAAATCCAAAAAAAACAACTCAAATTGATTGATATTTGAACTCGGGAAACTCTGTTGAGGAATAGGTCTGATCAATCGATTGTGAATGTCACCAAATCTGACATTTCTAACAATCAATTCCTTATAAACACAACATTCATAGTAGAAGACATCACACACCAGAATCCACAAAAATAAATCCAAAATCAATTCATATTTTCATTTTGTTTTCCAAAATTTAATTTTCATAATAAAAACGCATTTCTACCTCTGATATATCAAAGCAAAAATCATTTTATTATACTTGAACTTACCTTTGCATTGATAGACCGGGCTACAATCGAATCAAAATCCCGCATGATTTGTGGATCTGAGGAGGTGTGATTGGCGGTTGCCAATAGTGACAGTCTGACCGAGATTGTTGTTTAAATAAAGGGAGATGAAGCTTTCTGAATAGGGTTGAATATGGCAAGGATCCTCTAGTTATTATGATCCCTTGTACACGATCCATATCACTTGATTTGATTAGATGTAACGAATTATTTTATTATTTTTTTTAATAAATTGGATAATTTTATAATTGTTTTCAACCAACCAGAGAGACCACATAAGAGACTATCATAGCGAACTAGAGAAACCTCACCGGGTTGAATGAGGATGATGTTTTTTTATGTCTCTAGGGCCAAAGCATAAACATTTTGTAAAATTTAAAAGTATGAGTGTAGTTTTTTTTTGTTATTTATTTTGCTAATAAACTTTTTTTGTGTCTTGTTAATAGACTCTGCAAATAGTATTTTAATTAGGGGTTGTTATTCGAGTAAAATGAGTCGAGTATTATTGGTTCATATTTGGTTTATTTAGGATATGAATGAGCACAAGCCGAGCTTAAATTTTGACTTAAACTTAAAAATGTGTTCATACTCGGCTCGTTTAGGAAATGAACGAGCTTGAGCCGAGTTTTTTTTCTCGAACTTTAAGCAATTTTACTTGCTCATTAAATAGTAACTTAAAGGGAGTCCTTCGCCAGCGGAGGAGAGGGACCCTAATGTCCTTTGGATAAGCAACGTTGCCCCATCCATCTCGCCCCCCCTCGAAGGGAAGTTCTGGGCCTCGGCGAATGGTGATTGTCCGAGTAGTTCATCGCAGACGGTTATTGACTTATTGGTGTGACCCAATCTGGGGTCAATGTGGAGATAGTTCCCGTTGAGGAGTCTTAACATGTTCTTATTTTTCCTTTACCCCTTTTTGCGATGGATAAAAAACTAAACTTCTTATTCTGGAACTGTTTTGGTGCAGGAAAAAGAGTTTCGGGAGAGCGATCCAGTTTATACGTAAGAAGTGTGCGATTGATGTTATGCTTTTAATGGAAACTCGGGTGTCTAGTGATCGGGCTGATGAGATTTGTAGAAAACTGAATTTCACGAACTATGTTCGGATTGAGGCGGTAGGCTTCTCCGGAGGTGTGTGTGTTCTCTGGAACGCGGATAGATGCAATCTTACTGTCCACGAGAGAATTGCGGATTTTGTTCACGCTTCTTGGGTTGTGGGAAATGTAAGGGCTCGCCTCATTGCTCTCTACGCTCCTCTGACAGTGGCTAGAAGAGCTCTGTTTTGGAGAAACGTGAAGTTTTGTTTAGACGACATCAATGGCCCCCTAATCCTTGGTGGTGATTTCAATTGCATCACCTGCCCGGAGGAGACATTTGGGGGCACGGGTGCTTTACATCATGACTCACAGGTCTTCCGTAAAATCGTCAATCAATGTGACCTCGTCGACTTGGGTTTCTCTGGGCAGGACTTTACCTGGAGCAAATAATCTATTGGCGGCAGGGTTGTTTCGAAAAGATTAGACAGAGTGCTCTCTAACCTTGAAGGTCGTCTCTGCTGGCCGGAAGGATGCTAGGGTTCGTCATCTCTCGAGGTATTCCTTCGATCACTGTCCTCTCTTACTTGAACTCTTACTTGAACTGAACCCCTCAATAACCATGGATAAATCAAGGTGTCCCTTTCGCTTAGAAGCCGCTTGGATGACACATGATCAATTTCCCGAGTTTGTGAGGACTAAATGGAGAAAGAATTACGATGCCCCTGCTGCTCTTGAAAAACTCAATGTGGATCTGCCCAAGTGGAATAAAGAAACCTTTGGGAGAATTCAGAGCCGTAAAAGCCACATCCTTTCCTCCCTTGATGCCCTGCAACGCAAGCTCGCTAGGTGCTCGGATCCCGTGGGGAGAGATCAGGAAGCTCGTCTCCGCCAGTCTCTTGAGGATACGCTGGAGCAGGAGGAAATCTTGTGGTTCCAAAAGTCTCGGGAGAAATGGCTTACGTTCGGGGACAAGAATAGTAGCTTCTTCCACGCCTCCACCATTGTCCGTCGTAAATGCAATCGGGTTGAGGGGCTGAGAGACGAGGATGGTAGCTGGATCGAGGACTACAAGGCCGTTGAACAACTTGCGCTTGGTTATTTCAAGGAGCTGTATAGTGCTCCCACCCCCTACGCCTCATCCAGAGTTTTGCCGAGCGAATTTCCCCCTCTTCTGCATGACGTGTGGGATAGCTGCTCTCTTATTCCTGGTGCTGAGGAAGTCAGGTCTGCTTTCAAAGACATGGGAGCTTATAAGTCGCTTGGGGTCGATGGCTTCCAACCGGTTTTCTTCCACAAGTGCTGGGATATCGTGGGGCAGTCGGTTGTGAGCTTTGTCAGATATTTCTTTCAGTCGTCTAAGCTGCCTTTGGGGGTGAACGGTACTCTCATTGCTCTCCTTTCTAAGGTGGGCAAGCCGGAAAAAATCCAACAGTTTCGCCCCATAAGTTTGTGTAACGTCATCTACAAGGCTATTTCGAAGACCCTGACGAATCGCTTGAAGCCGCACATGACTCATCTTGTAAGACCTACTCAAGGTAGTTTTATCCCGGGGAGGTTTATCTCCGACAACATCGTTGTAGCTCAAGAGGTGGTCCACTTAATGAGGAAGAAATAAGGTGTTAATGGGTGGATGTGTCTTAAACTTGACCTTGAGAAAGCCTATGGCAGGTTGAGTTGGGAGTTCATAGAGGAGACTCTGTGCTGCGCCGGTTTCCCTGACAGGTGGGTTGGGTGGATTATGGAGTGTATCCGGACACCCCGTATGCAGATTCTTTGGAATGGGGAGGCTACGGTGCAATTCACACCCTCGAGGGGAATTCGACAAGGTGACCTGATCTCGTCGTATATCTTCATTTTATGTATGGAGAGACTTAGTCACCTCATCTCCGAGTCGGTCTCGAATGGTAACTGGAAGCCCATTCGAATTGCTAGAGGTGGCCCTGCTCTTTCACACCTCTTCTTTGCCGACGACATATTACTCTTTGCCGAGGCTTCGGTGGCTCAGGTCAAGATCATTCGGGGCTGCGTTGAGGCTTTATGTGACGCTTCCGGGTCAAAAGGCCAGTTTTCCTAAGTCCAAAGTCTTTGTCTTTAAGAATTTCAAGGAGGATCTTCGTGCCAAGATTCAAAGAGAAAGCGAGATTAAGGTTGCTTGTGACCTGGAGAATTATTTGGGGGTTCCGATCCTTCATCAACGGATCAACAGTGGGACATTTGCTCATATCTTTGATAAATTCGCTTCCAAGATGGCGGGCTGGAAGGCCTCTTTACTGAATTTCGCCGGTAGAACCACACTTACAAGGGTTGTCCTTTCGGCAGTCCCTATGTACTCTATGTCTACCTTGGTGCTTCTAGTGGGGACGTGTAGGAAAATTGAGAAGGTGTGCAGAAATTTCATTTGGGGGTCCTCCCCGGAAAGACGTCGGATGCACAAAATTGCATGGGAGGAGTTAACCCTGCCCAAGGAGTTAGGCGGGCTCGGTTTGAAGAGGATGGAGAATCTCAACCTTGCCTTGGTTGCCAAACTCGGGTGGAGGCTGATTAGTGACGAAGGGGGGATATGGGCTAATATCCTCGCCAGTAAATATGCTAACAAGGCCCTTGGACACTCGTCCAGAGCCTCGCACGTCTGGAAAGGTATCAAATGAACGACTGATATGATCTTGAGACCGAATATGAGATGATGTCTTGGGAAGGGGAGGAGTTTTCGGTTTTGGAAGGACAAATGGTTGGGGAATTCGACTTTGGAATCTCTGTCCACAGTCAGCCCCACAACTGATGCAGAGCAGTTGTTCGTCTCCGATTTGTGGGACACGGAGAGAGGTTGGAGTTGGCAGGAGTTTGCTCACCGTCTCCCGGCGACGCCAAACCTTCTGATTGCTGCTACTGCTATCACCGAAAGAGAGGATGTCCTCTGCTGGCCCCTTTGCAAGTATGGTGTGTACATGACCAAATTGGGATATGAGATAGTGGAAGGCGTCAAGGAGTGGAATTCAGGAGATATGCAGTTCTACACCACTATTTGGAGGCTGGAGGTGGTTGAAAAGATTAAATCTTTTCTCTAGACCATGGCTAAGGGAGGAATCATGACGAACGCTGAACGACTCTGGCGACATCTTGGTAACTCCGACTCTTGCCCTTGTTGTCATGCTTCTAGTGAAACCCTCATCCACCTCTTCAGGGATTGTGGAACTGCTAAAAGTTTTTGGTTGCAGGTGATCAAGGCTCAAAGGAGGGCAGATTTCTTCTCCCTCCATTTTGCGGCATGGCTAAAAGACAACATCAACTCCAGAGTGGAGCTGGGCGGAGATGTGAAGTGGAATGCGTTCTTTGCTATGGCGCTTTGGAGGATCAGGATCTGGACTCGGAGAAACGATTGTGTCTTCAAGGGAAGCCAGGACGTCAGCCCTTCCCCGGAGAGATGCAAGCAACTGGTGCTTGAGTACAACAGGGCAAAAAAAGAAGAAGATGCTCTCGATTGCGAGGAGAGCTAAGGCCTTGGTCCCGATCTGCTGGATTCCTCCGGAGATTGGTTGGGTTAAGCTAAACACGGACGGGGCTGTCAAGAACTCTGATGAGGCTACTGAAGTCTGTTGAGACTCGAGATCGGGGGTCGTGTGCACATGTGTGCCCTTACGCTAATAACCTAGCACATAAGCCGAGTGGGGTTCCATCCTAAAATCAATTGGCTATAGGAGGAGTAACCCACTAGCTTATATACTAAGGTTTCTTTGTTCATATTATCGATGTGGGACTCTTTTGGTCTCTTCACATCTTTCATTCTCTCAACAGAGGCAACTGCTGGTGGTGTGATCCGAGACAACATTGGTGAGTCGCTCGTGGGATTCGTACACAACATCGGTGCGTGCTTGGTGATCAATGCGGAGCTTTGGGCTATTGACAAAGGTCTGGAGGTGGCATGGACGCAAGGGTTCAGGAGAGTTATCTGCGAATCGGACTTTGAGGTCGCGATCAACATGCAGAAGAAAGAGATGCCCCCATCGCACCCGAGCGCCAGCCTGGTTTTCAACTGCCATGGCTTCCTTAGTAGGGGCTGGTCCGTCCAGATCCGTCACACCCTCCGCGAAGGCAACCGCCTAGCGGATTTTCTAGCTGATTTCGCTTGCTCCTTTCCGTTTGGTTTTGCTCGCTTGGACTCTGTCCCCGAAGAAGCTCGTAGCTTTCTTCTGAACGATGCTCAGGGGGTCTCTTCGACCCGCCTGTGCGCTGTGTAACTTTCCCTTTATCTTAATTTTATCCGGGCTCCTGCCCGCTCTTTCCCCACCCAAAAAAAAAAACAGTAACTTAAAGAAAATTTTAGAAATTCCATAAATTTCGAGCTATTCGAGTTTAATTCAAACGAGTCGAGCTTAAAAATATGCTCATACTTTGTTCGTTTAGCAAATTAACAAGTTCAAGCCGAGTTTTTATCGAGCGAGTACGAGTCGAATCCGAGCTAATCCGAGCTACTCGAGTCCATATAACATCCCCGTGATGAAAATTTTCCAATTTTAGTATTTCAAAAGAAATAAAATAATGTAAGCTTCCTGGGGAGTACACAACCTGACCTAATAAAAAGGGTGGGAAATCTACACCCGAGCATACATACAGTAAACAGTACACACCAACCAACGTGCACAACTCAGTCGGGAATGGCCATGGCTACCCAGTTACATCATCATCTCCTTCTTCACTCACCTCTCCGAATGCACCATCTTCTCCCCCTCCAAACCCCTCACTCCAAAACCCTAGCTCAATTTTTCCAAAACCCTAATTCCTCCATCACTCCCCTTAACCGCCTGCGGAGTTTTGAACCCAGAATGGAATCTCCGAATCGAAAAACATCCGTTGGCAAGAAGGGTCCCAGAAAATCCAAGTACGGGAAGTCCAGGAGGTCAATTTTGAAGAAATCGTTTACTCAAGAGCAAGTAGTGTTTAATGCCCCGCTCTCGCAGGACCCGTCCGTCGGGATAATCGGTGGTGGAATGGCGGGTCTTATCTGCGCCCTCTACTTGGAGAAGAGAGGCATAAGGTCTACTGTATTTGACACGGTTGGTTGCTTTTGTTCGTTAATTGTTGTTGCTTTAGCTTCTTTTGCCTTGTTATACTGTAAAAAGATTGCTGCTTGGAATCAGAAAAGTTGTCATATTGGCTCAGGTGATGTTTGATTAATGACTTTTAGGAGTAATGAATCTTATTCCATACTGATGCTAATGGTTGTTTTCATATTTCTTTAATGAATTCATTCCTGGAATCCCCATTTGACGATGAGCGTGAATGGCAGACAAACATGGATTACATTGATTTATTAGGATTATTTTTGCGATTATAAGGTCGGAATCCTTAACACAAAAGCTTAAGCTATTGTAGATAAATAATGTGGGAGGGACACTTTGTCACACAACCATACCAAACCTCTCAACACATTTGGTTGAAATGGAGGTATGGTTCTTTAATTCCGAAGTGGGTCGGAATTTGATAGTCTTCATTGCCATCAGAAATAGATTTTAGAAACCGATTTGATGAAAAATTCAATTTATAATGCAAATTTAACTGATAATTCATATTCTCAAGGAAAAATTGTACTTTTTCTCTCTTGGTAAATTGACAAGTATATAACCTCATCATTTATTTTATTTAATTGTTTTTTAATAGTTGTGCACAATTCTAAAATGAACTTTATTTGAGACGAGGAAGTAGTTTTTTGGAAGTTTCGATGGAAAAAGATTCTGAAGCATTAGAATGTGGCTTTTGATGCTTTTTTGGGTATCACTGCCTCTCATGGTCAAGATGGAATGCCGATGGCCGTAGTTATTGACTTTTCGTTTCTTTTAGGGAATGCATGGCTTAGGAGGAAGAATGGGGACTAGAACAATTGAACCTGAGCACTTGACTTTTGATCATGCCGCACAGTTCTTCACTGTAAGTGATCCTCGTTTCGCTGAGCTTGTTAATGGATGGATTGAGAAAGGATTAGTCCGAGAGTGGCAAGGAGTTGTTGGAGAGCTTGAAGCCGGGGGTAATTTTGTTCCTCTCCCCTCTACTCCTCCGCGATATATCAGTGTTGATGGAATGCGTCCTCTTGCTGATTCAATATTGTCAGAGGTACATCTTCATCCTTACAGTGTTAGTATCGGTATTCTGTTGTTATTTTGTCTGTGTCATTTGAGAATCCTAGTTGTTGGAACAATGTAGAAAACTAATGAGTAAAAGGTCAAGTGTTTTGTGCATCTTATATGAAAATCCCAATCGTCGTTAGTGTTTGTGATCATCAAAGGGGGCATCAAAGCATTAGTATGTATTTCTAGTAAATTAGTGGTGAAATAAAATCATAATTGTTATTTGTGGAAGATAATCTGATAGGTGAAGGGTGGTTTGATATGTTCGTATTTACTTATCCAATATCCATTGTCTTTAGTGCATGCATTTTGAAGTTTATAGAAAATCCTTTTTTTTTGCATTTAATATTATATTACTTTGTTTCCGTCTAGTTTGCATTTTGTGCTTGGAAGTAAGATGTTCTATAAGTATTCACATGTTCTTTGATTGACTTCACCTGCTGTTTTTCACCACCTTTTGATTACTTTCTAAAAAACTAAACCCAAGGTTGGCTGTTTGCAGACAACTATGGTTGAAGTTAGCAGGCCTTGCTGGATCAGTGCACTTGAGCCATTTAATGGCATGTGGCATCTGAGTGAGAATGGGAAGCCACATGGACAGTTTGACACAATTATTATTGCTCATAATGGTGATTTTTTCTTCTTCAATCTATTTACCCTTTAATATCAAAGGAAATTTAAAATAATGAACTTACTCTAATCCTATCCAATGTCAATTAAGATCTAGCTGATTTGATTGCTAAAAATGATTAGCAGTTGAGATAATAGACTTTTAAGATTTGTTGCCAAACTGGGAAGGCTGTAATGGTTTCAGGCATATGATTCTTGGATGTGATCTGGACGGAGAGGAGTCTTAAACATATAATTTTGTCATTCTAGCTGAAATTGACAATGCCTTCATCTCTCTTTATTATCCAATGTCAATTAAGATCTAGCTGATTTGATTGCTAAAAATGATTTGCAGTTGAGATAATAGACTTTTAAGATTTGTTGCCAAACTGGGAAGGCTGTAATGGTTTCAGGTATATGATTCTTGGATGTGATCTGGACGGAGAGGAGTCTTAAACATAGAATTTTGTCATTCTAGCTGAAATTGACAATGCCTTCATCTCTCTTTAGCTTTAGATAGCGATGTTTTATAATGAAAGTAAAAAGGTTGTTTCCTCTATTGTCAGGAAAATGTGCCAATCGCTTGCTGGCTTCGTCAGGATTACCGCTTATTGCCAAACAGATGAAGGTAGATACCACAATTATCGTCCGTTTTTAATAATCTTAGCTTTTTTCACTCTCAATCTGTGTTTCTATTCACTTAGTGTCACAGCAATGCTCAGTGCACCATCTTATCACGTGCATAAAAATTTGAAGGATATGACTAAATGTTGTTTACTTCTAGTGAAGCTAAAATCTTTGCTCCATTTGTCATCAGAGGTTGGAACTCAGTTCAATATGGGCTCTTCTAGCTGCATTTGAGGACCCTCTTCCTACTCTAAGCAGCTCATTGACGCTTCCCTTTGAAGGAGCATTTGTGAAGGGAATCGATGCTCTTTCATGGATGGCAAACAACTCTAGAAAATTGTCGCCTACCCAGATTGGTGGTCCTCACTGTTGGACCTTTTTCAGTACAGCAGCTTTCGGAAAGCGGAACAAGGTTCCCCAGGTTGGTCATTATCAAAGCTTG
The DNA here is from genome assembly GCA_963922045.1 of Persicaria maculosa. Classification (NCBI taxonomy): domain Eukaryota; kingdom Viridiplantae; phylum Streptophyta; class Magnoliopsida; order Caryophyllales; family Polygonaceae; genus Persicaria; species Persicaria maculosa. The sequence continues at coordinate 6,829,041 of OY998255.1, read as the reverse complement.
AAAACTGCTTTTTCATGATTTACTGCATGGAATATTAATAATGCCCCAGCATCACATTGGCTCAATTCTGATGCCCTCTTTCATTTCTCTGGATGATTACGTTTCAATTGAGAATGTAATTAATTTTCCAAATCTTTGATTCCCCAGCTTTCCAGGCAAAATAATACTATACTCACCTTGCCCTCCTCTTTCTTGGCTTCCTTCTTTTGTAGATGAACCCCAATGATTAAACCAATTGATACCCTTTTAAATCTAGATGAGGAGGATGTAGTTCTAGCCAAGCAGTATCAATGCATTTCCTTTCAATAACAAACAATTATGTCAAAATTGCTACACCTGCTACCAATACGGCAATACTGATTATTGATATAATTATCAGTTAGCTGCATCTGCATGCCCAACCTCTGTTATCTATGCTTCTCTGAACATTTTCTCTTTATTCTTTTGGAAAACAGGAAAATATACCAAATGCCACGGCAGAGAGGGTCAAGACTAGTATGCTAGAAGGGGTTGAAACTGCTTTAGGGTTGACTAAAGGATCACTTCCGAAACCCTTTTATACCAGGGTACAACTTTGGTAATAAGCAAGCACCTGATGCATCCCTTACACTGTTAATGAGGCTGAACTCAAATCCATGATTAGTGTGTTAGCACGCGAATCCTGTTTAATGAATTGGAAAATTGACAGAGACATTGATAATCATAACTAATAACTGCCGTCCTTGCTGAAATGTGCAGGGGTGCAGCCCTTCCCACCAATAGTCCGGGGATTCCATGCATCTTTGATCCACATGGAAGAGCTGGCATATGTGGGGATTGGCTCTTAGGTTCTAGTTTAGAGGCAGCGGCCATTAGCGGGATAGCAATGGCAGATCAGGTAACACCATATTACATGTTTGGTTTTCTGCATCTCATATATGTGACGTGCGTGGTGCTAACTTGTATGAAATGGTTACCTCTTTGTTGTCTATATGGAATACAGTTGCTCATCTTATGTTTCGTCGTCTTCTCCTGTTTGTCGCACTGTTATCCTGCTAAATTTTATGGTCACAGAACCTATTTATCTATAAGAAGAAGCTTTACATGTGTATTGAAATCAAATAAGTCGGAAATTCTTTGACACGTGCTGGAAAATGAAAATGCAGATTGCAGATTACTTCCAAAGTGGTGGATCGTGTCCGGATGATTTTGCCGTTGGCTTAAACAGCGAGTTCTTTCAACTACAAGGATATGATATTGGACAATTTCCTGGATTGGATCAAAAACAAGAAATGGAAAAATCTGAGCCATATCTATCTACGGTGACAGCTTAGACAAGTGCACCAGATTCTATATAATGCGAGAGATTGGACACTTTGAAATGAGCAGCCAGTTGTCGAACTCCACGACATCCTGGATAAAGGCAAGTGCGCAATAGATCTTTAATCAATTCGACCACCTCTGAGATCTTCCTCGAAGGTTTGTTCATCCGATTTACTCAGTCTCTTTTCTTTCTTTCTCGTCATCATATATGAAATCCAGGCTTCATTCTCACTTGAATTGTGCTTCTAAACATTCATCCCTGGCTTATGCTAGTGCTAATGACACTCCCTTCTCAAGAACAAACATCATTCCTTCTAGCATGAATCTTTACCGCCCCTTTAAGGCTTCAACCCACCTAATGTTGCTTGGATGTTATGTTTGTGTAAAGGATACAAAACCAACTTAAAATAACAAAAATTCATTTAACCACCCTGATCTCTGCTTCTTTGCTTTGTTAGCAATTTAATACCTACCCAGTACCCACACCCCATTAATAATGCATAGTTGGTGTAGGCACCCCCAAGTCATAAACACAGTTTTCTTAGGCCATCTCCATTGTAAGTGCTATAGGGCTAAAAAATACACAGTTTAGCTTTTTTCCATCTCCAATGCACACAGCCAAAGAAAGGGTAAATTTTATTTAATTGACGAATTTTGAATACACACTTATTTCTTAATTAACATTATAATAATTATAATTATAATTGATTAAATTTAACATTTTAAAAAATTTAGATCAATAATCATTCTTATTAATAAAAATGAGTACATTAGAATTGAAAAATACAGTATAAAGAATAAAATATGTAAAGGGCTAAAATTTAGCCCTTTAAAATTGGAGATGGTTTACAAATTATGAATAAAAAATATTTAAATGAGGACAAGAGGAATAAAATTTAGCCCTTGGCCTGAATGTTGGTAAGGGTAAAAAAACATGAATGTAGGGTGTTTAGAATTATAATCTATATACATATACTAAAACCGATGCATTGAAGCCTGCGTGGCGGCGTGTGAGTGAATCTGCCTACGTGGCGGCGCGTGAGTGCGTCTCGCAAAACTTTCTCCCGTAAAAAAGGAAATCTAATAAAAATAATAAGATAGTTCTAATCTATATAATTAAAAATAATTATTTTATTTTACCATTAATTCATATAATTGAATAGATGGAATATCTTATACAAGAGTAAATATTATATAAGGAAATAATTATATCAATATAATTAAACACAATAATAGTAATAAATTTGGCATATACAGATAGACAAATTGCCATATAAGTGTATCTTCATCTGGATTATAAATAATCTTTCCAATGGACGGTTTATATATAAATTTGGCATATGGACGGTTTATATATCGATTATTTTTTATATAAGGAAATAATTATATCAATGTAATTAAACACAATAATAGTAATAAATTTGGCATATACAGATAGACAAATTACCATATAAGTGTATCTTCATCTGGATTATAAATAATCTTTCCAATGGACGGTTTATATATAAATTTGGCATATGGACGGTTTATATATCGATTATTTTTGGTGTAAAGAATTATTTATATCAAAATTAATTATTTCATAGTTATTTTATTTATATCTATATTATTTTTTAGGAGAATGAGTTATTTAGATCTAGATTAATTTTAATCTTATATTTCCAGTTATTAGTTTAATTATCGTAATGTAATTCATATTTATTTATTTATTTATTTTCATATTTATAATATGATTTTTTAATAGATAATAAGTGAAATTTTATAATATTGTGTTAATATATTCCCGTGCAGGGGACGGTTCATACACTAGTTTTGTTGATAAAAAGGGTGGTATAGCCGTATAGGGATGATTTTTTTGCAGTGTTTGTTTGCCCTGCAAATTTTAGCTTACAGACTGGCAACATGAAACTGTTGTAAATTATTGTTACTCTTGTGTTTTGATGCAGATGCTGAGACTTGAAGGGTCGAATTCAAAAAGTTGGCTTTCCACACCAAAACTCTTGTCTCAGAGACTCAATTTCAACATTACTTCCAACCGATAAAAGCTGCACACAAGCTGAGTTTTGGTATCATCAATCCCACCATTGATGTTAAATTCACTTGCCTTCATTTCAAACAAAACTTGTTGTATTCCCTCCGTTTTCTTTTAAGTGACTTTTTCAAGTCGTGCACGTAGTTTTAGAACGATAAAAACTATATTAAAATTTAATATTTTAATAATATTTTTTAATAATATGATACTTATCACCAATAAGTATGAGATTATCGAAAAAAATATTTTAAAAAATTATTATTTCATATAGTTTTTCACACCTTAAAAAACGTGCGTGAATAGGAAAAAGTCAATTAAAAGGAAACGGAGGGAGTATGAAAGAAGTGGAATTTCTCAACCCAGTTAGTTAATGTTTCTGCATAGCGCATTCACTCAAATTGACTGATCACCTTGATGTTTGTACCTCTCTAAAGGGATGGGCACAATTGGGTATCCGATATGAATCGGTTAGCCGTATCGGATACCTGAAACTGAAAACGTATAGGCCCAAACCCTGATCCGGATACGACACAAATCAATTAGCGTATCCAACACGGATACACTAATTGGATACGCTAATTGGATACGCTAATTGGATCCGTGACGGATACCCGGTTATCCAACACGAATCGTGAGTTTTTTATTTTTTTCGAGCCCTTGTTGACCGTAGCTGCTGCACAAGGGATTTTTCAAAGATTTCGAACGGTTGAGCACTTGAGCCCGTCACAAACTCACAATGTCGATCACTAGAGCTTGTCAAAAAAAATTCAATGCAGCAGCATCTACTGCAAACACAGTCGAGCACTCGAGCCTGTCAAAAATAAATGTAGCAAAGGCAAAGGCCTAAAGATTTCAAACAGAATCGAAATTGCGAGCTGGTGGGCAGGAACTTTTCGAAGACTTCAACCACAAAGTGAACAAATGCAAAAGATTTTGAGAACAAAAACAATGAAGTGTGTGTGTTTCGAGAGCTGGAAGGGATGGGTGATTGGCCAACGTGCAAGAGGACTGGAGAAGAAGAGATTGAGAGTCTAGAGTCGGTGTTCCGTTGGTATCTTGGGCTTCAGAGACATGCTCGGCTTATCTTAAACCCAAATACCAACCGAGCCAGCGGACTTTATTGATACCTATGAATTGTATTGAGTAGGCTCCAAATCATCTGTCCTCAATTGTGTTCCCCTCGAGAAATTTTGTGAGAGGGGATAGACTACGGGGACAGGAAATTCGAACCTATAGAGTATATACTTTTTAATACAGGACAATGTTTTTCCTTATTTTGTCTATCATAAATCCATCACATCTTATATTAAGATAACATCATAAAAAAAAATTCACTGCACAAAGCTTTTGCAGTAAATGTCGTTGCGTGCAGATCGATTGTGATGATGCATAAATTCGTTACATTCTGTCAACTTTGGTAACGAATTATTTAATGATTTTTCCAGGCGCGTTACAGCGTGCGAAACCGTAAAATCTGTTTTAAGACACCGTCATCGTCGGCGACCACTAAGTACATATGATAACACATTGGAATTGGGAAACCACCTTACTTTGCAAATACAAACACTAAGCTTACATTCATTTCAATAATCTAAAATTCCAGGATTTGATTTTAAAAATTAAAAAAAAAAACTTAAAAAGTCTATGAAATCCCAATAATACCCCTCATTTTGCTTCGAATTTACACAACCTACCCTCGCTGTCAAAAGAGAGGACAAAGGAAAGCTAAGACTTCCTCTAGAAGCTGTCAGATGTTCCTTCACTTGACCGATTTCCTTGCCGATGTCCTCTTCGCCGGTGGCCTGACACTCTTCAGCTTCTTCGCCGTCTTTGGCTTCGCCGCCGCCGCCTTCTTCGCCGGGACCGAGGCTTTCTTCGCAGGAGCTACCACCTTCTTCACCGGAGTCGCCTTCTTTGCCGGTGCAGCCTTCTTCGCCGGAGCAGCAACCTTCTTCGTTTTCTTCGAAGAAGGGGACGCCGCCGCCGATGTCTTCGCCACCTTAGTCGGTGCCTTGGACTTCGGCTTCGCTACAGCCTTGCGCTTCCCGGCGGTGGCTGCCGCCTTGGGCTTTGCGGCAGCAGGTTTCGCCTTGGCGACTGTCTTAGGCTTAGCGGCGGGCTTTGGCTTCGGCTTCGGCTTAACGACTGCCTTGGACTTCGACTTCGTCGGCGCCTTGGAGACCGCCTTCTTTGCCGCTGGCTTCTTCGCGACGGTGGTAGATTTCGGCTTGGCGGCGGCGGATTTCTTCGCCACCGGCTTCGGAGGAGAGGGGGCCTTGGCGGAGGGGAGCTTGTACGAGTTCTTAACCTTCACGAGCTTTCCAGAAGCGACGAATTTCTTAATCTGAACCAACAGCAGCTTCCTGAAATTCGGAGGCAGCTGCTTGTGCTTCTCCTCGGCGAATTTCTGGATCGCGTACTGGCTCGATCCGCTCTTCTCCTTCAGTGTCACGATCGCATCGCTCACCATCTGAAAACAGAAATCAAATTCCAGATCAGAAACTCGAACAATCACTCAATCAATCAATCAATCGAATCAAATTCAACATTTCCCAATCAGAATAGATCTACATAAAATGAAACAAAAAAGCAAAGCTAATTTCACAAACAAGTGAGATCCAAACCTCAAAGAAAGGTGGATGCGTTGCGGCCTTCTTAGGACCAGATCGCTTCTTCGGCTTAGCTTTCTCCTTCTCCGGCTTGGCCTCGGCCTCGGCGGCGGCCGGCTCCTCCGGCTTCTCCTCCGGTGCCGGAGGATCGATGGCGATGTCGATCACCTCGGTGGTGGTTGTTGCCTCAACTTCAACTGACGCCATTGCTGAGCAAAATGGATTGATCACTCGATCGATTGAGAAACAGGATCGAATTTGATTTTTCTTTTTTCTGTGATTTGTGCAGAGGAAGAAGATGAAGGCGGAGTTTAAATATTGAAAGGCAAAGACTCGAGCTGAAGCAACGGCGAGATCTGATTGGTTGAAACTCTTACACACGGATTGACTGCCCCTCAAAATTTTGAATATGAGCCGTCCGATCCGGCGGTTATCAACGGCTGAGAGTGGGCCTCCTTCCTTTGAAGGGATTATGAGTGGATGCCATTGGAAGGATTCAAGAGATTAGGTTTCTAAGGTGTGTTTTCAACTTGATTTAAATCGGCTGTAACATGAGATATATTGGGTGAATTTTCATGATTTTTTCATGGAGATGAAGATCAGTACCTAAGCTTTCTAATGAGTATTTACTCGAATATTAAGGTCGAGAAATGAGAGAGATATTTGATTGTGAAGCGGAACTAGCCGAAAAACAAACTTGTGGTGTGTTAGTTGAGTTTAATGTGGATTTGGGATAAATGCTTGATTGAAAACCCTATTTTTTTGGTTGCATATGAAAGTGTGGTAACCAAGGAGCGCAACGGTCAAAAAAACGCGCGATTCTGGTGAGAAATGGTTGGTTAAATTTTGATAAGAAGACGACGCAGGATGAACGCTTATACTATTTCAAAAATAAACTGTGCTTTTCTTAAACTGTTAAAGGTAGTTATCAATTTTTTTTATATAAAAAACACGATAACGCTTTCAAACAATACTTTTATGGGTTTTGAGGTCGTTTGTCAGGTCATCAAATATGCTTTTATGAAATTTTATGGATTAAACGACAAAATCAACACTTATAGTAACTTAATACCAAAACGGTGATACTTTCCTTAATATACTAGTATATCATTGCATTAATTGCTTATTTTTTTTAACTTTTCCGAACCCTAAAACTTTAAAATTCACTATCTGGAAACATAAAAGTCGATATAATGTCCAAACATGGTTGGCGAATATACTTATACTTCATTTTGTGAATCATATCTCTAACATTACTACATTGCCCTATATTATATCCTATCAATGCATTTCTCAATCACATCTAACCATTTGATTTCATGCCAAATACACTAAAAACTCAAATGGAAAGCTTGGTAAACAACATTCAACTATAGTTTACCTGCACAAACACAAACACAAACACAAACACAAACACAAACACAAACACAAACACCTTGGATATCTATGTACAACAATAGACTTAGACTTCTTCCAACTTGCTACACCATGAGCTTGCAAATGCAACTCATGGACACTAATAGGAATCAATTATACACATTTTTGTGAAACTCAACATGGTTCAAACTTCAAGCACAATTACAAAATTTTGTAGAAAAATGACAGGGTCATAAAATACTTCGACTTTCACCTCTTTTCCCATATCTTAATACATTAACAAGTTGTAAATTGTTCGTTTCACATATATTGCTTGTGATAATGAAGTCGCTAACTTTATGATCTATTCGAAATCCAAACGAAGACATCTACAAAGTGTTTTAGTTGATTGTAATTTCATACTTGAGTAAGAGTAACATAAAAATGTTTCACTATCATTTGATTCATTAGACCCAACTGGACAACTCCTTGTCTTTGACACTCAATTTCAGTGGCCCCTCTCATCTAAAACACCACATGTTTAGGTACTTGATCAAATTATAAATTTGTTTACTCTTTTAACATATTATAAGGAATCCACATCTCACTTAACATTTTAATGTTCTTCCTTAATTATTATTATTGCAGTTTTTAATCTTTGTTTTACAGCCCATCTCGGCCTCTTGTATGAAAATGAATCAAGAGATTTCCATCTCCATTTACACATATGATTTGTTAAAAAGAAACATCCCTTGGACATATGACTGAGGGCTGCAAATGATCAATTACAAGCATGAACAAGGCCTTAACGTAACTTGTGTCACGAATTGAAGGTTGGCTATAGGAAAGAGCTAGATTTGCTTTCCGAACAAACTTAAAAACTCGAGAGATCCACAAAAAACCGGTAGCTATGGTCAAATGAAAAACCAATATGTATATATAGGAAACCGGCTTGTTATCCCCACAGTTCTGTTTCGCTAAACACACAATGGGTTCACCGGCTTTCGATGTCGGTAAAAAAAAAAATTCAAGACAAAAAAGCTTGATGACACAGAAGTTGATAAATGATCCGTGTATTTAGCGAAATTTTAGTCCTGCTTATAAGATGACCATAATATGTCAAATTGATGAATTCAAAAGTCATAGTTAATTATCGATCAAGAATGAAGATTGTGAGTGGATGAATGAGATGTAATCATATAATAATTAACCAAGTGTGACATTAATGGAGTATCTTTTACTAGTACAACTTGCAAGGTCTAACCAATTGGGCATAGCCTATGTATAAATCTCAAGCTGGACCAGAAATTTCCCAGTAATCAATATCTCCCATAACGTAGAATTGGCCAAGACTTTTACAAAATGAAAACTTGGAACAATTTTTTCCTTCTCTTTATTGAAGATTTCTATTATTCAATTGAGGGTTAGAATGAGCGATTCCATCTTTTTAATGCTAGATAAGTAATTAGAACATTAACAACCGATCCTTATTATGACTTATTAGACATGTATTTTTTATAATGTAATAGTAGTAGAATAAGTTGTTGTAGAGTTGTTACAATAGGCGGAAAAACTTATGATTTCCTAAGTTAACAGCTCCACCGACTTTAGCATCTATTTAATTTCTAGTGTACTTTACTTCTTCTTCCTCTGTCTTTGTTATAACGAGAACGATAAACAGACAAAGAAATACACAAAAACAACAAGAAACTAGGGTTACAATTTGTTAGGTTTCATGAGTATATATAGTGCCTCATGAAACCCTAGTCAGACAATGAGCCTAAACCCAAAACAGATAATAAGCCCAATTCAAGGCATATTAACAAATCTTTACCTTGACTTGAATCCTCTCATAAACAGATGCACAATGACAAGTGTCAGACATTCATCTGCCTTAGATTTATCCTCGTATAAGGACCCAGATTGCCCCGCAGGGCAACTCAACAGTGGGTGATGTTAAGCAAGTCCAAACAGTGTTGGAACTTGCTCTTTGGAACTGGCTTGGTGAACATTTCAACAGGATTATCAGATGTTCCCACCTTCTTCACCCTGATTTTCTTCTCAGCTTGTCAGTGTGCTGACTCACCTTCGGAAACAGTAGCCTTGTAGTTGGATGGAACATCATCCTCCACCTCCTCGGCCACATGCAAAACATATCCCACTAGATCGTCAGACCTGGATCTCGCAGGCCCCCTAATGTCAACCCTTCTTGTTCCTATGTCTAGTGGTATATTCTTTATATCACCAGTATCTGTCTCATTATAGTACCTTTCTGTGATGATTGGTCAATGACCAACTCATGTGCCCGAGTCTTTGTTGGAGTAAAGTTCAACTCCACCTCCTCAACAATAGTCTCCGTAGCCTTAACTGAAACAGTAGTTGCATCACCTATGACTGTTGAACATTGTAAGGCATATAAAGTTCCCTTTCCCTGCTTGAGTCCATTCAAAACCACATTAGAGCCTTTAAAGACGCATAACTTTCCACCATAACCTGTGTATCTGAAACCCTTGTCGTCTAACACTATTAGGGATATCAGATTCTTCGTCATAGATGGCACATGTTTGACTTCCTCCAATGTGCGAAACTTCTCATCGTTTGTCCGAAGCCTGACTGAGCCGATCCCAATAACCTTGCAGATATATGGCATCGTTTCCCATAGAAACATTGCCCTTGTCTATACATCTATATGTTGTAAACAACTTTCTTCTATGACATATGTGACAGGACGCACCTGAGTCAAGAAACCACACATCATGATGTGTGCGATTACTTGCTAGTAGAACAATATCTTCCTCAGAAGTATTTCCACCATGAACGACTGCTACAGATCGCTCTTGTTGCCTCTTCTTCTTAGGACAGTCATTCTTCCAATGACCTTTCTCCTTACAGTAGTTACATACATTGGCATTGTCTGGTTTAGAGCCTGATTTGTGACCTTGCTTCTTGCCCCTTCTACCATCAGAATTGCCTCCGCTGGCCATAAGTCCGAAACCCCCGATTGTTTGTAACTGATGCGCTTGTCTTCGGACGCAACTCTCTGTTGTGAAGAAACGATCTAACTTCTTCTAGTGTGATGGTATCCTTCCCAACGACGAACGACTGAACGAAGTTCTCTTATATGGGGGGTAGAGATACCAACAGAATTAGGACAGCATCTTTGTCCCCCACCTTAACATCGATATTAGGCAACTCGAGTAATAGCGTGTTAAGTTAATCAAGATGATCTCTGAGTTGAGTACCTTCCTACATACGCAGCCTGAACAATCGTTGTTTCAGAAGCAACTTGTTCGTCAGAGTCTTTTTCATGTACAAACTCTCCAACTTCAGCCACAAGCTGCCAGTAGTTTCCTAATCAGCAACCTCTATTACGACATCGTATGCGAGACACAACACGATTGTCAAAATGAGCATTCTCCTCCAGAAGGTCGTACTCAACGGTGGTTGTATCTGCCCCCTTCTTGTTGGCGGTTACAGTGCCCATAAACCTTGTTGCTTCAGCAAAGCCCGCATCTTTATCTGCCACAGACTGAAAGAATTTATTCCAGTAAATTTGTCAATCTTCAATATAGAAACACACATCATTCTCGGCAGAAATCAACAACCAAGCTCTGATACCAATTTGTTATAACGAGAACGATAAACAGACAAAGAAATACACAGAGATTTAACGTGATTTGGCAACGGTGTATTACCTACGTCCACGGGCAGAGAAATAGGGATCTTTATTATGGAGGCAAACAAGAAACTAGCTAGGGTTACAATTTGTTAGGTTTCATGAGTATATATAGTGCCTCTTGAAACCCTAGCCAGACAATAACCTTAAACCCAAAACAGATAATAAGCTCAATTCAAGGTTTATTAACAACCTCATTACACAGTCAATGAATCATGTATGTTTCTTTCTCGCTCTCCAATCTCAGTTTCTAATCTTAGAGTTCTGCACTCTATTTTTCTTCATTCTATGTCACCTGGCTTGATCAATTCAAGCATAATCTCTTTCAATTGAAAATATGTTATGGTATCAGAGTTAGCGCCGATTTCTTGATCACGATTCAATGGCAGATTTCCAAGGAAGAGATCAGCTCCGACATCAAGATCCAGTTGTTGAATTTGATGCTATGGATTCGAATGATGAGTTGTTCTTGCATCATTCAGATAATTCAAATTACAACTTGTCCATGCAATTATTGAACAAGAGCAACTACAACCACTGAAGGCACTCAGTGGAAGTTTCTTTGATTGCAAAGAACAAATTCAACTTCCTTAATGGAAGTTTTCAAAGGTCAGGTGAAGGTTCTTCAAGGTTTTCGCAGTGGCAACAATGTAACAACATGGTCATATCTTGGTTGTTGCATTTTGCAGAGAAAGAGATAGCTCATAGCAGAAATGCTTCTCTACTACAATGAAGGTATAGAATGACTTAAACATGCGATTTGGATCTCCATACAACATCAGACTCTATCAAATCCAGAACGAGATCTTCAGTGTCTCACTAGGTAACCTGTCAATTTCTTCATTTTTTACAAAATCCAAGAAAATTTGGGATGAGTATATGGTTTTGGTTGAGATGCCTAAGTGCACGTCATATGGAATGGCTAATTCATTGCCACAATTGCTGGAAAATAAACAAGTTATTCAATTCTTGGTTAGTCTTCTTGATTTGTACAATGGAGTGAGGGCTATTATCTTGATGACGAGGCCAACTCCGAGTATTGTTGATGTCTATGGAATGCTTCTTGAAGAGAAGAAGCAGAGGCAGTTGAACAATCCCGCTTTGATCAATGGGGATACTGCTGTATTCAATTTATTTCAAACGACCACGATGAATCATCTAGGTGCAAGCACCAGCAAAATGTCACCAGTAACAATGGTGGAAAGAGTAAAACCAAATTATTTTTGCGATAATTGCAAGGTTCATGAGCATTCTATTCCATTAGTAGGTGTTTTAAAATTCATGGTTATCCTCTAAACTTTAAGGGGGGTAAAGTGAAGAAATTTGTTGTGAACGTAACTGCTTGAGGGGTTGATCAAGAAGATGTTCTAACCTTCACTAAGGGTCAATATGATCAGATTGTGGCACTTCTAAGCAAGTACAATGCTCTAATGGATCCATCTATGATGGCTGATAAGAGTTTCTGTTTCTTTGTTCATGGTGATGTACATTCATGGGTAATTGACAATGGGGCTACTCTCCACATCTGTCCTTCTTTATCACTTTTAAGTCATATAAAGCATTCAAACATCCAAGCTTTAGAACTATACCGAATTATGAACAATCTAAAATTTTTCATGTTGGTACTATACAACTTTAGAATAACATAGTGTTACTTGATGTCTTACATGTGCCTGATTTTGCATATAACCTCTTGTCAGTTAGGAAGTTTGTCATTGATTTGAATGCATTTATACTTTTTACACCATCTCACATTCTCATTGTTGTGTTCAGGACCCTTTAATGAGCAGGCCACGGGTAATTGGTAGACTGGAAAGAGAATTATATCTCACTATTGATTTTGTTGACACTGCTAGTGGATCTACAAATGCTTCTGCAAATACAAATGCTTCTGCTCCAAGAGTTTTTTCTTCTAAATTCTTGAATAAACAAAGTCTATCACATGACCATTAATCCATAGTTGATTCCAATTTAGCTTGTAATTCTATTACAACTTGTGCTGCTACTTTAGAGCTTTGGCATTGTAAGTTGGGACATGTTCCTTTGGATCAGATGCACCATTTTCCTTTTATATCAAGAGTTGTCTCTTTAAACATTAAAATGTTTTTTTATGAATTTTTAAAAATAAAACATCACAATTTGGCGAGTATGTGAAGAAACTATAATATATAGGATTATTTTTGTTATTTTACATAAATTCTATATGATTTTAAACAAGTGCCTTCCCACATTTGAGAATCCAGCGAAAAAAAGCAAATCTCGTGGTCACCAAAAAAAAATTCTTAAAAAGTTTGAGTACCATGCAAAAAAAGGAAAAAAAAAATTCCTCCACATCATCATTTAGAGCCTGAGCAACCATAAAGTTACCTCTTTCTCCTTTTCATTTTCATCCCCTCATCATAATTTAAAACCTCATATATTTTATTCTTTAAATTAATTTCTACCTCTTCTTTAGAGCATCTGCAATGCCATATGATGGGTGTCTCTTACCCTGCAATTTGTATTAAAAAAAATAGAAAAGTCGGTAAAAAGATAAGAAACTCACCTTGGGGAAGTGGAAAGTGAATGGAAGAAGACACTCTTGTTTTTTCGGTTCTAACAAAATGTGGGGTCCAACTGACACACAAAATGAAAGAAGCCCACTTGGTTCAACTGTGCATTTTATTTTTTTCCTGTTGTGCGCTTTTTTCTTTTTTCTTTTTCTTTTTTTGGCTGGTTTTTTATATAAATATTATAAATAGGTTGTGTTGGATGATATAAGCATGAGAATAAATAAATTTTGATTACGTGGGACGTGTGAAAAAATTAAAAGGACTGTGTAAAATTAATGTAGTAGAGAGAAAAAAAGATAAAACGTGGTATAAGAAACTTTGGATTAGGATGTGGTGTGAATACTCTTAGAGGTTTCCCTTGCAACCATGAGTTTAGCTTGTTCTCCACTTTCTCCACCTTATTATTTTTATTTATCAACAAAATTAACAGGTGTTTGATATTAATATTTTTTATTTCATATAGATGAAAAATAACAAAAATAATAACATTAGTAACATCATTTGAAATTGATGATTATTGACAAGATTTGAATCAAAAGGGATATTTGGGATGAGTGCGGTATGTAGATGATTGTGATCCAAATTTCATGAAAATAGAAGATGGAAAAGGAAATGCAAAATATAATAGGTCAAGATGGGGTATATATAAGAAAAAATTATACTCAAATTGTGGAGAAAAATAAAATAAAATTAATGGTATAACTTATATGTGAAAATAATTAAAAAAAATGTATACATTATTAATATATTTGAGTTATTAATATACTAAATAAATATAGATATGATATGGTGGATCACTTGTACATTAAAAAAAAAAAGGTTACCTTGGTAAAGAGATGTAACATCTTCTCTGTGTTAGTCAATGATGAATCCACTGAGACCTTTCAAGCATAAAGAGGACTAAGATAAGGTGACCCAATTTCCCCCTTCCTTGTCATTTTAGGGGCGGAAATCCTAGCAAAAAAATTACAACAACAGTGCAATAAAACAACAAACTCGATAGACTTCAAGATGACCCCAAACAGAACACGAATCACGTTCCTATCTTTTGCAGATGACATTATGATCTTTGCTAAAGCAACTCAGGAATCTTGTGCAAAAGTTAAAAAAAAAATTGACGAATATTGTCAGATTTCGGGACAAAAGGTGAACTTCCAAAAATTTGCGTTCCAAGTAACAAATGGGGTTTCTTCCAACCAAAGACAACGGATCCAAAGTACTACTGGTATCCTTCTAATGAACTTAGTGGTTATGGACAAATAACTAGGCCGCCCTATCATAAATGATAGAGTCAATGATGTCCACTGAAGTGACCATGTCTTTATATATATATTTTAGCTCCTTATTCTATATACTTTGCATATTTTGGGCTGGGAATATGTTGAATTTATGTAGTATATGTTTATTTGCAAGAAATAGAGGTCCACATAAGTTTTGGTTTAATATTACAAAATTTGGAGCTATTCCGGGACGAAACCAAAAGATGGGATCTACTCGACGTTGACTAAGTAACTCGAAGTCGACTAAAGCTGGGAGAGCAGATTGATCGAGGACGGAAGAAGAAGCCAACTCGAGTTCAAAACTGTACTCGATGTCGAGTAAAGTTCCTCGAAGTCGACCAAGCCTAAACCGAGTCAGTGTCCCAGAATCGACCAAGGAAGAGGAGCCAAGAAGATGCCAGTCGATATCGACTTAGACTAGTCGATATCGAGTAAACAACTGGTCGATGTTCACCTCTGAGGCCGGAATCGAGTTGCTGAAGCTGAAGCCGAGAAATGTTGGTCGATATCGAGTTGACCACAGAGGCCGATTTCGAGCTAGTCCGAGTCTTGTTAAGAATCTATCCCGAATCCAAAGGAGATATTTCCGAGAGAAGATTCTCAACACATGAAGATTTAGATATTTTTATCTTTTTATCTATCCTAAGGGTTGAACAATTAATTACCCTAGGATTTATCTTGTTTTATCTAGTTTAGATTTATTTATTTCCTAAGTAGAATTATATCTTCTATGTTAGATAGATATATAGATAGAATTTCCTTCCTTGATTAGGAAGGATTGGAAGCCTATAAATAAAGCCTATAGGGCTGGTTTTTTATTCATTCCAAGCTAGAGACAATTCGAGTAGGAGAGAGAGAGGGTGGAGGCCGAGAGAGGTTGTGAAGCGAGAGCGGAATTGGCTTCGATCGGTTGTAAGCTCTGGTTTGGTTTATTTTAATGCAATTTAGTTTCTTGTTATTATTGATGTCTTTAATTATGATGAAGCGCGAGTAGTTCACCCACTTTTAGGGTCGGGGTGAGCCCGACGATGGTCAAGCGTGTTTGAGGTAAAGATTCGATCTTTATTGTGTTTTGAGCATCTACTACCTTTTATATGTTTATTGCCTATTTAATAGAGATCCATGTTAACAACTTGGATTATAAACATAAAATTGGTAGATACAATTAGGGTTTCTTGAAAGAGTTGTCTAATTGTTGGAAAAGGCGAAAGCTTAATTCTTCGATGCGATTTGCATAATTATCGTTATTTATCTTGCCTTATACATGTTTGGTTATCGTTGTTGCAAACCCCGATCTTGGAAGTCTTTTTCATACATTGTTTAAAGTTCGAAGATTTGCATTCGTTTAAGTTTTTGTTCTCCTCGATTTTGACCAAATCTGATCGACGTCGACTACTCATTCTCGATCGAGCAAGATCGTTGTTGCTTCTGTCTCTGCAGTTACTCGAAATCGACAAGCTTCCTCGACTACGACCAGTTCCTCGACGTCAAGTTGCTTACTCGAGATCGACCAAAACTTCAGTGACCTTCGCTTGCTCAGATTCGACTGTGCTTGACCCCCTGTCGACTAACCTTAGTCGAGGTCGAGTACCCCTGAAGTCGACAACCCTTCGTGAGATTCTTCCACTGCCTGAGATCCACTGACACGCGTCCTCAAGGATCGATCCTGACTTCCCACTGCTACATCAGGAGGAGGTCTTGTAATTATTTGCGTGGGCACGAATCTGGTTTGATTTATATTTTATATTTTGAACTCGATTTCCTCCTACAACAAAATTGGCGCCGTTGCCGGGGAAGCAATCATTCGCGCCTTAGGTAGTTAGATCTCACGTTTTCTTTAAGTTTTGTTCTTGTAGTGTATGCGCCGTTCTGGTCAACCACCTGAGTTTGACGCCTTAGACGATCCGGAACGCCTTATACTCGTCCACGCTAAATTGAAAAGAGCCATGGCGGCCTCAAAAACACAAGCCCAGCTGATAGAGAGACTTCAAGCGGAATTAAAAGCCAAAAATACTGCTCTCACCGCTGAGAGAGCACGCACGGAGCAGGAAGCTGAACGTAGGAGGCAGGCGGAAGCTGAGCTTGCCCAATTCCCTACCACTGTTGAGGATTACATGCACCCGACTCTTGTCGTGCCTGAATCGGCTATTCTAATCCCTGAAAATAACTTTGAAATTCGCACTTCCTTCCTTATTGAGATTAAAAATAATGCCTTTTACGGAAGGTTTAATTAATGCCCTCTTGAACATATTACCAATTTTTCTGATATGTGTCATACTCTTGCTGAAGGTACTACTCTGGAATATGTCAAGATGAAAGCTTTTCGTTGGTCTCTTGCCGGTCCAGCATTGAAGTGGCTTGAAGGACTGACTCCACGATCCCTCACAACATGGGTTGAGGTAAGGCAGGCATTTCTTAATAAATTCTTTCCTCCTGCCAAGACAGCGATCCTCCGCCAGAAGATTACAGCTTTCAAGCAGAAGCTTGGGGAGCCGCTAGCAAAAGCATGGGAACGATACAAGGATCTACTGCGATCCTGCCCTACAGATGGGCATCCACCCTATGTCGTTCAGGAGATCTTCTACAACTCTCTTGATCTGGCCTCTAAGGATAGGATCAGCCATTATACTCATTATGAGTATCTGACAATACCACCAGTTGACGCATGGGCTACCCTCGACAAGCTAACCAACTTCGACAATAAGTATGGGGCTCCGACAAACTATGACGAGAATGCCTATGCAATGCCAACCCCATCCATGCCCCTCTATGAGCCTCCCAGGGAGATTGATCCGGATGTCAAGGAGCAGTACTATAGAGATCAGAATCGCAAGCTCCTCAAGCAAGTCAAGTATCTCTCTGCTAACCAGCCCTGCATTAAATGTGGCTCACAACGGCACACCACTCCAGAGTGCCCACATACAGAGCAAGTCAGGATGGCAGAAACCCACGAGGAGGTAGCTTACGCAGGGGGTCCTAATCGCTATATGGGGGATCAGCGGTTCCAACAACCACAATGGAACCAAGGTGCCCCTAGGAACCCCCCGCCATACAGAGCTCCAGGACATCCAGAAAGGGATCAGTGAAAAGATGATCTACAGATGATCCTCGACGAGATGAGGAGGAATGAGGCACAACAGCAGCAGTCTACAAGCGCCATCAATAATCAGCTTCAGAACATCAATACAAGATTTGGAGAACTGGACATCTGGAAGAGGAACATTGAGACCCAGATGGGTCAATTCGCGGCACAAATTCCACGACCGACCGGACAACTCCCTGGGCAGACAGAACCAAATCCCAAGGGGAAGACCGGACACGTCGCGGCTGTAAAGCTCAGGAGCGGGCACCAACTACGCGAGCTAGAGGTCGGAAAGCAGCAGGACGAAGTTGAGAAGTTACTCGACAATGTCCAACAGCAAGTCGATGTCGACCAAACTTTGGTCGATGTCGACCAAAATCAACTCGAAGTCGAGAACTTGCATGGCCAAAATTCATCTGCACAACACTCCAACTCGAAGTCGACAACAGTGGCCGACGTCGAGCAACATCAAGTCGATGTCGAGAAGAATCAAGTCGAAGTCGAGGACTCTGCAATACCTCCGACATCTGTTCTAGCTTCAAAACAGAAGAAGACGCTTCCTTTCCCTTCCAAGGCGCTGAAAGATCCCACTGCATGTAGGTTTAAACGGTTTGTTAAGATGCTTCAGGAACTAAATGTTTGAATTCCTTTTACAGGAGCTCTTCAAGAGATGTCTGCATATGTCAAGTTCCTCAAGGAGATCTTTAGGAACAAGCGATCCATCTCAGAGATCGTCGGCGAATGCAAAAGGATGGACTTCCCTGAGAAGAGACCTGACACTGGTAAGTTTTCCATTACTGTGGGATTCGGAAAATTTAACTATGAGGCCTTGTGTGATTTAGGAGAAAGTGTAAGCATCATGCCCTTATCGATCTGGCAAAAGGTGAAGATAGGATCTATAGAGCCTGTGGATGCCAAGCTATACATGACAAACAATACAGTAGTCATCCCTACAGGTATGGTTGATAATGTCCCTGTCCAAGTTGGTAAGTTCTATGTTCCCACTGATTTCCTTATTATAGATTGTGCTGAAGATCCTACTAGCCCTATTATTCTTGGTAGACCATTCCTAGCTACTGCAGATGCTAAGATCAACGTAAAGCAGCGATTGCTCACCTTCACGATAGGCGACGAGATCTTAGATTTCTCTTTTGGCCTTACAAAGGAGGAAGTCCCATGGCTGGAGGTGAAGAGCATAAGCAACCACAGAGGCGAGCAAACAACAACGGAGGAAGGCGCCAAACAACAGCTCGACATCGACCAAGGTTCCTCGATGCCGACCAAACAACTCGACTTTGACCAAGCCTACTCGAAGTCGACTTCCTCTGCTGAACATCCGACTTACCAAGAGCCTAAGTATGGGGTCCATGTACTCGACATCGACCAGATCTACTCGACGTCGACCAACCCTAAGCTCGAAGATTTCTGTTTCGGGCACGAAAAGGTAAGTCCAGGTATGATTCCAACCCCTCCTCTGTCCATTAATAAAATTAATAAATATTTAAGGGGAGGTAAGGCCCCGTGGCAAGCTAATCTGCAAAGGATGAGAGCTGGAAAGAAGAAGAAGGAAGGCAAAGGATATTATGCAACCAATAACTTATCAGCTGAGCTTGCATACTACCATTAGGACCTAGATGATCCAGGAGAAGGGCCAAGCACAAGAGGGCCCTACATTGAAGGTTCTTAAAGAGAAATCGGAGAAGTCGGCCTAGGGACTCTAAAATCTAGAGCATGTACATAAAACTTTTGGATTTTGGGACTTTTAAATTTTTAAGGTTTTGTTTTTGGTTTTTGTTTTTAGTTTTGAATACTTCATGTGGAAAGTCTTGTCTTCGTGTGAAAACTAACATTTTTAGGTCGAGAAGCATGAAAGGATCGCAAAGAGTGGAAAAAGAAGTCCCTGACAGTTAGTCGAAATCGACTAGGCCAAGTCGAAATCGACTAGGCCAAGTCGAAATCGACCAAGAGGAGCAGCCCAGAACTACTCGACATCGAGTAGGCCAACTCGACGTCGACTAGCCAGAAGCTTCCTCGACTTCACACTTCCACTCAAAGCTGCCAGTTTACTCGATGTCGACCAAGTTCCTCGACGTCGACCAACATAGTTTCCTCGGCAGCCCCTGTTTTGACTCTATTCGACGCATTATTAGGTGAGCTCCTTCATTTACCTCTGTTTTTTATATTATTTTATACAGTGGGGACACTGTATATTCTAAGTATGGGGTGGGGGAAGAGCTCATTATCATTATTTTATTGTTTTGTTCTTGATTTTGCTACTACATGGTAAATTTTGAGTAAATTTTTAAATTTTTGCGCTTAATTGCTAAACTCAAAGTTTTATGAGACATCTCCCAAAGCTTGTGAATTGTCTAAAGAAATAGTGTCATGGAAGTTATAATTGAACTCGACGATGCAAAATTGGATTCATTAGAGATATATCATGAAATTGCCTAGTAAAGGGAAGTCACAATGAAGTGCATTATTTTCTATGAAAACCATGAAAGGAGGTAAAATTTGATGTTGCTTTTGACATGTTGCATGATAAGAGGATGGAGGACTTTATATTTCCGTATAATGCTCATGTTTATAATCCTGGCCTTACCTATGCTTATGCATCACAAAAGCCATATTATGCCTTATTTCATATATTGCTCCACATATTCTAAATATTGTCATTCTTTACCTTATTTCCTATCCAGGGATTATGTTGAGAATGATGTTACATTATGGAGATATTATATGGTGTTTGTGTTGTTTCTATTATCATATTTGGAGTTTGGCAGGAATGTTTGAAATATATGGAAAATTTAATGAGTGAGAAAAAATCCGATCACCTCAGGAGATAAAGGTAGATCGACCCTGCTCGCTGAGATAATAGTTCGGCGAGATGGGACACAAGGTGAGTAGTCCAAAGCACTAAGTATCCAGGGCCATTCATGACACCCATGTTTGCGACTCGCGAGAAGGCAGTTCTGAGGTTAGAGAGGTAAAAGCATAATATTGGAAAAAACATTGAGCGAAAGAGTGAAAGGTGATGAATCTTGTGAAGAAGGAATGTGGAAATTCAGTTTGGAAAGTACTCCATTTCCTCGGATTTAACACCACATTGCCAAAAATTGCCCACCTTTAGCCTTTTACCAAATCTACTCCTTATTGAGCTTAATTAAAGTCATCTTGATTATTAATGCTTTGTCGAATGAATTATTTTTTATAACCCTCCTTTTTGTGAGTATGATGTTGCTTTTTATTGCACATGTATGGATTTGTGGCACAAGTACCTTTTCGATGATGGTAATTGATTGTAGGGTTATATAAAAATGAATCCATGATGTTGAGAGTTTTGAATTCTTCCCCTGAATGACCATCCAAGTTATTGCTTGGGGACAAGCAAGCTTAAGTATGGGGTGATTTAATGTCCACTAAAGTGACCATGTCTTTATATATATTTTAGCTCCTTATTCTATATACTTTGCATATTTCGGGCTGGGAATATGTTGAATTTATGTAGTATATGTTTATTTGCAAGAAATAGAGGTCTACATAAGTTTTGGTTTAATATTACAGAATTTGGAGTCATTTCGGGACGAAACCAAAAGATGGGATCTACTCGACGTCCACTAAGTAACTCGAAGTCGACTAAAGCTGGGAGAGCAGACTGATCGAGGACAGAAGAAGAAGCCAACTCGAGTTCAAGACTGTACTCGATGTCGAGTAAAGTTCCTCGAAGTCGACCAAGCCTAAACCGAGTCAGTGTCCCAGAATCGACCAAGGAAGAGGAGCCAAGAAAATGCCAGTCGATATCGACTTAGACTAGTCGATATCGAGTAACAGCTGGTCGATGTTCACCTCTGAGGCCGGAATCGAGTTGCTAAAGCTGAAGCCGAGAAATGTTGGTCGATTTCGAGTAAGGCTACTTGATATCGAGTTGACCACAGAGGCCGATTTCGAGCTAGTCCGAGTCTTGTTAAGATTCTATCCCGAATCCAATAGAGATATTTCCGAGAGAAGATTCCCAATACATGAAGATTTAGATATTTTTATCTTTTTATCTTTTTATCTATCCTAAGGGTTGAACAATTAATTACCCTAGGATTTATCTTGTTTTATCTAGTTTAGATTTATTTATTTCCTAAGTAGAATTATATCTTCTATGTTAGATAGAGATATAGATAGAATTTCATTCCTTGATTAGCAAGGATTGGAAGCCTATAAATAAAGCCTATAGGACTGGTTTTTTATTCATTCCAAGCTAGAGACAATTCGAGTAGGAGAGAGAGAGAGTGGAGGCTGAGAGAGGTTGTGAAGCGAGAGTGGAATTGGCTTCGATCGGTTGTAAGCTCTGGTTTGGTTTATTTTAATGCAATTTAGTTTCTTGTTATTATTGATGTCTTTAATTATGATGAAGCGTGATTAGTTCACCCACTTCTAGGGTCGGGGTGAGCCCGACGATGGCCAAGCGTGTTTGAGGTAAAGATTCGATCTTTATTGTTTTTTGAGCATCTACTACCTTTATATATGTTTATTGCCTATTTAATAGAGATCCATGTTAACAACTTGGATTATAAACATAAAATTGGTAGATACAATTAGGGTTTCTTGAAAGAGTTGTCTAATTGTTGGAAAAGGCGAAAGCTTAATCCTTCGATGCGATTTGTATAATTATCGTTATTTATCTTGCCTTATACATGTTTGGTTATCGTTGTTGCAAACCCCGATCTTGGAAGTCTTTTTCATACATTGTTTAAAGTTCGAAGATTTGCATTCGTTTAAGTTTCTGTTCTCCTCGATTTCGACCAAATCTGGTCGACGTCGACTACTCATTCTCGATCGAGCAAGATCGTTGTTGCTTCTGTCTCTGCAATTACTCGAAATCGACAAGTTTCCTTTACTACGACCAGTTCCTCGACGTCGAGTTGCTTACTCGAGATCGACCAAAACTTCAGTGACCTTCGCTTGCTCGGATTCGACTGTGCTTGACCCCCTGTCGACTAACCTTAGTCGAGGTCGAGTACCCCTGAAGTCGACAACCCTTCGTGAGATTCTTCCACTGCATGAGATCCGCTGACACGCTTCCTCGAGGATCGATCCTGACTTCCCACTGCTACATCAGGAGGAGGTCTTGTAATTATTTGCGTGGGCACGAATCTGGTTTGATTTATATTTTATATTTTGAACTCGATTTCCTCTTACAACAGTCAACAAAGAAACCCTTGAAGAGGTAATATGAGAAACAAAAATGCAACTGACAAAATGGAAAGCAAATACGATGTCCCAACAGGGAAGGACGGTTCTCATAAAAGTGAACCTACTAGCCAAACCAAACTATGTCATGCAAAACTTCATGCTCCGACAAACGTCCACGACGACTTAGATAAACTAAAAAGATGTTTTTATTGGAACAAGGACCCCAATTACGAACCATTAGTAGGATAGGACAAAATGTGCCAAAAAAAAAAGGTTTAGGACTCCATAAAACAAAGGACATGAACAAAGCATTGCAAATAAAATTTCTATGCAAAATTCTTGCAAAACCCCACAACCAATGGGTTAGGATAGTAAGTGAAAAATACTTGAAAGGTGACCAAATCTGGGACTATAAGAAGAAGAAAAACATGTCATGGCAATGGGCCAAATGAATTTAATTAAAAGATGAATTATGCTCAAGTCTCATCTGGCAGATTGAAAACAGAAAAACGATAAAGTGTTGGAAGGACAAATGACTAAATGACGATGGAAAGCTTGAGGACCACCGACTAACTCTAGCATAAATGACCAAGAAAAAGTTAAAAACTACTTATTGCTAAACAAGACATGGAATGTGGATAAGCTATGAGAAGTGTTGTCAGTAGATATTATAGAAAGAATTATTAATATGCCTCTTCCATTGTAGGAACAGGATAGACTACATTGGAAACCAAATCCAAATGGTTGGTTCACTACTTCAAGTGCGCTAGATTTTATCACGAACTCCAATGGAAACAAAATAGACCTCCTTAATAGGATTTATAAAATTGAATGTCCGCCCAAGGTGAAAAATTTCATATGAAAATGGTGCTAGATGGACTCTCAACCAAAACAAGACTAAGGAAAAAAAAAAGGTATACACACTCTCATGGAGTGTGCCATTTGTAACTCCAAAGAGGAAGACATTATTCATCTTCTGATGGAGTATCCGATAACATTAAGAATAATAGGCTCATTGGACAAGAACATTGAGCAACTAATTAGAAATACTGACAAAAGCAATAAAAGTATAGAGACTATCACCAATGAACTTTTTCGATAGCTTAACTCATAACAAAAAGCCACTTTTTCTTTTTCTTGGTGGGGTATTTGGGCTAAGATAAACAAGATCATATTTGAAAACCAAAGAATAAGAACAATAGACGAAGTGATAGAAACAATTCATCTCATCACATGAAAAACTGGAAAAAAAAAATTCCAAACAAGATAACCCAGATGAAGAAGATGCAATCACAAGAACAAACAAACCAAAGAATAACCCTCGCCAAAGAAATGCCATTAGATGGCGTAAACTTGAGGAAGGTAGTTTCAAACTCAATTTTGATGGTGCTAAAATCTCTTCTGGTTGCGCTTCTGCAGGTTTCTTGATTAGAGATGACGAAGGAAGATTGATCACTTGTGATGTCAAAAGATGCGGGAAGGTGTCGGCATTACAAGTCGGGGCAATTGGATTGCACCTCAGACTGATGGAAGCTCGGAAGAGGGGGATTCGAAAACTTGCTGCAAAAGACGATTGTCTTGCAATCGTGAATACGATCAAGGGAGCTCGGTTGACACCCTAGGAGATCGAAATGCTTATTTCAGATGCTCTACTTCTGCTCGGTTATTTTAAGACGGTCTCTGTTTCCCACATCTTCAAGGAGGCTAACAGGGCGGTCAATCGTCTTACTCATCTGGCTTTGGATTTCGTTTCTTCACCTTAGAGTTTCAACCTTGAGTTTCAAACTCTTATCCATAAAGACGCTCTTGGGTGATGGTACAATTATAGTTGACACACTCCAAATTTTCACCTTGTAATAAAAAAAAAAAAGTAACATCTCCCAGCCTCTTACCTTAATATTTGACCAGGATTGCTGGTTAGTGGTCTCACCCTTGAATTACCCGCTCAATATAAAAATGGGCTAGAAAGTCCAAATCCAATTGTCCCAATTGAAAGGGCCTAAAACTTATAGGCCCAATTAATATGCCCATGAAAAAAATCATATAAATTGGACTGAGTTTCCCTTCCTCCTACCTACACCCCCTCTCTCTCTCTCTCCTCTCCCTCTTCAAGAACAGCAAACACAGATCACAATCTCCCCCAAAAACCCCCACACATCAGATTCGAATCCACCTCTGAAACCCCTCAAATCCCCCCAATGGAGCTTCCAAGATCTAAGCCACCTCCCCCTTGTTCATCGTCTTCATGCTCCTCCACCTCTCTCTCCTCTTTATCTGCATCTCAATCCCCATCTACTTCATTCTCCTCCTGCTTCTCCTCCACCCATTCATCTCCGTCTCTAACCTCCTCCTCCAATTCGACCTCCCCTGCCCGCTGCGAGGGCCTCGACCTCCTCGTCAAGGCCGTCTACTACGTCGTCGCCGGCTCCGTCATCGGCGTCCCCTACATTCAGCGGAGGGTGATCCGCCGCAGGAAGAGGCCGATCCACTTCACCAACCTGATTATCAGAGAATTCATCAAGACCGGGAGGAAGAAGCCGGCAGAAGGCGACGCCGATTCGGATCAAGACGCCGAGAATTTGGAGGGGAAGAGGCGGAAGCGGAGGGCGAAATCGGCCTTGCCTTCCAAGTACCAAGACTCCGTCCTTCACGAGTGGAAGCCGCCGAGGAAGAAGCAGCGCAGATCGGGCAAAATTGGAGCCGGATCCGGTTTGTGATCCGGATTCAAACGGTGTGTTTTCGTGTAAACTGAGGTGCGATCTCCATCTGAATCATGATTCGTGATTCCGAAGATGGGGCTAAACTGCATCTGTCGTCCATTTCTCCTTCTGTAAGATCTTAATTCTTTACATGATTCAGATAGAAATTCAGTATATTTTGTCCGTAGATTTGTTACAGGAACCAACCAATCAGGATTGTATTGGTTCCCAGCTAGTTACATGGAATTTTTGCTTGTATCTCTGTTTTTCTCTGTCATCTTCTACCAGAGATCTTGAAATGAAATGAAGCTTCATTTGTGTTCTTGAAACTGTCCTCTTGGCCTGTTCTTGCTGAATGAATCTCAGCTCAGGTAATCAAACTGGTAAAGTTTAGTTCTTGTGAATCAATCAAACCTTGCTCTCTTGAAATTTTGTTCAGATGTATCTCATATGATGACGAATCTACATCTACTGATTGAGGCTTAAAAACCTGAGAGGCAATATCAGTTTGCTGATGCATTAAAGGTTCATCTTGCTGTCTTTATACAAATATACACAATACAGTGTTCTTTCTTTCTTTGCTGTCTTCAGATTCTGCCGGTTCTCGAGAACTCGTCGATCTGAGAAAAGTCGAGGATCTCCTCCATTCCGCTCGCAACAAGAAACCTGATCAGCCAACAACAAGAAAGGTTAAAGCAATCGCATTAGACAAGCAAAAGCATCGGATTTTCGCAAGGGATTGGCATACTTGTCTCGAAGTGTCGCGGACATGGCCTGGCAGCCTCCCGGGACCGATGACTGCATGTTCACTGCTATGTTTGGGTTGTGAATGCTTTGCCTCAAGTGCACCCATCCGGACTCTTCGCCCTCTTTGTCGAAAACCTTCACCCTGACAAACTGTATATGTTAAACTTCAAGGCTGTTTAGCTTGCTAATGTGTGTACTGTGCAGTTTAGTCCAGTCTAACCTGTACATGTGAGCATCAACTGGTGCCGGGTGGTCGTTCAAGTCGACGAGGCAACCTTCGTTAACATAGCAGTCTCCACACGAGTCGAGCTCCCATCCTTCCATCCGTCCTTCCTGATGAGATGCGCAATGCTGGTAATAAGTTTGGGATTCACCTTGTAACACAAAAATCAGCGGAGAGATGTGTATGTATATACCTCAACACAGGTTCGGAACATTTCAATTGCCTCCACTGCTTTCGCCTTGGCGTGTCTAGGTTCCGAGATCACGTTCATCCTGAGCTCTACCGATTCAAGAGGCTCTTCAAGATCTTGTATGAGACTCCCAATCCCTTCATTTGATCCTGCAAGCCTCATACGAACCATTTCGATGATGATCTTTACGACCATGTAAGCCCCTGCCCATCACAGTTAAGCACATTATACAGTCAATTGATGATCTCTACGACGAACATGTCGGGTAAACGACTACATACCATCATCAAGAAAGTGATTCTCCTTGAGAGCGCCATGGCCAGAGACCTCCATCATGAGATGGGTCTCGATGCCGTCCTTGTTGAGCTGAATCCCCTTGTCAATCACATTCCTATACCCGACTCTATACAAGCAGTGTCGGCCACCTCTAGCCGCAATAAACTGGCTCAATCCAACGCTGGTTCGCGCATCAGTGACGATAGTTGTACCGGGGTGCTCTCTCAAAACAATGGCGGACATGAGCGCTATGAGCCTGTCCCCGTTGATGGGGTTGCCCTTGCTGTCCACCACACCACTCCGGTCAACATCCGTGTCAAAGACAATGCCTAGATCAGCTGAGTGCTCAAGCACCGCAGCTCTGGTGAGAGCCATCGCCTTCTTGTCCTCAGGGTTCGGGATGTGGTTCGGGAACATCCCATCTGGGTTCAGGTGCAGGGACCCGAATGTATCTGCTCCAAGCTTGTCCAATACATCCCATGTAAAGAAGCCTCCCGATCCATTCCCCGCGTTAACTATGATCTGCCATTGTTACATTCAAGTTCGTTAGAGTTTCCGAATAGGGCTAGTTTTCGGAACCTATGTGTATGACTAAGGTAAGTGTGGTCCTAACTCCTAACAGCTACAAAACTCTAGTTTTGTATTTTTCTTACATCTATTCTGTACCATTCAAATGTATGAACCACATGAGATTGCATATCCTCAAACTCAAAACATGGTTATTTTTTTAGTTATAAGGTGAAGAGGGATATGTTTGAAACCTTGAAGCCTTGGAGGGGAGTGTCGAAATGCGAAGGATGGTTCACCCTCGCGGTGATGATGTCCCTTAGATGCTTAGAATAACTGCTCATGAAGTTAGCCTTGGTAGGAGGATTCGTTAGAGGTTTCGAGACCTTTGCTTGCCTGTTTGCGTACTTGCGGGCAGCCATGTTGCATATCTCTTCAACCTCAGTCGAGGTGAGGCCACCTCTCTTGGTGAAGAATTTGAGGCCATTGCGAGTGTATGGCAAGTGAGACGCGGTCATCTGCAGAAGCCGAATACATTAGTATTGGATGTACAAAAGTAGAAGCATAGTAGTTTTATGGTGGTATGACATACCATCATGGAAGCATCATACTCGAAAGGAGGCAGCATTGTGCTCATGAAACAGGCCGGCGTTGTGGCAAGCCCCATGTCGAAAACAAGGCAGCCAGCCCTTCCGAGACCAGAGAAGATGGCGGCACTCAAGGACATTCCTGATATCCGAGGATCTCTACCAACAGACACCTTAACTTGATCAACAGCCTCTCCATTCCTTTCATCCTTGAGCTTACTCAACACCCACTCTCCAAAGCTCTCCGATATGGCTTCCATAGCCGGAGGTGTGAGATCAACCGTCCTCCCTTTCTCTCCTTCTACCGCTACCCCACGAACATCTGACCCGTTTTGCAGCCTCTTGATCATGTCTATTTCCTCGTCCACCACCACCACCTCTAGCCTCATGGAGCTTGAGCATCGCACTCGAATGGTCCTTGCTAGAGGTGAGCGGAAGGGCAACCTAAGACCTGCTTTCAACGATGGTTTGGTTCTCCCTTGTGATGTAAAACGAGGCGAGAGTGTTTTGTTGGTGATGCTTCCCTTTAGGGCCATTGAAGAGGAAGCCATGTTTTTCCTTTGTTTGATGAGTATGTTAGATTTGGTTCAGTTTGATTTGTGTACTTGAAATGTTTGAAAAGGAAGTTGGATATATAATATCCACTTTAGGGAAGATAAGATGGAAACTGAAATCAAAGCTAAACCTTACAATCAAACTCAAGAAATATCTTGACAACAAAAACTTCCAAATCTTTCAGCTAGATTTTTCAGTCTTGGCTTGTTGTTTACTGTCAAAACTATGTGTAATCTGATATATCCTTGTGCATATTCCATAAAGAAATGCCTTTTATAACACACACATTAGCACCATCTGTGTTGAGTGCACATTGCACAACAATCAACAAAAAAGAAGTCTTGAGACACTCAAAAATCAGCAGTGCAGATTCCTTGCCATTGCATTACATATTTACATGTACAAGTAAGCTTCTAACTCACATTGAGACATGTATACTTACGAAAAAGGGGACGATATAAACGCTAAAAGATTGAACATGGCATTAGTGACCGCTGGCCACCAATGCCCGGGGACCCAAACTAGTGACCTCAAGGAAAGCCTTTGGCTTGGAAGGTCGGGATTTGTCTGAGAGAATTCTTCATTCCAAAATGGAAGATCATGTAACCAGGAGCTCGATGCAGGTAGCAATCTGGATTTATAGACTGGGGTTGAACTCTTAATAATGAAGCTGTTCGTCTTTTTCCGGTTAGATCAAGGTTGGTTTTTCTTAGTAGAAAACGTTTTGTAAAGTTCGATATTCAGCTGAAACGGTGTGGAATCTCATGCCTGTTTGGTATGCATCTGGGATCGAATTGAAGTCAGTAGGTTTACCAACCAACCGTCCAACCCAATACCCGAAAACACCCTCACGACGTAGTCGGGAAGACAGGTCTAAACGGGAAATACTGGGTTTGTTGTTGTTGTATGTCAATTGTCAAATGATTTAGTCTTCTAAGAGTTATTGAATTGGATGGAGAACTTGGTTTGTCAATTTTGCATGATTTGTCTTTACAGTCTACTAACTAGGGATTTAGAGGGTTTTTGGTTTGTCAATAGATTGACCCAAAGAAAGTGATCAGTCTATGAGACTATGACCAATTCTAAGCTCTTCAGGATCAAGACTTCAAAAGTTGGGCAAAATTCAGCTGAGTTTCTAGCTGATTTGTGATGGAGGAATGTCCAAAAATCTCGGCTTAACTAGACGACATTTCATGGAAAACACCCAAACCAACTGCCTCGAGACAAGGAGGCTGAAATTCCCGGGTATATTTGGAGAATCAAAGAATGATCAACCTGAGCCATTCATCCAAAGGGGGAAAAAGTAACCATTCTGAGCCAAGACCATGAATATATGCTTGTAAAAAAAGCCTGCAGCGAACCTTTAAATCGCGCACAATTGTACATCAATATCCTCGTGCCTATTCGCTGACATATGGTTGTGAAACAAGCCAAGAACCCTGAGTTTTCATCAATGAATTTTGGAGTCAAGATTGATCAATTCAGCTAAGAACGACGAAATCTCATTACCATTAACATAGGCTGATGAACAATCAAAATCCGACTTGACTCTGGATAGGTAACCTCCATCCTAACATGGATTGAAGAGTCAAAGATTGATCAATTCAGCTTCCTAAAAGGGAACTAGCCAACTAATTATGATAAACATCAAATACCAATGGAGATTAGTTAAGCTTCAACAGATATGATCATGACAGACAGTGACTGCATCAAACACTAAAGAGGGCGAATCTGAACAAAAATGCATGGTGGTGAAGAAAAAGCAGAAGTTGCTAAGCTCTCCCAGGGAGATAACAGTTGCCATTTTCGGCCAATGTTCCGATTGGACTATGGTTTACCCATCCGCTGAAACCTAGCTGACCCGAAAAGCTAAAAACCGAAAAACCTAATCAAGCTCCTGATGTTTTTAACTAGTATATACAAGATGCAAAGCACGACATTGACAACGATTTTTTAGCTCAAACCAAACTTTTTTCCCTGCTAGCTATGTATACCTGAAAACCAATCCTTCCATTTGAAATATCATGTGTGCGCGGAGTGAGATGATATTAGCCTAGAATGGTTATGCTCGCCCTCATAGGTGACTAGTAGCATTGTTGGCTCTTCCAAGCACCTCTCGACATGTTTCCTTGCCGGGCAGCCTCTCATGCTGCTGCACTTGTAGTATCCCCTACACCACCAAGCCCCAAAAAACCAAGTGATCAAAATTTGAGGAACATACATTCAATAGCCAAATATGCAGCATATGAAAAGCAAACAAGGGCAGAATCAAATTACTGTCATAAGTTGAATAAGCAAAATGAGTTGATAGATCTTTAGCAAGAACCGCGGCTTTGCGTGAATCAAATTACTAGGATAATAGATGACTTCATATCTTCAGCTTAAACTGTGAGCAGCTCTTCTATGAAGGTTTCTATGCCTTATAAGAAGCAACAGTTTTGCAATAAATGACACTAAAACAAAACAATGAATGCCAATTTTGTTACTGATTGGAGATGGACAAAAACATGAAACAAAAAGACAGTGGGGTTGCAAACACCTAGGATATGGAGAGCCCTTAATCGGCTTCTGCCCGTACTTCCTCCATGAAAACTCATCAGGAGGGATATCTGCAATTTTGTTACTGATAGCAGGCACCTTAATTGATCTCTTAATCCTCAATTTCCTGTGGATACAAATCACAAACAATTGATGATCAGGGCGGGTTAGAGAACCAACAAGATTAAGAGAGGATTTGATTTGAACCTTCTCTTAGAACAATGACATTTCCCATTGCTGACACACTTCAAGCTCCCATCTTCTCCCTTGAAAGTGCACCTCCTCCTCATCAGTTGCTGAGAATTCTGATCAGATGGTTTAGGGAGTCCGATCACCTGGAACGAACTCCCACCAAGATTCGTCACGCTACCATCCATGCTCAAAGACGACATAAAAGACCTATTCGAAGACATGGTCTGAGTGCAACTACTTGGCCCATTGAATTTCAGGTTCAACCCACCACTGGTGCTCCTAGAATACATCTCAGCATGATACTTCATCTGCTGCTGATGGTGAAAATGCAACCTCTGCAGCTCACTTGGCCGGGGGAATTGGAGGGTTTGTGGGAGCTTTGGTTGAGAAACTTCAACCGAAGGAGGCTTAACAGACAAGCTGGTGTCGATGCCGGAGTTATCATCAAACATTCTGTGTGTAATCTGGATTGCTCTTTTGGAGTTTGGGTCAGTTTCTGAACATGGGTTTGGAGGCAAAGTAGCAGGAAGTAATTGAAGTGGCTTGGTGGCTGAAGGCTCTGGATTGGTATGAGATGTTTCTATCAGAAGCTTTTCAGGCAAACTGGGTGAGGCGAAGCCCTTGAACCTTCTAGCTCTAGCAACAGAGAACCTATTGCCCAAAAGAGAAACCACTCTCTTGAACTTGACCACTGAATCATCAGCTTCTGAGATCAGATTCCTACACACAACTTCATCTTGTGGTTGTTGTTTCAGTTGACCCACAAGGTTAAGCACTCTATGGCCACTCTCAACAGCCACTTTGTTGGCCAGTTCTATCTCCTCCATTTCCTTTCTTTTTACTTCCTAATCAAAGAAAGAACCAAAAAAAAGGCTAAAAACCCAGATGGGGAAACATTACACAACTCACAACGAGAGCTGCAAAAGAGTAAGAAATCAGCAAGACCAAAGAAGACCCATTTGGGAATGAGATTGACCCAGAAAGATGCAAGCTTTGGGGGTTGAAATTGAAGCACTTACACTTAATAGCAAGAGTTGGTGAAATGGCCCAAATCAAACAAAAGCCCCAGGAAAGAGAAAACCCAGATGGGGAACTAGCACTAGCTAGTTTGATGGCTAGTTACTGTCTCCAGAAAGACTCGTTTGAAATCTACACAAAGCCATTAGATGATCCAATTTGAGCTGCAATTTTTCCTTCCCTTTTTTTTTTATTATTAAGGAAAAGCTCAAACAGAATAAAAGCTTCTTTCTTTTTAGTATATAACTTGTGTCAAATTGGCATCAAGAGCAAAAGCAAACAAAGGCTGTCTTTTGAATAAAATAATGCAATGAAAGAGCAAAAGGAATACTCAACACTCAACGACGCTGCTAGGTGGTGATGGCGAAGTGAACCTCAAAAGAAAGAAAGACCCGCCATTGGAGAGAGGGAGAGAGAGAGAGAGGGGGGGGGGGGGGGGGGGGGGGGACTGTGGAGGTTGCAGGAGATGGCAGGGGAGGGAGGGATTATTTGGAGAGCAACGATACAAAAGAGACGTCTGTGTCAAAGATCCCCCCAAGGAGTTGGCCCCACCCACCCATCAGAAATCAAAACAAAACCTCCAAATCCAATTTCTTCAATTTGTTTTTGGTGTTTGCCCCCTTTGATCGTGTTTTGTTCATCTGTTCCTAGAAGTGGACAAAAGCCAAAGTTGTTTCTAAAGGCCGTGAAGCAAATTGGACATTAAAAGACCAATCTTTTTCACAAATTTAGCGGGTGAATCTGTTCAAACTCATGTAGGCCAAATTTTGAAATTCAAGTTCTTTAGAAAAATTCCACTATGGTTTGTGTAATCTCACTTGTTAATAAAGTTTTAATGTTACACATTTTTTTTAGTTCGTAAAACATACAGTATTGTTTACTATTCACACACATTTTTTACCTCTTTTTTTTTATTATGAAAAAATTCGGGTGAGCAAGCTCTATCCGGCAGCCTCCTTACGGATGAGATCAGAAAGACTAGAATTGTTGTATATATCGAATCCCCTAGCAGAGTGGCAAATGTGTGCAACCTTATCAGCCACTCTATTACCATTTCAGGGAACATGAAAAAAAAAGAAACTTCTTTCAATGTCGATAGTAGAGTTTGGACATCAGATAAAATAAGTTCAACCTCCCAGGGGCATTTAGTGCGCTTTTTAAAATGATTTATGATTATACTGGAGTCACCCTCGATATGAAGGCAAGCGCTTCAGCTTTGATGGTGATTTATGATTATACTCGGAGTCTCATTGTGTGTTGGATCCCTAATTTTAAGGTAAACGCTTCAGCTTTGATGGTGATAGGTCTACCTAGGGGTGGCCACGGGTTACGGGTCGACCCGTGACCCGACAGGTCCGGGTCAACGGGTGGGGCAGGTTACGGGTTAGGATTAGGGTCAGGGGTTTTGAACCCGCTGACCCGACGGGTCGACCCGCCGGGTCAACCCATCATCCCAAATTTTTTTTATGCTTATAATAATTATTATGTATATATTATTCTTACAATAATTCATTATATATAAACATACACTAATTTGCAATGTGCAATGTGGGTCAAAAGCACTATCACCCTTCCCTTTTTATAGCTTTGGAAAACTCCCTCTATTCTCTCATTTTCAATGTGAGAAAGTTGAGAGTTACAATGAGAATGGATGGAGGTATATATATGTGTACTCCATCTTTCCTTAACTCTTACTCTTCACTTTAAGCTTTATTTCTTATTCTTATATTCTTATATTCTTATATTGAAATGAAGTAAAGTTTGAGAAGTTTTATATTCCTACATTTATATTATAGTGGATGAAGGAAGTTTTATAAAGATATAAAATTTCTCATATTTTTTTTCCACTTCATATTAAAATTAAAATGAAAAATGAAATGGATATAAAAAGTGATTTGTAGAAGAAGTCTTTACATATCATTTTTTAAAAAAAAATTATTAGTAAAAAAAATGTTATAAAAAAATAAGTTTTTTTATATGGTAACCCGTTCGGTCAACGGGTCGACCCGAACCCGTCAACCCGTGAATTTTCGGGTTAGGGTTCGGGTCAACCAACTCTAACCCTTGACCCGGCGGGTCGAACCCGTCGACCCGGCCGGTCCGACCCGTACCCACTAGGTCTACCTTCCCAATCCCTAATGATAGCTCCTGCAGAGCTATCTGAATTCGACAGGGTAGAGCCATCAAAATTTAATTTTAGGGTTCTTGTTGGTGGTTTTCGCCAATGTGTTTCCCGGTTTATGTGTTTCTTTTTTGGGTACGTAATATGTTGTGAGCAAGGCGCAATTTCCTCATCAAAATCACACTAACTGAAAAGTTTTGCTCCAATTAAGAATATGTGTTTTAATCAAGTGAATTGTGGCATCCCTACTTGGGATTGGGACCTGTCTAAATACATATTGGTTTCGGATGTACCAGGTTGTCCACCAAGCGAAGGCCAGTTTCGCCTTCGCCGTGGGAGTAAGATTATTCCCAAGGAAAGCAATGACCGGTTTTATGTCCCGAGATTTTTTTACCTCATTTGTTTAAAAATCTAAGTTGTTTAACTTTTTGACAGGTTTTTAAATTAAACAAATGAAACATATAAAATCAACTTTGTTATTATTTTTTAAAAATAATTTTATAGTACTTATTACTAATAAGTATCTCATTGTGAGAAAATTAATTTAAAAATAATATTTTATATACTCTATCCGTTTGGAAAAATATGTTGTTTACACACATTTTTTTAGGATAATGAAAACTATGTAAATTATCCATAATTTCGTATTATTAATAGTAATTACGAAATTGTTAATTTTTTTTTATGAAAAATAGATATTCTGTATAGTTTTTTATCATCATAAAGAAACATGCATAATATAGAAAACGAAAACGATATGTTTTGCCGAACGGAATGAGTAGTTTTTAGTTCATTTAAAAATGTGTTAAAAATACTTATATTTTTTAACGGATGGAGTATTAATTTTTTTAAATAATTTCATACTTATTATTCATATGCGTCAAATTATTTTTGAAAATCAATAAAATAAAATTGACAATTTTTATAATTTTGATCATTCTAAATAAATGTGCATTAATAGTAAATTATATTTTCTATTATTAAAAACATGTCATTTACTATTCATGCATCCTTTTTTAAAATGATAACAACTATCTAAATTATTAATTTTTTACATTTGTTTTTCTAAATTCATGCTTAATACTAATAATATAAACATAAAATTATTTTAAAAATTAATATTTTACATTGTTTTTAACACCTAAAAATATGTGCGTAAATAGTAAAAGATCATTTAAGTATATTTTGGCATTTTGCCGAAGAGAGAGATGGAGTACATTGTTTGAAAAGAAAATTTTCATTTATTTATGTGATATATGGGATTCTAGTATTGTCTTAAGCAATAAAGTTAAATGACCTGAAATTTATGATTTATGCAAATCAGACCTATACAATTACATAAAGTAAACTTAATTAATGACTACGGTATAATATAATTAAAATACGTTGTTAACTTTTTTTCAAGTGTTAAACATATCTTAGTATAACTTTACACGTTGGGTATTTTGGACAGATTTTGCCACTTAAATATTCAAATCTTTTATCAACTAATAAAAACTTCTAGAATTTCATGATCCCTAATAACATAATTATCAAGGGATATTAGGATACTAATACTATTTATTTTTTATTATTCTCTATCTGTCACTTAATCTAATTAACATCTCATTCTTTTTTTCCCCACTTATCAGTAGCATCTCTAACAAATTCATCAAAAATTATCCAAATAAGAAAACAAAATACATATTATTCAAATTATTTTTGCTTCAACTCCAACAATTTTCCCATTTCGAAGATTTTGAAAATCGTTTAGTTTTGAAAAATGTTGCAGATTTAGGAAATTCTCTCTATTTTTTCTACTCCTCCCATTTTAGAGAATGAAATGGGCAATCGTAAAAACAAGAAAAACATTAAAATTCTTCAAAAAAAAAACTCCAAAATCCTTAAAATGAGAAATGTTGGAGATGCTCTAACATCTCTAAACTAATCTTTTCCTACAAATTCAATTATCAAATATACCTTTCTCTAATAATTATCTTCATTCAAAAAGTATATTATTATATTCATGTTTAATTAAAAAAAATATTATTATAATATTTTTTACAGTATGATATTTCACATTAACATTAATAATTATTACCACTTTTAATTTTTCAAGTATTATCCTACATAGATTGTATCCAGATATTTTTTTTAAATATGATCAAATATATTTAAAATTAATGTCTATAGGTCAGGGTTAAGCTTCCGATCTAAATCGGATCGAACCGGACTGAAAATTCTGATCCGATCAAAAACCGGTGGATCGAAAACTCCGAGGATTTGGACCATAGATTTGATCCAAACACACCTAAATGGAAATCATGGATGTGCAATTTATTTGAGTGGGGATTTACTATCCATTTTATCGTGCTATGCGTAAGGACTAAGAACGTACCAAATTTCGCCACAGTTGTTTGGTTGTGTACCTCTCTCGTCAAACGTGGTCTCCGTAGGTAGGGGCCCACATTGACGTCGTCCCAAAGGCCAAACCGTTGCCAAGTAGCCGTTGTGGCGACCAACGGCCAGGATGAAACGACGGACGAAGACGACGCCGTTGGAGTTGGGACGACACAAACAACACGCACTCACACAGTCACAGTCACGGCCAGTGCGCCTTGTTTGGTAGCAAGCCAATAAGTGCGGGGCCCACTACCCACCTAGGCACGCATGGGCGGGCCCCAGCACAGTTGAACTGACAGAGATTCCCTCTCACCCCAAATTCGATCCAAACGCTGCCTTAATGAGGGGAGCAATGCTCCGTTGCCTTAGCTGCCTGCCTACGCTTTGACGTTGATGTTTGGGTTTTTGCTTTGCTTTTTAGGCGGCTATTAATATTCTATCCCCTTTGAAATCTTCCTTCGTCACTCACTTAGATCATCCGCATTCATGAAACCTACTCGGGTTCTTAACTCCACTTTATATATTTCTCTCTTTAAAAAACCCAATATAATTTTTCACCCACATTCCTAAAACCCTTTAAAACCCCATTTTATTTTTTTATCGGGACCCAACTCTTTTTTTACTCTCACTCTCTCTCCTCATGTTGACCCACCTCCTCTCCATTTTCTTTCTCTCTCTCGGTTTTTAAAGGTTTCTTAGGAAGAAACCTTTCCCATCATTCATAAACTCATCCTCCATCTTCTTCAATTTTTTATTAATTGATTTCTTATTTTAGGGTTAGGAAACCCCCATTGTGGATGCTCTTAGAGATACAAGAAGGAATATCTCTCACGGTTTGTGAGATCGTAGTCGGTTTAATTTTCCACGATTTTCAAAACTGTAATAGTAAATATTTTCACAATTTTTAAAACTGTAAAAGTCACCGTGTATTTGACGATATTTTATCCGTGTAGAAAGTAAATCGGTTTTTATTATCTATGCCTCCAAATTTGCACTATCAGTGCTCATAAATAGGGATGACAATGGGTCGGGTGATGGGTGAATGCTCTACTTCCGTCACCCGACTCACCACCCAAAACCCTTCACCCTACCCAACCCATCACCCACGCAATTTTTTCACCCGCCCCGTCCACCCACCCACCGGGTAGATTGGGTGATAATTCGGGTGAAATACAAGACATCAAAGTCATCAAAAAAAATTACTGAAAAACATACGTCGAACACATCGACGAATAAACAAGTACCAAATATAGTAAAATTCGGTCAAAAAATTATTGAAAAATTATTACATTCACGTTTCCATGGTCAATTGATTGTTTTCATGAGCCAATTAATTGCCTTCAAATACGGTAGGTATATACTACTTCCGTTCACAAATAAGTGACGTTTGATTTTTTGGCACGTTTTTTAAGGAGTTAAAAACTATATAAAATATAAATTTTTTAGTTGATTTTTTAAAATGATTTTATACATATTACTAATATGTATAAAATTATTTTTAAAAAATTAATAAAAAAGTTAATGTTTTATATAGTTTTTAGCTTATTAAAAAACGTGTCGAAAAGTCAAACGACACTTATTAATGAACGGATGGAGTATATAAGTTAGTGGACATTGATTGTTTTGATGAGCAAATTACAGTAGGTACATTTCCATTTTAATGAGCATGTATATTCATTATATTAGTAATTTCACATACATTATATTAGT
Organism: Persicaria maculosa; assembly: GCA_963922045.1. Lineage (NCBI taxonomy): Eukaryota > Viridiplantae > Streptophyta > Magnoliopsida > Caryophyllales > Polygonaceae > Persicaria > Persicaria maculosa. Next base: position 6,790,223 of record OY998255.1, on the reverse strand, counting down.
AATTTCACATAAAAAATATAATTATATAATATAAATCGGGTGACGGGTCGGGAATGTCTTCACCCGAATCCGACCTGACCCATCACCCGTTCACCTATCACCCATTTAATACCCGCTTTATTTCGGATTTTCACCCACTTTTTTGGGGTTGGGTGAGACGGATATCTGTCGGGTGCGGGTGAAATTGTTATCCTTACTCATAAATTGGGTTTGTTTAAGCAAATATTGGGATGGAATCAAATTTTATTTTGAGTAAATGAAAATCTTACTCGATTTTTGCGCACACTAGTTGTTCAAGCAAATTTTACTCAATTAATTGATGAAACAAATATAAGAGCAATCGCACCGGGGAGTAAAACCACCCCATTTGTTTGAGCATTTGATGGGGTCCTATTCATTTGCTTAAGCAAAATCATTTTAGAGCTTGCACAGTCGGTCTTGAATTGCTTGGACCCACCATTTGCTTGAGCAAACACAATTTATGGGTGTGGATGCTCTAATAAATGATTGCTCAAGCCTTGACCCGCCAGCTTGTTTGAGAACTTGATTCCCACTCAATCGAAGACCAGAAACATGGCGCAATGGGAATCTGCCCCCTCGCCATGAACAAGTTGACAACCGCCTCAAAATCCCCAAATTCCGGCACCAGTGGCGGTGGCATCATTGACGGTGCCCGTGGTGTGGTGCTTGACCATGTAGTTGGAGAGAGCGGTGGTTGTTGTCTGCGGATCGGAGAGAGCGGTGACAGAATTCGGAGAGAGTGGCGGTTGTAGTCGGCGTTGATTCAGGTACAAGAAAGCGAGGAGTGAGAGAGGCGTGACAAATTCAACATCGATTCAGGCACAATGTAGGGGAAGGAGCGAGATTTGGTATAATGAACATATTTGGTAGAGAAAGCAGTGAACAAAGGAAGGGGAATCTCAGAGGCATTCTTAAGGGCATTTTATTCTTTTTCAATAGAAAATAAAGAGCATCTCAGACATTTACCTCAAGAGTCTTACACCACCCATCCCTACTCAACGTAACACGTAGGGATTATTTTCTACAAATAAATGAATAATCTTCACCCCGTCCACCCCTAAAAATAATTTTCAAGAGTGTTTTCCTGCAATCATTAAAGAGGTGGATGGGATGAAGAGGGTGGGGGTGGAGGAGGAGGCACGCACCGTTTGGTAGGAGATGGAGGGAGTGGGGGTGGGCGGCAAATTGAGGGTGGAGGTGGACGATTTTTCCCACCTTAGGGGTGGGGGTAGATGGACGGGGTGGAGATGTGTGAGATTCTGAAATTGCCCTCCCCTCTCCAATCTGTAGTGAGGGCTATGGAAGCTCGAGATGAGGAAGAGGAAGCAGCAGAAAACGCAATCGAATGCGGGAATCGACGATGAAAGCTCGAGATCGATGGAGGAGATAGGGCCTCCGAAAATTGCCCATGCGATCTCAATCGTCGACATTTGGTCATCCAATTTATGTTTATTGTACAAATCACAATAGAGAGAGAGAGAGAGAGTAGAAGGATGCTAACATGTGAGGTTGTGATGGACACAATGACGGGAACGGAGCTTATAGATGACAACAAACAATCGAAGGTGTCACGACGATGGAGCTAGGTTGCTTGGGCTGCAAACATAGAAGAATCGACGACACTTGGGATGCCTGGGCGGAGTGGCGCTCGCCGCCGCCGACGGGAGGGAGCAGACAGCCGAATAGAAGGGGGCAGGCGACGACGGCGGAGGCTACTTTCAATTTCAGAGCCCCCAATCACATTCGAAGTGCTATTGCTGGGTGATGGTGAGGAGAATAATATGAATTTATGGTCGAGGGTAATATGAGTATTTTACATCATTCCCACCTTAAACAATCTCCAATCAACCAAACACCATACAAGATACTTTGCGAAATTAATCTCCGTCCTTTTCACCCCGTAAAATATATCTCCACCCTCTCCACCCCTTAAAAAAAATCCCGACGAGAAAACATAGCCTCATCCCCTTTACCCTAAAAAGTATCCCCACCTCCTAAAAATAATCCCCTCTCAAACACACCCTTAGCTAGGAAGATTTACCATAAACACTTGTTCTTATACTTTAGTTATTAGTTTGATTTACGGGAAAACTAAATACACCAATAATTTTTATTGGATACACCGCTAAGAGGTCTGCAACAAGTTGTGAACCTCTATTTTATTTTATTTTTAATCATGAAGTGGGACCGTTAGTGAGTCCGTAAGGTTCCACGACAAGTTACGGACCTATTAGCGGTGTATCCAGTAAAAATTACCGGTGTATTGATTCAATATGCAAGAAAAAATCTTCCAAAAGAAAAGCGTTCTTTTATTTATTATTATTACATTTATCAATATATTATTCTCATCCTAATTGTCTATGAAAGAGTGACACGAGTTTGTTGTCTAGGAATGAATCCCTATTCTTTTTTATAATATAATCATATTTGGTGTTCCTCGATCTTTCTTTTATGCATATCAAAGCAATCAGAATTTAAATGCTTTCAAAGTACCAAGTACTGTAGATGTGTGTCCAATTCATTGGCATATGGAATCAAATCAAAATTACCTTTAAGATTTTAAATTGTTTTTAGTGTATAGGAATCTATGAAAGCATAACACTTTCACTAATTTTAAATAAACTAAATAAAGGGTAAGATCATTAGTTGTATTTATGATTGAATCTCTTACATATAAATCCCTAGTAAAATAAAATTAGGAACTCACTATGTTAATAAGTATATTTCACACAAATATATATTTTAATAATAAATAAGTATATGTGGACATGTGTCTTTTATATTGATATTTTAATAATAAATAAAGTATATTTCACAATATTTTTATTATGTGAAAGTGAGGGTAAATATCAGTAGCGACCAATCATGATGAAGATTTTTGACAATCTATGCAACTTACAATTTAGTAATATTTCCACTATGAAGTGCATTCACTTAAGTTTGATAACATTTATTAATTTATTATTTATTGACGTACAAGAACTCGACAAAAAATATTTAAAAAATATATCGAATGGCGGCATGCTACTGGGCTCTTATCACTCCACCAAATCAGTACCTTCGATCATCTTATTTAAATTGTCTTTTCTAGATCCTATTGGCCAAAATAAAATGAATTTTGTGATATGAATCGAGTGAATGATCGATAGTCATGTGTTGTTTTATGTAGTTAACTAATACTTTTCCCGTACCTTGTATAGGTGAGTATTTTTATTGGAATTTATCACTTTAGTTCTCCCTCATATCACGAATATATTTTATTTCATTTGAATTGTTGTCCTACTATCAATTATAACCCCTGTTATAACACAATAACATTTACAATCACAAACAAAAGTCTCATAATTGATAAGAGGAAAAATGAAACTATATCATTAAACGTACAGAATGATGGGTTTATTACATCCAATATCTCATAATAACCAATTTTCTAGTAGGTAGATACTTTATATGCAAATATGATGTGCATCACCTTGTGTTCTTCCATTATCACACCCTATGCCATGACACGTAATACACATATTTTCTTCATTACTACAAACCATACAAGCAGGGGCGGAGGCAGCCACTTACCCGGGGGGGGGGGGGGGGGGGGGGGCTCGCTCAAGGATGAAGGCCTTGATTCGAACCCAAGACCTTGATTTACCCCACTCCACCCTCCAACCACTTGTGCTGTAATGTAATTTTGTGTCTTAAATACCCTCTTTTACTACATATATATATATATATATATATATATATATATATATATATATATATATATATATATATATATATATATATATATATATATATAACATTTTTTTGTTTTTTTTTTTAAAATTTTCAGAGGGGGCTCGAGCCACCGCATGCCCCCTGCCTCCGCCCCTGCATACAAGTAAAGTTGGAAAGGTCTGCAAAAAAAAAATCCCATACAAAGCGTAATCAAATGCTAATATATATATACACACACACGCACACACGAATGAAGGAAAATATGAAATAAACACTTATATAAACATAAGTAAAGAAGGATCATATGTTTTGTAGAACTTCTAGGTAGATAACATTCTTTGTTTGCATGACACTCTTCCCATATTTGTTTTGTAGAACTTCTAGGTAGATAAGACCTTTAACCCTTGAATGCTTGTGACTCGAGATAAGGCAACATACAGTTGAGCATGAGTGAATACAAGCTTTGGAAGATACAACTCCATATGCGATAGTGATTGACCTTGACTTTTATTTATAGTCATCGCAAATGAAAGGATAATCGAAAACTGTCTACGCCGAAATCTTTAATTATCATGATAAAGTCTTTTCTCGAGACAATCGATATGTCAAGTTTCACAATGAATAGTAGATCGCACTTCTTCTGACATCGGCCCTACTCGAAGGCAAAAAATGTCAGCAATACAACTCCTACATGCTCTGAAATGATTTCCCATTAACACAAAAAGGTCTTCATTGTAGTTTAAACATATAGAGAAGGAGGATTGTACATCAACAATGCATGATCGACAAAAAAGAAGAAGATATGAACACTTTTGGTCGATCTCGTTAGTAGATCAATGTTTAATTCAAGTAAGTTTTACCTTCTATGCATAACCGAATATCCTAAAATTATGCTCTGTAAACTAAAGAATACAAATTTGCAATTTAAAAAGAGATAGATTAAAGATCACCAAAATTCAATGGATTAGCTTAGAGAAACAATAGAGAGCAAACTACAAATGAAGACAAACATTTACCTAACACGTGTTCGGGATTCTAATTTACCTTTTGAGTTTGAAGCCGTTGTCAAAACTCTTTTCCATGCTTCATTAGTTAATTACATACAAGTTGAGCATTGAGTATTTTTTTTTATTCCCATTGTATTTAATATTGAAAATTAATGTTTATAACCATAATAGATTTCACACCATGCATGTGAAATAGACTGCAGAAAAAGAATTATTTATGTTTTTACTCGCTTTAAGGTCATATGTATGTTGATCGGAGCCCAATTATTCCACTTAGACCTCTAATGAACTATTTCTTTTTAAATATTTTTATTTTTTGGTATTTGGTATTCCTATTGTATTTGATATTGAAACCTGATTTTGATCGTCATAATATATTTCACATCATGCCTGTGAATCGGGCTGAATAAAATGAATGATTTATGTTTTTACTCGTTTTAAGGAAGTGTTTATTTTTATAGGAATCCAATTATTCCAAATCGACCTATAATAGATGATTTATTTTTAGATGTCTTTTTTTTATTCTTATTGTAATTAATATTGAAACATTATTTTACGCGTCATAATATATTTCACATCATATATATGAACTGAGATGAAGAAAATAAATTATTTATGTTTTTACTCGTTTTAAGGTCGTTTGTATTTTTAAGAAAATTAAATTCGAGTACTCTATGATAATTTATCTATTATAAATCATGTTACAACCTTTAAAATGATATAAATTATAAACCGATTTGATAAAGATACCTTAAGTTTAAATTGTATGAACCCTATATTGCTAAAGAATTAAAAAATGATATTTAGTGTGTGTTTTTTAATAATGTCTTAGACCGTTAATTAGAAAAGGTATTCTATGTGTATAAACCCTAAGAGGTCAAAACATTAAAAAAAATGTTATACCTTCTAAATTAGTCTAAATTATAAATCAATTTCAATATGGCTAACTTTAAAAGTTAAGACTAATGAAGAGCTTTGTTAATGGTATTAGGAGCCTGAGCTGTACCCACTCGCTTGAGATTATTCCATTTGTGTTATGGTATTAGGAGCATGAGCTTGACTATAAATTTTGACAGCCGGGTTGTAAGCAAGAATTTTCATCTTCTTTCCTAAGTGTATTTCTAATTAAGCCCCATTAGAAACTTCATAAGCTTGTCTTCTTTGCTCAGCATCTTCTAATCTTGGTAAGTAGACTAATTATAGACCTAAATATTTTCGTAGTGTGACTATAAAATACCAATGAAATTAATAAATTCAAATACATCGATGCAATTGAATGTTCAAGAAAGATTGTGAATTGCCCAAGAAAGATTCACCAAAAACTTATACTACCTTTCGTATCCATCTATAGCTCGATAGATGAGCATCATTACTTTTTACTCCTATGGTGTCCATCATGCAAATAAATATTTCAATAGATATGACCAGCTTGCAATCAATATCATATTCTATATCAACCACAGGACCGTCATCAGATCCAGATTGAATGAGGGGAGCATCCTCTGCCTTGTTGCATTGCGCCTCATTCTTGTCTGAAATAGCAGAGCAGTGAGTTGACTCCATTTGGCATTCATAATAGTCAAAACTTACAACTACTTCTTTGTTTTCTACACCATCCAAATCCCTATGGCGCATTGAAGAATCAGTACTCTCGGCAACGTGACAACTATCATCAACTTCATCTTCATCAACGTTATCACATTCCCGTCAGAAGCTCCATCAAAATTGTTATCTTCTTCAGCACTTGTTTTTTATCAGTATCACTTTCGTTTGATTGGCCGAGGAATTCATTCTTGCTCTCGTATGAAGCCTGACGCATAAAACGTACCATTTTTCCTAAAATGTTCTTCAAAATATGCCTTCTTCTTCGTAACTAAGCCTGATTTTGAACACTTCTCGACTTCTTCAAGATATCTATTGTGTGAGAAAGATGACCTCCTTTCCCATGATAGACTTTCTGTTTCAAATCTCCCAAATGAAATAGAACCAGAGTGCAAATAATTCACCTGCCAGTTTCAGTATGCGCACGAATGTTGGACAACGGGTAAATAAAACCAAGTGCTTGACCGATAACCAAGTAAGTGATTGAACTATAATGGAAACAATACGCTGAAAATCAAGAAAAATAAACTTTATGATTATATTACACAAAGATTTTTCCCATGAACCTCATTCACCAGATGATGAAAATCAAATTATTAAAGATAATATGCCAAGCAACACAGGATTCATGAAACTTTTCCTCAGGAGTCATAATCTGTCATCATCATTGACCACTAACTGTGTAATCAAGGTCATGCTCTTTCCTCTTTGTTTATCGAAACAAACCCGCAGAATTTAAAGTAAATCTAAAACATCACACAACTCATTCAGAATAATAGATTCAGAGAAGATCAGGGACCTACTTATCTCAATCCTTGCTAAAGTCTAAAAAATCAAGGACCTACTTATCTCAATCCTCGCTAAAATCACTTGGTATTGTCTCTTCATGCCTACTTTAACCTTGAAATGTTTTCCAATAAACCTTGAAATGGTCATCATTCATCAAATCACTGAGTATATAATATTGTCTCTCTTCATGCCTAGTTTAACCTTGAAATGTTTTCCCTAATATACAAATTGCTGAAAAAAACAAATGGCCAGTACTTTGAAACTTCCAAGCTATTTTACTTATGAACTCCTTCCACATAACGAATGAGAGAGAAATATTTTTTTTTATTGATATGACCAGCTTGCAGATAATAAAGTAGTAGTAGAATTGGAAAAAATTCATTCGATTTTATTCCCAATTTTACATGGTAAATAAGAAGCAGTAATTAAGTAAACTTGGCTCTCACCTATTCCTAAATGCACAAAAAGTTTCATAAACCTGCATAGTGGAATCAAATAATTCATCATTAAAAGTGATTCCTAGCATGGTTGTTTATAGAGCGAGGAAAGCAAGGAATAGTAGCATCCCAACATTTTCATGAAATATATACACACTAAGCAAACTTATTATATTTAATTATTTCACTCTAAGCGAATAGAAATTGAATAGTAATGTGTGGATAAGATTTAGGAGAAGGATATTCACTCTAAGCAAAATGACACTTTTTTTAAGACTTTGCTTCACCTTTTATAAATATTATGCGTGGATTAGATTCAGGAGAAGAATAAGCATGATCAAAGAAAAGACACAAGTAGTATTAGGAGAGTTAGAAACCTTTACCACCTATTTTTCTTGCCCTCCTAATGTGCAAGTGTCGATTAGTTCATTTTCTTCATGTTGCTCAGCTTTGTGCTTTTTTTCTTCAGCACTTTCAGCCTCTTTCTGAAATTTTACAGCATCTACATTTGACCCCTTTTTGCTGTCATAACATCACCAAGTTGTTGTTTTACAACAGCACAAACAACTCCTTATGCTATGTTAAATAGAGCAGCTCTAGTTTGTTGTTTTTTAGCAACACCAATATCTCTATGTTATTGCTTGCTAGTAGCCCTAAATTATTGGTATTCAGCAGCCCCAATAGCTTCTTTTTTTCAGCTTGTTAGGAGTCACAACAACTCCTAGCTGCTTGACAGTTCCTTCCTTCAACAATTTCATTAAAAAAACTCAAATATCAATTGTTCATCATCATATGCTCATTTTATCATATACAATACATTAAGTTTCAATGTTTAAGAATTTCCCAACCTTATATTTTCATACTCACATATTATATGCATACAAGTTTTACAGGATTAATGAGAAATCTACTCACTCATTTCAAATTAATGATAAGTTGGACTTTCAATTAATTTGTGATTGTTTAGGCATTTTGTCAAACACCTTACATGCATGATATAAAAGACAAATTGAGAAACTAAAAACATTCATTTCTTCTAAATTTCCAATACCTAATCATTCATCAAAAATCAGAAATCATTCACAAAGAAGTTTCTCATAAAACAATCAACTTAGAGTTTGCAATTAGGAGATCGAATAGAGCATAGAGACAAAGAGAATAACTCGTTTCTACCTATTCTCGCCGACCGATTGCACCCGCCTCAAGCAACGATTGCATGCACCCACCACCGATCCAATTGCGCAGGACCTCCAGCTCACCAATCGCCCTGCTCCAATCTCTAACCGATTGCACAGTAATAGAATACTGGGATTTGATTAATGTACGACAAATCTGGACGACGACGACGACCTTGCTAGTGTTTGCAGCATGTGGAGCGGCAAATCTGGACGACGACGACCTTGGTAGACATGAGAAAACTGGGATTCGGTGGTCGGAGAATCTCCCTGCTTGAATATTTGGCTTCTCAAGCGCACCGTCGTCGTCCTGGCTTGTCAATTTCTAATAAGGGAAGGGATAACATGGATGTTCCACCCTTTTAGAGAGAAAAGGCGCTTTGATTAATTTTAGGTAAAAGATGCAGTTTTGAGATCTATGGAGAATGGGTATGTGGGAGAATGTGGGTCTAGAGAAACTACCATCAAAAGGAAAGATAACACCGTTTATTATTTTTGTGAAATGGAAGCGATTTGGGTATGGGGGAGAACGTGGGTCTGGAGAAACTACCATCAAGAGTTTCTCCACTACACAGTCGGCGCTCAAAGATGAGAGAGAGGGGGCAAACGGTTGCATAGAGAACGTGGGTGAGATACTGAAAACTGCTCCTCTTACCTTTTGCTCAGGGAAGGACACGTGGCGCAAATTCTAACAAAGACACTACTTCTGTTTTTATAAGTATAAGGGGTGGATATATAACTCAATATGATATTGCAATTGCTTTTTTCAATAATATTAACTTGTGACTTTAAGAAATCAACTATTTAAAGTCGCAATCGTTTTATTTCATATATATATTTTATATAATGAGATTTCCATTTAAATTGCATTAATTAAGTGTTCCAAGTATATGAACTAAAGATGATAAGTTTTGATGTATTTATTTTAGGTACTTTTACATATTAATGGAGAAAAACATCTTGATATAATTCACTTAACCGACTAGGTGTTAATTGTTATTGTTGTGAGACTTTATAGAAATAGTGGTTATTTTGTGTAATTAGAAGAATAAGAGGGTAGGTTGGTAGGAGCATCTTTCCTCTTTGTAAAAAACATAAATAGAGGTGTTTTGCCTCTCTGTGAGACTGTTTTTCGAAGATGAAAACGTCTAATGTTTGAGAGGTTAGTTTTTCTTCTTTTTCCTTGAATCTGAGAGTGTTCTTGAGTGTGATTCATCTTGTTCAATCAATAGTTATATTAATGACATTTACTTCTCGAGTAAAATGTTAGTGTATTTTAAATCTTATTGGCTCTCCCATCTGTGCCACCTCTCAGAAAGTCTAAAATGTCTCATTTCTCTCCTTATTGGCTCAAAGACTATGTGTGTAGTACTCCCAGTGGTGATATCAGAGCCTCACTCTCTACTAGCAGGTTCACTTCTCCTTACCCTCTTTCATCTTGTATTTCTTATTCTTCTTGTTCTCCATCATACTACACTTTCATTTCAAATGTGGCCCCTTTATCTGAACCAACATCAATGGCTGAAGCATTGCACAATCCTGAATGGTGTAAAGCTATGCTTACTAAGCTTAATGCTCTAGAAATGACTGTCACTTGGGACATTGTTGCAAGACCATCTGATCAGTCTGTGGTTACTTGCAAATGATTGTTCAAATTGAAGTATAAAGCAGATGGTACTCTTGATAGGTATAAAGCTCATCTGGTTGTTAGCGGATTCTCTCAAGTGGAAGGTATTGACTATAGTGAGACATTTGCTCCTGTTGCTGGAATGATCTTAGTCAGGACTCTACTTACATTAGCAGCTTAAAAGGATTGGCATGTTACTCAATTGGATGTGACAAATGCTTTCCTTCATGGTGAGCTTGAGGAGGAGGTTTAAATGGAACTTCCTCCTTCCTATGAGCATCTAAAGAACTTTCAGCATTGCTCTCAGGAGGAGAGTAAGAGTGAGAGCAATACTGTGTAGAGTGCAAGAGCAGGTGAAGTCTGCAAACTAAGGAAATCATTGTATGGGCTAAAGCGGGCGCCAAGACAATGGTTTGCCAAGTTTTATCAAGTAGTGAGAGAAGCAGGATATGTCCAATCAAAAGCTGATCATTCATTATTCACAAAGAAAACAGAAGTGTCCTATACAACACTTCTTGTATATGTGGATGATATGATCATAGCTGGAGACAGTAAGATTGAAATTCAGAGATTGAAGGAACATCTGAATAAGAATTTCTAGATGAAGGAACTGGGTGAGCTTAGATACTTTCTGGGAATTGAAGTAGAACGAACTGAGAAAGGTTTCTATTTTAATCAAAGGAAATATACTCTTGAAGTGCTAAAAGAGATAGGGATGACAGATGTTAAGCCAGTAGCTACACCTTTGGATCCAAAGGTGAAGTTGAGTTTGGAAGGCAATATATATAATGTGAATCCCATAGCATACAGAAGGCTACTAGGAAGATTGATATATCTGACCATTACTAGACCTGACATCTGTTATGCAATTCAATTAAGTTCTTAGTCAATTCATGCATTCACCAACAGATGAGCATTGGATGGCAGCAAAGCATGTTCTAAGGTACTTGAAAAATGCTCCGGGTTAAGGACTTCTATTGGCCAAGAGTAGAGACTTGGAATTGAGAGCATTTTGTGATGCTGACTGGCAAAGTTTTCCCATGACCAGAAAGTCTCTCACAGGATTTGTGTGATGTTAGGACCCTCTCTGATCTCCTAGAGATCTAAAAAGCAGTCATATGTAGCCATGTCTACAACAGATGCAGAATATAGGGCAATGACAATGACTTGTTGTGAAATCACATGGCTTTTGAAGCTTCTGCAGAATCCGGGTGTTCAAAGAGCAAATGTAAAGTTGTTTTATGATAATATATCAGCAATGCACATAGCTAGGAACCTTGTGTTCCATTGAAGAACAAAGCACATTAAATGGGATTGTCATCTTGTTCGAAACAAAGTGTTGAAGAAGGAAATTATCTTGGGCTACATTTCTACCAAATAGCATCCAACAAATATTTTTACTAAGACTATGTGCAGTGAGCTATATGATCGAACTCTTGTCAAGTTGGGAGTTACAAATCAGTTTGCAATTTCAACTTGAGGAGGAGTGTTATGAGACTTTATAGAAATAGTGATTATTTTGTGTAAGTAGAAGAATAAGAGGGTAGGTTGTTTGGAGCATCTTTCCTCTTTGTAACAAACATAAATTGAGGTGCTTTGCCTCTATGTGAGACTGTTTTTCGAAGCTGAAAATGTCTAATGTTTGAGAGGTTAGTTTTTCTCCGCTTCTTTGAATCTGAGTGTTCTTGAGTGAGCGTGATTCATCTTGTTCAATTAATAGTTATATTAGTGACATTTACTTCTCGAGTAAAATGTTAGTGTATTTTAAATATTATGATTGAAATGTTTTTTTTTCACATTGCTTCATATTTGTTCATAAAGTGTAAATGAGGTTCATAAGTAAGTTGCTAAATTGGGGAAAAATTGATAGTGGAGAGTGACAATGGAATAGATGTGATGTGGAGAAGTGGTTGCCTAACTCATCATAAAAAGAAAGCTATATATTCAACTATATATAAAGACAAAAAGATCAATTAACATCATTATACAATTAGTTTGGTAGGTCATGGGGGCTTGGTGGAGTTAAGATTTCACAAGATAAGCCTCTACTATAAGTCATATCTCAACTTACTACACGCATGCTTTGCAACCATTTTTTAAGATCTTAGCTTTTACATCACTAACCAACATTTTCAAAGTTGGAAATGATATCAATGTCCTAATTTCCATAGCCATTAATGTCAATCATCAATCACCTGTTTGTCTAGTTGGATGATATGCTAGTTAGCTAGCTATCTTAAGTAATGCCCATAGTTCAATAGTGAATGGATCACTTTCAATTGATAGAGTAACCTTTATGGATCTATACATTACCCAAATCCATATATAGAGTTAATTTATTGATTAGATATTAATGATCAAGAGAAACAAAAATTACTTAACAAAAACATAGCATCGACCTAGGAATATCAAACAATCAATTTATACTATATTGTCGTTTTAGTCCACATCCAGATTGGTTTAGGTCTTCTTGATTTTGTTTTTTGTAAAATGCTTTTGCCTAAGTTTGCACCATTTATATTGTCGTTTGTTATGATTTTTAGACGGTTCTCTAATCTGCCAACTTGACCGGCCTTCGAATTTCAGATATATCATATATCTAATAAAAAAAAGGACTATGTGATGCTTAGTGCTTCAGTTTCACCAATACCAAACCTTTTGAACCAAATTCAAACTTCCCTTTGAACATGAACATGAACATGAACACAAGATTGGAATGGAAATCATTCATCTTGATCTATCCACTTAAAATCATCACTTTGACAAAGATAAAGTATATTTACATGAAGGAGCCAATACAAAAACACAATTCTAAAAACTGTACATATTGTATGATAGCCTTCAACAACTTCACCTCCTTCGAATCCGAAACACAAATATATTTGCAAACAGAATAGGAAAATCCGATTCGAGTTTTTCTTTACACTTTCTTTCTCCGTTAATGTTGTTGTTTGTTAACTGCAGATCGATCATCGAATTAATATCATCCCTCCTCTTCTACAAGAAAGCCAAATTCAAGAAGACTGTATGATAGAGCAAGCTACTGCTTGGGCCCAATGCCTCAGCTTGATCTTCACCTGCTGAGGATCATCCCCTGTGGCTACCATACGCAGGCATGATTGATTCAACCATCATGAATTGAAATCATACATCAATCAGTTTCAATTTTTGAAATACCAGATCTGGTGAATCGAAATTGAGATTGGAGAAGAGTTTACCTGGACTGCCGATCTTCCAGGAATCCTGATCGCTCCTCGGGCTATTGAGAGGGCTCATCGACTGCGCCCTAATCATCGGCGCCGACGGAATCTTGATCAGAGGCATCGGCGGGGGGTGCGGCGCCGACACCGGCTTCGGAGAGAACGTGCGGTTCACGGCGAAGTAGAGATCGAGTGCCGGCAAGGTGTTACAGAGTTTCTGCCCTTCCTCTTCGTTGAATCCAAACCCTAGCTCTATGGACCCCTTCAAATCGTGCAGATCGGCATCCGTTATCCTCTCTCCGTCCTCCGCGCAGGCGGCGGTGGTCGGCTGGTACGGCTCCTCTGCCGGAGTGGCGCCGGAGACGCTGTACCTCCGCCTCTCCTTGCGGATGTTCTGCCTCCGCCGCTTCTCCCACGCAATGTCTCTCGCCGTCGACGTCTCGCGCATAGAGAGCTGCTTCGCCAGCATCCTCGTGTTATCGCCGAACGGCGTCGCTACATTCTCCGAGTCCTCTCCCTCCAACTTCGCCGCATCCGCCTTCTTCTTCGCCGGCGCCGGAGGCGGAGGAGGAGGAATTGGACGCACCGAGGACGGTGAGCGCGGCACACGCCGTGAAGGCGACGGTAGGGCGGAGGGAGGGGCGGACCTGGTGGCGCACGGCGATGTAAGTGGACTGTTGCCGAAGGATGATGCATCAAATGATGTCCTGGAATTGGATCTTGGATTTGCAGGGATGGTTAACCCTAATTTGACCTTGTTTCTAGGAGGCATTTTTTTCCCCTAAATTAATTTTGATTGATTTGGAATTGTTGGAATAGAAATGCTGGTGGCGGTGCGGTGGTGGGAGGGATTTGCCGGCGACGGCGGTAGCCAAGGGATCGGCACGGTTGCCCTGGCCAACGCCGCCGGGAAATCTCTGAGATTAGTTTTAGTGATTTTTTGGTCAGTAAATTCTTGAAAACACAAATTATTATTCACGATGTGTACTTTTTATGGTTTTACTTTGAAATGTTTAAATGTTTATTGGAGGGAAAAATGGTGAAAAAAACCAATTTGGGTTAGAGAGAGGTAAAAATCAAAAAAGGAACCAAATTTATAAGTGGGAATTTGTGGGCGGCGACGCGGCGGTTGCTCGCGGCCGTTCATTCGAAGAACGGTGGAGGCATATTGTTTTTTCGTGTTTTTTTTTTAACTCTATTTTTCCCCCGCGACTGCATTTTTTAGGTACATAGTTTGGTTATTTTTGGGATGTTGTGGTTAAAATAGAGATTACTCAAATTTGTTATCAAGAAACCAAAATTATGAATCTAGGAATGTAGGATAAATTATGATGCCTTAAGAAATTATTTTCGGACCTTCTATCCGCACGACGTCATATCGCCACTCGTACCGACGCAGATGCTGCCTTCTTCGGTCAGTGGTCAGGAGTGTTGAACTACACTTCCTAAGTCGGCAAGCTTCTTGTGGTGCTGGTTGAACATGGGTCTCAAACAACATAGGGGCAAGGCATGGGAACTTCCTTACTATGCTCCTAGATGCTGACATATGAAGTCGGTATCGATGGTCGGGTTACCATCTCAGTTCAACTGTGGTATCTAAAACTATCCTCAGGTGCGTCCAATTACTCGACTTGAATCCAAACCATTACTCGATTTGAATCCAGTGCTTTACATTCTTATCCACCCCTCCATTGTTTTGCATCACCCTAAGTATCTAAAACTATCCTCCTCCGGTATGACATCCTTCCCAACATCACACCCTCATCACCCTCTTCATCCTTGCCCAAACTCAATTTCATATATTCTGTCTTCGTCCTACTCAAATAAGGATCATGTTTTAATGTACTTTTCTCTGATCATTTTTACCTAGGAATTTGTTGGTTCATTTAGAATTTTTCATAGTAGTTTCATATGTAGTGATTGGTTCATGTCTTTGGTTATGTGTATTGTGTATTCCAACTCCTCCTTTGTTTTTCAGTTTGCAAATTTCATCTCATCCAATGAGGGGTGTATGATGCTGGTTTTTGTTCTTTTTTTTTCTATCTATCTAGTATAGTTCTTCGTTAGTCTATATGTTTGTGGATTCACGGGGGAGTATAAATTTTTGCATAATGTAATTCGATTTTGTCCCAAGATTTGCTCGAATAAGTGTTGCTCTCCCTTCTGGAGATAGTGAGTCTGCTCTCTACTTTGTTAGTTGTTGTTTCGTTTTACTTATCGGTTTCCCGAATGCCTCTTTATTAACTCTCTCATTTATGATGGGACATCCTAGGTATTTATCAAGCGTGGTCCTATTCGTGATATCGAGGATTTCTTATATCATTTGTTTAATTTCTATTTATTTGTCATCTTTGATATGGTCTAAAAGGCCGATTTTTTGACATGGCTCTAATTGGATTGTATTTGCAAAATCATGATTGACATCTATAAAGAGAGAGATTGAGAGGGATTAGCCGATCTATTATTATTAAATAAAAAAGAAATTGTAAAACGTTTCGGCTATATACACCGCAAATCCACACGTCCTTAAGGACGTGCAGGTGGGTTTACATCCACCCAAGCCCGGACGTGCTAGCACGTTTTTATTTATAAAAAAAAACGTGCTTGCACGTCCTTATGGACGTGCAAGCTCGTCCTCTAAAATCGAAGCCGATGTGCTTCGTCGTTCCCAATTCCATCCATCCTAATCCAGAGAGAAAGAGAGAGCGGCCGAGAGAGCGATTGCCGGAGGGAGAGAGCTTGCCGGAGAGAGAGAGAGAGAGAGAGAGAGAGAGAGAGAGAGAGAGACCGAGAGAGAGAGAGAGAAACACAGAGAGAGAGATGGAACCGGAGAGAGAGCTGGAGGCGGAGGCGGTGGTGGTGGAGCCGGCGGTGTTGATGGAGGCGACGACGGAGGTGGTGGAGCCGGTGGCTGAGGAGGGTGGTGGTGGGGGTGGAGCATTGGGGGAGGCGGTGGTGGTGGATCTGGTGGCTGAGGAGGGTGGTGGTGGGACGGCGCCCATGGAGGTTGAGGAGGGTGGTGGTGGTGACGATGGTGGTGGTGGAGCAGCAGCGGCGGAGGCGTCTGGTGGTGGTGCTGGCGGAGATGTGGCCGCGGCGGCGTCTGGTGGTGGTGGTGGAGCAGTGGCGGAGATGGAGGCGGATCCCCTATTACCGCCGCGGAAGCGGCGGAGTATTGAGGTTTCTCCGGTCCCGACCCCACCGGTATGTTATTTGAATTATTTATTTTATTTAATTTAGTTTTATTGTTTTATAATATAGTTTGATATATTATAATATAATTTGATAGATTATAATTGATAGTATATAGTTTTTATGATTTGTTATATGTTTATAGTATATAGTTTGATAGATAATATTATAGTATTATAATATAGTTTGATATATTATAGTCGATGGTATAGAGTTTGTATGGTTTGATAATATATAGTTTTTATGGTTTATAATATAATTTGAAACATGAAAAACATTAAAATACATAGAAATAAATTAAAATTGAAAGACAATAAAAAACATTAAAAGCGATTAATATATATTAAAATATATTAAAATATGTTTAAACATATTAAAATATATTAAAATACATCAAAAGACATGAGAATAACATTCAAATACATTAAAATAAAAAACATTAAAATATATATAAATATATTAAAATACATAGAAATAAAATAAAATTGAAAGACAATAAAAAATAGTAAAAGCAATTAATATATATTAAAATATATTAAAATACGTTACAACATATTAAAATATATTAAAATACATCAAAAGACATTAGAATAACATTCAAATACATTAAAATAAAAAAACATTAAAATATATTAAAATACATTAACATATATTGAAAACACATTAATAGACAAATGGATCATAATAACAGGCAGAGAGGCTATTGAGGGGGGATGGTACCCTACGGCCTATTCGGTTCGGCGACCGGGCAGCGGCCAGTCAGATGGAGGAGGAGACGGTACCCTACTCTGCTGTAGATGAGACACATACAGTAGATGATCTCCTTATGTCTGTAGAGGGCTACACGGATGTAGTTGCGCGTTGATCCCCACAGTCGCACAGTACTACCAGCTCACTCCACAGGCTCTGAGATCATACAGACACGCTGGCCCTCTAGTTACTTGGTTGACTGACTTGTGGATCGCGAGACACGGGCCGCTCATCGACCCCGCCCCCGTTGATGACCTAGAGGCCGCGGCTGATCCAGAGCATATACGGTTGCGCACGCATACGGGAGAGGGGTAGCCCCAGGATGACCCTGCACAGCGTCGGTTTCTCCACATAGGGTACCTGGCCATCGCTGTCGCCGCGACTCTGTTTGTGGACAAGTCGCAGAGCCGGGTCCCATGGAAGATCTTCGGCCTTATTTGGGACATCCCGCGGACGACCACCCTTGCATGGGCTGCAGGTGCCCTCGCATGTCTGTATAGGGGCCTAAGCGAGGCTACTCGAGCAGGTGCGAAGGGTATAGATAGTTGCACGCCGATTCTATAGGTACGAGACCGCTGAATTAGAGTTATAGTTTACAAATATTTATATTATATGCTAACAAAATTCTTTTTTGTGTCAAGGCTTGGATATGGGAGTACTTCCCTCGCTTCCGAGGTGATTTCTCCAGCGATCCGGCTAGGAAGGCGGACCCTCGCTTCTACGCGAAGTTCATCGGTCCGAAGGCGCCACAACGCATGAAGGACGAGGCGAAGCTGAAGAAGGTGCAGAAGATGCGGGACGAGGTGGACCGTCTTACCGTCGCCGATGTATGTATTCGAGACTCTAACTATATGACATATATATCTTAAATGTGAATTACGCCTGATTTTTTTAATTATAGGTGGAGTGGATGCCCTTTCGGTGTGATCTGGACTTCGACGGGCAGTACCGCCAGTCCACCTATCGGGGCACCATCACATTCTGCGGGGAGGAGGAGCCATATATGCCCGATAGGTGCCTTCGGTAGTTTGGACGAGTCTAGGGGATCCCGCTGCCCGTCATCAAGCCGGCTCAGGTCACCCACGGCGCCAACTTGAAGACGAAGTACATCGCCGTGTTTGACCGCGGCCACGACAAGTGGCAGGACTTGCATGACGAGGGTCGCTTCTACAGGCTGGCCGAGCACAGACGCACCAGCGAGGATTATCAGGCGGGTGTCACTGTAGATTACCTGGCTTGGTACGCGTCGCAGAGCCGGCCGTACGTGCTGCCCATCACGCCACCCCATCCGGACCCTCCGGCGTCCGTCCACCCGATCGGCTTGGATCCATGGGTGGACCTGCCTCATCCCTCTGTTATCCCTCCGGCGGTAGCGGCCCGCTTGCATGAGCTAGAGAGCTATTGGAGGGCCCTGACTACTGACCCTCGCATTGATCAGCTGTTAGACGAGAAGACGGAGATTTTGGATGAGGTTGTACGCCATCCACCTGGACATTGATGTACATTTATACTTTTGCAGTATCTATCTTTATATTATACTTTTATGTTACGGATTTTGTATCTATCTCTATATTTCTATCTCGAGTAGACTCCTCTCATTTCTTCTAAGACATATTAAACGTAAACGTCAAGAACGAAAACGAAAACGTCAAGAACGAAGATGTGGAAAGAACGAAAACGTTAGGGAAGGGTAGTTAGGTTAGGGTTTAGGGTTAGGGTTAGGTTAGAGTTTAGGGTTAGGGAATGCACGTTCTTTTGAACGTGCACCTCCGCGTACCTTTAACGCAAAACTGCCTATTTGAAGGGAAGGAGATAGCTTGATTCCGCACTCCAAAACAAAGTCCGACTTCGTTCGATATATTCCTTCACCGTTAGAATCGCTATGGCCGAATCGCAAAGCAATCGTCGTCTCCAAGTTTGCGAGGTACTGATACATTTCATATAGTGAATATATTTCGTATGCCTTCCGTTTTGTTCATATTTCCACTAATGTTATTACAGTTTCGAGACTTCACCTCTGAGTTCTCGGACCCAAGGGTTTGGAATGACCATGACGAAATGGTTACGTATTGGACAACACGTACAAAACAAATGCGTAAGTTAACTATTTACGATTACATTATTACACATATAGTCAATTATGCCGTATTGTACATGTAACACATTTACACTTGCAGATATGGGATTCCATTGTGCGAGGTGGTCGGGTTCACACCCTCGGGCAAGACTTACTGCATTGCCTATGCCTTCATGTCGCATGAGAACGAAGAGACATACGCCTGGGTGCTGCGTCAGCTTCAAGTCTTGCTTGGGACGGTTCAACCTCAAGCTATTATGACTGATCGGGAGCTAGGCCTCTTGGCGGCGCTGAATGTTGTCTTCCCCAACGTCCAACATCTTCTTTTCTGGTTACACGTGACGAGAAGATGCGAGGAAGCTGCTCTGAAGATCACAAAGAATTTAAACCACGCTGGCACCTTCAAGGGCAACTGTTGGGGGTTGTTCCAATCGAGGTCGGAGGAATCATTCAACAGCCGTCGTCGGGCGATACACACTACATGGCATCCATTCCCAGGTGTGGTGGCGTATTTAGAGGCGGTGTGGCTTCCGTACAGTAGGAACATCGTACGATGCTACGTAGATAATGTCTTCCATCTCGGCACCCGTACGACAAACAGGTACACATTACTTCATATCTCCTATTACAATATGATATGACTTAAAACATTTGGTGGTATGCACTTCAATGTGTACAGGGTTGAGGGTCAACACAAGGTTCTGAAGGAGGCACTGCACTCATCGACTGGTGACTTTCGCATCGTACGTGATCGATGCAATCCATAGAGTCAACGATTGTCAACTGCATGAGCTGCAGACTACTTTGGAGATCGACCGCTTCAAATGGTCAACAACGGCGCATAAAGTCAACCTTTTTGATAAGGTAAAGACTTTAATCTCCAAAAAGTGCTTCGATTATCTGTACAAGATGTGGCAGGATGTCGTGAACCAAAACATTCCTTTGGAATGCATGAACTGACATTGGAGGGTTTGTTACGGGATCCCCTGTGTCCATGAGATTCAGGCATACGTCAACTCCGGTACTCCGATACCCGCCAAGGACATCCACCCGTTCTGGATGGATTTGTCATGGACTGACATCGATGACACCCCATTGCCGTATGAGCTGTCATCTTCATACACGGCTTCCAACAATGTATGCGACGATGAGCTCCACCCACCCTCTTCTGCAACGAAGGAAAGGGAGGCCTTGGGGGTCGGGAAATGCCTGCAAAACCAACCCGTTGCCATACGAGGAGTTAAGGGAAAGATTTGAGAGAGAAGAAGCACGTGCTGCTCGAAATGCTTCTCGACGTCGTCCACAAGCGACCTCAGCTCGACGTGGACGTGATGATGTGTTCGGAGGGTTCAACTGGGGTCGAAACAACGTTGATCTCTTCATGCTCGGTCATATTGATGGTGTGAGGGACACTGTTGGAGATGGTCATTGTGGCTACCGTGCTTTGGTGTCATTGACATCTTCGATCGGCGAGTCTGCTTTCCCGGAACTCAAAACGTTATTATACAATCACTTGGAGGATCACACCGATCTCTACGCCGATTGTTATACGGGAGAGTACCCATTCCAGCAGTTCGTCGACTACCAGAGATGGGCGGGAGCTGTGCATGGTGATAGGAGACGGTGGATAGAGCTACCCATCATGGGTTTAGTATTTGCAACGGTATATCAGATTCCTCTCGTCGTCCTAGCTTGGCATCATCCGTTCACATGTCTCCCCATGACCTCGCCGACACCTGCTAACAACCCTCAATCAGCAACCCTTGGTGTAGCCTGCATCGGAAACCAAGACCATTTTGTCGCGGTACGACTTCAAACATCTTTTTTTATTACACATTCTTGCTTTTCATATATATGTCAATACTCTAACTCTAATTTTCCGTTCTCATAGATCTGGTTGCGTCCTAACGCTCATATTCCGCCGCCTCCGCCAGAATGGGTCGCACATCATCAACCGAGCGTCGAAGGACGGGATGCTCCATTTCAAGCTCAGTTTGAGAGATTTCGAGCCTTACGTGTCGAGTCCGGTCGCCCTTTACTATTTTCCTAGATTTTATTCCATCAGTTTATTAAAATTATGGATGTAAACCTTTTTTTCCGTTCCTTGTAACATTATTCGCATATTATCCGAATGAAAACCTTAACAATTTGTGTGTTGTTGTTGGGGAGACTAAAACGTACAGAGAGTATGTATATGCATTTAATGCAGTATAATCATCAGCACACACTTCATCTTGATGTATGTGTGCAACTCTAGTTACAATTATTGCTTGCCATAATTAGACCCTAAATCCTTCAACTCTACTAGCTAAATACTTAAATTTTTTCAATTAACAATACAAAACCCTCAGAAACCCTAAAGCCTATACCCTAAACCCTAAACGCGAAACCCTAACTAGGGTTTGCACGTCCTTAACAACGTGCAAATATTGCACGTCCTTAAGGACGTGCATGCACGTTGCTAAGGACGTGCAAGGGTCTGCTAGTGGACGTGCACATTCACACACTTGCACGTCCTTAACGACGTGCAAATCCTTAATCTGGATTTGCGGTGTATCTATCAACACCCTTGTAAAATTCATTAATCATATATCCAAAATCACTATTACTTTCCATCCAAAATATATATACTTAAAATTTTTAACACGAATTTTAAAGAGGTAAAATAATGTGCAGACTAAATACACCCTAAATCGTCCACTTTTAATAGGGGATTTACGGTGTAACTAATAACACCCAATAACAAATAAATACACAAATTTTCCAACTAGGGTTTACGATGAAGAGAGAAGTTTAGCAGTAGTTGACTTTTGTTGACTTGTGTAGTCATACTAACTCGATTATAGAACTAGAACTAGAACAACCCAGAAAGACCATACGGCGCCCTCTGGCTGATTCTATTTCTCTCCTTCCCTCCCAAAATCTGAAATTTCTTCTGTAAAAAACCCTCAACTATAAGCAATTAGGGTTTCCATATTCTCCAGATAACCGAAAAGGGACGAACATGGCCTCCAATCCCTCCGACGCCCTCGCTGTTAGGCAGCAGGTTCAAGATTTCCTTAACGCTGCTCTCACCGGAAATCTCGATTTCTTCAAGAGTAACTCCACTTTCTCTTCATCGATTTCTATAATTGTCCCTTACCTCTCTCATGATTTTTGTGAATTTCATTACATGCGGGGTTTGTAATTTGTTTCGTTTGTAGAAATGGCGAAGCAGCTGGATGGTGGAAAAGGTCTTGCGAAAACAGTGGAGGATGTTAAGGATGCCAACGATCGCGGGGCAATTCATTTTGCAGCCCGAGAAGGCCAGATTGAGATGTGCAAGTACTTGGTGGAGGAGCTTAAGATCGATGTTAATGTCAAAGATGCTGATGGTAGTGTTCTTCTTTCCTTCCTTTCAATTTCAATTTTTGTTGTTGATTGTTGCCATTGATTTCCACAATGTGGTTGTTTTGATAGCTTTGTTTTGATGGATTTGATTTGTCAATTGAGTACTAGTTTAAGTTTAAGTCTAGTCTTTCCAGGAAGAGGGATCTCAAGACTTGTAGAAGATGCAATTGAAGGTCTAAATTTCTTAAGAGTGGGGTTTCAAGTAATCTGGGGGTTTGATAGATAAGATATGTTAGCACTTAATCTACCATTAAGCTTTATGATCGAAGTAATAGACTAAGATGTTGAGGTTATAGTCCACTCATGGTTCTTGGGGCATAGTAACCACCTTTTTTTTTTTTTTACAGAAGCACTACTATGATATTAGGGAGCATTCTAAATTCTATTATTTGAGACCTGACAGGGTTAATGGCTTTACACTTAATAATTCGAATGTGTCTGATCTATGTTGGTAATCTGACAGTTTGTAAATGCGGTTTTTTTCATTAATATTTATCAAAATCTAATAAGCAATGTTCAGTTTATTCTGCTTTTCATTGTTTATTATGTTTACCCTGTTGCAGGTGAGACACCTCTTGTCCATGCAGCTCGGCTAGGCAAAACTGCTACTGCTATCTACCTTGTTGAGCATGGAGCAGATGCAAATGTTCCAAGCAATTTAGGAGCCACAGCCTTGCACCATGCTGCTGGAATAGGTAAGCGTATGTCATTCTTTCGGTAGCCAGCTGCACATCTTGGCTAACACTATTGTCATAGACAAAAGGTTCCTGTGTCGCTGCATTTGAGTATTGCTTTTTTTTTGTGTGTGTGTGTTGTTTCTTGGGAGTACTTTATATCAGGTGAAACCAAGGGGTGATAGGCAGTGGCGGATCCTGAACTTGTTGATTGAGGGGGGCGAAAATTTACGAAAAAAAAATATATTTTTTGTAATGTATCCTGAATTTGCATGATTTATTTTATGGTTTTCAAATATTTCAATATAACCTCATAATTTGAAGTTCTCGAATATAGTTATATTATTAAGATATGAAATTAATAAATAATAATTACAATAAAAATGTATCGGTTTGGTAAATGATGTAGGAATTGTTGTAATTCAGTGCTGAAATTTGAAACGCTTATAACTTTTTCCTCAGATATCGGATTTGAGCTTATAATATATCAAATCGAAGCTATCGATGAGAGGAATATGTATGTTAAATTTCATTTTCGATTGGGGGGGCGACTGCCACTACTGGCCCTAAAGAGGATCCGCCCCTGGTGATAGGATGTTTTATAATACTAATTTATTCTTTTGATAATTCATGTTATTATATCTGAGAGAGGTGAAAGTGCAGTTCTTCATTTTATTACACTCTGTTTAGGCAGTATTTTCATGCTTCACCTTACTATCTGCAGGGGATATTGAGTTGATGAAGTTCTTGCTGTCCAAAAGCACGAATATTGAGTCAGAAAGTGATGCTGGAACTCCTCTGGTTTGGGCTGCTGGTCATGCGCAGAAGGATGCTGTAAAAGTTCTGTTAGAACACCATGCTAATGTTAGTAAATGACCAGTCTTCAGTTTAACTCCATTGTTAACTAATTTGAAGTGCAGAAATGTTTCTCTATCTGCCTCATTATATCCATATGGGGTTAGCCTAGTCAACTGCTGATTATTTGTTGTTGTCTACTCCTAAGCCAAAAGATGCGTGTATCCTCCTGTAATATTATTATGCTGTGCCATTTAACTGATTTGTCGATTGACATCTAGTTTTTATCTTTTTGCAGCCTAATGCTGAAACCGATGATGGCATTACACCCCTGCTATCAGCAGTGGCAGCCGGCACAATGGATTGTCTAGAATTGCTGATTAAGGTCAGCTCTAATGTTTAATATGTTGTAGAGATTTTATGTATGGTAGTCAAGCTCACAGTATTTTAATTTTTTTTGTTGTTGAAAAAAGCTTAAGCCTTTGCTTTTCTGTAGTACTATTAGCAGGCAGCACCATTTGTATTGCTGCTGGCATAGGAAAACCAGCCAAACAAATTAAAATGTGCAGTTCTTATTCTTCTTTGACTTTTTCCTATACTTGATTTCTTCCTAGTGGTGATGGAATTGCCTCTTTTTTTTCCTTTTGTTTTTTTTTTTACTCTGAGGGGCTTCTTATATGACTATACATGAGTTGTAAATGCCATTCTCAAATGAGCTTTGTTCCTTTTTTGTACCTTTTGTGACATTCCATCAAGTCCTAGTGTGAAACTAACTTTTCTTGTTTCGTACAGGCTGCTGCTGATGTAAACATAACTGCAGGTGGTGTTACTCCATTGCATATAGCGGCTGATGGTGGTGATGCAGACGTAATCAATTGCCTTATAAATGCCGGAGCGGATCCAAACGTGGCTGATGAGGTTTGTTTCCAACTGTCTGTGCGTACTGTACCTTGGATAATTTGAACTAATTAGTATTTTATTAAATACAGTACGGACACAAGCCGATAGAGGTTGCAGCTGAAAGGGGGAATCGTGAAGCTGTTGAGATTCTTCTCCCCATAACAACCCCCATTCAATCAATTCCTAGCTGGAGTATTGACGGGATTATAGAACACATGCAATCAGAAACTAGCAAAGAACAGGTGTGTATTCTTGGGAAGAATCTACTTCTCTCTTGTGTGAAAATCTGTATTCTTGCTGATTGACTTTCAACTGATTTTTGACGTGCCAAACATTTAGGAACTGGCTAAGAGTTTGGAAGAGGTAAATGTGAATAAAGATTCCAACTTGATTAAGCCACATTTGCAAGAGGTAAACACTTTCGCAATTATGTCATTTAGGTTTTTCTCACCTTTTCTTTTACAATGATGCTATGACTTTAAGATTATCGGACAAGATAATAATGCCTGTGAGAATGTTTATAATGTGATTTAATTTCTGCGGCTTTTCATTTCGGAGATGGTTTCTTATTCACTTGTGTAGATTCAAAATCATATGTAAACTATGTTTGCTAATCATCCATAACTGTTCAGGTGACACCTGAGGCGAAGGCTAAAGCTGCTGAAGCAAAGTCACGTGGAGATGATGCTTTCGCGAGGAAAGATTTCCTGACAGCTGTGGATGCATATACCCAGGTAATCTCGTTAATGCTTTTCCTATCCCAAAAACAATAATCTCGTAAGCTTGTTGGTGGACTTGCATATATCTCAAGTAAGAGGGGTTTTGGTGTACCCTTGAAGTGTTATGGCACGTTATATCTTAAATGTTCGTCTTGTAACTAATACTGAGAAAACATACCATATGATACAATGCAGTGGATTTTAGGAGCACTAGGAACGGTGTCAAACTTACAGCTTTATTTTTCTTCCAGGCCATTGATTTTGATCCGACTGATGGTGTATTGTACTCAAATAGAAGCTTGTGCTGGCTTCGCACAGGACAGGGAGAGCAAGCCTTGGAGGACGCAAAGGTGTGCAGAGCTTTGAAGCCGGATTGGCATAAGGCTTGCTATCGAGAGGGAGCAGCTCTGCGCTTGCTGCAGGCATGACTCTCTTACTCGCTCGCGCGTGTTATGGCTAAAACGTTTGACCCATTAGAAGTTGTTTAACTGTTGTGCATAATAACATGTTTTTACAGAGGTTTGAGGAAGCAGCGAATGCATTCTATGAGGGAGTGAAGCTCGAGCCTGAAAGCCGGGAGCTTGTTGATGCATTCAGGTGAGTTAAAACACATTTTTCTTGTTGCTCATCCATGGTTATGCTTAAGATCTAGTTGATTCGACTTGAAATGCACATATTTTTCAATTGTATGATGCAGGGAGGCAGTGGAAGCTGGGAAAAAATTCCACAGCAAAGATGAGCCCAAGTCATAGTTGAATCAATGGTAGTCGACGATACACTCATATTCACATTAGATAAACCCAAGGGTTGCAGTTTTGGTAAATTGATTTGGGATAATTCATCTTCTTATATTTTAAATTTTTTGTTTGTTTGTTTGTGTTGAGATTAAAAGCTTTGCATTTATGAAATCCAACTTGTGTTTTGTATTTTCCGTCAATTATCGGCTGTCGAAGAGGAATTGGTAAACATTCAAACTGGTGACTATTCTGTAACCGATAAGGGTAAGGAAAAAAGATTCATGAGGAAAAAAGAAGAGCTACTGTCATTCCAAAAGAATACTGGGGCTAAAGAGCAAAGTCTAAACAATTAAAACTACAGGGTTATTAACAAAATCATAAAACGATTATTGACAAAATGAATTTCATAAAATTGCACAAAAATCCTTGATTTGATGTGATCGAAGAGGGGATCTCTAGATCGAGGAACCCTTTTGCACTTGCAGGCGCCATATTTGCATTTGGTTTCCTTCAATTCAAATATTGGAACTTTCATCACCACCCCCAATTCGTCTTTTTAGGACCAATAGTTGACAAAGTGGATTCAAGAACAACATGGAGAGCAAAATCACCAGGAAATAGATATTCGTCTACGGATCAATTAGGGCTTAATTAATTTTTGACAGACACGGCGAGGCCGAAGCCGGCTTCGAGGCGAAGCCTTCTCCCGTCGTTCCTGACTTGCTGTGCTTTGATTGCACTTGATTAATTAATCGTAGTTGCACTTGATTAATTAATTGTAATTGGATGCAAATTTGTCTACAATTTACTATTGATGACAGCTTGTATTAATTTCATAATTTGTAGGGTTTTCTGTAGGATTAAATCTAATCTGGCAGCTTCATCAAATGGTTCATTACACATATTAATCTTATCCTCTTTCGTTTGCAATGAATTTTGGCTTTTGGATGATCGAAGGGTGGCTGGGTGTACTTGGAATGTAGATTTGTGTGGTGAATTGATCAAAATAGTCGTTCCGTCATCTTGTCAATAACCTCACTCTTAAAACTATCTGACACTAATACCTCGTATTTCCACAAAATTGCGTCGGGACGCAGAAATAGAAAAATTATTTGAAATTTTACCTCCACCGATGGAACTCTTATACTGGGAAATGGCAATATTAGAATGGAAATAAAGAATGATTTTGGTAAAAGATTCTCTAAGGAGACAATTAACTTGAGTAAACTGACAGAATACTTGCATTTGATACCTTGTTTCATCACGGATGAGGAAAATCTCAAGCTAATTGCCCCTCTCTCTAATGGGGAGATCAAAGCGACAGTCTTTAATTTAGGACAAAATAAATCCCCAGGCCCTGACGGTATTACTGCAGAATTTTATAAGAAATACTGGAATTCTATAAGAAATACTGGGATATTGTGGGCCCTGACATTATTAGAGGGATCAAAGCCTTCTTCCATTCTGGCAAAATGCTAAAACAAATCAATCACAAATTCATCTCTCTATTACCCAAATGTCATAATCCGGTTAATACCTCGGACTATAGGCCTATTAGTCTATGTACAACTCTATATAAGGTCATATCTAAAATACTAACAGAAAGACTAAAAATAGTCCTGGGAAAACTTGTGCACCCTCTTCAGGGAGCCTGTGTTTCTGACAGAGCGATTCAGGACAATGTTCTGATTGCCCATGAAAATTTTCAATCCTTTAAAAATAGGAAAGGAAAGGACGGATGACTGACAATTAAGCTATATATGGAAAAAGCCAATGACCGGGTTGATTGAGATTTTACAGAAAAGGTATTACAGAAATTTGGGTTCCATGAAAAGTTCATTGGACTAATTATGGAATGTGTAACTACTGTATCATTCTCAGTTCTTGTTAACAACGAACCAACGGACATTTTTAAACCTTCTAGAGGACTGCGTCAAGGGGATCCACTATCTCCGTTTTTATTTATTCTTGGTTATGGAATTCTTGCAAGAAAACTGGCTCATGAAGCAATGTCTGATAACAGTAAAATTGGCTTATCCTTTGGCTCTACTGGCCCAAAGATTCCTTTCCTAGCATTTGCAGATGACATTATTATTTTTTCAAAAGGTAATATGATGGCCTGCGAAAAAGTGAGGGAAATTGTTGATGGATACTGTCAAGTGTCAGGCCAAAAAGTGAACTATCATAAATCTGCTTTTCAGTGTACCAATGGAATTCCTAGCGCACGTATTGCTGAGATAGAAGAGTGTATAAACATTTTCAAACAAACAAAATTAGATAAATATCTGGGATGTCCAATTGTTAATGGAAAAGTTGATTCTAAAACTTTTGAGGATATAATAACTAACACTATGAACCAACTAGCAAAATGGAATGCTTCATCTTTGTCTCGACAAGGGAGGGATACCTTAATTAATTCTAACCTATCTGCCAAACCATTGTATTCAATGCAAAGTTTCTTGTTACCATCAAAGATACATCAAAACCTAGATCAAATTAACAGGTCTTTTTCTGGAATATAAAGACTTTTAACATAAACCACTTATAAGTTGGGACCGGGTCTGTAAGTCTAAACATGCTGGCGGAATGGGACTAAGAAAAGCAAAACCAATGAATGAAGCTCTACAATTAAAACTCTTATGAAAAATTCTGGCAGAACTATACAACGTTTGGGTAAAAATTATTTAGTATAAGTATTTAAAAACAATCCACATCCTGGATTATAAAAAGAGAAGTAATGCCTCGTGGCAATGGACACAACTACGAAAACTAATCCCAACGCTTAAGGCAGGCCTTATCTGGTCGATCGGTAATGGAAAAACGATAAAATTCTGCCAGGATAATTGGGGAATTATTACAGACCTAAAACAACATTGCATAAATGGTCGTTCTCTAAATATTGAAGAAAGGGTTGAAAACTACATCACAAACCGATCTTGGGACAAGAAAAAACTGTCAACTGTTCTACCAAATGAGATCGTCTCAAAAATTGTTGAAAAACCACTCCCGTCAACACCTCTTGAAGACAGGCTATATTGGTGGCCGGATAAAAAGGGCTGGTTCACCACTTCTAGTGCATACAAGTTGGTAACTAGCTCCACAGACGAACAGATTAACGAAAATAGTTGGATCTGGAAACTAGACATACCACCAAAAATTAAAAACTTCCTATGGAAAGTAAGTCAGAATGGCCTTCCTACGGCAGCCCGCTTGGCTAGTAGAGGGGTGGCGGTCCCACCTTATTGTGCCATCTGCAATCATCACGAGGAAGATACAATTCATATCTTCTGTGAATGCCAGTACATCGGCTTTGTCAATAAGCTAGACAGCAACACAAAGAAGCTTGTAGAGGAATCTATCCTTATGTCAAGGGACATCTAAAAAATTATGACAATAATATCCAATAACTTGTCTACAAACAAGAAAATTGAAATGGCATTTAGCTGGTGGGTGGCATGGCCGACACGCAATAATTTTGTTTTTGAACGAACTAAACTACCATCTGCAGAGGGATTTAATAAGATTTTAAAACTTAATATGGATAACTGGATTAAAGCGTCCCGTCAACAGCAAGCGGAAAAAAGAAGCGTTCAGAAAACTAATAAGATCTTAAATGACAAACAAAATCGAATAAACAAATGTAAATGGAAAAAAAACCCCAACTGGTTACTTTAAAATAAATTTTGATGGTTCAGCTCCGGCAAATCGCATTTGCTCTGCTAGATCCATCATTCGCGATTGGGAGGGCCACTTGGTTTGGTACGGTGCAAAACAAATTGGGAACCAATCACCCTTGATGTCTGAAGCGATAGGGCTTTGACTTGGGGTGTCTAAAGCTAAGGAACTTAAACTAAACAAAATAATTATTGAAGACGACTCCCTTATCATTATAAATCATTTCAAAAGTGGCATTCGTTGCCCTTGGGAAATTGAAAGGATCTTGTCGGACATAGAGAGCATGTTATACGAGTTCAAGGAAGTATCTTTTTCTCATATACTTCGAAAACATTATCCGACATCATTCAGGAGATAGAACCTTTGGATGTTACCCTAATTCAAAGAGATGTCCCACCTACGACTATTGATGCTATGAAGAGGACCATCTCTGACATGCTAGGCTTGCTTCTAATCAATTTTAGGTTCTTGTTGAAGCTTTGTGGGAATCACTCTCCAAATTGTTAATTTCTTCCATGATGACTGGATATACATTATGAAATGTTGAATATAGGCTTTGTCTTGAAAGGAATCTTGATATTCATGACGATGATGTTCAACATGACCAAACCAAAGCTAAAAAAAGTTGATGTCTCAGGGATTTTGCTTGACAATGTCAGATCAATCCAAGCTCCTGGTGATAATTTTGCTTGTTCCAAATATGGGGAAGTTGCGGAAAACCCATATGAGGAGAGCTTGATGTTCCTGACCTTGGGGAAATGACCCCTGAAGCTCGATCATT
This sequence comes from Persicaria maculosa, assembly GCA_963922045.1. Taxonomy (NCBI): domain Eukaryota; kingdom Viridiplantae; phylum Streptophyta; class Magnoliopsida; order Caryophyllales; family Polygonaceae; genus Persicaria; species Persicaria maculosa. The sequence goes on along the minus strand of OY998255.1, from coordinate 6,758,961 downwards.
TATCCTCCATTTGCAATCTCGCATGTCTTCAAATGCAGCACAATGCGGCACTTTGTGGGAGAGGAAAAGAATGAGTTACTGGTTCAAATGCAGCACAATGCAACACTTTGTGGGAGAGGAAAAGAATGAGTTACTGGTTCAAATGAAGCACAATGCAACACTTTGTGGGAGAGGAAAAGAATGAGTTACTGGATTACTTACGCTCACTTCAACCGGAAAAGGTGGCTGAGATATCACAACCAATTCAACCTCGCTCTGATACCATACTAAAGTTCGTTGGAACTCGGGATCGGGGGTCATGTACACGCATGCGCTCATGCGCTAATAGCCTAGCATATAAGCTAAGCGGGGTTCCATACTAAACCAATTGGCAATAGGAGGAGTAACCCACTAGCTTATATACCAAGACTTCTTTGTTCATATTATCAATGTGGGATATTTGTCTCTTCACATTCTCTCAACGCTACTGCTAACAAATATAAAATTTTTTGAAAAAATTAATTTAAAAAAACTTAATATTTTATATAGTTTTTAATTTTTTAAAATACATGCAAAAGGTCAAAACATTGTTTGTTGATCGGACGGAGTATTATTATTTTTTAAATAATTTAATTTTAGTGATTTTTTCCAATTAAACTTCTTAATTTATTCTTTAAGGATATAAGTTAGAAAAAATGAACTTTTAAATATTACTACTAATTTATACATGTATTTTTAAAGATAATAAAAATTATTCAAAATATCAAATTTTAATGAGCTTCTATAATTTTATAGTTAACCATAAATATGGAATATAAAAAAAATTGATACAAAAGTTAAAATGTAATGTATAAAAAATTAAAAATAGTGAATGACATAAAAACACAGAATAATATTTTAGTCATTTTTTAAAATCATTTTATACTCCCTCTATTTTAATTTTTTTTATTAGATTATTAAATATATTCCCTTCGAGAAATGAATCCAAAATCCGTTTCCCTGATTTGATACTTTCATGGGCCCCACAGCTCAAAATACCCGGCCCACATTCCGGGTCCGGATCCATTCGGACCTTTTCTGCTGCCGACTCTCTTCGCCATTGTTGTCCCCCTCTTCAAGCTTTCTCTTTCCTCTCCCGCCTTCTCTCTGTCCGGTCTCTCTCTAGAATCCTCTCCAATGTCAGCCGAATCTCCGGCCAACTACGGCGGCATTCCAACCACCTCAGCCTCGCCTCCGCACCCCTTCGTGTCCCGTTTCGTGCCCCTATCCCGGACGCTGACTCACACGAGCCGGCCATGGAGAGAGCTCTTCTCTCTCTCCTCCCTCTCCCTGCCTCTCGGCTACCGCGACGCCATGTCCCGCATCCGCCGCAACGTCTGCTACTACCGCTACAACTACTCCCTGATCACTCTCGTCATCGTCTTCCTCTCCCTCTTGTGGCATCCGATCTCCATGATCGTCTTCCTCGCGGTGTTCATCCTCTGGATCTTCCTCTACTTCTCCCGCGACGACGCGATCGTCCTCTTCGGCCGCGAAATCGACGATCGCCTGATTCTTCTAGGGCTCAGTGTTGTGACGGTGTTGGCTTTGGTGTTCACAAATGTAGGCTTGAACGTCCTGGTTGCTCTGGTGATCGGTGTTTCCCTGATCGGTTCGCACGCCGCGTTTCGGCGGTGTGATGACCAGTTCTTGGACGAGGAGGAAGTATCCGCCGGCGCCGGCGATGGATTGGTCTCCTTTGGCGGTGCTTCCCGGCCGATGACGTCTTACGGAAGGGAAATCTGAGAACCGGCGTTATTGAAAGATCGGAGATTCCAGGGACTATTTGATTGAAATTGATACTGAAATTTAGGATCACTGGTAAGAAATTTGGATTCTGGAGGGTTAGTGCTTGAGAAATTGATCTTATAGGGTTCTGATTTGAGAGTCCAAGCAGAAGATGATGTACTGTTGATTGATTTGAGTCCGTTACAGTTGTTTGATGATTGATGAAGATGGTGGTGGTGCAAGAGTGGGATTAGGGAATTGCATTTTGTAAATGTAAGTTGATAAATTCATCAACTTTGTGAATTTCATGTTCATATTTGTACATTCTGGTTATGAAATTTGCAAATTTCTGTGTACATTGTTTATGAAGCTTGTGTTCATACATTATGGTTTTTCTTTCTGTCTGATCTGATGATTTTTTTTTTAAATTGGTTGCTTAGTTTGGCGTCTTTGTTGATGGAGTGTGAGGATCATCTTCAAATACCACTTGAACAGTGTAGTGCTGATGGAGCTTCAGTGACTTGAATCTGTACTCTGTAACTGTTTTGCTGTTAATTTGAATTTGTGAAGATTATAAGACAGGCATGATTTCGCAGGCTCTATGTTGAATATGTGAATTCATTGGCCGCTTAATATGCATTTCTTTGTGTCAACGACTCAATTTCATTCCATCTGTCTGATTAACAGTTGCATGCTCAGGGTTCTATAACATTGTTTCATCACAACGAGATCTTACATTGAATCCAGGCACCTGCATCCCAGAGTGCCAAACTTGGCAAGACCTTCCTCGCGACTCCTTGTCCAGGACAACTGATTAACTGAAGAACGGGACGACAAAATGCTGGCTGTGCATCAGTCTTGTGCTGGCAATTGATTGTGCAGTGCAGTTCCTTCCATTAACGGAGTCTCTTTGTTCTGATTTTGGATCTCCTTCCCATTTCATATTCTGTTGAATTGCATCAGTCTTGATGTATATTGTATAGTACCCATCTGCCAATGTTGGTTTGTCGCTTCTTCGCCTTAAGTTATGGAACAATTGTCGAGTTTGGCTGTTGCAGATTTTGATCTTGTTGAGCACTACTAACTTTAGTTAGTTTTAACTCCCATTATCATCTTCCCAAACCCAAAACACAACCTAATTCATAGCCCTTGAGATGAGAGTTCGTTAACAAGCCGAGGAGGAAATGAACATACCACATAATTAGACAAATAATACTATGATTTATAAATTCAAATATAAGAGAACTTTACAATGTGGTTTCTGCAATGTGCAGAGGACCACACAAGGGGGGAGAAAACATCAATTAAAATTTCAAAGTACCACAGATGGAGTTATGAAGCATCAACATGGTCCTTCAGATATAGCCATATAGGTCATAGGAGTAAGGGATTTATCTCTAAAGATTCATAAACCATACAAACAACTAGTACAAGATTATTTTTTTCGAGTATAGTTTGAAGCCAAGTGAGCGAAAATTGGAGAGAACTCTTCTAATTGCCGTTATTTTCAGGCGGGCGCTGAGCTTCAGCTTGAGGTTCAGGTTGAGGTTGATGTTGAGGTTGAGGCTGAGGCTGAGGTTGTGGCTGAGGCTGGGGTTGAACCTGGGCTTTTCTCGAATATGTCAGCACCATCATGAACTCCTTTCCGGAGCTGCCCACGCTAGTCTTTATTCGCCTGGAAGCGGGTGCAGATCTGAGCCACGTATCCAACAGGCTGCGGAGCTGAAGGCTGGGAAGTAAGGATTGGCCTTGCAACATTATGTGTACCTGAAAGAAACATTTTGATGGTTCAGAAGACAGAGTTCAGCTCTGCACTAAATTACACTTCCACTAAATAAATGGGTTATATATATGTCGATGCAAATTCCTATAGTTGATGATGGTATACTATTTGTAAGAGGCATTCTACATGCAGTAAAAAAAAGGCAGGCAGAATTGACAGTAGTCGTTCAATAAAGGATCATTTAGGAGTAAATAATATACTTCATAAAAGGGCTTATAAATCTACACATTAAGATCAGATGCCATGGCCAAATTTTAGCTAAAGCAAAGTGTCATGATACATCAAGTATACAAAAATGACCCTGGATAAATAATGCTTGGAACGAGCTTTTCTTCAAAGATGAAGTTTGTAACTGAGGTTTGAAGATGTCTTTCCTTACAAGTTACAATAACAAGAGTGATTACTGTTTCATGCCAAATAGTGTATGCTGCACTACGATTCTCTAGGGTTGCAATATTACACAAGGATCATCTGGGTCCACCACATGTAAAGTTAAATGAAGCAAATAAGTAACATGTATATACCAAGCTCACCTCATCTTCACTTGCAAGTTCAAGTTTCTTGGCAATGTACTTTTGAATGGATGAGACAGGCATATCACCATTCCTATGGAAGGGAAGAGTCAATGTAGAATCAGAGACTTGCAAACAGCATCTTCAATGGAAATATGATAGTCTGCTTCCAATATTAAACTGATATAGGCTATTAAAATTGGATCTTTTGATAATTCAATTAAGTAGGGATAGGAGGGAGAGGGAAAAGATGCGAAGTATTTTAAACATGCACGTGTGTTTGGATTTGAGAGAAGAGAGAGAACAAGAAAAAGAATTTTGGATTTGGATGTAGGGTTGAAGGGGAAGGAAAATTTATCAGTAACATGTAAACAAAAAAAGAAGCTAAAAGAGCCTTCAATTACTCCCCCCTCAAATCCATCATAATCTCTCCTCCTAAAATTACCCGTACAAGTGAAAATACAACCCTTCACTTCCCTGCTTTTCAGATCATTTCAAACATGCACAAATATGGCTGCATAAAAGTAACTGAACCTTCAACTCAACATAAATCTATAATCAACTTGTGGTTTTCAAAAACACTTTATGCAGGATGCATCTAAATCTATCCTCTACTCCCTAGCAAGGAAAGAGAAGGACGTTTCTTCTATGGGGTACATTTCATCTTGTAAGTAGAAGTACCTAGGTGCAGTCCCATCAGCTTCAGCTCTTTGACACTTTACGTGCTCAAACCATAATTTTACAGAGAAAAAGTGACACCGCTTACCTAGATCTAGCTGGACAAACAATAGCATTGCAACCAAGAGCATTTTATCAACCAATTCGACCACTCTCCCAGCTATAATAAGCCACATTGATTTAGAATTTCTCTCAATTTTAGCAGACCCTTTACAAAGTCTTGTAACTAAACAACTAGGATGCCCTTAATGAATCCTCCAAGAGCCAGCTGTGAATATATATAGGCAAAATATTGCAAAGGAGTTGGTGAACTTCCCTTCAAAATAGACTTGTACTCGTACCCCTCTATATGAATTGTTTATGTTTATTCCCCTAACTACAATATTATTTGCAACAATAAGATAGAAATGATAACCGCACAGAAGTGTTCAAGAAAGATAAGAAGCAAAACCGCAAGATCACAGGTGAAACGATATTTAGAACTCACTTTATTCTCAAGAAACCAGATGCAATTTGAGGAAGGGGAGCAGTTCCTTCCCTGAATCATTAAAGTAACGCAATTAGAAAAACCAAAACGAATCAGAGGCTAAAGCAAAGTTTCTAATAACATACTAATTAGCAGCCATGAATGCTAGTCACTTACTGGTCTTCAGAAGCAACTAAAGAGAACCAAATAGGCATATTCTGCCGGTTATGTCTCGTGACATCAACCACTAGTTGAGGTGAATTTGACGAATCCCCGGATGTAGCTGCTGCACTTCGGTTTGGGCGCAGCCTTTTACGCTTTACTGGTGAAGGGACAGAAGGGAGACTATTTGTATCATCCCGGGCTTCTGCTCTGTGCCCATTTTGAATCAAACCAGGTTCAGCAGCACGAGTAACAGCATCTTGGGCAGAGGATGACTCTGCTTTGATATGAGATGGCCCTGCTGAGTTGGACTTTGAAAACTTGGTTCTGTTGGCAGCTTCAACAAGATTGGTTAAGGGCTTCCACAAGTTACCCTTCCCATCCACACTCTGTCCAGCATCTTCATTAGGAATCGGATCATTAGACGACTTGACTGAAGAAGAAGCCTGCCAAAGTCTCAAGGAAGTGAATCGTTCATTCCATTCCAGATGATCAGTCAACATATCAAACTAATAGATTAAAATTAACAAAATTTCTGCCTGGCTTACCAGCTTCCTATTCTGTATTATTTTGTTTAAGGTCTCAGGAGAGCTTGATCCCTCCACATTATCTTCTGCTGAATCTTCCCCTTTGCTGGGAGCTTCTTCACTGGAAGAACTTGATCCTCTTGTGGCAGAAGATTTTCTCACGGAAGCTCTTGTCCTCCTTCCAGTAGCACCAGCATGCACTGAGACTCTTGGCGTACTCACAACCAATGACGATAATGATCGCTCCTTCCTCTTAGTTGGAAGAGAAATTGACGGTGTAGCTTCAGGAGTCTCCAACGTTCTTCTTTTCATGGGAAAAATCTTTGCCCTGATATCCTGCAAATTGTGGTCAGGCCTGCATTATGTAAAAAGTTAGGGTGCAGTATTTCTCAGCAGAATTAACGAGTAGATGAAACCTGCATAAAGCATTACAAAGTGTTTAATCAGCCATGTTTGAGAGAACTATCACCAAATCGGTTCATTAACCAAGAAATCATGTAGATTACAATCTTGTACTAAATTTGGTAAATCCTCATAAATTGACTATTTCCATATTTGACATACCACTGAGCTTCATCAGAAAATACAGAAAATAAAAAAAACATATCCCTGGGTGGTAGATCCAGACTGGGAGCATTAAATGACTTTGATATTTTATCAAATTACAAGAACAAGACATATAAGGAAGCTTATAACATGTGACAGTCATCAGAAGCAAGGGTAGGAGGACAGACCTGAGTTTATCCACGGGGTTACAACCAAGATTGATGTCACAAATAGGGCATGTATCATATTCATCATCCGAGAGTTTCTCGTATATGCATTTCCTGCAAACTGTTTAAGAGTCCAACATGATGCATAAGATGTAGCTTTAGTAAATAAAAATAATCTCATTCACCAAAATATTCAAAGAATTTAATGCCCTGTGGCAGTACTAATGGCTTCTTATAACTACAAATTATTTCAATCACTCTACGCTACATCCATGTCCAGGACTTGATCCATTCACTCTGCAGTGGCTCTATTGATTATCTTTCCAGTCCAATTTACTGTTAACTAAATGTATTTTCTTCCTGAAAATCCTATAATGGAAAGCGGGACAGCAATTTTACATTCAAAGCATCTTGAATTGGCTGGGTAAATGGTGATGAATCTACAAACAGCAGAAGTATGTGTATGTTTTAAGCATGCAAAGCCAATCTTTAGGTCAAATATTCATCCACATTGCATAAGTGCATCAAATGATACAATAGAGATAGAGGAACAAATTATAAAAATATCAGTTCGGATGTGGGACGTTTATAAGTTACTTTTTGTAAGGCTACCAAAAAAATCTCCACATTAAATTTTCAGTACATCTAGCAAAATGCTAGGCTAAAGTAAATCACACACTGATTATATTACATCTACCAAATGCAGATGTTGATGAACTATCTGCAGCCTCCAATTAAGCACGAGATTGAGCCTTTTCATAATTTAACATGTTTTCCATACACTAAAACCTTTCCACTGGGCAGTACAAAAACAACATAACTAACACCTACAAAAAGGCTCTATCTTATATGTTGTAGGAAACTCTAAAAATGCAAAAGCTAACCCCCTACAGGTTCCAATTAAGAACAGATTTGGATTAACACCCTAAGATATTTCATCAAACTTAGATATACTACTCTGCAAAAACAAATCTTTAGAACAGGTATCATCCAAAAGCACGTGAAAGGGGTCCTACAGAATACAGATTTTGAAATTACAAAAACTGTTGCTGCAATGAGATTCACATAGACTACATGCCCAATCAGAACAAGCGAATCGGAGATAAATTCGGATTCAATCATCCATCCAGACATGTGTAAGGGCACCAACATGAAGAGCCTAGAGAGTGAATTACACACCCTACCCAAAAGCAATCAAATTGCGCTGAGTTTTGACCAAAAATTTACGTCCGAATCCACACATTCCAAGCAGCAGCCCACGAATTGAGAATCGCGAGAGATTATACCACCAACAAACTCAGATCGCAAACAATTCGAACTCAACAACAACACAAAAAACACTCCAAACAGAAATCACTACGATTTGGCAGATCGAAGCGGCGCGGAGGTTAGAAAACTCACAGGTGTGGAGGCAAAGGGAGATGGTGGTGGCCTCGACGAGGAGCTTCTCGCAGAGGGGGCACGTCATGCATGCCACTATGTCGGCTCGCCGCACCTTCACCAGCTGATTCGGCATTTCGTCTTCGAATGCGACCTACAGGACGGCGACAGAGGAAGAGAGCAACAGGGATCTGCCGAATCGAGGGAGGGGGGGGGGAACGGGTCAGCTTCAACACCGGGGAGATATCAGATATGGACACTTCACTGAAACGCACAGAAATTGGACGAAGGAGGGTGTTGGGGGGATTTGAAATTTGAAGAGGACGACCTTCGTGGGAGAGGAGAAAGGATTCGTTCTCCGAGTTCGTGTCGTGTGTTCTTCTCAATCAGTTGCTGTTTCCACCCAAAACCATCTGCTAGTCCTATTTTAAAGAGAGAGAGAAAAAGGGGGGGCTTGTATTTGTAAATTCTGAAATTATAGGGGTTTGTAGGGGAAATTCCGAAGATGCTCGATTCTGAAATTATAGGGGTTCGTAGGGGAAATTCCGAAGATACATCCGTTAATTAAAACATGTCGTTTTAGATATTTATACATTTGTTAATAAAGCAAATAAAAATACAATTATATTCTTGATTATTACTTTACTTTTCCACTTTATTGAAAACTACAACTAACAAATTTCTAATTATTATAAGGATAATTTTGGGAGGTGAATACCAAAATATCTAAAACGTTGGGTAATTTTGGGAGGTGAACACCAAAATATCTAAAACAACATGTTTTCTTAATAAGATTTTACTTCTAAAACGACATATTTTTCTTAACAGATGGAGTACTAACTCGTTTTTTTTTTGTTTTTTTATACAAGGTAAGGTTTTAGAATATGTCAGATTTTGCCGATCCACCATCGAATAGCATCTTTTTGAACAAGTGATATGGACTTTGGGTGTACCAAGAGAGCATCATGGTCCATCGCGTGACGCAGTTGAGGCACCTTGTCAGCTACTTGAGTGATTTCGTGAAAGACGTGAATGCAAGACGACCAGTCGACCAACGTGAGGAGTTGCAAGATCTCTGAAATGATAATTGAAGAGTCTAATAGGCAATGAATGATACTCTAGATCGAAGAAGGGGGGGTTGAATAGAGTATGCACGATTTTCGCAAAACAAAAACTTTTTCACAATTTTTCAAAATGGTTAGTCAAGGCCTTGATATAACTATCAAAACTTGACAAGAAGAAAACCGAGAGAACTTAAGTAAAATAAATAAATGCGGAATAAATAAATAAACAAGTGAATTATTAACGAGGTTCGACACGAACTTGACCTACGTCCCCGCCTAGAGTTATCAAACACATAGGATTCAAATGCTTCTTATTTCACTTTCCTTAGAGCCCTAGAATATCCTAGAAGAACTTCCCCTTCTTCTATACAAAGCCTCACCGTTTCTATTCTATCAACCCAATCTTACAAGTGAAATAGAATCCCTCAACCCAACCTTACAAGTGAAATAGAATCCCTCACCACACACCGAAGTGCGTTTTGTTTGAGTATGGAATAATCTTAGTGTAAGACAAATGAATTGTACAATACGCTCAAGTGTTTCCCTCAACTCTAAAAAAAACTAGCTAGGATTTATGAGAACTTTGAGAGAGAAACTGTGATGATGAATGTTATGGAGAACTTTTGATCGCTTTGAACTTGTGTTGCAATATTGTGTCGATCTTCTCTTGCATTCATCTATTTATAGCAGTTCATAAGCTCATTGAATGAATGAGAATCGTTTTGAATTTGAACTTCTTCAAATCATTTTTTCCCAAAACTTCAACACATAATCTTCCTCATATGTTCACACACGCTCCTAGAGGATTTGATGGAGCCAAATATCCGAGAGTCTTTATATAGTTTCCGAGCCCAATCCTGAAAGATATCTTAATATCCACTTTCTACATGAAACAAGTTAGGAGATATACATGGTATATTTTAAATCAATCCAATCTCAGTAAATATTAAGGCACAATGATAAAGCCCATATACTTAGAGTTACATGTCCCAAAACATTTTGAACTCACAATATTCCCTGCAATATAAAATGTAACAATAAAGAGTATCGACGAGGATATATTGATCAAACATTTTGGCCTTTAGTTTTGTCTTTCATCATCCTTTAGTATTGACCTACAAGTTAGCATCTCAAGGTCTTACAATCAAGGTGGAGACTTCAATAATCTCTATCTCCCACGGGCATTTTCACTTTCCGTTGATGAAGTTGATGATTGTAAGGTTATCTCCTTCAATGTCAATGCACTAAAAACCAAGGTCTTTTGCGGCCATCGGGCCGGAATGAAGAGCCAAAGCTTCGACGGCTAAGGAGGAGGCAAAGTCACAACGGATGCTTCCAAAAGAGATGATCGATCCATTGGAATCATTCCCAACAGATGCTTCTAAAATAGATGATCGATCCATTGGAACCCTGAATAACGAACCCTGTAGTTGCTTGACCTGTTTGGAGATTAAAGTCGTCGAAATTAATTTTGAAGTGTCCAAATTGAGGTTTTTTTTTTCATTTAATGTTTTTCTTTGTCCTGGGTGGACTCGATGGTTTAGTGTTTTGCGTGCTCGTATCTTCTGAAAAGGTGGTTTTGGAGTCATTGAGTTGTTTAATAAATTATCGCAGATATGCTTCTAGTTTTCTATTACTAGTAAATTCATCTTCATTAAAGCTCACCTTGTTCCTGATAGTCCATAAACCCCACAAAAGAGTTGCTAGAGTCACTTTTTGTGTTTTGTTTAATTGAGCAAAAATGTCAATTGTGATTTGTCTGATTGTTTGGTTTTCTATGTTTGTACTTCTTATGATGTTGGTTATTGTGTTGTCCAACTTGGAAAGAAGGTATAGTAAATGAGTATAGTTTGTGAAAACATGTGTGACATCTTCAAAAGACTGGTTGCAGAAGTTACAGGGTAGAGGAATCGTAACTTCTTTTTGTGCTAGTCTCACTCTTGTGGGTGTTCTGTTCATGACAAGCTTCCATATGAAGTTTTTGACCTTCGTAAGGCACTCGACTTCCTAGATCCAAGCGATGTCACTTTCTTGGTTCTATTGGTTTCTTGTGATTTTGTCAAGTGTTGTTAATGTAGTGATGAACCATCCATGTCGGCTGATTTTCTAATATAGTTGGTCTTCGATATCTATCACTGGTATCCTTGTGTTAATTAGGATCTTTTGAACAATACTTAAGGGTAGTCTCTGCCTCTCGGGCTTAGTTTATCAATTTCTATTGTTTGTTTACACCTATATACATAATTACATATCCACTTTTTCATTCTGATCAATTGTGTTTGTGTTAAACATCGCTAAAATTTAATTCTTCACATCTCTCAATGGAAATTATTCACTTTTCTTTTCAAATTGGGATCGTTCAACATAGGCGTCATTGAAGGTTCGATCTTTTTTTCAAGTTCAATTGTAAATTTGTAATGTGATTATATGAGTTATTTTTGCCATTGTTTGTTTTTTATTTTTATTTATTTTTATGGATCTCTCGTTGTATGTCATTCTAATTCAATTATGAAAATAATAAAACTCAAAATTAAGATCAATTATCTAAATATTATGTTATTGGTTTTGATACTCTCTCAAAGGGTGCTGAGTTGGAATCCAATTCGAACTAAGGATTCGTGTGGTTTCGAAATCTGTTTTATAATATTGTGTTATGAAACTTAAATCCATCCTCAACTATAATGTCATTTTCACACACATACACACATCGATTAATGTCATTTTATTTTAATTTCTTGTACAATTACAAGACATGCACTTATTCTAGAGAAAATTTGCGCTGAATGTGTAAATTTTTGACCATATTGAGGGAGTGTCCCCCAAGTGTGGCAAATTGAGGATTTGTCCAGCAAAAATTTTCTGGACAAAATTACACCTCTAATCTAAACCTAATCTCATATATCCTCTCCGTTTCAGCACCAAAAGGTAAAAAACCCTCAATCCTCAACCGACTCATCCATCTCCTTCCTCGTCCTCCATCTCCTTCCTCAATCGCAACAACAGAGATGAAGCCTCCCATCGCTCTCTTCCTCTCGCTCTCTTCCTCTCCGGCGACCTGCGGCCTTGATTGTATCCGTGATGATCGAACGCCGCCGGCCGCTTGTTGAGATCGTTCCAGATCTGGCTGGATCTTCAAACTGCTCTCTCTTTGGATCTCGCTCAAATCCCTCCGATCTTCATCTCCTATATGCAGGGTCGGGCCTGAGTTTTGAATGGCTTGAGGCGAACTATGAAAATAGGGCCCTAAACATCATCATCAATTTGTTTCAAAAAAAAGTAGTTAAGTGTATATTACATACATAATGGTCAATATAAGCAATCTTTTGCTCGTAACCTGCAAAATCTTGAGGAGGAACAACTAAAATTCGCCTCAACTACAAATTACTCATCAAGAACAAATCATATAGGCATAGGGCTCCTGATTCCTAAACAGCAAGTTGTTCAAATTTCACAGATTTGTACCTCTAAATTTTCCAGTTTATGTTCTAGGGCTTAATCGAAGTCTACAAATTTAGGATTGCAAATTAATTAAAATCCTAATTCCTCAACCAGTAAACCCCGATTCCTAAAACCTAATTCATAAACACTAATTCCTAAATTTTAATTCCAAAACTCCAAGATAAGAAACCAGTCAACCACTTACAATTTTTTCCTTATTTTGCAAATTGGGTTTGAAAATTGAAGAACATGGAATAAATCAAGAGTGGTAAAAATACCTCGCTTTGCTTAGAGCCTCTTCGATTTCACAGATGCCATTCTTCCATTCTTCTGTTTCTTTTGCTCGTTGTTTCTACGTTCTTCATTAGTGGATGGTCTTCAAACCCTTATGTTTACATTCTCGGTATTATTTTTTCCATGAGCAATATGGGCCCCCTGTGGCTATTGGGCCTGAGGCGAGCGCCTGTTGGGCCTCCCCTCAGGTCCGGGCCTGCCTATATGGATGTGCTTTGATCTTCATCGAGGTCCTGGTTGCGAGATCGGGGAGTTTGAGGCCTTTCCAACGGTGAATTAGGAGGCGGCCGATGCGACAATCAGGAGGAGGATGATGCGGTAATGGCGTCTCTCTCCAATGGCGTCTCTTTCCAACGATGAATCGATCTCTTTCCAATGGCTTCTTTCCAATGGCGTCTTCAATGCGGCAATCAGGAGGAGGCCGATGCGGCAATCGATCCGCCGATCGATCTGTGACGTTCGCTAATGTCTGGCTATCGCTCTCTACAGTTTTCGATGGCTTCCTCGAGTTCTTTATAGTTTTTGATCGACGGGGAAACGATGGGCTCTGCAAATGCTAGGTTTCTAGCGAATTTCCGCCGGAAATTGCCACCGGGGCACCTCAATTTCAGATACCAGAGGAGTTTCGAATCTGCCGCCGATTATCTTGGCGGCGGCTGTGTTTAAGATCATCGGGAAACGATTTTGCTGATTTTGAGGATAGTTCAGAGCACGCTCTTCAGGAAACGATCGAAAAGAGCAAGAAGGTCATGGCTCTGCAAAAGGAAATACTTCAAAAGGTAAATAGTATTGTTGTTTAGCTTTATTTGTTTGCCACTTTAATCGAGCTGCATTTTCGCTTTTCAGTTTTCTGAAGTTTAGATTTGCTTTTGCTTTGGCTTTTTTTAGTTAAAGGAATCCTTAATTGTGCCTTTTTGGGAGGGAGATTGTTCTTGATAAACTATGTTGAAAGTGATACATTTGCGATTGCTTAACCTAGGAAGTGCTAGTTTTTACCCTTTTGTTTCTAGTTGTTCTGATTTTCACCTCTCGATTTGCAATTTGATTTTCACCTCAAGCGATCCAGCATTTTGAATTCAACTGGATGACTTCCAAACAAGCACTAAGATTGATGCTCTGGTACGCTGATATGTTTTTATGCATCTTTAACTTATGATATCTTCATAAAGAAAAGATCTGTGATTTTTGAGCTTTATTAGATAATTCACAGCTAGCTTATTTTACTTTTTAATTTTGCATCCTTGCTATATTGAAATGCATGAGAGCTTTATTAGATTTGGGTATTGACAATTTCAGCAATGTCAGCAATTTCTGAAATGCGGACTTGCAATGAATTTTGACGTTCATTGCTTTAAATCTCATCTGAAAGCCGCCTAGCTCAACGATAGAGCATTTTGCTGAAACCGGAGTTTCAGTACCAACAAAGTTGATGAAACCAGGGTTTCAACATCAACAATGTTGTTGAAACCATAAACAACATTGCTGAAACCCCGGTTTCAGCAGCAACAACAATGCTGAAATCGGGGTTTCATCAACAACTTTGTGGAAGGAAATTTGGAGTTAGACTCGTGAGAGGAATATTTTTACTCTTTTGATGAGGAATCTTAGTTTGGTCCTTCTTTTTGCTGAAATTGTTGTTGCTGAACTTGCTGTAAAACTAGAATTTGCTGAAATTGTTGTTGTTGCCTTGTTGGACTTGCTTTAAATCTCCTTTAAAAGCCTCTTACCTCAATGGTAGAGCGATGTGCTATGCGCAAATACGTGGGTTCGAATCCCGCATAGGTGACAAGAGGAAAACCTATCGTTGTTCTTGCCAAAGAATACTCAAACTCACAACTAGTATAGTGTGTAAGCAAGAGATCGATCCACAGGGAAAACTATTCAATTCAAGTCTAATTCTAATTGCTAAGAGAGAAAAAAGGGGGAGTTTTTAGTGTGAAAAGATCCGCCTTTTAGCAAAGCGGAAGCAAGCAAACAAAGTAAATAAGTTGTAAAATTCAGTGGAGAGGAATAGGTTCACCTACAATTTATCACTTCGATTGATGAATTCGATCCTTGTTTCAGCCTCTAGTTCTTGTCTTTTCCTATCAATGTCCTTGTCCAGATCTTAGGTAGGTTACTAGTCCTACGAGTCCTAGCAACCCTTATCTCTAAATAACCCTAACACGGTTAAGATTCAACCTAGAGATAGCATTAAGATTATGAATTAACCAAGGTACACATAATATCAAGCTACGAGTCGATATTCAACATGTATTCAACTTCCTACACATCCAATTAGTCCTACGAGTCCTAAAGGGATATGATTGCCACTTGGGTTAAGGTTCGCTACGAGGAATCTACAAAACCCTAGCAATTGAATGAATCTACTCTAACTAGTCGGCCAGGCCAGAGAGAATAAAACACATCCAAGCAATTAAGCACAAAGAAGTCGAAACATTGTAATAGGAATAAGAACTAGATTAAGAAACTCACAATTCAACAATCAAAGATCCAAATCGTAGGCGAAACCTCGAGAGTTTAGTTGCTCATGCTCAACAGCGCTCTCAACAATGGTGTAAAGTGCATAAGGTGAATGAAAGAATAACTAGAAAAGCCTTAAATAGTCTAGAAAAATTCGGCCCAAAATAACATCATAAAAACCCTAAGTAAAAATCCGTTTTCGAAGTTCAGCTACTGCACGGGCCGCGGGGCGGCCGACGATCAGCGAAGTGCTCCGTTTCTCTCTTCGAGCCGCGGGGCGGCCAGCAATGTCGCGGGGCGGCCTGCGATTCTTCCGAGCTGCTTCCTCTTCGTCTCCAGCAGCTCCTAAGTATTCTTCAACTTGTTTCTGTCCTTTCAATATTAATTCACCTCCAATCTACTTTTTCTGAAATAAAACATAAAATCATGTAGATTCCGCCTCTTCTAACTCAACAAGTGATAATGCAAATTCAACTAAATAAATGCAATATTCACACCTAAATTATGCTAAATGCAATATATTATGCAATACTAAATATGCTTTATCAAATTCCCCCACACTTGAACCTTTGCTTGTCCTCAAGCAATAGAAAACTTAACTCTGCAGCCCCACAGAATAGCAATTCATGTATCCACACCTCAATATTCTTTAAGTGCATGAAAACTAGCAAACACAAAAGATCAATAACATCATAGCACATAATTGGAATAATCAATGAAATTAGGCAACCATATCCATTCTAGACCTCACAAAGGAGATGTGTTTCACTCTCGCTCAAGTGTTTGGGTTTAAATGTTTACGCTCAAAACTCAATCTTCAAAAACTTAGCTACAAGAGCCTTGCACCAGTGTTCTAAATCTCCACCGCTGGTGACTCTACACACAACAAAAATCATGAGGTCTTTCAATTGGGTTGTAATGGGGCCAAGGTAGAACATATACGGTATGGAACAATTTTGGTCATGTGGTGCTCATAATCCGGGAACTAAGGAAGAAACCAAATCATAAAACCACTCATAAACATCTCATACCATATCTCTATAATGTCAAACAACGCCAATCTCAAGCATAAAACTTTACAAACCAACTCAACTCATTCCTTTATTCTTCTTTTTTTTTCTTTTTTTTTTCTTTTGTATTCTTTTTTTTTTCTTTTCATTCATGCTATATCAACTGATTTTTCTTGACTTTTACCCCTAAGTTAATTTTATCCTCCTTAGGTCCCAAGTAATAAAAATGCTAGAAAAAATCAAACATCTCATAAATACACCTCCAACATACAATCCACCACTACAAACCATCATCCACAATAGATATTCACCAACTATTCCTAAATTCCCGGATGGGGTCAGGCTATAATTGGCTATGGAATCATCTTGTGGAGCTATAAAAGAATAGGCAATTAGGCTCAAACTGGCTTCAAGCAGAGGATAATATGTAAGGTGGGAATAGAGTCAAATAGGGCTAATAAAGGTGTCTCAATCATGTTTAAGTCATGTGCAGAAATCATAATATGCAGCCTTGAAAAAGATATCTAAATGCAAGTCAAAGAGGAAGTAATCGAAGAGAGTACACACAACAAGCAAGAGGACTAAATAAAGTGTAGTCCTGAATAGGCCAAAATAAGCTCACCAGGACATGTCTAGAACTTCAAGATCACCCAAAAATTCAAGATTTTATGCGCTCAATTATCAATCAATCACGCCCACCAAATAGTGTAGAAAACATACATCGAAGGCTTCAACAATCCAAGCACATCATGGGGCATAAATCTCAATAGAAAATATAGAGGACAAACGGCATCCACATGGGGAAATAAGACCTATTCCTAATAATGCAATAACTAAAACTGTTTTTTTTTTTTCATTTTTTTTTCATTTTTTTTATATATATAAGAAATAATGGTAGAAACTAACTATGCAACAACCAATAGAAATAAACATGCAACCTTAAAACTTAAAATGCAGTGCAATTTAGAACTAAAATACAGAGAGTTTGCAAGTCTTCTCCCCCACACTTAGTTCTGACATTGTCCTCAATGCAGAAAAGAGAACAAAAACATCAAAATAAAAATAAAAGGGAAAAGAAAAGAAACAACTGACATGCTCACTGCTGAGGTGGAGGCGGCGGCGGGTATGGTGGAAACTGTGGATAGGCGAATCGATAGAAGTCCTCCTGCCTCTGCCATATCTGCTCCTGCATCCGTCTGATCGATGCCTGGCCCTCAGAGACATCCTCTGGGTGAGAAGTCAAGCCACGTACATCCCGACGAATGTCGCCAATCTCCACATACAGCTGCTGGTGGTGGTCCCACATCACATCCTGCCTCTGGGACATCCGCTGCTGGTTCTCCCACATTGCGTCCTGACGACGCGACATCATCTGCTGATGCTCCCACATAGTGTTCTGCTGGAGATATAGATCGGCCATCTGCTGCTGTAGCGCGTAGTAGTCTGGACCAGCACTTCCAGCTGTGCCAGAAGGTCCAGCTCCACTGCCTCCAATATCCGTCTGAACTCTAGGAACATCCTCAGCATCTTCCTGCTCAGCTTCAAGAGCCTGCTCCTCCTCATCATCATCATCCTGATCCATCTCATCCCCCATATAGAAATCAGCAGCTGTAGGGCCAAATGGGAGATGACGGGGCAATCTCAACTGGATGCTCCCCTGATGGCCTGCCCTCCAGATCCACATCGGTGCTCTGCCCTCCAGGTGGCCAGTTTTCCTCAACTGGGCCTCATCATAAAGAAATGATCCATGATGAATGTCATGGACAGCGCTCATATCGATGCATGCGCGAGCAATGAGGGTGATAAGACCCCCAAAACTGATGGTCGCCCTGTCGCGCTTGTCCAGGATATCCTTGCAGTTCATTAGAAACAGATCTACCCAACCTAGAACCACAGGGCTCTCTGGCGTCAGACACCACAGAAATGACATGTCCTTCAGCGAGATCTTGTTGACCTCAGCCTGTGCGAAGAAGGTGTTCGCCAGAACCTTGTGAATCAGTCGTAAAGCAGGATGGCGAATGCTGGAGTTGTACTGGCCCTTCTTGGCCTCAAAAGGCACCCTAGTAGATGCCATCGAGAAAGCCACAGGGCCCTCTCCCTTGCAGACATCAAGCCAACCAGCGGTCGGCGTAACAGTAACACCCAGAATCTCTGCCAATCTCACCTTTGATAGCTCATGACCCCTTCCCAATAATCGAAACTCAATGGATGTACGTCCCACACTCAAAGTGGCTAGAAACTCCTTACATAAACTCGGATAAGTAGGAGCATTCTTCTCTAAAAACCCTCCTAGGCCCCCATGCTCTAATAGTTGCCTAGTGCAGGCATCCATCTGTAATAATCTCAAGGTAGGCTCATGAAAGAATTTCGTTACAAAGAAGTTTCTAGTGTTCAACGCAGTCCATCTCTCCTTCTGATTTTTATTCATTCCATGTGGTCTCGACATAGTGAATCTGAGCTAAGAAATATTACTAAAAGAATTGAAATCAAAGAAGAACTCACGGAAAATCAGTCTCTGCAAGGGTCGCGGGGTAGCCGAAGGTGGCGACGGGGCGGCCGGCGACAGGTGTGGCCGCGGGGCGGTGGGTCAGGTGACGGGGCGGCCTAAGACTTTCCGGATCTGTGTACTCCGACGTCGGATCTGCTCTCCGACGTCCCAAAACCGTCCTTCTTTGTAGTGGATCCGAAGGAAATTCGCTAGAAAAACTTGGGAGGAGCGATTTTTTGTGTGGATCTAGGAGAATGAGGTGGTGGGGTGGAGTTTTTATGTGGAAGGAAGATGGGAATGTGAGAAAAGAGTAGTTTTGTGGAAATTTGGGGGAAAGAAAGCTTGGGGAAGTGTTGTAATGGAGGATTTGTGGGAGCTTGAAGAAAGAGGAAGAAGATAGGGGATAGAGGCGACGGGGGCGACTAGAAGATAGAATGGGAAGAAGATAGAGGCTAGGGTTTATTTTGGTAGAAAGTGGGGGCCCATACGGGCCCCTAAAAAATTTCCTATCCGGCTTAGGCCGCGGGGCGACCAGGGCAGGCGACGGGGCGGCCTGCGATCTTTGTGAAGGGATTTCGCTGTGACCTAGCCGCGGGGCGGCCTGGCTGGCGACGGGGCGGCCAGAATCTTTTTCGCCCTTTTCCTTTGTTCTTTCTCCCTGCAGTGTTAGTATGTCCAACCAAAACAAAAATAAACTAAAAAAAACGTAATGCAAAAAGAAAATAGCTAAACTATTACCTTGGGTTGCCTCCCAAGCAGCGCCTTTAGTTAACGTCGTTGGCTCGACGTTATGACACCCTATTGATCCTCAGCATTTGGTTCAGTGAGAATCAACTCATCACCGTCCTGTTTGACAAAATTCTCATAATAGGGTTTAACTCGATGACCATTGACCTTGAAGATGTCTCCATTCATCTCATTTAGTAACTCTACTACACCATGAGAAAAGACATTAGTAATCACATATGGTCCTGTCCATCTAGAACGAAGCTTACCTGGGAAGAGTTGTAGGCGCGATTGAAATAGCAGGACCTTTTCCCCAACTTTGAGATCCTTTTGCAAGATATGTTTATCGTGCCATGCCTTTGTCTTCTCCTTATAGGTGACAGAGTTATCATAGGCATCCAATCTCAACTCTTCCAACTCCTGCAGCTGTAGTTTCCTGAACTCCCCAACTTCGTCAATCTGCATGTTGCACTGTTTCACCGCCCAATATGCTTTATGTTCAAGCTCGACAGGAAGATGGCAAGCCTTTCCATAGATCAATCTAAACGGAGACATCCCAATGGGAGTCTTGTAAGCCGTTCGATAGGCCCATAGAGCATCATCAAGTCTGACACTCCAATCCTTCCTGTTTGGGGCAACAGTCTTCTCCAAGATAGTCTTTATCTCGCGATTAGACACCTCAGCTTGCCCATTGGTCTGGGGGTGGTATGCAGTAGACACCCTTTGAGTCACATGATACTTTTTTAAGAGGGCACTCACAGTCTTGTTGCAGAAATGGGTCCCCTTATCACTGATTAGTGCTTTTGGGACTCCAAATCCAGAGAATAGCTCCTTGAGAAAACCTGGAACTACCTTTGAATCATCAGTTCTGGTGGCCTTCGCCTCCACCCACTTGGAGACGTAGTCCACCGCAAGCAAAATATATAGGTTTCCAAAGGAGTTAGGGAATGGTCCCATGAAGTCAATGCCCCAAACATCAAAAATCTCACAAAATATCATGCGAGTTTGTGGCATCTCATTCCTCTTAGAAAGATTCCCAACTCTCTGACAGCGATCACAGGATTTGCAAAAAGCATAAGAATCACGAAATATATGAGGCCAAAAGAATCCTGCATCAAGTACCTTCCTAGCTGTCTTTTGTGGTCCAAAGTGTCCACCACATTCATGGGAATGACAAAAATTAAGGACAGATTGTACCTCATTGTCGGGAAGACACCGACGTATCACCTGATCTGCGCAATGCTTCCATAGGTAGGGGTCATCCCAAACGTAGAAACGAGCATCGTGATGTATCTTGTCCTTTTGAGCCTTTGAAAAGTTGGGTGGAAACTCTTCCGACACTAGAAAGTTTACCAAGTTAGCAAACCAAGGGCGTGGAAGAGCACTAACCTTGAGGAGAGATTCGAGTTCAGAGTCTGCAGAGGCCGCGGGGCAGCCAGAGGTGGCGACGGGGCGGCCGGCGATTCCGAGGGAAACTTTCTCCGAGGATTCGGCCGCGGGGCGGCCTGTGGTGGCTACGGGGCGGCCGGCGACTGCGGAGAAATCCACCTCTGATGACTCGGCCGCGGGGCGGCCTGGGGTGGCGACGGGGCGGCTGGCGATGGCGAAGACCTGTAGAAGCTCTTCGTCAGGAAAACTCCCCACTATGCCATCTTGTCCATTCTCCTCCTACACAATACGACTTAGATGGTCAGCAACCAGGTTCTCAGCACCCTTTTTGTCCCTGATTTCAATGTCAAACTCGCTTAGAAGCAAGATCCATCTAATCAGTCTTGGTTTAGCCTCTTTTTTCGTCAAAAGGTAACAAAGTGCTGCATGATCAGTGTAAACAATAACTTTTGTACCAAGCAAATAAGATCTAAATTTCTCAAGTGAAAAACAATAGCAAGAAGTTCTTTTTCTGTGGTTGAGTAATTTCTTTGAGCTCCATTCAGGGTCATCGATGTATAGTATATGACATGAGAGCTTCTCCCTTCCTTTTGTCCAAGCACGGCTCCCACAGCATAGTCACTAGCGTCACACATCAATTCGAACGGCTGAGACCAATTTGGTGCTTGTATGATTGGTGCACTGGTAAGACAAGTCTTTAACTCATCAAACGCTGTCCTGCACTTCTCATCAAAGGCAAATGTAACCTCCTTCTTCAGCAGCTCGCACAAGGGTGAGGTGATCTTTGAGAAGTCCTTAATGAACCTGCGGTAGAATCCTGCATGGCCTAAAAAGGAACGCACTTCACGCACATTAGTAGGATAAGGCAATGATTGAATGATGTCAATCTTTGCCTTATCAACCTCAATCCCTTTATGGGAGACAATGTGACCCAAAACAATGCCTTCCTCAACCATAAAGTGACACTTTTCTGAATTGAGCACTAAGTTAGTGTCAACACATCTTCTAAGAACAAGCGCCAAATGGTTGAGGCAAGCATCAAAACTATCACCATGGACTGTAAAATCATCCATAAAGACCTCAATAAATTGCTCTATATATTCAGAGAAGATACTTACCATACACCGTTGGAACGTCCCAGGAGCATTGCACAAGCCAAAAGGCATTCTGCGATATGCAAAAGTGCCAAACGGACAAGTGAATGTTGTCTTCTCTTGATCCTCTGGTGCAATAGCTATCTGAAAGTACCCTGAATATCCATCTAAAAAGCAGTAATATGGACGACCAGCAAGTCTTTCAAGCATTTGATCAATGAAAGGTAAGGGAAAGTGATCTTTTCGAGTTACCGCATTCAGCTTACGATAATCGATGCAAACTCTCCAGCCTGATTGGACTCTGGTAGGGACTAACTCGCCTTCTTGATTCTCAACCACTGTAATGCCTCCCTTCTTTGGTACTACCTGCGTTGGACTAACCCATTGACTATCAGAGATGGGATAGATCATACCTGCCTGAAGGAGTTTGAGCACCTCCTTCTTCACTACCTCCATCATAGGTGGGTTGAGTCTCCGTTGAGGTTGCCTTGAAGGTTTGGCTCCCTCTTCTAATAAGATCCTGTGCATGCAAGTAGCTGGGCTGATTCCCTTGATATCCGCTATGGTCCATCCCAGAGCTGTCTTATGCTCTTTGAGCACTCCTACCAACCTATCTTCCTGTTCTTTGGTAAGCTTGTTAGAGATGATGGCAGGCAAGGTGTCACCCTCCCCCACAAATGCATATTTCAGATGCTCAGGAAGAGGCTTGAGCTCAACTTCAGGTACCTGTACGATAGAAGGTAAGAGCTTTTCATTTGGAATAGTTAATGCCATAAAGGTTTCTTCTTGCGATTTGGAAGGGAGGGAAGACAAGTCTCTTATGGTATCCTGCAGGTTAGTAGTCAAAACATAATTCAATGAAAATTCCTCAGTAGGAGATTCTAAAGCTACCTGCAGGTCATCTACACAACTCATATAAAAGGTATCCTGCATACAAGTATCAATGACATCCATAAAGCATAAGGAATGATCCTCAGAAGGGAATTTCATAGCATCATATATATTGTATTCAACCTTCTCACCATCAAATTCCATAGTCAAAGAACCAGAATACACATCAATTTTTGTTCTAGCAGTCTTTAAAAAGGGCCTTCCTAGCAGAATAGGAGCCTCTTGGTTACCATGCTCCATGTCCAAGACAAAGAAATCAGCAGGAAAGATCAAATTGTCAACCATAACTAAAACATCCTCAACTATGCCTCTAGGAAAAGCATTTGATCGATCCGCTAGTTGGATTACCACTCTAGTCTCATGCAAAGGTCCTAAACCCAATGATTCATACAGAGAATAAGGTAAAACATTAATAGATGCACCAAAGTCTAACAAAGCTTTATCAAACTTAGTTTCACCTATCACACATGGAATTGTAAACATGCCAGGGTTGCTACATTTCTTAGGCAGACGCTTTTGAAACACAGCAGACACATGTTCACTTACCTTAATTTTCTGCTTCCCCTTCAACTTTTGATTCCTCTTTATTGTGCAAAGTTCCTTGAGAAATTTGGCATAATGAGGAATACTTTTAATCAGATTGAGTAAAGGGATGTTTACCTCGCACTTACTGAACGTATCAAAGATCTCTTTGTCATTGTCTGGTCTTTTTGTGTCTCTGAGTGCTTCAGGAAAGGGAGGAACAGGTTTAAAAGAATTTAGAGGGGGGAAATCAGGTCGAACGTACCTGTCAGGGGCGTCACTGGAGATGCCGCGGGGCGGCCGGCGATTTTCCGCGTCTTCCAAATCGCCTTGGCCGCGGGGCGGCTCAGGGGTGCCGCGGGGTGGCTGGCGATTTCGAAGCCCTTCTTCTTCCTCGTTCGCACCTGTTTCAAAATTATCAAGGTTAGTATCATTATGGGGAGTGGTAATCAGTTCCTTACCACTTCTTAGCGTCACAACGCTGACGTTCTCCTTGGGATTCACCACCGTTTGAGATGGTAGCTGTCCTGAGTCCTTCGCCAGCAGTTCGCTCAGCGATTGAGCCATTTGGCTAAGTTGCTTCTCCATATTCTTTTGGTGCTCATCTTGTCTCTTTTGGTGCTCAGCTTGACCCAGGACGATCTTTGTGAGAGCTTTGAGAGGATCCTCATTGGATTGATTATCAGTTTGTGGAGGTCCTCTCTGTCTTTGATCAAATTGTTGCTGAGGTCTGAAATTGGGTCCTCCTTGTGGATTGAAAGGGGCTTGGTTATTACCATAGCCATACCCCTAGTAACCTGCATTATAGTTGTTATTGTATTGATTGGGATTAGCATAGTTACCATGCCTGGGTCGCTGAGGAACAAAGTTCCCCATGGCATTCAGCTCAACATGTGGCTCCTGTAGCATTGGACAGGTGTCCGTCGGGTGATAAAGATCAGCGCAAATGCCACATGCCTTAAGTTGTTGTGGGGTTCCTTGTAGCATGAACCTTTTCATCATATCCTTCAATTTAGCCACATCGCTATGTAATGCAGAAGTTGAGGAGTCAACGGCGAGTACCCCTCTAGCATGAAGTCCCTTGCTGAATTGTCTAGAGCCATCAGCAAGCTCTGAAAACACCTCCCAAGCAGCATTGGGTGTTTTGTTCAAGATGTTGCCTCCACAGGCAGAGTTCACCGTCTTGCGCTCCTCGTCAAGCAATCCATTGAATAGAAAGAGCACTAAATCCTTCTTTGAAAAACCATGGTGAGGGCAACTAGAGCAAAGCTTCTTGAAGCGCTCAAAGTACTCATAGAGTGTCTCTGTAGCCTGCTGGTCAATGCTGCTGATTTTCTTCTTCAGACTGTTCAACTTGGTTGCAGGGAAGTACTTTTCCAGAAAGAGACGCTTCAATTGTATCCATGTTGTTGCACTACCTGGTGGCAAGTAGTAGAACCACTCATTAGCAGTGTCCTTAAGCGAAAAGGGGAATGCCCTTAACTTGATTTGCTCCTCCGTGACATTGCCTGGTTTCATCCCCACCACAACAGTATGGAACTCAGATAAGTGCTTGTGGGGGTCCTCACCACTCAACCCATGGAATTTGGGTAAGAGATGAACCACCCCAGACTTTAGCTCAAAATTGACACCTTCATCAAGTTCAGGGAACACGATAGCCAATGGTTGTTGGGCTAAGTTTGGTGTAGTGAGCTCCTTCAGCGTTCGATTATCATCGTTAGCAGCCATCTCTTCACTCTCTTCTTCTCCTTGATCGAAAGGTAACTCCCGAAAGCGATCGCGAGCTTCTCGCCTCAATCTAGAGAGAGTCCTCTCAATCTCCGAATCTAAAGACAATAGAGATGAGTTAGTAGCACGAGTGTGGACCATATAAGTGGTCCACACAAAAATTAGCAATTAAAACAACACAAGAATTCAATCAGAAAGTTCCCCGGCAACGGCGCCAAATTTGACAAGAGGAAAACCTGTCGTTGTTCTTGCCAAAGAATACTCAAACTCACAACTAGTATAGTGTGTAAGCAAGAGATCGATCCACAGGGAAAACTATTCAATTCAAGTCTAATTCTAATTGCTAAGAGAGAAAAAAGGGGGAGTTTTTAGTGTGAAAAGATCCGCCTTTTAGCAAAGCGGAAGCAAGCAAACAAAGTAAATAAGTTGTAAAATTCAGTGGAGAGGAATAGGTTCACCTACAATTTATCACTTCGATTGATGAATTCGATCCTTGTTTCAGCCTCTAGTTCTTGTCTTTTCCTATCAATGTCCTTGTCCAGATCTTAGGTAGGTTACTAGTCCTACGAGTCCTAGCAACCCTTATCTCTAAATAACCCTAACACGGTTAAGATTCAACCTAGAGATAGCATTAAGATTATGAATTAACCAAGGTACACATAATATCAAGCTACGAGTCGATATTCAACATGTATTCAACTTCCTACACATCCAATTAGTCCTACGAGTCCTAAAGGGATATGATTGCCACTTGGGTTAAGGTTCGCTACGAGGAATCTACAAAACCCTAGCAATTGAATGAATCTACTCTAACTAGTCGGCCAGGCCAGAGAGAATAAAACACATCCAAGCAACTAAGCACAAAGAAGTCGAAACATTGTAATAGGAATAAGAACTAGATTAAGAAACTCACAATTCAACAATCAAAGATCCAAATCGTAGGCGAAACCTCGAGAGTTTAGTTGCTCATGCTCAACAACGCTCTCAACAATGGTGTAAAGTGCATAAGGTGAATGAAAGAATAACTAGAAAAGCCTTAAATAGTCTAGAAAAATTCGGCCCAAAATAACATCATAAAAACCCTAAGTAAAAATCCGTTTTCGAAGTTCAGCTACTGCACGGGCCGCGGGGCGGCCAGGCCAGGCCGCAGGGCGGCCGGCGATCAGCGAAGTGCTCCGTTTCTCTCTTCGAGCCGCGGGGCGGCCAGCAATGTCGCGGGGCGGCCTGCGATTCTTCCGAGCTGCTTCCTCTTCGTCTCCAGCAGCTCCTAAGTATTCTTCAACTTGTTTCCGTCCTTTCAATATTAATTCACCTCCAATCTACTTTTTCTGAAATAAAACATAAAATCATGTAGATTCCGCCTCTTCTAACTCAACAAGTGATAATGCAAATTCAACTAAATAAATGCAATATTCACACCTAAATTATGCTAAATGCAATATATTATGCAATACTAAATATGCTCTATCAATAGGCTAAATTTTATATCCCGTAACACGGTTTCAACAACAATTTCAACATCAACAACGTTGCTGAAATCGGGGTTTTAGCATCAATAACGTTGCTGAAACCGTGGGTTTAGCTACAACAACGTTGCTGAAACCGGGGTTTCGGCATCAACAACGGTGCTGAAATCGGGGTTTCAGCAACTCCGGTTTCGGCAACGTGAAAAAAAAACAGTAATGCGGAAAAAAAAACAATAACTCGAAAAAAAAACCTGCTGAAACAGAGGGTGGCACAGGGGTTTCAGCAACTCTGGAAACGCGAAAAAAAAATGAAAAGAAAAGCGAAAAAAAAAACTGTTTCAGCAACTCTGAAAACGCGGAAAAAAAATCGAAAAAAAAAATGCTGAAACAGAGGTTAGCATAGGGGTTTCAGCAACTTTATTTTAGGGTGGACATTTTGCTAATATGGAGAGGGTGGTAGACATTTTCCTAATAAAGCCAAAAATTTTGGATATCGAGGTAATTTCTATACTATTAATCTCTTAAGAGAAATAGATCAACGTAACATAATGGAGAACCCAAACTTTATTGTCCTCTATGTATTTTCCATAATAAATGCATAATATTTATAGTAGGTAATTAAAAAATGTAGAAATGTATAAAATAGATAAAAGATTGGAGTTATAGACTTATAGTATAAAAAAATATAGATATTCTAATATAATTATCAAAGTCCGACTCGCACCGATGACTAGGGTCAAGCGCACATGCGTTAGTAGCTTAGCACACAAGTCGGGTGAGGTTCAATTCTAAACCCAATTGTCAATACAAGGAGTAGCTCACCGACTCATATATTAGGGCTTGATATGTTTAACTTTCCGATGTTAGACACTTGTTCATTCACATCTCTAACAATAATAGAGAATTCACATCTCTAACAATAATAGAGAATTTTTAGATAAGTGGTTGAAAATTATTTTACTAGTGGCAACAGTACGAGTTACAGCAGATAATTTATATCATAATTATCCATCATCGTAGTCGATCCACATTATTATATTATTCAGACGAGTATATATATGTAGTTATCTAATTAATTTGATTAATTAAGAATCGCCACAATTAACAAACTGGTAGTTGACGGTGAGGTGGCCATTGCGGTAGCCGTTGCCGTCGGTGTCGATCTGGTTGAAGACGTTGACGTCGAGATCCAGGCCGCCGTTGCTGCACTGGTCTACTATCCTCACCGTCACTTGCGCCCCTGTCGCCGTGTTCGTCACCTATATATACATATGGCATTACTCCATTAATTTGATTTTAAAATCAAATAATTTATAAAGTTTTTATGACCATAAATATATGGATTAATTATAATATAAGCACCATATATATATTAACCTTGGTGTTAACGTAAATGGGAGCCTAGCTAGCTAAGTGTAATTGAACAACTTTGGATATATAGACTAGGGCAGTGTGTTGATAAGTACGTAGGTTAGTTGATAATTAAGTGTCCTATAAAACTAAGTGGGATAATATCATATGTATATAATTTATTGTTGAACAAGAATTAGGTGGGTCCATCCTAGACCTGTCAAAACATAACCCGGTTCGACTGTCCGGAATTTTTCGGTAAAGACCCGAAAATTTTGATCCGGAAATTTTTTTCGACCCGAACCCGAAAAACCGAAAATTTTCTAGGTTATCTGGGTTTCGACCCAGTAACCCGATTGACCCGGTAATTTTAACCCGATTTACTCGATAGACCCGGTGACCTGATTGACCCGGTTGATTTATAATTAAATATAATTAATTTTTTTTATATATAATTAAAATTTATCGTAAAATTATCAAATCATGATTTTTTTAATTTAAAAAAAAAATTGACACATCCGAAATCGACCTGAAATGACCCGAAACTCGGTCAAATCCGGGTTCTAGTCAACCCGAAAATACCCGGGACTCATTTTACCCAAGACCCAAAGTGACCCGACCCGAACACGACCCAAATAATCCGTTTGACAGATCTAATCCATCCACATACATTTGTTGGATCAATATGAGATGGGAAAGAACAAAAATGGTTCCAAATCGTAAGTTTGAATTAATCAAGTCGATCTAGCGTATAATTTGGTACTGTTCTATTTATTGTCAATTGATTTAAGTGTTCCTTAAACCTCCAATTTTAATGTTTTATTTCTAAAAAGTTATAGGGCACCTTTCTCATAGGTCAAATTGATCAGGGAAAATAGTGTGATAAAATAAAATATTTTACAGTATATAATATTCTCTTCTGCCTTAACTTTTATTATTTTGGTTCTTCCAGTAAGCCAATTTTGGTGTACTATAATTATTAAAACTATCTATAAATTAATACACATTTCTATTAATTCTTTACACCAGCTACTATATATATTTGGTTATGGAATTTAAAAAAAAAAAATTCAAACTGAATCACACAAGTTGAATGTCATTATGAAAATTTTGATATCTATTCACAATTTTCAAATAATAACTTTGGAAGGAGCATTAAAAAAATACATGGATGAAGATTATTACAGTGATAACTTCGGAACAATAAATAGTTTTTGAGAGTGATGTGAATTTGCCAGAATATTAGTTTATGAAGTATGGGTTTGATGAAGATATAAAAATAAAAGAAATACTCACGATATATATTATTTATGCAAGGATAATCCAAAAATGTTAAATATTATAGTTATATCGAAGAATTCGTCAATATCTTTACAATACTATAACTTTTAGTTTAGATAAAAAAAATATAATTAGATAGTTTATATGTAATTAATTGTATGATTTATATATTTATATTAATATTACAAAAAAAAAATGGTGAAATTTATATTTAACCTTTCAAAATTTCAAACCAAATTTAGCCTTTTTTTTTTAGAAATGGCCTATGGTGGAACTGTGGAAGGAAAAAAAGGTCAAAAACCATATGATATATGAATTATGCAATATTTTTAAAACTTGAAATTGAGCGATTATATATAACTTTTACAAAATTTGAAATTGTTTTGAAATAAAAACCATAAATTTTTTTGTTTGGTATGATTTACTCATTGGTTATGTAATTAATGAGTGACCTCATAAACACTTTACAGATGTGATTTGGTAAGTTGCTGTTTGGTAGAAATGTAAACCTTACTCCAATTCAACTAATCAGTTTTTATCCCTAAATGTAAAAGTCACTCCTTTATAAAAACGGGCCAAAAGCATAAACAGGCCCAGCCCAAAAATTTAGCCCATTGGGCTTCAGAGAAAGAGAACTAACCAGCAAGCACTTGCCGCAGGAGGCTTGGCCCGTGGGCCCACTGGGCCCGCAGAAGGCGGTCCAGCCATACTTGCTCCTCCAAGCCAACGACTTGTCGCCGTCCCACGTGGAGCAGTAGGCGCTCACGGCGTACAAACTGTACCCGTTATTTTGCGGGTTGTACAGGTGGTACGTCGCCCTCACGTTGGTGGCGCTTCCTTCGCCGGTGCCGGTGGAGGGTGTGGAGGGTGTTCCGGCGCAGTTGCTCTGACAGTTGTTGGAGGGCGAGCAGTACTCGGCGGTGGTCCCGCAGTAGCCGTATTGGCTGCAGCAGAGGTTGTTGGCGCAGGTGGCGCCGCCCGCTTGGCGGCCGCACTGCTGGGCCACCGCCGTCGCCGCCAGGC
The DNA here is from genome assembly GCA_963922045.1 of Persicaria maculosa. Classification (NCBI taxonomy): domain Eukaryota; kingdom Viridiplantae; phylum Streptophyta; class Magnoliopsida; order Caryophyllales; family Polygonaceae; genus Persicaria; species Persicaria maculosa. The sequence continues at coordinate 6,728,767 of OY998255.1, read as the reverse complement.
ACAGGCAAAAGAGGGCTCCCGGCAGGACTGTTGAATTATGTGATCGCTTCATTTTTAATTGTGGGTGAATTAAGAGTTGCTTTGTGTGTTGTATTTATAGGGAAATTGGAAGGTTATAGAGAATTGTTGGATGTGGCATCGTGTGTGATTCAAGTTTGACCGTTTTAATTTCTCGAGTCTAATTTATTTTCTACACACAATGCCTAATTACATTTATTACATGTTTGAATTTTTGTGGTTGTATTTTAACAAGACCAAGAAACTTATCATAGGCGGTAGAATTTTGTACAAGTTATTCAGTTTTTTTTCCAAGTCCGAGCGCATCATGCGCACCCAAGCCGAGCATACAAGATCAGTGAGTTCCATCATAAAACTAATTGGCAATAGGTGGAGTGACCCACTGACTTGTATACCCGAAGTTCCGTGTTTTTCGACGTGGAACAGAATATCCACACATCACAACAAGAACCTCTTGGTTCGAAACTCTTGGGCCGGATTATATTATCAAAATATGAAGTTAAGTAAAATATTAAAGTATCGCGATTTTTATTAAAATACAGTTCGAATAATTAATATGTATTTAATTTTTAAATATTTATAACTTTTTACTCTAGTATCGGATTAAGACTCATCGGAGGAAAAGAGAGACGGAAGCTTCTCTTTTCCCTGTGCCAGCCTCCGCCTATTATTGGTCTAGTTATTAACGGATATAGTTCCAGTAGAGTTTGGAAAAAACTCTACTGGTAGAGTTGAGAGGATCTCAACTACTGATTTTAAAATTAATGGTTGAAAACCCCCTCCTTTCCCTCCCCTCAATTTTTTTTTAATTTTTTTCTTTTCTTTATTTTTTGAGAGAGGAAAGAGAAAACTAGTTAACTTGATCTTCCAAGCTATATAGAAATGTGGGTTTGGAAACGAGGTGTGCGTTTTATTTAGTCTTAAAAGGGGAACTAAAAGAAATGGTCTAACAAAGACGGCTGAACTTGAATTAAATTGAATTAACTAATGGATGAGTACAAACAATATATATTGGTGGTAGGCTTAACGGAATTTGAAGGAAACGGTCTATATGCTCTACAAATTAGCTCATCACCGTAATGTTGAAGTAACTTGTGAACAAATGACAAATTGACAAATACAGTAATAATGTAATTTCAAAGGTCGAGAGATGTATATGTATGGGTGTACCACTTAGTAGACTTGCTAGAGTAGGCCCTGTTAAGGATATATATAAGGGGAGTTTGCAAAATGTCTAAACAAACACGTTTTAATCGCTGAATTATCCATACATGTAGATAAATTAGTGAATTGTCCCTCCCCTTCTCAAGTCTAGTTTTTATTTTTTTGGTTTTTACATTTTGTCGTGCAAATATAAAAATACATTGTGCTTGTGCAAATATAACCATATGTTGTGCAAATATAACCCAAGTCTAGTTTTTTTTTTTTTCATGTCGATACATTTTGGCGTACAAATATAATCGTATGTTGTGCTTGTGCAAATATAACCGTCTGTTGTGCAAATATAACTCAAGTCTAGTTTTTTTCGTTTCAATACATTTTGACGTGTAAATATAACCGTATGTTGTGCTTGTGCAAATATAATCGTATGTTGTGCAAATATAACCCAAGTCTAGTTTTTTTTCGTGTCGATACATTTTGGCGTACAAATATAATCGTATGTTGTGCTTGTGCAAATATAACCGTCTGTTGTGCAAATATAACTCAAGTCTAGTTTTTTTCGTTTCAATACATTTTGGCGTGTAAATATAACCGTATGTTGTGCTTGTGCAAATATAATCGTATGTTGTGCAAATATAACCCAAGTCTAGTTTTTTTTCGTGTCAATACATTTTGGCGTGTAAATATAAACGTATGTTGTGCTTGTGCAAATATAATCATATGTTGTGCAAATATAACCATATGTTGTAAGGGCTTAATTAAGGGCAATTCCAATCTCTTTTACTTGTGTTATTCGAGTCATACGAGCCTAACTTGACATGTTTAAGTTTAGTTTGTTTATTAAATGAGCTCGAGCTAAGTCGAGCCCAAATTTAAATGAGCTTTTTTTTTCTTTTTATCAAGCTTGGTTTGTTTAATTAGGAAATAAACAAGCTCATGTCAAACCTTTTTTGAGCTTTAAACAATTTTACTTGGTTATAACATATTAATTTTAAAAAAGTTTTAGAAATTTCATAAAACTCGAGCTTAAATCGAATAAGTTGAGCTTTTCAAGCTCGACTTGTTTAAGTAAGTGAACGTACTCGAGTCGAAGTTTTTTTCTAATCGATCTCAAGCGGAGCTCGAATATAACAGAGATAGTAAATGTGAGTCAACAAATATTTGTTGATACGAAATTGGAGAACAAAAACCATTCCTTTTATTTATCTACTCCGTAGTTTTTGTTGAATTTCGACCAATGTTATTATTGTTGTAGATTTCAATACAAGTTTTCAGTTTAAAAATTCATTTGAATTTCCTTATTTTTGACCAATTCAAGGCTTTGTGATTACCTTGTAGGCTTCACTTGTAATTTTTAATTTTATATACATACTGTGTATATTATTGGATGGAGCAAATTGTGAATTTGCATATAGTATAATTATACCAACAATACGGGCGACCTCCTGATAAGTGATCATGTTGCATCCAATTTTTTTGGCCTTTTTTCTACCGTATATTCGTGTTCGGATCGACAGTTTCAATGTTAATGATTTCGGATATCTGGAGATGAAACTTGCTAATTTTCTCTCACGGAAGCGTTCGCCTCAAAAATAAGGAGAAAGAGAAGAGGAAGTTTCTGTAATGAATTATTGAATTGTTTTCTCTCTTATCTCATTTGAATAGAACAATGACAAATTTATGGCGGCTCTTCTAAAATAATATGCCGTAGATATTTGCCTACACAAACAACCAAAAAAATAGAAAAAACTATGTGGTGAAAATCGTTTTCTAAAATTAAAAATGCCTAAATTATTCAAGGTTGGTATATTTCTTTACTACCCCTCAAACTTGAATATATTTAATTTTTAGGAAAGTTGATAGCTTCACTGGTACGGAGTGATACCAAACATAGTTCCGAACTTCTCGAACTTTTCTGTGCCAAGTGGTTTTCATAATGTCGTCCACTTATTCTTCAGTTCTACAGAATCCGAGTTGAATTTCTCATGCTTAACGAGATCTTGAGTAAAATGATACTTCATCCGTTAATTAAAACTTGACATTTTACTATTCACGAACACATTTTTAAGTGTTAAAAAACTATAAAACGTATTAACTTTGTTAATTTTTTTTTAATTTCATACTTATTAAAATTAGAGGGAATTTGCTGAAATGGACCTTTAAGCATCTTTAGTTAGGTAGTTAGCCTCTTTAATTATTTTTTTTAGGCGCGTTAGACCCCTCTAATTTTTTTTTTTTCTGGCCGTGTTAGACCCTATTCCTTCCTCCTCCCATCTCAGCCCTTTCTCGTCCCTCCTTCCCGAACGATTCTTCCTCTTCCAATGCTCCATCCATGGCCGAAGAAGAAGAAGGCGCTTCTCCTCCCCATCTCCGACGCTCTTCCTCTCGGCCTCTCCTCCGGCATCCGCCCCGATCAATCCCGGTGTTCCTCCTCATGCATCCGTCGCCACCGTCGCTTGACCTCCTCCCTGTCCGATCTCATCTGCAAGTAGCTGTAGAGTTCGCCGGAGAACATCTCGGCGATCTTCCTCCAAAATTCATTGGCTCTTTGTCTTAATTGACTTTCATTTGCCTTCAAATTCAGTACATGTAACTACAAATTTTTCGCCTAATTTTTGATTTCATATTGGAATTTGCCTAATTGATTGGGATCGAAGTTTTTTTTGCCTCCACTCCTGTGTTGTAGTAATTCGTGGCGACGAGGGCAATTTGTGAGCAATTTCGGTTCAACTCCTGTGTTGATGTTGGAGACCAATTCAATTCAATTGGTGGAAGAACAGTGCGGGGGATTTGGGATGTGAAATTGCACCTCCTTTTTAAGAAACAGTGGGGGGAAGGTGAAGGAACAGTAAAAAAATGATATTTATTGCTTTTTTTAATTTGTCTGAACATGAATTGGGGATATCACTTGGAAACGGTTGCTGTCAAGTTAGAATTGGGGTGCTCTCTTTTATATCTTTGACAAATATATGTCCATGGAAAGTTTCAACGTAGCTAATGGAACAATTGATGCATGTTTTTGAGTTTTTTTTACAAGAGGTAATAATTGATGCGTAATAACAAATGTCATCCATGAATAAAAATTTAATAAACATGTCAGCACAAGTGATTGCATCAATGAAGTGTAATCACAAACGTGTCATCAGTGAATGGAAGAATAATCGATGAAAATAAATCGATATACAATTGATTAAATTAAAAAACATGTGACATCAATCGATTTGATTAAAAAATGGCATCAAATAATTACATTATAAAACTGACATCAAAACACCATTTTGAAAAAGTTGTATCACATTAAAGAAAAAAATGTCATCAAAATACTACTTTGAAAAAATATCATCAAAATACTACTTTGAAAAAATATCATCAAAAATATGGCATCACGGTAAAAAAAAATTGACATAAAAAAAAGTGGCATCAGTCGTTAACAGTAAAAAAAAATGGCATCAATGGTCAACGTGACATTATAGTAAACAAAAAATGTCATCAAGGTTTAAAAAAAATGGCATTAAAAGAGTGTCATCAAATCATTTCATTAGAAAAGTGGCATCAAAGTGAAAATAAAATATAATAAAATTTTGGCATCAAAACGGTAAAATATTGCATAAAAAAAATTAAAAAAATCCAAATGGGTTGGTCAACGTTGACCGGTCAATGGTCAATCGTTGACCATTGACCATTCTACTCTATTTGGAAGAGATCTACATAAAACTAATTAAATTAGTTTGGGGTCTAAGTTCCCAATTGAACATTCAAAAAGGGTAGGGCTATCGAGAAAAATACGACACGGTTGACACGACACGAAACCGCAACAAAACAACACGAAAAAACACGAAACGATATAGATACGACACGATTATGACACGAAATTGTCATCAAGGTTTAAAAATACGACACGATTGACACTTGTAATTTTTAATTTTATATACATACTGTGTATATTATTGGATGAAGCAAATTGTGAATTTGCATATAGTATAATTATACCAACAATACGGGCGACCTCCTGATAAGTGATCATGCTGCATCCATTTTTTTTGGCCGTTTTTCTACCGTATATTCGTGTTCGAATCGAGAGTTTCAATGTTAATGATTTCGGATATCTGGAGATGAAACTTGCTAATTTTCTCTCACGGAAGCGTTCGTCTCAAAAATAAGGAGAAAGAGAAGAGGAAGTTTCTCTTATGAATTATTGAATTGTTTTCTCTCTTATCTCATTTGAATAGAACAATGACAAATTTATGGAGGCTCCTCTAAAATAATATGCCGTAGATATTTGCCTACACAAGCAACCAAAAAATAGAAAAAACTATGTGGCGAAAATCGTTTTCTAAAATTAAAAATGCCTAAATTATTCAAGGTTGGTATATTTCTTTACTACCCCTCAAACTTGAATATATTTAATTTTTAGGAAAGTTGCTAGCTTCACTGGTACGGAGTGATACCAAGCATAGTTCCGAACTTCTCGAACTTTTCTGTGCCAAGTGGTTTTCATAATGTCATCCACTTATTCTTCAGTTCTACAGAATCCGAGTTGAATTTCTCATGCTTAACGAGATCTTGAGTAAAATGATACTTCATCCGTTAATTAAATTTTGATATTTTACTATTCACGAACACATTTTTAGGTGTTAAAAAACTATAAAAAAATATTAACTTTGTTAATATTTTTTTTTAATAATTTCATACTTATTAAAATTAAGTATGAATTTATAAAAACAAATATATAAAAATATTAATATTTTATATAGTTTTTATCGTTCTAAAAAAGCGTGCATGAATAGTAAACGATATGTTTTGATTAACAGAGGGAATATCGTATATCAATGTGCTTTGATCTTCCATGAAAAACTGGATTTTTAGCAAATGCAATTGCTGACTTATCATCACACTCACACATGATTGGTGTTGGATACTAGCCAATGTGATTGACATGTTATAGATGTCGGAGCCACTTGTTGCTTCTTAGAAGACCAAGAAAAAACATCGTCTCCCATGTAGAAAACATATCCTCATGGCCTCGTTATTTCCAGTGTATATCAAATCATCAACGTACAAACACAAAATCAACAAGTTTCCCTTGTCATTTGACTTTGTGTACCATAAGGGTATTTTAATTGGAAACCATCTTGCAGTTAATGTGTATCCATTTGTGAATACCAAGGTAACCAAGCACGAGGTGCTTGTTTCAATCCATACAAAGCCTTTTTAATTAAGACGATATACTTCATTTTCCTTCCCTTTCTTTAAGAAACCCGGTGGCTACTTAACATAAACTTCTTCTTCAAAAGTACATCATTCAAAAATGTCGATTTCACATCCATCTGATGAATCTTCCATCTATTATGAGCCGCAAAGATAAATCAAACGAACAGTATCCATTATGGAAACTGGAGCAAATACCTCAAAATAGTCAATTCATGGTTTTTGCGTGTAGCCTTTAACTACTAATCTTGCCTTGTATCGATCTACTTGTCCGTTTGGTCGATCTGTACTTTGTTTTGTACACCCATTTGACTTCAATAGGCTTATTTCCTGTCGGAAAAGAAGTAAGCTCCCATGTTTCATTCTTCTGAATCGAACGAATCTCCTCATTCATAGCATTAACCCATTTTTCCTCAGTTGTAGCTTCTTCATAGAAAATTGGATCACAATCAGCAAATAAGCAAAATTTGACTAGCGATTCATCATTGAATATGTTTTCACCATCGTTATTTCCAATTACAACATTATCCTTCAAATAAGTTGGCCTAACTCTTATTCTTTGAGGATATATGGATGCTTTTGGCTCTTCTGCCACAATAGTAGATTCAACCTCTAGTGTTGATCGAATTACTATTAGTTGACTCATTCTCTCCATTATCGTGCCATGTCTCATCTTCAATAAAGTGGACATCTCTACTTATTATTTTTTGTGTTCGACTTATATAATCTATAGCCCTTGATTGTTTCACTGTAGCCAACAAAAATGCACTTTTGGCTTTTGTCATTAAGCTTCTTCCTTCGTTGATCAGATATATTAGCATATGCAACACAACCAAATACGTAAACCAGATACATCTGGCTTTCTTCCACTCCAAGCTTCTTTTAAAGTCTTATCACGAATGCTCTTTGTGTAACGGACCGGGATTAGAAATCCCGAGTTACTTTTCGAAGGAAGGATCCTTCGTTAGGATCTTGCGGTCCTAGTACAGGTCGAAGGCTTGAAATCAAGGATTAGTGATTTTAAAGTGGGATTTCGCACCAAAAAACTTAAGGATCATTGGAATACCTGGGATAAATCCCCTGTACATGTCTTAAGTCTAAGTCACAAGGAAATTCATTTGTCATGCAAAGCAACATAAATTCAAAGTAATACATAGGGTTTCGCGACAGAATTGGGTCAAAACGAAATCCAAATAGTATGAAATCCCAAAACATGCAAGTCTGTTGAAGTCAGAGTCGCAGAAGCTCACTCTCCGCCATGCAGAGGAACCCCGCTCATAGAGACAACCAGCATTAGTAATCATAAATATAACATATACCTAAAAATATAAAGCAGGCATATGATCAGATTGAAGCCTGCACGGCTGATCCGCACATATAAGCACACCCATACGCTAAGCCTAATATCATGCTTCTAATACAGGACATGAATATTAACACTCAAAAGATGCTCGCAATTTATATATGTGCAGAATATTAAATAGGGCTCTAACACAGAATGCCAAGTGACATATGCTTCTCCTACCACCGCCCCCTTCCCGATAAGGCGGAGACTGCCCAGCTCATAAATGCATTTCATTTCATTTATTGGATCAAGTCCGTATTGGTGCCCAACCTAAGGCATGTTTTATATAGTCATCATATCCGCCACCAATTCATCATCATATTGTTCATAGTAAAGGTAGTGCCATATGACTCGAATGACCCAGGACGAGACTCGATGGGACTACTCGCCGCGAGAACAGGGGTGTCGCGGCCACATGACACCATTCGCCTCCGCGAGGAACCTCGTGGTCGTGAGGGAACTCGCGCCCGCAAAATCCTTTGTCGTGGCTGCGAGTCTGGGGTTCTCTAGGGCACCCCAAACGAGCTCACTCGTCGGCGCGGAAAAACCCTTCACGATCATGAGTTAGGACCCTCAGAGCTTGTTTTAACTCGCAGCCGCGAGTTCTTACTCGCGACGGCGAGTCCGGGCCTGAATCCTTGATTCAAGCTAGGGGTGTGCATAACCGGGTACCCGACACGAACCGGTTAATCGTGTCGGGTACCCGGAACCATTTATGGGATGTTTGCCGAACCGTACACGAACCGGTTCAAGCCGGGTACCCGAACCATTTACACGAACCGGTTTCGTGTCGGATACCGTGTTATCCGACACGAACCGGTTTCGTGTCGGATACCGTGTTATCCGCCACGAACCGTTTAGTGTATTTTTAATAAATATTGAACACAAAAAATTTGGAAGTAATGGGATTCGAACCCAACACTCCCATGTTTCTTTTGAAACTCTCCCCACATGGCCAACCAATTGAGCTATCATGACTTTGTGATCCTAATTAACTACATCTAATATATATACACACACAGCTCGCTATATATTTTTTAAAAAAATAAAAATAAACGGTTCGATGGTTCGTGTCGGGTATCCTGTAACAAGATTTGCCCGAACCATACACGAACCATTAATTTTCGTGTTTTCACGGTTCGTGTCATTATCGTGTCGTGTCCTTTTCGTGTCGTGTTTTTTCGTGTCGTATCGCCTCGGTTTCGTGTCGGGGTCAGTCGTGTCAGATTTTTCTGCACAGCCCTAATTCAAGCCCTTTCTCGACCTCGTTTGTTGTTGTTAGCTCTTCTCCCTTTACCCAATCCCTTCTATGACTTCCAAAAACATGTTAGAACCCAATTGGAACATAAAAATTATTGCGATGGGAAATCAACCACAAATAAAATACCTCAATTCCTACTATGTAGATAGCGGAAGTCGGGATCGTTCCACTGGAGAGAGGACATCACTTTATAGAGTAGTTCCTGTGATCTAACAACACACAAAAATCAGTAGCAAAGGCAATCGATATCAACTAGAGAGGTCGATATCGAGGGGATGGTTGAGAGAAGTGATGGATGTCGAGTGGTTGTTTGTTTTCCAGCAGCAAAATAGAACAAAAAGCAAGGGATTTTAGGGATGTAAACAATATAAAAAGAACTTCGTTCCAAGGTCAAAGGATAACCACAACAACAACCATGCATAAACCACACAAGAATCATAGAACAAAGATCATGTTTTTATCATCAAAAGATAGCTTTCACATACTTCACAAATAGAGAATAGAGGCTTTCGCATAAAACCTATTCGTTCTACCTTTTCTTAATTAGATCCCTTTTACTTTCGTCAAAGATCTCTAATTACTATCCAAATTCACAATTAAATCCACTTTCGCTTCTTAATCATAAACATGGAATTGTCCTCAACTTTCGCAAAGAATTTAAGCACAAGATAGCTGATGATAAACTCATAAAAACATCATAGATTCAAGCTTTCATACATGGCTATTGTTGGGCTCACCTCAACCCTAGAAGAAGGAGAACTACTCACACATAGCTATAGAAAACATGCTGAAAATTGAATAAAACATAATATGAAATTGCATAAAATCAAACCTCAAAACCAATGTCAAAACCTTCACCCAAAAACTCTAAAACTCACGTTCCTCCCCGCTGTCCGTTCAGCGTGTGTTGAATGATTCTAATTAGCCTCTAATTGGCTTTATTTAAATGTTAAAGATAGAAATATAAGACTTAATCTCCAAGGAAAGAGATTTTATCTTAGTAAAATAATATAATCTATCCAAGGAAGGATAAAATATCCCAAATCTATCTAACTAAAAAGATCCTAAAAGAAATATAGATGAAAACCCTAATTAAAAAGCCCAAAAATCAATTAAATCAGCCCACAAAATTCTCTCGCAGATTCGCGTAGGGTATCGGCGCCGAGGTCAGGGTATCGGCGCCGAGGGTCTGTTTGAATGCAGTGTTACTGGAATTTGCTGGGTTTCGGCGCCGAGGTCAAGGGTATCGGCGCCGAGGCTCTGTTCGAACGCAATGACCTCTGTTTTTCTCCAGCTTTTTGACTCTGTCTTCAATCGCACTTTCTCGAGTCCTCGTTTATCCGATTGACGCATATGAATATGCGGTGGAAAACTCTTTTCATGGCATCAGAAATAGAGGGCCGAAGGGCTCTAAAAGATGCCAAATCAGCATTTAAAACAAAAAAAAAAAAGCAAAATATCTTGGGGTCCGGGAACGAGTCCCGCCTGCAAGAGGCCGAAAAAAGGAGGCCCCAATGCACGCAAGCCCAGGGCACATGCCGGGCACATGCGCAAGGGTCCAATTCTTGCCCAAGAAAAGAAGAGGGAAGGCTGACGCGTGACATGTGGCCCACTCATGCGGCGCCACGTGTCATGCCTTAAAATTCAGATTTTATAAATGATTTTTCTTCCTATTATGTAATTAAAAAAATAAATAAAAATTATATTTAAGTGTGAATTAATTTTATCTACCCATAGACACCCATTTTGTATGTGTTATTTTTTTTTTAAAAAAAATTACCTCAACAATACCCATATACTATTATTTTTAACACATAAAAAACTAATTTTTTTCACCAATTTCTCCTATAAATAAAGTGATACCCCTTCTACTTTTCACACATCCATTTCTCTCATCTTCTCCCTTTTCAAAGATGGATCCCAATAGAAATTTCTAATACCCTCCTCAAGCTTATTTTAACTTTAACCCATATGGGGTTGTTGATCCAAATCAAAATGTTCATCCAACACCAAATGTGGTTCCCAATCCAAATATCGTCCCTTCTCAAACTGGTGTGGAGGAAGATGGGGAAGAAGAAGAGGCTGACGAGGCTCCCACTCAGAACGTCAACTCACGAAGAGCATGGAGTGACCAAGAAGACCACTTGTTAATCAGTGCCTGGCTCAACACAAGTAAGGATGTGGCCACGGGACGAGGGCAAACCATGTCCAGATTCTGGGAAAGAATTTCAAATTACTACAATGAGAGGAGGGGGAGTCTCGCCATTCGGACGGCAAAACAATGTAAGTCCTATTTTGGGAAGATTAGCGCTACTGTTTCAAAGTTTGTAGGTTGTTACCTAGCCGCACAACGGGCTAGAGCTAGTGGTTAATCTGAAGACGATGTCATCAATGCCGCTCGTCGCCTGTATGTGGAGGATGATAGCAAGGACAAGAAGGAGTTCAGGAATGAACATGCATGGCGTCTCCTCCGAAATGAGCAGAAATGGCTCCATTCTATTGAACCTTCACCTACTGCAGGAGGAAGCTTCGGGCCGAAGAGAACGAAGGTGAACGAGACGTCTGCATACACCTCAATTGCATTTTCGTTTCATTTTCATCTATCGTTATATGGTAACGCTTGTTTTAGAATTTTTTTTCAAATTATTCACAAATAAATAAATAATTACAAAAATATTCACTGTTTTAAACATTTTACAAAAATATTCATTTTTTGCAGGGTCGTCAGAAAAGCGCGGTTTCAAACCGCGTTTTATGTGCAAGATGTGAAATTCGAATGGCACCTTGGAGGTGGTTTGAAAATTGACAAAGAAACGCGGTTTGAAACCGCGTTTCTTGGTCAACTTTCCACCTGGGATTTCAGGAAAAAACCAGAGATTCCTCTGGGTGATGTGATGGTGGCAATAAAACGCGGCTTCAAGCCGCGTTTTATTACCAAAAGCAGATTCTCCCCTATTGCTAGGGGGGAATCTCTGTAACCCTAACTAAAAATGCGGTTTGAAAGCGTGTTTTTAGGTTGATTAAATTATTGAAACTTCGTTGCCCCTTGTTCATCTTCTTCCTTTACCGGTTTTCATCTCCAAACGCTCTCAAAGCGCTCTACGGTATACATGTTGTCTCATATTTAGGTAAGGTAAGTTGTTGTTTTTATTATAATTTCTAGCAGTTATTTCGATGATATATGTATTTGCTATTGTCAATTTGTCATTGAAAAATTTGAGGATTGATTAGATTTTTTTTTAATTGTTGATAGCGTATATAAGTTTGGATTATGTAGTTTGGTGCATGAATGAGTTTATGGAAATATAGTTTTTAGCATGAATGAGTTTGGATTAAATATACAAGTTTGGATTACGTAATGAGTTTGGATTAAATATACCGATTGGTGCATGAATGAGTTTATGGAAATATAGTGCATCCTATGTTGGATAACACCATTTGTCTGCAAATATAACACTTACAAACATTAGGTATCCGATCTATATGTTCCATTCAATTTAATTTTTCCACTTGGTCAAAATAGTATGTACTTACATATTCTTGCCGAGTCCATACATCAGTTGACCTATGGAGATGTTGTCTGTGGAGCACCTCGTTGTTGAGCGGTCCAGGATTCAGTTGCATTTCCATTTTTAACTCCCTAACAGAAGGAATTTTTTTTTCAAACTTACAATAATAAAAGGTTTCTAAATCTAAATAAATATATGTTAATCAATATCTGTTTTCCTACAATCGCTTCAGTTCTAATTGAATTCTATTCTCCTACAATCACATACAATCTCTTCTCTTGTAACTGTATGCTAATTAAATTCCACGCTCCTATTTTTTTTCCTAATTCAAATATCTTCCCCTTCTATTTTGTAAATCTATATTTATACTATCAAAAACATGTTTTGAATCTAAATTTATTAACTTAAATATATAATACACTATAAAATTATATTTGTAAAAATCTAAACTTATTAACTTAATAACATCTTTTTTATAAATATATCTTCACAATTTCATGAATAATCACCCATTACAATTTCTCATCTACAAAATCAATTCAAACAACCAAAATTAATAAAAAAATCTTCTCGTTTCAACAATTACAAATTTCATATCTATACTAATCACAATTTCAACTCAGATTTTCATATCTATACTAACAACAATTTCAACTTACAATTTCATATATATACTAACCACAATTTCAATTTGTAAAGACCCGGATTTTTAAAATAACCATTTAAAAATAAATAAAATAAAATGAATTTAATTTCGATATTTTAAGGAAAGCTCGTCATAAATTTAATAAATCTAACTTGAAATTCTTAGAGCGAATCCCGGCCCAAATTTTAAATTTATACAAAGTAGATTTTATTCCGCTTTCATATGTCAAAAATTCAGAAAATGATGTTTGGATTTCATTATTAAATTCAAATTGGAAAGTTTTATTTAATCCGATCAAGTTGAGATAGGATCGAGCGAGCGGATTTCAGAGTATATTCTCAGGTATTTTGAAATTTCCATTGGAACCACATGTTACTTGCTCCTCTTCTCAAATCTGAAAATTGCCGTCCCTATCTCTTGTGCAACAACTCACTCCACCCAATGTTGGCTAAATATTATCCACCCTCACCTGCTCCCTCATGTGTTGCTTCACCAAAAATGACAAGATGCAAACACTACCTATTCCCTTCTGTTTTCTATCACAATAGCAACAACCCCTTTTTCTTACTGTGCCTTTGACCGATTCAAAAGTCACTCCTTTTGTCCATTGTCTTCAAACCCATCTCCCCTCAATATTTTATTCCAAGCACCTAATCTCCTTCATTCCTCCTCTTCATCCCTTTCCTTGTTCTCTTCCCTTCCCTTTGGCCCCTTGGAGACAAACAATAACCCACCAAAACACCTCACACACCGGTCCGGCGGTCCGGATCTCGCAGCCACCACCGAGCAAGCCTCCGAGCCGACGCTAAAGCCGCACCTCCATCCCTCCTGTTTTCCACTGAGCCCTGCAGCCTCCATTCCTCCTCCCGTCGAGCCCCGCAGCAGCTCCTACGACGCCCGACGAAGCCTGGCTGAGCAACCCGGGAACCCGGAGCAGCCGACGCCACCTTCTTCCCCTTCCATTCCTTTGTTTTTCCGAATTGGGGTCGGTAAGCCCTCCCTCCCTTCCGTTCGCTCAAGAACTTCACAGAGGTCAAACTTAATCCTCTTTTCTTCCTTCCCAGGCCGAGAACGACTCGTTTCCACCTCCGACGAGGCCGAATTGAGCTCCGAAGACGATTTTCGGCGAGTCGACGCCCTCGGTGAGCTTCGAACCCTCCTTTTCTTCCCTTGTTTCGGTTCCTTTGTGTTTTCTTGTTTCCCTCGCTTTACCTGGTTGGATAGGGAGTGGGTGAAAGCGGATCGAGAGCGGTCGGCGAGATCGAGCGAGGGCGAGTTGAGCGGTGAGTGAGGGCGAGAGAGGCGAGGTCGAGCGAGAGGAGGATGGAGCGCGGAGACTAAAATGGGCTGAGAGAGAGAGTCGGCGCCGAGCGAGAGCGAGAGCGTCCAGATAGAGAGCGAGAGGGAGCGGGAGAGGCAGTCGGGAGGATGAGCTGCGCCGGCAGATCTGTTTCTTTCGGAGAACAGAAAAGTCGGGTTGGGAGGAAGTCGGTGACGACAGGGCATGAGTGGGCCCGCCTCCATTCTTTTCTTTCTTAATGGATTGGACAAGTGAGAGGAGAGTTCGGGTTTGGGCTTGTGGATCCGATTTCTTTAGTGGATTTGGGCCTATTTTAAAATGTGTTAAGATAAGAAAATGGGTTTTAAAGGGGTTATATTTTCAAGTATATAAATATTAAATAGATGGAATATAATATATTATAGAATATTATTATTGAGATTTAAAGTATAACATTTGGATTTGGACTTGGATTTGAAAAAGGTTTTAAAGGTTGAAAATGGATTTAATAAAATTAAAAAGAGGAATTTTGGAAATACCCTAATCTTGTCGATCAGAATTGTTTTGATAAAGTAATAAAATAAGTTGATGAAAGGGTAATGTTTTATAAATAGATTTTCTGGATGATTGAGAAAGCGTTTTAAATGGTGATTTGATCTAACTTGAGGTTTTAAAAGAGTTTTGGGAAATCTTGGGAAAATGAGGAATAAATTTGATGACTTGTGTGTGATATTATATGCTTAAGTAACATTAGAAGTAGACTTATTTATATTACTTATATATGTGTTAGGTGATCATCTGTGACATGTTGGCTTTCTTTATACCTAGTTGTTGCCTTTTGCTGTTCTGCACTTCCAGGTGAGTTCCTATATGAGCTCACTCAGATTCGAAAAGAGATCTCCATGCTTGTAGCCATGTGCATACTAGGTGCTTGCATTCATAATAAAGCATGTCATGTAGTATCCTGCTAGGATTGCACTCATGATTGAGCATTCGTTTACTCATTGCTTTTGTGAACAGAACGGCCGTTATCTGTGAAGTAACTAGAGTCATTGCTAGGGTTATAGGACGACCTAGTCTCATCGGGTCCCGTCCTGAGTCAATCGAGTCATGAACTTCCTTATATTATGAGATGCTTGCGGGCTTTATTGTGGATACGGGTTGGGCATGCGTGCCACCCGATTATATGGAATGCATTCACGAGTTGACCAGTCTCCGCCCTATCGGAAGGGGGTGGAGGTAGGAGAGGGATATACCACTTGGTATTCGGTGCTAAGGCCTTATTATATTTATGCACTTGATCTTAGGACCATGCTAGTGTGTTAATATTCCGCCTTGCATCTAGAAGCATCTTTAATAAGACTAGCGTGTGTATATGTCTTCTTGTTTGGGATTATATTGCGTAGGGCTTCGATCTGACACCGCCCCGCATACATTTTTTTTAGGTTTGTTTTGCAGCATGATTATTCCTTGTTTCCGTGACGTGGGAACTCTCTTGGGCGATCTCAAAGAAATGATTTAACTCCACTAAAATTGTATATTAAATTTCGATAAATACGCTTATTGATTTGGTTTTGACTCGGCTCTGCCGTGTCACCCTGTTGTATTACACCTTGATTCTACTATTTGCATGACTGTTGGTTTTCCACGCTTAGACTTATGACAGGTACAGGGGACTTCCCCGGGGATTCCAACGATCCCTTCGAATTTTGGGTATGAAATCCCACTTTAAAATGTTAGGATAGAATTTCAAACCTTCAACCTGTACTCGGGGCGCAAGATCCTAACGAGGGGTTTCATCCCTCGAAACGTAACCCGAGAATCATAATCCCGGGCGGTTACACAATTCACAACCGAAACAATTTCGTTTCAACTTATTGTTTCATTTCATCTCCATTAAAAAAATCGAAATTCACTATCAAAATTCCCTTGCTCTGAAATTTTCTACTGCCTTGAATCATCCAAGGGCTTTTTCCCTCGTTTACCATCACAAAATATGAAAAAAAAAATGAATGGAAAATAGAAAAAAAAAAAAACTCACCTTTGCGGTTTCTTATGGGAGATGAAAGGATGACGAAGGCTTCTTCAGATGAAGGTTGAAGATGACGATAATTGATGAGGATGGAGCACCGAAACCTCCGGATGGATTTTGTAGCAAGAACCGCCGAAAGGATTGAAGCGGCGGAGGTTGAAGACGATGGATATGAATTAAATGGGTAGAGGCGGTTCGGTAGGGTTTCATTTAATGCTACACATGAAACCGCGTTTTATGTCAGGGAATCTTTGAATTTTTTTTTTCCTGAAATCCCACAGAGAAACGCGATTTTAAACCGCGTTTCTCTGTGCCACATCAGCCCCCCTGGTTGCCTGTGTTGCCACGTGGAAAGTTGACTAAGAAACGCGGTTTCAAACCGCGTTTCTTTGTCAATTTTCAAACCACCTCCCGGACGCCATTCGAATTTCACATCTTACACATAAAACGCGGTTTCAAACCGCGCTTTTCTGACGACCCTGCAAAAAATGAATATTTTTGTAAAATGTTTAAAACGGTGAATATTTTTGTAATTATTTATTTATTTGTGAATAATTTGAAAAAAAATTCCTTTTTTTATTGTATTTTCGGTTTTATTTTGATTATCGTTGTATCGTGTAACCCTTGATTCAAGATCATTGTTGTGCTTTATTTATTTTTTCTCTATTTCACACTATAATAATAATAATAATAATAATAATAATAATAATAATAATAATAATAATAATAATAATAATAATAATAATAATAACAACAACAACAACAACAATAATAATAATAATAATTATTATTATTATAATGATAACAATAATGATTGAATAATTGAAAAAGGTAAATAGTAAAAAGTAAGTTAAGGGCCCGGGTCCGGACCCTCGAATGTGGGTGCAAATAATTAAAAGCTGGAACGGGGCCCTTAAGCTGATGTGGCAGAGAAAAGATAAGTTAAGGGCCCGGATATTAAGGGCCTCAGGTCCCTCTATTGTTCATGCTCTCAAGGACTACAAATCTCATGAAGGCTCTAGATCTTGAATCGAAGTGATGGATTGCGGAAATAAGGCTTTTCTCCAGCTGCACCATTTTTTCCTTTTGCTTGGCTCCTTTATTGCCTTCATGATTTTTCATTAAGCTCCAAAGTGCGTCCAAACTCTTCCAAATCAGATCCAAAACCTATAAAATCACACCAAAACTTGTGTAGACTTCATATCTTGCAATATTAAGCTTAACTACACATTTTCCTTACTTTCTCAACACAAAAGCTAATAAAAGGACTTAAACAAGATGAAAACATGATGCAAAATATGACCTAAAATGTGGACATCAAAACACCCCATACTTAAGACTTGCTTTCCCTCAAGCAATAACCAAACAATAACCACTACCTACAACATATCCTTCAAGTCTTCGCCTTCGCCAAAAAGCAACATCATAAGCAATCAAACGTCATCACACATATATAAGAAACTCTAAGCAAAAGCAATTGAAATCCAACCTCACAAGGATATATATGTTGCGCTCAACTCTCAATGTGTTTAGGCTTTGAATAACATCTCTCAACTCAATCCTTAATGGATAAAGCTACATAGACATTGTTATTTATATCACCAATCTCTCCACTGGAGATGTCAAAGCAATCAAAATCATCACCAGGACTTATGGCTTAATGAAAGACTTCGAAGAAGACTTCATTCGGCCGGGTTGTAATGTGGCTTGGTAAGAAATAAAAGGTATGAAATTATTTAGGTAAAATGGTGCTAAAAATCCGGGAATCAAAACTCCTAAACTTCCAACTCAACTCAACTCAACTCAACCAAACAACTCATCTCAAAATCAGCACATCTACCAAACTCATCAACAATCAAGATCATCAACCCATGAAAATACTTCTAAACCAACAATTTCATCCAACTCTCACATATAATAAACTAGGCTCTTAATAAACACTTTTTTCTTTTTTTTTTTTTTCTTTTTTTTTTTCCGCCGACATTTTTCTTTCATTTTTTTTTCGTTCGGGAATAATACATATATATAAATTTTCGGAGCCCCTAAAGTATAAGAACAATATGAGGAATAATGCACAACCTTACATAACTTCACTCAAACTATCTCAACAAAGCTCAACAACTTAGCTTCTTCTCCATCAAACTCTACTCAATCAAATTCTCACCAACTCCAAATCCTAATTCCCGGATAAAGGGTCAAGCTTATAATCGGCTAGGAATCAATTTTGTGGAGCTAACAAAGAATAGGCAAAGGCACAAAGGGCTTCAAGCAAGATAAATATGCAAGGTAAGTAAATGAATGGATAAAATATGGCTAAGACAATATAAGTCTTCCATCATCTAATTTTAATAAGCAATGAACTAGTATCTCATAATTGGTCTCAAGAAATAGATAACCACATCAATGTCAAGAGGTAATCACATAAGGAGAGTAAATCACACATAAAAAAATAGAGGGAAATATATGAAGAACATTCCCTATAAGGCCAAAAATATCTCACTAGGACATAGATTTGGATTTCAATCACCTCTACCTAGAATCATATGTGCTCAATTATAATCGTAAGTCAAATTACCACATAAAAATCAAACTTTTCAGAAGACCTAGGCTAAACCATCCAAACCTATCATATGGTTTACATGATCAAGTCGATTATTAGGCATCATCATAGGACATCTAAGTTAGGTGTATAAAATATAACTAAAAATAAACAATGCATTTTTGTTCTTTTTTTTTTTCCGACATTTTTCAATTTTTTTGTATTTTTTTAATGGACTCAATAAAAATGCAAAATATGCAAAAATACAAAATAATGCAAAACAACACCACCAAAAACAAACTTCAAACTATAAGCATATAGTAAGTTGTTACCCTCACCCCATACTTAAAAAATTACTTTGTCCTCAAAGTATAAGCTCAAAATTAAGAGATGGGTGTAAACAAAGACTTATAAGATAGAATTGGAGCTCATTCCGACCGGAAATAGGTGCTATCGTTGTTGCCCAGTAGTCGACATCAACATGGAGTGGTCGATATCAACGGGCTTCATGCTCCAAGGTTGTCCTTTTGTCATGCTTAGCACCTACCTTCGTTAGCAACCAAAACCTCAAAGAACAAAGTTTAAAGCAAAACCAAAACCAAAACAAAATCCAAAACCAAAACCAACAAAAATAAAATCCTAAATAATCATAGGTCTATGTACAAGCTCTAGACTTTTAAGTCGCTAGGACGACTTCTTCTCTTAAGCTCATGTGGGCATTCGCAAGGCCCATGTGGCACGGGCCTCCTCCTCCGGACTCTCTAGTTAGACCTTGAATAAGACTCTTTCCTTGTCCTTTAACTCCATTGCGCCGGGTTGAATCTTGTGAATTTCGAATGGACCAACCTTCTTCTCTTTGAATTTGCTAGGGAACCATTGATTATTGGTCTTGGAGATGTACACCGTATTTCCTACCTCATAAACTTTTGGATCCTCATTGTATCCCCTACATAATCTCACAAACCAAGGCATACCTCTTCCATTCGTAATAGATAGGTTTTTAATGGAAATAGGGGAAGAGAAATTCATACCTTGACTTACCTTGTTGGGACCGGGATGGTGGTCTTCGGCCCAACTCTTTCCTTTCTCATCAACTCTTCCTTCCATGGTAGCGCAACCATCTTCTTCATGTTGTTCTGCTGCTAGAGATGTCGACGCCGAGGCTGTGGGTGTCGGCGCCGAGGCATCTTTAGCTTTTTCAGCATTCTGCATAAACATTTTATCCTTCAGGGGTGTCGATGCCGAGGGTGAGGGTGTCGACGCCGATGCATCTGTAGCTTTTTCAGCATGGTGTGGAATCGATGTCGACGAAGGTGGGTCGACGTCGAGGACCCCATACTTAGCTGTTGTCGTGCTTTTGATTTCCACTTCTTCATTGTCCAAAGTAGCCAATAGGTTGTTGATTTGATCCTTTGTGGGCATTGGCTCCTTGGCTATCATCTCCTGTGTAAGCTCCTCACATGGAATGACGTCCATTCGTGCATATAGGGCATTGACCTCCATCCTCCTTAGCTCCCTCATAGCCGGATTAAAACGAAACTCAATTACCTCATCGACTATGGTAAAAGTAAGTAGACCATTCTTGACGCTAATGTTCGCATCCGCCGTGGCCAAGAAAGGTCTACCCAAAATGATTGGTACGGTGGGATCCGGTTCCATATCTAGCACAATGAAGTCGGTTGGGACGAAGAACTTCCCCACCTTGACGGGGACATTATCCATAATCCCTATGGGATTTACCCATGTGTTTTCGGCCATAAACAACTTAATCTCCACCGGCTCCAATCCTTCTAGCTTGACTTGGTGCCAAATAGATAGAGGCATAGGACTTACACTTGATCCCAAGTCACACAAGGCTTTGTAACGATGATTTCCAAGCCCAATAGAGATGGCGAACTTCCCTGGATCAACCTTCTTTTCGGGGAAGTCCATCTTATTGCATTCCTCCGCAATATCCGCTAGAGACCTCTTGTTACTCAAGATCTCCTTTAAAAATTTCACATAGGCGGGCATCTCTCTAAGTGCTTCGGTGAGGGGGATAGTAACGTTGAGGCCTTGAAGCATCTTAATGAACCGCCTGAACTTCCTATCAATGGGGTCCTTCGGCACCATGGAGGGGAATGGGAGTGGTACCTTAGGCTTAGAAGCAACCTCAGAAGCTCTCGTTCTTTCTGCAGCAGGGGTCGGCGTCGAGGCAGGGGGGGTCGGCGTCGAGGGGTCTGCAGTGTTGGGCGAGATTTCTTGAACAGGTGGGTCGGCATCGACGCTGGGGGGGGGGGGGGGGTCGGCGCCGAGGGGCTGTTCGAATGCAGTAGGTTTATTCACTGTCAGGGTGTCGGCGCCGAGGGTAGAGGTGTCGGCGCCGAGGGTGTTTCTGGGCTCGTCGTCCTCTTTTTCCGAGTTGTGTTGGTCTAGTAACTCGCGTCCACTCCTTAGCTTGATGGAAGCAACATGCCCGGTTGAAGGGCCCTTAGGATTAGCCGTGGTTTGGCTTGGTAGGGTGCCGGGTGACTTTGGAATTTGAGCTAC
The DNA here is from genome assembly GCA_963922045.1 of Persicaria maculosa. Lineage (NCBI taxonomy): Eukaryota > Viridiplantae > Streptophyta > Magnoliopsida > Caryophyllales > Polygonaceae > Persicaria > Persicaria maculosa. The sequence continues at coordinate 6,707,240 of OY998255.1, read as the reverse complement.
CAATTGACCCACTTGGGTCTCAATGTTTCTCCTCCATATGTACATCTCCCCAAAGCGAGCATTGAGACCTTGCAATTGATTTTGGACAACCGAGTTAGCAAGGTCATTCTTTGCTTGGTTTCTCCTCATCTCCCCAAGGATCATGCTCATATCGTTGCGTGATTGCTCACGCTCCAGATGGCCTGGAGCTCGATAGAAGTTGTGTCCGCCATAGTTTTGTTGGGGTTGTCGATTTTCCCAAGTGTTTTGGTTTCCTCCTTGGCTAGGACCTCCCACACAATGAGCATCTTCATATGTCTCGGCTAGGTGTACTTGATCGGCGTGAGGGCATTGGACCGTGGTGTGGGAAGTAGATCCACACTCTATGCATGCTTGATTTGCCGATAGATACCGAACTTGCTTTTGTAGCTTTCTCACTTGATCTTTCCTAAATTGCTCACGAACATCCGGATCAATCTCTTTAGAGGGTTGATAGAGAGTCATAGATGGTGTGGGCCTCACATTAGAGAATTTGGAGGTCCCATAGGTGTTGTCGTACTCAACCAAGCGCTCTAGCTCTTCCCATGCTTCCTCCGGAGTCATCTCAAGGAACCGGAGGTTGGTGTGAACATTAATCCGGTCCTTTGTTGCCGAATTCAGCCCATTGAAGAAGATCTCTTGTAGCACTTATTCGGGTTGCCCATATGTAGGGCACGTTGAAGCTCCTTGAATCTCTCCCATGCCGCCGCCAAGTCTTCCACCCTCAATTGCTTAAAAGTAGTGATTTTTTTTCTTAGCTCCGATGTCTTTGAGGGTGGGAAGAACTTGGTTAAGAAGGAATCATGTAGTTGCTCCCAAGTAGTGATGGTTTGGGTCAGCAAGCTATCTAGCCAAGGAAGTGCCTTCCCCGCAAGTGACAATCGAAAGGCCTTAAGCCTCACATACTCCAAAGTGTCACCATGAGAGATAGTGTCACAAATATCCAAGAACTCGCGCACATGCTCCATAGGGCACTCCGTTGGTTTCCCCGAAAATTGGATCTTCTTGACCATGGCAATGAAGCTTGTCTTGATCTCAAAATTAGCGGGAGCGTCAAGGAAGACAATAGATGATGCGGGCACCCTAAGAGGTGGGTGCATATATTACCGAGCATTGCGAGGAATCCTAGCAAGTTGTTCCTCCGCTTGACGTGCCCTCTCGGCCTCTTGTTCTCGAGCAAGATTGGCCTCGTGGCTCTCCCTTCACAGCCTCTCCATTGTGTCCTCACGGGTCTCACGGTCGGCCATGGTTCCCTTTAGCTTTTCTCTTAGATGAAAGTAACGCTCTGGTTCGTCTAAAGCCTCAAACTCTATTATGCGATCAGCGCGTCGCATACACCTCTCAAAACAAACACAAGAAGCAAACAAGTAACGTTAGAAAACAAGGAGGAGGTGGGCTAGTCCCAACTCCGAAAACCAACTACTCTAGATGGCGATTGTTACCCTCCCCGGCAACGGCGCCAAGTTGTTGCGATGGGAAATCAACCACAAATAAAATACCTCAATTCCCACTATGTAGATAGCGGAAGTCGGGATCGTTCCACTAGAGAGAGGACAACACTTTCTAGAGTAGTTCCTGTGATCTAACAACACACAAAAATCAGTAGCAAAGGCGGTCGATATCGACTAGAGAGGTCGATATCGAGGGGATGGTCGAGAGAAGTGATGAATGTCGAGTGGTTGTTTGTTTTCCAGCAGCAAAATAGAACAAAAAGCAAGGGATTTTAGGGTTGTAAACAATATATAAAGAACTTCCAAGGTCAAGGGATAACCACAACAACAACCATGCATAAACCACACACATAGAACAAAGATCATGTTTTTATCATCAAAAGATAGCTTTCGCATACTTCACAAATAGAGAATAGAGGCTTTCGCATAAAACCTATTCGTTCTACCTTTTCTTAATTAGATCCCTTTTACTTTCGTCAAAGATCTCTAATTACTATCCAAATTCATAATTAAATCCACTTTCGCTTCTTAATCATAAACATGGAATTGTCCTCAACTTTCGCAAAGAATTTAAGCACAAGATAGCTGATGATAAACTCATAAAAACATCATAGATTCAAGTTTTCATACATGGCTATTGTTGGGCTCACCCCAACCCTAGAAGAAAGGGAACTACTTACACATAACTATAGAAAACATGCTGAAAATTGAATAAAACACAATAAGAAATTGCATAAAATCAAACCTCAAAACCAATGTCAAAACCTTCACCCAAAAACTCCAAAACTCACGTTCCTCCCTGCTGTCCGTTCAGCGTGTGTTGAATGATTCTAATTAGCCTCTAATTGGCTTTATTTAAAGATAGAAATATAAGACTTAATCTCCAAGGAAAAAGATTTTACCTTAGGAAAATAATATAATCTATCTAAGAAAGGATAAAATATCCCAAGGCTATCTAACTAAAAAGATCCTAAAAGAAATATAGATGAAAACCCTAATTTAAAAGCCCAAAAATCAATTATATCAGCCCACAAAATTCTCTCGCGGATTCGCGCAGGGTATCGGCGCCGAGGTTAGGGAATCGGCGCCGAGGGTCTGTTTGAATGCAGTGTTACTGGAATTCGCTGGATGTCGGCGCCGAGGTCAAGGGTATTGGCGTCGAGGCTCTGTTCGAACGCAATGACCTCTGTTTTTCTCAAGCTTTTCAACTATGTCTTCAATCGCTTTCTTGAGTCCTCGTTTATCCAATTGACGCATTTGAATATGTCTTGGAAAGCTCTTTTCAAGGACTACAAATCTCATGAAGGCTCCAGATCTTGAATAGAAGTGATGGATTGCGAAAATAAGGCTTTTCTCCAGCTGCACCACTTTTTTCTTTTGCTTGACTCCTCTATTACCTTCATGATTTTTCATTAAGTTCCAAAGTGCGCCCAAACTCTTCCAAATCAGTTCCAAAACCTATAAAATCACACCAAAACATGTGTAGACTTCATATCTTGCAATATTAAGCTTAACTACACATTTTCCTTACTTTCCCAACACAAAAGCTAATAAAAGGACTTAAACAAGATGAAAACATGATGCAAAATATGACCTAAAATGCGGACATAAAAAATCGAGGGAGAAAGATTTTTCTCACCCAAACTCTTCTTTTCTTCTCTTTTCTCCTCCGGGGTGGCTTGAGGGCGATTCCGAGCTCGTTCCTTCTGGATCTTCTTTCTGGGTGAGATGGGAAGGTATTAGGAAGGTTAAAGGTACCAACTTTGGAAGGTTGTAGGAGAAAGGAGAGGAAAATGATGCTCTTACCCTTGTTAGACCAAAAGAGGGCAAGGGTCCAAGGCTTCCTTCTTGATCTTCCGTGCTGTCAAGCAGCTCCAAAATGGCTTATTGGACTCCAAAAGGAAGTGAAGAGGCTGCTGGAATACTTGGCCTTCAAGGAGGAAGAGAGGTAGAGGTGTAGGTGGAGCTTGAAGCTCTCGGCACCAAGGAAAAGAGAGGGAGAGGGGGTGGCGTTTGGAGGTGGTTGTGGTGGTGGGAGGTGGAGGCAGTAGGGGATGTTGGGGGTGGAGTGGTGGTGACACTAGAAGGAGAAGAAGAGAGAGATGGGTTGTGTTTTTAGGATTTTGTCTCTCCACTTGGGATAAGATTGCTTTAGGTTTCTATGTGTTTGGATCTTTGTATGAATGAGTGAAATGGGTGAGCTTGCTTCTCTTAAAGGATAATATGGATGAGAGATGTGGGCGGATAAGAAGGATGTTGTCTCCTTTCAAATCAAGGGCAAACAAGGTAGTGAGAAGAGGAAAGTTACTTGTGGGTGTCTCACCCAAATGGGGTAAAATGACATCTTTGAATAAATTCAAAATAGTCACATGGCTCTAAGTTTTGGTGGGAGATCTTTGGCTAGGGTTTGGCATGGGATAGGAATTCGGCTAGGGCAAGTAGAGGTGACAGCGAGAATGTCCGCCCAATATTGCGAGTTCGAATCCCGTGGTTAGCCTCGAAATTAGTTTCCGACGTTAGCTTCCCAATTTCCGCTCTCTCGCTCTCAATTAGATTTTGAAATTCTGAGAATCAATATTGACATGCCAAGTTAGTTTTCAAAATTTTTATTTAGATCGGAAATCCGTTCCATGAGCCTATAAATCCGATTTAACAAGTTTTCGTTTAAATTTCGATTTTAATTTCATTTTAAATTTCCTTTTTTCAAAAATTAGGATTTGAAAATCCTAGCCTTTACACTTTGTTGGACATCTTTTTTGAATAAAGGTGGCACATTTTATTATAATAAATCGATCTCCGCAAGCTCGATCAAACTTTGTGGGAACGGTGCAAGGAATACATGATCATCACCATCAGGCGGTACAAGTCTTGCAACCGAATGTGCCAACACGTTTCCATTCCGGCATATATGATTAACAATGAAAGATGTAAAGTTTTGGCAATGATTATTCCGGCGTGGACATCTATTCAATGCATATACTGAACAAAAAGCAGCCTTTGCCCATAAAGGCTTTGGCAATGATTTTGCTTTCAACATGCTTCTAGCCATCTAAAAAATTGGTCTATTTTTCCTTTCAGCTATACCATTCTATTGAGATGTATAGCTGGTTGTTAGCTTATGATGAATTCCTTCCTTCTTACAAAACTCATTGAATTCAATTGATGTAAATTCCCTACATCGTTGAGATCTCAAAGTCTTCAAAGAGAAACCATATTGCATGTTTTTCAACAAGTTTCTTGAATTCTTGAAACTTCTTGAATGCTTGAGATTTCTCCCTTTAGGAAATAAACCCAGTTTTTTCTAGTACAATCGCCCACAAAAAGTAAAAAATACCTTTTGTGTCCAAATGATTCCACCTCCATGGGTCCACAAATATATGTATGCATTAGCTCTAATGGTTGCTTTGCTTTGGTCAATTTCCCAAGTTGAAATGGGTTACGATGATGCTTTCTGAGAATACAACTCTCACAAGGACTATAAGGGACATTCATTAAAGGAAGACTAGTCACCATTTCTTTTTGCGCCAATAATTTCAAACCCTCTAAAATTCAAATGGAATCGCATATGCCATAGCCAATTAATATCCTTCATCATTGCTTGCAAGTTCATGGCAACTTTTGTCTAAAGAGACAGAGGAAACATCCGATTCTTTTTCATTTTCACCTTTGCAATGTGTTTTCCACTTTTGTTCATAATGTTGGATACTCCATCTTCGATGTGAACTTTGTGTCCTTTTTCTGAAAGCTGGCCTAAGCTCAATAAATTCCAAAATAGATCAAGTACATAGAACACGTCTACAATATTAAGATTAGTCCTATTCTTTGATTGGATACTAATGTTACCTTTACCTTTCATCGAAATTTTAGATTTGTTCCCAAAATTGACTTCTGCTTGCACAAATTCATCTAAAATTGAAAACATTTCTTGTTTTTCAGTCATGTGATTGCTACAACTTGTATCAAGATACCAAACATTAGAACTTTCGTCTTTATAAGCAAGAAGCAAATTTTCTTCCGCTTCAGCTACATTGGCATGATCTCCTTGTTTTGCTTGCAATCTTGTTCGACATTCAGATGAATAATGCCCAAACCGGTCACATTTGTAACATTGGATTGTCGATTTATCACGTGCATAATTTACTCTTCTACCACCTCTTGTAGATATGCCTTCTCTATTAATTTCCATCTTTATTAGAGGAATGATCACTTCCTCCTCTTCCTCATGGACGACCACGTTCACGGCCTCAACCACAGTGATGTCTCCCATGATTGGCCATGTTTGCTCTACTTTGCAAAGCTTGCTCCGAGATAGAGATAGTGTTTCATTTGTTCATCCGTTGTTCATTTGAGGACAACGAACCCAACAATCTCTCAAAGGTTAATTTTGAAAGATCTTGCCCTTCTTCAATAGCAACTACCACATAATCGAAATTTGCAGTTACGGATCACATAATTTTTTTTATGACCCTTTAATCATTCTATATCAATCGTCTCACCATTAATACGTAATCAAAATTTGCAGTTAAGGATCTGCGCTGACCTCTCTACCATCAATTGTAGCATAGGTAAGCTTGCTCATCGCTTGATTTCTCGCTAAATCCTTCCAACAACACTACTCTATTCTCCTATACTCCAATACATTTATAAACTTCAATCGAGATCTCATTTAGACCGACTGCTCTCGTACTTTTCATTCTATTGATAACCCCTTTTAACTTTTTCACATGAGACGACGCACTTGCAAAATTATCATCTACAAGTTCAGCGATCGTTTATATTTCTCCACCCTTTTCGTCCAATAAAAACATAATTTTACTGATAGAATGAGTTGTTTTTACAACTCTTACTTCCAATTTATAAATGCAAGTTGAGACTATAGATTTATTTATTTTTGGTCGAAAAAATGTCATCTACGAGATCAGCGATCGTCTGTATATGTATGAGAAAGTGACCCTTCCTCATAAATTGAGCAATGTAGGTTGATGACACTTGATGATCAATATAATATAACTAGCTAATGCATCCATAATATTATAAAAGAAATTAATGGACACAGTTTAATCATGGATGAAGGAATCATATGGTCCACCTCTCCCCAACAAGATCCATAAATCATGCTATTCCATCCCTCTGGAGTCTGGACCATAATGTTGGTATACATATTTTTTTATTGCAGTATTTAATTAAAACAAAGAAGACACAAAAACAGAGTGGAAATCAAATCAATCATGAAAAGCATCTCTTAGCTAACATATTAACAATTCTAAAGTCGAACTGAATTTCAATAGTGGGGAGCAAAATGCGGAATAATAATCTTGGAGAATCATTTTTTCAATATAGTACAATTTAAAATATAAATTACTCCACTTTTTAACACACATTTTAAAAAGCTAAAAACTTTTTAATTGTTGTTGGTTTTAATACAGTTTTGGTTTACTTATGAAATTCCTCATGTAATTATGAACGTTGTTACACTTACACATTGGCATATTGCAACAAATTCTCCAAATCAAGTATAAATATGTATTTGGTTTAATAACAATAGAAGACCGATTTTCTTCATACATTGAAGCTAAAAGGAAACGAGTACAAACAGATCGATCCAGACATCATGCTCGATCCCTTCGTCGAGCCGGTCTGCCGTTGATCAACTCTAAAAATTCAAACGTAGAACGATCACGACGTGCAAATTTTACAACTTGGGGGTGGTCGTACAAAACCCTCTTGTGATTATTGGTCTAGCTTCTGCTCTTGCATTTCTCAACTGCCCTTGGAGCTGCAATTGGATATGTTATATGTTAGTTTTCACATTAAACATTAGCTTATAACTTGGTAGCTTTAAAGTACTAACCAAGTCCAATGGCTTCTGACCCTTTCATGATCCTCAATCGCTTGCACGAATCGACAAACATCCTGATATTGCAATGCAGAACTAATGTTAATCAAACATGTACAAGTTTGAAACTAAATTGATCTATATGTATATATGAGATCCGTTGCATTTTAAGAGCGACGACTTACTCCCAAGGAACGTCGCCAACAAGCATCCAGTCTCCGTCCTTGTCTTCATACGTCGGTACATACTCTGAACCATTAAGAAGATCGACCAGCTTGCTCTCGCTCATGAAATCTTTAGTTCCTTGAGATCCACAGTTTCCTTCATGCGAAAAACGATAAGTTCAGTATAAACATTCCTTTCAGTGTTCATGAAAATAAAGTGAATGTGTAATATACCAATAGTGAAGGAACTGAACATCTTGGTGAGGGCGTCGGAGAGTTCTTGATAGCTTTTGTACATCTTCAAGTCCACCTTACGCAAGTACGGTGCTCCGTCCATGCTAACCTTCACGAACGCCACGCTACTAGCGGTGCTGCTAACTGTCGCGGTCTTCTCAGTTGACTCGTCCTTGGGGTTTGCCTTTTGGACGGTCATGATGTTCTTTCGGAACGATCGGACTGGTGGCCATCCCACAACTTGTGCCCTATCATTGAATAGTTTTACAAGATCAATCGTTACTCACATTTTCTTGCAATCAAATTCACCGATTGCTAATTTCTTCTACCTAAGTTTATAATTTACAACTTTTGTATAAGAGTGATTAAATTAAATAAAAATGCAGAGGTGCAGGTTTACTGGCTTTATCTTTTTGAAAGTATACAAAAAAGCTGTTGGGAGAGATTCGGTGTGATTCGTAAATCTCCATTGTCTACCAGACAGCCAACCAGATCAGTGAAAGATGCCTTTGCTCTTTTTGCACCGAAACCAATATCAACAATTAAAATTAAAAACAAAATATCTAATACTCCGATTCCTAAGCTCGTGTGAAGTTCGAGTCAGATCTGTTATGTACCGGTTTTGATTCACGAAACAGAATAGAGATTGAATCTAAATCCGACTTACTTGGCCGGAGGCTTAGCGTTTTCGGAGATAGGGCGAGGAAGATCGGCCGTCTCCTTCACCTTCTCGCACTGTTCGGCACCGGCATCTCGCACCGACGTTGCAGCGGTCGTGGTAGTGGAAGCCGTCGACGACAAATTAAGCTTTAGATCGAAAGCTTCAGTCTCACAAAATCCTCTTTTCCTGTTGGAATCATCGCCGTCTTTTCTGATCAGGCCTCCTCCGCCTGGTAGCCCCAAGCGCAACTCCGTCTCCTCGAAGTTGATCGTCTCCACGTTTATCATCTCTTCGCCCAAATTCTCGCTCGATCCGGCAAATTTCGAGTTCTACTCCTTCCTTTTACGCCTGTATGCAAGGATCTGTCGCGAATTTTCGCTCTCGATCTGATTTTTTCGATTTCGAGTTGACTGAAAGCGAGGAATCGAACTGGTAATGGGGTTTCCAGAGCGGGGAGGAAGGAGGAGGTTTGGGTTTAGCTGGAATAAAAGGGGGATAAAAATATAAAGGAGCGGGAGGTTTAGAAGTAAGAACCGGGGAGAGATTTGGACGGTGAGGATGTTGACACGTGGAAGGATCTAGGGGGTTGGAGGTAGGCGGATTGTCGGGTATCCAACGCAAGGGATAACGGAATAAATAACTAAAAATAGGTTGATGGAGTTTTTAAAAGGGCAATTTGTAATTTAAAATTAGGGTTGATGGGAGACGAACCCGGACGGACCGTGCAAAGATGGTTTTTTGTTGGCCATTTTCGTAGACAAAAAACTATTTTCGGTTTTTAATAAAGAGGTTCCACCGAAATTAGTTTCTTCTTGATTGAATTTTATGCCATTTTCCATGATTTTTTTTACCATAATTATATATATACACACTAATAATTAGAGTTGTTATTCAGTCGAATGGGTGGAGTATTGGTTGGTCATATTTAACTTGTGGAGAAATGAATCGAATTTGAATTTAAATTTGATCTAAAAAAAAAATATTTACACAAGCAAAGATTTGGGAGTGATGAGATCTTTTTGATCTACCTCCCAATTCTGTCTTTTTGGACGGGGCTAAAAACTCTAAATGGGAAATGATAGCCCTGTGGTTCATAGTGTGTCTGATGTGAGCCACCTTATCCGCAACTCGGTTGATCTCTCTGAAGACATGGTTGCATGATGTCCACTCGAAATATTAAAGGAGGATCATGATATCTGTTACGACCATCTCGATCTCCAAAGGACAGTGCCATGCCTCAGAAATAGCCTTGATCACTGTAAGGCTATCACCCTCAATCTCTGATGCGGGACCATCCAAGACACATTCAGACACACCTATACTTGGGGATGGACCTATGATTCGAGCTCGTGAAAATGTTGTCATCCTAAAGAGGAAGAAGAAGGCTCCACCATGGGAGAAGGTCCAAAGGTGGAAGCTTGACGTTTTATTAGATTCGTTTAGCACTTGACAACTTTTCGACGTCTCAGTAAAATAAGTTGTACGGAGTCAATATTAATCGGATTGGATCGTGTCATACCTTGTTGGAACGAGGACGAAGAGATCTACAACTTTGCTGTTGAATGTTTCTCCAGAATCTGCCGATAACATGTCCGAAAATCAACATCTTGCAGCTGTCACATGTTTAGACGAATTTTTCTAAGTGCTGGAACAACTTTGTTATTTGTAGTAATCTTCTTTACTTAAGTTATTTTTATTATTTTTGGGATTTAAGTTAATTTCTATTTTATTTATTATTTCTTTAGAAATCAGCCTCCTAGGTTTTAAGAAGAGGCGCCCCCCTTGTTCAGAACTCAGTACGTTGAAATTTATGAAAGTTCTCTTTTTGTGTGAAACACATAGAGCGTAAGTCAATCGATTCGAAGCGTTGCTCATCGATTGCAAATTGGTAATTGATCTTGCTTGGTTTGCTTTGAGTTCATCAACCTCGCGAGAGCTTGGTGATCCTGGTAATCACAAGTCCCATCCTTGTGCCTCCAAGTTGTCCGCTTGGTTGTGTAAGGTTGTAGAGGCGGGCTTTGTAGTCGTTGGTATTTGGTTCCTACCTTCTTAGGAGGCCTGAGGTCTTTATCTCATTCTACCTTAGTTCGAATCACCCATCTATCGGTCTTGTTCTTTCAATTTCGAGTCTTAGAGTCTTCATTGAGTTGCTGCGTTTTATTTGTTCTAGTCGATATCGAGTCGTTTGTTATTCTTCTTGAGTCTTTTGCTTCCGTTCTTGTCTTTGAGTCTTGATTGTCGAAGATCGGGCCATCCTACGGCTAACCCCGTATCAAATTGGTATCAGAGTTTTGGTTTTCGACATCAAAAGTTGTGTCTTTTGTTTCCCTAAACACAAAAACTACAAAAATAGAGTCTTTCTTGTTCTTGGTTTTTACTTCTTGCAAATTTGAATTGATTATTACTAATCCTTATTTGTGGTTGTTGTGGTTGCTAGCCTAAAACACATAACTTTAGCCGAGACCCCCTTGCAAGTGGCCACTTTTGTGCGCAAGTCTTTGTGCGTAAATCGACGACAGCGAGTTCTCAAATTGGAGTTGGCCGCACCTTGCAAGTTTGCCTAAACCCTATTGTTGCTTTCTAATTTTGGTCTAATCTCATCTATCTTGATCTATTCACTTTCTTGCCTTATTAAATTTCAGAATTTTGTGGTAGATATATTCCATAGTATCTATCATAAATTATAAAAGCCTTAGATAGATTTATTTACCAAATTTAGCCAAAGTTTCATCTATATATATTTCATAAGGGCTACAAATTTTATTTTCTTCACCATCTTATACTATTTTTCGAGTCCTCTTAGTTAATTGTTGTTCTCTTGCATTGGGATAAAAAAAAAAAATCAGATCCGAAAGTCTTCAAAAAAAAAAGGAGACATTTAAACTTTGACCTAGGAGGATAAAATTCACTAGGGGCAAAAGTAAGTTTCAAAAAAAAAAAAAAAAGAGAAGAATTGTTGTTTTAGTGCAAGAAGGCTTAAGGACCAAATTTGGTGAAATTGTTATAGCCCTAGTTTTTTTTTTTTTTTTTTTTTTGAACCGGAAAGAATTTGGCTGAAGGCAGGGCCAACTAGCCAAGAGCATCCTTACGGATGATACTACACAGGACAACGTCTGAGGGAAAGGCCGAGCCGGAGAACCCTAAGTCTAGATGAGATAGACGGTCAGCAGCTTGATTGCCATCCCTAAAAACGTGAGAGACCTCAAATTCAGAAAACATATTCAGGGTGCATAGAGTGTCGAATATGAGCATCTCTATTTCACCGTGGCAAGACACACCTACCTTGAGGCTTTTGATAATACTAAGATTATCGCCTTCAATGCAGATACGCGAAATTTTTAGTTCAACTGCTTTAAGTACACCTCTCCACAGGCCATAACATTCTGATCCAATAACAGAAGCGAGTGGGGATGAACCAGATTCTACAAACTGAGTACTACCCAGACTATCCCTGATAATGAATCCATAAGTTCCTAATTTATTGGCGGAGAAGGCGCCATCAAAATTTAGCTTGTGCCAGTTGCTTCTAGGTTTTGTCCACTTTATAGTTCGTTTTCTGGTCTTCGTGGGTTTGTGTGCTTTGTTATTTGTATCCCTTTCCGTGCTTAAGTCATCAATTTTTGCCTTTTCCCAATTGGTTATTTGTTCTTTTATGAATGATGCTAATGTTTTTGGGTTGGTTTTGACTTTATCGAAGAGGGCTTTGTTCCTGAAATACCAAGAACACCACCATGTTGTAGCGAGTAAAGAGAATTCCGACTTACTTAAAGAGGCATGGAATGTGCATAGTGATTCGTTTATGTTGGTTGTGGTATCATATACTCCTCGGAGTTTGTTGTAGATTTTAGGAGAGAGATGTTGTAGTGTGGTCGTTATTATTGTGCAATGAAATAAGAAGTGGTCAGTGTCTTCAAAGTTCATTCCACATAAAGGGCAGTCGGTGGGAATGCCCACACCCCGCGAGGCTAACTTGGCAGATGTGGGTAGGCCATTTTTGGATACACGCCACAAGAAATCTTTGATTTTTGGGGAGACATCAAGCTTCCATATCCAATAGAGTTCCGATATAGAGTGGTTTTTTGTTCTGTTAATAAGTTTCATTGCCGAGGCAGTTGAGAACCAACCGTTTTTACTAGGGGCCCAATATAGCCTGTCTTGATGGATATGTTTTGGGATTGGCGTTTGCGTAATGTTTATCAGTGTTTCTCTACTGACCTGGTTGTTTAAGGTGTTCTGCAGTTTGTTGGTGTCCCAGGTCTGGTCCTGTGAGATAAAGTTGCCGACCAGTAGGTTAGTGTCTATTGCGTCTGAATTTGTAGCTTGTGTTAGCAGGGGAGAGTCCCCAATCCAAAGATCGTTCCAGAAATTTATGGATTTACCATTAGCTATACCCCATCGTAGTCCGCTCTTAAAGAGGGGGATTAGGGAAGTCAGTTTTGACCATTGCCATGATACATTTCCTTTTTTCTCGTAATTGAGGATTTGTCTATCTTTTAAATATTTTTGGGATACTAGTTTTACCCAAGGGTTTTCTGGTTCTGCTAGTATTTTCCAGAGGAGTTTTAGTTGAAGAGCTTTGTTCATATCTTCTGAGAGTCGAAGACCTAAGCCTCCGTTGGATCGAGATTTGCACACCTCAAACCAGTTAATAAGGGGTCTATGTTTAGGGCCTTTGTTCCATAGAAAATTCTTGTTGATCTTGTCTAACTCCTTGTGTATATGTGATGGAAGTAGGAAGCATTGCATAATGTGTAAGGGTTTTGCTGCAAGGTTGGATTTGATAAGTGTACATCTTTCTGCTTGTGAGAGATTGTTAGCTGTCCATTTTGTTAGTTGGGATCTGCTAGATTTTGTGATTTCCTCAAATGTGGAGTTGGTGACTTTGCCAATGATGACTGGACATCCTAGATAAATTCCCAGGTTGGTTGTATATGGTATTTGAAGTTCATTCTTAATTGTGGTTTTTATGGTATTACCTACATTTGGGGTAGTGTAGAATGCTGATTTATGGTAGTTTATACGCTGGCCCGAGTGGAAGCAGAAATTCTGTGTAAGTGCATTGATTTGGTCACATGCTGTTTTGGTAGCAGAAGCAAATATGATTATGTCGTCAGCAAAAGCCAAGAAAGGAATCTTATAGCAGGATCGTTTGATTGAGATACCAAGGTGACTATGATGTCGGTTCATTTCCGATTGTAGTCCCCGTGCCAGGACTTCGGATACTAGGAGGAATAGATACGGCGATAGCGGGTATCCTTGACGGAGGCCTTTTGATGGGGTAAATAAGTCGGTTGGTTCATTGTTTACTAAGACCGAGTAGGATACAATTGTAATGCATTCCTTGATCCAGCAACAAAATTTGTTGCAGAACCCAAATTTTACCAGAATGTTGATCAAAAATTCCCATCGAACCATGTCAAATGCTTTTTCCATATCCAGTTTGACTGCCATCCATCCAGCGTTCCCTTTTTTGTGTTGAAATGAGTGGAATATTTCATTAGCAATTAGGATATTGTCTTGTATTGATCGCTTTGCAATGAATGCACTCTGCAATGGGTGAATAAGTTTGGGGAGAATTTGTCGTAGTCTGTTGGCCAGGATTTTGGATATTATTTTGTAAATGGTTGAGCAGAGACTAATGGGTCTGAAGTTGTTGGTAGTTTGTGGATTGTCACATTTGGGTATTAATGTAATAAAGGTGTGGTTGATTTGTTTGAGAATTTTTTCACTTGAAAAAAACCCCTTAGTGGCCTTGATGACAGAAGGGCCAACTATGTGCCAGTAAGTACGGAAAAATCCCGCAGGATAGCCATCTGGGCCTGGTGATTTATCTCTAGCTAGAGAAAAGACAGCAGTCTTAACTTCGGAGTTCGAGATTGGTTGGGTTAGCCAGTCATTATCAGCTGTGGATATTGTAGGCAATATGTTATCCAATAGGCTACAAGAGCCCTGAGGTAGGGGTGCGGCGGAGAAACGCCCTACGAAGTCCGTCTTAATTTCGTCTCGGATTAGCGATACTGAGTCAAGGGTAGTACCATCCTTGGTGACAAGGCTTTTTATTATGTTTCTGTTTCTCCGCCCAGTAGCAACGCGATGAAAATATTTGGAGTTAGTATCCATGTTTTTGATATGGATTCTTTTCGCTCTCTGTCCCCAATATGTTTTTTGAAAGTTTATCAGCTTGTTATATTTATTTAGGAGATGCTGGTGTTTTATATCTATATTTTTGTCATACTTTGTGAGAAGTTGGGCTTGTAGGTGTTGCATTTCTGATTCAGTATTGGCAATTTGTGAGAAAACATTCCCAAAGGTTTTCTTGCTCCAAATCTTACTTTTCTTTTTAAGATCTTGGAGGCGCTTAATCAGTTTATAGAGATGCGAGCCCGGAGGGTTTAGGCGCCAGGCTTGTTGAACTAAATTTTCGTAATCTTTGTGTTTTGTCCAAGCTAGTTCGAACTTAAAGGGTTGCATTATTGGTAGTTCGTTAGGGAAGAGCTCTAGAGTTATTTGAGAGTGGTCGGATGTTGTGAAGGCATGATTCTTGGTGGTTAGGTGTGGGAGAATAGCATATATGTTTCTATGAACCAGGAAACGGTCCAATTTTTCGTAAGTGTTGTTCTCAGCGTGTGAGCTTTTTCGCCAAGTAAATTGGTTCCCATTTGTGGGTAGGTCAATTAGATCGTGTTTTAGTATGAAATCTGTGAGTCTAGAACATCTTGACATTGTGGGAGTAGCTCCCCCTGACTTGTCAGAAGGGCATAGAATATCATTGAGATCACCAACAATAATACATGGATAGGAGCTGTTTTGGATTAGTGAGGTTATCTCATTCCAAAAGGCTAATTTTTGGTGCTGGTGTGGGGGGGCATAGACAAAAAGGATTGTGAACGTCAGGTTTAGGTTATCACTGTGATATTCAGATTGAATGTATCTATCACCTGATGATATGATTATGAAAGTGTCCTTGTTTAGGTGAGAGGATTTCCATAGCAGACAAAGGCCACCCGAGAGGCCTTGTGACGGGCAGAATCGAAGATTGTCAAAACCAATACAGCGCCAAAGGGAGTCTTTCGGTGGGGTTTGGAGTTTGGTTTCTGCTAGTGCTAATAGTTGGATGTGTTCAGCTTTGCATGTTGAGTCTATTTGAGTCCATATGTTTTTCCGAGCTAGACCCCGTATATTCCAGTAGCTGATTTTCATTTTGTTATCTGATTTTGAATGGGGGTAGCTAATGGATGTTGCTTTCGCAGAAGTGTTAGCCTGTGAACCGAGGCTGAGACCAGAACAAAGCAACTGAGATGCAACGTCAGTTGCTTGTGAATTTGCTTTGGGTAATTAAGATCTAGCTTTAGGATGGTCGAGACAGTTGTTAATAGTCCAGTGGTACTTAGTTGCTTGTGAAGATAGGCAGTGGTTATTTTATATTTCAGTTTGTTATGGTGCTTGAGAATTTGTTTCAGATTCACTGGTTTAGTTGCTGTTGAAAGGAGAGTTGAAACTAACACAAGATTAGTTACAAATCTCCAGAACAAGCATAGAGCAAGGTACTTTGAGTGATCTAATTTCAAAGATGCAAGCAGGCTATCTGTTACAATAAGTTCTTGTTGCAAGTGGTTGAAAGTAAACATTAATTTTTGCCAAGGCCAAGAGAAATTTTGAATAAATGTTATTTGATTGTGAGTGATTAAATTTTTGCCAAATAAGTTAAGGGTTAGTAAGCGTTGAGTATAGTGGGTTGAATGTATAGATTGAGCATTGTCATTAGAGTCAAGATAAAGGTATATCACAAATCTAATGAAGATAATCTTGGAGTAATAAGGTTCAATTATGAAGCTCGAACAATAAAGTCCAAGGGGGTTAGAGTTGAATTGGGTGACTCCATTAGGAGTATTGCTTGAGTGGGTGTCGCCTTTAGGCTTCCCAGTAGGTGTCAGATTAGGTAAATGAACACAAGTAAACGAGTACCGATGGAAGGAAGGTAAGGGAAAAGAATACCAGTGGAGAGATCGAACCATCACCCAATAAAGAAGGCGGTGAAGGTCACGAGAGGGAACATGGAAGTCATCAGGTTGCCTTGTTGTGCAGTCATGTGCAAGTTCAAGCTTGTTTAGTCCCATGATGTAAACCTGCAAAGGAAGACAAATTTCCAAGAGCTCGAGGGAGCAGCTCTCTCGAGCAAAGCCAGTAAAGGAATGTTTAAGGGTAACCGTAGCAATGGTATAAGTCAGATTAGTGAAGGTGAAACAATAGTACTGGGTGAATTTGGTATGGTGAATTTTGTTTGTATCCTGGGGATTAAACATATTTTCAAGATAGAAAGACTGGCTAAAAATCAAATATTTCATATCATTGGGTTTGCTTGAGCTGCTGCCAAGATGGAGAGAGATCAAGAAAGAGAGTCCGGGTTCAAGAAGCATATATGTTATAGCATTAGAATGACAACAGTTGAATTGTCTATTGATAAAGTATATCTTCAACATGAAAGGGAGCAAATCATGAGGAAGGGCATGTTGTTTAGTGTCAGAAAGCCTGCTTACGGTTTCATGAGCAGATTCTGTGTGTTTTAGACCCCTGTAATGAGCCTGCATACAAGGTAGCAACAAGAACAGTTGCATTTGCCAGGTACGAACAACATGGGTTTTAAATTTTATTGTGAGTTTGTTATCCTGTGAATGAAATGTTACAATGTCGGTTTTCCCCTTACTCTTGTCGAGACCCGACAGTAAGGAGGATGATATGTTAAGGTATGTATAACAAGGATGTTTCGCAGTTGGCGATGGAGTCGATTGGGTGTTGCACAAAGGCTTCCCATTTGGTGTTGTTCGGGTTATAGGATTAAGGGTGTCGTTCCCCAAGGAACTTCCCATCAGATTGTTCATTATAAACCTCGGTTGAAGGGGGTTTAAACCACTTTTACAGTGGACCAGCAGCAAGCGATTATAGAGGGAAAATAGGTGGAAATGATACAAATAATGCGGTCGACACACACAGAAATCAGACCAGCAATCAAGGGAGGAGCGCACAAGGAAGAAAGGCGGAAGAGGACACCACAGAGCCACCAATCCGAGCCACGCAACAAAGGGGAATCTCAGCCAGGTGCACAGGAAGCCAACGAGGACAGAGGGACATCCCGAGAGAGACGATGTCGAAGCAATTTTGTTGAGAAATTCCAAAATATGTTGAGGGCTATTGCTATAGGGTTCAAAGGGAGAGGAAACCCAAGTCCAGAATCGGAAGGCAAGCACAAGGATCACCCTAATTGATCGATTGAAGTCAAAGGGGCATGATGAGAGACGAACTTCGATTTCGCATTGCGAGATACAGGAGTCAAGATTGAGAATGGGGCTTTTGTTAGTTTTTTGGCTATAGAGACGATCAATGATGAGGAGGAGCCATAAACTAGAGAGATTTTTGCAGATGGTTGTGATCAGATTTAGGTTTAGGGTGTTCTTCGATTTTGGGTGAAAGATGAAGATGCGCGTGAGGAGCGCGTTCATTTGGCTGGATTAGGTTTTTTGTGGGTTCCGTTTTTATTAGGTGGAGTTGTATGGTTGTTATAGCCCTAGTTGACAACCTTCAAAC
Organism: Persicaria maculosa; assembly: GCA_963922045.1. Taxonomy (NCBI): domain Eukaryota; kingdom Viridiplantae; phylum Streptophyta; class Magnoliopsida; order Caryophyllales; family Polygonaceae; genus Persicaria; species Persicaria maculosa. The sequence goes on along the minus strand of OY998255.1, from coordinate 6,689,294 downwards.
ACATACCTCCCAAACCATAAATTTTTTTTTAAGCCCTACCTTGCAACTACAACATCCATACTAAGGGTTTAAATCAAAAAGAGGTAAAAATCCAATTTTTTCTTTCTTTTCCTTCATTTTCTTTTCCTATTTTTGTGTGTCCTGTACTGCAGTGCCCATACCGACCCCCTACAACCTCGGTACGGGTTCTGTCGAGTCTGTTTGGTCGAATTCGAGTCAGTTTGGTCGATTCCGACCTTCTGTCCAGCTTGTGTCGAGTACTTTATTTGGTGTTTCTTTGTCCTTTCTCTTGATTACTCTCTTTTGATTGTTAAGTCCTTGCTTGAGTGTTGATTTGCCCAAAGCGGATTGCCCCAACAAGCTTGTCATAACCAATTAGAGAGAAGTGTGCGAGAGAAACACATTGTGAGTTGTTTTATTTGCTAATCTTGACATAGTTCCGTGGTTGTTTATTTGCGATGTCTCAGCAGGTTAGCAACCCGAACAATGCCAACAATGGACACAATGACAACGATTCCGACGCAACTATATACGCCGCGGTGTTCAACGCCAGAATGGACACTTTTACCACCACCTTGACGACGATAATGGATAGGTTGACGGCCTTGGAGGCTAGACCAACGGGTTCTAATAACCTTGGTGGTCAAGGTAATCATGGGCGTGACGAGACGCCTAATGATAAAAGGGAAGTCCGAAATCCTAATCCTAATCCTAACCCTAACCTTCATTTGCATAATCCTATATTTGAAGAGAACAACTCTCCACGAGGGGAGAGAAATGGTAGAAATAACGGATTTGTTAATGCGCAGGGGCAAGGACGGGGAAGAGGAAGAGGTCATGGCTTCCAGGAGGAGTTCTACTACTCAGAGCGTGACGATGACTTCCAAGAGGAGGATTATTGGGATCAACGCCCGAGGCGGAACGACAGAGGAGGACGTTACCAATACCGTGAGTATAGAGATCCTGATCAGGACGGCATAGGTAAGGTTAAGGTAAAAATTCCTTCCTTTGATGGTAAGACAGATCCAGATGCATATATAGACTGGGAAACTAGAATGGAACAAATCTGGAACTGTCACAATTTTTCTGAACCTAAGAAAGTTCAATTGGCTTCTTTAGAATTTCAAGGATTTGCTCTTATTTGGTGGGATAATGTGATTAAGGAAAGAAGAAGAGCCCTTGATGCGCCTATCGCGTCTTGGAACCAATTGAAAGCTTTGATGAGAAATAGGTTTGTTCCTCAACATTATGCTAGAGAGCTTAGACAACGTTTAGAGAACCTTAAGTAAGGTAATAAAACTATTGAGGAAACCTTTAATGCAATACAAGAAACCATGGCTAGGGCTAATGTAGTTGAACCCTATGAAGATACAAATGCTAGGTTTCTTAGAATATTGTATCCCGCTTTGACTCATGAAATTGATTATTTTCCTTATTCTACGCCTACTGAGCTTTTGCATTTAGCGATAAAGGTAGAAAGAGGAGCACGATATAGGAGCCAAGGGAGAATGTCGAGTGGCCAACAGCCCCAATCTCGGCCAAATCAGTCCCAATGGCGTGGTGATGGTGGTGCACAAGATCGACCAAACCAGCCCCAAGGGAGAGGGGAAGGCCGAGCACTTCAACAGCCCCTCGACAAGGGCAAAGCGCCTTGGAACGGACGTGAATCGTTTGGGGTATCTACTGGCCCTAAAAGGAGTAATCCTAACTCTTCTACTCTTAAACCTATGTACATTCCTTGCTTTATATGCCAAGGTAGAGGACATGTTATGAAGGATTGCCCAAATAAGAAGACTTTCATGATTAATCACCTAGGCAAAAATGGATATGAAAATTCTAGTGGTGAAAATGTTGAGCATGTTAATAATGATCAGGATCTTAGTTTACTTGCATCTAAAGATGGTTGCATTGAATATGAGCATGTTGATTCTTTGATTGTTCATAAAGTTTTAAGTGTTCAACCTATGCCTTGTGATGATAATCAAAGTGAAGATTTGTATCATCCTAATTGCTTAGAAAAAGGCAAAATTTGTAATATGATCATTGATAGTGACACTTGTTTTAATATTGCTAGCCTTGATATGATTGACAATCCAGCCTTGAAAATGGAAGAAAACTTGCTAGCATTGGATGGAAACTTAGAGATAAATGAACAAGCTAAAGTGCATATTCAATTAGAACCTTATGAAGATGCTATGAAATATGAATTGTGCACTAATAAAGTTTCTTTTCTTGGTTTTGTAGAAAGCTCTAATGGTCTACAAGATGGTGAAGCCAAGATCAAATCCATCCAGAAGTGGTCAACCCCTGCAACAATCGGCCTCGAGAGGAGTTTCCATTGGCATGAGGTATTCGATCCAAGAGTTCGTGTGGATGCATTTGCGGAATCTTATGCGCCCTTGGATTCGAGGTCGAATCCTTTTCAAGAAAGGGGGAATGATGCGGGGCCATCCAAGACACATTCGGACACACCTATACTTTGGGATGGACCTATGATTCGAGATCGTGAAAATGTTGTCATCCTCAAGAGGAAGAAGAAGGCTCCACCATGGGAGAAGATCCAAAAGTGGAAGCTTGACGTTTTATTAGATTCGTTCAGCACTTGACAGCTTTTCGATGTCTTAGTAAAATAAGTCGTACGGAGTCAATATTAATCGGATTGGATCGTGTCATACCTTATTGGAACGAGGACGAAGAGATCTACAACTTTGATGTTGAATGTTTCTCCAGAATCTGCCGATAACATGTCCGAAAATCAACATCTTGCAGATGTCACATGTTTAGACGAATTTTTCTAAGTGTTGGAACAACTTTGTTATTTGTAGTAATCTTCTTTACTTAAGTTATTTTTAGTATTTTTGGGATTTAAGTTAATTTCTATTTTATTTATTATTTCTTTAGAAATAAGCCTCCTAGGTTATAAGAAGAGGCGTTCCCCTTGTTCAGAACTCAGTACGTTGAAATTTATGAAAGTTCTCTTTTTGTGTGAAACACATAGAGCGTAAGTCAATCGATTCGAAGCGTTGCTCATCGATTGCAAATTGGTAATTGATCTTGCTTGGTTTGCTTTGAGTTCATCAACCTCGCGAGAGCTTGGTGATCCTGGTAATCACAAGTCCCCTCCTTGTGCCTCCAAGTTGTCCGCTTGGTTGTATAAGGTTGTAGAGGCGGGCTTTGTAGTCGTTGGTATTTGGTTCCTACCCTCTTAGGAGGCCTGGGGTCTTTATCTCGTTCTACCTTAGTTCGAATCACCCATCTATCGGTCTTGTTCTTTCCATTTCGAGTCTTAGAGTCTTCATTGAGTTGCTGCATTTTATTTGTTCTAGTCGATATCGAGTCGTTTGTTATTGTTTTTGAGTCTTTTGCTTCCGTTCTTGTCTTTGAGTCTTGATTGTCGAAGATCGGGCCATCCTATGGCTAACCCCGTATCAATCTCAATGCGCTGAAAGCCACAATCTCGAGCAGCGAGAAGACCCAAATGAAGAGCCAAATCCACAAAGCGAGGAGCCTGAAGCCACAACAGAACCCAAATGGTTACAAATAATGAAAGTAGCAAAGGCAACCTAGTTCATAAGGGATTTTTCGATCCGTCAAAATGTATCTTGAAGGTGTTTTCCACATGTTTCCTCCATCTGAGGTTTTTCCTTCTCCTTGTAATCGGTTGTTGTCTTGGAGATACAATTTTCATATCATCATTAAAATTGTAGTTTCGTAGTTGTTTGAGAATTTATCGTAGGTATGATTCTTGTGTGCTAATGTCTACATAATTTCCAACATTAAATACTATTTTATTTCTTATTATCCATATTCTCCACCACATCATGGAAAATGATGATTTTTGCATTGTTTTGCTTCAAGTTTGGAAAATATGTCGCTTTTAGTTTGTCTTATGGTTCTGTCTAAGGTCGTTATTGTTTGCATTACTTGCCCAATTTTATTGTCAATTTTAGACATTATAAGTTGGATCCATCGACTACAATTTGTGAACAAATGCTCAAAGAGTATTCGGTTGAGTAGTTGCAGAAGACCCATGGCATAGGTACAAAAACAACTCATTTCTTTACTAGGCCTTGTTTCATGGATACGGATACCATTTATAACTAACTTTCACATAAATAATTCTTAACTTTGAGGAGTGTTTGTATTTCCCAAATCCATGTTGTATCGCTTTGTCGATTTCCTTGGTCTCCTGCTATCTTTTCTAAAGCAGCTACAGTGGAGAACCATCCATCTCAACCACTTGGATATTATAGTAAGACATATGATTTTTTGAACTACATTTGGAGGAAGTATCAGGTGTGGTTTGTCAATTTTTCACTTCTTATTTAGAGCAAGCCCAACAGATTTTGTAAAAGTTCTCTAAAATAGAGATCAAAATACCAAAATCTCTAAAACACTGCAAAAAAAAAATTGCATTAGCCACCCAACTTTAGAAACGGCATGATTTTGCTGTAGCAAATCAATCTTTTTTGCAACAGGTGAGCGACTACATCGACACCATCGGTAGCTTTTGCGACTACAAGACATCTCCGTTACAAAATTACAATTTTTTTAAAAGGGAAAAAGAGTGAAAAGAAAGACGGCATAACCCTACCTTACCCCTTTCTCTTACTGTCTGCCTCTCATTTACTTGCAACCCTCTCTCTCATTCATTAGCCACCTCCAAGGCTCCAACCCCTCTAATCTCTCAGATTTGTGCGTGTGCATACAGGGATCCGGATCCTCTCCTAATGAGAGCCTCCTAATATTTACCTAATCAAACAATCTCAACCGCTTAATAAAATAAGTGGCTACGATTGCATCTTTTCAATTAACCCCGAATTCTAGTTTCTAATTAACCCCAAATCCTAGTTTCTTGCTCTTGCCCCTCATAATCCTTTCGCTCTCTCCAGTCTCCATCGATATCAATTATAGCTTCTCTAATGGCTGCTTGCTCTTTATCTCGAATTCACAAGCGTCATCATCCCTTTGCTACTAGCCGACACCGAGGAGGAAGGTTGGCAACAATCGTCGTTGGAGGAGACGGCCGACGCCGTAGGAGGCGACCGCTGCTAGAGGGAGTAATCAACTACTGGATTGGTAGCAATCGTCGTCGTCTTGTTTAACGGACATAGCCTTGAATCCTTGATTGTTCTTCTGTAATTGATTCCCTAAATTAATTAAGAATCATTGGCAGTGACCACAACCCTCGATCGCCACTCGCAACAAGCCCTCGATCGCCACTCGCAACTAGTTTTGTTCGGATCTGTGATTCCATCTCTATGTTTTTTTTATTAGGTAAAAATTCGGATGGGGCACGCGACCCTCTACCCGAAAGCATCCTGCCGGATAAGGTCAAGGAGACCTAAATCGGTATAGAAATTAGCTCCCCTAGTAGAGTAGCTAAGGTGTGCAACCTTATCCGCCACTCGGTTACCAATGCGGGGAATGTGAGAAATCCGTACGTTATCTAATTCCATAAGGAGGGTTCAAATGTCAGCCAATAAAAGCTCAATTTTCCAGGGACATTTGCTATTTGTTCGTAAGGCATCCGTAATTATCTTAGAATCACCTTCAATGATTAAGTTGTTTAAGTTGAATTCCTTTGCCTTTTCGATCCCTTGTCTTAGCGCGATTGCTTCGGCCATTAGAGGTGTATGACCGCCCATCATTTTTCCTCCTATGCAGACAGGGTTCCCAAGACTGTCGCGGAATATGAAACCTGTCGAGATTTTTGTGGTCGAGATAGATGAGCCATCAAAGTTTAATTTAAGCCAGCCAATGGGTGGCTTTTTCCACAAGTTCATTTATCCCCGGGATCTCAATTGTTTAGTTGTTGTTTGTTCCTGTGGCATGTTTGTATTCTTTTTGGGTGGATGTAGTTTGTCAGCTCTCTTCCAATTTTCTATGTTTCCTAAGATGAGTTTTTTAATACTTTCCGCAGACGGAATTGGAGCATTTCTAAAGATAGCTTGATTTCTCGTATGCCATATAGTCCACCACCTGAATGCTAGATTTTGCTTGTTTTCTTTGGAAAGATTGGTACTAAGAAAGCGCATGATTTGGCCCATATCTCTGTTTTGGGATATAAGCGTGTCAAGTGCCCGAGCAATATTTTGAGGAAATTGTGCGTGGAAGTTATTGTAGGGGCATTCCAGGAAAAGATGAATGTCGTCCTCCTGGCCATGGTTACACAATGTGCAGGTAGTGGGTACTGATATAACCTTTTGAGCTAGTCGCAAAGCCGTCGGGAGCCCATTTTGCTTAATCTTCCATAGAAAATTTTTAATTTTTGGAGAAGCGTCAATCTTCCATATCCAGTCATAGTCTGTCGTAGTTATGTGTGTTGAATTTGAGATTAGATTGTAGGCTTTACTCGTTGAAAACCATCCCTTTTTATCTGGCCACCAATAGAGTCTGTCCTCGAAGGTGTTAAGCGGGAGTGGAATCTTAATAATATCATCAATGATATTATTTGGTAAGACCGATTCCAATTTCTCTTTCCACCACTGACCACCAAAAATATATTCACTGACAGTTTCATTTTTAGAGTTTTGGGTATTCATTATGTTGTTAATGGAGTTGGTTGTTATCCAGTTGTCTTTCCAAAAACCGATAGATTTTCCATTGCCCATAGACCAAACAAGCCCATATTTGAATTTTTCTGTTAAGGAGCATAGTTTGGTCTATTGCCACGAAGCGTTTCCTTTTTTCTTGTAGTTAAAAATGTGTTCGTTTTTAGGTATTTATATTGGATAATTTGAACCCAGGGGTTGTCTAGTTCAGCTAAAATTTTCCACAGAAGTTTTAATTGAAGTGCTTCATTCATGTTTTTGGTTTTACGTATGCCCAGTCCCCAGCAGCTTTAGACTTGCAGATTTTGTCCCATCCTATTAGTGGGCTATGTTGGGCGTCCTTGTTCCAGAAGAAAGTTCTGTTTATTTGGTCAAGTTGTTTATGTATTGAAGCAAGGAGCATAAAACTCTGCATGGAATAAAGCGGCTTTGAGGACAGATTGGAAGTTATTAGAGTTGCTCTGCCCTGTTGAGATAATGCATTTGCTCGCCATTTACTTAGTTGGTCTTTTGATTTGCAGATTAGTTCACCAAAGGTATCCTTTGCTACGCATCCATTGGTGATAGGACATCCAAGGTATTTCTCCAAGCTTTTCTCAAAAGGGATATTTAGGACGCCTTCAATTTCTCGTGCTTTTGTTCTAGAGATGCCTGGCGTGATTTGAAATGCAGATTTGTGGTAGTTAATTTTTTTGAACTGAGTATCTACAGTAGTCTTCAATGATTTCCTTGATTTTTAGGCATGATGAGTTATTTCCTTTGCTAAAGATTATTATGTCGTCCGCGAATGCTAGGAAAGGAATTCGAGGGCCGGAGTTACCGAACTTGAATCCCACACCATTGTTACTGGTGTTCATTTCTAATAATGAAAGTTTCCGGGCTAGAACTTCAGCCCCAAAGAGAAATAGGAATGAGGAGAGGGGGTCTCCTTGACGTAGCCCTCTGGAGGGTATGAATGGCTCTGAAGGGCCATTGTTTACTAAGATAGAGAAGGAGACCGTAGTCACACATTCCATAATCATATTTACTAAATGGGGGTAGAAGCCAAATTTTTGGAGTATGTGTCTTGTGTAGTTCCAGTCTACTCTGTCGTAAGCTTTTTCCATGTCAAGCTTCATTGCAATCCACCCCTGGACACCCTTACAGTTTCGGAAGGAGTGGAAGATTTCATGCGCTATAAGTATGTTGTCTTGAATTGCTTTATCAGACACAAAAGTCTCTTGGAATGGATGAAATAGTTTTCCCATGAAGGTTTTCAGGCGTTCAGTGATTATTTTTGAGATAATTTTGTAGATGGTTGAACATAAGCTTATTGGTCTATAATGAGCTGTTGCAGAAGGATTATCATTTTTTGGGATTAGTGAGATGAATGTATGGTTTATTTGTTTGAGAAGTTTTCCAGTATGGAAGAAATCTTTGATGGCTCATATGATATCTTTTCTAATTATGTCCCAGTATTCTTTGTAGAATTCTGTTGTCATTCCGTCCGGGCCCGGGGATTTGTTATTTCCCAAACTAAAGACGCGGACTTAATTTCACTATTTGATTGTTGTTGTATTAGCATTTTATTTTCTTCATCTGTGATTGCTGGGTTTATTAGGGAGATATACTCTTCTAATATGTTGTTTGAGGAAGTTTGCTCCTTAGAGAATCTTCTTTCAAAGTGCTTTTTAATTTCTTCTTTAACATTTTCTTCACCGATGATTAGCGTTCCTTCTGCTAACGTGATTGATCGAATAATTTTTTGATTCCTTCTCCCTGATGCTACTCTATGAAAGTAGGACGAATTGGTGTCTGCTAGGTTAAGGTGTTTTGATTTCGCTCGCTGCAACCAGAAAGACTTGTGGAACAGGAGCAACTGTTCTTTCTTTTTTTTTTTATCAAGTTTTGTTCTTTAATCCATTCTCTGTCATTTTGGGGGTAGATATTTGCTGATTGAATTTCAAGAAGAGCATCTTCTACTTCTTGTAGCTGTCGAAAGATATTTCCAAATGTTTTTTTATTCCATATTTTTGCTTTTTTCTTAAGGGTTTTTGTTTTCTGAACCAAGCGGAACATGGCTGATCCAACACACAATGTTCTCCAGGATTGCTTAACAATGTTTCTAAAATCCTTTCTTTCAAGCCAAATATTTTCAAACTTAAAGGGAGGGGCTTTGAAACTAGAATTTTGTGATAGACAGATCGTGCTTGGGCAGTGGTCCGAGGAGGAGAATGCACCATTCTTGGTTGCGAGATCCGGGTAAGCTTGGATAATGTCATGATGGACTAATACTCTGTCAATTTTTTCATGAACATTATCTGATCCTGAAGCTTTTTTCCTCCAAGTGAATGGGTTGCCAAATGATGGGATGTCGATTAGTGAGTAGGCATTTTTGAAGTCCGAAAGCCGCTGAAATCTACCTAGAAGGGTTTCCGCCCCGCCACTTTTGTCTGAGGGTTGTGCTATTTTGTTGAGGTCTCCCATGATTATGCAGGGTGTGCTTTGTTGGTTTAAGAGTTCTGAGAGTTCAGACCTGAACGCATCCTTATCACTAGGATTAGGGGGGGCATAGACAAAGAACATTCTGCACTCAAAATTTGTTTTCAGATTTGAGTACTGCACTCCAATTATTCTCGGTAGATGAGTTGTGATTGAGATTGTTTCGTTATTTAGAGAGTTTTCATTCCAAATAAGACCAATTCCCCCGGACTTCCCTAAAGCCGGAGACCAGCAAGCGTTAGTGTATCCCGCATTTTTCCACAACGAGTCGCTTGGTTCTTTATCAGTTTTGGTTTCAGCCAATATAACCATTTGAATGTGTTCCACCTTGTTCCATGCACTTATATTTGTCCACAGGGTTGTTTTTCCAATACCTCTATAGTTCCAGAAATGAATAATCATGACCACCAATGGAGAACATGGAAAAGCAAACGATGACCAATTCCATGTAAGAACTTTTCTCCTGGTAAACGGTGAATAATGTGTGTTGTCCTTGGTGGTTGGGATCCTTCTCTTCAGTGGTTGCATTTATTTGTTCCATCTTTTCCCTGTGTTTTCTTGTTGAGATTTTGCATTAGGTAGTTGTTAATTCGTTTGGTGTTGTTATAACACTCAGAAAGCCTATGGACAAGAGGCTTTGTTCTCATACTAAAAATTATAATATGCAATTGAGAGCTCACCAAAGGAGATGAATTAATAGGTTTTTCCACCCTTAGGCAGCTCCTCCAACCAAATGGCTTATTAATAATGATTTTATTGTTGGTCACGCAGCAGTAGCTTCCCAAGCAGTGGTACTCAATTCTCATACTTGATTCATAGATGGCATTTGACATCAGATGAGGATATGTAGAGACTTTATAGATATACATTCTTTGAAGGTTTCCTCTAGTGGGAGTTTATGCAATGAAAGGGGAGTCAAGTTTCTGTTGTTGCAGGAGGATGGTCAAGTATGAAATAAATATGAAATATAGATCAGACTGACTTCCCTGTCTCAGCAAATAAATACAAGACTTCCTCCCGTTGTAGTAAGAGAAAATCAGGATCGAATCCACGAGGAAGCACGTCAGCAGTTCTCAGGTAGCTGTAAATTCTCACAGGCAAAGCAGCAGAAAGACAGAAACAAGGAAAGAAACAGAAATAAAAGCAGAAAATAACAAACAAAAGCAAAGAACTAAACTAAGACAGAAAAGACAAAGCAAAGCAACAAATAAAACGAGGACACAGAAGCTACTCGATCTCGAGTAAGTTGTCCTCTATATCGACAAAGCAGTGAACAACAGAAAACAGAAACGAAAGCAAACAACTCGACAGACAACAGGCAACTCGATCTCGACAACCTCTACTCGAGATCGACAAGAAAAGCAGAAACAGAAACTGAAAATCGACAAAAGACAGAAGCTTCACTCGACCTAGACTGGACCTACTCGATCTCGACTAAGCCCCTACTCGAGATCGACGAAACTCTACTCTATGTCGACAAGAAAGACAGAAAATATAAATTTGCAGAATCTCGAACAAAACTCAGATTTTTGATGAAAATAAACTCAATATGATAAAAGACTTCCAAGGCCAGGGTTTCAACACCACAACGATAACCATGCAAAGTAACACATAAAGGCATAAAAGATCATGCTTTCCATCAAATAACTTTCGTTATTAACAAATAGGCATATAGAGGCTTTCGCATAAACCCTAATTGTTACTAACCCTTTTTCACATAATTAATCCAAGTTGCATTAAGATCACTTTCGCTTCAATAATACAAACAAGGATCACCTTCAACTCTCGCAAAAGAATCATGCTCATAGGGATAGAAGATGAATTGCATAACAAAATCTGACCTTTATCGCATCGCCTCACATGGCCATCGTCGGGCTCACCCCAGCCCCAGAAGTGGGTGGACTACTCACGCCTCATTGCAATAACAGACATTGATGTATAAAAAGAAACTTGCATTAAAACTATATTCAAAAGCCTTTACAATCCTGGCAATCAACTTTCGCAGAAAGCCAAAACCTTAAAAACCTTAGAACTTCTAAACTCTATGTGTAACTAACTAATTGTCTCTCTGAATTGGAATTAATGAAATTGAGCCCCCTAGGGCTTTATTTATAGCCTTCTAACCCTTGCTAGTCAAGAGTAGAATCTTCTATCTATATCTAAAATTATATCTAAAACTTGAAAGGATAAATAAAAGGTTTTAAGGAAATAAATCTATAAGGAAGTGATAAAACTAAATAGGGTAAGTCTTCATGATGTTGATAGATCTTGTCTCCTTGGATAGAACTTGATGGATTTGGATAGAATCTTCGTGCTTCGGACCCTAGGAATCCCAAGTCGACTAGGACAGCTCTCGACGACACGTTTCTGGAAACGGCTCTACTCGACTTCGACAAGGCTTCGTCGACCTCGAGTAGGATTCCTCGTCTCGGCTAACTGGTGCTCGATGTGGCTCGGTCTTGGTTCACGGTGCTCGTCGACCTCGAGTAGCCCTAGTCGACCTCGAGTAGACTGGCTTGCCGACTAGGTCTTCTCGAGTGACTCTGCTCGATGGACTCCGGATCTGGACTCAGAAGCTCGTCCATCTCGACAAGGCGTAGTCGAGATCGAGTAGGGTTCGTCGAAGATGGCTCTCTGGTGGTGTCGACTAGAGCTCCTCGGCATGGACTCGGACAACCTCTGGTCGGCTCGTCGATCTCGACAAGGCGTAGTCGAGATCGAGTAAGGTTGCTCGGCGTCTTCGTCCTCGGCTTCTCGATCAGGCTCTGTCGACCAAGGCTGCTCGGACATGCTCGTGTAGGTCGAGTAAGGTCTACTCGAGATCGAGTAGTCTGGTTCCTCGGCTTGATTCGACTGGTTCCGCTGCTTTGACCTTGGACTTCTATAGTGGTTTTCCGAGCTTTTCCGACCTTCTGTATAATTGCTGTAAAATGCCTCAAAATCTGCGATTTAAACAGAAACTGGTGTAGATTCCATAATTTGGCAAATAAACATAAACTACATAGATTCTGTATTATCTAAGCCCAAATGAATGCAATGTATGCAGAAATCGATATAAAAGTCACTGTAAAACATGGCAAATTCAGCTCACAACAGTTTCATGCACATTTCAGCTTCATTAGGAGCCACCATACCCCATTTTAATGCATCAGACTTCAAAAATACTTCATATATGTCGATATTAACACAAGACTTGGTGCTACAGACATTCCTACGCTTAGCCAACTCGAGAGCAAAGCCAACTGTAGCATCACAAGGGTTGCCTACACTGGAGCTGAAATACACAAGAATATTCAAGAGTTTCGTACGACCTAGGACATCTTTCAACCAATTGAATCTCAGCCCATAAGCTACACAGTTTATACATGAGTTACCTATAAGGAGGTCATAGACAAAAGGGGCAACACAAAATGGATTATTCATGAGATGGTTCATCATAATACATGCTGTAAATAGAAAGCCCAGAAGGGAATTTTTACCGTTTATAAGTACACTTAACAGGAACCAACTAACAGAATTCATTTTGCTAATGTAATAGGGTGTGCAAAAGAGTTTGACAAAGAATAATAATCGACCCCACAATAGAGTTTAGAATTCAATCCCATCAGCTTGGATGACGCCCATCCGGATTCACCAAAGTGCCCAAAACGGTTACTGGAATCAGTTTTTGATAACAATCCCGCCTCCTGCGCGCTGCTCAAACTTACGCATACCCAAAGGTAGTACGCAAGGAGCAACGAAGAAGGCGAGATAGCTTTTTCACAAATTGGGGGAGTCGACCATTTCATTTTCCTCACCCAAAGCAACTTCATCAGCAGCTAGATAAAGGGAAATTTTAGGTGGATCCGAGGCATACGAGTCCAAACAAGCATCATATGGGATGTAAGGGATTTTTGAATAAACAAAGCCACTCGGAAGAGCCGGAGGATGTATATCCAGGGGAGGGTCACCCATCATTATATAGTATATTACCTCGAAGGTTATGCTTGTGATTCCTCCTCCATCATTGGGGTGAAGAACCCCCTTAGGAATGTTGTTCTCAGCAATATAGTTGTTGTCCAAACGAGGTATGATTGGCAATGGAAAAGAAAGCTCCACCGCACCAGCCATTCCTAGGTGCTTGCAAGAGTTAGACATGCCAAAACACAGAAAAATACATATCTGGTAAGGGGAGGATTCAACATATTTGTGTGCCATTATTTTACTGTTAATATACCATATTTTGGAACTCAGATTTATATCAAGCAAAGGTTCAGGAGTCAAGAGGTTCTGATAAGTTATATAATTCCCAAGAAAGCTTTCCATTAATACACGATTTGACAATACAATATGCCCTATAACCTTAATCAGATAGCCAATACCAAGCACGCAAAGCATCATACAACACCAAGAAGGATGGCATAAATGCCAGCTGCTGATTATACAAGACAACGGATTATACCACCCGAACCATATATTGTTTTTTAAACTAAGATGTGCTAGATTGTACATTAGTCCCAAGCAGTTGTTTTTATACCATGTGTATACCTGATATTTATATAAGAGCTTTCTTGCCTTGACTAATTGCCACAAATTGTGCATTCGAATGCATTCTTTCATTTTAATAAGCATGCGACTAGGCCTATCATCTTCAAGCCACACAACTAGAATTTTTATTACTTGAGACTTGCTGGATGTGTAAAAGTACCCTTTGTAATCCTGGAGCAAAGAGTTGGTCATAAAAGAGTTTATATGTTTGAACCTGTAACGCCCATGATTAATCCACCAGAAGATATAAATAAAGGCTTGAACCCAAAACATACTACAACCACCCAGATAGTAAAAGCATATAGACAAACTACATGAACTGGAATTTTTCCATGGAACTTAGAATCATAAGCCCCATTCTTGCATTATAGGGGATATAGTCTTGATCTGAAAACGTTTGAATAGAGAAACAACAATGCTTAAAAGAGATGTTTACCCGGAAGGCTGTAACCCTTACAATGCTCAACAATTCAGTTGGAGATGCCATAAGAGGCACCAGTTTCTCCAGATTGACCGCTGATTTTATGGCATTCTTTCCATCCATAGATTTCCTTCCTTTGCTTCCACCATCATCGGGGTCAAGAGAACCCACGGGAAGTTTTTTTCCCATAGAGGGGTTTTGGGCCCTTTGGGGAGGTATTCGATAGGAGCTCGGCGGAACCGAGCCCTATGGGTTTTTTGGCAAAGCTTTCCACACAAAAAATCAAACATTTGTTAGATTCAGACCACGGAGGAAACAAGTAACTAGTGTAGTTTTTGAGTTCAAGTGGCCTAAACTCACCTCGCTTGTACGAGGGAAGCATAGCCCACCCTTTGAGAAGGGGTTTTGCTCGATTCTCATCCAGAAGGAGAGATTTTTTGCACAACACCAGATCAAATTAAAGAAAACGAAGAGAAGGAACCTGGACATCCATCGACACTGAGAACGACCCCAATAAGTTGAAGTCAGTAAGCGTCCCCATCCCCAAACAACTTTCTTTCTTCTTTTGAAGTTCTTACAGGCTAAAACGAAAACCTTCCGCTCAGCCCACACCGCTAACTGATTTCGAATTCATGACCAGCAAATCCAAGGAGGATCCTTCATTTTCGCACCATTTAAGGAGTATTGGCATACTAGGACACGAATCGCCTTGTACTTGTGCTCAACAGAGCTAGTCCCTAACAAATTGAGGGGAGACAAGCCCGAATCGGCTTCGACAACCACCGGAGAGACTACGGATTCTTTACTGGGATAAAGGGTTAGGGTTATCATCAACCCAAAGGAGAGAGGGTCAATCATTAGACAGAGAACTATATGTTGATTCCATCTCTATGCATTGTAACATTAATTGAATCAAAATTGTGTAGATTAATTTATCTTTAATTGAACTTAGTGCTCACGTACTAAAGAAGACAATTTCAACCATGATTGGTAGAAAGATTGTCTATGGAAAAAATAATCGATCGATTAAATTGTAGAAGATGAGGGGTTGTTAACTAGGGTAAATTAATTTTACTACTAATTAATATTAGATATTTTATATGAGCCGTTGATTTACACCCTGTTTGGATAGTGGGATTTGGTGGGATTTTTAGGAAGGGAATTGAAGGGAAAGAAAATTATGTGTTTGGATGAACAATTTAAAGGAAGGGAAAGGATCTCAATTTTGAGTAACTGCTCAATTTGGTGGGATTTCACAACCCATCAAAACGGTGAAATTTGGTAGGAAAGTGAAATTCCTCCCCTTCCCTTCACTCACTTTCCTCCCCTTCAATTTCCAACCCCTTCCTTCCCCAAAAAATCCCATTCCTAATGGAGAGGATCCAAATCCCGCATACAGACCCTCGTCTCCTCCTCCTATGGAACCGATCTCCATCCCCTTTCTCTCTCACTCATTCGCCCTCTCAAATCTCCCTTTTTTCCTCACGCCTCTCACCTTCATCTCTAGATATCCATCTCTGTCTTACTCCTTTCACTCTCCCCCTTTCACGTTTCAACCCAAAGTCAGATGTGTCGGTTGCTCCTTTCCAATGTCGATGCTAGAAGGCCGAAACCTTCTCCTTGCTAGTGCCAGCGCCGGGTCGGAGTAAATCCAAGAGTCGTCTCCAACGTAGCCTTTAAAGGTAATTGTTCTTCTCCTTTATTGTAGTATTAGATCTGAGTTAGGGTTTACATTATGTGGGATTATAGTTTTAGTTTAGAGTTTATTTACTGTTGGTGGGAGTGAATCGGTTGTCGAACCCGATTAATCTAGTGAGAAGTAGAGTTTACATGTTAGGTGGTGCCATAGGTTGTAATCGCAAGAGATACGGCAAGCTATCCTCTCTGTGTGAAATGAAAAAATCATGGAGCATTTACCATTGATCTTGTTTGCGAGATTGGCAGACAACTCTTGGAATCTGTAGTATGTGTGTAAAATAACATACTTTTAAATTTACTGCTCAATTCATCCTCATTGGATACTTCTATAAGTTTTATTGGCTCTTCTCAATTTCTTAACCCTAATTTGAAATGAAAATTTTCATTTCATATTTTAATGCATGTTACATTTATGGATTAAATGGATGCTTTGTTAGTTGTGTGGAACTTGACTTATAATTGTGTCAAAGTAATCTATCCTTCTTATCCATACTGATTTGAAGCCTAAAAATATTCTCCTTGTGTCTGAAGACTATGTGAAGGTTCCAGATTACAAGGTGTGCCTTGCAGTTATAGCATTTTTTTGTGTAGTTTTATAGATGTTTATTGGAATTTCAGGTGTCTTCTTGTTCACCAAGGGAAGCCTCGTACTTCAATAGGGTGCCAAATTCTAGTGCTATTAAAGTGATTGGTTTTGGCAGTACCACTTATGAATGCTCGGACCAGAACTACATTGTATATACTCGTCATTACTGTGCCCTACAAGTCATTCTAGATATGGTGATTAATCTCTTGTATAAAAAAAATTCAGCCATGTGAATTGAAAGTTGAATTACCCTAATGATCTCTTTTCCCCTCTGTTTACATACAGGGCTTGGTTGGAGCTACCCTTGTGATGTGTGAAGTGTTGGGTGTATCCTGGTTGAGCTGTGCTCGGTATGTTTAGTGAATTCTTTATTAAGGATGTGCAGTTGTAGCTCATTTTATCACAATTTTATACTGATGTGATTCTATAAAAATTCCAGGGGAGGCACTATTCCAAACCCATGAGAACTTGGAGCATCTTCTAATCTACCATACCCCGGGAAAGCATGAGAGCTGCAATGAAGCTTCCTCGTCTCCAGGTGAAGCACTAGTTAATCTATGCATGTTTCAAAGTTCCCTGATTTTCATACTTTCTTATGTGTTTCTTGTATAGCAATTGCCTTGGTGCATATCTAAGGATATTCGATCATTTAGTAGATACATATTGTACCTTGTGTCGATAATATCTACTTTTTGTTTGCTGCTCTTAATCTGCTAATCCGCTTAATTATTTATAGTTTCATTTTATTCCAGGCACTTGGAATAAGGATTAAGATTTCCATATGCATGTCATATCATATTGTACCACTCCGATTCATATTTATATGTGCTTTGATTGAATTTTCCCTTAAGGAACAAGGAAGGGGTTAGGGTTTAATTGCATCACCCGATAGCTTGTTTTTGATCCCCCTATATATATGGTTTGTTTAAAATGATTTCTAGGTAGATTAGTAACTTGATTGCTTTGACTTTCTTCCAGGTTGAGGAGTATAATATATTGACTTGAGGGTCGAGCTTTGTGAAAAAAGATCAAGAGAACATACTGTAAGTATTTGCACATTAGGCCATGAGTTTTAGTATATCAACTAGTGGTTTCTACGTTGTTGTGATTCTATGAGGATATAAACTTAAGCGATAGAATCTGATTTCTTCTTTGTTGTGAATTCATGTAGGTTTATATGAAAATCATTATTCATTAAAAGGAATGTTTAGTTAGCTTATAGACTATATTTATGCATAAAATTGTTAATGACCTAAGTTGAAGGCTACTTGACTTGATCAGGACCTACTTCACCCAGTTTATATATTGTTTATATGCAAACCCTTATTCATTAAAAGGAATGTTTTATTAGATTGTAGACCATAATATTATATGATTTGCATCAGCTTGAAAATTTGGATAGATATAGTGCTTGATTTGATTAGTTCTTTCAACCCGAATTTCTAATGTTAGACACCTTAAATTGTATAAAGAGTAATAAGTTTACCAATGAAGAGACTTAAAAGCTTGATCCTTCAAGACTAGTAAATTTATATTTATGCTTCCTAGGTGATGCGGGTTTCTTAAATGGTTTTGCAAGCTCTTTAGCCTTCAAGACTAGTAACTGGTTGGAATTTTATAAGACTATTAATCAAAATATTTGTGTAAATGAATGCCTTAGTATAGTTATTGTTGGTGATTTCATCCTTTTAAATAATTTTCTTTTGACTTAATGACATTCTTTCCTTCCCATTCTCTTATATATTTCCTTGTATATTTGATGTGTGTGGCTATATTTTACATGTTTCCTTAATTAAAGCATTTGGTTTTATGTTATAGCCTGCATGAAGTGTTCATCGGAAAGAGTTTATTGGAGGTGTGGAGTTCAACTCTTACTAGCAGATTGCTCAGAAGATTCAACACGATAAAAAGGGTCAAGTTTGGAACTTACATACTTGTTTTTGTTAATCCGAATCCTAAATCTTAAGATCATCTTCTTTAGGTTATGTATGTTCTTGAAACGATTGATGTTGGCGAATATTCTTTTGATGTATAAAAGTTGCTGATTCGAAACTTTTTGGTTATTGGAATTGGTATCCAATTAGTTCTTTGAATGTTGACAGATAGATCTAGCAAGTGAAATAATACATTTAGCTCAATGGCCATGGCACTAATGGCATGCATCCCAATAAAGAAAGCTGGAAAATCAAATTTAGCAATGGCAAAAATACCGTCGCAAAAAAGAAGCCAAAATAACAAAAAAAATGGGGTTAATTTTGTGATGGTCTGGGCCGTCGCAAATGATTATTTCCTACCCCATGGCTAGCGATCGAGAATTTACCGTGGCATGACCGTCGCAAATTTTTTTGGCGATGGCATCCTTGTTTTTTGCGACGGGATTGTGCCGTTGCTAAAGCAACTTTTTTTTTAGTGAAAAAAAAATTACACTCAACTCCAACAACTTCTCTATTATACGAATTTCTGCATTTATTATACGTTATATTAAATACAAAATTTTATAATATAATAAATGCATTTATTA
Source organism: Persicaria maculosa (assembly GCA_963922045.1). Lineage (NCBI taxonomy): Eukaryota > Viridiplantae > Streptophyta > Magnoliopsida > Caryophyllales > Polygonaceae > Persicaria > Persicaria maculosa. The sequence goes on along the minus strand of OY998255.1, from coordinate 6,670,506 downwards.
AAAAAATGGTTTTCACCATTACAAAATCCACACTATGAACATCAACTATAAACTAATGACAACTATACATATGTATGGCAGAAATTTCAATCAACTATACGTATGAACAGCAACCAACTGCAATTTGTGCATATTCAATCCACATTGTGAACAACAACGAATTCCAATTGATGCATATTTTAGTTATCAACCAATTTCAATAAACTATACATATATATGGGAGCAACCATGAACTAATAATTTCAATCAACTATACATAATCAGTGAGTGATAGTTTATTTGTCCTTTACAAAAGAAAATATTATATATATTGCATAAGAAACAAGATATGTTGGTCACGTAGAGAAGAATGAAGGACAGAGTAGTATATAAAGAAACATGATGCTAATCAATTTAGCAAAAATGAGGGAAAATATTGGTATATATGTGTGATAATGTGAATCATAATCTGCACATGCAGTGCCACTCCAAGCCTATTGCAGGAATGATGCTCGGATTCCCATCCTAATTCATTTCCATTTCCAGAGTGACAACATCACCACTGTCTTCAATAATTGAGATCTCTCTTTACCCAAAAAAAGAAAAGAAAAATGAGTTCCCTAAATTCACAGGCATTACCAAATTGCAATAGATTAGTATTTCTCCACCTTGGACAAAAGTTCCTTTGATTTTAGCTGGTCCAGTGCCTTCTTTATAGACTAGTCGTTTTCGTCTAATGTCATCAACCTGGAAGTGATGGCCTCACTGTTCTTCTCAAATTTCTCGATCATTTCCCACCTCAAACTCGAAACCCCGCCCTCCATTTTCTTGCCAACGGCCTCCAGTTGATCCATCAACATCGCAGCCCTCGTCTTCGTAATCGACTCTACAACAGCAATCCGTGCCTCCATATCCGAAAAATCCACCAAATTAACTGCCACATCGCTCCTCAGATTGATCACCAATTTCTTAACCATCAGAAAAAGCCCCGCTAGAACAAGCAAGAGTAAGAAATTCTTGGTAAACACACTCAAAAGAGTCTGCCACAGGGGCTTCTTCGCCTTCTCCGCGTGGCAATGACCAAGGTACTCTTGAGACTCTCTAGGCAACATTCCCTCTCTCTCCAAACAACATTTTTTTTTTGATACAAGGTAAGATTTTGGGAGAAGTCAGATCCTACTGACGCCCCTCCCAATGGCGTCCTGTCGGACGAGTGATAGGAACTCCGGATGAGATGCGAGAGCTCCATGATCCACGAAGTGTCTGAGATGAGCAATCTTGTCCGCAAAACGGTTGATTTCATGAAAGACGTGCAAACAAGATACCCAATCAAATTGCTGTAGGAGAAGTTGGATGTCCGTGACAATCATCTCAATCTCTCAAGGGCAGTGCCAGACACCAAAAATAGTCTTGATAACGGTGAGATTGTCACCCTCGACCTCAATACATCGCAAGCCTCAATCTCTAGTAGCTACAAGCGCCGAGTGGAGCGCCAATGTTTCAGCCATCATCGGAGAGACGGAACCACACACTACGAAGAGGAATTGTTCACAGATGACGACGATTTCTTTGACGATGGAGAAGAGGGTCTGGTGCTTCCTGACATGGAATCTCATGAGTCGACGCATGAGGTTTCATGTGTTGTGTCTCCTACTCCATCTGATGCATTCATTCTCAGCTCCCCCATTGATGAACCATGTCTAGAGCCACCTGTTGAGGCTCAAGAGGTAATAAAGGTATACTTTTGCAATTTGGAAGGTAATAGTGATTATTTTGATCCTTTTAATTGCTATTTTGAGAAGCCACCAGTGGAACTGAACTGGTGGTATCATATTCCTCTATCAGATAGTCATGCTCAAGTATTTGATAAATTGAAAAGGTTTTTAAGTGTTATAATATGTAGTTTCAATTTATTATTAGGGTATTATGTCCTGTTTAAGATGTGTACACAGGATTATGATAGGTTGTTAAGGGCCTTGACGATGTCTGATAGGTAAGGAATTGAGATTGAGAATAAGTCATGCCGATGACATAAAATAAAGGCACTGCTTGGGAGGCAACCCAAGGTAAGTAGTGCTAGATTTCTTTTTCTTAAATTTCATTAGATTAGTATGGTTTTGGAATTTTTTGTGGGGTACTAACACTGCAGGGCTGAAAGTTGAAAAGAGCAGAGGTCGCCTCGCGGCCTAGCAACTCTGACGGGACTGACAGGTTTCCCTTCCTCACTTCTCACTTGACCTATCACCATCGCAGTGAGCAAGTCAGTTTTTCTTTCTTTCCTTCATATTTTTATATTTTGTTATCTTTAATTTTCATTGTCAATTTTCATTGAGGACAATGAAAGATTTAAGTGTGGGGGAGGAATTGCATTGCATATAGATAGATTTTGCATATCATGTTTATTTATGTTTTCATATTTATTTTTACTCATCATATATTGCATTTGTTAAAAAAAATCCAAAAATATCATGCATTTCATAAACTTTAGGTCTTATTTTCCCATCTAGGCTACTTGTCCTCTATATTTATCTTATCATGTGCCCCATGACTTGATTGAAGTGTTTGAAACTTTGAATTGTTTTATAGACTTTTTGGGAACAAGATTGATGAGATAATTGAGCATGTATAGTCTTTGGAATTTAAGTGGTATTGAAGTTCTATCAATTTGACCTTGTGAGTTATTTTGGCCTTATTGGGACTACACATATATGTCCTCTAGTTTTTTTTTTGTGTGTGAATACTCTCCTTGATTACTTCCCCCTCAAATTGTGTTTAGATATCTTTATTGAGGCTGCGTTTATATGATTTTTGCATGTAACCTTAAAGTGATTGAGGCATGATTTTCTTTTAGCCATATTATACTCTACCCACGCGTACACATTATCCTTTGCTTGAAGCCAATTTGAGCCTTATAAGCCTATTTTGTTAGCTCCACAAAATCTTCCTAGCCGATTATTAGCCTAACCCATCCGGGAATTAGGAAAAGAGTTGGTGAATATCTTGATGTATTGATGGAGTTGCTTTGAGTTGAGAAACTATGTTGGGTGATTCATTTGTACTTCATAGAGATGGTTTATATGTGCTTATTACTTGGGACCTAAGGAGGATAAAATTCACTTATGGGTAAAAGTCAAGAAATAAAAAGAAAAAGAAAAGAAAAAAATCATAACAAAAAGCAAAAATGAATGAGTTTGTGTGGATATTTGAAAATTGTGTGCGAATTTGTATTATGAAGGAGTACATGTTATTGGAATGGTATATGAAGTGTTTTGGTGTTGGTGTTTTTCTGGTTGTTCACTAACCCTTTTTCCCGGATTTTTAGCACCACATAACCTAAATAATTTCCATATCCTATGTTCCTACCATGACCCCATTACAACCCATACAAAGACCTCATGCTTTTGGTTGCATGTGAAGTCACCAGCGGTGGAGATTTAGACCACTGACGCAATTTTGTCGTAGCTAAGTTTTTAAGGATTGATTTTGAGCGTGAATGTTTAACCTTAAACACATGAGCGAGAGTGAAAACACATTTTCCTGGTGAGGTTGAATGAATATGCTTACTTTATTCCTTGGATTGCACCTATACATGTTATGACGTTAATTATCAATCTTTGTTTCCCTATTTTGAGCTTTTAAGTGTTTACCAAAGTTATTACATGGATTGCTTGTCTGTGGGGTGTTGATTAGATTTGGTTGTAATTGCTTGAGGACAAGCAAAGGCTTAAGTGGGGGGGAATCTGATAGCATGCATTTAGGTAGGTATATTAGGCTACATTTAGCATGATTTAGATTTATATAATACATAGATTATGCTAGATTTGCATTTATACTCGTTTTGTTGGTGGAGTCGGAATCTACACGCTTTTATGGATTATTTCAGGTATATGTGGATCCGACGAGGAGTGGGGAAACTCATGGACGAAGGAAGAGTGAAGAGAAGGAGAAAAAGTGACGAGCCTGGGAGCGGAATCGAAGTTAGAGAGCCTAAGTGAAGAACAAGTCCGTAGAAGTTGTCGCCAGACATGCTGAACTTGTTTCACACTTTCTGGAGGCCTCGGTGTTTCGATTGACTATTATAAGCATGCGTTGGAAAGCTCTTTCCAAGATCTACAACTTTAATGTTGACATCAACACCGGATTCAAAATGGAAAAATCGTTGTGAACAGTAAAAGCCGCCCCGCGGCCCGTATCTCATAAGAAGATTTCGTTGATCGCCCTAGGACGCCCCGCGGCCTGGGTTGGCTGCCCCGCGGCCTCCTGCGTGTCTGAAATGCCGATTTCCATATTTTATATCTTTTATCTAAATATTTCTACCCTATTTTTGGCCGACTTTGTTAGGTTTATTTAAGGACTATTAGGGTTATTTTCTTAGACATCTAACTCATCATCTAATTCCTTAGTTTATGCACTTGTAGACTATCAATTGAGAGAACCCAAGAGGAGAGCCTCCATGTCCATGGAGTGCTAAACTCTTCCGTTTCGTATATGGATTGAAGTTTTGGTTTGATAAAGTTGTGAGATTTCTATTCTTGTTCTATTCCTATTGATTCGTATTGATTCTTTTGCGAATATTGTTGATTTCTTCTAGTACGTACAACTAGTTGAGATTATTGCTAGGATTTTGTAGATTTCTCGTAGCGAACCTTAATCCATGGTAGCAATCATGCCTTTTTAGGACTCGTATGACTAAACTGGTGTGTAGAGAATCAATTATATGTTAAATACTGACTCGTAGCTTGGTGTTGCATGTATCCTGGTTAATCCTTAATATTAATGCTACTATTAGGTTAAATCTTGACCGTGTTAGGGTTATCTAATTAGTAAGGGTTACTAGGACTCATAGGACTAGTAATTTACACAAGATCAGGACTGGAACAATAATAGGATGAAAAGAGAACTTGAAGAAGAATCGATGATCAATCAATGAAACTAAAGTGGATATTTATTGATGGAACTAATTTCTCAATTGTCATCTCTACTAACTTGTTTATAGTTTCTTTTCTTATCTTCAATCACCAAAACCCCTTTTTCTACTAATTGGTAAATACACATTGCTTAGGAATATTTGATTCTCTGTGGGATCGATCTCTTACTTTCTTATTATACTAGTTTGTAGGTTTGAGTTATACTTTGATAGGAACAACGTCAGTTTCCTCCTGTCACTAACCTAAGGGGAGTCTAGAACCGTCAAAATTGATCTTGACGTGGTTTACCGCTGGTTTCGACCATCTAATATTTTTCTTGCGTTTGGGTGTGTCGGTTGTTGTTGAGTCATTGTAGTGTCCATATCTTCCCAGAATAATGTTTTGGAGTCTTGTACTTGTTGCAGTAGTTGTCGTAGATATGATTCTTGCTTCCTAATGTCTGCGTAGTTTTGGTCGTTGAAAATAATCTTGTTCCTGATTTTCCATAATCCCCACCACATAGTAGCTAAAGAATTTTTTTGTAGTTTGTTAAGCTTGGAGAATATGTCATTTGTGATTTGTCTTATTGTTAATCTACTTTGGTTGTTGTTTGTATGATTTGTCCAATTCTATTATCAACTTTTTTGATCATCTCAAGTGCATGGTTACAACAAGTGAACAAGTGCTCCGAGTCTTCAATCGAGTGGTTACAAAAAATGCATGGCATGGGTACAACAACTCCTTTTTCAGCTAGTCTTTTTTTTAGTCGGGGTACCATTCATAACAAGTTTCCACATAAAGTTCTTGACTTTTGGTAGGCATTCCAATCTCCATATCCATGAAATGTCACTCTCTAGATTTCTTTGATGGCCTGTAATCTTATTTAGTGCAGCCGAAGTCGAAAACCATCCATTGCGGCTTGTTTTCCAATAAATACGATCCTCGATTTCAAATACTGGGATTTTGATATTGACGATTTTTTCCACAATGTTGGAAGGGATCACTTGTTGTAGTAGGTCGATTTTTCATTGCTTATATGCACCTATGTAGGTTTCTACATTGTCTTCCTCGTCGATTGAGCAATTTGGTTCTTTGTGATTTATGAGTTTTCCCCCTTCCATCCACTCATCTTTCCAAAATTTTATTGTCTTTCCATTTCCTACTTGCCAAATTAGGCCGTCTAGGAATTCATTTTTTAATTCCATTAATTTCATCCATTGCCACAAAGTCTGTGACTTTTTTTTGTATTCCCATAGATTCAGATCTTTCATGTATTTTTCTTTGATGACTTTTACCCATAGGTTTGTTGGTTCTGCCAAAATTTTCCACAACAGCTTCATCTGTAAAGCTTTGTTGATGTCTTTAGATTTGTGGAGCCCTATTCCACCTTGTTTCTTAGGCTTACATATTTTTTCCCAGCCAATCAATGGTTTGTAATTGTAATCTTTATTCCAGAAAAAGGATCGATTGATTTTGATCAAGTTCCTTATGGATTTCTGATGGTAACATGAAACTTTGCATCACATAGTTTGGTTTCATGGTTAAATTTGATTTGATCAATACTGAACGTCCTTATTGTGATAATGCATTGGCCCTCAATTTCGGCAATTGGTTTCTTGTTTTTCCTATAGTTTCTTCAAAGGCGTCCCGATTAAGCCGACCGTTGATAATGGGACAACCTAGATATTTGTCAAGAGATGTGTTACTTGTAATATGTAAGATACTTTGGATTTGGTGTTTTTGCTGACTTGGAACTCCTGATGTGACTTGAAATGCTGATTTGTTGAAATTCACCTTTTGTCCCGATATACAACAGTAGTCATCAATTATTTATTTTCCTTTGTTTCATGATTATGTGCTTGCTTTTGCAAAGATCATAATGTCATTCGCAAATGAGAGGAAGGGAATTCTGGTTCCTAATCTAGTTATGTCAAAGCCTATAGTTTTCTTGGATTCATCACATGTACTTTGTAATTTTATTGCAAGGATTTCTGCACCTATAATGAAGAGGTGTGGTGAGATCGGATCTCCTTGTCTGAGCTCACGGCTGGGCCTGAACATCTCCGTAGGTCCGTCATTGACCAAGACAGAGAAGGATACAGTTTTGATACATTCTTCAATCCATGTAATAAATTGGTTGCAGAATCCAATTTTGGTCATAACTTGGATCATAAAGTCCCACTCGACTCTGTCGTATGCTTTTTCCATGTCGAGTTTTACTGCCATCCAACCTTCCTTTCCTTTTCTTCCCCTAAATGAGTGGAAGATCTCATGTGCTATCAGGACGTTGTCTTGAATGGCTCTGTTTGAAACGAAAGCTCCTTGTAGAGGATGAATGATTTTCCCGAGTACATTTTTCATTCTGTCGGCAATAATCTTGGCTATTATCTTGTAAATAGTGGAGCATAGACTAATTAGTATGTATTGGTTTGTTGTGTGCCGGTTATCACATTTTGGTATGCGTGATATGAAAGTGTGGTTGATCTGTTTTAGCATTTTTCCTGATATGAAGAAGCCTTTAACCGCTTTGATGGCATCTGGTCCTACAATGTCTCAATACTTTTGATAGAATTATGCTATCATTCCATCTGGTCCTGGGGATTTGTTTTTCCGAATTGAGGAGGTTGCGCGTTTGATTTCACTGTTGCTCACCGGTTTGGTCAACATTTCATTATCCTCCGTTGTGATCTCCGTATCTATGAGCTGGAGATATTCATTAAGTTTTGCCATGTTTATTGTTCCTTTCTTGAATCTTTTATCAAAGCCATTTTTAATTTCTCTTGCTATATTTTCTTCTCCTACGACGATTGCGCCGTCGTTCGTTACTATATCCCTTATTGTTTTTCTGTTTCGTCTCCCTGTTGCAACTTTGTGGAAGTAGCCAGAATTAGTGTCAGCTAGTTTAAGGTGTTTAGTTTTGGCGCTCTGGTTCCAATAGACCTTATGATATTCCAGTAATTTTTCTTTTTTCCTAAGTAATCGAACTTGTGTGGCTTTTGTTAGGTCATCCTGTGTCGTGCCATTGTGCTTTTGTATTTTGACTAATTTTTCATCAACTTCCTTAAGTTGTCTAAATATGTTCCCAAAGGACCTCTTGTTCCACTCTTTTATGAGTCTTTTAAGGGCTTGTGTTTTCTGAGTAAGCTTAAACATGTGTGATCCAATTGAATTTGTTCGCCATGCTTGTTTGACAATGTTTTTGTAGTCTTTTCTTGTCATCCATATTTTTTCAAATTTGAATGGTTTTCCTTTGTAATTACTATCTATTTGAAGATCGATTGAGATCGGACAATGATCTAAGGATGAGAATGCATGGTTTGTCGTCGAAATTTGTGGGAACCAATGAAGTATTTGAGTTTGTACGAGTACTCTATCAAGTTTTTCATCAATATTGTTTATGTCTGTTTTGTTTTTCCTCCATGTGAAGTCATTTCCCAAAGTTGGTAAATCACTAAACTCACCAATGTTTTTAAATTCTAGGAGTCTGTTAAATCTGCTAGGGTTAGGTGGACATCCACCTTGTTTTTCAGAAGCAGATTGAATTTTATTTAGGTCGCCTAGTAGGATGCATCGGAGTCGTAGGTCACTAATGTGGTCTATTAGTTCTCGCTAGAATTCATCCTTTTCTCTTTCACTCAGAGGGCCATATGCAAAGCATAAAGCAAAAACAACGTTTTGAGTTGGGATTGTAACTTTAAAGGAGAGGAATCGGCAATTTTTTGATATCAATTCAATGTTTTCATTATGTAATTGGTAACTTTTCCAAAGCACACACATACCTCCCGATCTCCCTGTCGCAGGGATCCACTCCATATTGTTAAATCCTGGCTTCTTCCAAGTTCTTTCCTCCGGTGGTCGTTCCGTTCTAGTTTCCATCAATGCTATCATTTGAGTTTTGTATATTTTGCAAAATGAATCTATTTATATCCACAGGTTCTTTCAGACAATGCCACATGAATTCCATGCGCTAATCTTCATAAGGACTAATTTTGGAGATTGGGTCTGGTCTCGTCAATTTATAATTGCTCAACTTCTTTGTTGTGGAGTAATGGTGGTTGTTCACATTCATAAAGCTTTTCAACATATACTTCCATTTTCCTCTTTGTTTCAGCGAGGTCAATGGGGTCAGCATGCGGTCAACTGAGGTGTTAAAAGGCCAAGGGGGAAAGGTAAGAAACCATTCACCCACACTAGCCTGGCCACAACCCTTCTTATCGCTAATCTGGTTTACCTGAGATCGCCGCCATTTTCTTTTTTCGTATCTCTTCAGTGGTTCAAGGACAATTTTCAAGTTTATTGTTTTGTTCGACATGAGTTCACAACTCTTAGTGTCAGATACCACCACAGACAATCCAAGCAAACGCCTAGGACAACTGAAGACATGAGTAACCAACCAAAGACAAGCAAAGGAAACAGGAGCAACACATGGTAAAGGACACCAGCAACCAACCATAAATAAATCAAGCCTCCCCAAAGGGGAAATGTCCGACCTTACAACAACAGGAGGCCAAACCAAAACATGGTTCATGGTCATATTGTTCTTGTTTTCCCTAATTCCATTCAATCGAATAGAACATTGTGCAAGTTGTTTCCAGATCCAATCTTTTCTAAAATAGAGGACCCATTCAATCGAATAGAACAACAATTAATGTTTAGCGGGGGATTGAGTTCTGTAAATATAGAGGAAATTATCTTCTCTCTCCTGTTTTCTCTATTATAGAGATTCATATACAGAAACTGTTAGACACAAAAAATCATCTTTTCCCCTAAAATTTTCAATTTTTTCTAAAATACAAATGTTGTTGGGGTTGCTCTTAGTCCTATGTAATCCTTTACTCTCTCTTCCTCGTTGTTTGTATCATTAAGCGTTTGGTGGTTTATGAGTTTTTATCATTCTATCGATCCAAAATCATATTGTCGTCCCGTTTCCTACTTCGATTCACTACTAAAATAAGTTGAAATAAGGACAAATTTTAGAGATGAATTTCATTTGTAGCTAACTTCATCTTTCCGTCTTTACAACTCTATTTGAATATTTTCATCACTATTATATTATCCATATAAAAACATAATAACATAGCGCAAAAAAAAAATTAAAATACTATTTTTCTTATCGGATTTTCTAGGATAAGAGGTCAAATTGAGAAATATTTTCCCTATATACACCTGATTTAGACATTTTTAAATTAGATTTTGGGGATCACCTATTTTCTTTTAGAGTTTTATTTCCCAATAAAGTAAATTTATCCTATGCCCATTAGGCCATATTTAACGGCAAAAAAACCAAGCAGCAATACTAGCTGTTTTAATAATAAAAAAAATGAAATAGTGGGTTTGGCGATACTAGGGAAATACTTACTTAGAATCGATACTTGGGGTAAAAATTAACAGTGTGTCAGAGTGAGCTGGCAGACATTGCAATTTTTTCGGTTTCAATAGGGTCAAACGACGTCGCATGGTGTGGAAAATCAACAAAACAAAGCGTACAACACTAGTGCAAGCGGCAGAAATCTAACGCATGCATGGCCACGTGTCGACAACTGATTTGATTGCATACTGGGCTGCTACATGGACGACAAGTGTTCCGCGATGGACGGCTATGATTGAATTCTGTGTGAATATATTTTGCACATTTAAATCAATACTTCGGTAGTAAAAATATAAAATATAAAAAATACCACAATATTAGATTTATTTTTATCTACATGTAGACATCAATTTTGAATATGTTTTATTATATTTTTTTTTAAAAAATATTTCTCTTTGATTATAAATATGCAAAATAAAACCAAAAAATTGAATTGTACCGTAATTATGGAAGAATTGAGAAGGATAAATAATGTAAGAACATTAAATGATTATTTATTATAGTACGCACTATTTAGTTTATAAATAATATTGTGTTAATTTAATATTAATATTTTAATAATAAAAATGAATGTAATAATACAATCAAGAATGAAATTAATTGTTGGAGAGGGGTATATTTGTAAATTGAATTGGTAGGAAAAGATGTATTTTGGGATGCTATTGATAAAGTGGGAAAAATGAAAATGGGATGCTAGGATGATGTGGCGAAAAGAGAAGAATAGAATATTAGTATCTCTAGTATCCCTTGATAAACATGGCATTAGGGCACTCAATAGACAAACTATTTTCTTATTATAAAGGTTTTTTTTATAGATGAATTTTAATTTTATTATTATTTAAAAAATAATTTATATATCTCCATTAATTAGAGTGATATATCCAAGGTACTTCATGTCAGCGCTTCCTTCATTCCTTTCTTAGGGCACACACAATGGTGTACTTCTTCCACGTTGTTGTGAATTTCCCCGAGTGAATACCGTTAAAGAGAAGGAGAATGAACAATAGGACACAAATGATTTACGTGTTCTGGCAAGAACCGCGCAGAACACCCTGCAGAGAAAAACCTCTCTGCAGCTAGGGTTTCTTATTATTGTGATGCTTTGATGGATACACGGGCACACCATAATTCAACCCTACACCCTCTATTTATAATAGAGAACCTCTTATAGATAACCCTATAGATAAAGCTAGATATAGATAAAATCTACATTATCTAGAACCTATTATAGATAAAACCATCTATAATAGACCACCTATAATAAAACCATATATAGATAAAACTTGCTATAGATAAATTGACTTGGGCCCCAATCCAATTTATCTATCTACCTAGGATGATTAATTGTCTTCTACAACAATCTCCACCTAGACAAATAATCTATCTATAACAACGAACAGAGACATCTTTAGAACCTTGTCTGCTCCAGGTCCTCCCGTGCTCCGCTCCCGGGGGCTCCTCACTTGAATCTCATCAAGTGATGTTGATCAAGTACAGGTGGCGCTCCTTGAACTTCTACCTGGTGGCATGCTTCACCAATCCGACACCCTGCACCATCTTCCATCTTGACAACCTTTGCAGTAGATACAACTTGTTGGACAAAGACTTTGACCTATACCTCTTCTCCGATTGAACCCAAATCTTCTTCAAAGACTCCATGTCAATCACGTGGTATATCACTTTATCCGCCCGACAAAGTCGAATGATGGACGCCGTCTTTTCCTGCATCTCTTCCCAGTCTTCATCTTTCACTGCCTTAGGCTTTGTCTCCTTGAACGCCTTTAACATTCCCTGTTGAGTCAGCAGGTCCTTCACTCGTCGTTGCCAAAGACCGAAATTTCCAATGCCATCGAAACGCGGAACCTCGAATTTCGCACCAGATGTCATCGTCTAACCTTGCTCTGATACCAATTGTTGTGAATTTCCCTGAGTAAATACCGTTAAAGAGAAGGAGAATGAACAATAGGACACAAAGGATTTCCGTGTTCTGGCAAGAACCGCGCAGAACACCCTGCAGAGAAAAACCTCTCTGCAGCTAGGGTTTCTTATTATTGTGATGCTTTGATGGATACACGGGCACACCATATATAATTCAACCCTACACCCTCTATTTATAATAGAGAACCTCCTATAGATAACCCTATAGATAAACCTAGATATAGATAAAACTTACATTATCTAGAACCTATTATAGATAAAACCATCTATAATAAACCACCTATATATAAAACCATATATAGATAAAACTTGTTATAGATAAATTGACTTGGGCCCCAATTCAATTTATCTATCTACCTAGGATGATTAATTGTCTTCTACAACACACGTTCTTAGACCAAAAATAAATAAATAAAAAAGAAAAATGTGAAGAACAGTTGTACTTATGCAATAACACTACCAAGTGCTGCACTTCACCACAAATATCAAATGAAAGCCAATCACATGGGGACAAGTGTACAATATTGTCCCACTATATATTAGTGAACAAAGTAGGCACCCCTTTTTTTTTAATTTTAATAATTTGAAGGAGTTTTTTGAAAATCATTTACACAATATTTAAATTGATATATTATTTTAATAATTTCAAAATTTAATAACAAAATCGTTTAGAAAATATGTGAATAATAAAAATAATAATATCACACCCCAATATATTTAATAATATTAATTTAATGAATATATCAATTTATAATGTCAAGTTAGAAGAAAATCGAAGATGATTAAATATCGAGTGAAGATCCCGAAAGTGAAGTACACGGATGTGAGGGTAATTGATAAAAATATAAAAGAGTGTGTTTATGCTGATGTGACAGAGAAAAAATGGGCGGAGTACATGGAGAAATGCACACGGATGTGCATGGCTTACACACTCAAACAAAGCTCGATCAAGTTGTTCATTCCAACGTTGGTCTAGAGTGGCACCATTTCGCTCTCTCAGTACATCATATATACATCTCAAGCTCATACCCTAGCACCAAGAAATCGCTGCATATATAGAAAGATCGACATGTGTCAGGACAGTTAAAAGATGCAGGTAATGATCATATAGAAACATATAAACACCTTGACCCCAGGGGACTTGCTCCTATACGGGTTTGTTCGATCGAAATTGATCATGGCAGGATTGGTTCTTGGTTTGCTCTGATCAGACTGATCAGTTACACCAATGCCACTTCCATAGTTGCTCCTATACTTTGCTGGTGTACTAGTCCTGCTAACAAAGTTGGACTTACTATCCCTTCTGCACGCTTTTAATTTATAGTATAAAGAAGGAATATATTTAAATCTAATCCACAACTATTCACATATATATATAGTATGACAACAAATGATGTTATTTTATAAATCATATACATGACAAAAAAAATTAAAAATTGAACAATGTATAATTTTATTTTGATCAGAACAGTTACCTTGAACTCTGGGGACACACTTGTATAGTTTTGTCTTCTGGTTTGATTTTAGAGCGATTCATCTCTGGACCAGGTGGTGAGCTCTCAGACTTGGTTGTACTTTCAGAGTTCGACTTACTCATCCATTCAGCAAGCTTTAGTAAATGGAAAGATCGATTGAGCATGTTAGATTCGTATCCTAGCTACTCACTGACAAATGATGCATTACATAATATAGTGCACATCCATATGTTCTTGATGCAGAGATGCCACACAACCATGCTTTGTGGAAAAATTACCTTAAAACCAGCAAACACACTTGTATACTTGGTTAGTAGTTTGTTTGAGTTGTCGCCTGATGAACTGTCACACTTGGATGTATCAGTGCTGCTTTTAGAATTGGAGACTTTGGAGTCACTCGGAGACGTTTCAGAAGGCTAGCTCAAGTATATGTGGAAAGGGCATATTAAGTCCTATATATCAACATATGCATATAGAAATTAACAGTATTGGTTCCCATTCAAGAGGAATTAGCTAGCATCTACCTTTTCTGGAGGCAGATCTTCTCCACATTTGATTGTTGTTGATCCGCGCAAAGCATGAACTATTAATGTAACAACCCCCTTCTCATACTTGGGTTCTAGATGTCGGAACGAGTACATTAATTTCGCATCAATACTCATCATAGCACCAACTTCAGGAAACCCATAATTAGTGGCGGAACCTGAATAAAAGTTTTGCAGGGACCAAATTTTTTTTTAGAGTTTGGAACTTAGTCAAGCTAGAAGAAGAGTTGATGCCAAAACTCCATACAAAAACTAAATTATAGCGAATTCTATCTAAATAGTACTCTTCGATTTTTCATAGAAATAAAAATATGAAAGTTCAAAATAAAAATATTTTTTTTGTCAACTAAATAAAATCTTGATGTAAGTAAATCTAAATGTTCTAAAAAAAAAAAGGAAAGGAAATCTAACTTTAAAAAAAATAAAAAAATAGCTAACGTGGCTATTAGCCTATTACTTCAGTCAAGAGTAAAACACCAATGTAAATATATCATGTCGTAGGCGGTACAGATCCACCAAATAGGGATGGCAATGGGTCGGGTGATGGGTGGTTGATCTACTTCCGTCACCCGACCCACCACCCAAAACCCTTCACCCTACCCGACCCATCACCCACCAAATATTTCACCCGCCCCGTCCACCCATCACCCACCGGGTGATCGGGTGGATCGGGTAATAATTCGGGTGAAATACAAGACATTAAATTTATAAAAAAAATATTGAAAAACATACGTCGAACACATCGACGAATAAACATCACCCATTTAATATCCGTTTTATTTCGGATTTTCACCCACCTTTTCGGGTCGGGTGAGACGGATATCCGTTGGGTGCGGGTGAAATTGCCATCCCTACCACCAAAGGAAATCCAACCAACAGAAGATTACTCCTATTTACTATTTATTGTAATATATATATGGGTAAATTGCAACTAATATCCCAACCTTTAGGGATAGTTGCTTTCAATACCCTAACCTTGTAAAATTTCACAAAATATCATAACATATACCATTAATTGCAATTAACACCTTAAATGAGTTTCTTAAACTAAAAAATTATCCACATCAAACAAAAATTACAAAAAATCACCCATATTCATAAAATATTTTCAATGCACCCCTAATACATTTTTAAAAAAATGAGAATTAAATAAATCTCTTACAATTTAACCCCACCCGACCCACTATCCAAAAATAATTATAATAGATATATAAAATATACTCCTTTAAAATATAATATAATTACTTTAGCATCTACTCATTTAAAATTTTAATATAATCAACCAAAATAATTAATTATTTATCTAAAAATCATATATTATAATTAAAATCTAAATTTATATAAGTCTGTCTTGATGCATGCCGATTTGTACATCTATATATTCTCTATATATTATTTGATATGATATATATTGTCTTTTTTGTTAATATTATGTTATATATACTAAAATTAATACATAACATCTTATAATATATCACACATAAATTCCATGGTATTAAAAAAAATATTCTATAAGAAATGTTTAACATAATAGTTTTACAAAAATAAAATAAAGTAGATTTAAAAAAATAAATGGTAAAAGATATGATAACCATTTGCAGTAAATAATTATAAAATAAAGATATATTAAAAATAATATGGTAAAAAATAATAATTTTACTGTATTATTTTTAATATATCTTTATTTTGTAACTATTTATTACAAATGGTTATCATATCTCATACCATTTATTTATTAAAATCTACATTATTTTATTTTTGTAAAAGTATTATGTTTAAGATAAATAATTAATTATTTTGAGTAATTATATTAAAATATTCAATGATTAAATGCTAAAATAAATATATTATATTTTTAAAAGGAGTAGATTTTATACACCTGTTATAATTATTTTTGGATTGTGGGTTGTGGGTTGGGTGGGCTTGAATTGTAAGAGATTTTTTTCTAATTTCAATTTTTAAAATATATTAGGAGTTTATTGAAAATATTTTATGAATATGGATGATTTTTTGTAATTTTTGTATGATGTGGATAATTTTTTAAATTTAAGAATCTCATCCAGGGTGTTAAGTGCAACTAATGGTATATGTTAGGATATTTTGTGAAATTTTACAAGGTTAGGGTATTAAAAGCAACTATCCCTAAAGGTTGGGATATAAGTTGCAATTTACCCTATATATATATATATATATATATATATATATATATTATTGAAAAAAAAAAATTCTACCGGGGTGGCCATGGCCTCCACTCGCCCCTAAGAGCTTCCGCCTCTGCCCATGATAAGCACCAGTTCTAGATGCTGAACATATAGTTACAAATTCCTGCCCACGAAAGACTTCATAACCGTTCCAAACCTGGGAAAAAAAAACATTTTTTTTACATAACACCAGCAATTAGATAATTAAACATAATAACTGCCATACCCTTCATACAAATAACTTGTAGGATAGCTAGCAATTGTAAAAGGCCGAAAAAAAAAAGGGTTTTGTGTGTCCCTATTCCAAATTCAGCAGAAAATTTGATATGATCTTACGGCTAATATTGCATTAAGTTGACGGAATTACATGTTGGGATGTCTTAAATCTAGCTAATAGGTTTTATTTAAAGAAGATTTACTTTATTAGAGATGATTTTATATGTTTTAACTATATATCTAGCATGTGTACGTTTAAATATCTATTTGTGCCTTATTGATAGATTTATCCTAGCATAATCAGTTTTTTAAAGGACTACATAAATCTTCGTTTGGTGAACAATGTGGATCTTGTTTGTTAACATAATTTATATTCTCTCTCATATCTGTCACAACATTATTATATATCAACTCAATCGATCTTAACAACTGGTAAAGAAGAAATCAGTCCTTTTGTAAGGATACCTTATGACCACAACAGATTAGGCGTAAACCATGCGTCAGACGATTCTGATACATCTCCTTTGCCATATATGGACGACGTGACCTAGCAAGGTCACGAAGCAAACCTGATTCTGATACATCTCTGTAGGGTCTCTTGATCTGCCTTATCTGATCCAAATCATTCAAGTATGGTGAAAGATAGCCGTGCGTACAATGGATCTTATCATTGATTATAGCAGCTAGCGGCAAGCAACTGAAACAATAATTGACACTTTCAATGAAGGGCGCATCTTCGTCAAATTCGAACTCATCAGCGAGTATACGTGACTGTGCATAATCGTCGCTCCCCCTCAAGAGAAAAATATTTTCGGGATATTTAATCTTGAGTGCAAGAAGTAGCGCTACTGTCTCCAAGTGATATCCCGCTCTGTCACCATAATTGCCCAAGAACAAGTAACTTGACTGGGGAGGAACACCACCATGTTCAAAAATTGACAGGAGAGTATTAAACTGACCATAAAGGTTACCTGCATTTGGATTCAGTGTTAGCCCTACAAACTACAAGGCAAATGACCAAAAAAATTAAGTACGCATTGAAAGACAAGGCAATAAATACTCTCTCATCGCCGATCTACAAGCAACTTATCGAAGATCAATCGAGGTTAGTAGTACCATATTTGCAATATTTTTATCTTCATAAGGGTTATATATTAGCTACGTACAAGATTTATCAATGTTGATTTTTCTTCCTCCTTCACGAACCTTCTACCCAACTTAATTGGAAATATGAATTATATCCAACACTACTCTAGGAACCTTAGTTAAGATAGAGGTAGCAACAAAGAAATTGTTCCCTTCAATTGTACAAAAGAGATAGCACATGAAGGAGCATGAGAAGGAATTGTCCCCTTCAATGGAACCTCATGTTATCTAGGAACCTTAGGCCAGGTCCTTTGACTTTGAAGACGAAAAAGTTACAAGCAAGAGGTTGGCAAGGAGATCAACATGGAATCTGAGAAGGGAGAAGTAGATCGAGAAGGGAACGGAGTAGATAGCTGAAGAAGTCCAAGAATCAGCTAAAAGAATTGAAGCTACTAAAGGGGAACTAGTGGTCGCTGAACTAAAGAGAGCTCGCTCAAGAAGCCTAGAACATGAGGTTACATTGAAAAAGTCCAAGAAGTCAAAAGAAAAAATGTTCTCCCATTAGTTGTGGAAGTTGAAACGAGGTCTTTGAAAGAGTAAATGAGGAAGTTATGAAGAAGTTGGGGCTAGATGAGATATTAGAGTTGCCAATTGCTCAAGGCCAGAGAAGTTAATTTACGTATGAATCCTGGCTAGAGTTGATAGGGAACTGATTGATCACCAAAGGGAATGGATGGTATTGCTGAAAATTTTCCTACCTATAATTCGAATTCTGGTGTGACCGAGAATATGATGTGTGATTTTGGGGTAAGTTCGAAGGCTATTGTTGAAATTTCTACTGCACAGAAAGCGTTTGTAGAAATGCCTAGGCATGGTATGTTGGAAGAAATGTCAGGACAAGTAGATAGAGCTGTTTTGTATCCTGGTGTAGGGTTTGTGCAGGAGCTAAGCAGGATCAATAGTTTTCCGAACCGTGTTGATTTGGAATCATTGTGCAAATCCATAAATGTAGGAGTTTCTACTGAATTGATGAAAGATATTTCTCCACCAATGCTTAAGCTGGATGATTCTTATTTCAGTTGGGCTATTGATGCTCCCTCCTGCGATGTTCTCCAAGACATGGAACAAGTTACTAAAGTTTTTAATCCATGGGGAGTGGTTCAGTCAATTTTCATAAGGCTTGTAAGAAAACAGGATCTCAAGTACGTGCATGAAGAATGGTCAATATTCACTACCCTTTGAAAGAGGAAGAGGTAGCAATTTGTTTAATGTGCAGGTGATTTTAGTTGTTTGCAGTGGCGGAGCCAGAATTCCGGGTAGGGGTACTAAAAAATATTGAAAAAACACGAAAATTGTTATTTTTAATGATTCTTTTTGTATTTAAATAGTTGAAAGTAACAAAAAAATAGAAGAGAAAGCAAAAAATATAAATATAATTTAAACATAAATATTGAAAGAAATGGTTTAATATATAATTTAAACATAAATATGACATTTTTTTAATGAAATGGTTGATAGAAACAAAAAATATAAAGAGAAATTAAGAAGAATTAATAATGGGGTAAACAAATAAAAAGTTAAAAAGATAGAATTTGAACCCAACACCTTTTGATTTTCATTACTTTCTCCCTTCCTTCCCTTACGACTTGAACTAGATAGCACTATTGTTTCAAATATCATTTAAAGATATTATATTACCTTAAAAATACTAAATATATGCAAAAAAAAATATTTTTTCTTGTATATTTTTTTTCCTGAGCTGGTTGTTTGTTTTGGAGATACTTGTACCAATGTGTGACAGAGGTTGATGCTTGCATTATAATAGCTAGTGACTTGCTATTTGTCTTTGATCTTGGAGGCAATTATGAGCTGCAGGTTGTCTTAAGGCAGCTTGGGGTTGTTCTTGTGGGCTAATCTGGTGTAGTATTTGCCAAGTTTAAATGAACTTGATGATGTTGGAAGCAAGTCAAGTGGTATAGCCTAAAAATCTATTTTGATCTTATGCAAATTCCTGGACAATAAACCAAATATAAAACATTTAGAATTCTTCCCCTTTGCTTTTCGCTCCCTTTCTTGCTTAATTATGATTTCCTTTACCTAAACAACCAGAGTACAAATAAAACAAAGAAGCAACATACGAGCAGGAAGGAGTAAAGAGAGAGAGAGAGAACGGGTACCTGCAATCTTAATAGGAGCTTTAAGCTCCAGAAGACTCGGCTCTTTCAAGAAGATGTCACTGCAAGCCAGACAGAGTTGTTCGATCTCAGAGGTATGCCATGAAGCCCAATTACAGAAGCCGTAATTAATACAATCGATGATGCTGTACACTTGAGATTGGATCATCTGAGGATTTTTCCCGTTAATGAGGAAGCTTTGATGATTTGCAGAGGTAGCCATGGTGCCGTGACGACAATGCACATTCCCAAGGCTGCTACAATTTTTAGCAGGATAGAGAAAACAATTTGGGGTCAACGGTTGACCGGTACAGTATAACATTATGTGCGGTCAACAATGCACGCACCTGATGCCCGATGACTATTCAATCTCCATCGCTCAAACGGACCGGACCGGGCCGGGCCGGGCCGAACCGAGTTACTCGTGTTGGGCCAAAACTGACGGCCCGATTTGTTAGGGTCTCAGCCCGATTGGACCGATAAGCCGAACCTTCCGACCATTCATCCACCCTAGTCTTGCTCATAGATCCAACGGTGGCGGGAGATAAAAGAAGAGGGGTTTCCGGGTGGGGATGGGTGGGATGAGAACCTGAACATCGGATTAATATTTCAGAAGCGTTTGCGCTTCTTGGGGGATCTGTTGAAAGGAGTGGAGTTGCGGGCGAGCTTCGAGAAGATCATGGCGAGGCGTATGCGGCAAGTGAAGCAGGAGCCGTGGAGGGTGGTGATGAAGACTGAAGAGGGAGGCACCATTGCCGACTCCGACGAGGGAGGCCAGATTTCTTGGGGCGAGTACAACGGCAAAGGCAAGAGTGAGCAATATTAGAGGAACATTGAACTGGGAGAGAGAAGAAGCAACGGGGAGAGAGGAGGCCAGTAGAGGAGAGGATCCGTGAACTGGATGAGAGCATCCCATGGGTTTTCCCCTCCCCGTCACACCCTCCCTCCTGGGGTAAACCCATGGCAATGGGTATGGGATAAAACTCATTCCACCAAGGGGAAGAGACAATCTAGTGGAATGGATTAAACTCATCCCTTTCTCCATCTATATCTATATAAACTCTTAACTGAGATGTCAACATTAGAGTGATTTTAGGGGTTTTGACCAATTATAATTTTCTTTTTTTCTCTTTAATCCTTTTTTTAATCCTCTTTTTTTCTTCTTTTTCTTTTAATTCTCTTTTTTTCTTTAATATTACTAACTATTGGGCTTAATTCAAAACATTGAATTCAATCTAATATAACTATTGGGCTTAACTCAAATTCATTTACTAACTATCTGTATCTATATACTATATTAATTTATGTCACATGTCCTCTCCATGTTCAAAGTTATTTGTGAAAATATTATTTACATAATATCATTTTATTATGGTAACTATATTTTCTAATATTATTTTTTTTGAAAAATATTCTAATATTAATTACCCAATATTATTTGATTTTACATTTTTTAACCAATGGAATTAATTCAAAACTTTTATGTTTCACTATTTATTATTTATTTTTCTCTTTATCTCTTTAACCCAAGTGTATTTTTTTCTATTATTTTTAACACATTTACTAATAATGGGTTTAATTAAAAATATTGAATTAAATATAATTTCTATGATTTATCTATATCTAAATATTATTTATAAAAAAATCGCGTCATGGCGCGGGGATCGTACTAGTTCCATTTTATTTTATAAAATTAAAAAAAGTGAGGTTTTTTATTTTTTTATTAGGTGGGTTAAGTTTTAATTGGTTAAAATATGTGGTGAGGTATAATTAAATTTAAAAAAATAGTAATGGGGTAAACTTATGGATGTGGAATAAAAGTTAAAATTCTTAAAGGATGGGGTAGAGTTAGTGAAAAATGAGGTGTTAAAATATTACGAGGAGGGAGAGGGATGAGGTTACCCCATAAGTGTGGATGCTCTGATAGTAAAATTAGGGATTTTCCTAATTTTAGTATTTTACCCTTTAAAAAAACACTAAAAACCGGTCTTTTCGAGCAAAAACTGAAAAAACGGTTCGGTTTCGATTTTTGGCCCGAAACCGAAATTTAGAAAATTAAAGCTCGTAGTCCAAAACGATTTTCACTAGGGCTGAGCCGAACCCTGGTTTTTCAGGTCGGTTCACATTTTGAGCAACTCTATTATCTTATCTTATGATATTATCTACATACTACAATCGATAAATAGGTCTCGAGTTCATCTATTTAACTATCTATCGACCTATCTCTCTCTATTTAGAGGGTGGTTAGAGTGAGAACACTTGTGTAATTTTGTGAACAAATCTTGACCATTAAATCGAGTAGAATGAAAGATGGAAATTGATTGAATTTATTATATTATAAAAAGGAACAAAGGCAAAAAGATATTCATATGCATCACAATAAGGCGTGTGTTGTGTACTTCCTTCTTCTTCTTCTTTTTGATAAGGCGTGTACGCCCTTCTACTTTTTCCCTTAACGGTCCCTTTTTCCTTTTTTTTTTTTTGGATACAAGGCAAGGGTTTGAGATGTGTTAGATTCTGTGTTGTGAGCCTAAATCGCCATATTTTACACCTACTTTTATATCGATTTCTGCATACATTTCATGCATTTGGGTTAGAATAATACATAATTTGTGTAGTTTATGTTTATTTGCAATATATGGAGGTCTACACAAGTTTTTGTTATATTTCGCAGAAATCAGACACACTTTGGAGCTTAAAGGAAAGTCATGAAGAAGCTAAGTATGGTGCAGCTGGAGGAAATCCCACTTTTCGCCATTCATCGTTCTAAATCAAGCTTTGATGTCTTCATGAGAGTTGTAGCCCTCGAAAAGAGCTTTTCAACGCATGCTCTCATATGCGTCAATCCGACGAACGAGGACTCGGGAAAGTGCGTTTCAAGAACAGAGCAGCATGCTGGAAACTGCTGCAGAGGTCGATATCGACCTAGCCAAATCGATATCGAGTTGCCCAAAATCGAGTCAAGATCCCGGAATCGACCAGAGCTGGAGCAAAGGAAAAGTGAAGGTCGATATCGACTTAACCTAGTCGATATCGAGTTGAGTCAACTCGATTTGTCTCCTGGAAGCCGAGATCGAGTCGAGAAGCTGAAGACGAGAAGACACAGGTCGATATCGAGTTGTCCTAGTCGATATCGACTTGACCAACAGTGGCCGATTTCGAGCTAGTCCGAGTTCTTATCAAAGTTCTATCCAAAGTCCGATGGGGATATCCACAAGATCAAATTCTATCAAGTTCTATCAAGATGGAAGAGATATTTATCTACTTTAGATATAATTCCCTTTTAGATTTATTTCCTTTAATCATAATGTTTTATCTTATGTTATTAGATAGATTTAGATATAGTTGTTCCATCCTAGAATAGCTACATGGAACACTATAAATAAAGCCTTAGGGGTTGAGTTTTATTCATTCAATCTTAGTTCCATTCATATCGAGTAAGTAGGAGAGAGAGAGAGCTTGTGGCGAGAGGAGAGAAGGTGTTGAGAGACGATTTGTCTTCGATTGGTTGTAAGCTTTCTTTTATTTCATTAATGCAATTTAGTTTTCTTTTATTATTAATGTCTTTCCTTGCGATGAAGAGCGAGTAGTCACCCAACTTCTAGGGTCGGGGTGAGCCCGACGGTAGCCATGTGAGGTGATGCGGTAAAGGTACAATCTTTTGATGCGAATTCATCTTCTATCCCTACAAACATGATTCTTTTGCAAAAGTTGACGGTGATCCTTGTTTGTATTATTGAAGCAAAAGTGATCTTCATACAACTTGGATTAATTATGTGAAAAAGGGTTAGTAACAATTAGGGTTTATGCGAAAGCCTCTATCTTCCTATTTGTTAATAACGAAAGTTATTTGATGAAAAACATGATCTTTTATGCCTTTATGTGTTATTTTACATGGTTATCATTGTGGTGTTGAAGCCCTGATCTTGGAAGTATTTTATTTTACTGATTTATTTCACAAGTTTCGAGTTTTAAGTTTCTGTCAGTCGATATTGAGTTCTGTCAAGTCGATTTTCTCACTCGATATCGAGTTACTGGAGGTCAATATCGACCAAGTTGTTGCCTTTGTGTTATTTTTCTGCTTTTCTCTGTTATTTCTGTTTGTCTGGTTGATTTTCTGCTGAGGTTTAGAACTGAAAAGGCGGGCGCTGACACGCTTCCTCGTGGATCGACCCTGATTGCCTTCTACTATAACGGGAGGAAGTCTTGTATTTATTTGCTGAGACAGGGAGTCAGTTTGCTTTTATATTTATTTATATTTCATACTTGACACATCCTCCTGCAACAACAAATTTGGCGCCGTTGCCGGGGAAACAATCAATCGCGCCCTTTTTAGTTCTTTTTCTCTTCTTTATATTTGTTTTTGCTTTTTAGTTCCTTTTTACTTGCTTTTTTTTTCAGGTGCATGCGAAGAACTGATCGCACGCCTATCGATCCGCTTCTAGAACCAGAGCGATACTTCCACCTTCGACAAAAGTTCAGGAGGATGTCGCAAATCAACGATAAGAATGCGGTCCCGCTCACACCAGCACAGGAGCTTGAGCAACTCCGCCAACAGATTGAAGCACTCACCACCAGAGAAGCTGAACACGCCCGACGAGAGGCGGAATACGCACAGAATCAGCAACGGTGGGAGGCAAGGGTAGATCGCGAGGTCAACGCGAGAAGGGAACTTTAGGAGCGGATTGGGCATATCCCAGCCAACGCAAAGGAATATCTGTATCCTACTCTGGAAGTTCCAGAATCACCGATCATTCTTCCCGCCATTAATTTTGAAATTCGTCATTCTTTTATTACTGAAATTAGAAGGAGTCAATTTAAGGGAAGAATTAATGAATGTCTTTTAGAGCATGTCACCACTTTTATAGACTTATGTGAAGCTATAGTTGATGGTGCTAATTTGGAACACTTAAAACTAAAGGCTTTTCGTTGGTCCCTTGCAGGAATAGCACAGCAGTGGCTGGAAGGATTGCCTGCACGATCAATTCGCACCTGGAATGAACTACAGGACCTGTTCCTCAACAAGTTCTTTCCTCCTGCAAAGACAGCTGCCCTCAGACAACAAATCACGGCTTTCAGACAGAATCCAAGAGAACCATTAGCACAAGTCTGGGAGCGCTACAAGAGGCTTCTGAAATCCTGTCCTACGCATGGATAGCCACCCTACGTCATCCAGGAGATCATCTTCAACTGCCTGGATGCCTATACTAAGGATCGGATTCACAACTACACCAACTATGAGTATCTTGGATACACTCCACGCCAAGCATGTGAGGTATTTAAGACACTGGCCAACTATGACAACACATATGGGACTTCTGCGGCCGCTTCTGACGAAAGATATGAAAGGCCTGCCCCATCTATGCCGTTGTATGTGCCACCAAAGGAGGTTGATCCAGATGCCAGGGACAAGTTTCACAACGATCAGGTACGCCGTCTTACCAAACAAGTTAAATTCCTCTCTAAAGATAAACCTTGTTTGGAATGTGGGTCTGTGAGGCACAACACTACTGCGTGCCCACACGTCGATCAAGTACAACAAGGAGAGACCCACGAAGAGGTAAGGTATGCGGGGGGGCACAACTCAGGGTCACATCAAAATCAAAACTGGAGCTACTATCGCCAGCCCCAGCATCAGAATCTCCCTCCCTACAAAGCACCTGGTCACCTTAACAGAGAAGGTAAGAAGAATGACCTGCAGACCATCCTTGAGGAGATGCGGAGGAATCATTCAGACACCAAGCAGTTCATAAATTCCATCTACACTCAGATGCATGGTGTCAACTCCAGGCTTGGGGAAATTGATATATGGTAGAAATCAATGGAGACTCAGATTGGCCAGATGGTGGCATCCGTCCCCGGACAATCAGGTACGCTCCCTGGATCTTCTGAACCTAACTCTAAGGGTAAATCAACTGGACAGGTAGCTGCCATGAACCTAAGGAGTGGGCGGCAGATGCAAACGCCAGAGCAAACGACGGAGGAAATGGGCACTGGAGACCTGTCGATATCGACCAACCCAGTCGATATCGACCAGTCCCCAGTCGATATCGACCCCCCACAGGTCAAAATCGACCCGAATCCTCCACAAATTCCGAGGCTAGCAGATCAACTCGATATCGACCAGACTCCAGACGATTTCGACCCTCCCCACTCGACATCTGCACCTCCGCTGAAGAAAAAGCTGCCTTTCCCAACGAAATCTCCAAAGGATCCTGCAGAGAAGAAGTTCCGGCGTTTCATCAAGGTGCTTCAAAGGCTCAATGTCACAATACCCTTCACAGAAGCTCTTAATGAGATGCCATCCTACGTCAAGTTCCTAAAGGAGATTCTGAGCAAAAAGTGGTCAGTGGCTGAGATCGCAGAGGAGTGCAACCAAATGGACGTACTTGAGAAAAGGCCAGATCCAGGTAAGTTTGCTATAACCATTGGATTTGGTCAATATAGATTTAATGCTTGGCGAAATTGCAGGAAACCACCATTTAAATAGGGTAGTTTGCAGGAAACCACCCTTTAAATTTAATTTTGCAGCAAACCACCCTTTAAATATTGTAGTTTGCGTAAAACCACCCTTTAAATTTAATAGTTTGCGGAAAACCACCCTTTAAAATACAGTCATTTAAAAAACACCACCCATCATCACTTCTAATTAAAAATTTATTAAGTAAATTGGAATTACCCTTTTACCCCTTCTCCCTCTCTCACATTTTAAGCTTGTTAGAAAGAAATTGTTATATTTTTACGTTATTAATATAGCGATTGTAACCTTATTTCAAATATTTAACTAAATACTGTATAATTTTATATCAATCCAAAGAGAGAATAAACATTAAAAAAATACTTTGACTTAATATAATATATAAATATTTACATATAGATATAGATTATATATTAATTCAATGTATTGAATTAAACTGATTGGTTTAAAAAAATGTAGAATATCTTAAGGAATTTTTTAAATGTAATTGTAAATGAAGCTTATTGATTAAAACACCTAAAAATAAGTTGGTTATGATATTCTCAAAAAAAAAAGTGGGTTATGAAATCATCATAAAGACTTATATATTAATAGTAGATATAAGTGATGCGTCATCTTAAATTCTTATAAAGATATAGATTTAATATAATATGTAAAGATTTAAACATATATTTTAAAGATTTCAAAGAACATAATGTTTGAGAAAACAAAAGAAAGAGATTTCAAGTGTAATGACATTCATTAGATTGCAATTAAAAGCATACAAATATGATTTATTTTCTTTCTAATAACTTTGAAATAGAATATATATTTTGGGGGTAAATGGGTAATTTCGGTTTATTTAATATATTTGTAATGAAAAATGTTGATGGGTGGTGTTTTTAAAAGAATGTACTTTAAAGGGTGGTTTTATGCAAACTACTATATTTAAAGGGTGGTTTGCCGCAAAATTAAATTTAAAGGGTGGTTTTCTGCAAACTAACCTATTTAAAGGGTGGTTTTATGCAATTTCGCCTTAATGCTTTATATGATTTGGGAGCCAGTGTGAGTATAATGCATTTATCAATCTGGTCCAAGATTAAGATAGGTTCCCTAGAGCCTGTGGATGCTAAGCTTTATATGGCGAACAACACGGTGGTCATCCCAACAGGCATGGTGGACAATGTACCAGTGCAAGTAGGTAAGTTCTTCGTCCCTGCTGATTTCTTAGTTATTGATATGGCGGAGGATCCTGCTTGTCCAATCATTCTAGGAAGACCCTTCTTGGCGATGGTGGATGCCAACATAAGCGTAAGGAAGGGAGTGCCCACTTTCAACATCAGCGATGAGGGAATTGAGTATTCCTTCAATAAAGTTGAAAGGCATACAGGTCCCATGGAAGAGGTAAAGTCCATATCAGCCGGATACATCACTTACGGGGAGCCAAAGGTAAGAAATATGACCCCCGAAGAGCTATAAAAGAGGGATATGGAAGCCCAGGTGGAGGAGAGCATGGCCATCCTGAACGAAGAAACTGAGAATCCAGTCGACATAGACCAAGGTACGTCGATTTGGACTAACTATTTTTCGGATGCTTTGCCAGGTCTTAAGTATGGGGTCGAAATCGACCAGGAAAAATCGACTGAGTCACAATCTAGGTCGATATCGACCACCATGACTCGAAATCGACCTGCCCATGTCGAGTCTTCTTCCCTAGAAATCGAGCAGAGGAAAATTGAGCACAATGACTCGATGTTGACTTGCCCAGGTCGATATCGACCTGCCCATACCGAGTCGATTCCACCTGTTGAGCCAACACAACGCGATTTCGAGCAGCAGAACTCAATATCGAGTGACCCTACTCGATATCGACCAGACCCCGAGGTCCCGAAATCCGATTCTGCGAAGGTAAGCCAAGGTATGAATCTTTCTTCTCCTATTTCCATCAATGATTTATCTATACATGGGAGAGGTTTTCCTTGGTATGTGCGGTTATGTAGGATTTCCAATTATGAGCCCAAGGAATACGAAGTTGGAGACAAAGTCTATGTTGCCAAATCAAATGATCATTAGTTCCCCAACAAGTTCAAAAAGAAGAAGATGGGCCCTTTCACGGTGAACAAGATCCATTCCGGAGGAATGCAACTGATGGACAAGAATGGAGTCCTATTTGAAGCCCAAGCTACATGGACCCTGCAAATACCACCTTGAGCTTAATGGAGAAGTCGGCCTAGCGACTATAAAGTCTAGAGCTTGTAAATAGACAATTACTTTTTGGGATTTTTGGACATTGTTGCTTTTATTTTTTGGTTTTGGACATTATTTTCTATTGTGGATATTTTCCGTCTAACAAAATCTTGCAGGAAGAAGAAGCTGCAGACTTACTCGACGTCGAGTAAGTTACTCGACATCGACCAAAAATATCGAGCAAAAGGAGCCCGTGGTCGAGAAGGCCACCCTGAAGGCAACACTGTACTCGATCTTGAGTAGCCTTGGTCGACATTGACCAGCCTCCTTAAAATCGACCAACTTTTGTCGATGTCGACCACTTCTGCAGCAACATTTACACTCGATTTTCGACGATTCGCACATCTGTCTAGTGAGTTCCTTTCTTTACCCTTGTTTTTATACAGTGAGGACACTGTAATGTTTAAGTATGGGGTGGGGGAAGGGCTTACTTTGTGCATATTTGACATATTTGACATTATTTGTGCATTATTTCTTGAATTGCTTATACATGGCTATTTTGGAATTTATTATTGATTTATGTGCTTACATGCATGTTTTCCAAAGTTTATAAAAAAATGACCCCCATTGAAAATTTTTTATAAGTGTCATGGAAGCTTAAATTGAACTCGACGATGCAAAATTGGATTCATTAGAGATATAGCATGAAATTGCCTAGTAAAGGGAAGTCACAATGAAGTGCATATTTTTATTGAAAACCATGAAAGGAGATAAAATTTGATATTGCTTTTGACATGTTGCATGATAAGAGGATGGAGGACTTTATATTTCCATATATGCTCATATTATTGATATCCTTAGCCTTACCTATGCTTATGTATCACAAAAGCCATATTGAGCCTTATTTCATATTTTGCTCCACATGATCTAAAATATTGCCCATTCTTTACTTATTCCTATCCGGGGATTATGTTGAGAATGATGTTACATTATGGAGATTATTATATGGTTGTTGTGTTATCATTATTGAAGTTTGGCAGGAAATTGAAAAAAATATGGAAAATTTTATGAGTGAAAGAAAATCCAATCACCTCAGGAGATAAAGGTAGATTGACCCTGCTCGCTGAGATAATAGTTCAGTGAGATGGGACACATAGGTGAGGAGTCCGAAGCACTAAGTATCCGGGGCCATACATGACACCCATGTTT
This sequence comes from Persicaria maculosa, assembly GCA_963922045.1. Taxonomy (NCBI): domain Eukaryota; kingdom Viridiplantae; phylum Streptophyta; class Magnoliopsida; order Caryophyllales; family Polygonaceae; genus Persicaria; species Persicaria maculosa. The sequence continues at coordinate 6,640,764 of OY998255.1, read as the reverse complement.
GCGACTCGCGAGAAGGCAGTGCTGAGGTTAGAGAGGTAAAAGCATTATATTGAAAAAAGCAATGAGCGAATAAGAGAAAGGTGATAAATCAAGAGAAGAAGGAATGAGGTATGAAAAGTATGGAAATACTCCATTTTTCCGGATCATTAGCACCACATTGCAAAAAAATTGCCCACCTTTAGCCTTTTAACAATCTATTCCTTATTGAGCTTAATTAAAGTCCTCTTGATTAGTAATGCTTTGTCACTAATGAATGTTTTTCATAACCCTCCTTTTGTGACTAGATGTTGCTTTTTTTAAATTTGCACATGCATGGATTTGTGACATTAGTATATTTTCGATGATGGTAATTGATTGCAGGGTTATATGGCAATGAATCTAAGATGTTGAGAGTTTGAATTCTTCCCCTGAATGACAATTACTCTGCTGATCCACCTTCCAATGACATCCTTTCGGGTGAGGGACAGGAACTCCGGATGGGATGTGAGAGATCCCCTTGGTTCATGGAGTGTTTGAGAAGAGCCACCTTATCTGCAACTCGATTGATTTCGCGGAAGACTTGAGAACAAGATGCCCACTCAAATTGTTGGAGGAGATATTGGATGTCCGTGATGATCATCTCGATCTCTCAAGGGCGGCATACGACATAGATTAACTTGATGAGAGTAAGATTGTCGCCTTCAACCTCAATACGTCTCAAGCCCAAATCTCTAGCTGCCACTGCCATTAGACCCGAGTGAAGAGCCAAGGCTTCATCCAAAAAGCGGGGAAATGGAGTCGCATTGCGAGGAGCCAAAAAACAATACAAAACCGGTATGGTCACAAATAACAAAACTAGTTGAAGCCAAACCCGAAAGGAATCTGGACTCGTTGAAATTGATCTTGAAGTGGGTTCCCACCGGTTTTGTCCACCTGATATTTTTTTTGCGTCTAAGCGTTGGCTATTGTTGAGTTATCGTATTTTCCATGTCTTTCAAAATAATGTCTTAAAGTCTTGTAGTTGTTGAAGTTGTTGTCGCTTCTTGCTTTATGACATCTGAGTAGTTTTCATCATCAAAGACAATTTTGTTCCTAATGGTACATAGTCCCCACCGCACAGTGGCCAAGAAGGTTTTTTTTTCATAGCTTTTAAGCTTAGAGAATACGTCATTTGTGATTTGTCTTATTGTTCGACCTATTTTGATTAATGTTTGTACGATTTATTTGTGCCGTTTTGTTGTAAATTTTTCTAATCATTTGAAGTGAGTGGCTACAGCAAGTGAACAATTGTTTGGAGTCTTCAGATGGGTGGTTGTAAAAGATACACAACAAGGGGACAACAACTCCTTTTTCAGCTAGCCTTTTTTTTTTTCATTGGGTTACCATTCATCCCAAGTTTCCATATAAAGTTTTTGACTTGAGAGAGGCCTTCCAATCTCCATATCCAAGCAATGTCACTTTCTTGGGCTCTTTGATGACCTGTAATTTTGTCTAGTGCAGTTGAGGTCGAGAACCACCCATTACGACTTGTTTTCCAATAAATTCGATCTTCGGTCTCAAATATTGGGATTTTGATATTTAGAGTCTTTTGTACAATGTTAGAGGGAAGTACTTGTTACAATTGGTCGATTTTCCAACGCTTCTAAATAGATTTCTACTTTGTCCTCCTCATTGATTGTATAGTTTGGTACTTTGTGGTTAATGAGCTTTCCCTCTTCCATCCACTCATCTTTCCAAAATTTTATCGTCTTTCCGTTTTCTACTCGCCAAATTAGGTCATCAAAAAATTCAGTTTTTATTTCCATTAACTTTGTCCATGTTTGTGTTCTTTTCTTGTATTCCCAAAGATTCAAAACTTTCATATATTGTTCTCTTTGATAATTTTTACCCACAAGTTGTTTGGTTTTGCCAATATTTTTCATAGTAGCTTCATTTGTGATGCTTTGTTTATATCTTTTGAACAATCCCTTCTTTTTTTTTCTTTTTTTTATTAGGTAAGAATTCGAGTTCAGACATATCTGAAACTCGATGGTCGGCTAAGCCGGCAGACGGGAGAACCGTCTAAAAAACATAACATACAACAACACATAATGGTGCAGACTCAAGCACACGCACTCTACTGCTTTCACTTCCTTTTTTTTCTCTTTGTTTCGTTTTTTTTACGATTGTTCACATGATAATTATGAGAAAATTATATTATTTTGTTAAATTTGAGAGATTATTCGGTTAAACTAAAGAGATTATTCATATGTATAGGTTTATTAGTACGGGGGAATTAAAAGAATTATCATAAAGTTGTATATCATATTTGCGAAAGCATCTCATATAAGTCTTAACACTATTCAAAATATGCTCAATCATTTCTCAAATCGATCGGGTTTAACTAGACATGGCCACGGGTCCGACAACCTGGGGGGTATGACCCGAACCCTAACTAGGGTTTCCAACGGGTCGACGGGTTCGGGTCACTTGGCGGATCGACGGGTCGGGGGGTCGGACTGCCGGGTTGGCTCCGTGGCACTGGAGGGTGGAAAATGGACGACCCGACGGGTCAGGGCTGGGTTGGACATGTTTTGTGATGTTTTTGTCGTTTTGTGTAATATGGTTGTGTGTTTATTGGTGTTTGAGTTGGGGGGAGGGGGAAGGGAAGAAGGGCTTGAATCGATTTCCCAATTGCTACGTATCCTCCCGGGGGAGAGGAATCAAAGTCCGCGTAGTTCTTTACCTGTTGTCTGAACCCCGCTTACCTATTCGGCTATTCGTAGGTGTCGAATTGGCGCTGGACATCGACGACTCCACCGTCCACGGAGATCCCGACCGATTTCGAGTCCATTCCATCATCAGGCTCTGTTTCGGTGGACAGGAGGTTCCTTTGAATTCTCATCTCCGCCTTCTTCCAATCGGCGAGGCATACTTGTGCTTCAAGGTTCTCGGGGAGCAAGTTTGATCTCTTCTCGTTTAGAATTTGTCCCCCTCGGCTGAATAATTGTTCCACTGCAATGGTGGAACAAGTGGCTCCAAGTATTTTTCGAGCGATCACATGCAAGGTTGGAAATCGCTGTCTTTCTACTCGGCCCCAGCATTCTAAAATATCAAAATCTTCATCTTCATCACTGCGAAACTCAAAGTTAGTAGACAAATATTCGTCGAGCTCCGGGTGCAGGCTCGACGAGGACCTCGACCTCTTTGTGCCAAAAATATCTCTCGCAAGAGCCTTAGTTCGAGCGGTAATACTAGTGCGGGAGGAACCGCTCGAGCTGGAAGGCGCAGGAGGAGGAATGTTAGGCGCTCTACCGCCCATAGAAAAATGAGTATATAATGCTTCAACTATTCCCCTAACTCTAGGAACTATAATTGAAACATTTCAATCAGGATCATCTTGGACATCGAGCGTAGGAAAATAGTTTTCTAAAAACTTTTAAAGCCCAGTTAATTTGTATCTAGGGTCGAAACAACAAGCTACGAGGAAAATATCAGAAATAACTTTGTAATAAGACAACCATTTCTCCCGCACGGTGAAAACAACGTCGGATATGCATTCCACTTGAAGCCCGTCCTGAAGGGCTATGGCAATGTTCATAGCGACAAAACAGAAAACACTAGATGTAGGAATGTAAGCATGACTAAAAGTTTCGGTTGCATCATGGAAAACCTTGAAAACCTCAATTATATCTCGAGCAACCACCCACACATCCCCAAAAACGTTTGAACCTTCGATGTTTTGGGTGGCAAAAGCGGAAAGAAGTTCTCTATATTGATAAAAATCAAAAATCATTTTGTATGTCGAGTTCCACCGAGTGCTAACATCTCGGGGGAAGTTCTTCAGGCGGATGTTGTTAGATCGACAAAACTGGTGCCATTGATGGCGAAGCTGTTTGCTTTGCCAAAGTGCCCGTAAGACATATCATAGGTTCGGTTCTTGCTTGTAAATAAGCTAAACCATCTTGAACACATAAGTTTAAAATATGAGGTGCGCAACGAATATGGAAAAATCTCTCCCCTATCCCGGGCTGACAATATTGGGTTAACTCTGGGATAGAGGCGGTGTTGGCGGATGCGTTGTCAAAACCGATTGAAAAAACTCTTTGAGTCAATCTATACTCTTGTAAAACTTTTAAAAGAACCGAAGCTATGTTACGGGCCGTGTGGGCCTCGTCAAAAACTCGAAAACCCTAAACTCGTTTGTGTAAAATGAACCGTTCATCCACCCAATGACAAGTGACACCCATATATGAATGGTGTTGCCAGTGGTCGGTCCAAATATCACTACAAATTGAAACATGTAAATCGCTATATTTTTTAAAATATTCAACTAATTCAGCTTTGCGGGTGTTATACCTTTTTATCATTTTCCTCTTAACCATGTTTCGACTCATAGATTGCCAAGCGGGCTGAACATTTTCCGTAATAAATTCGTTGAAACATAAACGTTGTGCAAAGTTATAAGCTAGGCCTTCGGTCGCTATCATTTCAGCAAAGTTATCACTACAACTAGCGTAATCATAACTCCATAAACCAGGGGGTTGAGAGGAAGTAGTTGCGTACCCGAAAAGTTGAGTTTGATCTTTCGCCAAGCCGAGTTCTCCGGATGCTTCAATTCGATATGGCGTCCATAGTTGCCATATCCGTTCCCCTTCTTGTGTTTGTAGACCTTTGGGCAGAAGTTGCACTTGACGGAGAAATAGTTTTCGCCCCATCCCGGAGCAGGCGGGCCCTTCTTGAACCAGTATTTCATTGTGGCGGCCGTACAAGCGACCGGTTGCTCGTCGTCGACGTCGGGAGTGGCTTCGGGATCAGCCTCTAAACCGGACTCCTGAGTCGGGATGGTGGAGGGCCCGGAGGGAGTTCTCAAAACGGCAACTTCCTCCTCCTCAATTCCCGGCTGCTCATTGAGTAGCGCCTGATCCCGACGACGTCGGGATCCACTCACTCCAGCTCCGGAAACGGAGGTGCTACGTCGAAGGCTAGGCTTCGGTTGGTGACCCGATCCCGATCCGCTCCCCTTGCTTGAAGACAGGGCTCCGCTAACACTCCTTCGACCTCGGGAAAACATTTTCAATAAAAGTGGATTAGATATTTGTTAAAAATAATATGAATATGTAGTTAAGATAAAAGACGGAATAATTAATGAAGAAATTAAGAAGGAGATGATAGAAGTAGGATTTGGTGATGCGAAGCGCCGAATTCTCGGAATTCTTGACTCGTGAACCACCGACTTCCGACTTCCTCGATTCTCGAGCGATTAGAGAGTGATTACAGAGTAGAAGATGTGATGAGATGGTGTGGTGAAAATGGGAGGGAAGGGGTAGTATTTATAGGGAAATTTGGGTGGGTTTTGGGAACAAATGGCGCCAGGTCCAACGATTGGCCCGGCAGGTCGGCCGTTGGGATTTCAAAATCCGACCGTTGGATTGTTTTTTTTTTCTTCCTCCCAATCCGACCGTTGGACCCGGGATTTTTTTTTTCTTTTTCACTTTTTCACTTTGTAAATTTGTAATAGGTTGTTTTGTTATTTTTTTTATTCAAAATTTGTTATTTTGTTATGTAAATTGTGATGTTATTTATTTATTTGATGGTCAAACATATTTATTTAGGTTTATTAGTTTATATGTTGGATTAGTTAAAAAAAACCAATTAATACACACATAAAACATAACTTTATTACAAACCGAATAACGATTACAAACCCGTACCGGATTCATTGCCTCGGTCAAGATCGCGCTCGGCGCTTCATGCATGCCATTACAACATAAAACACTAACTTACTTCCTAGTTCCTATTTTATTTAGTACTTCATAAGTTCATATTTTCATAACATCATAAAATTCACACAACACAAGACTAAATTACTAATTTACCCGACGATCCCGATGCTTCGTCGACTTTTTTGAGATGCTTCTTGGCTAGATGATTCTTCAAATTGCCATAACCCAAGTTTTTCATTATCTTTTACTTATGACCACAATAACGACACTCCGCTTCGATCTTCCCCGAGGCTTGGACGACCTTGTTGAAATGAGTGAACAACGAGGAGCTCGAGGATCCGCTACGGTCGGCCATTACGACGATTGACGAGAATGAAATGTAATTTGATTGATGGGATGTTTAAGTAAAATGAATTGGAGAGGAGGGGATGCCTATTTATAGGCTCGAGTCTATGTTCAACCCGAGCAACGACTAGTTTTTTTTTTAAAAAAATAACCGTTCAAGTGGGGCCCACACAAAACGAATCGATTTTTAAATGACAACATGTGTGACCCGCCGGGTCACGGGTTATATTTTCCCCGACCCTAACCCTGACCCTCAACTCGAGCCAACCCTTTAACCCTTGGACCCTGACCCGGCGGGTCACGGGTCGACCCGCCCGACCCGTGACCCATGGCCATGTCTAGGTTTAACTATAAACTATGCCAAGAGTTCTATATAGTTTTCAAAAAATGTTAATCCCTCACTTGCACGAACTCTAGCCCTTCAAATGAGGATTCCAATATCCAAAACCTTTGAAAAATATCTGGAAATTCCTTTAGTTAATGGTAGAGTTAAAATCTGTGTCTTTGATGAAGTCATCCAAAACTTAAGGAAATAACTATCAAAATGGAAATCTTCTTCTACATCTCAAGCAGAAAGAGTGACTCTAATACAATCAAATCATCAATCTATATACATATACTAAAACCGTTGTATTGGCGCCTACGTGGCGGCGCGTGAGTGCATCTGCATATGTGGCGATGCGTGAGTGCATCTCGCAAAGCTTTCTCCCGTCAAAAAGGAAATCTAATAAAAATAACTATTTTATTTTACCATTGACACATATAAGTGGATAGATGGAATATCTTATAAAAGAGTAAATATTATATAAGGACAAAACTATATCAATATAATTAAATGTAGTAGTACAGTAGTAATAATAAAACTAATTTTCATAGTCATACTTACCAAAAATATTAATAGATAAATATGTAATATTTGAGAATTTTTTTTTCAAAATATTCACTGAAAAATAAATATTTACCAAAATATTTACACTTTTAAACAATTTACAAAAATATTCATTTTTGTCAGGTGTAGCAGAAAACGCGGTTTGAGACCGCGTTTTATTAACAATGTAAAAATCTTAAAATTAGAGGAAAATATGACAAAAAATACATATTAATTTTATTTTGGGATTAAATATAAAAGTGGGTATTTTTTTGACACTAGAAACGCGGTTCAATACCGCGTCTCTATTTTTTTTCCTTTTTTTTAAGGGAAAAGTCAAACAAGAGGCTTCTCGTCTTCCTCGATCCGGCCTTGATTTGAGATGGGCTTCCATCGGAGCCGTCATCGATCTGGGCGGCATCAAGCATCGCCACGTTTGGAAGGCCTTGGCGAAGGGGTGAGGTAAGGGGTTTAGGCGAACCTTGAAGGGTTTTTTTGAGAACAGTAATCATAATTACCAAGAATATTAATAGATACATAGTAGCAAATATTTGATAGGTGTTATCAATTATTTTTGGTGGAAAGAATTATTTATATCAAAATTAATTATTTTATAGTTATTTTATTTATATCTATATTTTTTGTTAGGAGAATGAGTTATTGAGATCTAGATTAATTTTAATCATATATTTTCAGTTATTAGTTTAATTATCATAATAATGTAATTCATATTTATTTATTTATTTATTTTCATATTTATAATAGGATTTTTTTTATAGATAATAAATGTAATTTTATAATATTGTGTTAACCTATTCCCGTGCAGGGGACGAGACATACACTAGTATCAATCAATCAATATCAATATATCAATATTCAATATTTCAATATATAATATAATATAAATACTAAAATAGAGATGTGAGAATCCTATGTGGCGGGCTCTGCTGCAATCTGGCCCGAGTATTTGACACGTCAATTAATGATGATCCAATATATTTACGCCACGTGAGACGATTACATCATCTATTTATACACGTGTCATCCTATGTGTCTATTTTAATTGAAGATTAAATTTAATTTTTAATATAAATATTCAACCTCATATCTTAAGTATTTTTATGAAATAATGTTGCTTTATGAAAACAAAATTAGGAAAAGAATAATGAAATTACATCATACAAATTTGAAATTAAATGGCCTTAATCCTGGCCTATAGATTAAAATTTACCATTAAGTATTCATGTGTCTGTGAAGTGAAACAAGAAAAAGTATGTATTTTTTATAATATTTTAGCAATTAAAGTTAGTTGTTAAAAAAAAATCACCAATAATAAATTGATAATAAGTAGGAAATTAAAAAGTCAAAAAAATAATATTTTATATAATCTTTATGATCTTACACAATTTGCGCATAAAAAATAAAAGTCGTGTAAAAAAACTGCGAAGATCGCGCGGGTAATAAAACTAATTTAAGTTCTAAAACCAATTGATATTTGATAGAGGTAGTATTATTTAAAAAATAATTTATTTATCTCCGAAAAATGGTAGAAGGATTTCAAAAAATTAATCTCCATTAATTAGAGTGATCCAATTTTGGGTACTTCATGCCAGCCTGCCTTCATTCCTTTCTTACACTTAAAGATCATAAATATGATACGGTACACACACTACAAACGAAGCTCGATCGATCAAGTCGTTCATTCCAACGTTGCTCTAGAGTGCGTAGCACCATTTTGCTCTCTCATGTACATCATACATCTCAAGCTCATACCCTAGCACCGAGAAATCGCTGCATATATAGAAAGTTAAGATATATCGGTGCGTCAGGACAGTTAAAAGATGCAAGTAATGATCATATAGAAAAATGTAAACATATATAGTGCTTTAGTAAATATATGGAAAGATCGAATCCTTGCTGAATGGATGAGTAAATCGAACTCTGAAAGTTGGACTTACTCATCCATTCAGCAAGCTTTAGTAAATATATGTTATTGATATATGAAGAGAAGCTAGAAGAAGAATAGGTGAAGGACGCAACCATTTGCAAGTGTCCATGCAACATAGATAGTGCATATTTCTCAAAGAAAGCAAAAAATGCAAGTCCCTTTGTAGAAAAATTACCTTAAAACCAGCAACCACACTTGTATACTTGGTTAGTAGTTTGTTTGAGGGAATCTCGCCTGATGATGAACTCTCACACTTGGATGTATCGGTGATGCTTCCAGAGTTGGAGTCACTCGGAGACCTTTCAGAAGGCTAGCTCAAGTATATATATGGAAACGGCATATTAAGTTCTATATATCATCATATATAGAAATTAACAGTACATTCAAGAAGAACATATATACTAGCATCTACCTTTTCTGGAGGCAGATCTTCTCCACATTTGATTGTTGATGTTCGACGCAAAGCATGAGTTATCAATGTAACCCCAGAATAGATCTTAAGATCTAGATTTCGGAAGGAGTACATTAATTGCGCATGAAAACTCATCATAGCACCAACTTCAGGAAGCCGATGATCGCTAAACTCCATTCTAGATGCTGAACATATAGTAACAAGTCCAGGCAAAACTCTATAACCGCCCACAACCTGCAAAAAAAAAAAAACATTTTTTACATTACACCAGCAACTAGATACAACAACAACAACCCAGTCTATCCCGCGATAAAGCAAGGTCTGGAGGGTCAGGATGTACACCACCAACTATATAATTAAACACAATTACTGCCATACTCTTCTTTCATGATAGCTAGCAATGACAAAAAGGCCAAAAAAATAATAGTTTTGTGTGTCCATCGTCCAAATTCAGCAGAAAAATTGAATCTAATAGGTTTTATTTATAGATGATTTTGTGTATAATTAGTTTTTTATCTATATATATCTAGCATTTATTGATAGATCTATCCTAGTATATATAATCAGTTGTTTTTCAGGACTACATAATTTGTGTGCAGGGGCAGAGCTGGGGGTGCTCGGCCGGGAAAAAAAAATAATAATTTTTTTTACATATATTTAGTATATTTAAGGTAATATAACATTTTTAAGTGATATTTGAAGTAGAATTGCTAGGGGTGGGCACGGGACGGGACTGGACGGGATTGAGCCGGGACGGGACTCGTCCCGCGAAATTTTTACGGGACGGGATGGTGTCTGGACGGGACGGGATCAGGACGGGACCGGGACGGGATCGGGATTTGTGGGATTTGTGCCCACCCCTAAGAATTGCTATCCAGCTCAATTGGTAAAGGGGAGGAAAGAGAATTAAAAAAATTTACGAAATTTTTTTAGCACCCCCTGGATTTTATCCTGACTCTGCCACTGTTTGTGTGTGTCGATCTTATATGTTTAAATTTCTATTCTTTCTCATATATATATACCTGCCACAACAATATATATATCAACTCAATCGATCTTAATTAACAACTGCTAAAGAAAAAAATCAATCCTTTTGTATAAGGATACCTTATAATCACAACAGATTAGGCGTAAACCATGCTTGAGACGATTCACCACCGTCTTCGTCATAGATGGACGTGACTCAATGAGGTCACGAAGCAAACCTGATTTCGGTACATATCTGCAGGGTCTCTCGATATGCCTTATCTGATCCAAATGATGCAGGTATAGTGGAAGACCGCCGTGTGTACAAATGATCTTATCATTGATTAGAGCAGCTACCGGCAAGCTACTGAGACAATTATTGAAACTTTCGAACAACGGAAATAGGTCCAATTCGCACTCATCAACGAGTATACGTGACTGTGCACCATCATGGCTCCCCCTCAAGAGAAAGATATTTTCGGGATATTTAATCTTGAGTGCAACAAGTAGCGCTACTGTGTCGAAGTGATGTCCCGCTCTGTCACCATGATTCCCCAAGAACAAGTAAGTTGACTGAGGAGGAAGTAAGGGAAGTCCATCATGTTCAAAAATTGACAGGAGAGTATTAAACTGCCCATGAAGGTCACCTGCATGCAATTCATAAAATCACAAATATAACTACAACAGTTATTTAGTTAGTGTACATTAATTAGCCCTACAAACTAGAAGGCAGATGAACAAAAAATTAAGTACGCATTTACACTTTCATAACCGATCTACAAGCAATTTTATCAAAGATCAATTGAGGTTATAACTAGTACTACGTCTGTTCAGAAATAGATGCCGTTTGACTTTTTGACAAGCTTTTTAAAGAGCTCAAAACTATATAAAATATTAACTTTTTAAATAATTTTTTTTAATAATATGATACTTATTATTAATAAGTATTTATATTATATTAAAACATTACAAAAAAAAATTGATATTTAATATAGTTTTTACCTCCTTAAAAAACGTGCCAAAAAGTCAAACGACATCTATTTCTGAATGGAGGTATAGTATCACATTTGCAATAATTTTTTCTTCATTTGGTGAGAAAATATGTGTACTTTGAACATAAAGTTGACAGGACGGCCACCTCCAGTAAAAACCTCATCTGAAAAACCCAAGCCACAAAAACATAAAGTTGACAGGACAGCCACCTCCAGTGAATGAAAACCTCCTCTAAAAAACCCAACCCACAAAACGTAACCCTGATGGCTCATCTTCCGCCGCCCTTGCTCTGGTCACCGTCACCGGTGGATCTTCGCTCCGATGGCCTATGCAGCGTCCCCACAAGCACCCATCTCCCTAGCTCCTTTACACTGTTCTTGTTTCTCCCCTAGCATCGCCCTGGTTTCTTCCATCTGGGAGGCCCCAACGTCACTCCACCTCCTCCTCTCTTCCTCCTCTGCCGACCCTGACGTCTCCGGCCTCACCAGATACACTCCTTCCTTCCCAACCCATGCAACCTAGTTAATGTAGAGATTTTGATATTGAGTAATGCATCGGATACATCTAAGAAGATTCAAGTTAATGTAGAGATTTTGATATATCTAGGCATTGTCTAATGCATCTAGTACAACTGTGAAGCTTTAAGTCAAAGTGGAGATTTAATTTGTTGGATTGTCTTGAATTTAATTTGTGTAAGTTCAGACTTTATTGAGACATAATTCGAATAGAACGAAATTTAACTATTTGTAACTTATTGATAAATCTATCCTAGTAGGATTATATTTTATTAAGGCTATATATTCCCATGCAGTCACCTTAGAGGCATGACATATCTTTTGTACACCCATCTGATTTTGGAAACTATCCAATAAAATCTCTTAGTGTACATGGAGATGACCACGACCACTTTGATGAACCACGATAAATATACGTACGTCGATCTTATTTATTTAAATATTTGCGCTCCTACCTCATCCGATCCATTCCTATAAATACCCCTAATATATCATCCGTAAAAATCCATCAATCATGAACTCTTATTCTTCATACTTTATATCTCTCTAATTCTCAAATCCGTCGTTTTCAAAACTCAAGCTTTCTAAATACCCCATGGTGCCCAAAGCTAAATTATTAATGAAAGTTAAATATAAGATTTTAGTTTAAATAGTTTTTGAAATTGGATTTTCAACAGTTACTCACCCAAATCTTTTCAAAACTTTATTCATTTTCTCCTATCTCGTCAATTAGTTTTTATCAATTACTCTATCAGTTGGGTTACCAAACACCTTACTAGCTTATGAACACTATAAATTAACATATAATTAACACACTTAATTAATCAACTTAAGCTTCCCTATAAACTTCATCTATCCCATCAACTACGTGTTACCCAATAAACCCTAAAAGGTACATACATTTAAATGAAAATATAATAAATAATTCCACTCCATCAATAAAAAAAATTCAAAATGAATGGGTCCTTATATTGACTTAACAAACGAAAAGATGATATATGCCGCTAATTTTAACCTTATTTTAAACAAGTTTTTAACTTTAACTTGTTTATAAATTTTAGTCACTTTTTCAACCCCGCTTTATACGTACACTTAGTCACTTAACCCCCATTTGTTTTTGTGTAGAGAAAGGTAATGATTACCTTATGAATATAGTCCATATTTAAGTTAAAATTCATTGATCATTATTATAGTCATTCTCCTTCTTCTCCAATTTTTCACACAAAATTTGTTACATTTTCCCACATTCTAATCCCAAATTTTAAGAAGGATAACTAATACCCCTAGGATGGTGTAATAATCTTCACTGCTCCATACCCTCTTCTTTAAGCTCACAAAAAGTAATGATCATGTATACATTTTATATGTAAAATTTAATACATTTTCTTCCTATTCCCCGCTTATATAAACGCATCTAGTCCTTATTACACAAGTCTTAGCAACATTTTACCAGGCGAAACAAAGGATACATACGATCCACCTAGACCTGTCAAACGGGTTGTTCGGATCGGGTCACTTCGGGTTTTGGGTAAAACGGGTTTCGGGTATTTTCGGGTTGACTTGAACCCGGGTTTGACTGGGTTTCGGGTCATTTCGGGTCGATTTCGGGTTTGTCAATTTTTTATTTTTTAAATTAAAAAAATCAAGATTTGATAATTTTCTGATAAATTTTAATTATATATATAAAAAATTAGGGAAATTTACAGAAAACCACCCCTTAAATACAACCTTATACACTTAACCACCCATTAAATACAAAATTACAGAAAACCACCCATTAAATGGTTTTTATTTTCAAATCACCACCCATTGTCTATTTCTAGTAGGGTTTTGTCAAATATATATGATACTATAATATTTTAAGCTTTATATTTAAATTAAAATCTCAAATAGATTTAAAAAAATATTTTACTAATTTTTTTAAAAAATATTTTTATAAAAAACTTGATATATATGAACAAATTTGTTCTATTTTATCCCAAAAATTGTTATAAATTTTATAAACTTCTTTTTAATAAAAATTAAAATAAATTTATAAGTCATTAGCATTGTTTAAATTTAATAATATTTTTTATACTAATAATTAATGTCTTATTTTATTTCATATTTGTAAATACTTACGCTATATACTAAAAATGAAAAAAAATTCCAAGTTCAAAAGTATTTTTTATTAAAAGTATCTTTATTAAAAGTTTACTTAAAATTTTTAATAAATTTAAATAATATTTTCCACATTTATAACCTCCGCCTTCCAAGTAAATTTAAAAATTTTACACGCTTTTTGCCCCTAATATGTTAATATAATTTTTTTATCCCTACTGTAAATATAATTTAAATATATTCAATTTTAAACTATAAATTTTAAGTATAAAATATTAAAATATACTATATTTAATGGAATTATAATGGAAATATGTGGTGGGTGGTGATTTGGAAACAAAAACCATTTAAAGGGTGGTTTTCTGTAAATTTATATTTAATGGGTGGTTAAGTGTAAAAGGTTGTGTTTAAGGGGTGTTTTTCTGTAAATTTCCCAAAAAAATTAATCCACCCCTTATACTTATTATAGAAGCAGGCTCTTTGTAAAAGAATGAGCCACGTGTCCTCTTTGAGCAAAACTAAGAAATTAGCCTTTCTCCCACGTTCTCTCCTCAACCGCTTCAATCCCTGAGTAAAACTAAGAAGCCCTAATTTGCAGTCTTTCTCCCTCGTTCTCTCCTCAACTGCTTCTTCTTTTCTACTTCCATGTTCTCCCAATACAGTTCCACTCCCAATTTATTAAAGCCGGCCACTTCACCTTCATCTTCTCCGCCAGTTTTTTCCACAAATTTTTAGGGTTTGGGTTTTCCAAAGAATCGACGGACTTGGAACGACTGCGAGAACTCCAGCCAGAGGAAGGACATCAGGACCACCACGGACCGCCTGAAGAGGTGGGAGGCCGTCAGGCGGCGCCTCGGGAGAACGGAGAACAAGGTTTGGGAGAGGCGGAGGAAGCGGGAGAGGTAGAAGGCGTAGGACCAGAAGAAGACTCGGCCCGATGGGCGGGTCCCCAGTGGGAAGCAGAGGAGCCACTGGATGGGGTCTTGGATCGCCTCCAGAACAACCGGGTCTCCCGGATCTCGGCGGCAGCGAAGAGGAGGATGCCGGAGAAGATGACGGCGGAGAGAAGGGCCATGAGGAGGGAGTGGATGGCCGAGAGGGGGCCAGGGGGACGGGGCGGCGGCGGCCAAGGAGGAGGAGGAACAGGTGGAGGAAGAGGGAGGAGGCGACGTAGAGGGAGATAGAGATTGGCTTCAGAAATTCAATTAGGGGGTAATATAGGAGTACTTATGATCGCCTTAATTTATTGTTCCTTCTGTTCGATCTGTATCCAAATTTGTTGCAGCACCAATCTCGGTTGGAAAAGTCAAAAGATTTGCCAAATCCTTCGGCTTGTAAGTTGGAAAGAAAACGTTGTTCCTTCCGATGCACAAGCTATTAATTTGTATTTTTTTCATTGAAAAAAAATGGTATTATCCTCTAGCTAGGTAATTGAAAGTTCTGTTCAACAATTTGTTGGAGCTCCAAATTCAAGCATGCTTGCCACTATGGTAGGTACAAGTGTACAACCATCACTGATTTATTTAAGTTTATGAACTAATTTTAGCAGGTAGAGTTATAATAATTTGTTTGAAATCACCATCACTAATTTGTTTCAAATTCCGGAATATACCAAATCTCCCTCAAAGTTATAATGAAACATCGATGAGCGAGAAGGTTGTGGCGGCTTCTTCAACGATTCTTCAAAAAATTAAAATGGAGAAGTGCATCAACTTTCAATTAAAAATTAATTTACAATTAAAAAATTAATTTACAATTCTTCAAAATGGAGAAACTGTTGGAATGTGCACAAATTTTTTTTTAGAGAATATGAATTTTGATTCTCCATTTTGAAGAAAATTTGGAGATGCTGTGAGGTCTTTGTTGGAATGTGCACAATTTTTTTTATAAGCCCTGATGTGAGGTCTCTATTTTTCTTTTTGCCATTGGATTTTAATTTAGTAAGTAGTGAGATTGGTATTACTTTGTATTTTGGATTGGAGCTAATTTTTTTCTCCTTATTTTTGGGCTTGATTAAATAGTAAATTCTCCATTGAATACCTGCGTCATTGAGAGAGAGCGAGATCTAGCCAAGCTGAATCTCCACCACGAACTCTGCCCCAATCAATCATATGTCGCCACCCTTACGGATGTCGTGATTCTGAAGCAATCTCCATCTCCACCACACTTCTTCCTTGTGATTGTAGTCTTATTTGAATGGATCTCATAACCACATCTTGTGGATGCTGAATTGAATCGTTTCCTTCGACGATTATTAAGCGTGGGTTTGGTGAAAATGGAAGAAATTGAGAGAATTTGATAAATTGCTTTTACAAATAAATTTATAACATGGGTTCCTAATAATTCATTGAGAACGTGGGATAATAAATTGATGTAAAAATAAATGCTTAAATTTTTTTTTAAAAAGGGACACGTGGACCTTTTTTTTTGTAAAGAATTTGCTTCTAATTTTATAAGGATGCAAAAAAAAATTCCTTATATGTGCGAGTCTTTTGTCAAATCTTTCATACAAAACACCAACTATAAAAATGTTATTTTGATTAGTTATCATTTACGATCTATCAATTTCTTGCATCTAAAACCTAACCGAGTACTCATAATTTTTTTTCTACATACACAAGTTATGCCCAACTAATTTTCACATTCCATCAATTTGAGAGGTATAACATTTTTTTAATGTTTTGGCCTTTTTTTTTACAGTAGGCAAGAAGTAGATCGACTCGGCGATCTAGAAGATCGACCCGGCGATCTTTAAGCCATCAAAAGATGGCTTGAATGACCCTGCACAGAGGGTCGCCAGTAAAAAAAGAAAAAATTTCTAAGATTACAATTACAGAAATTTAAAATTAAAAATATCTATAAATTAAAACTATGTTTCTTCCGATCAATAATTGGAGCCTTGATTCTTGATATCTATAAATTTCCTTAATGTTTTGGCCTCTTAATGTTTATACACTTACAAATAGAGTTCCTTTTTTTTCTAATTAAGGGTCTAAGTATTATAAAAACACACACTAAATATCATTTTTAAAATTCTTTAGCTATATAGGGTTTATACATTTAAACTTAGGGTATCTTTATCAAATTGGTTTATAATTTAGATCAATTTAAAAAGTGTAGAATGATGTGTAATAGATAAAATATCATAAAGGATCCGAATTCGGCTTTCTTAAGCTAAAAACTATAAGATTTCTTTTCTTTGTCTTCAATTAGGATGGATACTAGGAGAAGCGTAGAAGCGGGTGATTTACTATTTTTTTGTCAAATTTGAAGTATCAATTGTCTCAATAAAAAAGTATTTCATCATGATAATCAAAGATTTCGAAGAACAACATGACAAGAAGCAAGAGCAATATGTTAGTAGAAAATTAATGTGTCGAATATTTTGTTTAAGATATCAAACTTGACCGTAATTATGAGACTTTTGTTTGTGATTGTAAGTGTTATTGTATTATAACGAGGGTTATAATTGATAACATGACAATAATTCAAATGAAATGAAATATATTCATAGTACGAGGGAGAACTAAAACGGTACATTTCAATAAAAATACTCACCCGTACAAGGTACGGGAAAAGTACTAGTTATATATAATTATAAATCAACCGGGTCAATCGGGTCACCGTGTCGAAACCCAGATTACCCGAAAAATTTTGGGTTTTTCGGGTTCGGATCGAGAAAAAATTCGGGTCAAAATTTCCGGGTTCGGTTCGAAAATTTTCCGGGCGTTCGGGTCGGGTCACCGGATCGAATTGTGTTTTGACAGGTCTAGGTCCACCCCTTTATCAATCAGGCTAAGCACAAGTTGAGAATCAATTTCCACGTGAACTCGACGATATCCACGATCCCAAATCTATAGGTAATAGCCTATATCTATTTTGATCTTATGCAAATTCCTGGACAATAAACCAAATATGAAACATTTAAAATTCTTCCCCTTTTCTTGGTTCGATCCCTTTCTTTCTTAATTATGATTTCCTTTACCTAAACAACCAGAGTACAAATAAAACAAAGAAGCAATGAGGATCGGAAGGAGTAAAGAGAACGGGTACCTGCAATCTTAATAGGAGCTTTAAGCTCCAGAAGACTCGACTCTTTCAAGAAGATGTCACTGCAAGCCAGACAGAGTTGTTCGATTTCAGAGCTAAGCCAAAAATCCCTTTGATAGTCTAAACGATCTCTCTCCTCAAGAAAGTTGTACTCGGCCAGTCTTTGTCTCTCCTCAAGAAGATGATTGATGATGCAGTCGACAGGAGATTGGATCATCTCACTATTTTTCCCTTTAATGAAGAAGCTTTGACGTTTTGCAGAGGTGGCCATGGTGTCGTGCCGGCAATGCACATACCCGAGGTTGCTACAATTTATAGTACTCCGTATAATAGAGAAAACAATTTGGGGTCAACGGTTGAACGGTTCACTATAATATTTTATTTTATTAGGTAAAAAATCGACTCCGGTGGGTCGATAGGCCAAAGAAATCGACGACGGACAAGTCGTCAAATATGCTAAAGACATTAAACAACAACATGACAGAACCACAAAATTACAAGGGTACAGATATATTAGATAGGATATTCTGTTATGATTCTCTAGTTGTGTTTATATTGGAAATATATTATTCTGTAAAGATCTTCGATGTACAATCTTGAGTATATATACACGTCCTCTGATTGAGAGTTAACTCAACAGAGATTACAGTCAATTGGTAATCTTTTATGGTATCCAGAGCAGGTTTCTAAAACCCTAATTTTTTTTTCCGCCCAGTCCCCTGCCATGGCTTCCGAGTCTTCCTCCACCACCACCCCTACTCCACCCGTCGCCCCCACCAACTCCTCCGCCAGCCTTCTGTCTGTCGCTGTCGGCTCTACCACGTCGGTAGGCCTGCAATTTCTGCAGTTCTCCTTCAAGTTGGAGCGTTCCAATTATTCTGTCTGGCGCTCCAACATCCTTGACGCCCTTGATGCCTTCGGATTGAAAGACTTTGTCACTTCCGATTCATCTCCACCAAAAACAATCGACGTCCCTGCCACCGACACTATCCCCGCCACCACAGCCCCCAATCCTGATTTCGAAACTTGGAATCGGAAGGATAAATTTGTGCTCATATGGCTGCGAACCACAGTATCTGCTGCATTGGTGGGCTATCTCACCAAGTCTCACTCTTCTCGTCACGCGTGGGATGCCCTCGAGCGCATGTTTCAGTTCCAATCCCGGGCTCGGGCGATGCACATCAAACAGCAACTCCAAACCCTTCAAAAGGGTGCGTCTCCTATGGTTGAATATTTGGAGAAGAAGCAGGCTTTGGCCGACTCTCTCGCTGATTGTATGCAGGAGGTCTCTGTTGATGACTTCACTGCCTCTGTCCTTCAAGGACTCGACTCGTCCTATGGACCCTTCAAAGCTGCGTTCAACATGAAGTCGGAACAGATGACGGCCCCGGATTTGCTCGGCTATCTCCTGCAGGAAGAGGAGCGTCTGCTCAATGAAAGTCGCCTTCTGGCGGCTGCGAACCCACCACCGATGGCTAACTATGGTAACTCTCGGCCGTCGGGATCCTCATTCGGCTCCTCTCGTCCCGCTGATCGTTCTGGCTCTCGTTCGAATCAGTCCAGGACTCCTGATCGCTCCACTCCTGATCGCGCTGATGCAGCCTCCCAGGGGTCGCGCTCTCGGCCACGAATCCCATGTCAGATCTGTGATCGTACCGGTCATGCTGCAAAAGACTGCTTCAATCGGCTGGATGTCCAGACTTTTCCATCTCGCCACCCGCCGGAGAAACTCAACAAGCCGGGAGCCTCTGCTCCTGCGGCTTACATGGCATCACCATCGGCCATCACGGACCCGTCTTGGTACTTCGATTCTGGAGCTACCGACCACATCACGGGTGATCTCAGCAAGGTATCCATCGACTCGGAGTATAGTGGTGGAGACCAGCTAGCCCTTGGAAACGGTAATACCCTCCCTATTTCCCATCTTGGCCATACCACTGTCACCTCATATACACGTCCCATAAATCTATCCAATGTGCTAATTGTTCCTCAAATGAATAAGAATTTAATTAGCATATCCCGTTTAACCAAAGACAATAATGCCTTTCTTGAATTGCATCCCACTTACTGTTTGTTGAAGGATTTGCAGGGAAGGGTAATGCTCAAAGGAATCGTTGATAACGGCCTCTATCGGCTCCCCTCCTCCGTCCGTCAGTCCGTTGCCCTGGTTGGAGAACGCACGTCCCCCAGTCACTGGCACCACCGTCTAGGTCATCCGAGTCCGTCCGTCTTTCGTCAAATTTGCTCTCAGTTTCAATTACCTATGTCATCCAAAACTATTGTGTCTGATTGTGTGTCCTGCTCTTTGGGAAAAGGTTGTCGTCTTCCCATTTTGTCTTCGCATATACCTAGCACTGCTCCTTTCGAGCTTATCTATTTAGATGTTTGGGGCCCTGCCACCACCTTATCAATAAATGGGAGTCGTTATTTTGTGTTATTCGTGGATGATTGCACACGCTACACTTGGATATACTTCATGTCTCAAAAATCACAAGTATTCCAATTCTTCAAACACTTTCAAGCAATGGTTAAAACACAATTCAATTCAAATATAAAAGCCCTGCAAACAGATTGGGGTGGGGAATATCGCAGTGTCTCCACATATCTCCAAACACAAGGCGTCAATCATCGAGTCTCCTGTCCTCACACTCCTTCCCAAAATGGCATGGTTGAGCGCCGAAACCGTACCATTCAAGAAAAAGGTCTCACTCTCCTGGCTCATTCCAAACTTCCGCCTGAATTCTGGGAACATGCCTTTCACACGGCAATATACCTCCACAATTGATCCCCTACTCCCATTCTCAAGAACGACTCCCCATTCTATCGCCTCTACAAGCGCTCTCCTGATTATTCAATCCTGCGCTCCTTCGGCTGTCTTTGTTTTCCATTTCTTGGTCCCTATCGCTCCAACAAACTCGAGTTCAAAACAACCCAATGTTTGTTTTTGGGGTACAGTTCCACTCACAGAGGCTATCTATGCTATGACCTTTCATCTCGCAAGGTTTATGTTAGCCGTCATGTCGTCTTCCATGAGTCCGTCTTTCCATCTCTTTCATCTTCCTCCCCCGTCTCCTCACTGTCTCCCGTGTCTCCCTCGTCCGCTGCTGACCTTCTGTCGACAGCAACCCAAATCTCCGCTCCACCGGCACCCAGTGCACCAGCCCCAGTCGCCGAGCCGGTTAACAACGATTCCGATGCAGCGTTATCTCCCTCGCTCTCAGCAGCAAGTACACCGCCATCCTCACCCTCCCCTAGCCCACCGTCCTCACCATCACCGAACCCCTCTGCCCAGTCCAGCCCAGAACCGACGCCCTCTCCTCCCCTTCACCCTCATCTCAGGCCCTCGGACACCTCTCATCACCATATGGAAACCCGTGCCCGCACCGGCCATCTCAAACCCCGAGCCTTACTCACCTCCAAGCATCCTCTCTCACCGGACCCAACGCCTGACCATGACCCAAAAATATTTCGCCAAGCCACCAAACACCCTCACTGGCTCTCTGCCATGAAGACCGAGTTCGATGCTCTTACCCGTACAGGTACGTGGTCCCTAGTTCCTCGCAGTCCCTCAATTAATATCGTTGGCTGCAAATGGGTCTACAGGACTAAGCGTAAGGCTGATGGATCTATCGAAAGATACAAGGCGCGTCTTGTGGCCAAAGGATACAATCAGGAAGAAGGCGTGGACTACTTCGACACTTTCAGTCCTGTCGTTCGTCCTACAACCATCCGACTTGTCCTCACCATTGCATTATCTCACGGCTGGCCTATTCGGCAATTGGACATCAACAATGCATTTCTTAATGGGGATCTGAATGAGGAGGTGTTCATGGAGCAACCACCGGGCTTCATCGATGTGCAACATCCGACATATGTGTGCCGTCTTCGCAAGGCTCTATATGGGCTCAAGCAAGCCCCAAGGGCATGGTTCAGCAAACTCAAAGACTTTCTCATACGGTCTCAATTCCGAGCCTGTCAATCGGATTGCTCTTTGTTCGTCTACATGTCCTCGGGTTGCATCATCTATGTTCTGGTGTACGTTGACGACATTATCGTCACAGGGAACTTGCCTGCTGCCATTACACACTTCACCTCCAGCCTCGACAAAGTCTTCTCACTCAAAGATCTTGGACCTCTCCACTACTTTCTGGGCATTGAGGTACAGCGGAACTCCGACTGCTTGCTCCTTTCTCAGCAAAAGTATATCCGAGAGCTTCTTGCCCGCTCAAAAATGGATGAGGCCAAGCCGATTGTCAGCCCGGCCGAGCCTCATTCTCGTCTCTCCCGCTCAGGCGATCCCATGACGGATCCTTCACTCTATCGCAGCATCGTCGGGGCTCTGCAATATGTAGTTATCACTCGGCCGGAAATCTCTTACGCCGTCAACCGAGTGTGTCAGTATATGCACCAGCCTACAGTTGATCATTGGGCGGCTGTCAAACGTATTCTTCGGTATCTCAAAGGTACTCTCGAGCACACCTTCCGCCTTCGTCCGTCCACAACATTTGCCATCACAGCCTTCACTGACGCTGGTTGGATTTCTGACACGGATGACTGCCGCTCCCAATATGGTTTTGCTATCTACTTCGGCAACTCCTTAATCAGCTGGACGTCTCGCAAACAAAAGGTAGTGGCTCGGTCCAATACGGAGGCGGAGTATCGCGCCATTGCTGCCACCGTGGCTGAGCTCACTTGGATTCGGCAGTTACTCCATGACCTCCGACAGCGCATATGCGCCACTCCTGTGGTCCTCTATGACAACCTTAGTGCGACGTTTTTAACCAAGAATCCGGTCCTCACCAGCAAATCTAAACACATTCCGGTGGATTTTCACTTTGTTCGTGAAAAAGTAGAGGATCGAGAGCTCCTTGTTCGTCACATCGGCTCGAAGGATCAAACGGCCGACATCTTCACCAAAGCCTTGAGCAACAACCACTTTGAGTTATTACGGTCCAAGCTTCATGTCCTTGCCCCTCCATGAGCTTGCGGGGGGGTATTAGATAGGATATTCTGTTATGATTCTCTAGTTGTGTTTATATTGGAAATATATTATTCTGTAAAGATCTTCGATGTACAATCTTGAGTATATATACACGTCCTCTGATTGAGAGTTAACTCAACAGAGATTACAGTCAATTGGTAATCTT
Source organism: Persicaria maculosa (assembly GCA_963922045.1). Classification (NCBI taxonomy): domain Eukaryota; kingdom Viridiplantae; phylum Streptophyta; class Magnoliopsida; order Caryophyllales; family Polygonaceae; genus Persicaria; species Persicaria maculosa. The sequence continues at coordinate 6,617,736 of OY998255.1, read as the reverse complement.
TTAAGATATAGGGAAGACTAGCATAAATTATGAAAGAACAGGAACAGTATGCAGCAGCTCATCCGTTAGTTCGTAGAGGCGATGCAGGGAATCCTTGAGAAACAAATGGAAACCTCAGATTTGGACTCTGACAACGAGCCTTCAGGTTTCGATCACGTCTACGACCCCTCGCACGTCGACAAATAAGAAGAAACACCGCTCAAAATTACCGCTAGCCCCCAAAGCCACACAACCACACCATGAAGCAACTCGACAACACACCAACTATAACGGATCCGATCCGGATTTTTCTCTCTCTTTTTTTGTTTGTGACTAAACTTGGCACGCAAGAACCGATCGAATCCTTGCACGCCAAGCACCTGACGCAAATAGTGAAGCAAGTGTAGGCCGGGGAGAAAGCCGAACGTTCACGCCAAGAAAAGAAGCCCGACAACATTGTTATAGCGAGAATGATAAAGCGAAGAACAACACAGAGATTTACGTGGTTCGGCAACTGTGTGTTACCTACGTCCACGTGCAGAGAACCGGTTTTGTATTAGAGGAGACAAAAACAGATTAGGGGTCGGCGTTTCATGAGTATATGAAGAGACTCATGAAACCCTAATCAAACAATGGACTGAAAGCCCAAAATAGACAGCCGATAGACCCGTTTACAATAAACATCGCATACCGTAAATGCGGGGTGGTGGTGCCCCCTAGCCCCCCCTTCGCGGGGCGCGTCGCCCCTGGACCCCGGACCCCACGATGCGTCGCCACTCGCCGGTCAACGATGATTCAAGGCATATTAACAAATCTCCACCTTGACTTGAATCCTCTCGAAAACAGATACACCTATGACAAGTGTCCAGACGTTCTCTGCCTCAGATTGGTCCTTGACGAAGGACCCAGACTGCTCCGCAGGGCAACTCAACAGCTCGTGATGTTAAGCAAGTCCAAACAGTGTTGGAACTTGCTCTCTCGAACTGGCTTAGTGAACATATCAGCGGAATTATTCGCTATTCCCACCTTCTTCACCCTGATTCTCTTCTCATTCCTCAGAAAATGGTACCTGACATCAATGTGCTTTGTCTTCTCATGATGGACTTGATCCTTGGTTAAGCATATTGCACTCAAGCTGTCGCAATATACTAAAGCCTGATCCTGATGTAGGCCTAGATCATTGACCAAGCCCTTAAGCCAGATTCCCTCCTTAGCAGCTTCTGTCAACGCCATGTACACTGCCTCAGTGGTAGACAAAGTGACTGTAGGTTGTAGAGTTGCTTTCCAACGCACCCTAGAACTCCCAAGAGTGAAAACATAGCCAGTCATCGATCTCCTACTATCCACATCACCGGCATAATCAGAGTCTGAAAACCCAGCAACCAAGCACTCTGTATCATTCCCATAGTACAAACCAACATCAGTAGTGCCTCTGAGATACCTGAAGATCATCTTCACAGCTTGCAAGCTAAGTGTTTCTTCTCAGGCTGAACCATAAAGCGGCTTACCACAGTAACATCAAATGCTAGATCTGGTCGAGTGCAGACCATAGCATACATCAAACTCCCAACTACGCTAGCATAAGGGACCTTAGACATGTACTCCTTCTCCTCCTCAGTTTGAAGTGTATACATTCCCAACTTGTTGTTAGACGCCATTGGAGTATCTATAGACTTAGCCGAAAACATTCCAAACCTGCTTAATATCTTCTTGATGTACCCTTCTTGAGATAAGAAGAGTTTTCTCTGCTTCCTGTCTCTATAGATCTCTACTCCTAGAATTTTTCGAGCAACACCCAGATCTTTCATATCAAACTCTACACTGAGACAATCCTTCAGCTTCTGGATATCTGACTTGTTCTAAGCAGCAATCAACATATCATCCATGTACAACACTAGATAAATATGTGAACCATCATCCAGACTGTTGTGGTAAACACAACAATCATATGGACTCCTGTTGTATCCCAGTTGCACCATATAGCCATTAAATCGCTTATACCACTACCTCGGTGACTGTTTCAGCCCATACAAAGACTTCTTCAGTATGCAAACATGGTTCTCTTTTCCATGAACCTGGAAACCATCCGACTGAGACATGTATATTTCCTCTTCCAACTCTCCATGTAGGAAAGTTGTCTTCACGTCTAGTTGCTCAAGCTCCAAATCATGATGTGCAACCATTGCTAGTAGCACCCTGATGGAAGAATGTCTGACCACTAGTGAGAAAATCTCATTGTAGTCTACTCCCTCTCACTGATTGAATCCTCTTGCAACTACTCGTGCTTTGTACTTAACACCCTCAACAGCTGATAGTCCTTCCTTTTTTCTGAAGACCCACTTGCAAGTAATCACCTTCCTATCAGCAGGCAATTTGACAAGCTCCCAAGTCTGATTCTTCTGAAGAGACTCCATCTCTTCTCCCATTGCTGAAAGCCACTGTGCTGACTCATCTACAGAAACAGCAGCCTTGTAGGTGGACAGAGCATCATCCTCCACCTCCTTGGCCACCTACAAGGCATATCCCACCAGCTTATTGGACCTGTATCTCGCATGAGGTCTGATGTCAGCCCTTCTTGGCTAATCTAGAGCAATACTTCAATGTGTCGCTCCACCTGCTCCTGTGTCTAGTGGTCTATCCTTTATCTCAGAAGTGTCGGACTCAGTAGTACCTAACTGTGATGGTTGGTTGGTGACCAAATCAGATACCTGACTCTCAGATGGAGTGAAGTCCAACTTCACCTCCTCAGCAACAGTCGCTTTCTCAACTGCATCCATGGTCTTCTTCCTAGAATTCAATTCAGCAAAGAACTCTCATCAAAGACTACACTTTTGCTAAGTATAATCTTATTGTCAGAACAGATCATGTACCCTTTCACACCAGTACCATAGCCCATGAAGACTCCCTTCTTAGCTCTTGACTCTAGCTTACCCTCATCAACATGATAATAAGAAGTGCATCCCAAAACCCTCAGATTAGAGTAGTCAGCAGTCTTTCCAGTCCACACCTCATAAGGTGTTTTGTAGTTGATACTTGTGTGTGGGCTCCGATTAATGAGATAGCAAGTCGTTGAAACTGCTTCTGCCCAAAATCGCCTGTCAAGGCCTGAATTGGAAAGCATACACCTTGCTTTCACCAGAAGAGTCTGATTCATTCGTTCTGCTACACCATTCTGTTGTGGTGTGTATCTAACTGTATGATGCCGAGCAATGCTCTCATCTCTGCAGAACCAATCAAGCTCAGATGAACAGAATTCCAGACAATTATCAGTTCGCAACCTCTTGATCTTCTTTCCAGTCTGATTCTCTACTAGAGTCTTCCACTCCTTGAACTTACTGAATGCCTCACTTTTATGCCTCATCATGAATACCCAAGTCATCCTAGAGTAATAATCAATTAGAGACAAAAAATACATGTGACCGCCCAAGGACTGAACACGTGAAGGACCCCAACAGTCTGAATTGATATAATCCAGCGTGCCCTTTGTCTGATGAATTGCTTTAGGAAATTTGTTGCGATGTAATTTTCCAAACAAACAATGTTCACAAAACTCAAGGCTCTGGGTCTTATGGCCTCCCAGAAGATCTGCTTTCAGGAGAATTTGCATCACCCGCTCACTCATATGAGCCAACCTCATATGCCAAAGCCTAGTCAGATCAACTTCCTGAACCCCAACAAAAACAGCCGTTGCAGCACCGGTAACTTAGGAACCTTGTAGGGTATACAAAGTCCCTTTTCCCCGCTTGACTCCCTGCAGAACCACATCAGAGCCTCTGAACACACGCAACTTTCAACCATAATCTGTGTACCAGAGCCCCTTATCGTTTAACACTGTTAGGGATATCAGATTCTTCGTCATGGATGGAACATACTTGACATCCTCCAATGTGCGAAATTTCCCATCATCTGTCCGAAGCCTGACTGAGCAAGTCCCAACAACCTTGCAGAGAGCATCATTCCCCATTGATACATTGCCCCCGTCAGCACGGTTATATGTTGCAAACAACTCCCTTTTAGGACATATGTGATAGGACGCCCCAGAGTCAAGATACCACACATCAGCCCGGTGTATGTGATAATCAACTAATAGAACAATATCTTCCTCAGAAGTATTGTCACGATCAGCTACTGCTGCAGACCCAGATCCAGATTTCTCCTCCTCTTGCTTCTTCTTCTTCGGACAGTCATTCTTCCAATGACCTTTCTCCTTGTAGTAGTTACAGACATCGTTTGGTTTAGGGCCTGATTTGCGATCTTGTCGATGCTTCTTCTTATTGCCCTTTCTACTATCAGATTTGCCTCCGTTTGCCACAAGCCCGGAAGCCTGATTGTCTGTAGCCGACGTGGTTACCTTCAGACGCAACTCTCTGCTGTGAAGCGACGATCTAACCTCTTACAGCGTGATGGTATCCTTCACAACGACGAACGACTGAACGAAGTTCTCGTATGTGGGGGGGTAGGGATACCAGCAGAATTAGGGCAGCATCTTCGTCCTCCACCTTAACATCAATATTACACAATTCAAGTAATGGCGTGTTAAGTTGATCAAGATGATCTCTGAGTTGTGTACCTTCCTGCATACGCAGCCCGAACAACCGTTGTTTCAGAAGCAACTTGTTCGTCAGAGACTTTGTCATGTACAAACTCTCCAACTTCAGCCACAACTTGCCTGCGTTTTCCTGATCATCAACTTCTATTATGACATCGTCTGCGAGACACAACATAATCGTCAAATGAGCCTTCTCCTCCAGAAGGTCGTACTCAGTGGTGGTTGTATCTGCCCCATTCTTGTCGGCGGTAAACAGTGCCCATAAATATTGCTGCTTCAGTAAAGCCCGCATCTTGATCTGCCACGAACTGAAAGAATTTCTTTCAGTAAACTTGTCGATCTTCAACACAGAACCAGACATCATTCTCGATGGAAATCAACAACCAAAGCTTTGATACTAGTTTGTTATAGCGAGAATGATAAAGCGAAGAACAACACAGATATTTACGTGGTTCGGCAACTGTGTATTACCTACGTCCACGGGCAAAGAACTAGTTTTGTATTAGAGGAGACAAAAACAGATTAGGGTTACAAGGGGTCGGCGCTTCATGGGTATATGAAGAGACTCATGAAACCCTAAACAGACAATGGACTGAAAGCCTAAAATAGACAGACGATAGGCCCGTTTACAATAAACATCGCATACCATAAAGAAGGGGTGGCGCTGCCCCCCTAGCCCCCCCCCCCCCCCCCCCACCAGGGGCGCATCGCTCCCTGGACCACCGCCGGGGGGCTCCGGACCCCTCGATGCATCGCCGATCAACGATGATTCAAGGCACATTAACAAGCATACCGCAGAGATTGGCCGACCAATAGGCGGCAAGACGGAACACGGAGCTGGCATAGTCGTAGTCGGCGTCGGCGAGCCCTACCGAAAAAACCACAGAGGCATCGGTACCAGAACGTACTTGGCCGATAAAGGGCTCAAGGAAGTCTCCGAGAGAAGGTTGAATGCCCTAGGAGAGACGATTGGAAAATAGAAGACTTGATCAGGGCGAAAAGGATATCGACACCACCAGAGGAAGGGGCGATGTGAAATCAAGGCTCACGGAAACCACCATGGCAGATGGACATAGGAGGAAGATGAAGAGAGAAAAGACCGAATGGAGGAGGCTGAGAAGATGATTGGAGGGGATGGGAGACACAAGGAGACTATTGGAGACGATATAGCAAATTCTGTATTCACAAATAGAGATTCAAAGGGGAGCCAATCCAAGGCGGACCAACACAAATCCCAAATCTCAAAAGGAACTCACCCAAGGAAGTTCAACAAGATGGAAACCCACCACACATCTGCAGATTTCACCAAAAATAGAACTAGGAGGGGATGAATCCTGGGATTCACAAGGAAGATTTGGGAATTCTAGAGAGAGGGGAGAACCCCTCTCTTTAGAACTAATATTTTTATGAAATTCCTATACTATTCGGTTCACTATAATCAAATTTAATCGAGCCCTAAAATATAATAGAGCTCTTAAATTAAAAATAAATAAAATTATCCCTAAAATATAATCGAGCCCTTAAATTAAAATTTTGAATATATTTATAATCAAATTTAAGTTTAAAAATATTAAAATATAATATATTTAATGACAAATTAATGAAAATAGATGAAGAGGTGGTGAGTTGTAAGTAAAAATCATTTAAATGATGGTTTTCTGTAATTTTGAATTTAAGGGGTGGTTAAGTGAAAACACCCATATTTAAGGAATGGTTTTCTATAAATTTCCCTAATACCTTTACATAAGGGCTACTATCAAGACATTGAAACGACTATTGACAATATATTTTAATCAAATTACACAAATGTGTTTTTTTCATTTTACAAAATATTTGCAAAATGTGCCCGAGACCAATCAAACACCCATTCGCCCAATCTCCTTCATCAACAAATTAAAGATCAAATCAAATAAAGGTTTATGAGGTGGGGTAACAATCTGTATGTTTGGGTTTTGTATAAATTCATTCATAGTATAATGAAAAGATCAAGAAATATGTTGAGAGAATGAAAGATGTGAAGAGAGATCAAAAAGAGTCCCACGTCGATAATACGAACAAAGAAACCTTAGTATATAAGCTAGTGGGTTACTCTTCCTATTGCCAATTGATTTTATGATGGAACCCCGCTCGACTTATGTGCTAGGCTATTAGCGCACGTGTGCAATAGCATCACATCTTGCCTGCAGAAAAAGATTTTGATTTTTTTTCAGATATAGAGATTTTTTTTCGTAGACTACCCTCTTTGAAAAAACTCAAAAATTTGTACAGACTCAAATGTGATGGAAAACTGGTTTTTTCGGCTATCTTCGAGGAGGATTCCTCAGGAGATGTCCTAAGTAAAGTCGTAACACTTGAAGTAATTAGCTTTCCATCAAGTGCTCAATTGCCCCGATCGGACCAATCCATCTCTCGTTTTGCCAAAAATATCGAGCATATGCCCTTGAGTCCTATTGGGAGGCACATTACCCTTATTCCGTGGCTATTTTGTCATTTCGGGTGGGTGTTTTATGGACATATTGCCAGAATAGCATCACACCATGATTAGAGCAAAGGATTTTGAGTTTTCAATTTTTTGAGATTTTGAGATTTTTTCATGGACTAACCTTTTTGGAAAAACTTTAAAATTTGTGCAGATTCAAATATGATGGAAAAATGAATTTTGCGTCATTTTCTAGGAGGATTTCACATGAGACATCCTCCGTAAAGTCATCGCTCTTGAAGTTAGCTTTGAAAAATGTCGAGCAAGTGTCCGTAAGTCTTATTGGGAGGCGTATTACCCTCATTTCAGGGCTATTTTGACATCACGGGTGGGTGTTTTGTGGACGTATTGCTTGAATAGCATCACACCTTTTCTAGAGGAAAGGATTTTGAATTTTAATATTTTTGAGATTTTGAGATCTTTTTCGTGGACTAACCCCTTTGGAAAAATTCTAAAATTTGTCTAAAATTTTCATACATATCTCTAGAAACCCTGTCTTTCACGAAAGAACCAAACACATCAAAGCTTTCATGATTGTCATTTGGTTCGTTTAATGGTGAAATTGAAGCAAGTCAACACCAGATACATATCCACAAGAGAGCAACGAGCTGATATGTTTACAAAGACTCAAAGTGCTGCTCAAAGCAAGAAATTGCAGAGCAAACTTGCAGTAGCAGACATGTTCTCCACCTCCAAGTTTGTGGAGGAGTGTTGAAGATTGAGAGCTGATATATGACGTCAGTTTCTTTCTTCTTAGTCAAGTTGTTAGAAGTTTGTTAAGCTCAACCGATTGAACAACTTGCACCAGTGCTGTATGTAGCTCTATAAATAGCTAATTCACTCTTGTACAGAACAAGTTTTTCCGCATAAACTGAATGAGAGAAATGTTCACTCTGTTTTCCCATCTCAGTTCCTTCCTCTTCATCCCTCATTCTCTCTAATTGATCTTGATCTCAGCTTGGATCAATTAGTCTTTAACCACGCTAAATCTGCGTATTTTTATTGTTCTTGTTCTCAAATCCTTTCTTACACTGTACACACACTATATACAAACCAAGCTGGATCAAGTCAATCATTCCAATGTAGCTCTAGAGTGGCACCATTTTACTCTCTCAATACATCATACATCTCAAGCTCATACCCTAGCACCGAGAAATCGCTGCATAGAAAGATCGGTGTGTCAAGACAATTAAACGTTAAAAGATGCAAGTAATGATCATATATATAGAAATATATAAACATAGTGCTTTACTTAAATTTGTTCATATCTGTACCACAAATAGCTTCAAACTATAATCACCTTGACCCCAGGGTTCTTGCTCCTATACAGGCTTGTTGGATCGAAAGCAATCGTGGCAGAATGGGTTCTTGGTTTGCTCTCAGACTCAGTTCCACCAATGTCACTTCCATGGTTGTTCCTATACTTTGTTGGAGTACTAGTCCTGCTAACAAATGATGCATTATACATAATATATGACAACAAATGATGTTATTTTATGAATCATATATATACATGATAAAAAATTTTAAAAAAAATTGAACAAATAATATATAATTTTATTTTGATCATGTTTCACAAAATAATGTTTTTCTTTCAAGAACAGTTACCTTGAACTCTGGGGACACACTTGTATAGTTTTGTCTTCTGGTTTGATGGTAGAGTGATTCACCTTCGGACCAGGTGGTGATCTCTTAGACTTGGTTGTACTAATTTTAGAGTTCGACTTATTCGTCCATTCGGCAAGCATTTTTGTAAATGGAAAGATCGAGCATGTTAGATTCGTATATATATCCTTGCTAGCTACTCACTGACAAATAATGCATTATACATAACATAGTGCACATCCGATCCATATGTTCTTGATAAAGAGAAGCTAGGAAGAAGAATAGGGTGAAGGAATCAACCATTTGCGAGTGCATGTCCATGCAAGTACCCTTTCTAGAAAAATTACCTTAAAACCAACAAATTAACACATACTTGTATACTTGTTAGTAGTTTGTTTGAGTGAATGTCGACGAGTGAACTCTCACACTTGGATATATCGGTGATGCTTCCAGAGTTGGAGTCACTCGGAGACATTCCAGAAGGCTAGCTCAAGTATATTATGGAAAGGGCATATATTAAGTTCTACTTCTGTATATATATCAACTTATGCATATATGTATATATAGAAACAGTAGTGGTTTCCATTCAAGAAGAATATATTATAGCATCTACCTTTTTTTGAGGCAGATCTTCTCCACGTTTATATTTGATTGTTGTTTTTTGCAATTGGCGGAACAATTCAACCCCAGAATAGTTGTTAGGATGTAGATTTCGGAAGGAGTACATTAATTCCGCATCAACACTCATCATAGCACCAACTGGCTTATCACTAAGCGAACTATTCTTTCGCGCTTCACTAAACTCCATTCTAGATGCTGAACATATAGTAACAAGTTCCTGCCCAGGCAAAACTCTATAACCGCCCTCGCTCACAACCTGAAAAATAAAACATTTTTTTTTACATATATAACACCAGAAACTAGATAAATTAAACATACTACTGGCATGGCATACTCTTCCTACAAATTAATAACTTAAGGCCAAATTCAGCAGAAACATTGATATGATCTTATGGCTAATATTGCAAATTAGCCATCAAGTTGACATGTCTTGAATTTAATAGGTTTTATTTATTGAAGATTTAATTTATTAAAAGAGATCAGTATAAGTTGAATCCTGGTATATCTTGAAAAACTTATGAAAACCCCCCATTTAATAAAAAAATCTCTCAATGTAGGCACAGTCAATTTGGTGAACAATGATAAATTTGTTTGTGGACCGATCTTGTTTAAATAAATTTTTTAAAACTTATGTTCTTTCTCATAAATCAATCCTTTGATACCTTATAATCACAACAGATTAGGCGAAAACCATGCTTTAGACGACTCAACACCTCAGCATAATGATCCACCCTCGTCGTCGCCTTGTATGGATGTGACCCAATGAGGTGACGAAGCAAACCTGATTCTGGTACATATCTACAAGGTCTCTCGATATGCCTTATCTGATCCAAATCATCCAGGTATGGTGATAGACCGCCGTGTGTACAAATGATCTTATCATTGATTAGAGCAGCTACTGGCAAGCAATTGAGACAATTTTTGACACTTTCGAACCACGGAAATTCGTCCAATTCGCACTCATCAACGAATATACGTGACTGTGCACCATCATAGCTCCCCCTCAAGAGAAATATATTTTCGGGATATTTAATCTTGAGTGCAACAAGTAGCGCAAATGTCTCGAAGTGAAATCCCCCTATGTCTACATAATTGCCCAAGAACAAGTAATTTGACTGAGGAGGAAGTAAAGGAAGTCCATCATTTTCAAAAATTGACATGAGAGTATTAAACTCTCCACGAAGGTCACCTGCAATTCATAAATATATCCAGTTATTATTCAGTATTAGCCCTACGAACTAGAAGGCAGATGAACAAAAAATTAATAATTAAGTACACATTTAAAGCTACACTGTGGCCGATCCTGAAACGGTAGTTGATGGTGGAAAATTAAACTTTAATTTATGTTTTCGGGTTTAATTATAGTATTAAGTACGAAATTTAACAAACGATAAGTATGATAGAATTATATTAATTTGGTAAATGATGTGAAAAATGCTTTATATCGCTTCAGTCTTGAAACGTTTATAACTTTTTACTCAGATATTGGATTTAAGTTTATAATATATCAATTCGAAGCTATCGACGATAGAAATATATATGTATATTAAATTTTATTTATGATTTGGGGGCGATTGCCACCCCTGACCCTAAAGAGGATCCAGCCCTGAAGCTAGGCAAAGGTAGGCAAGGCAATCATTTAATACTCTTTCATCACCGATCTACAAGCAATTAAACAAACCCTAACCGGCAAATACACGTTCAATTTAATCCAGCCACTAATTGATCTAATTGACTACTTTGAATCACTAATCTAACATCTCTCCTAACTTTAAAAACAAAAATCTAACATCTCTCCTTGATTCAAAATTCCATGAAAAAATATTTTTTAGACGTCAAACTGATGTGGGACCATCCAAGACACCTTCGGACACACCTATACTTGGTGATGGACGTATAGTTCGAGCTCACGAGAATGATGTCATCCTCAAGAGGAAGAAGAAGGCTCCACCATGGGAAAAGGTCCAAAGGTGCAAGCTTCGTCATCTTGACGTTTTTAGACTCGTTCAGACTTTTGACAGCTTTTCGACGTCTCAGTAAAATGAGTCGTACGGATTCAATATTAATCGGATTGGATCGTGTCATACCTTGTCGGAACGAGGACGAAGAGATCTACAACTTTACTGTTGAAGGTTTTTCCAGATTCAACCTAGAGCTTGGCCGAAAATCACATTCTTTGAGCTGTCGCTGGTTTTGACGGGAATTTATTCTAAGTGTTGGAAATATCTTTGTTGTTATTTTTAGAGACCTTATTTATCTAAGTTATTTTAGGTAATTTAGGGATTTATTTTAATTTCCATTATATTTATTATTTTCATTAAAAATCAACCCTAGGTTTTCTATATTAGAACGGCTGATTCCTCCATTGTAAATGGGACGCCTCTTTGAATTAGAAAATACAGTTTGTGTGAAACACGTCTGTGAGAAAGTCAATCGATTCGTAGCGTTGCTCATCGATTGCGAATTGGTTATTGGTTATAGATCTTGCTTGGTTTGCTTTGAGTTCATCAACCTCGCGAGAGCTTGGTGATCCTGGTAATCACAAGTCCCCTCCTTGTGCCGCTTGGTTGTGTAAGGTTGTAGAGGCGGGCTTTATAGTCGTTGGTATTTGGTTCCTACCCTCTTAGGAGGCCTGGGGTCTTTGCCTCGTTCTATTTTAGTTCGATTCAGTCCTTATCGGTCGAGTCTTGCTTTCAATTTCGAGTCTTTATTCTTGTTCATCGAGTCTTTGCTTCCGTTCTTGTTATTTCTTGTTTGATTGCTTCCGTTCTTGTTATTTCTTGTTTGATTGTCGACGATCGGGCCATCCTACGGCTAACCCCGTATCAAATTGGCATCAGAGATTTGGTTTCCGACATCAAAAATTGTGTCTTTTGTTTTCCTAAACACAAAACCTACAAAAATAGAGTCTTTCTTTGTTCATGGTTTTTACTTCTTGAATTTTTTTATTTATTTTGATTATTACTAACCTTTTATTTGTGATTGTTGTTGGTTGCGATCTAGCCTAAACACAAAGCCATTCGATACCATCATTAAGCCATTGCCGAATTCAGCCCTGACGCAACATCCTTTGTTGCAATCTTAGCCGTATCAAATTTGTCACTGTTAGCCGTATCACATTGGAGCCAATTAATACCATAGTGCAGCCGACACTATTGGTGAAGTGGAGTCAATTGCCAATTGTTGCCACAGTAGCCATATTGAAGAATTTTGATCAGCCGATACATTATCTAAGTGGAATTGGCCGGCCTTTGCAATCCCACAAACCCTAGTTTGGTTTATATCTTTGGCTATCTTGTTCTATCCTAGATTCATCTATTTAATTGCCTTATTTAATTTGTTGAAATTTGTGGTAGATATATCTCATATTTCTATCATAGATTATAAAAGGCATAGATAGATTTATTTACCATATTTAGCCACACCATCACCTATATATATATATATATATATTTCATAGGGCTACATATTTTATTTTCTTTCACCTTAGCATTTAATTTTTTAGAGTCCTTTTATTTCATAGATAGTCTCTTGCATTAGTCAAAAAAAAAAGTCCGAAAAAGTGTCAAAAAAAAAAATACATTCAAAGCTTTGACCTAGGAGGATAAAATTCACTAGGACCGGGGCAAAAGTAGCTTCAAAAAAAAAATGGATGGTCGAGTCTAGTGCAAGAAACTTCAAGGACCATTCTTTGTGAAAATCTCATAGCCCTACTCGAAAAATTCTCAAACACATACCTCCCAAACCAATTTTTTTTTTTAAGCCCTACCTTGCAACTCCAACGTCCTTCCTAAGGGTTTGAATCAAAAAGAGGTAAAAATCCAAGTTCTTCTTTTCTTTTCTTTATTTTCTTTTGTTCTTTTTGTGTCCAGTTCTGGTCGAGTGTCATTTGTGCTGGTCGAGTGCCGCTCGAGTGCTGCTCGAGTGTCAGCTGTTGTCGAGTAAAATACAGCCCCTGTCGAGTCCCTTATTTAGTCATTCTTTGTTCTTTTTCTTGATTACTTTCTTTGATTGTTAACTCCTTGCTTGAGTGTTGATTTGCTCAAAGCGGATTGCCCCAACAAGCTTGTCATACCAATTAGAGAGAAGAGTGTGAGAGAAACACATTGTGAGTTGTTTTATTTTGCTAATCTTGACATAGTTCCGTGTTTGTCTTTATTTGCAATGTCTAACAATCAGGTAAACAACGAGAACAATGGAAACAATGACAACACCTCCGAAGTGACTATATCCGCCACGATGTTCAACAACACAATGAACACTCTTAACGCCACGTTGGCGGCGATGATGGATAAGTTGACGGCTTAGGAGGCTAGACCAACAAGTTCTAATAACCTTGGCGGTCAAGGTGATCAAAGGTGTGACGAGCCGCCTAATGATGAAAAGGAAGTCCAAAATCATAACCCTTCTCCTAATCCTAATTTCAATAATCCTATTTTTGAAGAGAACAACTCTCCACGAGGGGAGAGAAATGATAGAAATAACGGATTTGTTAATGCGCAGGGACAAGGACGGGGAAGAGGAAGAGGTCGTGGCTTCTAGGAGGAGTTCTACTACTCGGAGCGTGACGATGACTTCCAAGAGGAGGACTATTGGGATCAACGCCCGAGGCGGAACGACGGAGGAGGACGTTACCAATACCGTGAGCCTCAAGACCCTGATCAGGACGACATAGGTAAGGTAAAGGTAAAAATTCCTTCCTTTGATGGTAAGACAGATCCAGATGCATATATAGCATGGGAAACTAAAATGGAACAAATCTGGAACCGTCACAATTTTTCTGAACCTAAGAAAGCTCAATTGGCTTCTTTAGAATTTCAAGGGTTTGCTCTTATTTGGTGGGATAATGTGATTAAGGAACGAAGAAGAGCCCTTGATGCGCCTATCGCGTCTTGGAACCAATTGAAAGCTTTAATGAGAAATAGGTTTGTCCTTCAACACTATGCTAGGGAGCTTAGGCAACGCCTAGAGAACCTTAAACGAGGTAATAAATCTGTTGAGGAAACCTTTAATATTATGTAACATACCATGGCTCGAGCAAATGTTGTTGAACATCATGAGGATACAAATGCTAGGTTTCTTCGTATTTTGCATCCCGCCTTAGCTCAGGACATTGATTGCTTTCCTTACTCTACTCCTACTGAATTATTGCATTTGGCTATTAAAGTTGAACGTGGAGCTAGATACAAGAATCAAGGCGGAAGAATGACGAGTGGGCAGCCCCAACCATGGCGCCAAAGCTGACCACAACAGCCTCAAGGGCGGTCTGACGGAGCCTACACATCTCGACCGAACCAGGCCCCAGGGAGGGGAGATGGCCGAACACAACCTTCAGCGTCTGAGAAGGGTAAGGCGCCTTGGACAGGACGAGATTCGTCTTGGGTATCTACTGGCCCTAAAGGGAGTAATCATAACTCTTCTACTCTTAAACCTTTGTACATTCCTTGCTTTATATGCCAAGGTAGAGGACATGTTATGAAGGATTGCCCAAATAAGAAGACTTTCATGATTAATCACATAGGCAAATCTGAATCTGACAATTCTAGTGATAAAAATCATGAGCATGTTAATAATAATGATAATCAACATCTTGTTCCTTCTAGCGTAAATAATAAGTTTTAAGATGAAATTAAAGAGAATGTTGCAAATGATCAAATTCTTAATTTACTTGTCTGTGTTGATAATGATTGCATTGAATATGAGCATAATGATTCTTTGATTGATAGTACAGTCTTAAGTGTTCAACTTACGCCTTGTGATAATAATCAAAGAGAAGATTTGTTTCATACTAAATGCTTAGAAAAAGGCAAAGTTTCTAATATGATCATTGATGGTGAAAATTGTTGTAATATTGCTAGCCTTGAACTGATTGAAATTCCACCCTTGAAAAAGGAAGAAAACTTGCTAGCATTGGATGGAAACTTAGAGATAAATGACCAAGCTAAAGTGCATATTCAATTAGAACCTTATGAAGATGAAATGACATATGAATTGTGCACTAATCAAGTTTCTTTTCTTGGTTTTGTAGAAAGCTCTAACGGTCTACAAGATGGCGACGCCAAGATCAAAACCATCCAGACGTGGTCAACCCCTACTACATTCGGCCTTGTGAGGAGTTTCCATGGGCATGAGGTATTTGATCCAGGAGCTCGTGTGGGTGCATTTGCGGAATCTTATGCGAGACCATCCAAGACACCTTCGGACACACTTATACTTGGAGATGGACCTATGATTCGAGTTCACGAGAATGATGTCATTCTCAAGAGGAAGAAGAAGGCTCCACCATGGGAGAAGGTCCAAAGATGCAAGCTTGGTCATCTTGACGTTTTTAGACTCGTTCAGACTTTTGACAGCTTTTTGACGTCTCAGTAAAATGACTCGTACGGATTCAATATTAATCGGATTGGATCGTGCCATACCTTGTCGGAACGACGACGAAGAGATCTACAACTTTACTGTTGAAGGTTTTTCCAGATTCGACCTAGAGCTTGGCCGAAAATCACATTCTTTGAGCTGTCGCTGGTTTTGACGGGAATTTATTCTAAGTGTTGGAACTATCTTTGTTGCTATTTTTAGAGACCTTATTTATTTAGGATGTGGTTATATATACACCACAAATCCAAAGGCTGAAAATGCACGTCCTTAAGGACGTGCAAACCTTGTGACTAATTAACTTTTTAAAAAAATTAATTAACCCCTTTTAAC
Organism: Persicaria maculosa; assembly: GCA_963922045.1. Lineage (NCBI taxonomy): Eukaryota > Viridiplantae > Streptophyta > Magnoliopsida > Caryophyllales > Polygonaceae > Persicaria > Persicaria maculosa. The sequence continues at coordinate 6,601,798 of OY998255.1, read as the reverse complement.
CATGCACGTCCTTAAGGACGGGCATGATTTGGGGTGTATATAGCCAACGCGTTTATTTAAGTTATTTTAGGTAATTTAGGGATTTATTTTAATTTCCATTATATTTATTATTTTCATTAAAAATCAGCCCTAGGTTTTCTATATTAGAACGGCTGATTCTTCCATTGTAAATGGGACGCCTCTTTGAATTAGAAAATACAGTTTGTGTGAAAAACGCCTGTGAGAAAGTCAATCGATTCGTAGCGTTGCTCATCGATTGCATATTGGTTATAGATCTTGCTTGGTTTGCTTTGAGTTCATCAACCTCGCGAGAGCTTGGTGATCCTGGTAATCACAAGTCCCCTCCTTGTGCCGCTTGGTTGTGTAAGGTTGTAGAGGCGGGCTTTATAGTCGTTGGTATTTGGTTCATACCCTCTTAGGAGGCCTGGGGTCTTTGCCTCGTTCTATTTTAGTTCGATTCAGTCCTTATCGGTCGAGTCTTGCTTTCAATTTCGAGTCTTTATTCTTGTTCATCGAGTCTTTGCTTCCGTTCTTGTTTGATTGTCGAAGATCGGGCCATCCTACGGCTAACCCCGTATCACAAACGCTCTTACTGTTCTTCATCTTCTTCAAACTCCGGATGTACCTTCTCATCTTCTTCAAGTCTTTGATTGATCGATGCACTTCTCACCCTCTTCAAATGCATCTAGTACATCTATGAAGATTTAAGTCGAAGTGAAGATTTGTTGGGATGTCTTGAATTTAATTGGTTTAGGTTCGAACATTATTGACATAATTCAGATAGAATTGAGTTTATCCATTTGTGCCTTATTGATAGATCTATTCTAGTAGGATTAGGTTTTATTAAGGCTATATATTCTCATGTAGTCATACCTTAGAGGCATGACATATCTTGTACACTCATCTGGTTTTGGGAAACTCTCCAATAAAATCTCTTAATGTGGAGATAGCCATCTTAATGAACCATGATAAATTTATTTGTGTTGATCTTATGTATTTAAATATTTATTCTTTCTCACCATTTGCAACATAGGTGTTGTGAGGGAACGGGCGAGATCTTCATACTTGAGAAGTTGATGAGAGAACTTGGAGTCTTTATACTCCCATCCATTCCTATAAGACCATCCGTAATCATGGGGTAACCTCTTTCCCCCTTTTTTCTCCATCTTCCTATCACAACTTTACAACTCATTTATTTTTTTCTTTAAAATAATTTTTACTTTTTCTACCTCTTTCTAAAAGTTTACCTCTACAACAATGGGAAACCCCTTTTACCTCTTTCCAAATTTATGTTCACTTTTTCTTTTCCTTTATATCTTTCTCTTTATTATATGTGTATCATCATATATTATTGTGAATTATTTTTATTTATAATTTTATAAATAAATAAAAATAGCAAATAGTTAATGTAAATATATTTTATTACATCTAGATTAAAATAAAAAAAAAGTTAAAAATATTATAAAATACGTAAATACTAATAAAACTACCTATAAATTCGGATCATAGCCTTGGAATTGGTTCCACAAGTGCTCAACCAAATCATTCTTCCAAAGGATTGTACACATTGGTAGGATTATGTGGGGTATAATTTGGATATTCGGGTGTTGAAGAATTGTTAAACATTTGCAACATCACTTGAAATTGAGGATTTTTGAGAAGATTTGGATCAAAAGACATATTTGGAATGAGTGGGGTATTTGGATTATTGTGATCCATGGTTAAGAAAATAGGTGCAACTACAATAGATCAAATTGGGGTTATATATGGATAAAATTGGGCTCAAATTATAGAAAAAAAAAATTTTAAACCAATGTGATATTTTATTTTAAAAAATAATGAAATATAAATATATTTTTATTTCATTTTAAATCCTACTACAACTAATAAATCCAAATGTGAAATATATAAACCTACTTTATCATAAAAAAAAAATTACAAAAGGGAAGAGGTTACCTCTCTCTACCAAGGTAACCCCTTCCCACCTCTTACCTTAAGGTAGAGGCCACAATCATGGGCTTACCTTTTAGCAACCTTAAGGTTGCTAAAACCCATGGTTGCTCATGCTCTAAATACCCCTAAATCATCAGTAAAAACCCATCGGTCATGAACTCTCATTCTTCATACTTTATACTTCTCTCATATTCCTCAAATCCGCCTTTTTCAAAACCCTAGCTTTCTAAAAACCCAATGGTGCCCAAAGCTAAAGGCTTGTTTAGTTGAATGGGGGAAGTACAACTCCCGGGAACTTTCTTCCTATGAATTGAATTCCCTTGAAATGTACTTCCCATGAATTGAAAAAAAGTTGTTTGGTTGAATTTTAATTTTTTAAAAATATACATAGAAAAATAAAGAAAATTACATTAGAAAATGATGGAAGTTGAACTTTTATAGTTCTTCCTATGTAAGTGAACTTCTTACAATTTGGAGGAATTGAAATTCTTGGAAATTGAATTCGTGTGTTTTTCTGACAATGAAACACAGGAATATATCCTACTTCCTAGATTTTTAACTGACTAACCAAACTAGACAATGATTTGTGCACCTCTCCTAGTTTCCCGACGTGGATACGCTAATCTCTTTTGATAGTCCATATCATGGCTTACTCAATTTGATTGGTGAAAAAGTATTAACATACACTAAAAGGTACATATATACACTCAAAGAGAAAATAATAAATAACTCCACTTCCATCAATCAAAATGAATGGATCATCAACATTGATTGACACCGCCAATTTTCCAGCCCGTTCATGCAACTTTTGTCATCAACATTGATTTTTTCTTTTTCTTTTTCTGTGCAGCACTGACAAGCTCGGCGGGGCATCTACCCGGACATTCAGGTTCTCTCGTCTTATCTCTTTCAAAAACGAATGCTCTCTTCTTGATCTCCCCACCTTTGGAAATCCGTTCACTTGGAGGAAGAACCCAGAGGAAAATTTCAATATCCGTGAAAAGCTTGATCGGGTGCTTGTCCACCAACAGGTCATTGCATCTTTCCCTAATATAATAACCTATAATGGCGCATTCTCCTCTTCGGATCACTGCCCTATTTCTTTTTCCCTTGAAGTTAATTCTAGCTTCAAAGCCCCGCCTTTCAAATTTGAGAATGCCTGGCTACTTCGGAAAGATTTTCGTAACATAGTCAAACAGTCCTGGCGAGCGTCTTGCCCTGGCTCGGCCATGTTTCAATTAATTTTCAAACAAAAAATACTGAAAAAAAGGCAAAAGAATGGAATAAAACAAGTTTCGGCAATATATTCCGTCAATTAAAGGAGGTGGATACGGAGCTCTTGCGTATTCAATCTGCAGGACCCGGTGTAAACTACCAAACATACCATAGCAAGGAAAAGCGGCTCATCATGAAGAGAGAGAAGCTCCTACTATTTCAAAAATCGTTCTGGAGCCAAAGGGCTAAAACTAAGCACCTCAAACTATCGGATTCCAACACAGCGTACTTTCACCGGGTGGCTTCGGGTCGAAGGCACAGGAAACAAATTCGGAACATAACCTCCTCCTCTGGTATGGTGATTGTGGGTGAAGAGAATGTTAAGAATGAAATAAAAAGGGATTTTGAGACAAGGTTCAAGAAAGAACCAATTGATGACATGCTCCTTACTGAAATGTTGGACTTAATACAACCTTCCATCTCGTCAGAGGAAAACAATTTCCTCATAGCACTCCCATCTAACTCAGAAATTAAAACGGCGGTTTTTAATCTAGGGAAAAACAAATCTCCGGGGTCGGATGGATTCACTGCTGAATTCTACACAAAATATTGGGATATCGTCGGAAAATCTGTAATTTGTGCAGTCAAAGGGTTTTTCCACTCCGGAAAAATGCTCAAACAAATTAACCATACTTTTATCTCTCTTCTCCCAAAAAAAGATGATCCCACGGACACTAGTCATTACCGCCCCATTAGTTTATGTTCCAATATCTACAAAATAATTTCCAAAATTCTTACAGAGAGGATGAAAAAAGTTGTTGGTAAACTCATTCATCCGCTGTAGGGCGTCTTTGTGTCTGACAGGGCTATACAAGACAATATCCTTATAGCCCATGAAATCTTCCACTCATACAAAAGTCGTAGGGGTCGGGAAGGGTGGCTAGCAATAAAATTAGACATGGAAAAAGCATACGATAGGGTCGACTGGCATTTCCTTAAAAGTGTGCTCCAAAAGTTCGGATTTCACGATACATTTATCGCTTGGGTTATGGAATGTATAACGTCTGTTTCATTCTCGGTTCTGGTCAATAACGGCCCTACTGAGCTATTTCTTCCGTCAAGGGGAATTCGTCAAGGCGATCCTTTATCCCCTTTCCTATTTATTTTAGGTGCTGAGATTCTGACTCGGAAATTGGCTGATGAAGCTAGCCTTGAAAGAACTCACATTGGTTTCCCGATTGGACACAATGGGCCCCGGGTCCCGTTCCTATCGTTCGCCGACGATATCATCATCTTCTCGAAAGGAAGCGTGGATGCAGGGCGTAAAGTGAAAATGATAGTTGATTCATACTGCAAAGTATCAGGCCAGAAGGTCAATTACCACAAATCTAGCTTCCAAGCAACCAAGGGTATTCCGAATCATAGGATCCTGGAGCTGTGTAACTGCCTCAACATTACAAACGAACATTCAATAGAAAAATATTTAGGTTGTCCGATTATTAATGGAAGAGTCACCAAAAGCACATTTGAAGATATCATCTGTAAATCCAAACATCAATTGACAAAGTGGAGGGCTAATGCTCTCTCCCAACAAGGATGTGCCACCCTGATAAACTCCAATCTTTCTGCTAAGTCATTGCATGTGATGCAGAATTTTATGCTCCCTGCTACTATGCATAAAGAACTAGACCAGATAAACAGATCTTTCTTTTGGAATAAGGACCTCCAGTACCGGCCTCTGATTAGCTGGGATAGGATCTGCAAACCGAAGCAGTTTGGGGGACTAGGGATTCGTAAATCTAGTGATATGAATGTCGCTCTCCAGGTGAAGCTTCTGTGGAAAATTCTGGCCGAACCTAGCAATATCTGGGTGACCTTGATCAGACATAAATACCTGCGCTCCACCAGTATTTTCGATTACAAAAGATCCGGGCCTAGCTCTTGGCAATGGTCCAAGCTGTCCGACTTAATTGACACTTTTAAAGCGGGCCTTATTTGGTCGGTAGGAAATGGACGCACAATAAAGTTCTGGGCAGATAATTGGATCACAACATCCTCCTTACTGGCTAGGGTTGATTGCCCTCAAATTTTCAATCCGGATGAGACCGTCAGTGACTATATTTTGGGAGGTAAGTGGTGGAGTGAAAAACTTCATGCGGTTCTGCCTACTAATATAGTACAAGAGATTTTAGATATCCCTCTTCCTGCTTCGAATTTGCAAGACCGTCTATACTGGTGGCCAGATAGGGAGGGATGGTTTACTACTGCGAGTGCTTACAAATTGATAACAGCTCAGTCCTTACCATCTCGTGATTGTAATGCCTGGATTTGGAAGATAAATATCCCTCCGAAAGTTAAGAATTTTCTATGGAAGATTGCGCAAAACGGCCTGCCCACAGCTTCCAGGCTGGCGTGTAGAGGTTCGGCAGTTCCACCCACTTGCTCCCTGTGCAATTCGGCACCCGAGGACGAGGTCCATTTGTTTGTGGAATGTTACTTCATCAAAGCAATATACAAATTTCCATCCCAAGACCAATCAACTATTGCTTGTCTGATTGCCCAGTCTCGGGAATTCAGACCCATTCTATCTGCGCTTGGAAAGAGTCTACAACATGCGGCCTTGTCGAACCTCGCTTTCGCTTGGTGGACGACTTGGAACATCAGGAACCAACACTTGTTTCAACACACCGCTATCCCGCGAAAAGATTCGGTCCTACGACTGATCAAATCTCACATAGATAACTGGAACAAAACGTTCGCTGCCGAAGCGGAATTCGAAGAGGTTATACGCCCCCATCGGGGGGTATCTTCAAAAAAAAAAAAAAAAAAAAAAAGATTCAGTGGCGGAAGCCTCCAAGGGGCACGTTCAAACTTAATTTCGATGGTTCCTCTCTTTCTAATGGCGACAGTTCTTCCGGAGTCGTTATTAGGGATTGGGAAGGTTGCCCAGTCTCTATTCACCACCAGCAACTTGGTAAACAGAATCCACTCATAGCAGAGGCTCTTGCCCTCAAAATGGGGGTCCAACTAGTATTGCGACTCAACTTAGATTGGATCCAAATTGAAGGTGATTGTAAGATAATCATCGACCACTTAAAAGGGAAATCTAAATGCCCTTGGGAGATAGAACTAATTCTCACTGACGTTCAAGTCATGTTATCGACTGTGAGAGAAGTAGTGTTCTTTCACGTTCCTCGTATGGGCAATAGAGTGGCGGATAAGGTTGCACACCTTTGCCGCTCTGCCCGAGGAGTCGATATCGAAAATGACCCAGGTCTCCTTGACCACATTCGTAAGGATGCTGCCGGGTAGGGCCAGCCCACCCGAATTCTTTCCTAATCAAAAAAAAAAAAAAAAAAAAATCAGTAGCAGGCTATTTCTAACGAGGGAGTCGACAACACAATTCGCTTCCCTAAATTCGGACCTCCCAGCTCCGTTTGATCAACAACCCTATATCAACATTGATTTGTTGTAGTTCATTGAGACCCTTACTAATTAACAACATCACCCAAACACACTCAATCCCTGTCACGTTTGACATCATTTCATAGCCCTAACCGCATAAGAACTTTGTTATGTTACTGTTCCACTAGCCTATTCTAGGTATCAAGACAAATGTATAGTCTATTTATAATTGAAGATAAGAAATTTACTTCGGTATAAAATTTACTTCAATTCATCTATAAGCAAAAGAGGGTTTAATTTACTTCAATTCATCTATAAGCAAAGCTTATAGCTATAGCCTTAGGTTCGTTTGTTATAAAATTTAATTTGAAAAGATAAACAAAAATGAAGTGAATATAGTCTATTTATAATTGAAGATAAGAAATTTTAATCATTATCTCATCTCTTAATTTTTCATACAAAATTTGTTTTGTTTCTTTCAATCACCCATTTGAAAAAGGTACCCATATACATGCTCCTCTAATCATTACTACTAGCTTAGTACCCCGTGCAATGCACGAATCTTTTTTAAAAATATGTGTTTATATAATTTCATTTATCATTTTTTTCATCGATGCCAAAACTTGTAAGCATTACTTGTAACCATCCAACATACATATGGAGATAATAATCTTGCATACAAAAATGAATAGGGATTTGAATTCTTGTATATAGCATGTGGTGAAAATCATCCGTATAAAAAAGAGTCATAGATGTATTTTCTCTAGCAAACTGATAAGAAGAAGAAATAAATAAAAATAATTAAAGATACATTACCTAAACAATAGAACCTATGAGATTTGGTTTTATCTTTTAATTAACATACATATGGTTCAAAATTAAATGAATGAATCAATTTTGAGTTATTTATCTAAAAAAAATAGAAATTAAAACTAAAACCGAAATATTCTATAGTAATTTGTGGAATAAAAAATATAACAAAAAAAATAGAATCAAATATTTTCTTGAACAAATGGCAAGTTATAATGTAATCAAATTTGATTTTTTGAGATAAATATGATTTTATTTGATCTTATCCAGTGAATATCTAAACTAACAAACAAAACATATCTTAAGTGATTTTTTTAGAAAAATCTTCCATAAATTTAATTATATAACCATGACTAAATTATAATTGAAAATCTAAAATTTATTGATTAAAAAGTGGTTCAAAAGATTAATTAGCAAAATCTTCCATAAATTTAATTATATAACCATGAGAATATACGGAGTATGTTTGAATGAATGCAGCTAACTAAAACCATAAATAAAATAAATGAAATCCGCATTAGCTTGCCCCTATATTTATAAGATGAAACCAAAAGATTAATTAGATAACTTCAAATCAAATCGAATTGGAAGTATTTAGTGTTACGTTGAATGATTTCACGTACATCTTGACTAAGGATTCCAGTAGCAACACAAACTCGATCGATTTCACATCAATTTTCCGAGTAGTTAAGCACAACTGGACATAAATCCAAGTAGAATCAATGGAATCGTAATTAATCGGATAAACTGAGAAGGACAATAAGAGAGGGAAGTTGGGGTGGGATTAAAATCAAGTAAATTAGGGTAGAATCAATAATCTGCATCTGCAAATATGATTATGTTAGATTAAGATATAAAAGCAACACAGCAGCACAAAAGCAAATGAATATACTCCGTAAAAATGTGAACAATTAAATCAGGAAGAGTTATGGTAGTATTTATAACAGTAGTAGTGTAGTACTACGATTTTGGCGATGTGAATACCTTTTTTTAAAATTTCAAAATTCAAAATTGTAACCAAATCAGATTAGTTGATCTAAATAATTGGAAAAACAAAAACTGATTTCAAAATTCAAAATTTTAACCAAATCAGAGATCATTGATTTTAGATATCTACTTTGAATTAATAAATAATTGTAAATAAAAATAAAAATTGACTAATCTGATTAATAACAATCTGAAACTTGGAATGGACTAATCTGATTTTAAAAAAAATTATTTTAGTGATAAGATTGCAATAGATATCCAGTAAGATCTGCGTAAGTTTCTAGATTCTGGATTTGCATATATCATCATGCAAACAATAAGATTACGTTTGGTTAGTTAGTTATTTTAGATATGGCATATCAATTAGGTTAGTAATTTAATTTTTAAATCTAATTCTTTTTTTATTATTAATCGTAAATTTAAAAAAAACTAACAAATCCTACTAATTAAAAAATCTACGGAATTTTCGCCTGGTGCCCCTGAGGTAAGGGTAAATTCGCCGGGTGTACAAAAGTTTGGGTAAATTCGCCAAATACCCCTGAGGTTTCGTTTTTTTTCGCCTGGTGCCCCTCGGTTAAATCTGTTAGCATTTTCATTTAAAAAATAAAAGAAAATAAAAGGAAAGAAGAGAGCAGCTCTGAAGCGATTGAGAGACGAGAGAAGAGTGAAGAAGCCATTGAGAGATCGAGAGAGAGAGATCGAGAGAGAGAGAGCGAGAAGAGAGGCGAGGAAGCCAGTGCAATCTAGGTTGTTCATCCATGGCGGCTGATTCACAAGGATCTTGCAACAGTGGCAATCCAATGGTACGTTGTTAGAAATTAGGGTTTTCGATTATGAGAATTTTGGGGGAAATTGTTCTAAGCATAGTTTTTTTTCCTGTTAATATGTCAAAGGTGAAGATGAAAGGGGGCCTAAATTCATGTTTATTTATGAGAAAATGGAATGATGTTGCAAGAAATTCTAGTTCGAGAATATGTAAATGTGGAGTTGAGTGTCAATATTTCACATCCATGACAGATGGAAATCCAGGAAGGAGGTTTCTAAGATGTAAGAATTACAAGGTATGCAAGAAATTCATGTTTATTAATGTTTCATTTCATTGCTGATTTTTTGGCTTCTATGACAGATGGATGAGTTGTTGTTTTGACTTGAATTTTTGCTCATTGCAATACAGTCGGGAGGTTGTCGAATGTGGGAATGGTTTGACCCTCCATTATGTGCTCCGGCAAGGCAATTAATCCCGATGTTAAGAGATGAGATCATTCAATTGAAGGATGCATTAGATGTGAAAGAGGATGACATCCGAGCATATAGGAGTGAGATCCGAAGGCTTCAAGATGAGAAAGAGAGTGGATTGAGAGGTGGCATTCACAAATTGAGGATTATCTTTGGTGTTGTGGCACTTTTGTTTGTACTGAAATTTCTCTATTTTTAGTTGAGACTAATTTAGAGAAAGTTCTCATGTGTAACCATCATGTTTGAATTGAAGTAAATGAAAGTTGTGATTCAACAACACTCTTTTTTGTTATTGTCAATGTCTCATAGTGTAACAGCCAGCACAAATTCAGAATCTGATTTTTTTCAATCTGTTTTCATGACTCTGATCTTATGTTGATGCCAAAAATCATAGAATCTGATCTTTGCCAAATTCATGAATCTGAAATTTTTGCCAAATTCATGGATTCCAGATCTTATGTTGTCATAAATCTGAATTCTTTTTGTTAAACTCATGAATCTGAATTTTTTTGTGAAAAGTAATGAATCTGAATTTTTTTGTCAAAAATCATGAATCTTATGTTATGTTGATGCCTTTTTGTCAAAAATATGATTCCAGATCTGATTTTTTTTGTCAAAATCATTAATCTGAATTTTTCGCCAAATTCATGGATTAAAGAACTGATTTCAGAATCTGATTTTTTTGTTAAACTCATGAAACTGAATTTTTTTGTGAAAAGTAATGAATCTGAATTTTTTTTGTCAAAAATCATGAATCTTATGTTATGTTGATGCCTTTTTGTCAAAAATCTGATTCCAAATCTGATTTTTTTTGGTCAAAATCATTAATCTGAATTTTTCGCCAAATTCATGGATTAAAGAACTGATTTCAGAATCTGATTTTTTTGTTAAACTCATGAAACTGAATTTTTTTGTGAAAAGTAATGAATCTGTATTTTTTTTTTGTCAAAAATCATGAATCTTATGTTATGTTGATGCCTTTTTGTCAAAAATCTGATTCCAAATCTGATTTTTTTGTCAAAAACATTAATCTGAATTTTTCGCCAAATTCATGGATTAAAGAACTGATTTCAGAATCTGATTTTTTTGTTAAACTCATGAAACTGAATTTTTTTGTGAAAAGTCATGAATCTGAATTTTTTTGTCAAAAATCATGAATCTTATGTTATGTTGTCAATTTTTGTCAAAAATCTGATTCCAAATCTGATTTTTTTGTCAAAATCATTAATCTGAATTTTTCGCCAAATTCATGGATTAAAGAACTGATTTCAGAATCTGATTTTTTTTGTCAAAAATCATGAAACTGAATTTTTTTGTGAAAAGTCATGAATACATAAAATCCAAAAGTTGCACCCAACATCAAAACACATCCAAAGACAACCATTACAACATTCAAGAGTTGTACCTAACATCCGAATACATTAAATCCTTGTACAAAACACATCCAAATAACATTCAAGAGTTCTACTGGCTTTCAGGCATCCATGGGGCCGAGCACATAACGTCCGAGTGTTGGTTAGGTGTAGATTTAGCTTTCCGCACCTTTGGCCGACGTTTTACTCGAATTGCTTGCTCCCTAAGCTCTCTTGCCGTTGGTCCACCCTTACAAGTCTTCTTGTTATGCCCAAACGCCTTGCATCTTCCACAAGCTATAACTCGAGACCTCTTTCCCGACTCTTGTTGACCCTCTTGTCTCCTTCGAACTCTAGGAGGCCTTCCAACTCCCCTTTTCATCCTAGGTGGACCAATCCTGGGAAAATCAAATGCAGGCCACTGTTCCTCATCCATCACGGCCCTATAATTACCCGAATATGTCGTCTTATACATACGGACTGAATACCATGCTGACACATAATGCTCCGGATGTCCTCTAGTTTCCAGAATTGCCCTCACTGCGTGCCTACAAGGGATGCCACGAATTTGCCATTCCCCGCATGCGCAAATCCTGTTTTGAATGTTGACTGGCAATGAGGAACGACCTTCCATCACTTCAAACTCTGTAGGGGATGCCTTAAACAGCTAGAATGTAATAGAAACAGTAAAGAAAATATAAGACAAATTATTATACATGAAATCAGGAATATAAGACATATTGAAGCTCTTATTAAAATGTCAAATGTTACCTGTAGATTACGTGCATCTAGACGTGCCTTTTCCAATTTTTTCTTGGCATATCCAGTGAGGTCATCCTCGCGTAATTTCTGAGCTTCTTCTTGCCTCATACAATGTCTCACCATGGTTGTTCGTCTAATCCCTACAAAGAAAATGTACAAGAAATCAGAACAATTGATAGACTTCGCAAAATGAGTGACTAGATTATGTACCTTATAGAAGTGATAGCACGGGATGACCACGTCCTCTTACTCTCATTCTCATACACCCCATATGCAAAAGGGAAAATCTCATTATTTCCGTCCAATGCAACAGCCGCTAGAACAACTCCACCGTATTTTCCTTTCAAATGACACCCATCCACTCCAATTAGCCCTCTACATCCATGAATGAATCCATCAATCATTGGCTTCAATGAGATAAAAACACTCTTAAATTGTATAGGCTTTTCTGGATCATTTTCGGCTTGCTTCCACACTACATGAGCCTTTGATCCTGGATTCGATGTCTTCAAGACCTCGCAATAGCCGGGCAAACTCCCATAAGAAGTGTCCTCACTTCCATCGATAATCTTGTTCGCAAGCGCTATTGATTTGTACAACGAGGTTGACTTCAAATGTATCCCGAATTTTTCCATAAGAAAAGTTTGAATAGTCTTGCCCTTCACCTCTCGATCTGCTCTTACATACTCAAGAATTTTAGTTGAAGCCCATGCCGGAGTTGCCATAGAATTGTATTGGCCTAGTTTAAGACATGAATGAGTACTCTCCATTGTCTTGATTGCCCATGTCTTTCCATCTGAAAGTGAAGATGCATGAATCCTCCAATTACAACTCGATTCCCCACACATAGCTGTATAGCTACAATGATCCGTTTTTGACACTATGACAGCGAATCCTTCTTGTACACAATAATCTCTCAGCACATTGAGTAGACTTTCTTTGTCACAAAAGAGCATCCAAGTCTTCAGCTTGACCTTCCCAAAATCTGCTTCAGTATACACCTCTCCATTCTCATAAATTCTATCAAAGTAATCTGATTCACTATCACTTTCACATATTTCATCAGTCCCACCGTCAGAAGAAAAATCAATATCAAGTGTCGTAGTGGAAGGTAAATCCATTCCCATTGAAAGAATATTAGACGACACCTCACTAGAACTAGGTTCACCAATGGGTACAACAACACCACCCACGTCATCTTTTGTTCTACTAACATCGCCAGAACTGGGTTCACTACCTACTGAATGAGAGGTAATACCATCTTTTGTAACACTGATTCCTCTTCTTCTTGCAGTGGTAGGTGGAACTCTCCTATTGGACACAGGCAAACTACCATGACTCGACCTTTGAGGTACTACTAGTTGTCTCTTAGATTCAACTAAACCTTGTGCCATGTCTAGATTCTTAGAAGGGGATTCAGCAGCCCCAATGGCCAAATTTATCAACTTCTTGTCCGAAAATACACGAAACATGTTAATGACATCAGAATCACTCTCAAGCTGAAAACTTTGCCCATTATGCGCATACCACATAGTAGGATTGTCGGGAAGGAACATTTTGTTTTTCTCAGCCATCTCTAGCAAATCAACAAATAAATCTAGAATGTTCGACTTATCAGAATCATCAACCTCTATATCCACATATTCTTGATGAATATAGCGAAGCCTCAACACTATCTTCTCGTCCATTCTACAATAATTTCAACATGTTTTTATTCTTCAATAAATTGATTTTATGAAGACAATAACCTACTGATAAACCATAATTTGAAAACATCGATTGTTTGCCCCAAAACCCCAAAACCCTAAATCCCATAATTCAAAAAGGACTTGAAATCAAACACCTTATTATCCATAAATCCAACAAAGAAACCCTAATTCAAAGATCCTACACCGATAATCACTCAAAAATCTCAAATTGTTAACCCTAAATCCGAAGATTGAAAACCACTTGAGATGAAATGAAGAGGAGAGACTTACCTCAACAACAATAGCTGATGTCCACGCCTCCTCCCTCCTAGCATAGGCCGATCTCACGAAGCTGGGTATGGCTTCTCCCTTCTTCCTTAGGTCGCCATCTCCCTTTGGTTTCAATGTCGTGAATTTGTCTGTCTAACGTCAGTTCTTTTCTTTCCTTTCTTTCAACTGTTAGAAAGTAACACCGTTATAACATTTTTTTTAACAAATTTAACCGAGGGGCACCAGGCGAAAAAAAACAAAACCTCAGGGGTATTTGGCGAATTTACCCAAACTTTTGTACACCCGGCGAATTTACCCTTACCTCAGGGGCACCAGGCGAAAATTCCGAAAAATCTAAAAAAAAAATAACAAAATCCTACTTTAAAGGAGAAGCCACCACATGTCGTAGGCGACTTCTCCTTTAGTATTATAATATAGATTCTTATTTTATTTTTCATGCAAAAATGAGCATTTTTCTCTCATTTAGACTCACAAAACTTTATTATAATATATTTTCTCGTACAAAATTTATTTTCATTTTGTTTACCTTATATAATCTTATACCAAACTTACCCTAATTAAATCTATTTTGATCTTTTGCAAATTGCTGGATTATAAACCAAATATAAAACATTTAAAATTCTTCCCTCTTTTTTGTTCGATCCCTTACTTTCTTAATTATGATTTCCTTTACCTAAACAAATAAGACAAAAAGAAGCAACGAGGATTGGAAGGAGTAAAGTCGTCAAGAGAACGGGTACCTGCAATCTTAATAGGAGCTTTAAGCTTGAGAAGACTCGACTCTTTCAAGAAGATGTCACTGCAAGCCAGACAGAGTTGTTCGATCTCAGAGCTAAGCCCAAAATCAAAGGGGTTTCTCGTCGCAAGAAGATGATTGATGATCCAGTCGATAGGAGATTGGATCATCTGATCATTTTTCCCTTTAATGAAGAAGCTTTGATGATTTGCAGAGGTAGCCATGGTGTCGTGCCTGCAATGCACATACCCGAGGCTGCTACAATTTATAGTACTCCTTATAATAGAGAAAACAATTTGGGGTCAACGGTTGAACGGTTCACTATCCTTATGTGCGGTCGACAATGCACATTTTTTTTTGTATTTAATTAGCTAATTTGGGGTCAAAGGGTACATGGCTCTAAAACGTAGCGATGTGCATCGGGCTATAACCGAACCGAACTGGGCCGAACCGAACCGAACCGAACCGAAAATCTCAAAATTTCAAACCGAAAGCCGAACTGAAAGTATTAGGTTCGGTTCGGTTATTTATCGGTTTGGTTTGTGTTCAGTTCGGTTTTAACACAATTGAACCGAATTTTCATAAATTTTTTTAAAGTATAAATATATATATATATATATATATATATATATATATATATATATAATATAGTATATATACACATTCCAAAATATGTGTATGTATTCTAAAATATGTGTACATATTCCAAAATACTTTAAAGTATATAAATTTAAAAATTTTAACAAATACATGCAGTATATATACATATACAATTATACATACACATGCAAATCTAGTGTATATATGTGTATTTATATACAATGTACTACGTACATAGTATGCACCATACAAATACAGTAAGCATATGTGTATATATAAAACATGCAAATATATATATACAATATATTTATTTATGTAGTGTATAAAAAAACTCGGTTTAACACAAACCGAACCGAAACCGAACCGAAACCGAAAAATGAAAATTCTCGAACCGAAAGCCGAACCGAAAAACTTCGGTTAGGTTCGGTTTGTGTTGATTCGGCCCAAAAATTCGGTTTGGACCGAATCATGCACACCCCTACTAAAACGGGATATGGCTTAAGGCATGTGATCGGGTGGAATGGGATTTCTGGAGCATTGTACTAGACGATTCGGGTTCAGTGATAGGTGGATTGGACTGATTATGGGTTGTGTGAAGTCGGTTTCTTTTTTTTTTCTCTTTTTTGTTGCTAAAATGTAAACTTTACTAATAGAAATGACTCCCAAGGCAAAACACCTGCAAGTATAACAACCAATTACATCAAAAAAACACATATTCGGGAGGATATGCAAGCCCTCCAATATATGTGCATATCATCCAAACAAAACAAAATCATATACTCAAAGGTTTATGACCATCTCATCAGGGAAGATAGTATACAATAATCGATAAACATGCGAAAGAATAAGCCTACAAATCACCCCTACCGAAATGGGGTTGGAGGTAGGCGGAGTGTCGGGTATCCAACGCAAGGGATAACAGAATAAATAATTAAAAATAGGTTGATCGAGTTTTTAAAAGGGTTACTTTGGCAACTAGCATATTATGAATATCTAATTAGCTAACTAGCACCCAAACAAAATTAATTAACTAACCTAACACCCTTCCCAAATTGACTATTAAGGTCAACGGTCAACCTGTTTGACCGTTGACCGGTCAGCGTTGATCGTTGACCGGTCAACGCCGGTCAACGTTGACCGGCTCTTTCAGATTTTTTTTTCCAATGATGCCACTTTTTTTGATGCCATTTTTTACATGATGCCATTTTTTGCCGCTTTGATGCCATTTTTATTACATTTAATTTTCACTTTGATGCTACTTTTCTAATAAAATAGATTGATGACACTTTTTTGATGCAATTTTTTACAAACCTTGATGACATTTTTGTTTACTGTGATGTCACGTTGACCATTGATGCCATTTTTTTTTACTGATGACACTTTTTTTATGTCAATTTTTTGATTATATTTTTTTTTTTACCGTGATGTCATTTTTTTTCAAGGTAATGTTTTCGTAATGCCATATTTTATTGATAACTTTTATTCATTGATGACATTTATCTCATTATCTCAATCATTTGTAATGACATGGTTTGTTGATGACATCATTTTTTTATAACATTTTTATACAATTGATAACATATGAACATAAAATTTTATTACACTTCATTGGTGACATTTTCATCGATTCTACTTTTATTTACTGATGACATATTTGTGATTACACTTCATTGATGCAATCACTTGTGATGACATGTTTATTACATTTTTATTCATTTGTGACATTTGTGATTACACTTCATTAATCTCAATCATTTGTGATGACATTTGTATTATTAACACTTTTATACAATTGATAACGTATGAGCATAAAATTTGATTACACTTCATTGGTGACATATTTGAGATGACCCTGACTTTTATTCATTGGTGACAAATTTGTGATTACGTACGCTTCATTGATTCAATTATTTGTGATAATATTTTTTGTTGATGACATTTTTATTACATTGTTATACAATTGATGACATAAAAGGAGCTTAAAACGTGGAATCGAAATAACAAGACTAGATAAAATCATGACAATTTCCTAGCAAATGAGTATATCATAAATGACACACCTACGAGAAATCTTGCATTTGGTGAAACATACCTCAAACATTCTGCAACAAAATCAGTAGATGTGCAGGGAATCTCCTCAATTATAATTGGAATATAACACGAATCCATTCGTCTCGATCAAGTAATCATCCAACAAAATTGATCAAAAAAAGAATTGCAACCATGAATAAATTTGCAAAACCACACCTTGCAACATTTGTGATGATGACATTTGAAAATCTAATAACATGAAATTCCACGTAACATGTCTCCTCTCCTCCTTTTTTCCGAGCTTGAGACCGGTTGTGTACCAAAACACAAGCGGAGTTAAAAACATGTTAACACATAACTAGCAAGCAATAAACAAAGGTCTAGATCACCTAGTTAAAAACGTGTTAATAGTCACGGAGTCATTCCCATCTTGAGTGTTGATGGTCATGGAGATGCCATCACCGTCACTAAAGCTCCTGTCAAAAACATTCGATTCGGCACTGGATTGAAACATCAACAAGGCAAAAGTATATATTTTCTTACCCATAAAATGGCCTACTTAAAACGTGGATCCAAGCTGGGTGAAGAAATTAAAATTACTTACAATAATTCCATCTTTGATAACTCTCTTGAAGAAAATCGGCTTCATTGACGTTGGTTGTGAAGAGCTTCCAGTTGCATTCCCATCCATCTTCATCTTACTAGCTTGCTGATTCTTTGTGATCACACATACAAATTTGTAGATGAATCTCATCAATCATTATATATATTATGCCAAAATTGCAATTACAAAGCGAAGGAAATCATCTATTCGATCTCATGAAGATGTAGACATCAGAACAGCAAAGAATAGAAGGTCAAAGCAAACAGAGAGCACAACTTGTGACACTAGAAAACAAAGAAACTGGATAGAAAATAGGAGGAAGAATAAGAACTGGATGGAAAAGAAAAGCATATATACCAAACTAGATCGATCATGTGTAGAAGTCAAGGAAAAAGAAGATACAAAACACAAAGAAGACGAATAGGAAACGAAAAAAATCGACAAAGAAGCATCAAAACAAGAAAATTTCAAAAATTCAGCTATTGGAAACCGAAATGGTTGGTACCTTAACTCATAGATGTTCCTAAACAGGAAAACACTGAGGGCCTGGGACCGAGAAGCCAAGAACGGAATCACAATCAACTTGGTCCTGTTTTGACAGTAAATAGCGTGGCACCGCAGAATTTGAATCCTCATCAGTTTTCTGACCTCTTTAGCTGGAGAAACCTGCAATCAAATTATAAAACTTGTAGATTCCATAGGCAACATATACAATATGGATGAAGACATACTAATTGCATTTAATAAAAGATATTCGGATGACATTACCTTCTCAGGATTCTGTACTCTGAAAGTATAGCAGAATTCAGTAGAGATCTCTTCATCTATATCAATAACCTCGCGTATGGCCAAGCCAATTGAATCCGAACTAGTTACTAGCCCAGCAGCATGCCCAGTCATTTATACAAACACATGGTCTGCACTGTGGATTTTCACACTTTTGCTCATAACTCATTAAACACCTCAATGTCATGAACACCATAAATCAAACCTTTTTCAATAAAAAACTACAGAAGGTAAAAACAATAATAGTCAATGGTAACAATGTGGCCAATTCCATCCTGGTAAAAATCAAAATCAAAATCAAAATTGAGCAAATTCAAAAGGGAAAAAAGTTTAATTTGGCGAAATTGGGGTTCGCATAAGAAGATCAAGTACCTAGGAGAGGAAACCCTCCTTTACAGTGTCTAGTTGTCTGATTGTATCCAAATAGGGATGCTTCCATCTTCTTGGCAGAGCCTGATCAGCAGTTGCAGAAACGGGACCTCAGAGGCAACATCTCCGACGATTGGAAGTATCGAAGACCTCTCAGAGGCAAGGGATTGCGATTCTCCGATCACCGTCTCTGCTACGCCGATTTCATAGATCTGAGGAGAGAAAGGAAGGCGAAAATCATGGGAGTCGAGATCTGAACAGATATAGAAGACACGAGGCGGCGAAGGCGCACGATAGCGCCGCAGATCGGCTCAGCCAGAGGCGGCGACGGAGGAAGTACGACGGAGAAAGGAGAGTGTTGCCTTCGATGATGAGAAATTGAGGCCCCCCTAATTTGGATATGAGAAATTGACGATGGAAAGGAAGGAGTACTGAGCGAGAGAGGTGAGCGACAGAGGAGGAGTAAGGTGGAGACGACGACATTCGAAGGTGCGAGCAGGAAGAGGAAGAGCGTGAGAGAGAGCGAACATGTTAGGAGGCTAATTTTTTTTTACAAGGTGTTATTGCGACCAATTGATTTTCTTAGGGTGCTAATAACCTAATTGAATTATGAAAATGTGACATTTCACCAAAATTTCTCTAAACTATGCATGATTAATTACATATTAAAATTTGTACTATTAATATAGGAGAGAAAAGAAATTTAATAAAATTAACATATAATATATGTATGATTAAGATAATAATTCTTTAAAGAATGTGCAAAAATATAATATTTTGAAATTAGTTGAAAATAAATAGTAACAAAAAATACTATAAGATTATATAATAAATTATATCATTTATATATTTGCACAGTATAAACTATATATGATAAATTTTGATTAAAAAAATTCAAAGTTTTTTTTAATTTATATATAAAGAAAAGAACTTATAATCTTCTCCACATTTTCCTTTATACACCTTTATTTTATCTCTATTTACAAAAATATGCATAACAAACATGACAATTTAAGAGGAAATTAAAAAAAAATTGCAAAATATAGTCAAAGTGTAACCTAATAAGATTCAAACTCAAGATCTTATTCCTACCAAATAACTCTATTGACCATTGAGTTGTGAAGATGTTTATGATATTTTTATGGAATTGAAACAAAAAATATAAAATATGGATAATTAAATAAAGGGAAAATGACCCCAAATAATACAAACTATCGGTCGTGAACCGAAAATAATACGAACTTTGAAAATCACCGGTTGGTATACAAACTATTGCGTATTAAACCAATTTCGATACGAAACCATTTCCAACCAAATTTCCGATGACCGGTATGACATGGCAACTCGACTTTAATTTTTTTTAATGACATGGCATCCATGTCATTATATTTTTTTAATGATTAAAAAAAAGAAATTGTTAATTCTGGGATTTATGGGAATTGGGGGCTGGAACCCTAGATTCATTGTCGATCAAATTGGGCAGAGACGAAGCTCTCAGTTCGACCAAATTGAAGACATGGGGAAGACAAGGGTGGTGTGACGACAAGGTCGACCTGGTCAGAGCTAGATTCGAGACGACTGGACTTGCAAATCTTGGTAGAGATGGTTGGGCAGGCAGGTACGAACACCTCTTGGAGTACAAATTCGCAGAGAAGTGTATTTCATCATTCAACCATTCAGAAATGCTTCCATGGCTATACTTCGACGGTTCAAACTTGTAAGAAAGGGGAAAATATTGGTAGACAATTTTATGGGTGTCCATTGTGGCAGGTATGTATTCGATTGACTTAATTGAAATTGGGTTCACATTTGTTCGAAATTAGGGTTTATAATGCTAGTCACTTGGTCACAAATTTAACCCTTTTTCTAATTCAATTGCAGAGTGGGCAAAATTGCCACTTTTTCAGATGGGTTGATGATGCTTCGGGAAGCCTCAATGTTGATTATGCTTTTCAAAACCCTTCAATTGTGTACTCTGGAGGCAAGTCAAGCCAAGAAGTTATGAAAATGAAAGGAGAGAATTTAGTATTAAAAGTTGTAGTAGGTTTGATGTTTGTACTGCTAGTGATCTTAGTGTGGAAAATCTAATGTAGTTAGAGTCATGTACTAGCTAGGGAGAAGTGGTTGGTTCTACTGTCATGGAACTTTAACATGGATACAATCTTTGTACTGTTAGCTACCTAATTAAATGGTAATGAATCATGCCTCTAATGGCATTTGGCCTTTATTTATGCAACCCTGTCAGATTTAGAGATTGAATTGTTGGTGGATTTGGATTTGGTATTGAATACTCGTAAATGAATTTAGCTTGAATTGTTGGTGAATTTGGATTTGGATTTAGAGATTGAGTTGTAGTAGGTTTTAAGTGTTGTTTACAGATTGATGCTTACATATTTTAACCAAATAAAATTGCTATTTACAGATTTTAAAATATGTTTTTGGTCCTTTTTAAGTGCTGAATATATGTTTTTGGTCCTTTTTAAGTGCAGATTTTTATGACAGATTGTTATGTACAGATTGAGTTGTGCAGATTTGTATGCAGATTTTTATGACAGATTTGGATTTAGAGATTGAGTTGTGCAGATTTTTATGACAGATTTGGATTTAGAGATTGAGTTGTAGTAGGTTTTAAGTGCCGAATATATGTTTTTGCTGTTTACATATTGTTATGTACATATTTTTATGACAGATTTTTAAATGTGGATTTAAAGTGTACTGAATTTGTGGATTTTTTTTACAGATTTAAAAATCCATCATATATGTGATGAATCTGTCATATATGTGCTGTACAAAAGTGTTGAATATGTCCTATATGTGTTGAATCTTTCATACATGTGTTGAATCTGTGTACAGATTTAAAAAAGTACTGAACCTGTTTACAGATTTAAAAATCTGTGTACAGATTTGTGCTGGAAAATTGGTTTACAGATTTAAAAATCTGTCATTTGCTAATTATGTAATATAACGTCATGAAATTTGAGTATAGTATGCACACACATAACACCAATAGTAAAATATGACAAAATGAAGTTTCCAATGAACCTATTTTGGGGAGTTAAATTCTTTACAAAAGTGAGCATATTCTTGTGCGACATTTACAATGAATATAATAAAGTAGTAGCCAGCTGAGAGCATCCTAAGCATGTTCTTCCATATACATTATATATAAAGAGCCATAAAGTCTAGTCAAAATGTTGTTGTAACCAAAAAGTCAGTAGCCCATGCTCCTCCCCTTTTGCCAATATCTCGAATTCATGTCTAGTTGTCCACAACAGGTGCAGAGGGTTGCACCTCTTGAGATACCTGATAAGATGTCATAAAAGCATAAGAATGAATTAGAAAAAAGTGGATTCAAATTCCTAAAAATCAGAATATACCACTCCCAAGTATCTCTAGTCTCCCCTTCCACCACAGCCCAACAAATCGGAAACATCTGGTTGTTTCCATCTCTTCCTACAGCTGCAAGTAATATACCACCCAAGAATGTTTTAAGATGACATCCATCTAAGCAAATAAAGGGCCTACATCCTTCAAGTTGTCCGCATCTCAAGCTTTTAAAGCATACATAAAATCTCTGAAAAACTGGAGGGCTTGATGGGATAGTCAGAAGCTCAAATGTACTACCCATATTCGACCTTTTTAATTCTTCAATAAACCTTCCGATCTTGTTATAGTGTTGCTTAACCGAACCATGTAACATTTTCAGCGCAGCAGTTTTTGCCTTGTATGCATTCCATCTTTGTATGATGACACCATACCTACTTCTCACACTATCCATCATCTCCTCAACTGGCCAATTGGGGTTATGTTTAAAGCGACTGAGATATTGTTGAGCAAGCCACTTAGATGTAAGTTGACGATTTTTTTGCATATCCCTCACACAAGAGTGTTCATTCGTAACACTTTTTACCATCAAACAACCCTCTTTATGATGCCATGATGCATAAACCCTAAATGGACAGCCTTCTTTACACATGACTCCAACCTTCATCCTTTGCTTGTCAGACAAAACAAATGACAAGTTAAATCCGTTGTAAATGCCATAGCTTCTTGTGTGCTCCTTGAACATAGCCATGTTTGGAAATCTCATCCCAACTTCCCACACAAAATTCTTGTAGTCAATTTTGCCACCAACAGTCATCTTGCTTCTTCTTCTCCTCCTCATTTTAGCATTGTCATCATCTTCATTATCAGACAAAATTTGAACATCACCATCAGAGTCTTCATATTTACTTAACTGAGCCTCTTTTTCCTTCTCAAGTTGTTCTCTGTATTTCTGAACTCTTTGTCTTGCAGTTTTCAACTCCTCATCTGAAGAGTCAATTTCAGGTGCATCAACACCATGATCTGCCAACTCTTCTTCATCCGAATCTTTTTCAGAATCTACTATCACATGTTTCCCCTTATCAACAATAATGTCTGAAGTATCATCACTCAATGGAATCTCAGAAGGTTGATAATCAGAATCATCGGATGATCTATCAACAACACCTTCAAGTAGAAATGTTTCCCAGTTTATGTTACATTCAACAGATGCTTCAAAGTCCCTTCTTCCATCCTCATTAGCACCATTCACAGGGTCATTCAATGCATACACATCATCTGTATCTTCAGCATCCATTTTGCTCTTCTTAGACAACCAAAAAAATTCGAAAACAAAAAAGGCATCGATTAATATTTCAAATCAAGAGAAGAAAACACATCCCTCAAATTCATTCTCAACATTCAAATAACCCAAATATATTTTAAAAAAAATCGATTTGATTCAACACAAGCATCTTTCTCTACCTTCAAAACCTAACAACAATCAAAGAGAAAACAAATTGCTATATTTACCTCTCAAATTCGGAGGAGAAGACTGTATGAATCAATTCTCCTGATCGAATGTTGCTCAACCTTGTCGTCACACCACCCTTGTCTTCCCCATGTCTTCAATTTGGTCGAACTGAGAGCTTCGTCTCTGCCCAATTTGATCGACAATGAATCTAGGGTTCCAGCCCTCAATTCCCATAAATCCCAGAATTAACAATTTCTTTTTTTTAATCATTAAAAAAATATAATGACATGGATGCCATGTCATTAAAAAAAATTAAAGTCGAGTTGCCATGTCATACCGGTCATCGGAAATTTGGTCGGAAATGGTTTCGTATCGAAATTGGTTTAATACGCAATAGTTTGTATACCAACTGGTGATTTTCAAAGTTCGTATTATTTTCGGTTCACGACCGATAGTTTGTATTATTTGGGGTCATTTTCCCTTAAATAAATGAACATTTAAATTGTGCCTGGATATTACTTTTTTTTTTATGTATATATTATTATAAATAGATATTAGATTATAAATATAGAAGATTATACTCCCTCCGTCCAACAATACATGGACTTTTAGATGTAAATTTTTGTCCAATAATAGATGGTCTTTTAGGTTTTCTAGGTAAAAAGTTGTAATGATTTGTATTGGTTTGTGTGTTGTTGACTTTTTAAAATAATTTGATTGGTTAAAATGTGTAGTGGGTGTTAAAAAATAATAAAATTTATGAAAAAGTTAGTGGAATGATGATGTTTTTTTAAAAGTAAGGTGTTTTATTAAAACTTGTGCAAAATGCTAAAAGGCAATGTATTTTTGGACGGAGGGAGTAGATAGAATAGATAGATATAGATAGATAGTTTGCGTTATATATATCAAAGCAACAGAATTGCGTCGGAAGTGAAAAACTAAGAATTCAACCCAACAGTTTGGATTTTGGAAGTCGGGTGTCTCTCTTTCTCTCTCACCCCCTTCGGACACCTCCGAGTTTCCAATCTCTGGTCTCAAATCTCCAATCTCCCCAATTCGCACTTTCTAGACTCGGGAGACCCCACAGCAAACTATGCTCCCTTTTCCCTCCCTCCCCCTCCGCCTCCGCCGCCGCTGAATCGCACAGTCGGACTTTCTCTAGGTTTCCGTCGTTTGTATTTCCCCCCGTTCAAAACCCTAAATTTTGATCCGATTGGCCCCCTCTAGATCTCGCTAATTCTCCTCGTCTGTGGAATCGGCAAATTGTAGCGGGAGAGGAAGCAGGAATAAGACAAATGGCGGAGCTAGGGCAGCAAACGGTGGAGTTCTCTTCCCTTGTAAGCCGAGCTGCCGAGGATTCGTTTGGTTCTTTGAAGGAATTGGTTGAGAAATCTAAGTCGTCGGACCTTTCTGATACCGAGAAGAAGATTAGCCTTCTTAAGTATATAGTCAAGACCCAGCAGCGTATGCTTCGTCTCAATGTTCTTGCTAAGTGGTGCCAACAGGTTTTTTTTTACACCCCTATTTCCATCCGTCTATTTTGTGTTATGTTTTTCACTGGAATTGAATCTTTTTGAAATTTGGATGTCTATCAAGTTTGAATGAATCTTCACTTTGCAATGTGTACTTTATTCGAACAGTGATCAGTTTCCAATGTGCCTGATTCTGCAAAGTGTGATAATCTTGATGGTTTCCTTTACACAATGATGGATTGTTTTGTTTAGGACTTATGTAGATTTAGGAAAACATATTTGAAAACAATCATTTCGTTATGAAAATTCAGTTTTGTAACAGCTTCATTTATAGTCGTTAACAGAGAACCCTAAAGATCCAATCTTGGTACTTGTATTTGTATACAAGCTATTTGTTTCGGTTCCTACTAATTGTTTGAGAAAACTGATCACTTGATGACAATTTTAGTTTATTTTCACTTCTTTGCGTTTTAAATCATCTGTACATGAACACTGGAAAATTGGCAGTTAGCCCGTGTCTCATTGACCCTTGCACCAGGAAGCTTTTTTCATCAGTTCATATGTGTATTCCATATACCTGTTAAGTACCCAGTGTTCAAAGCACCATGCTTTATCTTTGAACCTACTCCCTTGGGGCCTTGGGTATCCCTCATGGTTGGGGTTTGTATTGTTGTCAAATCAACAGAGCCCATTCTTTGTGTTTTGAATGACGATTGTTATCAAAAGGGTATGAGGTATGGAATTAGATACTGCTCCTAGTCGGGTCCCAGTATGAGTCACTCTAGAGGAAGAAGGAAGAGTTGGGCTTCTGGGTGGTTAGGCTGTGGTGGGTGATTATTTATGAACCTAATTTGAAACCAAGTTTCTAATCGAACACTGAATACCAGAACTCCACAATGATGTTGAAACCGATGTGGTACTAACTACTAGTACCAACTATGACCATATTCCTAGAGATCTTGAAGTTAGATTTGGATAATGCTGATACCAATCGTAACCCATTGGCTAGATCTCTTGAAGCTAGATTTTTGTTTGCATCTTTCTTTTATTAATATTTCAGGCTCCATTGTGGAGGAGCTTAGGAGACATGTTAGCGACGCATATCCCTAAGAGTAAAGTTTCGAGATTAGAAACTATTTTCATTCTTATGTGATGTAACTTCTTTACAATTTATTTATATTGTGCGATATTCCAGACAATTAAAATTGGTTGAGGGACGGTCTACAGACAGTGTTAAGAAAAAGATGGAAAGTTACTAGTTACATAATACTCCCTCTCTGTTCAGCAATAGATATCCCTTCACTATTTGGAACGTTTTTTTAAGAAGCTAAAAACTAAAAAGTATATAAAATTATCAATTTTTTATTAATTTTTTTTATTACAATAGTTTCTAATCTCGAAACTTTACTCTTAGGGTTGACCAAAAACAAAACCTAAAAACGTGTCAAATAGTAAAAAAGATATCTATTGCCGAACAGAGGGAGTAACATGCAATCTGTAAGCATTGTTTTGAATTATATACTTTATGCTTTTAGTTATGAAAACTAATAATCCACTTCAATGAGGCACCACCTTTCAGGACCCTTATTGTCGACATGCGTCTTTTGACTTTTTAAACACTGCGTTTTTGTTATATAGGGATAATCTTTCTTGGGAATGCTATTAGTTGGTTGCAGAAATCATATGTTCCAGCAATCATTCCTTAGTAGTTGAATGTTTTATTTAATAGTAACACATACTCCATATATTTTAGGTTAACCCCTTTTATTCTATTGGAGATTTGCATATATATTGTTATTGCTTAGGTGGAGTTGTTACTCATCTTCTGTGTGACCATTTATCTGTATGAGAATCCGGAACTCACTCTGTTCTTATTTGATGGGGTATCAAATTTACATATTGAAATTTGTTTGGTGTTCTAGGTTCCTTTGATCCAGTATTCTCAACAACTTCAGTCAACCCTATCAAGTCATGATACTTGTTTCACACAAGCTGCAGATTCGCTGTTTTTCATGCATGAGAGTTTGCAGCAGGCACGTGCTCCTATATATGATGTGCCATCTGCTATTGAAGTCCTCCTTACAGGATCATACCAGCGCTTGCCAAAATGTGTCGAAGATGTGGGTATGCAAAGCTCCTTAAATGAGGTTCAACAGAAACCAGCTTTACAAAAGTTGGATACCCTTGTGCGCTGTAAGCTGCTTGAGGTTTCCATCCCAAAGGAAATTTCCGAGGTTAAAGTTTCAAAGGGCACAGCATTGTTACGTGTGGATGGGGAATTTGAAGTCCTAGTTACTCTTGGTTACAGAGGGCACTTGTCCCTCTGGAGGATACTGCATATGGATCTGCTTGTTGGTGAGAGTAGTGGGCCCATAAAGCTTGAAGAGTCGCGAAGACTAGCACTAGGTGATGATTTAGAACGCAGGATGGCAGCAGTTGAAAATCCTTTCACGACTCTCTATACGGTTTTGCATGAGCTCTGTGTTGCACTCATCATGGATACTGTGATCAGACAAGTTCACACACTACGACAGGGGAGATGGAGAGATGCAATAAAATTTGAGCTAATATCTGAAAGTAATACAGGCCAAGGAAATGCTGGCTCTGTGCAGACGACTCAAGATGGAGAACTGGATTCCTCTGGCCAGCGTACTCCTGGAGTAAAGATCATATATTGGTTGGATCTGGAAAAAAGTTCCAATACATCTGACTCTGGGTCTTGCCCCTTTATAAAAATTGAACCGGGCTCAGACCTACACATAAAATGTACTCACAGCTCATTTGTCATTGATCCTTCTTCAGGAAAGGAAGCAGAACTCTTCCTTGATCAAAGCTGCATTGATGTTGAGAAACTTCTTTTGAAAGCTATATATTGTAATAGATATACACGGTTACTTGAAATTCAGAAGGAGCTGATGAAGAATAGCCAAATTTGTCAAGCTCCTGGTGATGTTGCTCTTAATTATTGCATGGATGACACAGTGATTGACCTTACAAAGGTTTGTTCTGCATAAAGGAAACTGTTCCTTGATTGCACATGGAAGTTAATGCATAATACTTTTGTATTTTTCTTGAATTTTCAACATTAATTTTGTTTGCAGAAAGATGACAAGCCTAGTGGCAAGGAATCTGAAGGGCAGGAGGTATTACATGTGCGGGCGTACGGGACATCTTTTTTTATTCTTGGAATAAATATAAGGTTTCTTCTCTTTACTATATTCAAATACAGAATCTACCTTCTTTTAATTAGATGTTGGTTCTGTTTGCCTGAGATTAGTAACTGTGCGGAGTCAAGTGATTGTGTTTCTTACTAATCTCAAATACAGAATCTACCTTCTTTTATAAGAAGTATGACTTTTTGTTTAGTAAATGAATTGAGGAAAATATCCATCAAGGTGATGCCTTGTATTAAGTTAATGATTATGTTCGCCAGTTCCTGTATATACATGTGTATTATCCAATCATTTGCTTGACATCTGCCTTGATGATGAAATTGGTTGTTAGAGTAGGAGAGAAGGCTACTTCAAGACTCGAATTATATGGCTATTCAGCTGTCAACTAACTCATTAAAGGGATTCTGCTTTGAGTTTTTAGGTTTGAAGCAATTTTATTATCCTATATTTATGAAATAATTATTTCAAACAATAGCATACTTATATAAGTCACCTTGATTCTTGAGGTTAGCAATTCCAATGTGAAAACCAGAAAAAGATGTTTCCACAAATATGCTTATAGATTTGAGAAAAAACAAAATATGAAAATTCAAAGCTGAACCAAACAAGCCCTAAGGTTTTATGAGGGAGATTTACTATGAAATGATATAGCTGCTTGCTTCTTAAGGTGAGGAATGAGAGAAACCAATAAATATTTTCTTAGCATATATTATCACCAAAGAAGTGAGAGAGGTGACTTCTATGAAGAAGCTGTTTATTATATTAGTGGATCTGGAAGGGGAAAGTCAGAAGTTAGTATGGGGTGGGAGGTGCAATATTCTGTAGTTCGCCTGCATAAATATTACTCCATTCTTTTTTACAACTCTTTTACTATTCGTGCACGTTTTCTTAGGATGATAAAAACAATATAAAATATTGTTTTTAATTTTTTAATATAGTTTTTATCATCCTAAGAAAACGTGCACGAATAGTAAAAGACTTGGAAAATAAAACGGAGAGAGTATCGATGATCATCTGAATTTGTTTAATGCCGGACTAGAAGATATTGGTGCCTCCTAATGGAATCATTCAAATGTGGGGACTTTCCTCTTGTTTATCAACTTTTGAAGAGGGCATTTAATGTGTACTTATTATATGCCTCTGCTTGGTGTGAAGTCATTTATATATAACCTGAGGAATTTTCTGTCTTAACCAATATCTATAATGTGTGGGAATGAGTTTTTGGTCGTACACATAAGTTCAGAACTAACTAAATTATTGGTGGGAAATAAATTTCTTTTGGAACGAAATACAGTAATAATCATGAAATTGCAGCTCTGTGATGCTTTATTAACACTTTCATTTTCTCAATATATAATTTTTTGTATGATTTTGGCTGTAGGAATGGGCGATATCTTCTTCATTCATCCAGAAATGTTATTGCCCAAGCAATATTGTTGGATTCAGCAGAAGCTTTAAATCAGGGAAGCCTAAGCGCTGTTGAAGTTTTTGTTAGCTTGAGATCCAGATCTATTTTGCAATTGTTTGCATCCATTGGCAGATTCCTGGGCCTTCAGGTATCAATATGAGTTTTTTCGCAGTGCATCAGCAGCTTCCATAACCTAATAGTATCTCATTAGTTGTTGAAATTTGAACATCTATTTGTGAACTCGTCTTTAGGTTTTTTGATATCTATCTTCTATTTTATGTGGCCTTGAAACACTTACATACATACTAGAACTATCGCTTTCTTGTAAATGACGGAATGCCTTATCTCCTAGGGTGTTGAACATGAGTCTCAATTATACATTCAGGATTCAATACGCCCGAAAAAAAATGAGGATCCTTTATCCTTTCCGTCTTCACAGCGACAACATGGGGGAATGGCTCCTTTTTGTTTTGTTGGTTCTCGGAGACAAAAACACTAGTTCCCTTGTTCTTCTAAGTCTTGTCTGGTTTTGAATGCTTCCCTTTCCTCCTCTTTTGGAACCTGTTATCTTTCTGCCCCTCTGGATGTTGGGCAAGTCATCATTGTACATTAATATTATCCAAGTTTTCCTGGGTCCCAAAAAGTATAATAAAAAACCTAGATGAAGGTTGGATTTTAAACTTTTCTTGCTTCACAATTTCCTTGTACAAATTAAATGCTCTCTTCAAAAGTTTTCATGGGTCCTAAAAAGTCATCGTTGTACATCAATACAAGCTTTATCCCCCGGATGATTCCTTGGTTAATAAACTTTTCCAGTCATTTTTCTGTTCCTCCACATTGTGCACTGCTCTCACTTGTTGCTTGGTTCATAAAATCTTTTTATATAATGAGCCAGACATGTATTCTTAATGTTTTACTATCTAATTATCATGGAGGTGTTATTAATGTTGGATAATACTCTTCCAGGTATTCGAAGATGGCTTCTCTACAATGAAGGTGCCTAAAAACATTTTAAATGGGTCAAACTATCTGATCATGGGGTTTCCTGAATACGGAGGTTCCTACTTTTTGTTAATGCAACCAGACAAGGATTTGAAGCCTCTCTTTAAATTGATAGAGGCGCAATCTCAACAATCTGATAAGTCCAACACGCTTAATGTTGCACGTGTTAAGAAAATCGACATTTCTCAGATGCAGATTGTTGAGGACGAAATGCATTTGAACCTCCTTGACTGGGGAAAAATGACGAAGCTTTTACATGCTGCCGGAGGTCCTAATCAATCTTCAGAGCATGGGGTGCTTTCTGATTTTGGCCTTGAAACAGCAATGCAGTTCTCTACATGTTGTACATCTAGTTTCTCCTCACTAGTAGATGAAATTGTTGGGCTTGAGAAAGGCACATCTGGTCCTAATGCTTCCCAGCCATCCCCTTTTGGCCTTCAAGGTATTAATGCTGGAATGCCCTCTACAAAATGGGAGGGAAACATTCAGCCATCACATGCAAACTCAGTCACGAGAGCTTCTGGCTTAGGTTCCAGCTATGATGGCTCTGCATTTCCTGTCAATTATAGAGTCTCAAATCCATCCAGTTCGGTTGGTTCACTTTCTACCCTGAAAGGGATGGGCAGTGCTGGACAAAAAATGCAACAGTCAAAGTCAGAGCAGGATCTGGCATCTCTCAGATCCCCCATGTCGGCTGAAGTCAATTCTTTGAGGGCTTTGGATGAAGACCATCTGGTTCTGCTGAATGGTACTTCAAGAGAAGCGGGTTCTTGGAACCGATCTTCCCAACTTCTTCCTCAATCTCGACAAATTGGTTCTCATGCGTCTCTGTTTAGTGGGAAGTCTAGCACGCTCAGAAACTCATTAAATGGCACATTTGCTGGCTCTATAAAATCTCCCACATCTAATTCAATAGCTGCTAGGCCCACTACCCCCATATGTAAGACGCTACATATGCCTTACCTTAATTGGTGGTGTTTATGGCTATGTATTTTTTGTATTTTTTAACTCACATTTTGGATGATGTTTCAGCCCAGTCAGAGGATTCTGGAGCAGATCAAAGTGCAGGTACTCTAGCTGTTGTAAAGCAAGGTAAGGGTTCAAGAAAGAGAACGGTTTTGGATATTTTGGATATGCTACCATCACTTCAAGGCCGAGACATGGATAACTCACCTTACAAGAGAAGGAAATTTTCTACATCAGATCAACAGTCTACATGCCATTCACTTGTCTCCCTAGACCAAGTGTGTAGGCCTGGAAGATACAGTTATGGTGATCTTATAGCTGAAGCAAATAAAGGAAATGCACCATCTATTACATATGCCGCAGTACTTCTAAATGTATTCCGACATTGTTCACTCTGTATCAAGCATGCTAGACTTACCAGCCAAATGGACATGCTTGATATTCCATATGTTGAAGAAGTGGGTCTTGGAAATGCATTTTCCAATATTTGGTTTCGGCTCCCTTCAGCAAGGGGTGCTTCTTGGCCGCACATCTGTCTTCGGCTTGGCAGGCCTGGAAGTTTATATTGGGATGTTAAGATTAATGATCAGCACTTTAGAGACTTGTGGGAACTCCAGAAAGGAGGCAGTAGTACTCCATGGGGAAACGGTGTCCGCATTGCTAATACAACTGATTTAGATTCTCATATACGTTATGATTCTGAAGGTGTTGTATTAAGTTACCAATCTGTTGAAGATGATAGTATTAAGAAGCTTGTGGCAGACATTCGCAGGCTCTCTAATGCTAGAATGTTCGCACTAGGAATGCGGAAGCTGTTAGGAGTACGACCGGAAGAAAGAGTAGAAGAACCTGCTGCAAACACAGATGCAAAGACAATCAATGCAGCTAAAGGTCCCGATGGGATCGTAAAATCGTCTGAACAGATGAGAAAATTATTTAGAATTGAGGCTGTTGGGCTTATGAGTTTGTGGTTTAGTTTTGGCTCTGGGGTCGTAGCTCGTTTTGTTGTTGAGTGGGAATCTGGCCAAGAGGGGTGCACCATGCATGTTTCCCCTGATGGGCTATGGCCACACACCAAGGTATTTTGCTATTACCACTCTTTGTTGTTGCCTTCTGGTATTTTTTCCGATTGTTCTCTATGGTTATCTGACCTTAATTGGGATGATGATTTTGGCTCTCGATTTGGTATTCCTATCCAATACAGACTTCCATAATTTTTCGCATATTTCTTTTGCAGTTCTTGGAAGAATTCATTAATGGTGGGGAAGTTCCATCACTTTTGGACTGTATTCGGCTCACATCTGGACCTTTGCATGCACTTGCAGCAGCAACTAGACCCGCTCGAGCTGGTCAGGCCACTGTGGTCCCTGGGATGGCAGCTTCTATTTCTTCTGTATCTAAGCAGAACACTTATTTACCATCACAAGGAGTTACACCGAACACTTTATTGACAAATGGTGGTCAGGCTACTCCTGTCGGGAACTCTATTGCATCTGCTCCTGTCAATGCTCTTGGTAGTCATGGTCTTCATGGTGCTGCCATGTTGGCCGCTTCTGGTCGGGGTAGCTCAGGCATTGTTCCTAGCTCATTGTTACCAATTGATGTTTCTGTAGTCTTGCGAGGCCCTTACTGGGTTCGCATTGTCTATCGGAAGAATTTTGCGGTTGACATGCGGTGCTTTGCTGGAGAGCAGGTCTGGCTGCAACCTGCAACTCCACCAAAGGGAGGTCCTTCAGTTGGAGGGTCATTGCCTTGCCCTCAGTTCCGACCTTTCATCATGGAACATGTTGCTCAGGAACTGAATGGGTTAGAACCTAATTTTACAGGGGCATTACCCACACTGTTGAACTCGAACAATCCAACCACAAGTTTGGGTTCACAAATTGCAGCAACTAGTAATGGAGGAAGAGTTAACCTTCCCAATGCCGCAGGATTTCCAAGGCTAGGAAGCCAGGTTCCTGGGGTGGCCCGTGTGGGTAATGCCCTCACAACATCCTCCAATTTGGCCGCCATGGGTGGTTCAGTGTTGCCTTTGAGGAGGTCACCAGCCGCAGGTGTTCCTGCTCATGTAAAAGGTGAATTGAATACGGCTATCATAGGGCTTGGGGATGATGGCGGGTATGGAGGTGGATGGGTTCCTGTTGTTGCCCTTAAAAAGGTTCTAAGAGGTATTCTCAAATACCTTGGGGTTCTGTGGCTTTTTGCGCAGTTACCCGATCTTTTGAAGGAGATTCTGGGTTCCATATTGAAAGAAACTGAAGGTGCATTGTTGAATTTGGACCAGGAGCAGCCAGCATTGCGCTTTTTTGTAGGGTATGTCCTAATTCAGTCTTTGATTAGTTTTCGTTTCTTGAATTACATGTCAAATGTCCACGATTATTGTGTCGAGCAATTTTTCAGTTCAGCCCCTGTGATTTTTCTTGAATCATCCTTGAATCTCGAGTGGTTGTGGATTGACCTCATTTATTTTTCTTTCTTACAGGGGGTATGTATTTGCTGTAAGCGTTCACAGAGTTCAACTTCTACTCCAAGTTTTGAGTGTAAAGCGGTTCCATCACCAACAGCAGCAGCAACAGAATTCAGCTGCTGCACAAGAGGAACTGAGTCAGTCTGAAACATCCGAGATATGTGATTACTTCAGCCGCCGTGTGGCATCAGAGCCCTACGACGCTTCCCGTGTTGCCTCGTTCATTACTCTCCTCACTTTGCCTATATCCGTTTTGAGGGAATTCTTGAAGCTTATAACGTGGAAAAAGAACATGTCCCCGCCACAAGGAGGAGAAGCAGCCCCTGTTCAGAAGCCCCGTATTGAGTTATGCCTCGAAAACCATTCCGGCTTAAACATGGATGGAAACTCAGGGAATTTATCTGCGACCAAAAGCAACATCCATTATGATCGACCTCATAGTACCGTTGATTTTGGACTAACCGTTGTCCTAGATTCTGCTCACATACCTCACGTCAATGCTGCTGGGGGAGCTGCTTGGCTGCCATACTGCGTTTCAGTGAGGTTGCGGTACTCGTTTGGGGAGAATCCGAGTGTCTCCTTCCTGGGGATGGAGGGCAGCCATGGTGGACGAGCTTGCTGGTTTAGGGTTGACGAGTGGGAGAAATGCAAGCAGCGGGTGGCTCGTACAATGGAGGTGCACGGATTTGCATCTGGAGGAGGAGACGTGTCTCAGGGGAGGCTAAGATTGGTTGCAGACGGCATACAGAAAACACTGCACGTCTGCCTTCAAGGGTTGAAAGATGGCAATGGAGTTACTGTGAGCTCCGGTACAACCTAGATTGAACCTCACTGGTTTTTGTCCGTCCAGGTGATACGAGCTCCAGCGCCTCCTTTTTTCTGGTGTCGGCTTCTTCTGCAGTATCCTCCGACAGTTCGTAGGAATGGCCATTGAGCATGGCTGCCATTAAAGGCCAGCAGGCAGGAATCCTGTGCAAATAGCCAGTGCCAATTCAAGCCCCTGCCATAGGTTCGAAGCTAATTAATACAGTAGCTGACTGCATCTTCTGTTGATTAGGCTGTACCTTAATTTTGTTTATCTTGTTAATGTATGTCCACATAAATGGAATTCGAAAAAACTCTTAAACATGTACAGTTTGGGGTAATGGGATAATCAGGATATGGGGAAAGGACATTGTTTTGAAGCTTGTTGTATCCGGGGTCTCTGGTAGGCACCGATTTTGATCCCTTAATCTACCAAGTTTGTGTCTTTATAGCTCGGATGGCGAGGTTGTGTGCCTGTCAAAACCAGACTCAACCCTTGAAAGTTCGCAAATTTGTGCTCAGACTTGTTGGGGTGACCTGAAACCGTTGCCTAAGCTATAAGAACAAGAACCCGACCTGCAATCGACATGTCTAATGGACTGAATTCGCTTAAAGAACAAAAATCCAGGGTGCCCAATCCAAAGAAACTAAAATGTAAATGTTGTCCAATTTCCATGTAGCAAAATTCACAAAACTTACAACATACTCCGTAGTTTAATGCTAAGAATCAATGTGTTGTTGGTTTCCTACATAAAGTTCATACACTATCCTTAGTGCTTTCAGAGATAGCGGAAGCATTTTCTTGATCACCGCTGCGAACAGCTGCGGGTTCTGTCTTTGTGGCCTCATCCACTGATTCGGGTTCTTTTTTGAGCTCAGATTCGAACTCTTTCGCCGCCTGCAATGTTATCAGCATTGATGAGAGAGCCATCACAACTTGAGTGTTTGTAGCTCATGACAATTAGCCAATTCGTGGTGTAGATTCAAGGTGTTTGGGTGTTTGCTATCAATCGAATATCGGGTTTGATAAAGCCTTGAATTTGGAATGGAGAAATTCATTCCAATGATTAACCTTCTGACTTACTCATACCCAATCCGAAACTCGATAGCGATACCGATACTCTGATACCAATTTTCACATCAATGCCCTAGTCAACCATTATAATTACCAGCATTTGAAATTGAAAAACCAAACCCTAATCTCTCTCCAAAGGGGGCAAAAGTGCAAACCTGTTGGAAGCTCTTGACAGTTTTGCCGATATTCCTTCCAACCTCCGGCAGCTGCTTGGGGCCGAAAACGAGGGCGGCGACGCCGGCGATGACGACGAGCTCCGGAACACCGAGGCCGAATATGCAGCTGCAAGAGAAGCGCTTTGGCCGCACATTTCCGGGCCGTGTTCGGGCCACGAGCACTCGATTGCTGGGGCGGGAGAGGCCGCAGCTGGGGCCGATGAAGGAGGAGTTGGAGGAGGAGAGGCAGATGGAAGGGGGGAGGTTCGGGTTGAGGGGAAGATAAAGAGCAGCTGATGAGATCGCCATGGATGGATCTCTTTGGGGGAGTTGACGGAGTTCTATCAGCTTTGCAGCTCCAAGAGAGTGCTATCGGATTATCAATCCAAAAATTTGTCCGTTTGCTAAAACTAAGGCAAATTTACAGAAACCACCTCTTAAATATTGTAATTTTCAAATTAACTACCTCTTAATAACTAAATTACATCAAACCACCTGTAAAACCTTTACCGTCAACAAGACAGATTTGTTGAGAATAAGGGATTTTAGAGATGGTTTGCTATAATTTGGTATTCAAGAGGGTTAAGTTCAATTCCCTCTTTGAGGAGCTTTGTAACATCATTGTTATGGATGATCAGAGATGAACTTTACTTCACAAAGACAACCATTATTTTTGCATACTGTAAAGAAAAAAAAAAGATGATTAAGCTAAAAATGCAATATTTAAGAAGTGGTTTCCCGTAAAAAAAATAATATATATATTTTTGTAGGTCATTGGTATGAAAAAGAAAACACTTTTTCATGAATCTATATGGTTTAATTTTATATTTAAAATAATTTTAATTTCTCTTTAGTTCAATCTAAACATGCATTGATAAATGGAGGTAGATTTTTTTTAGATGGTATTCTTTTTTTTTATTCGAAGATTTGTTAAATTCTTATCATGGTGTCAAATACACTTCAAAGGATAAATTCTAAATTCATTAAATATTTGTAATGGTGTTAAATACACTTAAGGAAAATAATGTCTAATTACATAAAATAGTAAATAAATTTATTAGTTAATGCCAGTACAGCACCTTAAGCAGGAGACTGTTCTAGTTTCGGTCCTTAGGGTGCATCAAAATTACAGAAAAACGAGCATAGTTTCTCTGTACATTGGGAATTAAGGGTTCATAAAGAAGGTTAAAAATGCTGAAGATAATAGGATTATAGGAATACATAATCAATAGGATTCTGCTATGATAATGCCAAGTTATGGACTGGGGCTGCAATGAGAGCTGCTATTCGGCTCGACAAATCCCCCACGGATCCTCTTCTGGAGGTGCTCCAAGCTAGCCACTCTCTGCATTGATGTTGTTCTTTCAATTTTGCTCACCCCGGCAGCTGAAGTTGCCTGATCTGGAAGGACAGTCTGCACGGAAGCTACATCAGGGGCATTCCCTGTTTGAACTCTAGGCTGAGGAGCTGGAATAGGGTTTGAGGGTGCAGGAGGATTGTAGAAATGCTGCATCGGGTTGCCATGATCTGGAACTGCAGCATCAGCTAAATCGGAAGAAGGGCTTCCACTGAAAGCCGGATAGCTCATTGTGGATATCTCAGACACCGTTTGGAAAAGTGGGTTCATGCTGGTAACTCTCTTGACTGTCTCCTCAGCCATCTTCACCTGAGGGCGATAATGAAACACAGATGTGAAAAATATGAGCCAAACATCCTTTTCTCTGTCAACAGAAGAGAATTCTCAACCTTTTTGGGTATACCTTTGCTCTCAATGTTTCAATGTCGGCTTTTAAGACTCTATTGTCGACAGCAGCTTCATTGTACTTGTGGCTTATGTCAGTTAGCCGTTCCAACAAAGATGAATTCTCAACCTGAAGCTGAGAAACCTATAGCAAGATATCATTGCATTTAAAACAAGGTAAGCTAAATAGGAGAAATGTAATATGAAAACAGAAATAGATGGAGCAACAAAGAAACCTGTGTCTCAAGTTCGGTGAGATGCGCCTGCTTTCTCCTCCTGGAGCGTCTGGCTGACTCTCTGTTTGATATCATTCTGATGCATGAAGAGAAGCACTAATTATGAACTACAGAATCAGCAAGGTTTACCCTATCTGCTTATAAAGGCTTGAGATGAAATGGTTAAGCAAAAATTGGTGATTATTTAGCACAAAAGATTTTCTTTTGGTGAAAAATAAGGGCCCATTTGGAATGTGGATATCCTGCCATCAAGTATGGGTACAAGATATGATATTGGGTATTGGTGTTTGGTTTGACAAATCATCCATACCTTCATATCTCCTAAAAGCTAGTGGTATTACTTATCCCATGGTGGTTTAGTCATACTACCTCATACCAAATCCTAACCAAACACCACATCTTAAACTCCATAACTCATACCCAAATCCTAACCAAACACCACATCTCAAAACTCCATACCCGTGCCATACCGACATCTTACACAACTTATCTCATGTATGGATATCAAAGAGGCCTTAAATGCTCTCAAAAGTTGATAAAATGACCAAAGTTTCAGACCAAAACAAAGAGAAATCAGTGTACATCAGGAAAAAGAGCACGATCGATGACGATAAAAGGATAAGACCTATGTGCTAAAACAAACCCCATCCCATACACATAAATTAGTGTAAAACATCAGGAAAAAAAAGCACCGTCGATAACCATAAGGTCTCACCACCAAGGAACCAAAATACTATTCTGTGAGTCAAATAAAAGAAATA
The DNA here is from genome assembly GCA_963922045.1 of Persicaria maculosa. NCBI lineage: Eukaryota > Viridiplantae > Streptophyta > Magnoliopsida > Caryophyllales > Polygonaceae > Persicaria > Persicaria maculosa. The sequence goes on along the minus strand of OY998255.1, from coordinate 6,562,936 downwards.
GTCTCTGATGAATAAAGGGATAAGACCTATGTGCTAAAAAAACAAACCCCATCCCATACCTTCTTACACGCTTTACATCAGATGGATCCATATTTTCAGTAGTTTCATTTTCACCTTCAGCGTCATCATCATCTGATTGGTCCCTTGACGACCCACTTGCTGTCGGTTTAATTTGAGACACAATTTTCTCCGGTAGTGCAGGTAAGGAAGGAATTTCAATAGGTCCGGCAGAATCCTTCTCTTGTGATCCTAGAGCATATAATGAAGTCGTGGAAGTTAGTCTTCAAGAAGAATTTCCTGAAAACACGTTAACATATATTCTGTCATACATTAAAAGTGCTCAGCTATTAGCTAGCCCGTTTCTAGAACCATGACTGCATGATCTGAAACTAAAGTGTTTTAGCTCCATTATTGAGATATGAATCCCACCAACAGAGACATCTGTGTGCCATACTACCGTCTGGGTTCCCGAGTAGTCATAATTCTAAAAAGGCTTCATCTGTTGTTTCACATATATACATTTTTGTAAAATAACAATTAAAATATTCTGACAATGAATTTTTGTAAATTGATGGCACATAATAACTTATTCAAATAACAGTACATAAGTTAAGATGGAGGGATAGCAGACCAGCCAATGTTCAGCTGCTGATTTTGGAAGAACAAACCTTTGCTAGGAGCTTCAGCTGCTGATTTTGAATCAGTTGATACAATTGATGTGCTATTTTCTGCCACAGATGAACTCTGGCCTACAACATAGGGTGCCTATTTGACAAAAAAATGCAAACTCAATACAGCATAAAGGTCGTATTTGCTTTGATGCACAACCATCATTGAATGTGTCATAATCAATATCACTGGCATGTCACCCCTATCCATGATCACGGGAAATCATATTGATAAGCATGGTAGTATTGGAGATGAAAACATTCATGGGCGTAAAAAAATGACATACCCCCCTTCTACACATCAGTCGTAGCACAATCAAGATTTTCTCAACACTAAAAGTTCTACCATGTTCAATAACTACTAACTAGCCCATAAGTGCAAGATAAACAAGTACCAAACGGCATTTGAAGAAAATGTCAAGTGAATCACAAGCTGATCATTCAACACAAAAGGCAGTAAAGGTCCTCGAAAGGCCAACAAACCCTCGATCAAGCCTCTGCTCATCAGACCTTTGATTATCCACTACTACCAGAAGCTCAGTAGACATTCAAATCCTAAACCCTAATTGAGAACCAAAACACCCCAATTCAATGAAAATTATGAAATCGTAGTGATACATAGACCTGCAATCAAAAGTACAATGCTTCCAAACAGATACAAAAAAGATCTCTGAAAATCAGAAAAATTACAGAACCTGATATCAAAGAGAGGGAGGGAGATAAACCTTTGTCAATGCAACGGCGGCACAAGCCAAGTTGAGGCGGCTCTCAAGCAAAGCCTGGAACTTATCCGAATCAATCCGAACGCTAGATTTCGCATTCAACGACGTCGTTGCAGCTGCCGGCGCTGGCTTTGAGCTAATGCTATTAAGCTGAGATTTAGCACCGTCCGACCGATTGAAGACCTGGTTGTTCTCATAGGGATGTCCATCTCGATTGCTACGATGCCGGTGATCCTTAATCACGACAGCATCGCTTTCACCGGCCGGTTTCGAAGGGGGATTGTTATCCGGAAGCGAAGTGGTCTCCGCCTCTTGGAGGAACATCTGGAACGCCCATTCGGAATCGCTGCGTTTCATCTTTGGATCATCCGGTGCCGGAGCCGGCGCCGGAGGGTGAGCTGGCATCCAGAGATGGTCGGAGATTTCATCCACTGAAAACACCCTATCCCTATCCATCCTCTTTCTTCTTCGCCCCTTCTCTCTCCTCTGCTAATCGTCGGCCTGAGTAACTCATCTAATTTTTCACTCAATCCCCTCTAAATTTGAAAATTACATAAAACCACCCTCAATAACTATTCCGTCAACAAAAAGACTAACCATGACCTTCCGTTAACATCCACCCCTTATATTTATAAAAGCAGAAGCAACGTCTTTGTAAAAATTTGCGACACGTGTCCTTCCTGAGCATAATTAAGAAGCAGTTTTGAGTATCTCACCCACGTTCTCCGTTTGACCTCTCTCCTCTCTGAGCGCCCACGCTCCATCGGCAATTGAAAGCTTCCATGGTAGGCAGTTTAAGCCGCTTCTCCTTCAACTGCTAAAATCCCTTTATCAAATTGAAGTAACTAGGATTCCATGATTCCTCAAAGCGTTATTCATGCCCTTTCTTCCTCAAAGGTAATTTCTTTTATTCTCCCCTTTGAAATCCTTTCATGGGTTATCTTGCGGTTCCGTCGATCTGTTTCTCAAACGATATGTTTCTTCCTGCCCTTTCTTCCTCAAACGATCTGTTTCTCTTTGAAATCCTTCCATGGGTTCCGTTGATCTAAAAATCTTCTGTCTCTAGCATCTTTCTCGGCGATTTGAGTTATCTTGCGATTCTCACTTATCTCGAAGCCAAATATGATCTCCCATGGAATATGTTGCTCGCAAGTTTGATGTCGACGTCGACTTTGGAGGAGCCAATCGAAGGCCAGACATCGACTGTGGTGGGGCGACACCGACTGTGGAGCCAATCGCCTGCCCTTCTTCAATTGCTCTCCCCCACTTATTCAATTGCTGAATTTTTCTTGATGAGCTTTACAAATTGCATATTATTAGAATGCTCTTGATCTGATTTCTTTGTTGGTTTGTGTTTGATGTGGTGATCAGTCGGGGCGGCTGGAGGTGGCAATCAATTGAAATCGAATGCGGGATGCGGGGTGCGTCAAATGGAGGTAAAACGCTCTGTGTTCGCTCTTTGATTACCAACTGGATCTGTATACTAGGTTTGATTAATTTGGAGGATTTTGATTAATATATTGCACACAAGGTGTTCGATGAAATGCTTATAGGTTGATTAATTTGGAGGATTTTGATTGATATTGCACACAAAGTGTTCGATGAAATGCTTATAGGTATATTTTGCGTTAATATATTGCACTGCCTTCTTGAGTGTCAACTAGATCAAAAAGGCTTCATAGTATATCCCACCCTAATACTAAAGTCGGACTGAGAGGAAAATAATCCATACTAAAATGGACTTGGGTTTAGGATTTGAATTAACAATGCATATAAGGTGTTTGATAAAATGCTCAAAAGAAATTATATAGAATCTTATTTGTGTTGTTTTGTTTTGTTGATGGTTGTTGAATTTTTTTGCCTATGCTAATTTCTAATTTCGGCTTGACGTAATTCCACCAAAACCTTATCATGATTTGTTTATATGATGATTTTTCAAGTGTTATGAGTGTTTTTGAGCTATCATAACACCCTTGATCTACTCAAGGTGGATGCAAGCTCCTATTATCTTAATTGTTGTTCTTCATTGATTTTGTTTTGCTGCTAAGGATGAAGGTTATATAGTCTTCTCTACTCTTAATGCAATATTTATGTTGTGCCAAATTTGATGGAGATTGATGAGTGTTGCTTCCTTTAACCGAGGATCGATTAGGAAGATGGGGTACAAAGATTATTCACGGGTTCGTCATCAATCTCTTCTTCAGAGTTAGTCATTGCCTACTTCTTTGATCTGCGTTTATATTTTTTGTAACTTCATTTCTTTAACTCCGTGACACTCTTTATGGTCGTTTAAAATTCAATTGTTATTCTCTCCCCACAAGTCCTTTAATTAGGTTGAGTTGTAAAAATTGTATATAGTAATTGTTATCCACACACACACACACACACACAAAATATATCACACATTTTACTTCTATAAACAAACTTTTGATCTTCCTATGTGATGCGACCCAAAGAAACGATCCAACAAGTTACAAAGCTTCAACCGAGCACGAGAACAAAATTTGACACACGCGACTCTTTTATTTGGATTTTTCTAGATTTATGGGAAAATAAAAACAAGATATGGATGGCTAAATCTATGAGCATCTCACCCATAGATTTACCAAACTCGCTCTCTCACTCGTCGGCATCTCACTCCCGAGCAATCAAGCCTTTGTTTGAACAACTCTAACAAGCATCTCACCGGAAAGAGTTAAACAAACGGAACCATTCCTCGGCCTCTCACTCCGGAATGGGGTGTCAAAATGGCATCTCACCAAATCAACAAGACACACACACTTTTTCCAAAAATTATCAACTCATATCTTATTTCTCATGGCAAAGGTTTAGCCATTTTATAGGCATAAAACAACAACAATTTAGTAACGAATTAAAGGCGAAAAAGATGAAAAGTTTCTCGGAAATTGATGGAGAAATTTGGCCAGCCTCATGGTGGAAAATGAAGGGTTGGTTGTCCTCATAAAGTGTAGAAAATCATCAAGTTCCCTTGAATGAAGACTCTTCGATACATCTCATCTATTCCGACATCATTCAATGCCCCGGGAAAATTGTCCAGATTTTGGACTGTTGAACTATTGCTGATTTCGGACCTGTTCTTGGATGATTTCGGCCCTTTGGTCTTCATAAAAGATGTAGCCCTTCGAATTAGATTTCCAACAAGTACTCATGGACCTCCATCGGACTAATATAGCCCATTTTATTACTGAAACATTGAGCATGCGTCGGAAGAGCTCGGATCACATCATCCTCCCTACCTTTGAAAAAGATTCGTCCTCGAATCTTGCGTTGCCTTCCAAAAAGAAATATTACGCCCCTGTACGTTGGATCTACGTAAAATATCTTGATGGTTGATCCTGCGAAGACTCTCCAATCTGCGTTGCTTTTCCAAAAAGGTACGATACGCCCCTGTACGTTGGATCTGCGTAGTGCACTTCAATGGTTGCAACCGCGACGGCTTTGAAGAGGGATGTGGATGAAAGTGATTGAAAACTTTGTGAACTTGATGGATTAGCTCTGATACCAAATGATGCGACCCAAAGAAACGATCCAACAAGTTACAAAGCTTCAACCGAGCACGAGAACAAAATTTGACACACGCGACTCTTTTATTTGGATTTTTCTAGATTTATGGGAAAATAAAAACAAGATATGGATGGCTAAATCTATGAGCATCTCACCCATAGACTTACCAAACTCGCTCTCTCACTCGTCCGGAAAGAGTTAAACAAACGGGACCATTCCTCGGCCTCTCACTCCGAAATGGGGTGTCAAAATGGCATCTCACCAAATCAACAAGACACACACACTTTTTCCAAAAATTATCAACTCATATCTTATTTCTCATGGCAAAGGTTTAGCCATTTTATAGGCATAAACAACAACAATTTAGTAACGAATTAAAGGCGAAAAAGATGAAAAGTTTCTCGGAAATTGATGGAGAAATTTGGCCAGCCTCATGGTGGAAAATGAAGGGTTGGTTGTCCTCATAAAGTGTAGAAAATCATCAAGTTCCCTTGAATGAAGACTCTTCGATACATCTCATCTATTCCGACATCATTCAATGCCCCGGGAAAACTGTCCAGATTTTGGACTGTTGAACTATTGCTGATTTCGGACCTGTTCTTGGATGATTTCGGCCCTTTGGTCTTCATAAAAGATGTAGCCCTTCCAATTAGATTTCCAACAAGTACTCATGGACCTCCATCGGACTAATATAGCCCATTTTATTACTGAAACATTGAGCATGCGTCGGAAGAGCTCGGATCACATCACTATGTACCTAGACTTTTGTTTGTAACTTATGTCATAAACAGGGTTGAAAAGGATAATAAGACCTTTACCAATTTATAATTTAAATATAATGCTTACATTTTATTGTTCTTATTATGATCATATTTTTTTTCATGGCACCCCTATGAAATGGGCTGAAAGAAGTAATTATTTTCAACTATTTTGGATTTTTTTTGTCATTTATTGTTTAATTACCCACCTTTAATTTAAAATAAAGTTCATAATTAGATTCCCCCGTAGAAACAAGTGTTAAACTACCTAATACTTGTACATGATAAATTTTGCTTCTAATTGCGGTAATTTTGTTCTTGTGTAGTTCAATATATAGAAAATATTAAGGATTAGTGAGGACTTCATTTGTCATGTTGAGTCTCTATATATGGTTATTTAGTAATAGACTATCGTTGATGCCATAATAGTGATTAAAAAAATAAGGAACAACTATAACAATTCTATTTGACTCAGTGAGTTTTGGCTCTAATTGGTTAGTCATGTTCAATTCTATTTCTAATTCAACAATGTTTTCTAAATAATCAATAAATTAGAACCTTTATTTTCTCTATCAGTTAATACATCGAGGGGGCCTTCTTATTTTGTACTATATGGATTTTATTGACCCAACATGTGCTACAATTGCTATGACTGTCCTAAAGGCGAATTGCATGTTCTACTAGCTCAAGTGTTGTTAATCGGTAGTTATGGTGGACTGATTGTTTTGGTTTGATAAGGTTACTAAGGTTTATAAAATTGCAATGTCCAATTGTATGTTGTGCTTTAACTTATTTCAAAGCTTCAATTTTCTTGCTCGCTTTTTGGATGCTTACAAATTACTTATGCCTGACTGGGGTTCCTGATTGAACTTAGTAAAATTTTGATGAATTCATTCTTTTAGTAGATTGATTGTATTCGTAACTGTGGTTTGCAATTGCTTCTTTTGGATATGTGCTCAACAATTGGGGTTTAGGTGTTTCGATTCGGGGAATTCGGATCCTCTTCAAAGAGTTTTAATGAAGCATTGCCTATTGAAACAATGGTTTAGGCATCACATCACTCAGAGAAGCTATGTAGACAAGTCTACATTAGTTCCGGGTTTGAAACTGTGGTTTGGGCATGACTTTGTCTTGGTTTTCTGTGTAGTTCGGTTTATTTTGGAGTTTAGTTTGGGATCTGATTTGTTTTCTACTTGATTAAAATTAAATAATTTTGTCATCATTATAAATATAAACTGAATATATATGGTTTTGTAAAGAATGTTGAAATGTTATTGTTTTGATTCAGAAAATTATGAGTACATAGTATTAAATAATTTTGGAGATAATTGTTCACTTGAGTTGCTTACTCAACTCAATTTTTGCGAGAAAGATGAAGTTTATTGAATTGAAGCCACTGATTTGGTCTTGGTTTACTGAATTTTTAATATAGTTAGCTGGTATTCTTTTCTGTATTATGTTGGAGTATGAAATCTTGAGGTTTTGATGTTGCACCTTACCGCATGGCTAAAATTGAGCGCTGTTGAAAGCTGAACTGAATAAACCATTTTGTCGTCTTAACCAATCGAACAAAAGTATTCAATCAGATTGGGCACTCCCAAGGATAAGCACTGCCACAATAAATTGCTCCTTCCTTCTCCTTGTGATGGTAGTTTTGTGTAAAATATGTCTAATTAATTTCTGATTTTCATCACATTTTGATTGCAAGCTTTAATAAATTTTTTGTATGTTCAACTTCTTCCAGTTTGACTGCATCCATTTGTGTTTCGATCTCTTTCCATGATCAATAATTTTTTTTCTTCAATCATGTTGGACATCATCTTCAATCTACTTGTGTGTTCATATATTGACTTGAATTTTGTTGTTTTGGTGTTGTCTTATTAGCCAAAGATCTAGATTTCTCGTGGCAGTGCTTATCCTTGTGAGTGGGATAACTCAAGATCAAGACAAACTTCGGATAAATGTGGTGCAATTTTGATTTGTGTCATGGCCCAATCAGTGGATTGGCTGTAACAAAAGTTAATACCCTTCCAAATATTGAAATTACATGTATCTTATTGCTTGTGATTGATCCAATTTCATTAGCTGCATAGTATTTGATGACCTTAGCTCATGATGCAATGCTTGAGTTCTTATATTCCAATACTTATGAAAGTCAATAGTTTATATAGATTAATCTCTATTTAGGACCGTGATCCATTTTTACAAGTGTGTGACACCTACTTAAGCCTCTCCTAATTAAATAAAAACTCTAACACATTGCACAACACATAAAATCCTTCTCTACTAGGGACCTTGAGAATTTGTTTTCAGATTTCTTTCATCACTTTCTTGAGAAGAATATGATAAAAGAAATCATCTATGGTAGGTCCATTTGGAATAATTGGACTCCCATGATAACAAACACGAACTTAAAACAAGTATAATCATAAATCAATCATTTTCTTCGGCCCATTTCACATGCGTGAAATATATTATGATGATGAAAATCAGATTTCAATATTAAATAAAATAATAATAAAAATGTAAAAACATTTGAAAATAAATCATCTATTATAGCATTATAGGTCAAAATTAAAAAGAAATTATTAATAAATATTTGACAAAATGCTCATCACCCAAATTAGGGACAATGTATATGGGTGTTGTGATGTCTATATGTTTTTTTTCCAGTTATTTGTCTATACTTTGGGGCACTTTGATTGTATATAATATAATGTATATACACAATTTGTGTTTAATAAACATAAAATTTTAGATGAATTTCACATTTCATGATATTTATGATTAGCCCAATGAAACTATATGTTCATAGGAATGACATTTGGGGAAACACATGACATATTACTCAAACTAATTGCTTTCAATGCATGATATTTCGTATGAGTGTGGTTAAATATTCATGGCTGTGAAAATATCATGACACATACATTTACCTTTTCAATGTGAATATTTCGTACGGAAGCAAAGAATGTTGTCCACAAAGAAGTTTTTTCAAAACATATGACCCTTCTTTACTTATATGGTAAGTGTTTGTATACAAGTGTGTATCACATATTCATTCGTTCTTGTGAGTATATAGAATTGTCAAATTTGAATATGCTTTGTTTTGGCACAATCTTTTCGCAGGCTTTTCTCACTTCGATCACTTTATGACATGTAGTTATGGACAAAGGATGTGTATTACGTATGGCATAGGTAGGGTTTCATAACGGAATGACGCAAGGTGATGCACATCATGTTTGTACATAAATTGTCTACCTACTTTAAATTTGGTTATTGTTCAATTTGTCTATAATAAAATCATTTTACCGCTTGATGACATAATTTTCTTTGTTGGTCTTATCACTTTTTAAATTTGTTATTTGTTATTGTGGATGTGATTTTATCATATACAGGGTAATAATTGATATCAACCATTCCGGAATGGCTCATCGGAAATGACTTGTGGGTAGTACCCAGAGGTCCCCGGTTCGAACTCCGGAATGGTCGCTCTTTATTTACATATTCAAGGTAATAATTGATATCATGAAAAATCATCAAATCAGATGTATTCATTATATTCAGGGAAAACACGGCTAAGTTTAATGAAAAACACACACCCGTAGATGGTACGGGAAAAGTACTAGTTTCGTTCATTTCCCCACCAGTTCGACAAACCGTGCTCTCATGGTTAACAACTTCATTATAGGAGGAAAATGGTATGTTGAAAAATTGAAAGATTTCATTGATGATGACATCTTTCCTTGATAGATTGTTATGGTGGCTAGCCAGAAACGACTAGTTCAATACGGATGACTTGATCACTAACCCATATAGACAACTTGATAAATGATAATCCTAACTTGTGAATTTGGAAGATCAACATACCCCGGAGTTTAAAACATCTTATGGAAGTTCATCCAGAATGGGTTGCCAACAAAATCACGTATGTCTTACGCAAAGAGGCCTCTTGATCCCTACAACATGTGCTCTTTGTCAATGTACAACGGAAGACGACACCCATTTATTCATTGATTGTGTAACCGGTGTTCAAAATGCAGGAGGTAAGAAAATCTTATCCACTCTCACTAATACACCTTTCGACCTGCATGAAACATATCTTAGCAATTTTAGGACAACGCCTTTTGGTAGTGGGGAAAGAAATGTTGGCTATTAAATGGTGGACAATACGGTTCTATCTAAACTCAGTTGTTTTTAGCAACAAAATCCCGTCAAACGGAGAGATAAGTGCTTTCATATCCACCTATAGAGAAAACTGGCAAAGGGTTTGAAAAATAGAAGAAGATGACTTACGTCATAATGCGCAACACTGCGATGGTCGACCTAAAAAGAAGACCAAGATAGCAAAATGGCAAAAACAACAGCCGAGGTGGCTTAAGTTAAATTTCGACGGTTCCTCCACGGATACGGAAAGCAGTATTGGTGGATATGTCATTCGAGACTGGAATGGAATTCGAGTCACTATCGGATGCGCAACTATAGGAAAGCAAACCCTTATTATGGCAGAAGCCCTTGCTTTAAGGGAATGAATACTCAAGGCGAAAGGCCTAGCAATAAAAAATTTAGAAATTGAAGGGGACTCGCAAATTCTAATTAACTGCCTCAAAAACATGAGTAACGCCCTTGGAAAATTGAGCTTCTAGCGGCTGACATTAAAACCATTACATTAGAATTTACACAAACACGTTTCTCCTACGTGTCCCGTTCAGGAAATAGAATAACTGATAAGGTCGCACACTTTTACTGTTCTTCTGATAAGCACAATATCCTCATACATCCTGATCTATACGACCTCATCCATTTGGATGATATCGGCTGGGCTCTATTCCAACCGAATTTTTTTCCTAATATTCCGTTAAAAAAAAAAGAATAAGAGCATTCATGTTGAAATTGTTGAAATTGATATTAGATGCGATCATATCAACACTAATATTTGAATTGATACAATATTAGGGAATTAAAGATTCACCACCAAAAATGAGGAAACTAAATCAGGAATGATTTACTAAATATATAAAAAAAACTAAACTAATTAAAATTTAAAAAAAAAATTCAAATTATAACTCTTATCCTATCTGGAAAATACATGAATAATTGAGACATTATGAAGTCATCATTTGTTGCCTTCAAATCAAAACAAATGCAATATTTTTGGCACACAAATTAATTAAATAGGAGTTGTAGGACAAGAAAGGAATTCAATCACAATCGATCAATATTCATACATATTTCGTTTAACGGAATCATAAATGAATTATCAGTCATAAAATTTGAAATGCAATTCGAAGATTCGTCATCTCGATCGATCGATCGATCAACCTAATCGTCGCCGAGGACTAAACCGCCGCTGATAACCATCGTGGGGGCGAGGCTTCTAATTGCATCATCCTTACAAAGCGTCGCCACCAATTCCGCCGCAAGAACCACCTTCACTCTCCTCCCCATCCCTCCCTCCGGCGAAGGCATCACCCAAATCAAGCCTCCCGCGCCCTCCACGTCATACGACACGTGTACCGGCTTACCTCCGTCCCCGAACTCTGACGTGTACACGGCCCCACACTCAATCAGGTGCTCCATGTTGACGCACGTCAACTCGGGTCCGTACATCGTCAACGGCTCCCCGTATCTCCCCTTGTCGTCCTTCCTCGACTCCAGCCAGTCAAGCGTTGACCGGACCTCCTCCTCCTTGACCCCCGCCACGTGGCGGTGGATGAGGCCCGCCACGTGCCCCAGGTCCCCGGCCTCCCACGCCAAACGCGTGAAGTGCACGGCGTTGCCGAAGTAGCCGTAGGGGAGCGGCGCGTGAAGGCGCTTCCTGAAGTCAACGCAGATTGAGAGCGAGTGGCACGGGCCGTAATTATCTGCAACTTCAGGGGCGTTTATCCTGGTCCAGAAAAGCGCCGCGAGGAGGTCAAATGGGCTGGCGTCCGGGCCGATCTTGGAGAGGCGTTGCCTGATGGATTCGTCGGAGAAGCTGAAGGTCGCAGTGGCGGTTGCGGCGGAGGCGGTGGAGGGGTTTGACTTGGAGGCGGAGTCGGTGGTGGCGGTGGAGGGGGGAGTGCGGAGGCGGAGGGCGTCGGGTTGGAAGGAGGGTGGGTGTGAGAGGGGTTGCTGGCGGTGGGACTCCGACCAAGAGTGGAAGAAGAGGGAGGCGGTGGTGGGGTCAGAGAGCAGGTGGGTGAAACTCAGTCCGATTGCTATCCCACCGCATTCAAAGTCATTGAACTGTTCAAAATATCACAAGGTTATAAAGGTCAGCTTGTAAAATTTACACAGCTTTTTTCTAAAATCATAATAATATAATAAATTAATATTATAAAATTAAATAAAATATTAATAAAAGTTATTCTAAGATAAAGAAATGTAACATAAAAAAAATATCAAAAATATCTATGCATAAAGAGATATTAGTAATGAAATGACTTTAATATATACTCCCTCCGTTTTGATTTTTGACACTCTTTTTAATAGTGAAAAACCTTATAAAATATTATTTTTTAATTAATTCGTTTATATAATTTGGTACTACGTCCGTTCAGAAATAGATGTCGTTTGACTTTTTGCCAAGTTTTTTAATGAGCTAAAAACAATATAAAATATTAACTTTTTAAATAATTTTGTTTAATAATATGATACTTATTATTAATAAGTTTTTATATTATATTAAAAAATTACTAAAAAAATTGATATATTATATACTCCCTCCGTCCAATAATACATGGATTTTTAGAGGTAAATTTTTGTCCAAAAATAGATGGGTTTTTATCTTTTCTAGGTAGGAAGTTATAATGATTTGTATTGGTTTGTGTGTTGTTGACTTTTTAAAATAATTTGATTGGTTAAAATGTGTAGCTGGTGTTAAAAAATAATAAAATTTATGAAAAAGTTAGTTCAATGATGATGTTTTTTTAAAAGTAAGTGTTTTATTAAAACTTATGCAAAAGGCTAAAAGTCCATGTATTTTAGGACGGATGGAGTAGTTTTTAGCTCCTTAAAAAACGTGTCAAAAAGTCAAACAACATCTATTTCTGAACGGAGGTAGTACTTATTAGTAACAAATATCAAATTATATAAAAATAGTAAAAAAGTTAATATATTATATAGTTTTAATAAAACACTTTACTTTTGAAAAAATATCATCATTGCACTAACTAATTCATAAATTTTATTATTTTTTAACACACATTACACATTTTAACCAATCAAATTATTTTAAAAAGTCAACAACACACAAACCAATACAAATCATGACAACTTCCTACCTAGAAAACATAAAAGCTCATCTATTATTTGACAAAAATTTTCCTCTAAATACCCATGTATTATTGGACGGAGTGAGTATTACTTTAAAAAAAAATATTTACAAAATGTCCCAAAATATTTACAGATTACTATATATTAACTAGATGAATTCACCACTAGTGAAGGTGAAGAGGGAATTGGAGTTTCTCTCTTATGAGAGAGAAACTCTCAATTGGGGAAAAATTTTAGGGTAAATTTTCAATTGAGAATTTTTTTTGGGTAAATTCTTCTCCTCAATCCCTCTTTCGATTCAAATATATGTGAGTAATCCTTGGGCTTTCTTCTTATCTGTGCTCGATTCGATTTGTCCCTTCCGAATTTGGTTTGGTGATCTCTCGATTTCGCAGATTTTTGCGAGTTGTGTGAAATCGAAGAGCAAGTCCCTCCTGTCTCAATCGTCCGATTTGGGGCTTTCCGTTTTCCGGCCTGGTCTTGGCATGGCTGGGTTCGGTTTCTCATCCAATCGGTCCATCGGTGTCTTCTCCGGGGTGGTCGTTGATGGCTCGGTTTTATTCCGATCGTCGTCTCTGCCTACCTCTCGGCAGCCTACATCGTCTGGTATGTCGGCGAGGGGTTAGCCTCTTGCTGTTGAATCTCTCTGGCGGCCACGGTGTTGTCGGTGATGTCGCCGGGAGCCTCCGTCTCGGGTCTTCGTCGTCGATGCTGGTTGCCGGTGGCCGCTTCTCTCGTTCACCCTTGTTCCTTTGGGTCCAAACTTTGGGTCCTTCGGGCCCAAGGATGTGGAAATATCAAAAAAATAATTTTAAGTATCCCGAAAGGGCCTTGAGTAAACCCGCCCGAAAGGGTCTGACGAAATCCCGCAAGGGCTTGTCGATACTTTTGCAGGTGAAAGCTTGTTGGCGTTTTGTTCGAACAGCTTGCGGCTCTGCTTCCGATGTTTCTAGGAGATCTTCTGCTTGGTTGGGGGGCGTCGAGTCTGTAGTCGGGTCTGACTGGGGTCGTGGTGGTGCGCTCAAAGGCGACTCCGTATTCGGGATAGAGTTTCCTTGGAGTTCGTCTGCACTACCCACAGGAGTTAGTGTCCTGCTGTGTTCCTAGCCCGCGGTGCTACTGTTCGGTGGTGCTTGGCTGCGTTCTTTGGTGGCTTCCTCAGCTGTTCGGGTGTTTGATCTTCTTGGAACGTTTGTTGTAGTGTTTATTTCTGTTTGGTTTATTACACCTGTTATTGTATTTCTGTTTATGTTTTTAGATTGCTATGCTAGACGGTTTCGCCGTCTGCCGACTTCGGTCGGCCTCTCGATGAGTCAGACCTGTCTGACCTTCGAATTTTTACCTAATTAAAAAAAAAAACTAGATGAATTCGATTAAATTGCACACACGTACAATTCTTAATGCTTTTAAAAAAAATATTTACAAAATGGCCCAACAACCATATATATCACGGACAAGAACTACTATGCCAATAACTACCACAAGAGTTTGTTGGATTTTTATGGTGTGAAGTGGATTCATGTGTTGCTTTGTATCATATTTAACCTTATAAATGGAATTTATTATAAATTAGATTGCGACCTCTCTCTGGCTCTCGCCTCTCTCACCATGACTGACCAGCTCTTGTTCAAGGCTCGCCCACCGGCGCCCAAGAAATGATTTGTAACTTGGAGAATTCAATCATCCAAAGGCAGACACTATACAAATTGCGAAATTCCACCGTGTAAATATAAATATATTGCTAATAAACATTTTTCAATCTTATTAATAAATGTAGATTTAAAAGTTGCTTTATTTGACATAGGCATTCTAATATTTCCTGATCCGTAGCACACCAAAAATAAAAATATTTCCTGATGTGTATAAAAATTATTCAGGAGAACAGTACAGTATTTAATTATCATCCCTAGTAGAGGGACAATATCAATACCTATAATTTTTTTTTTTTTTGTGAAACTAATAAACTTATCAAAGCCAAATCACCGCAATAAAATAAATAAATAAATAGAATTAAAATTAAAAATTGGGCAAAATTATAGTATGAGTGACCTGAATCCGGAAAGGGGGCCAAATGTGAGGATCATCAGGGAAGGGATCCCAAGCCGTCAGATCCTTCTCGTCGTGGGCATCAGCCGATCTCAGCCATTCATCGAGGGTGGCCCCCACATTGGCCCGATAGGCCCTCACGCCGGAGTCCGTAAACCGGACTATCCAGTTACCGTCGTCGTCGTGGGCCAGGCGGCCCGTCAAGGTGGGATACGCGGACAGCAGGCCGCACAGAGATAGCCTGAGGCGATCGAAGTCCATGGGCCCGACGGCGGCCCGGCTGTAGTAGTAGACGATCCGGACGGTGTGACGAGCCATGGCGTGGTCCAGCGGGGAGAGGCGGATCGAGCGGCCGGGCTCTACTGGGGTGCCCGACACCACAGTGAGCATACCGGTCACCCTTACCCTGCTCTCCTTCTTCTTCTCCATCGTCGGGCTCGGGCTCGGGCTCGGGCTTTCCATTTTGAATTGATCGAGGAATGGATGGATTAATGGGATCGGCATCGATCGGAGTTATAAATGGAGATCGAGAGGGGTAAAGATTAAGCAGGGTACAAAAGTTGGAATTAAGAGGAGGGTGGGATGATTGCGAATTAAAGAGGCTCAACAGGTTGTTGGGACTTGGGGGAATTAATTAGGGCTCGGGGAGGTCGGCAGCCAGCCGTTGCATATATATATATATATATATATATATATATATATATATATGATTAAATATCTAGTTTCTTATAACTAGAACTAATAGAACTAAATAGGAGGAGCTGGGCCCCTGGAGCGGGGGAAGGTGCTCAAAAAAGATACAGAGAAATTATGGATAAGAATCATTTTGAGGAATCGATTGCAAGACACCAAATGATGACGAAAAATATAAACATGTATATATGTATATATGTATATATGTATATATGTATATATATATATATATATATATATATGTATATATATATATATATATGTATATATATATATATATATATATATATATATATATATATATATAGGGGAGATATCTAATGAGAAGTAACATTTAAATGAGAAGATGAGAAGTAAGCATTATACCCCTTAGATTAAAATAATTTTTTTTATATATATATATAGGACATATCTAATGAGAAATATATCAATGTTTTTTTAAAAAAATTATTTTTTACGCTATTTATCTAGAGGGTGATTTAAGGTTCATTTTAGGGTTTTTATGCTAATTTAAATTAGCTTTTTCATTCATCATCTAAAAAAATAGCATAAAAAATAATTTTAAAAAAACATTGATATATTTATCATTAGATATGTCCCCTATATCCATATAAAAAAAATTATTTTAATCTAAGGGGTATAAGGCTTACTTCTCATCTTCTCATTTAAATGTTACTTCTCATTAGATATCTCCCATCATATGTAGGGGTGGCCACGGGTTACGGGTTGACCCGTGACCCGACGGGTCGTACGGGTTGACCTGTGACCCGACGGGTCGTACGGGTCAATGATTCGGCGGGTTATTGACCCAGCGGGTCCGGGTCAACGGGTGGGGGCGGGTTGCGGGTTAGGGTCAGGGGTTTTGAACCCGATGACCCGGCGGGTCAACCCGCCATCCCAATTTATTTTTTTTGAAAAAAATATTTTTTTTTTGTTTATAATAATTATTATGTATATTATTCTTAGAATAATTCATAATATATAAACATAAACTAGTTTGCAATGTGCAATGTGGGTCAAAAGCACTATCACCCTTTCCTTTTTATAGATTTGGAAGACATCCCCTATTCTCTAAACTTTTAATGTGGGACAAGAGTCTTGTCCCACATTGAAAGTTGAGAGTTAGAATGAGAAGGGATGGATGTATATATATGTGTACTCCATCCTCCCTTAACCCTCACTCTTCACTTTAAACTTTATTTCTTATATATTTCTTATAATGAAATGAAGTAAAGTTTGAGAAGTTTTATATCCCTACATTTATATTGTAGTGGATGAAGGAAGTTTTATAAAAATATAAAATTTCTCATGTTTTTTTCCACTTCATATTAAAATGAAATGGATATAAAAAGTGATAGGTAGAAAAAGTCTTTACCTATCATTTTTTATAAAAAAATTTTAGTCAAAAATATTAAAAAAAATAATTTTTTTTTTAATTTGGGAATCCGGCGGGTCAACGGGTCGACCCGAACCCGCCAACCCGTGGAATTCCTGGGTTAGGGTTCGGGTCGCCCTTCCCCGACCCTTGACCCGGCGGGTCGAACCCGTCGACCCGCCGGGTCCGACCCGTGGCCATGCCTAATCATATGTACTCATGCCTTATTGTGTATCATGTACACACATCTAGGCCGTTGATCTAAAAGAAATTAAAGGTCAATATTATGCCGTTGATCTAAAAGAAATGAAAGGTCAAGATTATGCCACATAAGGGGGTAACTTTTTAAAAAGAAATGAAAAAAAATGTCCCACCTTTAATTGGAAGCGCGTGAATCCCAATTCTCAATCCCCCAACAACCCTAATTAAAAAGGAGAGAAAAAGGCAAAATTGGAGCCGCCTTCTTCTTGCTCCCTTCTTCTTGCTCCCATGGAGGATTGCAGATGAGATGGCGATGACGGTTGGCAACTCGGTAAGCAAGTTCGAAGGAGATGGCGATGGCGGCTAGCGAAGGTGGCGGCGGAGGCGATTAGTGAAACCACCAAGACACGCAGCGAAGGGCCAGGGCGCCGCCTCTACATCGGGGTCGTTGACCGCCTCCTTTCCCTCCGACGGCGATGGCGAGTGAAGAAGGCGACGAATCCGGCGATGGCGAAGGTGTCGATGGCGGCGACGATGGGGGTTGTAGAGGCGGAGGCGATGGCGACGATGGCGGTTGTAGAGGCGAAGGTGGTGATGGCGGCGACGATCTTGTCCTCTGTTCTAGATTTGAGCCTCCTGTCGCCCTCGCTACTCCTCGTCGCCCCTCCGTCCTCAGGTCCGGCATCGGCGCAGCTGCTTCCTCCTCGATCCGCCCCTCCTTCCTTTGGATTCGGCGTCGCTGCTTGCTCCTCCACTACTACTTGTCTTTCTCATTCAGAATTGCTCTTAGCTAACCTAGCCAATTGATTTGATGATATATGAGGATTTACTGGTGGTGTTGATGAAATTGTGCAGGTGTTGAAGCAAGAGGGTTCATATTTTGGCCCTCCTGTTGCCTTGGCCATTGATGCAAAGTTTGTTCCTATGAGGAAACCTGGATCCGCCCCTCCTTCCTTTGGATTCGGCGTCGCTGCTTCCTCCTCCACTACTACTTCCTTCGGGCTCGGCGCATCCGACATTCGATGTTGAATATGGATGTTCAATAATCTCGTCTTCAGGTTTTATTTTTGAACTTTCAATTGAATTTTGTCCATATATTATGATGTCTCTATTATTTTGCATCTTATTTCTCTCAATTTTTTGATTTTTGAATAGATTCTATAATTTTGATAGATTTAGGGTTTTCAATTTGGGGGAAATGTTGAAATCGATTTAGGGTTTTCATTATTGTTATAACTCTTGCAGTTTCAGTACACAAATTTCAGCAACCCTGGTTACACAAACCGGAAAAGAGTCCCTGGAGGTTGAAGGTTGCCTGCAATTTTATTTTTGAAGGTTGAATGTTGAATATTAAATGTTAAAGTTGTCAACAATTTATTCAATGTCAGAGGTATTCGGTAGAAAAGCCGAATTATTCAGGTGTATGAAGCGAATTATTCAGGTGTATGAACCGATTTTGTGTTTAAGGATATGAGTTTTTTTTTAGGTTGGCATTCATATGAATGAAAAATGCATATACTATCGAATAATCATGTGATACCATTGAATAATCCAGCAATACCATCGAATAATATTTAGTTATTTGTTAAAATGACAACCGAATAATATTGTAAGATCATCGAATAATCAAGCGATATCATCGAATAATCAAGCGATATCATTGAATAGTCAAGCGATATCATCGAATAATTATTAATTAAAAGTTTAGGGCGTTTTCAAGGTGGTAGCCAATTAGAACAATCCATCGATACCATCACATAATCTGTCGATACGATCAAATAATCCAGATATACCATCGCATAATCCATCGATACGATCGAATAATCCAGATATACCATTGCATAATCCGTCGATACGATCGAATAATCCAGATATACCATCGAATAATGTCAAGAGAGTGCATCATACACGCCCCCAATTCAGCAAGTGAGCAAGAAAAAACGTGGGTCCCAATGATTTTTAATTAAAAAAAAGCTAAAATTGCCTTTTAATCTCAGCCATCAATTTCATTCAATCAACGACTCAGATTTATGTACATGATACACGTTAAGGGCTGAGTACACCGGAACCAACCCCTATATATATATATATATATATATATATATATATATATATATATATATATACACACACACACACACACACACACACACACTAAAACCGATGCATTGTTGCCTGCGTGGCGGCTTGTGAGTGAATCTGCTTACGTGGCGGCACGAGAGTGCATCTCGCAAAACCTTCTCCCATCAAAAAGGAAATTTAATAAAAATAATAAGATAGTTCTAATCTATATAATTAAAAATAATTATTTTATTTTACCATTAACTCATATAATTGAATAGATGAAATATCTTATAAAAGAGTAAATATTATATAAGGAAATAACTATATCAATATAATTAAACGCAATAATAGTAATAAATTTGGCATATACCGATATATAAATTGCCATATAAGTGTATCTCCATCTGGATTATAAATAATCTATCCAATGGACGGTTTATATATAAATTACACCATATGGATGTGACCTAAAAAAGACATTAGGTTCACCCAATTGCCATATAGACGAATTTTATGGCGGGTCTTTGGGGTCTAGATGGGTCTTGGTGACCTTGAAGGCCTTGGTGGAGGGATGAGGTAAGGGGTTTAGGTGGGAGTCTAGGCGGGTCTTGAAAGGTTTTTTTAGAACAGTGATCATAATTACCAAAAATATTAATAGATACATAATAGTAAATATTTGATAGGTGTTATCGATTATTTTTGGTGGAAAGAATTAATTATTTCATAGTTATTTTTATTTATACATATGCTATTTTTCAAGTGAATTAGTTATTTAGATCTAGATTAATTTTAATCTTATATTTTCAGTTATTAGTTTAATTATCATAATGTAATTCATATTTCTTTATTTATTTTCATATTTATAATAGGATTTTTTTTATAGATAATAAATGTAATTTTATAATATTGTGTTAAAATATTCCCGTGCAGGGGACGAGGCATACACTAGTATATATATATATATATATATATATATATATATATATATATAACTAGCCATCTTTCTTGTTCTTGAATTAAGCACAAACCGAGCTAATTTATAAAGGGTGTCCATATATACATCGTAAATCTGTAGATTAGAGCTGTTAATCAACGTCGGATTCGACGTTGTAGCATTAATTATATTACAACGTCGGATCCAACGTTGTAATATGTGAAGTGAAGGATTGAATTGGACTGAACTGGACTAACAACGTCGGAACTCGGATCCGACGTTGTTAGGGTAAATAAAATTTTTCCCACGTACCCATACTCTAAAAAAACGTCCTTTTTGGATGTTCTAAATCAAAACTTTTTTTCTTTTTTTTTTTAATATCTTATATGAGGCCTGATCTGATCCGTATTAGCAACGTTCAATTTAACGTTGTTATAACATCCGATAAGTGAAATTAGCACACAAATAACAACGTTAGATTGGACGTTATTACAACGTCGGATTGAACATTGTTACAACGTTGGATTGGACGTTAATTTGCGGTGTATATAGGAAACACGTTTATAAATGGACTAGTATTTCTAGTTGGGCTTTTAATTTGGATGTTTTGGTTAATAAATTATATTTGAGTATATTAAAATTATTTTTATTAAATTTTGTGTGAAAAATAAAATAGGTTCTTTGAAATTTTTTTAATAAAATTTTCAAGGAATCATAAGTTATTAACTTTTGATGTACATTGACATATTCCAATCATATATAATCAGATCTAGCAATAAAGTCTACCGCTCTATTTGCATTTCTCAAGAAATTCATAATTTTGATGTCATTGATGACTATGATATTGTTACCTTCAATTATTAGCTTGCGATTTGTGAATCCCAAGGCTAGCATCTTGTTTTAATCATTCTCTTAAAGCAATAACTTCAATATGTATAACAGACCGAAGAGAGATTTCCATGCTGAACACGTCCAAAACCTGGCCCCATTTACTTCTAATGATGATGATGCCTATAAATGTGGGCCCAAATTTTTAAGAGAGCCGTCGAAATCTAACTTGCAAAACCCCGATGGGGAGTTTCTTCCAAAAAATGTGGTGTCTGGATTTAGGTATTTTGGTTGCCTCAATCTCTATATTTTCTTACATATATCCATAATTTAAGGTTTGTCGCATCCAAGCAGATGGGGTTTTGGGGAGACGAGGTATTATTTGGTCCAAAAATCTTTTTGTTTCAATAATTCCAAATAGCATGCCAAAGGCAACACAGAGATATGAAATCTTTATTTTTGCTTCTAGTATGTTTGCTGTTGTCAATAAAGTTATTCGGAATGTTAGGTAATGAGACTGAAATATTAAGTTCCTTATTTAATCCAGCTATCATAGCTCTAGTGAACTAGCAATCGAAAAAAATGTGGTTGGCATCCTCATCCGCATTGTTGCACAAACAAGAGACAAGTTGGTAGTATACTAGTATATGTAAAGCCACACTCTTTTGTATGGAGGGCATTAACACTAACTTTTCAAATGAAGTCGGTAATTTTAGGTGGAAGGTTTAGTTTTAGATCCAACTAATATTATATTGCAAAATATGGGTTGGTATGAGGAAAAAATCCGCGACCTTAGTGGTGAAATTACCATTGCAAGATGAAGCGCCCAAAACAACTTAACAGGGAAGTCGAATTGAGGAATCTCAATATTGATGATTTGATTCGTAATGGGATTGAGAAACAAGCTTGTAAGCATGTCATAATTAATTCCAGTTTTTGTTATGATTTACTTGGCCAGAAACTGTTAATTTCTTGTTGTTAATTTCTTGTTGTTACTTCCTAAGTAGCTTTTGAAAGTTTGGAACCCAACCCAGGAGTCAGACCAGACTTGACCAATTTTCGATTTCTGACTAATCATAAAAGACCATGTTGAAACTTTTCGCTGATATTAAATAGTCCACCAAATTTCCATGGGACATTGTTTTTGGTTTGGTTTTGGTCATAATGGTGTCTCTCTATCCTAAGGTGTTTTTCTAATTGATAACTTGGACCCAAATATTTCAAGGGTTTATATAGATTTTTCATAGTAGTTTCAAACCTTTTAGGGGTACAAAGACGTTATCAACTAATAAGGTAATGTTATCTTTCAGTTTGCAATTTAATCCAGAAGAAATTTTTATTTATTTTTATCAATTTGCTCCCAAACTTCTTTAAGGAGAAGAAATTCTTGTATCAGATAATTAATTTTGGAATTAAGGTTAGCTTGATTGAGGACGGAGTGCCCAACTTAAGAGAGAGAAGACGTCTTTCATTTAGACAATTGCTTTTTAAGGCTATTTAATACTTCATCAAAGGCAGAGTTATTAATCCTGCCGCATATAATTGGAATGCCTAGATATTTTTCCAAATTTCTTGTGAACGGGATGTTTGATTCAACAACTAGAGTATGAGCCTCGGCCGTGGAGATGTTTCTAGAGACTTGTAATGAGCTTTTATCATAATTGACTATTAAGCCAGATAATTGAGAGAAATTTTGGAGAATAATCTTAACTCTCTATTCATGCTTTGTAGAGTGACCCTTCTTAAAATGATATATAGAAGTCAACTTAATACCAATTTTGGATCTAGGCATATAGGCTTTTCGATGAAGTGTTCTAGCTAAAAGTTCTATAACTATGATAAAGATGTAAGAAACCAAAAAACTATTTTTTTCTACTTTATTTAAAATATGTGAAGGAAGGGGTTGGTGAATAGAAAGGAATACTAAAACAAAAAAAAAAATCTCACCAACGAAAAACGCTCTCTTCTCTCTTCTTTTAGAGAGATGGAGGGATTATGTATCCCTATCTTATCAACCGATAAATTTTCACCCCAATCCGACTTCGATCTTCTATTGGTGGCCTTGCCAACCCTTCCTTTGACCATCTATCATCGGGTCGTCGTCGACTCGCCTACTACGCCTCTGATTTTCACCCACCCTCCCTCGCCTTCAATCTTGAGCTTAGTGTGGCCTCCCCGACCTCTTTTCCTCGTCTTTTGCCCCCGCCCTCCGTCTGGGCATTGTCCCTAAATTTGTAGCCTCTTTGTGCAATTTCCGGCCTCTCGATCCCCTCCTTTGTTGGTATGTCTCATACCGATTTGTCTTAGTGGGTTCGGTCTAGGGGTGGAGTTTTGGGTCTCTTTTCTCTTGTAAAATTGGGTTGGAGCTTTTGCGGTTAGGGAGCTTCCGCTGCCTTCCTTGTCGCTCGCTAGGAGTCTGGTGGTGCTGCGTTGGTCTGGGTGGTTTGCTCTCTCTGCTTCCCACTTTTCATGGTTGGCTGGGGTCGAGGTGGTGTGTACGGAACAACTTTGTGATCGGGAAGAAGTTTTCTAGATGTTCGTCTTCACTACCCACATGGATTCCTGTCGTATCGTTGGCCAGCGGTGCTGTTTCATGACGGTGCTTGACTTCGTCCGTAGTTTACGACTTTACGTCCCCAACTTGTTATATTTAGTTTTGAATAGATTCGTCTTTTAAAGGGTGTGCTTGCGCTTGTTATATTGTACGTTTTTTGTTTCCGAGTGTATGTTTTGATGGTCGTCCGTCCGCCGACTTGTTGACCATCAAGATTCATATATATTTGTTCTCGAATTCTTACTTAATTAAAAAAAAGGAACACTAAGGGATACTGTAGAAGATTTGGAGTGACGACACACCACACATAAACCAGTGCGGTGATAACATCTATTTTAGACTAATTTTAGGCATACATTTGCATATTAGTTTAGGCCATTTTTATGCATATTTATCATACTTTCTATTTTATTTATTCCATTTTGCATTTTTGGAGTCTACACCTGGTTTTGATTTTGTTTCAGGCATTTGGATGCTAATATTGAGGAAAATCAAGCTTTAATACGGATCGACGAGCATATTGAATTGGACTCGATGGGCTAAATTGTCAAGTGCGAAAGTTGCTAAATCTTGGGGCTGTTTTGCGGAGTTAAATCTATAATTAGGTACTGGGATAGTTTTCAATTATTTAATTTTATGGGTTGAAAATGTAATTTTCCTAAAACCTAATATATATACTCCCGTGTGTTTAGAATCGGGACGGATATCTACACCGCTAATTTTTACTATTTCCACCGCTAATCACCGCATATCTATGCGGTGAGTTAATGACAGCCAACGCACCTACCGCATGTACATGCGGTGGGTGAACTTGTGTGGAGACTCACCGCATATACATGCGGTGGGTATCCCCCGTTCCGTTCAAACCCCACCGCATACCCATGCGGTGGGTATCGGATAACCAGTTTTTTAGTGGACTATTTCGAGGACCGGAACGGACCGGTCTAGGCCCGATATATACTGCATGGGTATGCGGTATGTTCCTTGATAGCAAAATTATCGTTTGAGATAGGGACATCTGCGGTGTTATCATAGTACAATGGAATTAACATGTAATAAAGGGCGTGATCGGAAAAAACGCATGTTTTGAATTCAAAAGAAATATAATGTAGCTGGACAATCCACAATTAGAATAGTTGAAAACGAAAGTGCGATAAATATCATGGATAACGAAAATTTGGAGTTTGAAAAATAGTTTGTGAAATGGCATAGACAAAGATACAACCCAATTGAACATATGAAGTTCAAAAAATGACACCAGAAAATAGAAAGTGCTAATACGATAGGGGACGACCACCATCACGGCGACGGTAAGCTCTATATCGTGCATTCCTCGCTGCAAACTGATCTTCCCAACCGTCGACCGTGCGATCGTGATGCCGTGTCCATGTAACGTAGACTGGAGGAAGAGGTGAACCGGGCAACAACCAAATCTGTGAATACAAGGTGAATATTGACATTAGAAAAGAGAAACAAAACATTAACAAATTAATGAATATGAAATACGAAACGTACCGGAACGAAATGGTTGCTGTTGCCGACTAAAGCTATTCCATCTAGCTCCTCATAGGCCGGTACTGACGGGCCCCCGGTGGCGTACAGAGGTAGGCACAACATAGGCATCATCTGTGACAAAATCACCAAAGGACGCTGGTGAAGCGTGGCAAACACCTCGCCCATGATCGGAATCTCCATCCAATACGTAGCATCATGACACGTGCTGAAATAGTTGACCCTCATGATGAGCTCATCTAAGGCAGGATAGTAATGGTACCGATCTGAATGCAGCTGCAACTCAATGGCCAACTCTCGTCGAACTCGAGGCCATGCGTCTTGTCCCAAGTTCAGAAGACAAGCAAAAGACCTATACCCACAGTGACCATCACCTGCAACATTTGTGACGGCTCGTACGAAAGTAATCATGAATTCGTCGATGTTGCAAGTGCCCCAATTGAAATCTACTCGAGGTAGATTCTGTGGTGGAAGCGTCGTAGGTGCTGGTGTTGGAATGTCACCTACAATATCCGGAGCTGGCTCGGACGCTGATCGACCTCGTCCACGTCCCCTTCCACGACCCCGTCCTCGTCCTCTGCCTACTCCTCGGCCCCTAGGAGGGTCGTCGATGGCAATGGCGTTGGACCCAGTGCCCTCCTCATTGCCTTCCACGTCATCTGTTTCGTTTGATGCCGGTTGACCCCGACCTCGGCCTCGCCCTCGTGCTGATCCAGTGGTCGCCTGTCTATCTGCCCGACGTTGAGCCCGAGCACGCTCACGTTCCCAAGGTAGAGGGTTCGTCTGATAGGGGTGGCGAGTCCTCGGTCTCCCGGACGGTCTACGGTCCTCCGGGTCAGGGGTGGTCAACGGTGTATGGGAGGGATGATCCCCGTCGTTGAATGCCGACGCAATTCTCCAACGAGTATCCTCGTCCATAGCTCCACTCTGGAACAAACTGATCATGCGCGACATGTCCACATCAGCTCTTCTCAGGGGAGTGTTATCCTGGACGTTCTCAACATGAGGCCTCTTGAAATCCAATTGCTTCCAAAAAATGTGAATCTGGGATGGTCTGATGGGTATCTGCGTGTCTCGACAAGCTTGCATCTCATGTGTGCATGGGAGACCGTAGACGTCCCTCCAGTATCTATCTCTGCATGGTTGCGAAGGTGGCTCAGCTTCCATCTTTGTGTAGATTTCGAACAACAGGTTGAAACATTCCTTCGACACAATATTCCGAATTCGATCTAAAATCCATAGGCCGTGGGAGTCTGTAGGACAGGTGTTGTTCACTCTCCCCAATGTATTTTTCACCTCACTTATTTGATCCGCCATCATCAGGTCGATTGTGTTTATCACGTGAGTGAAATCACCGACCGCAGAGTTTAAGGTCTTTTTCAACACAGAATGAGCAGACTCCGCCCTACAAGATAAGTGAGACTCGCATGTGAAGATCGTTATATGTAAACAAATTACGTGTATAATGAATTTTATAATGAAAAAGTAGGTGCACCTGTTCGTCGTGGTCGTACCAAAATTCTGGATTCCGTCTGTCCATGCACGAACTATATTCTCCGAGTAATCTCGTAACCACGTCGCCTCCAAATACGGCATAAGCCCTTCGATATTCCCCCACTCTGCATGCATCCCCCTCCTTCTAGCGGCGAAAGTTTCAACAGATCTGGATTGGAACAGGCCAACACATGCGTTCTTGAAGCGCCTAGCAACATCAAGATTCTTTGACTTTTGGAAAGCAGCTTCGCATCGTCGGAGGACGTGCACTGTGCACAACATATGCCTGACATTGGGAAGAACTTCTCGTAGCGCCGCAATCAACCCCAACTCTCGATCTATGACAACAATGTTAGGAAGATTGCCTCGCATTAGGTAAACGAGCTGCCCCAACGCCCAAATGTACGTATTTGTGTTCTCGTGCGACATGAAGCAGAACCCGATTACGAAGTTCTTGTTTGTGCAAGTGAATCCAACGAACTCACACAATGGGATCCCGTACCTGCACCATGAAATATTTGAGTTTGCATACCCTGGTGGGAAGGGGTAAAAGAATAAGCGTAGATAGAAACGTACGCATTCGTCCGGTATGTACTATCGACGAGGACAACGTATGGAAACATGGCTAGAAGATGGCGAGCGTCTGTATGGGCGATGAATAGATCTTGAAGCTTGTTGGGATCGTCAGCGGATCTCCTCGTAGAGTAGAAGTAACCCTTCTCCCGCAAAATGCGGAGTGCTTCCTGGGTGATTGTTCGATCTCCTCTCGCTTCAGCTTTAAACTTCGCTCTCGCATTGTACACTTGGCGCCACGATGTGAAGTTCAACTTCTGCCGTGCGTCAGCTGTCTTCTTCAAGGTGGCTAAAATCGGTTTTGGTGGGGTACCAGCGACGGTAAGGGCCAACGTAGTGTCCCTTTCTTCTGTATCCATCCGTCCGACGTACGAGTAACCGTCCAGTTCACTGGGGAGTTGATGGTTGTGCTTGCCATGAAGAACGTCCAGGCCCCATTCGCCCCGTTTGAACTCCAAGCCAGACAATGCAAACGGACACCCCTCTATCTTCGAAACAGCTCTGCGCGTGTTCCCGTTTGCATCGTCTCCGGCTACTCGCGGTCTCTTACGGGGAGTGTACTGGCCGTACTTCTCACATGCGAGCAATAGACTCCCACGCCATGTAGGAGTGCTCCCCCAAGAACGCTTGATTGTCAAAACCATATTAAGCTTTAATGCGGTGCCACGACAGTGCTGTAGGAGATCGTCGTGATTGGTCCACGTCTCGGATGTAGCAAAATCGGGAGTGTAATCGCGATACTCCTGGTTACAGGCCTGATCGTCCTCACCGTCTTCCGGCATCGGATCAGCCTGCTCCTCCAATGGTAGCTGCCAGCATGCAAACAGTACATATATATTACGTGGCCCATTCATGGTTTCCGTCTGCTCTAATTCATAACATAAGTTATTCCACTACATTTAAAAACCGGTACCTATATTTTGGTCTCCATTCGTTATGATTCCACTTCCTAAATTCTGGTTATTCCACTACCTATATTCTACCTATAAGGTCATTCCAAATGATAAACATTAATCACATACCGGAAGACGAGCGGGTGGTGAGTTATCGGCCATTGGCGTACTTGTAGGTGCTTCCTCTGCCGGGCTTGAAGGCCGTCGATTGGTGTCGTCGTTAACCATATTAGAAAATTAGGTGTGGGGGTTTGGACGGATTCCAACGGAGAGCGGAAGACTTCTTATACAGTCACACCGCATACCAATGCGGTGGTTGCAAATGACCGTTGGCGTGGAATAATTTGAATTTATGGGCCCACCGCATAGGTAGACGGTAAGAGGGACACCGTATAGGCCGACGGTGTAGCACCGCATGGGCATGCGGTGTGTATCACCGCATACATATGCGGTGCATACGTACCGCATGTCTATGCGGTGGGTGCCTATATATACCCCATGCCCGGTGTGTGAAAATAGCCGTGGCTACAAAGCGATGATAATCCATGCAAACTAGCCAGGGCCAAATATTTGTGGCTTCGGTCCGAAATTTTTGACCCTTGACTAGTTTGCACGGGTTTTACCGCTTCCTCTCAAAAAATAGCGATGATAGCCTAGGCAACATGCCTCGTCCGACGATTTATGTCTTTTGATTGAAATCGCAGGCCGCTGGCATGTTGGTCGGGTTATATCGCTTCGATACGGTGTTATGTAGCTTCGATCTAATAAAATGCAATAGTTATCCGTAGGATAATGTGAAAGACGTTGTGATAGTACATATGTACGTCCATAACGTCTTTTACATTATCCTATGAATGACTGTTGCTCATCCAACCAAAACTGTAAATCCTTTGGAAACATACCGGTACGGGTACACCGTCATCTTCGTCCGTCATCGGAGTCGTCGCCCAAATTACATCCGTCGAGGAGAATGAACCTCTTACAAGAGGACGAAGCTGGGAACATCCGTCGGAACGCACGACGGAATCTCTCATCTTCGTACTTTTATAAGAGGCTCGCTCTTCCCCGACCGATGGAATTTGGACGACCAACTCCGACGACGGAAGAAGACGACGATGTCCCCGTGCCGGTACGTTTCCACATCTTTTTTGGCTACCGCATATCTATGCGGTGTGTACCACCGCATAGATATGCACCCTCGCATAAAACGAGAAATGATTTCCCGCTATAAATTACGGCCTGTGATGTCGAAATTACAACATCTCGTTTGACGGAAGAAGAGATGGAGGCCGGTAACACACCAAGACCTTTCTTCTCGGTCTCAGGGAGCGGCCCTAGGGATTTTTTCTGGTGGGTAGAAGACGTCTCGCTCACGCAAATATTGGTAAGCCCCCTTCGGTCGTCTGACATAAAATTCACAATGCTCCCAACTCACTAAGTAGATCTTGAAATCTGCAGCCTCTGCCTTCCAACTTCGAGGAAGAATACGGGCTGGGCGACGTCGAAAGAATAACGCTGACTAATGGGATAGGGAGGAGAGGCACCAGCATCCGGGTATAGCGCAACAGCTCCGGGGCGCTCTGGCTCGCACAAGGATGGAATACGTTCGCGAGATCGCGTGGCGTGCGGGTAGGCGCGGGTTTGATGTTTAGCTACTTAGG
The DNA here is from genome assembly GCA_963922045.1 of Persicaria maculosa. Lineage (NCBI taxonomy): Eukaryota > Viridiplantae > Streptophyta > Magnoliopsida > Caryophyllales > Polygonaceae > Persicaria > Persicaria maculosa. The sequence goes on along the minus strand of OY998255.1, from coordinate 6,533,178 downwards.
CAATGCTCGCTTTCGGGTATAGTGCCGCCGGAGAATGTTTCACCATCAGAGGAAGAGAAGAACAATGATTTCCTATGAGGTGTGACATGACAGCGACCCGGCAAAACTTTGTAACTAAGTTATTTTTGCTGTAATCTTATATCATTAATATGAAAAATGAGGCACTCTAAAAGTTTTCATGTAACGTGTTTTTCAGGTAGTCGTGTTTTTCCCTGAAATAACGTGTTTTTCCCTAAAATAACCAAAAATCATGTAACGCTGTCGCCGTGCTGGGACGTTGGTAGATATCTTCGTGGCATATACCGCAAAGTATAAACCCATGCGATATATACTACCGCATACCCATGCGGTAGTATATACCGCATGCACATGAGGTATTATATACCGCATGGGTATGCGGTAGTATATACCGCATGGGTATATACTTTTCGTACGCCAACCCTCCCTATAAAAGGGCAGTTGGTTTAGACTTACAATAAACCATAAACAGTATGTCCACTACCAAAGTGTATGACGCGGAGACAAGATCAGGCAGTAGGTTTAGACTTACAGTCGAAACTTTTCGTACGCCAACTGACGAGTTATTGTGCAACTGTCAGCACAGAAGCTCGAAAGGATGGCTGTGCTGCCTTTGCCAAGTTGTATGCGGAGAACGCGATACAGGGAGGGTTTCCCATTCGGTTGACCTAGAGTGCGTCCAAGGAGTGACTTACGAGGATGTCCGCATGACCAGACCGTACTCGTATAGGGATAACCCTGCAGCATATTATATTTACGTGACGGAGGCAATTACGGAGCTTGTTAGCGACTTCTTTTCCGATTTGGGATTGGCCAGTGCAGCGCAGGTGGTAAGATACACAGTGGAAAAAGTCGTGCGGCGTGCAAACACCAAGCTTACAAAGTACTCATTTCACCGAATAGAGATTCACATTTTGCCGAGCAATGTAGTGGAGTCGGTTGGTAGTTGTTATGTACCATAGGTAAAATGTTGTCGGTTGGTAGTTGTTGTGTATGATTTATGGTGAATTTATCAGGTCCCGAGTTAAACCAACAATTATATTTCTGTTAAATCATTTGCATTACATATTTGATAATATTGGCTTATAAACCGGCTCTAGATAATGATTTTACACCAACTTGGTTCCTGCTCTACTAACCATATAATGGGTCATGCCTAGGACGAACGTACACGTAGCATAGGGTCCCACCACAGTACAGGATCTGTGGAACAACTACCTACTGACTCCTCGAGAAGACGCGGGCTAATGTGGATCTTAATGCGGTTGAATGCGTACTTCTTCACTTTGTCGTTCGCTGGACGGACTGCGTTGTCGACAGTGAACCTTGCAATTTGAAATGCGCAGTGTAGCCTGACATCGCTGAATAGGTCGCTGATTGCGCATTTGATTGCCTTGACCGCCTCGCGGTAGTATGACTCAGGGTCGTCAATGTGTAATTGGTGACCTTTTAGACACGCCAATTCAACCGGCTCCGAGAATGCGTAGGTATTGCCTTCAACGCCTTTGTAGCATACAACGTGAAACAGACAGCAGGGAAAGGATTGACACCACCGCTTGTGCTGACAATTGCACAAATAATTCTCGTATGGCCTCGAGAACTTTTCGAGTATAATTTTGTATGACACACCCATATCTGTATCATCGTCAAACTCAGCTACTCTAACCATGATTTGACTGTTGTGAGTCGTATGAGGTGGTTGTCCCATTTTATGGGCAATGGGCTATGTATGTGGTGTCTCAACACCGCATGCGTATGCGGTAATGAGACACCGCATAGGCAAGCGGTGTCGACACACCGCATGAGTATGCGGTGTGTCAATACCGCATACTCATGCGGTGAAGAAACTGCATCCATTTCTAAAATGGACCGGACCGGTCCGGTCCGGATACACCGTATTGTGATGCGGTGTATATACACCGCATGATTATGCGGTGTATGGCCTATAAATCCTGCCGGCGACCCAAGTGCGACTGGAACGACTGCGGCTGTCCAGCGAACCACAAAATGGTCAACACCTTAGACACATACCGGCCAACGGCAGGTTATTTGGAGTACAATGTTACGTTAATTCGTTGCACGGAGCCACGGTGGCTGGAGGAATACACCTGCAGGCATCCAGCATACCTTCCGGGAAATTCGTGCGTTATACTTCAGTGTCAATTCGAGACGGACACTGACGTACCATATCCGATCGAGTTTTCTTGTGCGCATTGTTATGACGACAGAGGATTTCCCGAATCATATTACTTAGATGCAGAGGCGCGGATCGCGAATCACATTAGGAGATATTGTCGTTACGATGTTTACATTTTCGGGGCTGAGGGCCTATGTGATCATGTTATCCGAAAGCTACGAGCATTCAACGCAGGTGAAAGATATTACGCGTTCAACCAAATGAATATTGTCATTTCCATTAATGAGAGGTCATCGGACGAAGGTAGTGACTAGACGTGGATTACCAAGTATGTAGTGTGTTGTGCAAGTGTTGTATTTTCCATCCAAGTGTTGTATTTTCATTTCTAAGCAGTAAAACCTTTTAATGAAATTCTCTCTCGGCTTTCGATCGGTGATTTCCATGACATATTATTTCAAATGTTGCAAGAAAAATAGTAAATATGTTGCAGTAGGAAACACATGACACAAATAGCGTACGAACCGACTTATTATTCAAACAACATTGTCACAACTACAAAGACGACAAACAAATTACTAAACGACCAACAACAACAACAACTTCATCACACTGGCACAAACGAACGACTACACATAAGTCGGATAAACATATAAATCCTAGATCTCGTTGGCATGCTTGTTGTTGATGTGCCTCTTAAGATGACCGTGCTGCAGGCTGTTGGTCACGGTGTAGCGATGGCCGCAGTGACGACACGTTGCAGTGAAAGTGATGCCTCCGAGCGCCTCTCTTTTGTAGTGTTTGGTGAACATGTCTTCACGTGGAATTGGTCTTGGTTCGGACGACATTGTCGGCGGTGAAGTTTGTGTTCGGCGGTGAAGTGTGTTTCCGGCGGCGATTGAGGTCGGTATTATATAGGAATACCTACCGCATGGCCATGCAGTGTCTAACACCTATATGTGGCTGGAGTCTCTGACCAAGTTACCACACATCAACATGTCGGACAACAGCGGAGAAAGCTCAAGCAACGACATAATACGTCAAGGCACGATGGAAGAGTTTGAGGCGGTTCTCTACACTGGAAGTCCACGCTCAAAAACGGTGGAGGCGATGATAAAGAGACTACCAGATGAAAATCGGTCGCTGCTTGATAATGCATATTTAGATAGGCATTATAGAGTAGTTTTAGGGTCATTTAGATGTATATATTGCATTTAAAGGGGTTAGTTTACTTATTTGCTCATTTGGTACTTAAGTGCGGAATCTACACAAGTTTAGCGAGTAATTGCAGATTTTGGATTCGAAGAATGGAGGAGGTCATTCATTAGAGTCATATGGATCATATGGAGGCAAGAACGAGCTAGAGAAGCCAAGTTGGAATGCACAAGGAAGAGGCAAAGGGCATACAAGAGAGAAAACGGCACCCGCGGTCAGAGGAACAAGGGAAGCCAGAAAACCGCACCCGCGGCCACAGAAACCGCACCCGCGGTTATTCCAGCAGATCACCAATTCTGGGCAGCACCCGCGGTTTTTCTGGGCCGGATTCGGCACCGATTTTCTATCTTCTTAAGTTGGGCCTATCTTTGGGAAATACTTTCTAGGGTTTTATGACGGTACTTAGGCCTATTTAAAGGCTTTTTTTAGGTTGTTTTAGGGATATCATCTATTCTTTTGACAATCGTTTGACAATGGAGTGCTAAACTATTTTGGTTTGCCTACGATTTGAGACTCCGTTTGGTTGAATTGTGAGTTTTCTATTCTTATTCTAATTTCCATCACATGTTTCATCTTCTTTGTGCTTGAATGCTTTATGGTGTTTAATGCTATCTTGACTGATCACCTTGTTAGGATCTCATCATCGCTAGGGTTTTGAATTGTTCGTTATGATTCTTAATCTTTCGTAGCAAACATGTTCTAGTTGACTTCGTTAGAAAGCTTGAATGTGTAGGAAGTTGACTATAGGTTAAATATTAGTACTTTAGGGGATTGATATTGCTTATAAGCTTTATACATCTTGAGACTTATTGCTATTCGTAGGATTAAACCTTAATCCGTGTTAAGATTGCTTAGGAGTAAGGGATTATTAGAAATCATAGGGCTAATAATCTATTTAAATCAAGATAAGAACATTTGATTGGAAAATGAAGAGAACTTGAGTAGGAAACAAGGATCGAATTCACCAAATAGGGTTGAGAATTGTAGGTTAAACTATCTCTTAATTATTGATTCTCCTAACTTGTTAATATTTCGCTCTCACTCTAAGTGTTTAGGTTTATCAATGACCACTCAAACTCTATCCAAAATGCAACTAAGCTACATAAGAATTGAAATTGAATCACAATCTCCACCGTGGATGTCATTACCGGCAAAAATCATCATGAGGTCTTTTTATGGGTTGTAATGGGGCCAAGGTAGAAAACATAAGGTATGGAACAATTTAGGCCATGTGGTGCTCATAATCCGGGAACTAATGAAGCAACCAAATCACAATACCACTCATAAACTCATACCATAACTCTACAATGTAATACAACTCTAATCTCAAGCATATAACCTTACAAACCATACTCAACTCATTCCTTTATTCTTTTTTTCTTCTTCTTCTTTTTTTTTTTCTTTTTCTCTCTTTTGATTTCATGCTATATCAAATGATTTTCCTTGACTTTTACCCCTAAGTGAATTTTATTCTCCTTAGGTCCCAAGTAATGAATGTAGTAGCAATAATCAAACATCTCATAAGGGTACATCAACCATACAATCCACCACTAAAAACCATCATCCACAATATAAATATTCACCAACCATTCGTAATTCCCGGATGGGGTCAGGTTATAATTGGCTATGAAAAATCTTGTGGAGCTACAAAAGAATAGGCAATTAGGCTCAAATTGGCTTAAAGCATAGGATCATATGTAAGGTGGAATAGAGTCAAATAGGGCTAATAAAGGTGCCTCAATCATGTGAAATTTACCAATAACAAACATATAAGTACAGCCTTGACATTGATAACAAAATCAATTCCAAGAGGTAGAAGCATTGGAGAGTATTCACACACATGAAACAAGAGCAAAAGGACTCAATGAAGTGCAGTCCCAATAATGCTAAAAATCAATCTCACGAGGTTAAATTTTTGTTGGATTTCAGTCATGCTAGGAACTTAGATCATACAAGCTCAATTATGTTCACCTAGCTATGTTCCACATAAAAACCATAAGTAGGATAAGGCTAAAACAATTCAAATATGTCATGTGATCATAATTTCAATAAATTTTGAGGACTCACTTGGCTAGGTAGTTGTTTAGACAATGACATATTTTATGCAAATGCATGATTTTTTCTTTTCTTTTTGATTTTTTTTTAAATTTTTTTCTTTTTGTTTTTCTTCAAATAAAACTAAGATGCAAAGCATTAAAACATGAATGTTATGCAGAATAATTGAAACATGCTCGATATGCAATGCAACCTACTATATACACTAATCCCCTCCCCCACACTTGAAGTTTTCATTGTCCCAATCAGTGGCGGAACCTGAGTTATATATTCGTGGGGGCCATAAAAATATTCGGGATTTTTATATCACATTCACACCAACTTTTAAAATTATTGTCCTAAAAAGTTAATAATGAGATTTGAACCCTTGATTTGTGGATTAAAATACCTCCTATTTACCAACTAAGCTAAAGAAATTAGGTGTGAAAATACCCTTTTACCCCTACATGTAATAACAAATTTTTTACATATAACATTAATTTTTTTCCGTCCGGAAGGGCCACAGCCACCTCCCGCCTCCAAAGAGTTCCACCCCTGGTCCCAATGAAATTAAAACAAAAAAAATGAGAAAGAACAAGGGAGGAGAAAAGTAAATCTCACGTGCTCACTGGTATGGAGGAGGTGGAGGTGAAGCACGAAAGAAAGAGCGTCGAAAACAAGTGAAAAGGAGGCTGCAGGGCTGGCCGCGGGTGCTGCCTCCTGGGCCACGGGTGCTGCCATTCCAGAACCCTCCCCAATATTGGCCGCGGGTGCGGTTTTTGGACCGCGGGTGCGGTTTAAGTGATGTTGCCCAGATTTGTCGCGACCGCTGCCTTTCCAAAGCGTTGCCTTTCCTACCTTCTTCGTTCTTCCCCCTGAAGGTTAGTCTAACATAGCGGAAAACAACTTCCTAAAATCTACGATGGTTCTAATTATGCTAAGAAAAATGAAAAATTAATAGAGAAAAGAAAACTTATAGTCTACTTACCTCAGGTTGCCTCCCGAGAAGCGCCTTGGTTAACGTCATAGACTCGACGGTTTATTCGTCCGCGCATTCAAGACTTACTCGGACATTGTTAGCGCCCTCAAAAGTAAATCAAACTCTCGCGCCCATCCAAAAGATAAATGGATACAAAATATGAAAAAGTTGATAGAATATTGTATGGTGTTCAAGAATATTACCAACTCATCATACTCTTGAGCCTGACTTTCAGTGGAGGGTATGTAAGACCACCAACTCAGTTCCGTTGGTAGCTTGTCAAAGTAATGCTCCCAAGCAGTGGCGGATCCAGGAATTTTTCTAGAGGGGGGCTGAACAAATTTTCGAGAATTTCTTTTACATGTATATATGAAAAATATTTTTTTAAAAAAAATACATTAGAAAAATCATTAAATTTATTATTTAAATAGTCATTTTTAGTAGAAAAAAAAAATTATCAAAAAAAAGTGAAATTTTTTCATATGTATAGGTAGAAAAAATTGTTTTTGTTTCAATATATTGGAGAGAAAATTTAATTTGTTATTTAATTATGCATTTTTAGTAGAAAAAAATAAGATAAACAAAAATTATTGAAAAAAAATGAAGCTAATGGGATTCGAACTCTAGTCATTTTTAGTAGAAAAAATAAAAATTATAAAAAAATGGGAATTTTTTTTAAATGTATATGTAGAAAAAATTAATTTTATTAAAATATATTGGAGATAAATTTTAATTTATTATTTAATTAGGTATTTTTAATAGAGAAAAAAACGAAAAGAAACAAATTACCAAAATTAATTCCCTAATTTGACAAAATAAAAAAAACTACGTGTAATGCTTAAGGAAAAAAAGAAAGGTATGATGGAAAAGAAAATGGGGGAGTGAGTGGGGTGGAATCGAACACGGGTCTTCAGATTTAAGGAGACTTCCGTCCTTTCAATTGGCCAATTGAGCTACGCAAACATACTGATCATCTATGCATTCTAATTGTACTTGTTTAAAAAACACCCTATATATAATTTTTTTTTTTTAAAACTCCCGAACCCAGGGTGGGGCTAAAGCCACCCCGAGCCCCCCCGTGGGTCCGCCGCTGCTCCCAAGGATCTATATAATCACCCAAAATCCACAAAAGTGTAAGAAATATCAATACCTTGCTTAGGAGCCACAGAAATCGGCTCTAGACCTGGTTCCTCAATAGGCAAGCCAGGGTTGATTTCTTTAGATGAATTAGGAGCCAAAACACATAGATCCTCATGCGTGCACTCATGAGACTCCATGTAAGGGTGCATCGGACTCTCTCCTCCATCTTTAATCAAACCATCGTCGTTTGTGTCTTGACTTTCATCAACTTGAGGTATGAGACTTTTCTCCGCTTCCAACTCACTCATCAGTTGAGCACGTTGGTTCAATTTTTCCTCGAGGCGCTCCATCCTTTTAAGCATTTGCTCCATCAAAACCTGGTGTGTGAAAGCTTCTTCCTGCTCCACCTGGTGACCCATGTAACAGAAAAAATCCCACATCTCTGATAAATCAAAACTCGCTAAGCCTCCGTTACTCATAGACTCGGCAAGTTCTTTGGTCTCAGGAGTCATGCCTTCAAGTACACAAATAACCATATCTCGCAAACTATATGGGTAACCTCGTGCATAACAAGCGTCCAATAAATTATCCACTCTCGTGAGATAAAGGTGAAAATTTTCCCCTTGAAACTGACATAACTTCAACATCTCAAAATATTAGTATAGGGTGTCGGGAACCGAAAGATAGGTCCACGACGGGGTTAGATATATATACAAAAATCAATAGATACACAAAATAAAGAAATAAAGTTGATTCCCCGGCAACGGCGCCAAAATTTGACAGGACAAAATCGTTGTGTTTCCTATCAAAATAAAACTCAAACCTACAAACTAGTATAGTGAGCAAGTAAGAGGTCGATCCCACAGAGAATCAAGTATTCCTATGTATTATGTATTTACCAATTTATAGAAAAGAGGGGTTTTGAGTGGTTGAGAATGAGAAATATTAACAAGTTAGGAGAATCAATAATTAAGAGATAGTTTCACCTACAATTCTCAACCCTATTTGGTGAATTCGATCCTTGTTTCCTACTCAAGTTCTCTTCCTTTTCCAATCAAATGTTCTTATCTTGATTTAAATAAATTATTAGCCCTATGAGTTCTAATAATCCCTTACTCCTAAGCAATCTTAACACGGATTAAGGTTTAATCCTAGGAATAGTAATAAGTCTCAAGATGTATAAAGCTTATAAGCAATATCAATCCCCTAAAGAACTAATATTTAACCTATAGTCAACTTCCTACACATTCAAGCTTTCTAACGAAGTCAACTAGAACATGTTTGCTACGAAAGATTAAGAATCATAACGAACAATTCAAAACCCTAGCGATGATGAGATCCTATCAAGGTGATCAGTCAAGATAGCATCAAACACCATAAAGCATTCAAGCACAAAGAAGATGAAACATGTGATGGAAATTAGAACAAGAATAGAAAACTCACAATTCAACCAAACGGAGTCTCAAATCGTAGGCAAACCAAAATAGTTTAGCACTCCATTGTCAAACGATTGTCAAAAGATTAGATGAGATCCCTAAAACAACCTAAAACAAGCCTTTAAATAGGCCTAAGTACCGTCATAAAACTGTGTACGGGCATACTATCCAAATTTGAAATCGATCCGAAACGGTAACAAACCATCAAATTCACACCGAAAACACAAAATACCTAATCCCAAATCGAATCATCAACTACTCCAAAAAAATCAATCCAAACTACCAAATACTACACAAAAAGTCATGTAACCGCAAACAGAACAACCACATACATCAACCCAGATCGAACCGTCACGGCGGGGGAGGACCCCAAAATTGCTCATAGATGCGATCCAGATGTGCATCTATCAACTGAACTCCCAGGTCCCTGAGTCGCTGAATCTCCAACCCAGCCGCATGATGGCGCTGCTCGATGATGGTCGGCGGGGGTGGCGACGGTGGGGGTGGCGGCGGCGGGATGATGGGCTGGTGTCGAGGAGTGTCAGGAAGTAGGTATGGATGACTATGGCGGGGTAACCACTCCAGATAGTCATCGGCCACGCCGTATGGGTACTCTACAGAGGTCTGTGGCAACTCCTCCATGGGGAAAAGATGATCGAACCTGTGCGCCCAGTGGTTGTCGGCTGTGTGGAACGACACCTCCTTCTTGGCCTTGGCGGACTTCGGTCTGTGCACTTTGCTAGGTCTGATTGGATCAGCGGGAATGTGCTGAACCCGACCAAACTGTCGCAGCACACGGTCCGGCATATACGGCTCCTCCTCGAACAACCACCGGATGGTGCCCCTATATCGCGACAGACGCAGATCCCATCAAAATCCAAGTGTCTACCAAAGGGCATGAACTCGATCTGCAATGGAATAGAAATTGTTTGTAAGACTCAAATGTTCAACATCTAGTTTATAGTCTGACAAATGTAAGTGCGGATATAAAATGTGTTCGTACCTCGTCGATAGTCATCTCATCCAGCCTCCGCCGCAGAACATCCAGTCGCTCGATGCGAGGCCTATCATCCCGGGGCACCGTAGTGGAAAATGGCATCGCCCCCAGGACGTACCTCACCCCGTGTCGCGGATCCCGGGATAGCCTCCGATCGAGTGTCATGCCAACCTTGAAAAATACAACCATATCCACACATACAAAGGAACAATACTATCAGCAACATAGTCATTATAACTTAGTTACAAAACTGGAATAAATTAATAATCACAGAACGAATGAATTACCTCCAACAGTTTCGTACAACCGTCCATGTCTTTGGCCAACTCCCTGGTCGCCTCGCCCAATCCTCGGTACAAGCACGCCAAGACCCCTGCAGCTATAGAAAGATTTCGAACCTGCGCTGCATCCATAAACCTACGGATCACCTCTGGACGCAATCTTCCGCCCGACTTGTCGATGAACAACGTCGCAGTCGCAATAATCCCCATCGCAACACCCACGATGCACTCCATATCATGCTCTAGTGGGGCGCCATCTCGAACCCGCTGTCGCATCGGTGCTATCTTCTGAAGGAGGAGCTGAATAGTAGGGCCTCCATGGGCCCATGCGCTCTCCTGCTCGTGCTGAGTCAAGCCATAGAAGTCCCCAACTGTGTCACTCCTGACGCCTACGTCATCCACATGAATACACTCCTCTCCGTCCAAATCAAGCCCAAGTATGAAGAACACATCGTGCAGTGTGATAGTGATCTCTCCCCAAGCAAAGTGGAAACTGTTCGTCTCGGGGTGCCAGTGCTCAACAAACGCGCTGATCAGACTGTGATCCACATGATCCCACTCAAAATCTCTGAGCTCCCAGAACCCAGTGTCACGCACTGCGGGAAACTAGGACTCCCGTCCATCCACCTCCAATAACGCCTCTACCCGGCCCAGCGACTGCCCCCGTCTCTGCACACGCACACCCCTCCGCAAGGCTGCGTCCTCCCGTCTCCAAACAGCATGTGCAATGTGGGTCTCGTAATCTCTCAAAAGTGAGACGGTATGTGGCGCCCCTGGCCATTCAGGCAGAACTTCCCGAACTACCCCTGCGCTGATAGGCTCGCCATGCTGCCTATCACCTCTTGCACTACTCCCCTCGGCATGCTGCCCAACACCACCTGCCCTACTGCTCTCGCCACGCTGTCTCCGCCTCCTCTGCACTACACAGACGGGGGGTTGTGCTGCCTGGTCTCCTCCCCTGTCCTGACGAACATCGTCACCGGTCCCCCACGGATCATGGCTCGGGCCGAGGGGGGCCAACGAGACATGCCTCGGACGTGCAGCTGGCTCAGTATGTGGGGCCGAATAGCTCCTCTGTCCTCGTACATCCCTCTCCTGGCCCCCAGCAATCGGCTCAGCCTCCAAGGTCCTAGGTGTCGCCGATGGCGCCGCATGCTGACTCCCAGGCGTCCTCCCTCCACCCGTAGGCCCTAACGGTGTGAACGACCCAAAATCTATCTGCGCAACGACCCACGGGTCCTGCTCGCCCGCTCGAGCATGACTCGTCCCAACACCCACTAAATTGATCAGAGGGGTCGTGTCGTCATACGAGTTCAATTGGTCGCTCTGAAATGCAGTCCCAAAGTACGCCTGATAACCGTCATGCTGAGTCTGCAACTGCTCATCCACTCTCTCAGCTCCAGTCTGATGTGCTCGGTCCCCTCATAGATACTCCTGCACCATCTCATAACCCTCCCCTGGTCTAGACTCTTCGGTCGACTGCACCACTGGGTCATCCGCGTGGTCAGACATCAACTCCAGCTCAATCTGCACAAGACTCTGATATATCTCTATAGACGACTGTGACGTGCGCCCCAAACCGTCACTGTGGTCAACACGTGACTGAGAAGAAGGCCTAGTATCAGCTCCTACCGTCTCAGTATCCCTCTCCGGAGGATCCACTACATCCACCAACGTCTGGCTCTCCCTGACGGCATCCCCGGTATCATCACCTACCGCGTCACTATCCATCTCCATAGGATCTGGTACATCCTCCGACGTATGTCTCTCCCTAACGACAGCTCTCCTAGCAGATTGCAAAACCACCCTCTCTCCTAACCTTCTCGATAACGTGGACTGTGTAAATTAAAATATATTTGTCAGAATCCTATCGCTCGAATACGATACTATATCGTATGACTGACTAAATGTTGCAAGATTTTCCTAAGTTTTATTACTGATTTCAACTTAATACTAACAATTCCTAAGAAAACATAAATATATACGTATTTGATTTCAATTTCCCTACACCTAGTAATGATTTTAACATATCCATCTCGATAACGTGGACTGTGTAAATTAAAATATATTTGTCAGAATCCTATCGCTCGAATACGATACTATATCGTATTACTGACTAAATGTTGCAAGATTTTCCTAAGGTTTATTAATGATTTCAACTTAATACTATCAATTCCTAAGAAAACAGAAATATATACTTATTCGATTTCAATTTCCTTACACTTAGTTATGATTTTAACATACCTCAGGCTGAGGGTGTGTCTGAGTTTGTGGTTGTTGCTCAAGCTGTGTCTCAACCTGTGACGGGACATCTGTCGTCCTCCTCCTCTGTATGGTAGGTTCAGGCTACATTATATATAACAATTAAATGTTAACACTATCTCCTTCAGCTTAAAAAATAAAGCGAATTGATTTTTATAAACATTCAATGTTACCTGTAACGGATGTCTCGGAAAAGGACCGACACCATCAGACGCATCTTTTCCACGATTGTCTTTCACCATCTCAACACTCGGGTACAAAGTGGGGGTAGAAAAGGGGACGGGAGAATCGACGGAACCAAAAGTCGGGCTCGGAAAGAAAGGAATCGGAGAAGAGTCGGATAGTGTGTCGGAGAAATGTGGCCCCCACGCCTATTTATAATGGGTCCCCACATCTCCATGCGGTTTAAAAGCCACCGCATCTCCATGCGGTGGCTTTTTACCTTATTTTTAAATATTGTTAAAACCCACCGGATGGAGATGCGGTGGGTTTCGGATAACTTCGATCCAACCGGTTTCTTGTATAACGGGCTCCGTTTGAGCCTACCCACCGCATATACATGCGGTGGGTAGCATTACGGTCAACGTAGCCACCGCATGTATATGCGGTGGGTCGGGCTAAAATTGGCTTAAGTCACCGCATAGGTATGCGGTGACTTTGCGGTGTAAATAGTAAAAATTAGCGGTGAACTTATCATCACCCGTTTAGAATTGAGGGGGGTTCAGACTTTTGCCGATAGTAGAGGCTTCGGCCGATTAGATTTATTAGGTTCCTTGTTTTGACGGTATAAACTTTAGATCGAAGATAAAATTCCGGTTTGCATTCTCTTTTATTTCAACGATTTACTTTTGTTTATGATTTATTTCGTTGATTACCATATTATGCTTGTTTGAATCTTTGATCTAGGGTTTGGGTGATCCAAACGATGATTTGGTAGTGTTGATATTGATATTCGTTTTGTTTGATGATTTGTGATTTAATCTTATTGCGTCGGATCTAATTGATGAAAATTGATTAGAACTGATTTAGGGTTTGAACTCGAAAGATTAAAACACTAAATTGGAATTTAGATGGTGAATTTAGGCCGAAAAGCTATTGGATTCATCGGAATCATAGGATTAAACTTGAAGTTTGTTTTATCGAAAGAGAATCGAATCTCTTAAGGATTCATAGATTGTCATAGATATTTTAGATGATTGTGATATTGACGGAGACCGAAAGGCTACGTTAATGTGATTATCATCTAGAATTTTAAGAACTTAAAGGGTCTAAATTGGTTGCTTGAGTCCGAAAGGAGATTGTTAACCAATTTAGGCACATTCGCTTTGATCCCGAAAGGAGATTTGCGATTAACTTAGACAATCTACCTTCAAGAAATTTAGACAAGGTGACACGAATATTGATTTTAATTTACTAAAGCGTCATTGTGGTGATCCTTACCCTAGATTTGCCTCGTATCCATTGTTTTAGTACCAATTTTGTATAGTTGTTTCTTTTTAGTTGGTTACTTTCTCCATTCATATAAACATTTCTTCTCTCGTATTTTCTTGGCTTAGTTAAATCTGTCTGAAGTAGCAATCGATACCACATAGTCCTTGTGGATACGACACTCGATATACTACAACTGAACCCGTACACTTGCGGTGTAAGTTTTAGCCTATCATGCGGATTTGTTGTTACCATCCAATGCACCACTCGGTGCAACACAAAGTTATTTAGGTATAATTTTACTTCAAAAAAAAAATTAAAAAATATATTTGTGATTCATACAATTATATTTACCTCTCTATAAAATTTTATTATGAAAAAATATGTTTTAAAAAATATAATTAAAAGAACGATTATATTAGTTCACATTTTTTTATATTTTTTTAATACAATTTTTTTATGATAAAAATTTATAAACATATAAATATAAGAATTTTTTTTTCAAAATATTCACTAAAAAATAATTAATTAACAAAATATTCAATCTTTAAAAATATTTACACAAATATTCATTTTTTGCAGACTTTTTAGAAAAACGCGGTCTAGGACCGCGTCTTATTCATTAAGAATAAAATCTAAAATCGAAAAAAAGGAAGAAAAAAAACCAACAAATCCGCCGGATTGAAACAGGTCGAGAGAGAGGCTGGAGCGCAGGAGAGAATTGAAACAGGTCGAGAGAGAGGCTGGAGCGCAGGAGAGAGAGGCGGCGCGGGTGGAGGTGAGGGAGGCGGCGCGGGTGGGGGCGCAGGGAGGAGCGGAGCGCAGGAGAGAGAGGAGAGGAGGCCGCCGCCGGATCTACAATCGCCGGCCACCACCATCGCTCTCCCGCCACCACCATCGCTCGTTCCTCGCAGCCACAGATCCAAAATCGCCGGCCTCGTTCCTCGCAGCCACAGATCCAAAATCGCCGGCCTCGTTCCTCGCAGCTCCCCACCGTCGCTCGTTCCAACCACCACAGATCTAAAATCGCCGGCCACCACCATCACGAACCGAGCCCGGATCCGTCCTTCTCCAGCCGCCACACCCACCATCCTCCCCCGCCTCTGTTAAGTTCCGAGAGCCCTCCCTCCCTATTTCCGCTCGGAACTTCTCATATTGTCTCGTGCCCAGATCCGAGACTCGCACCCCTTTCTCTGTCCTTTTCGCTCCCGAATCCGGCCACCTAGACCCCGAATCCGCCACCTCCGAGCACCTCCGCCCTCTCTCTCTGTTTGTTTCAATTCCCCCCCCGAATAACCCTCTGTTCATCTCCGGCGGCGGCCTCCTCTCCTCTCTCTCCTGCGCGCCGCTCCTCCCTGCGCCCCCACCCGCGCCGCCTCCCTCACCCTCACCCGCGCCGCCTCTCTCTCCTGCGCTCCGGCCTCTCTCTCGACCTGTTTCAATTTCCCCCCCAAAAAAAAAAATCAGAGACGCGGTCCTAGACCGCGTCTCTTTTGTTGGTTTTTTTTCTTCCTTTTTTTCGATTTTAGATTTTATTCTTAATGAATAAGACGCGGTCCTAAACCGCGTTTTTCTGAAAAGTCTGCAAAAAATGAATATTTGTGTAAATATTTTTAAAGATTGAATATTTTGTTAATTAATTATTTTTAGTGAATATTTTGAAAAAAAATTCTAAATATAAGTGTATAAAATACAAATATTTTTTTTAATTTTTTTTTCTTGAAGTAATCTTATACCTCAATTGTTATAAAAAAAATAAAAAAATCTTATACCTCATATAATTTTATGGTGCACCGTGGATTGTTACAGATCCCCACTTAATGCACACAAATTTAATGTCGATGCTTAAAAATGCAATGAAGATCCCCTACATATATCACTATATACTCCACTTCCTTTAACACAAAAATATTTTGAGATTTATTTAATCATAAAAAATTATCAAAATTACATTTATAATACTAACATGTATTTTTATATATTCTTAAAATTTTATTTTGAAAAATCATGTTATAAAATTTTTAATAATTATAATTTGTTAAATATTATCTTTTTAATTTATAAAAATTGTAAAACATGATTTTTAAAAATCTAATTTTATAAATATATAAAAATAGATGTTAGTAATATAAATATAATTTTTTTAATATCAAATAAATGTCATAACATTTTTAGTGCCGCCGTTCACTGTTTAGCTCCGCTTGCAGATTCCTCATCCGACGCCGGACGCCCCCACACAACATTTCCCCTGAAGGATCATCCACCAAACATTTCCCTTTCAGACGCGAAACACAAAAATCCAAATCCGATCATTTCTTATGTCATTTTATTTAATTTCGATGTTAAAATCCGATCTGAAATTTTGAATTGATTTGATTTTGTAGACCTCTCAAATCCAACCTCTTCTCCTTCCACCACCACCACCAATGGCTTCCACCTTATCTCTCCTCTCCCCTTCCTCCTCCGCCTCCTCCTCCTTGCTCCGCCGCAATGCCTCCTCCGGCGCCGCCAAGCTCGTCCTCCTCCACCGCCGCCGCCTCTGCCACCGAAACACCAGGCCGATCACGGTCAAATCCATGTCCGCCCCTACCTCTGCGCTAACTCAAGACGAACTCAAGAAACTCGCCGCCGAGAAGGCCGTCGACTCAGTCAGATCCGGCATGGTCCTCGGCCTCGGCACCGGGTCCACTGCCGCCTTCGCCGTCGCGCGAATCGGCGAGCTTCTCGCCTCCGGCGTTCTCTCTGACATCGTCGGCATCCCTACCTCCAAGCGCACCGCCGAGCAGGCCGCATCCCTCGGTATCCCTCTCTCCGGCCTCGATCACCACCCGCGCCTCGACCTCGCCATCGATGGCGCTGATGAGGTCGATCCGAATCTCGACCTCGTCAAAGGCCGCGGCGGCGCTCTCCTCCGGGAGAAGATGGTGGAGGCGGCCAGCGACAAGTTCATAGTCGTCGTTGACGACACCAAGCTCGTTGACGGCCTCGGCGGCAGCGGGTTGGCGATGCCGGTGGAGGTAGTACAGTTCTGTTGGAAGTACAATCTGAAGAGATTGCAGGAGATGTTCAGGGAATTCGATTGTGATGCTAAGCTGAGATTGGAGGTGGACGGGAAACCCTACGTGACGGATAATTCGAATTACATTGTGGATTTGTACTTCAAGACGCCAATCAAGGACGGAAGTGCCGCCGGGATAGAGATCTCGGCATTGGAAGGGGTGGTGGAGCACGGATTGTTCCTGGATATGGCGACTGAGGTGATCATTGCTGGTAAGGACGGTGTTAGCGTCAAGAGCAAGTGATTTTCCAAGCATCACATTCAAACTGGTATGCTATTATGTTAATGCAGGAATCAATGTCCTTGTTCATTATATATGTTGAAAGTTGCAACCTTTTTTCTGTAACACTGGGAAGATGTGGGGATCGTTTGGGGAAATTTTGCACTGTTATATGATCTGATGTGTAAATGATTTATTAGAATCTCTGATTTGATGCTCTATCAAGCTTCTAATGAGTGTTTGAATTAGCTTGTTGATTAACTTTGAGAGTTCTTTCAAAAGTTTCTGCTTGCCAAACACTCATTTAACAGCGCTTTCAGGCTATGGGTTTTGATAGATTTTCGGGTTGAGCCTGGTTTGGTTGAGTCGGATTGGATCATACGAGGAGGAATCAATGAGCTGTGCCTTGATTTGGTCCTCAGATGCCTATGTTGCTGGAGCATAGTTTAACTTCATCCAGATGTCTACATAGATATATATTCAAGTTTTTTATCAATTATGTTGTAGGAGTGAAGCAGTTGATGATACAAATATAATCCAAGTGATAAGAAAGATACACATTTATGAATAACTGCTACTATAAGCAAATATCCAAATATTCAAAGCCTCGGAGTCTATGTTGAACCAAACACAAAAACAGTCATCACTAAAAAACTCTCCTTGCAAGTGTAATTACCCCCAACCCCAAGCATCCAAGTTGCAGGAATTTAGAAATAAAAAGGCAACAAGAAGGCCAAATTTTGATAGAAAATCAGTTGGAAGGCACTGCTGAATTGTTGATTGATACAGGTGAAACTTGAAAGGTTTTTTGGCTTTACATTCTCACGGAGAGATAGTTTCTTTGTATTGCTCTATCATTAAAGACATGTACGTTGTATAGCAGAAACATTACTTTCAAATGTATCTTGATACCTTTTTTTGGCCTACACCTAATTTGAGTGTATGCTTTCTTAGCATGAACATTGTTCAATTCTTACTCTGAGCATTAGTATGTGACTGTGTTTCGCTGACACTTTTTTCTTGGCGCTGGCTAGCAATGAGCAAATATCGAGTGTAGGGGTTCATGAAAGTGTTGTTTCCAGAATTCCAGGTGAATTCAATTAGAATTTGGCATATTATTGTTTCCTGGAGAGGAAAGAAGGCACATCTTAGGAACAATAAATACAAGGCAGCAAATTTTTTCTTAAGAGGCTTGGATTTTGCTCTGTATCTGCTAAAAGATCTGATAGCTTGAAATTGTAACCAGATGTTTACCAAGCAGACCCCTTGTTGTTTAATTTGCCCTGGAATGTTGGATTTCCTTGCTAAGAATCGCAAGGACAAAGAACTTGTTCTTCCATCGAACTTGCAGCTGTTGTAGTGAGACAGAGTGCCCGGCTGCACATGTGAGCTGCTGCAAATGACAATTGACAACAGCAACCAGCTTAAAAAATAGGCTTCTTTGAATCATAGTTAAGCTCATAATCAGATTGAAACTACTCTACAAAGGATTTTCTAGATATGAAAACTAACCTTCAAAATTTTGCTGATAGGTAATTGTGGTCGCGACAATTGCGCGACAAGTTCCTAAGCACCTAAAGTTAGCCACTGATAGATAGGGTCTGTGGCAAGTTCGTCCATCATCCAAGCTGGAGGCAAAATTTTCTAGAATCGGGATGATCAGTCACTTTTTAGACAAGATCTAACTTGGTCAAATTCATTGAAATCAGCATGTTAAAAAGGCAAAAAGAAAAAGCCTTTAATGATCTAATTGAATGTGGAGGGATTCACTTAACAATATACTAACATCCATGTCTCAGAGCATCTCCTTTGTCTTTACACAGATATTCAGGTGGGAGGATTTTTCCACAAAGATTGCCTGCAGAAAACCATCCTTCAATTTGATGCATTTGTCCACAACCCTCTATATTCAGAAACACTTGAGATGTGGACATTTTTCGGCTATATCAGTCAGGGCTTTCTCAGTAAGACCCGATGCAATCTAAATGAATTATAGTACGATAATGCAGTCTAAGTACGTAGTATAGTTTATTAAAATAAGATTAAAGTGATTAGCATATCTTCAATTTTAAAATATTCATAACTTTTTCTCGGATATCGGATGTATATCAAAGTCCAGATATCGAGTAGAATAATATATATAGGGGTGATTTTAGTCCATTTTTAGACACCACACAAAAGATCAAACTTAGTCAAATTCTTTAAAATCTTAGCATTACAAAGAAAGATCCCATTGATTTGGAATAAAACTAAACGACTATACGTTAATGATTTGGGATTCTTTAAAACTATAAAAACCTGCATTTTGTAAGGTGCAACATACTTGCATTAAGTGGTTTTCTTAGAATCGATCGAGATTCGAGATCCCTTCGCCTAGTAGTTTCTTTCAGTATCAACACATTCACCAATATAACATCCATTTCTCAGGTAGAAGTTGTAGTCGCTAATACTCGGGTGTTGAGTTAGACTGATTCTCCTCAATTCCCGCCATTCAGAAACATGAGATGAGGGCATTTCTTGGCTATAGAGAAAGATATATATAACGGAAAAATAGGATCTAAAAATTCATTAAAATCTCAGCGTGCATTATAGAGAAAGATATAAAGGAAGGCTAAATCTCATTATTTGCATCTCAATCATAATCATCTGAATAATCTCTTGGGTAAAAGATGTCGCATCCATCCATATAACATCCCTTTCTAAGGTAGAGGTTGTAGTCGGTAATACCCAGGGATACAGGTGGGGTGATTTTCCTCAGAGTCTGCTTGCAGAAAACCAGCCACGGCAGGAGGGACATGCTCTGATTTTGGCAACTGGACAAGTTGATCTCCTTCAATCGGGTGCACTTGTCCACAACTTGCTTCACCCCATGGGACGATATGCGTTGGCAGTCCTCGACATTCAGAAGCATAAGGAGTGGGCATTTCTCAGCAATATCAATCAAGGCTTGATCATTCAGACCCGTTCTAGGCGCTACCAAAGACTCCAAGTTCAGCTTTCGCTTGTCCAGGCCAAGACTAGTGACCCCCGAACACTGTCCTATGTCCAAGTGCTTTAAAGAGTGACAATCCCTCAATACCCTCCCAACGCCCTCCATGGAGATCTCTTTGCAACCTATCAGTTTCAGTGTCACCAGATTCGGACAAGCTGAAGCAATCTTCTCCAAGCATTCGTTGCTCACGTTGCTGTTATTCGACAGATCAAGAGTTCTGATTTCAGCATTGCTTACCCCTAAAGTCGCTGAAGCTTCGTTCCCCACAATTTTAGAAAAGTGAGTCATTTCAAGGGTTTCTAGCAAGGGGCATTGCTGGATCAAGGTGAACATTGTCCGATCCGAAAGATTGAGTTCCTGGTATCCACTGTCACGAAGCTTGACACTCCTCTGCGTTGTTAGCGAGTTTGCAATGATTCCCATCAGCTCATCAGACAGGAAATTCACTCCAACAAGAACCAAGTGATGAAGAGAATCGTAGCATTTCAGGAACGACGAAAGGCCAGCAAAGGTGAGGCGTTCAGGAACTCCACGGTATTCGCAACAGTTGATCAAAGAGAAGCTCTTCAATGGGAGGTTAGCCTCAGCTATAACTTTGAGCAGAGAATCAGATACGGCTATATCGGAGAAGGCGATATTCAACAGATTTAGAGCGCGGGATAGAGGCATTCTAATCTGGTTCGGCTTCAATTTCATTTGGTGGAATCCAATCGTCTTCAAATTCTTGGAGGTCTCCAATGCAAGTGCAATCCCTTTCGGGGTCACCTTCCGGCAACCTTCCACCACCATCTCCTCCAAATTCGGGCATTTCTCGGAAAGCGAAATTACAGACTTATCAGAGACCCAACTGTTCCCCTTCAAATCGATCCGCCTCAAACTACCCTCGAGTTTCGAATACAACGAAGAAATTCCATCATAAGTGGGCTTTCTTAAGGATTTGCCATAATTACGTTTATGATAATCACTATCATTATCGTCATCATCATAATAATCATCATCATCATCATCTTCATCACGGTAGCTACGATAGTAGCTGTGGCTATGACGGCTCAGATCCAACTCCTCCAAATTGGGGAAAAGAGCCGCAATCGCCTCCAGATCAGCATCATCAAACCCCTCGGAGAGGTAACAGATTTTTAACGACTTAACACCGCTCAGAATCGAGGCCGAAAACTGCTGGAGAGCATCGACAGGGAAGCGATCTAGGTTGGACAGATCTAGGGTTTCGAGGAGCAACTGGAATTGAGAGATTTGGTGTAAAATTGGTTCAACCTGGCCGTGGAAATTGGAGAGGGAGATGTGCTTGAGGTTGGAGAATCGGCAGAGAAGGGATGAAAGCAAGTAAATAGTCGGGCCGAAGATGTGAAGGGATCGATTGAAGCGACTTGTGATAGAGCACAAGTACTTGCAGACAAGAGAGAGGGATGAGAGATGGTGATGGTGGTCGAGCTTAGAGATGATTTTCTCCCATAATTCGACTGGGAGATCTAATGCGCTTCGTGTCATGGCGATGGCGCGGTTTAGGGTTTAGGGTTTAGGGTTAGGGTTTCAACTCACATTAAGGAAGAAGGGTTACTTTCGAATTTCGATCCTATTTATATACTCAAGTTTGGGTTTTACTTTGAGCCCCAATCTTTTCGTTAAGTGGTTTTTTCCCTTACTTTGCTACTAACCATTTTGAGAGAGTCAAAGATGATGGGTTCGTCATTTACTTGGATTTTGGATCGAAAATTGAACGAAATTACAAGTCATGTGGCGATTTTTTTAATTTAAATAAATTTGATGTTAAAACTCGTTTATTCAATTAATTAATTTATTCTAATACTTTTTCATTCATAATTAATATAGAATTAAATGAAATTCTTGTAATATATACACATATATATTCTTTCTTTCTTTTAATTTAAATAAATTTTATATTAATGCTCATTCTAAAATATATCCACCCCTTATACTTATTATTTTAGAAGCAAGCTCTTTGTAAAAGAATGAGCCACGTGTCCACCTTTTCACAAAAATAAGAAATTGTCTTTCCATTTCCTCCAAACCCACGTTCTCCCCATCCATGCTCAACGATTTCAATTTCCTCCTCCATCCATGCTCAATTTTCTCCTCCATCCATTCTAATCTCAAGTGCTTAGATCCGCCGACGCTCAACGATTTCAAAGTCTGCTACACTCTCTGCCATCCTCAAGACGAACACATGAGACACCAATTGCGATTTGATCGTCAGGTCTGCGGCGCCTTAATCTCCACAAGCGACCGAATCACAAGCGGTTACTCTGGGAGGCCTGGTACTTGATCGGAGTAGACGAGGGTGCTACTCGATCTTCATCCACAGGTATGTATTCAATTTAAAGCTATCAAATTTGTCAAAAATTAGGGTTTACGGGATTCAATTTACACTATTTGTGCATATCGGATTCATGTTTCTTTGGAGGTAAAACGCTATGTGTTCGCTCTTTGATTACCAACTAGATCTGTATACTAGGTTTGATTAATTTGGAGGATTTTGATTAATATATTGCACACAAGGTGTTCGATGAAATGCTTATAGGTTGATTAATTTGGAGGATTTTGATTGATATTGCACACAAAGTGTTCGATGAAATGCTTATAGGTATATTTTGCATTAATATATTGCACTGCCTTCTTGAGTGTCAACTAGATCAAAAAGGCTTCATAGTATATCCCACCCTAATACTAAAGTCGGACTGAGAGGAAAATAATCCATACTAAAATGGACTTGGGTTTAGGATTTGAATTAACAATGCATATAAGGTGTTTGATAAAATGCTCAAAAGAAATTATATAGAATCTTATTTGTGTTGTTTTGTTTTGTTGATGGTTGTTGAATTTTTTTGCCTATGCTAATTTCTAATTTCAGCTTGACGTAATTCCACCAAAACCTTATCACGATTTGTTTATTTGATGATTTTTCAAGTGTTATGAGTGTTTTTGAGCTATCCTAACACCCTTGATCTACTCAAGGTGGATGCAAGCTCCTATTATCTTAATTGTTGTTCTTGATTGATTTTGTTTTCATGCTAAGGATGAAGGTTATATAGTCTTCTCTACTCTTAATGCACTATTTATGTTGTGCCAAATTTGATGCATAATTGATGAGTGTTGCTTTCTTTAACCGATGATCGATTAGGAAGATGGGGTACAAAGATTATTCACGGGTTCGTCATCAATCTCTTCTTCAGAGTTAATCATTGCCTACTTTGATCTGCGTTTATATTTTTTGTAACTTCATTTCTTTAACTCCGTGACACTCTTTATGGTCGTTTAAAATTCAATTGTTATTCTCTCCCCACAAGTCACACACACACACACACAATATATCACACATTTTACTTCTATAAACAAACTTTTGATCTTCCCATGTGCCTAGACTTTTGTTTGTAGCTTATGTCATAAACAGGTTTGAAAAGGATAATAAGACATTTACCAATATATAATTTAAATATAATGCTTACATTTTATTGTTCTTATTATGATCATATTTTTTTTCATGGCACCCCTATGAAATGGCCTGAAAGAAGTAATTATTTTCAACTATTTTGGATTTTTTTTGTCATTTATTGTTTAATTACCCACCTTTAATTCAAAATAAAGTACATAATTAGATTCCCCCGTAGAAACAAGTGTTAAGCTACCTAATACTTGCACGTGATAAATTTTTCTGCTAATTGCGGTAATTTTGTTCTTGTGTAGTTCAATATATAGAAAATATTAAGGATTAGTGAGGACTTCATTTGTCATGTTTAGCCTCTATATATGGTTATTTTGTAATAGACTATCGTTGATGCCATAATAGTGATTAAAAAAAATAAGGAACAACTATAACAATTCTATTTGACTTAGTGAGGTTCGGCTCTAATTGGTTAGTCATGTTCAATTCTATTTCTAATTCAACAATGTTTTCTAAATAATCAATAAATTAGAACCTTTCTTTTCTCTATCAGTTAATACATCGAGGGGGCCTTCTTATTTTGTACTATATGGATTTTATTGACCCAACATGTGCTACAATTGCTATGACTGCCCTAAAGGTGAACTGCATGTTCTACTAGCTCAAGTGTTGCTAATCGGTAGTTATGGTGGACTTATTATTTTGGTTTGATACGGTTACTAAGGTTTATAAAATTGCAATGTCCAATTGTATGTTGTACTTTAACTTATTTCGAAGCTTCAATTTTCTTGCTCCCTTTTTGGATGCTTACAAATTACTTATGCCTGACTGTGGTTTCTGATTGAACTTAGTACAATTTTGATGAATTCATTCTTTTAGTAGATTGATTGTATTCGTAACTGTGGTTTGAAATTGCTTCTTTTGGATATGTGCTCAACAATTGGGGTTTGGGTGTTTCGATTTGGGGAATTCGGATCCTCTTCAAAGAGTTATAATGAAGCATTGCCTATTGAAACAATGGTTTGGGCATCACATCACTCAGAGGAGCTATGTAGACAAGTCTACATTAGTTTCGGGTTTGAAACTGTGGTTTGGGCATGACTTTGTCTTGGTTTTTTGTGTAGTTCGGTTTATTTTGGCGTTTAGTTTGGGATCTGATTTGTTTTCTACTTGATTAAAATTAAATAATTTTGTCATCATTATAAATATAAACCGAATATATATGGTTTTGTAAAGAATGTTGATCTTCCTCTTTAACTCATTGAGTATTTTGGATTTTTGGGGCTTGAATTAGGTTTTGGATTGTTGGGGCTTGAATTGGAAATTGATACGGTCAATTACGCTGCAAGGAAGAGAAGCTGCAAGAGAAGCCACGAGGAAGAGAAGTTGTACACAGTCCACTCCCGTCTCCCGCTCCTCCCGGCGAGTCACCCAGCTCCACCCAACAATCCCCTCCCGTCTCCCGCACAGGTGCGCCGCCCTCCATCCAGGACTCGGCCCGCACTCCAATCCCGTCTCTCCCACAGGCTGCGCAACGACCTACTCGAACAAGTTCTTCTTCGATCTAGAGCTTCAAGGTTAGTAATTTTGTTCCTCTACCTTTTCATTTGATTGTTGTTAACTTCAATTGGTTGAGATTAGAATGAATTTAGATTAGACTTAGTGGATTTGAGAATCAATTTGTGGACATTTCGATTAGGGTTCGTGATAAAGAAATTTGTGAATTTGTGCTCTGGCATTGGAATTGTTGTTTATGTGTTTTATAAACAAATTTGTGTATTTGTGGTTTGTCAATCTAGACTGAAAAGATTCTACTGTAATCTGTGAAAATACAAGGAAGATCACTCTTTGAAAATCTAAAGATATTAGATAGTTTTTCCAAGTTCCTCGGACATGATTGTTTAAGATTCTAACCGTATCAAGGGCCAGACGAGATGCCAGTAATAAAAAATGATGGCCTAAATTATTATGAATACAGGAATAAGCCAAATGTTCATTGCAAAATCCGAACAGATAGTTATGATTAGAAAACATCATGTCACTGTTCTTCAGCAAATTTCTCTCAAGAAAGAATCAGTGACTCAAGATAATATTGAAAACTTTCCAAATTAAAGCCATATGCTCTGGAGTGGACTAAACTGTTTCTTTTTGTTTGAAAAACAGGACTAAAAGTTATGATAAGAAAACATTATGTGAATGTCCTCCACAGATTTATATCTACGAAGCATTGCTTCAGTGACCCAAGTTGGTGTTGAAAACTTTCCAAATTACAGTCCAAATAGTAGAATTTTTATTTCTTTGTTTAGTTGTAAATTCTTCAAAAATATTTGATAGAATTGGAGTTGGTCAATTTATTTTTGATGTGGTGGGTTCTCTTTCATTTTGTCTTTGAATTTGAATATGATTGTTGATTGCTTTTGTATCCCACTTTCTGTTTCTCAATTGTCAAGATGCATTGTACAATCGACATAATAATTTTACGACTTTGGGGAAAATTTTGGAGGAATTATGGTTGAGCAAATCATGTATAGAAGATGGAATTTGTTTAGGTGTTTGAACATGTTATTGTAAAATGACGTGTCTTAACCTTTGGTGTATTCGATGTTTTACATTAATCTTATACTTGAGTTGAATGGTAATTGTAGATATGGATAGAACTAGAGCATCCAAGACTAGAGGGGAACCTAAGCCCAAGAGACAAAAGGCATCAGCACCAGCCTCTGCAACGCGAAGTCTGCGCCGGAAGGCTTCTGGGGTAAATTCCGGTCCCTCTTCTAGAGCCAACAACCCAACGAATCTTGCTGCTGGGGAGTCTGGAGTATATGATATTGTGTTCAAAGATGGGGGCAAGCAAAAAGCTCGATACGATGATCATATTATTTTATAGTGAGTTATACAATTACGACTAAAGCTCAAAGATGTGTGATACAATTTTTAAAACTCCCACCGATTACGGAGTATATTTTATAGTGTGTGATACACACAAAAAGCTCAAAGATGTGAGTCTGCGGTATTGAATATTTTAGGTTGAATTATTTTATAGTGAGTTATCATATTTAGCAGTATCTGACTAAAGTTCATTATTTAAATATACTCCGTAAAATATATTATTATGGCCATATTTTCTTTCATGGCATGCCAGTGAAGTGTGCTGAACAAACTTGGTATTTTTTTTATTTATGATGTTTTTCACTTGTGTATGTCTAACTTAGCTTTTCTCTCCGTATTTTATAATATGTATTAATATATGTAATATATGGTACAAACTGTGGTTTCCTATCTTTCACACATATAAGTGTTGCTATTTTTATGATTATGTGGTTGGAAAATGATCAATTTGTTACTGTTAGTTTAGTTGATTTGGTGTAATTGGTGCCCTTTCATCATTATATTTCAATATGTAATTATATTTCAATATGCAATATGACTTGTGCCTGATTAACATAATGTTATAGGTGCTCACATTATCGAGGAATATGACACTGGCAAATAGTTGTTCAAGTGCTGATCATAGTGAACTCAAAAAGTTTGCAGACTGGATTCTAGATATTGGGGATGGTAATATAGGTGATAGTGATGAAGGAGATGCAACAATACAAATTCCTCCTTATTTGTTGTTGAATGTCATCAATGATCCTATTTCTACTATTGTTTATGCAACATATCATCAACTTCTTCAGAATTTGAACAATCCGCCATATTTTAAGGAGAGAGCCATTCTAGCACCAACGCATGTGATCGTTGATGATGTTAATGAGTATATGCTTCATTTGATGCCTGGGGAGGAGAAAATTTATTTGAGTGCTGATGGCATATGTAAATCTGATGCACGTGCAGGATTTAATGCCTCCGTATATTCATCTGACTATTTGCATAGCATTCGCTCTTCCGGACTTCCTAATCATGTGTTGAAGCTGAAGGTTGGTGTACCGGTAATGTTGCTTCGCAATATAGACCAATCTTCCGGTTTGTGTAATGGAACCAGATTGATGATCACGCGTTTGGGAACGAGAATAATAGAAGCACAAATCATTAGTGGTCGAAATATTGGGGAGAAAGTTGCCATTCCCCGGATGGTGCTCAGCCCTTCCGATTCAACACTTTCTTTCAAGTTTCAGCGTAGACAGTTTCCGATTATCCTTTCATTTGGGATGACTATAAATAAAAGTCAAGGTCAATCCCTATCGCATGTGGGGTTGTATTTTCCGAAGCTCGTATTCACTCATGGTCAACTGTATGTTGCCTTATCTAGAGTCACAAGCATTCAAGGGTTAAAGGTCTTACTTCTAGACAAATATGGGAAGAGTGTGATGGAAACAAAGAATGTTGTCTACAAAGAAGTTCTACAAAACATATAATCCTTCCTTACTTATATGGTAAGTGTTTATATAAAAGTGTTTATTTGATATTTTTCTTCCTTCTTGTGTGTGCATATATAGAATGTGTAGTGTATATTAGCATTTGAATACGCTTTGTGTTTGGCAGGACTTTCCGACTTCACTTGTGTGGGATATTGTTTTTGCAATCATACTTAGTGAAGAATGGTGCATCTGGGTATGTCAAATGTCATTGTGATTTGTTACCGTAACACCATGTTTGTAACTTAACATATATACTATGGGACTTTTGTTTATATATATGTGCATTACGTGTTATGAGATATTGGGTGTAATAAACCCATCGTTCTGTACGTTTAATGATATAATTTTCATTTGTCCTCTTATCAATTATGAGACTTTTGTTTGTGATTGTAAATGTTATTGTATTATAACAGAGGTTGTAATTGATAGCAGGACAACAATTCAAATCAAATGAAATATATTCATGGTATGTGGGAATACTAAAGCGGTAAATTTCAATACAAATACTCACCCATACAAGGTACGAGAAAAGTACTAGTTAATATATTAAAACCAAATAACTTCTTGAGAAAAAAATTATGTCATGTGAATAATATAATTCTAACAAAACTGTTTATACCTCTAAACAATTTGATCTTTTTTATATAAATATAATATAAACTTTAGACAACTTATTTTTAAATTGCCTAAAAAGAAATTGATAGAATATATGGGTAGATAATAAAAAATTAATTAGGATCATATACATAGATGGATAGAGATTGAGTTTAGTAAATAATATTATATAAAAAAGATATAAAATAAATGGATGGATAAAAATCAAGGAGGGAATTGATATAATATATCTATATTTAACAAAATTGGGTAAAATCTTGTAAAATATACTCATATCTAATGAAATTGGATAAAGTTATTGATAATGTTATTTAATTAGTACATATGACCATGTAATATATTGATAAAGTTATTATCTTCTAAAAATATGCTCACATATAGAGAAAAATGAAAATAGGTAAATCTAATCTTATATAATAGTCTTTAAAATTAGTTAATATCTTCTAAAAATATATCCCTATCTAATCAAATTTGGTCAAATTTTGTCTTATGCACATATAAATATATTGATTAAATAGAGTTAGAATAAATTTATCTTATGCATATATTTTAAAATTAGTTAATATATTCTATAAATATATCCATATCTAATCACATTTGGTCAAATTTTGTCTTATGCATATATAGATATATTGATTAAATAGCGTTTGAATAAAATTTTATCTTATGCATATATTCATTATATATAGATATATTGATTAAACAGAGTTAGAATAAAATTTTATGTTATGCATATATATATTGATTATTTTAAAATTTTGTCATTGGTTCATATGACTACAATTAAGGAGAAGCCGATATGTGTCTCAGGTAACTTCTCCTTTATTATATATAATATAATTGATTAATTAGTTTTTATTTAAAAAAATTATATATAATAAAATAGTCATATATATAATCCCCTAATTATATACTATATACATTTTTTTCAAAGGGGACTTAATTAGTGGTGGAGCCAAATTTTTTTAAGGGAGGCACAATTATATTATATATGTACAATGTCATTTTGGACAAAGGCAACATCGTTTTATTAGTTTATATTAATAGTATAAATCTATATAATACTTCATCTGTTCTAAAATACAAGTCTTTTACTATTTACGCACGTTTTCTTAGAATAATAAAAATAATATAAAATATTAATTTTTTTATTAATTTTTTTTTAAATCTCATACTTCTTACTAATAAGTATGTGATTATTAAATACTTTTTACTAATAAATACAATATAATCTCATAGTTCTTATTAATAAGTACGAGTAAGAAGTATTATATAATATAAATCTATACAATACCTCTTACTCGTACGTGTAGTATATTGTACATTTTGACAATGGATGCAGTTTGACGATCAATGTTTTATCTTTTTGCAGAGCGAGTACAATTTGTTTATCATCTCATAAGCTATCGATGCAAAACTCGAATTCGTCTCGTACTCGGCTCGATAAAACTCGAGCTCGAGCTCGTTCATTTTCTAAACAGGTCGAGTATGAGCACATTTTTAAGCCCAATCCAAAGTTTGGGCCGTTTGAATTAAGCTCAATTTTATGGAATTTCTAAAATTTCCTTTAAATTACGGTATAATGAGCAAAAAGAACTGTTTAAAGCTCAAAAACACTCGGCTCGAGCTCGTTCATTTCCAAAACGAAAACGAGCCGAGTATGAGCACATTTTTGAGCTCGAGTCAAAATTTAAGATTGAATGTACTGAATATAAATAAGCAATCCTCACTCATTCTGCTCGAATAATAGCCCTACATACAGAATCAAACTTAATTCTTTAAAATTTTAGCATTACAAGATTTGGAATACAACTAAACGATTGTACGTTAATGATTTGGGATTCTTTAAAACAATAAAAACCTGCATTTTGTAAGGTGTAAGATACTTGCATTAAGTGGTTTTCTTAGAATCGATCGAGATTCGAGATCCCTTCGCCTAGTAGTTTCTTTCAGTATCAACACATTCACCAATATAACATCCATTTCTCAGGTAGAAGTTGTAGTCGCTACTACTCGGGTGTTGAGGTAGACTGATTCTCCTCAATGTCTTCTTGCCGAAAACCTGAAATGGCAGGATAAACCTACTCACCTTTCGGCAACCATGCAAGTGCAGATCCTTCAATTTGGTGCACTTGTCGGCGACTTGGTTCACCCCTCTAGATGTTATCTCTTCGCAATTCCCGACATTCAGAAACATGAGATGAGGGCATTTCTTGGCTATGTTGATTAGGGCTTGATCATTAAGACCCGTGTTAGACGCTCATAAAGACTCGAGCCTCAGCTGTCGCTTGTGATCAGTGTCGTCCAGGCCAAGACTCGTGACCTTGTGGCACTGATCTATGTCCAAGCGCTTTAAAGAGTGACAATCCCTCAATATTCGTCCTATGCTCTTCATCGAGATCTCAGGGCAATCTCTCAGTCGCAAAGTCTCCAGATTCGGACAAGCTAATGCAATCTTCTCCAAGCATTCGTCGCTCAAGCTGAAGCTATACGACAGATCAAGGGTTCTCATTTCAGCATTGCTTACCCCTAAAGTAGTTGTCGGAGCAGCATCCCTCACAATGTGAGAACAGTGAGTCATTTCAAGGGTTTCTAGCAAGGGGCATTGCTGGATCAAGGCGAACAATGTCAGTTCAGAGAGACAGAGTTCCGGGTATTTACAAACACGAAGCTTGACACTCCTCAGCAATGGGAGGGAGCTTGCAATGATTCCCATCAGCTCATCAGACAGGGAATTCACTCCAACAAGAACCAAGTGATGAAGAGAATCGTAGCGTTTCAGGAACGACGAAAGGCCAGCAAAGGTGAGGGGTTCAAGATTCTCCATCAATTCGTATCGGTCTCTTGGACTGATCAAAGAGAAGCTTGTCAGTGGGAGGTTAGCCTCAGCTATAGCTTGGAGCAGAGCATCGGATACAGCTGTATGGGAGAAGACGATGTTCGACAGAGCACGAGATAGAGGCTTGCGAATGTGGTTCCGATCCAATTCCATTCGGTGGAATTCAATCGTCTTCAAATGCTTGGAGGCTTTCAGTGCAATTACAAGCCCTTTAGGAGTCACTTTCCGGCATCCTTTCACCACCATCTCCTCCAAATTCGGGCATTTTTTAGAAAGCGAAACTACGGATTTATCAGAAACCCAACTGTTTCCCCTCAAATCGATCTTCCTCAAACTACCCTCGAGTTTCGAAGCCAACGAAGAAATTCCATCTTCACTGTCGCTTCTCATGGAATCACGACCATCGTAATAATCATCATCATTATAATCATCATCGTCGTCGTCGTCATCATCAGTATAACGATAATAAAAGCGGCTCAGATCCAACTCCTCCAAATTGGGGAAAAGAGTCGCGATCGCCTCTAGATCAGTATCATCAAAGCCCTCGGAGAGGGAACAGATCTTGAACGACTTAACACGGCTCAGAATCGAGGCCGAAAACTGCTGGAGAGCGTCGATGGGGAGGCGATCTAGGTAGGATAGATCTAGGGTTTCGAGGGGCAACTCGAATTGGGAGATTTGGTGTAAAACTGGTTCAACCTGGCCGTGGAAATTGGAGAGGGAGATGTGATTGAGGTTGGAGAATCGGCGGAGGAGGGATGAAAGCGAGCAAGTAGTCGGACCGAAGATGTAAAGGGTTCGATTGAAGCGACTTGTGATAGAGCACAAGTGCTTGCAGACAAGAGACAGGGATGGGAGATGGTGATGGTGGTCGAGCTTAGAGATGATATGCTCCCATAATTCGACTGGGAGGTCTAATGCGCTTCGTGTCATGACGATGGTAGTTTAGGGTTTGGGTTTAGGGTTAGGATTAGGGTTAGGGATTCAACTCACATTAATTAAGGAAAAGAAGGGTTACTTTCGATCCTATTTATATACCAAAGTTTCGGTTTTACTTGAGAGTGGGACGAGACCAGGGTTGGAGGGTGGTCGTAGATCACCTGAAAGCTCAATCTTGGAGTAGATAAGAAAGCGAAGAGTTGGAGCCCCAATCTATATATAACCTTAATTTAGAAGACTTTGCTTACGTGTCAATCTTAGAGGAGTTTTAGGAATATTGACCAATTATGTTTTTTTCCTTGATTTTTTTATTTCTCCTTTTCTCTTTTTTTCCATTATTTTTATTTAATCCTCCATTCTCTTTTTATTCTTAACATATTTACTAACAATCTATATCTATATATACTCTTAATTTAGAACACTTTAGGCTTATGTGTCAACTTCTCCTTAATCCTCTCTTTTCCACCAATCATGTTTTTTTGTCCCTTTATTAATTATTTATTTTCTTTAGTTATTATTTTTATTCTTTTTTTTTATCTCTTTACACTAATCACATTTTTTTCTTTTATTCTTAACATATTTACTAACAATTGGACTTAATTTAAAACATTAAAGAAAAAAAATTTAACCATCTATATTAATATTATAATACTAAAGGAGAAGTCGCTTAACCCATGTGGCGGCTTCTCCTTTAAAGTAGGAATATTTAGTTAGAAATTAATTTAAAGTATTAATTTAAAATAGGTTTTTTAAGTTAGAAAATTATTGTTTGGATATGCCATATATTTGCTAAGTAGATTTGGTTGTTAGATTAAGTAGATTGTTTTAAAAAGCGGTAGATTTGATTGTTACATACATAACCAATTTGATTTGATTTATTGATAATATTAAGCATCTTGATCATCATCATCATCATCATATACGGTTTAACAAAAAAATCATAATCATATCCGATTAAAATTTTTTTTTTTATCTTTTTGTACATTCATAAAAAGTATAAAAGCACATACCTTAAAAAAAATTTAGAAGATGAAAGTGTGTACACGTGATGTAGATTATCCGGGTTGCAAATGTTAATCTACGCAATGTAACAAAGGGATTTGGTAGCTAGCTAACTACCAATATTTACTAAATCATCAATAGGATTTGTTTTTCAATCTTTATCTTCAACAAATATTATCTTACAATAACTAAATAAATAAAACAGGATTTGGTTGAGATTATATTTAAATATTATTTTTTATTTGGAAAATATATATAGATTTATCTATATATAGGGCAATCATGGGAGATGTGTGTCGCTCTCTTTTTCCTTCTCATACGTCTCACTTAAATCAATAGTATAATACCAAAGGAGAAGTCGCTTACGTCATGTAGCGACTTCTCCTTTAAAGTAGCCTTTTTTTCTTTAGGAATTATTACTTAATTAGATTAATTACATTAATTCCGTAGGATTTGTTTGTTAGGGTTTTATTTTTTTTTTATATATATATATATATAGGATTTGGTAATTAGATATATTGATTTGTTAATTAGTAATTAGTAGTTATTGTAATATTAATCATAAAATTAATTTCGTAGGATTTGATTGTTAGGATTTTTTTTATATAGGATTTGTTAATTAGATATATTGATTTGTTAATTAGTAATTAGTTATTAATTTGTTAGTTATTAATTGATAAGAACTAAACCCACATCCACAAATATATGCCATATTCGTTAGGATTTGTTTAGATTTGCTAAATATCTACCGTATATCTCTTCTCTATATATTGAGTTAGATCCCATGATATATGTCATATGAAAAGTTTTTTCAACCGACCTAGATTATATATTTTTTTTATATTTTTTAATACTAAATGTATTAATTTAAAAATATAGACTGCACAAAAGTGCGGGTACTGAACTATCTATATATACTCTTAATTTAGAACACTTTAGGCTTATGTGTCAACTTCTCCTTAATCCTCTCTTTTCCACCAATCATGTTTTTTTGTCCCTTTATTAATTATTTATTTTCTTTAGTTATTATTTTTATTCTTTTTTTTTATCTCTTTACACTAATCACATTTTTTTCTTTTATTCTTAACATATTTACTAACAATCTATATATAACCTTAATTTAGAAGACTTTGCTTAACATATTTACTAAAAAAGTTAAAATAATATTGATATTATTATTACATTAGCCTTAACTCACAATTAAATGCATGATTCATATTTCAAAATTTCTAAAAAAGTTAAAATAATATTGATATTATTATTACTGGGTGATTTAAAATATCTACATCTATGTATTATACTTTAGACGAGATATAAAAAAATTATTTCAGAATTATAAGATATATTTATGGTAAAGTTTTTTTTAATCTTAACTTTTATTAGTATTTTAGAACATATATATATATTATTATTATTTTAGTTTTAAAAAATCGCGCCATGGCGCGGGAATTGTACTAGTTAATCTTTATCGTTAAGTAGTTGTTCCCTTATTTTGCTAGTTCATGTCATGCCATTATTTTTATTTAAATATTAATAAATCCAACCCTAATCTATATATATATATATATATATATATATATATATATATATATATATATAATACTAAAATATATAAAATACTAAAACCGCGATTATACGTGACATTTTCGGGATGAAAATGGTATTATTTTAGCATACATATCGTACTCTAGATTAAAATGGTATTATCTTTTTGAACCACATCAATTAATAAACCAATATAGTTAGGTAAAAAAAGTTATTTTTTAGATTAACTAATCTACCCAATATAACCTTATATCTTAATTAGATAAATTATATATTAAATAGTTTAAATAAATAGTACCTATAAAGATTTATAGAGATTTATATATATTCTTATCTTAATTAGATACTTGATAGATTTTCAATTAACTAAATGAAAATCGCTTAAAATTTAGCCGATTTGATCAAAGCGAATTTAGCCGATTTTATTTTATGCAAAAGTTTATTTTCAAATTAAAAGTTCAAATAATATTATAGAGATTGTAAGTTGTAGAAGTCCGTGAGTATATAGACATCTTATACCGTTTTTTTAATAAGCAATTTACTATTAATGCAACTTTATTTAGAAGGTTAAAAATTATATAACATATTAATTTTTAGTAATTTTTTTTTATGATTTCCTACATATTAGTAAGAAATATGAAATTCTTTAAAAATAATCATTTCTATTTCTTTAGAGCAGGACTTGCCATACTAGTAATTATATTTAAGTTATCTCCTTCAATGATAAGGTGACGGATATTGAGCTCTACAGCCTTGGTAATACCAATCCATAAATCGTAGCCTTCGGCCCTAATAACAGAGTTGTATGGAGAGGGGCTAGCACCTAGGTGGATAATCGCTCCATGATGATTGCTGAAGTTTCGATTTTCGCCATAAACACACAAGTAAAGCGAAGATCGAAAGAGAACACAGTGATTTGTTGACGCAGTTCGGGTAAAACCCTACTCTGCGGGATCTCAAGAGGGGAGATCCGGTCCCAGAGTTCACTATGTTGCAAGAGAAAGTTACAAGCTAAGCACTACGGACAGAGCACCAAAACTAACAACCTAAGGAACCTCAAAACCGAGCAAGATGAACAAAGACAAGAGTAAAAGGAAGAGATGCCCCCTGAAAAGGCAACCGAGAAACTTCAGAGAAGTTTCCCACAGAGGAAGAGCTCCACAGCCACCGTGCAAGCTCGTCGGGCCACCGTCTTCTTCCGCCGCTCACACAAGAGCTCTCTTTTCTGTTAGCTAGGGTTTCCTAAAATGAGGCTCAAAAGGCTACAGTAACCAGGGGGAGGCTTATATAGCCCTCGCAAAGCTAGGGTTACAAAGGATCTCCAGATGGTCGACTGTTGGGGGCCCAATCCAAAAGAGAACCAAGCAAGCCAAATCTGGCCCATCACAAACAGGCCCAGATAATCACCTTAGCTCGGAATTGAGCTAAGTGTTAGATTATACATAATATATATACACAAGTGGTATTCATCATAAGTTAGCCACCAGCTAGGACATGTACAAAATGTCCAAGGGCAACTATAACCTTATGTGATGTCCAAGCTTAGTATATTATATGTATAATCTAAACACTTAACATAAAACCTAAGATTACCAAGTCTAAGTGCTCAATGTCCGAAAGTTAGCTAGCTATTACATGACAAGATTAATACAACAATTGCGGATGACGGAATCGTAGAAGTCGTAGTTGGAAGTCGAAAGGGCCCCGTCGAAATTGTGTTTGAACCAATTGTTCTATTTAGTCCATTTGTGTTGTCGATGCCTAGCCGCTGTGCCTTGTCAGGTTTTTGTGTTTGGGTTGTTGCGTACGGGAAAAAAGTTGTGTTCATGAAGTCTAGCATTTTCCCATTGTATGAGGTGGTCCTTATAGAAGAAAGAAATTGTCCGTAGATCAGGGGGGTTGTTATCAAAGAGTGATTTGTTGCGGAAGAACCAGATCTCCCGCCATGAAGTGGCAAGTTTGGAGAAGTCTTTGAAGCTTAGATTCATTTTGATATGTTTGATAGCATCTATCACGCCAGAGGATTCTAAATGATAGTGTGATAAGATGTTGGCAACAATATTGGGTGATATGGTTTGAATTGTGGCAATGGAGATTGGGCATGAAAACAGAACGTGTTTCATGTCCTCAAATTGACTGGCGCAGAGGGGGGAGTCAGTAGAAATACCGATTCCATAGGAGGCCAGCTTGGCGGAGGATGGAAGACCATCTTTAGAAATACTCCAAAGTCCTTGATTTTCAGTTGTAGGTCAAGGGGTTTGTGTTTAGGACATTTGTTTCAAAGAATTTTTTTTTATTAATTTTGTCTAATTCTTTATCAATAAAGGTGGAGAGCATGAAAGTGATGAAACACTGCATGGAGATGTTTAAGATAGATAGATGTGAAGATGTTTAAGATAGATAGGTAGATAGGCAGATAGATATAGATATAGATATAGATATAAAGATTTACACATATATTAATACTACGTAGTAGATATTAGATTTTTTTTTTTTGGTGAACTTAGTAGATATTAGATTGAATTCAATGTTTTGAATTAAACCCAATATTTAATAAATGTGTGATAATGCATAGTTTAGTAGGCATAATATAATATAGCTTTATGCACATTTGCATTGTAATATAGCTAGCCATGTTTCTAGTTATTTTAGTATTTTATACTCTTTGTGAAATAAGTCGAAATCTACGCTATTTTAATGATTTATGTAGACTCGTGGATCCGACGTGGTGGAGAGACGTGACAAGGAAGTCTGAGGATCGGAGATGGAGATCAAGTGAAGAAGGAAGACAAGAGAAGAAGAAATAAAGGAAAAATGAATTGAAGTCTTATTATGTACACATCTTTTATGGTGTATACATCTTTTACGGTGCATACAAGCCTTATTATGTATACAGAAATTATTCGTTTGTTTTGTCATAATTATTCACCAGTACAAAAGATATAAATAAATGTAAATTTCATTTTAACAAATAATCGCTCAGTACAACTACTACCGAATAATTTGCTTCCAACAAATAATAACTCTATATTACCGAATAATTACATAAGTTACTTTTAATCTCATTCGTTGTTCTTCTTACCTTTGCACTCTGGCTCTAGTAGCGACATTGGAAATCAAGCAAATATTTCCTTTTGTTGAACAGTCGT
This sequence comes from Persicaria maculosa, assembly GCA_963922045.1. Taxonomy (NCBI): domain Eukaryota; kingdom Viridiplantae; phylum Streptophyta; class Magnoliopsida; order Caryophyllales; family Polygonaceae; genus Persicaria; species Persicaria maculosa. The sequence continues at coordinate 6,495,176 of OY998255.1, read as the reverse complement.
CTTAGTAAGGATAAATTATGCTGACTATAGTCGGTCATTAGTTTTGTTTGGATAAGAAGAAGATCATTATCAAAGACTAATTAAAAGATTACTAGTAACTCATATTTTTTAATATGATACACTATAAAGTCGGAGTATGTTGTCCATTTTAACCATGCATACAAGTTGACAGGGGCATGTGGCCCTAGGGTGTGGCGCACGTAGGCGGCCGTCACACCCTTCAACCAAAGTGAGAGGGATTATCTTGTGAATTGATGATTTGGTTGAGCGGTAATGTAAAGAGGTGAAACAAAAAACTCCATAGCTTGAGGCGGCTGGAGCTCGAGGAAGGAGATAGACCTATTTTGTACATAAATGACCTATTTATAAATGGGGCTAACAAATAATGGCCCAAATTTATGGCTCAATCACTATAACAAACTAATGGCCCTATTTGTGACAGTGATTGCTATTTTCCAAATAGGTAAACGAAAATATAAGTGGGAAAATACAATACACACCAAGAGGCTAACCTAGGTTGAGTTTTGAAGTGTGAAAATTGGAGATTTTGTTCATTTGTTTGTTCATTTCATTGTTTATATATTATGATTAGGGATTCTGCTATGAACAAATTTTTGCTCGAATCAACAAAATGTAAGTGCAATGTAGTTACAAATGTCGATAATGCTAATATAGAGGCAAATGTGGATAATTCAATTCCTACTCCTTTAATTGATGAATTGATAATGTTATGATTTTTGCATTGAGGATTATAAATTTACAGTCTGAAATATTGCCCCACCTTTCAAAGTCTCCTGCGGCCGCCACTGCAAGTTGACCTCCTTCAATTTGGTGCACTTGTCACAACTTGTTTCATCCCTTGATCGGCTGTTAAGCCTTGTCAATCAGGCTTAGCACACGAAAGAGATATGGATGGCAGATTAGTTAAATACCACTTAGAAACCAAGTAGGTTAGATATCATAAGGATACACATGCCCATAAGATCCAATATAGTAGCATTAATCCTAATTAAAATTGGGTAATATATATGCTTATGAAACTTATGTGTAATCTATGGTAATTTGCTTAATCCCCCCACTGAGAACCATTGTGCAAGTGTAAAGAAACACACTAATTGTAAACAATGTACGAGAGTAGGATAAAACAGACGAAAAAATATGCTCAACCCATAGCTTTAAGCTTCATTGTCATTCAAAGAAAACATTTTCCTTAACATGAACGAGATGCTCAATAACACAGCAAACCCTCAAAACTAAGCGAACGACTTGCATATCGATATGTACTCCGTACTCGATCGAATCAACTAGCTAGGCCGGAGGATTTTTACAGAGTGGTCTGTCAGCAAAGACTCTAAAATGGACGGAGAAAGGGACAGCTTATCCTTGATGCTAACTCACTACCTAATCTGATCTCGTCGGAGAGAGATATCCCTGTTCGCAATCAGCTAGCTTTCTTGCTTTGAAGTATTCTCTTTGATGCTCTTTGACAACCAGATAGCAGTTTCCCGAGGAGAAACCTTCTCTGGCCCGAATGGCTTCAACAGCACTCCCAGCTCGTCGAACCTGTCCTGCTGCAGCAGCCTTGCACTGAACTCTAGCAGTCCTTCCAAGGCTTCAGCCCTCTGCCGATAGGATGAGGTGTCAAATCGCCGCCTTCTTAGATCTAATGATGCCTGGCTTGATGCACCGGCTGTTGCATTGCGGTCAGAGGAGTCATTGTTCGCGTTATCCCGTCCGATGGTAGCCTGGTGAGCTATAATGTGCCACGAGTCGCTGAACCTCCTTGGCTTTGCTAGTTGTATGGAGAACTTGTCCTTTGTGATTGAACAGTCTCCATGCTTAGGAGAGGTTGAGTCCTGGCCAGAGATCAGTGAGGTTCTGTAGATGGGGAAGAAGGCAGGATCTTCATAGGAGGCTAGTGGGAACTCGGGAATCCTGTCAAATCGCGGTGCATAGACAGATACATCAGGGGACTTCAGCTGCTTTAGAATGTGGGTGGGTGTTGGCTTGCCAAGGGGGTCTTGGATGGTAGACTTTCTTGTCGTTGCTGGAAATGATGCTCGACGAGTTGAAGAGACGACTCTCTTCACAGGCGTTCGTGAAATGGGGGACTGAAAATGTTAATTCACAAGGAAAAGGAACTGCGTTATAGCAATGCTCTAGCAATAAATGAATCTAGTAACTCAAAGCATGAGACCAAGGATGTCTTAAAGTTCTCACCGGCTCACGACTCTTTGAGAGTTTCGGTCTTCTTGAGATACCAGATGCTCTTGCTTGAGTAGGTGTATCCTTTTTCCGAAATTTGGAAATTCTTGAAGGTAGTTCTTTGCCAATGGCTGGGCAGCCATCTTGAAGAGTTAATTCTGCCAAACGTCTATCCAGATCATCATTGAGAGCTTTTATTCTCTCATTAGTATAAAGAGAGCCAATCTCAGTTCCAAATACACCTGTGTTCAAAGTCCTGTCTCCTTCCAGTTCATGGAATGTAGTTTTGTCCATATACTCAGGTTCATCCCAGTAAGAAGGCATTGTATTGAATCTGGGATTGTTGCTTTGAAGCTGAATCTTATGGACGTAAGGTTGAAGGTGCGGGTGGCTTAATAATTCAGCAGCCTACCAGAAGAAAGTGTATTAGTACCAAAGAATAGCAAGTCATATGCTTATACATGAATTTTGTGCCACTAATGTCATGGGCTCATGGCAACCATCAAATGGAATGCCACAAAGGAAACGATCAAGCATTATGAGATTCATCTTATACCATGGGCAAATTCAACAAAACAAAGGTTTTCCAGCGTTGCCCGAAGGATCTTTTCCACACCATCAATTATATCATTGGTTATAAATTTATTAGCTTAAACACATTTAATATTTCCTTAACAACAAAAAATCAAAAAGTTCAACAGTTCTGAATGCTAAACTCCTAAAGTAACCCCATAAGACAATGGGAAGTGCAGGACACACGAAGGAATATAGCCAAATCACTTTATTTTATATTTAAAGGTTATAGCATTCTGAAATCTGAAGTGAGCAGAGAATACATTTTAACTTACACTGGGTCTAAGTTCAGGATTTTTGCGCAGCAAGCTTTTGACCAGGCTTCGGCTGTAAATAAAAGATTGAAGAAGCTTTCTTAATTAGTTCTGTTTTTCCTAATAGTGTGCAAAAATAACAAATATAACATTTGTGCATAAAATAAGCATTGGAACAAATCCAGTTACTGTGAGTTCACATAGGAATATCCCTTTTCAATTTGTTATATTTAATTATGAAGAACGGTTTTCTAAAAAAAAATCAGCAGATCTAGATGATAGACAATAAGAAAAAGAAAGCTTACAATGCTCCGGAGTATTTGGTAGGAAGCGGAGCCACAATTGATTTATTGATTTTATTGATCAATGCCTGCATATCCTGTCACACAATGAATAAGACGCGTTAAGGAAATAGATGAACTTTATCCATACAATTCATAGAAGTGTATCATTGGAACAATTCTCATCAAACTAACCAAAAGAGAAGTTTTTTAACAATATCAACTTATTATCTGGTGCGACATATTGATATATTCATAAATCATAATAGACAAAAATTGCCTGAGAATTTGGAAGTGCTACAAATGCAATTAAAAACTACAAGTACTAAATGCAAGAGATCATAAAGGAGTGTGCACTATTGTTGTCTTAGTACAATTTGGAAGAGAATAGAAACTTACGAATGCTTTAAATGCAGGCTTAAGAGCTGTCATTTCATATATGCAACAACCTGGGTGTACATGACAATGAACATTGTTTGTTGAATAAAACAAAGTGTATAAGAATAAGATAGGTGCATCAAATAAGGAAAATGTAACTGACCCAAGGACCAAATATCTGATTTTGTTCCATATGGTATATCTGCTAAAAGCTCTGGACACATGTAACTTGGAGTGCCAACCACCTAATGACGATAAAGTCGAAATTATCATAAAGCAATATTCCTTTTCAACATCAGATGAAAATAAAGTTGAGTTTCAAAACCTAGACAATAAGCATGAACTTACTGAGGAGGCAAAATCATCAGAGGTCAACCTTTTGGCAAGACCAAAATCACCTGAATCCAACATCTGTTGCTGTCAAGGCTTTATGAAAACCACAAGAAAATTTTGATATTTTTTTCTATAAACAAAGATAAGAAAAAAAAAACTCCTTACCAAGACGTATATTTTGCTCCTTTGTCAAAAAGATGTTCGAGCACTGAAAGAATCATGGAACTCTGTCAGCACAATATCACATAATATACCGTCAAAGTAACTCATATTGAGGCATGTGAACATGAACCTTGACATCACGATGAAGAATATGATTCTTGTGCAAATAGTCAAGCGCCATCAACAGTTGTACGAGCCATTTGCAAAGTTTCTAAAGATATTTTAAACTTTTAGTAACATAAAATACATATCAATGTTAGCATAAATTGTACAACAGCTCTTTCATAAGATTGTTTGTTGTTCATAAACATAAATAATTTATAGACAGGAAAAGTTTTCTGTCAGATAAGGTAGGCACCTCCTCAGGAAAATGGATACCATTGACTCGTTTAATTGCTCTGCACCTGTGTAAGGGATGACAATAAATCGGATCAAACTTACCAGCTGACAATCTGACATTAGAAAACAATGAAAATGATTCAAGTAAAAAATCTTACATATCACCTCCTTCACAGTATCCTATGATTATACACACATAACAACCCTGAGAAACATTTATATAAATACAAAATCACATGACAGAAGAGTTGTCTAAATGATCAGAGACATCACAACATGTCACCAGAAGATAAAAGAAATTAGCTAATTTTAGCTGACCTTCTCTACCCAAGAATCTTTGTACTCTACTATGAATGGATGCCTCATCTTGGAAATAAGCTCCATCTGGGAAAAAACGGAACCAAATGCATCATGTGGAATTACAATGGTTGTATATATGAGATAAAACCACCATCCCTGCTTTGCACACCAGTGAGACTCTGGTTGTTTTTATTGAAATGGCACACTGAGTTGGAATTTTTTTAACCAGAAAACACTAGACATGAAACAATAGCCAAGACGTATATCCGAAACACGTCAACAACATATTATGGTCTGATAATTGAAGCAACTAACCTCCTGATGCGCAGACCTGCGGGTACGCTCAGTCTGGCGAGCAAGTCGAATCTTCTTAAGGACATACCTATTTTAACATACAATGTAAGCATTTATCTGTGACACACAATCTGGATAGAAATAGGCAAGAAACGGTAGAATAGGAGATGGCATGTAAGCTTGTACTTACTTCTTCTTTTCATGCCTATGGTACACAAGAAGAGCAGAACCGAACGAACCTTTTCCAATTTGTTCTAATACCTCATACTGCTCCATGTTTGGCAATTACTGATCAGGTTCAATGGTGAAGATTTCAGGTCTACAACAAAACAAGAAATATAATATCCTACAAGAAAGGATAGATCCACCTTGCAGGGCAAGGGATTTTTCAAAATGATGGTTCATATTCAACTCTAAGTCAACAAGAGGAAAGAAAAAAAGTGCCACATAATTCCCTTCGAGTAACCATAATACAAACACATCGCATAGAAAGATGGCATACAAACATTTGATCCTCATAAACTATGAGCCAACGAAGCAATCCTATTTCAGCGTCATTTACAAAGAATATAAAGACAATTATCATGCCTTCTTTCTTTCTTTCTGCTTAAAATTTCAAAACGACTTGCAGAGCCGATAGTAAATATGCTAAATTTCTCAACACAGGTATCCGGTGGCATTTTCCACCTACCATTCATGCTCAGTTAACCACACTCTCTATAATAAATGAACAAATTCACTGTCGGTTGCCAAGCCACAAAAACAACCGACAGAGGGCAAAAGAAATACAGCATCTTAAAAGTCATCAAACTACTTTGAAATCCGGAATCCAATTCCTACAATGCATCAGTCAGTATATACTCAAAATAGGATTTTGAATTCAAATTGCATAAAGATAACTAAGCAACAGGCAACAAATTCACGAGCCATCTCGTAGCAATTTACTAGCAAAGTTTTCACAGACTTAATGGCAGCAATTTTCAGATGTGATTCGTGAATGACAAAAAACTACGTCGCTCAAAAGAATGAAGAAATGGGAACTGAATCCTCCATTGAAAACCGCTCCAAATCTAAGAGCGAGTAAAGAAAATGAGGATAGCGACGAAGCAGAAACTCAACCTGCCGGCCGAGATTCACCGACAAAAACACGATTTCCCTATCACGTACGGAATTTTTCCAAACGAAAATGCCAGCGTGTTTCAAAGACCGCGAGCAAATTGAAGGACACGGAAGCGACCGACATTGCGATTTCTCTCAATACAACCGAGATTTACAGACACAGGAGAGCAGGAAAGAGAAAGAGGACACTGATTACCTTATGGAAGAGAGTGCGCGAGCCGCGAGCGGCGATCGGTGAGAGAGATCAAGCGGAGGCTGGAGGAGAGAGAACAGAGAATGGCGAAACGGAGAGCAGTTGCGGTGGAAGCAGCAGCACCAAGCGGAGTTCCGCCATTGGAGAGCAAACAACCTTCGGCTTCTACTGGGAGAGTCAGTTGCGCAGATTAGTCCAAAATGGGATGAGTTGGGAGAGGAGGTAGGGAAAGCTCCGATACAGACACGACAAATAAAATACAATTTTATATATAATATTTTTCTAAAAAGATAAGTGATGAAAAACACCGTAACAGCATCTTTCCCTAATTCCCGTGAGTCCATTGGGAAAAATCTATATATCTATATATAACTTTAATTCCGAAAACTTTGCTTACCTGTCAACCTTAGAGTAGTTTTAGGAATATTGACCAATTTTTTTTTTCCTTCATTTTTTTTATTTCTCCTTTTTCTCTTTTTTCCATTAACAATTGGGCTTAATTCAAAACATTGAATTTAATCTATATCTATATATCTATATATAACTTTAATTCAGAAGACTTTGCTTACGTGTCAACCTTAGAGTAGTTTTAGGAATATTGACCAATTATTTTTTTTCCTTCATTTTTTTTTTCTCCTTTTTCTCTTTTTTCCATTAACATCTGTATCTATATATAACTTTAATTCAGAAGACTTTGCTTACGTGTCAACCTTAGAGTAGTTTTAGGAATATTGACCACTTATTTTTTTTCATTCATTTTTTTTATTTCTCCTTTTTCTCCTTTTTCCATTAACAATTGGGCTTAATTCAAAACATTGAATTTAATTTGATATAGCTACTGGGCTTAACTCAAATTTATTTCCTTTAATTATTATTTTCTCCTTCTTTTTATCTTTTCAAACCAATTATATATTTTTTAATTTTTATGACATTTACTATATATATTCGTGAATATTTTGACAAATTGTTTCAATCGATGCCCATTTTTGTAATTATTTTTTAAATCGTGAATATTTCGAGAAAAAAATCGCTTTTCTGATGATATGGCATAACCAATATCATTTTAGATAACTGTTATACCACATCACATTTTAAAAAAGTTACAATGATATTATTATTTTTACTAAGTGATTTAAATATCTATGTTTATGTATTATACTTTTACATGATGTTTTTTCAAAAATAATTTTTTGAGATATTTATAAGATACATTTATGGCAAATATTTTAATGATTTTATCTTAACTTTTATTAATATTTTATAATATTATTTTTTATATTATCAAGATTTTAGTTTAAAAAACCGCGCAATGGCGCGGGAATTATACTAGTAGTCTATTAAAAGAGAATATTTTATAAAATATTTTTTTTTAGCCTATTATACGACTTTAGTATTTCCAACGTATGCCAGTTTTAACAGGTTAAATTTCCTATAAATACTAATATAATTTACAACTTTCACATCTCATTTCTGTCACTCGATTCTATGTTTAGTACATTAAACAACATAATATTTATTTTTTTTTTAATTTTGATGAATCTATAATAAAAAAGATTTATGTTATTTTCTAAAAATATTATTTATGCAATGATAATTTAAATATGTTAAATATTATATTCATATCGAAGAACTCTTGAATATCTTTACAAACTATAACTTTTATTTTTAATTAAAAATCATAACTATATAATATATAGATTTATAATTGTATTATTTATAGATTTACATAAATATTAAACACTTAAAAATAAATAAATAGCATTTGGCATTCCAAAAGAGGAAGCCAAATTTAGCCTTTGTTTTGGAAATAGGTCAAAAACAAAAAAGGTTAAAATGGGTTTTGGCTTAAGGTGGGAGCAAAATTAGGCCAAAACCCATTTTTTTGCTTACCATGGGAGATGCTCTAAAAGTGATTTTCTTCTTATGGTTGTGTTTGGATTATTTTTTTGATTAAGTAATAATTCGAGCTCAGAAATACCTGAAACTCGAGAGGCCAACAAGTCGGTACACGGATAAATCGTCGAATATACAATAGCGGAAACAAAAAGAAAAAGGGTGCAATCAACACGAACAAGCACTCTAAAAAGAATGAACCTATGCAGAAATAAAACCGAAAAGTTGAGGACGCCGGCGAAGATTAACGAAGTCAAGCAACACCCAAAGGAAGCACTGTGGGTCAGCGGAAAGGTGGGACACTAACTCTTGTGGGTAATGAAGAGGAAACTCCAAGGACCACTCTCCCAGATACAGAGTCGCCCTAATCCTATACACACTACCACGTCCCCAACCTGTCCCGACTCCGGACGCTGCACACCCAACAGAATTAGAACGCTCAGGACCACCAAAGACAGAACCACCCGCAACGTGACGCAAAAAAACACCCGAGACCCGGCCAATCAAGACACGGATTTCATCACTCGAAAACCGAGGGTTACTAAACCTTGCAAAGCAAGTGGTTAATATATTTATATATAAACAAATATTACCTCCGTCCAAAAATACATGTCCCTTTACTATTTATGCACGTTTTTTTAGGAGTTAAAAACTATATAAAATATTAACTTTTTTTTAATAATTAAAAACTTATTAAAAATATCAATAAGTTTATAATTATTAAAAATAATTAATAAAAAAGTTAATATTTTATATACTTCCTCCGTTTGAAATTATTTGTCATTTATCTTACAGTGCACGATTTTTAAGGAGATAAAAAGTATATAAAATATATTTTTTTAATTAATTTTTTTTATATAATTTCATACATATCTATAATATCTATAATATATATATCTAGTATCTATCTAGTATATCTAGTAAAAGTTGTGTTTAGCCCCCACCATAAATGCTATAGTTGTGTTCTCGGTTATCCAATGTATAATATTCTCGGTTATCCGTTTAATAAAATCATACAAATTGGTTGTGTGCAAGCCTTATTAATGTATCTAATTTATTTATTTATTTTCACAAAATTGTGTTCAACCATTTGGCCAATTGATTAGCCGTTTAACTTGATTCACAAATTAGTCGTTTAATTTGCTGTCATTCTTTAACTTCCCAAATTGATCAGGCGTTACAGATTAGCCAGTTAATTTGTTGTCATTCAAAGTGATTAGCCGTTTAATTTGGGCAATTGATTAGTCAGTTATATTCAAATTAATTCTCAAAATTTATTATATACAGCCGTTTCATACAAATCCTCAACACAGACATAATGTCTCCCGTTTGGTTCTTCCTCCTTCGTATATATATAGGGGTAATCACAACACAAACATAATGGAGCTCATGGTTTCAATTTAACATGTTTAGGAGGTTCAGTTTGAAATTAGATCATTCATGTTTGTGTGATTTTTTTCGGTTTGGTATTTGCTCCTGCAGATTAAATTGTTGCCAAGCCAATGTCTTGAACCTCATCCTCTCAGACTTCACCGAGGAGCCCATCGCCGAGCCGATCTCTAGAACCTCAACCCCTTAGACGTCACCGAGAAACCCATCGCCGAGTACATATGGTTAGTTCCCAACTCCTTTTTCCTCCATGTTTCGATTCTCAATGGTAGCGATCTCGCCTTTTTGTTCAGTTGTTTCCGTTTCTGATTTCTTCTTCATGCGCTTATCAATTCGCCGACTTTACAGTTTGCTTTTCCGAAGATTTACGATATTTTATTAAGGTATTCTGAATTTGTTCTCTATGGTTAAAAAAATCTATTAATGTAAAGGTGTGATCTTAATTTGTTGTACTCCGTATTTATTTATTTATTTTGGGTTTGTGTGAGTACGTGTTTATGATTTGGCTTGGTTTTGTTTTATTTAATCTGTTTTCATGATTTGGTAGTGAAACATTCAAGCATTTGGATTGTGTATTTGGTACAATTTTAGATTCCTTGCACAAATTTCGACTCTTCATTCCAACTAATTCGTGTCCTTCCTTAGGGTTCTCCCTAATTGGGAGCTTAAACTTTTGATGCGTATCAATCAGACTCAATCTAACCTGTCTTTGGCCATCTATTTTACTAAAATGGATCAGGATTGAAGGATCAGGAATGGACCTAAGGAGCAAAGCAAAGGTATTGGCTTCAATAACGAAAGTCTCATCTTTCAACTTTTGCCTTATGAACCATTTTGTGCTTTGATTGGTCACCCATAAATCTGTTCCTTACCATTTCTAAACTATAAAAATGTAACCTAGAGCTCCTCATATATTTTACTTAATCTTTGATGCCACTAATCACTTGGCCGAACGAGACCAAAATATTTGTTCAAGTGTCTGAATTCAGGGTTAAACACAGGTTGTTATTGATTTGGGGATTTTTGGTTGAGAGTTGAGAATTTCCTTTAAATTTGGGGTTTTTTGGTTGAGTTTTCTTTGCTGACACATGCTGTATTTCGGTTTCCTCACTCTTGCAACTGATATTTTCTCATGCCTGTTGTCATTGATAAGTGTTATTTTTACTTTGTTAGATCACGTGTAGGGCAGTACGAGAATACAGGATGCATTCAGGGACTATGCTTCCCGAAGTCCGAACTGCAAAGATACTTCTGAAGAAAGACAACCAATGTTGTTCCATGGTACTACCAAGAGATGGTGTACGGTGGAAGAAATGGGATTGTCGCCTCTCAGCAGCCTTTGCCATCAACCTGCAATCAGCGGCAGCGACTGCGACCTGGTGTTTGAGATTCCTATTGTGATTCATGTAATCATCATGTTCGAATTCATCTCCTGACCGCAGCTGTCCCATCGGGTATTCATCTGATGCACTAACTCCTGCATTACCTTTGTTGTTATCGAGTTTCTGATCAGGAGTTTGTGCTGCTAACTCCTGCATCTTTTGCCTTGCTATTTTTAGAGACATGATTGAAAGATAGGACCGGATTTTCAGCCAGGTCTTCTGTACCATCCATCTTCACATCATCAACGCAAGGAGGATAACTATTTTGAACACCTTTAGAATTAGCATATATCTCCTGTTGTTCGTCTCATAGCATGGACCAAACACAAGACACCATTTTCTGATTTTCTTGGACCATTAATACCTTCAATACGAGCACTAGCTATATCTTCAGCCCGAATCTTTGACTTTAGTGCGTCAATTGCATCAGTTTCAGGAGAGTGTTGGACACCATTTTCCAGATTATCCAAACACATAACCTAATAATTACAGGAAGCTTAAGCCATCAATCAATAAAAATAACATAGTCCGAAAGCTTTCGGAGTATATAATATCTCTGAAAGCTTTGGTGACATCAATCAATCATAAACTGGATACATAGGAAAATGATAAAGCTTTCTTGATCAAGTAGCATGATCTCTCTGGAAGTTTTGGTGACCCTGGGTCATTCGATAACCCATAATAACTTTTTTGTTCCCTCTTCGATCTTTCATTCTTTGATTAATCAATTTGTTTGTTGTTTAGATATATATCCTTTCTCATATTTAGCACTGGATTTGATGTCTATTGTTTAACTTTATCATAATTAAAAATTTTATATCTATATCATAGTTATTTTTCTAATTCTTTTTTTTTTCAGATTTGAATAATCTTACGATTGTAACTTCATTTAGGGTAAGGAAAATATATTCAATTTAGTGGCACAATTTTTGTAGTCCATTTCTTGTATAAAAATTGTATATTCAATTTTGCAAACACTTTAATATATTTTGTTTTAGATATATTGTGTATGATTCTAATTCATTTTCAATTTTTATATATAAATATATTATTATGATTTGTATTAGCATTGATTTGTTCACATGCATGATGCATCTTCTACTTCATTTTAATTGTCAACAATATATATGGTATGTTCAAATATCTTTCAGTGTATTTTTTTATTTTTGATTATTATTTTTTATTTTATTTTATGAATTACTATTTTATGTATTTAATTTTAATTTTTAATCGAGGTCATTTATTTGTAAATGAAGACATCTATCTTATGATTAAGGAGTCTATTATATTAATTTAATCATTTCATTCATGTCTATAAGTACAAGTCCTATAAACAATTTGTTAATCTATATCTATCATCTATCTATCGATCTATACACGGAGTTTGTAATATATTATATATATATATATAATAAATGCATACCTAAACTACTTTATTTTATCAATTTAAAATTTTAATTTATATTTTTATTGAATTAAAAATAATAGTTATATTTCATCTTCTCCATGTTTATTTATCAATTTAACTTATTATGTAGCGGTTAGTACTATTCTCTTCAAATTCCCAAGTAATAAATTAAAGGAGTTGTTATAAATAAAATTGACCATAAATATAACAATTGATGCAAGTATTTTCAATTTAAAAATTGCAACAAATTTTCTCTATGAATATATTTAATGAATATTTCACAATTTAAGCTATAGAGATGTTTTACCTTTTTTTTTTTTTATTTTATAATCTATGTTAGTTTGATTATGTTTTTTCTTAGCATCTATTTATTTGTTAGTTCATTTATATTTAATGTCTTTTGGTATTAAAACACAACTATTTACTAAACAATTTTGTTTTACTTTATTGGAGTTTGAATTCAATTTAATAATGTGACTTTTATTTAGATATATACATATAAAACTTAAACGCACTGCGATCTTAATCCCTAACAATTATAACAAAAATACACACAAGCATTTGATCATAGTTATTTAATAAAATTTAGTCAATATCAATTTTTGTAATTAGTTTGTTTCAAATGTTTCATTTATTTTTATTATACCCCATTAAGTATTTACGCATCATAGAATGTCCTCTTAATTACAACTTATAGTCAACAAATACATTATGATGTTATGGGGATTTTTTTATTTACTTGATATTTTTTCGAGACCAACATGATATTTACTTCTTACGTAAAATATATATAATTATATTATCTATATTTGAAGGTTATTATATGGTTTTGCCGTTGAGTTTTATTGCTTAATTTACACTGATAAATCTCATACCTCACTTTTATCACATGAAATTTACAACCATTTGATTCACTTTCATCCACTTTGATTCACCTATGTCCCGTGCATCGCACGGGCATGCTACCTAGTAAGTAGTAAGTATAAGATTATGAAAAAAATTGAATTAAAAAAATTATATTTTATAGAGTTTTTAGCTTTTAAAAAGCGTGCCCAAAAGTCAAACGATAAATAATTTCAAACGGAGTGAGTAGTTTTTAGCTCTTTAAAATACGTGCTAAAAAAGTAAAAGGACATGTATTTTTGGACGGAGGGAGTATATATTTTATCAAGGGAGTAGCACTCTGATGCGAAGTCGATCGACGGAAGTCAAATTTCGAAGAGGCTACTTGAAATATAATATATATAGAGAGAAAAGTTGATTCCGGTGTACTCAACCCTTAACATGTATCATGTGAATAAATCAGGACCATTAACTGAATGAAATGGATGGCTGAGATTAATAGACAATATAGATTTTTTTTAATTAAAAATCAGTGGGGCCCATATCTTTTTTCTCCCACTTGCTGAATTGAGGGTGTGTGTAGTGCACTCTCTTTCAATTATTCGATGTTATATCTGGATTATTCGATTGTATCGATGAATTATGCGATGGTATATCACGATTATTCGATCGTATTGACGAATTATGCGATGGTATCTGTAAGGCCGAATATATTTTAATATTATTTTATTATATTTTGACTAAATAAATTATTATTATTATTCAATTTATAAAAATGGGAGAAAACTCGTCCTCGAGCGCAAGTTTTGATTTTATGTTCATTCCGGCATTGTTTTAAGATTTGAGATTTTAGTGGATTTTAATTCTGCTTTCAAGCTCCGGGTGTTGATTAAAATTAAGTTAATTCCGATTATCTTGAAATTTATTTGAAAATTTGATTGAGTCGGGATTTAATCGAGCGAGCGGGTTTTCGAGTCTATTTTCCGCTATTTTGAAATCTTTTGTGTTGGGACCATATAAATTTCTTTTCTTTTCCTTTTCTTTTCTTCCTCTCTCTCGAATTTCTGCTAAGTTTCCCTTTGCCCATTACCCATTTCCAGCTAGCAACAATGTAACATTTGGTCCCCCTCTGCCTCACTTTCTATATAGCCTCTCCTCCTCTTTTCATGCTCTGAATCCACCAAAGATAAACCCACCCTTTCCTGCCCTCTCTCGTCTCATTCCACGCACAAAGCCAATCCTCAGGAGCCTCCTCTGTCTCCCCCTTTCGGCTCTACAGGAAACCCAGGGATTGCCTCCCCTTCCATTATCAAACTTCATCAGTGGTTTACCGCCCATCTCCCTCGTTCTCGTTCCATCATCCACCCCATCTAGTCGGCATTGTCGCTTGCCATTCCTAGGAGTCCAGAGGGAGTCCAGAGGGAGCCCAGAGTCTGTCAGAGCCACCACCGCCACCGTAGGCTGCCTCCCCTTCCCAGGGCTAGACCCGAGCTTATGAAGGCATGAGGTGAGATTTTAAAATGGGGCCTTTACTGAACAATTTTGAGAGTTAATTCAATTAAATTGAAATCATACAACAACATTAAACAAAATTTTGATTCAAAATTCAGTAATGATTTTTTATATATATTTTTGCAATTGAAATCAATCAGCAAGTAGCAAGAATTTATGACAGTTAATTGAAATCAAATAGCAACAAGTCAACAACAACAACAAACATTTGTTTTTGAACAGACCACTAATAAGATTGAAATCAACCCACACGCCGGCGACGAGAAAGACAGAGCCACCAAGTTAGGAGGCGGCCAGCAGGACAACGACTAGACCGCCGGTGACACAACAATTGAATGAAAGGGACCGGGACGATGAATAGGAGGGGAGGGGAAAAGAAGGACAGGATGGCCGCCATCGCCTGCCCCCGTGAGCGAATCGATCAGAGAAGAGATTCGAGCCATCGGGGAAGAAGACAAGGTCGACAAGGAGGAGGTGGTGGCCGCCAACAGAGGGGAGTCGAATGGAGGCGCGAATCTACGAATCTACATCCAGGAAAGAGAATTGAGGGTAATTGAGAGGAGATTATCGAGGGTTGGATACCAGATTTGGATCTGGACGAGGCACAAATTTTGGGGCTAGGGTTTCAGACTGTGGAGACTTGGTTGCACTGGCAGACTGATGCGGTCTGGGAATTGATAGAGTCAATCAGGAACTGCGAGAGTCCGAAAGAGGCGTACAATCCTTGAGGATCGAAGGATGTGAGGTAGAAATCCCCAATCGAGCAAGAGATTGTCGGTTTGGAACGAGATCTGAGATCTTAGTTTAGGGTTTGAGAGTAGAGAGATTGGAAGGAAGAAGAAGATATTTTTCATTAGTTGATTCAGAATATGAAAAATACAAGCTTATATAAGCCTTGAACCGGGTTTGGCAATTAACACATACAACATAAAGGGAATCGGGTTCATTACTAAGATAAAACCATAACCCACAAACTAGCCCTGCATCAGTACTCTGCTCCTCAAATATCATTGTCCTCAATAATCAGTACTCCAGTAGCAAAACTCCTTGTAACTCTAGCAGCTAGAAGCCTATAGGTTGGACTCCGGGATCAAGCATGGATCGTAGTCCTCCCGGATCGAAAACAAAGGAGGTTGCACTCGTCACCACTTCTTCCCATATTATGGTGTTGATGTCGGTGACATAAACGTCATTAAGAGCTTCCCTACTCTTGGTGGCTAGCTCATTGCAGAGTAGCATATTCAGAAGCAAGACCGGGATCGAAGATGAGGGGAGTAGCATATGTAGGTCTAATCCATAAAAATCCCAAAAATAGCTGGATATTTGGATGCAGCTTGCCCCTATGTCCATGAGCTGCATAATAAGTGTCCAAGCTGCTGAAGTCCTTCTTGGTAGCCTCATGAACTGTCTAGGCTGAGAGTCCAAAGATAACTTCTGGAGCAACTCGGCGGCGCCTTCCTTGCACTTGGTGATCAGATCATGGTAGAACATGAGTAGCATATTTAGAAGTCATGTCAGAAGTGAGTTAATAAGAATTGGACAGCAATCTAACACCATCACTTTAGACGCCTCACTCGCAGCTGCAGTCGCTAAATGATCCCTTGAATGAACACCTCTGGGGTCGAAAACAAGTGCTATAACATGAGGAGTATTGATAGAAAATGGAGATCACCGCCCTTTATCATTATCTTGAACCCATCAGCATCAGCCCATTTTAGAAGTAAGAAAATCAAGCTGACTAACCTCGGATACCAAGCTGTCATAGGTATGTCATGTGCCTCGCTAATACTTGGCAGCTCCAATTTCTTCAGCACAACCGGCACTAAATTAGGAGTGCTTCCAACAGGGACTAACTTGATTGCAAGCTCACGCCTCTTGCTCATATTTGCTGCAAGTAAAGGGATGTCCAAACTGTGAATATTAAAACTTCTTCCCACTTAACAGCTTGCCGGATCAGCCTTGTTTGTGAACACTATCACACCTGTGTGGCAATTTCCAAGATCAAAAATCTTCACATCGAAACAAGGATAAAAGCACTCATCAATCCCCATAAGCTTCTTTTTCGCATCACAAATCAGCACAAGTGGGAGAGATTGATAATTCTTTAATGTCACAAATATGACGATTAATGCTAATGCATCTCCTCCTATATTAAAAGCAAGATTTTCAACAGGAGCATACTTCACCTGAGCATGAATATGCTCACATGACATCCATTTCTCAAAGGCAAAGGCAACTCCAAATTGACATATGTTCCTGTCAACCACATAAGCTTGAGGCATGTCTACCTTATCACTCATTCTGACATAAGTATGTTGCTCTCCTCTTCTTCCTGCGATAATTAGCTCAAGTTTACAAGAATATCTATAGTGCAGTGAAATCTCACCCCCACCAGAGTCAAACACCAACTGAACTTGATCGTTAGCTTCAGTTGAGGCAAATTCACACATTCTAGCACTAGCATCAAGTTCTTGGAGAGCAAGCAAATCATGCACGAAAATGAGCAAATTCTTTAGCACAACAGGCCTTAGCGTAATAGTGCCTCCAATAGGGAATCCACCAGGGTTGAAAATAAATCGCAGACATCCAGAATATAAGCACACAAAAGGTTTCAGTAGCTTCTCCTTAGCTCGCTGATAGAGCATATTTAGTAGTGCATAATAGATTGCATTTAGCATAGTTTAGTTGTGAATATTGCATTTATTTAGTTGACTTTACATAATTACTTATTGAGTTAGAAGAGGCGGAATCTACATGATTTTATGGTTTATTTCAGGTAAAGTAGATTGGAGGTGGAATGAATCAGAAAAGAGCGAAAATAATCTAAAGGAGAGTAGAGAAGCTGCGAAGACAAAGAAGAAGCAGCTCGGAAGAATCGCAGGCCGCCCCGCAGGCTCGCTGGCCGCCCCGCAGCTCGAAGCCAGAGACGGAGGACTTCGCTGATCGTAGGCCGCCCCGCTGCCCGTGCAGAAACTGAACATCGGTTCCGGATTTTACTTAGGGTTTTTATTAAGTTATTTGGCCGACTTTCTAAAGACTATTTAAGGCTTTTCTAGTTATTATTTTCATTCACCATATGCACTTTATTCCATTGTTGAGAGCGCCGTTGAGCATGAGCAACTAAACTCTCAAGGTTCTGCCTACAGTTTGGATCTTTGATTGTTGAATTGTGAGTTTCTTAATCTAGTTCTTATTCCTATTCCAATGTTTTGACTTCTTTGTGCTTAATTGCTTGAATGTGTTTTATTCTCTCTGACCTGATCAACTAGTTAGAGTAGATTCATTCAATTGTTAGGGCTTTGCAGATTCCTCGTAGCGAACCTTAACCCAAGTGGCAATCGTATCCCTTTAGGACTCGTAGGACTAATTGGATGTGTAGGAAGTTGAATACATGTTGAATATCGACTCGTAGCTTGATATTATGTGTACCTTGGTTAATTCATAATCTTAATGCTATCTCTAGGTTGAATCTTAACCGTGTTAGGGTTATTTAGAGATAAGGGTTGCTAGGACTCGTAGGACTAGTAATTTACCTAAGATTTGGACAAGGGCATTGATAGGAAAAGACAAGAACTAGAGGCTGAAACAAGGATCGAATTCATCAATCGAAGTGATAAATTGTAGGTGAACCTATTTCTCTCCACTGAATTCTACAATCTATTTACTTTGTTTGCTTGCTTCCGCTTTGATAAAAGGCGGATCTTTTCACACCAAAAACCCCCATCTTCTTACTAGCGATTAGAATTGATACTTGAATTGAATAGCTTTCCCTATGGATCGATCTCTTGCTTACACACTATACTAGTTGCGATTTCCGCATGGTCCACACTCGTGCTACTAACTCATCTTTATTGTCTTTAGATTCAGAGATTGAGAGGACTCTCTATAGATTGAGGCGAGAAGCTCGTGATCACTTTCGCGAGTTACCTTTCGATCAAGGAGAAGAAGAGAGTATAGAGATGGCTAACGATGATAATCGAACGTTGAAGGAGCTCACAACACCAAACTTAGCCCAACAACCATTGGCTATCGTGTTCCCTGAACTTGATGAAGGTGTCAATTTTGAGCTAAAGTCTGGGGTGGTTCATCTCTTACCCAAATTCCATGGGTTGAGTGGTGAGGACCCCCACAAGCACTTATCTGAGTTCCATACTATTGTGGTGGGGATGAAACCAGGGAACGTCACGGAGGAGCAAATCATGTTAAAGGCATTCCCCTTTTTGCTTAAGGACACTGCTAATGAGTGGTTCTACTACTTGCCACCAGGTAGTGCAACAACATAGATACAGTTAAAGCATCTCTTTCTGGAAAAGTACTTTCCTGCAACCAAGTTGAATATTCTGAAGAAGGAAATCAGCAGCATTGACCAGCAGGCTACAGAGACACTCTATGAGTACTTTGAGCGCTTCAAGAAGCTTTGCTCTAGTTGCCCTCACCATGGTTTTTCAAAGAAGGATTTAGTGCTCTTTCTATTCAATGGATTGCTTGACGAGGAGAGCAAGACGGTGAACTCTGCCTGTGGAGGCAACATCTTGAACAAAACACCCAATGCTGCTTGGGAGGTGTTTTCAGAGCTTGCTGATGGCTCTAGACAATTCAGCAAGGGACTTCATGCTAGAGGGGTACTCTCCGTTGACTCCTCAACTTCCGCATTACATAGCGATGTGGCTGAATTGAAGGATATGATGAAAAGGTTCATGCTACAAGGAACCCCACAACAACTTAAGGCATGTGGCATTTGCGCTGATCTTTATCACCCGACGGACACTTGTCCAATGTTGCAGGAGCCACATGTAGAGTTGAATGCCATGGGGAACTTTGTTCCTCAGCGACCCAAGTATGGTAACTATCCTAATCCCAATCATTACAATAACAACTATAATGCAGGTTACCAGGGGTATGGCTATGGTAATAACCAAACCCCTTTCAATCCACAAGGAGGATCCCAATTCAGAACTCAGCAACAATTTGATGTCAGACAGACAGGACCTCCACCAACTGATGATCAATCCAATGAGGATCCTATCAAAGCTCTCACAAAGATCGTCCTGGGTCAAGCTGAGCACCAAAAGAGACAAGCTGAGCACCAAAAGAATTTGGAGAATCAAATTAGCCAATTGGCTCAATCGCTGAGCGAAATGCAGGCTAAGGACTCAGGAAAGCTACCATCTCAAACGGTGGTGAACCCCAAGGAGAACGTCAGCGCTGTGACGCTAAAAAGTGGTAAGGAACTGATTACCACTCCCCATAATGATGCTAACATAGAGGATTTTGAAACAAGTACGAACGAAGAAGATGAAAAGGTTCGTAATCGCCGGCCGCCCCGCGGCACCCCTGAGCCGCCCCGCGGCCAAGGCGATTCTGACGATGCGGAAATCGCCAGGCCGCCCCACGGCACCCCTGAGCCGCCCCGCGGCCCCTCCAATAACTCCTCTAACGGGTATGTTCGACCTGATTTCCCCCCTCTTAATTCTTTTAAACCTGTTCCTCCCTTTCCTGAAGCACTCAAAGACACAAAAAGACCAGACAATGACAAAGAGATCTTTGAGACGTTCAGTAAGTGCGAGGTAAACATCCCCTTACTCAATCTGATTAAAAGTATTCCTTGTTATGCCAAATTTCTCAAGGAACTTTGCACAATAAAGAGGAATCAAAAGTTGAAAGGGAAGCAGAAAATTAAGGTAAGCGAACATGTGTCTGCTGTGTTTCAAAAGCGTATGCCTAAGAAATGTAGCAACCCTGGCATGTTCACAATCCCATGTGTGATAGGTGAAACTAAGTTTGATAAAGCTTTGTTAGACTTGGGTGCATCTATTAATGTTCTACCTTATTCTCTGTATTAATCATTGAGTTTAGGACCTTTGCATGAGACTAGAGTGGTGATTCAATTAGCGGATCGATCAAATGCTTTTCCTAGAGGCATAGTTGAGGATGTTTTAGTTATGGTTGACAATTTGATCTTTCCTGCTGATTTCTTTGTTTTAGACATGGAGCATGGTAACCAAGAGGCTCCTATTCTCCTAGGAAGGCCCTTTTTAAAGACTGCTAGAACAAAAATTGATGTGTATTCTGGCTCTTTGACTATGGAATTCGATGGTGAGAAGGTCGAATACAATATATATGATGTAATGAAATTCCCTTCTTATGATCATTCCTTATGCTTTATGCATGCCATTGATACTTGTATGCAGGATACCTTTGATATGAGTTGTATGGATGACCTGCAGGTAGCTTTAGAATCTCCTACTGAGGAGTTTTCATTGAACTATGTTTTGACTACTAACCTACAGGAGACCATAAGAGACTTGTCTTCCCTCCCTTCCAAATCGCAAGAAGAAACCTTTATGGCATTAACCATTCCAAATGAAAAGCTCTTACCTTCTATCGTACAGGCACCTGAAGTTGAGCTCACGCCTCTTCCTGAGCATCTGAAATATGCATTTGTGGGGGAGGGTGACACCTTGCCTGTCATCATCTCTAACAAGCTTACCAAAGAACAGGAAGATAGGTTGGTAGGAGTGCTCAAAGAGCATAAGACAGCTCTGGGATGGACCATAGCGGATATCAAGGGAATCAGCCCAGCTACTTGCATGCACAGGATCTTATTAGAAGAGGGAGCCAAACCTTCAAGGCAACCTCAACGGAGACTCAACCCACCTATGATGGATGTAGTGAAGAAGGAGGTGCTCAAACTCCTTCAGGCAGGTATGATCTATCCCATCTCTGATAGTCAATGGGTTAGTCCAACGCAGGTAGTACCAAAGAAGGGAGGCATTACAGTGGTTGAGAATCAAGAAGGTGAGTTGGTCCCTACCAGAGTCCAATCAGGCTGGAGAGTTTGCATCGATTATCGTAAGATGAATGCGGTAACTCGAAAAGATCACTTTCCCTTACCATTCATTGATCAAATGCTTGAAAGACTTGCTAGTCGTCCATAATTGCTTTTTAGATGGATATTTAGGGTACTTTCATATAGCCATCGCACCAGAAGATCAAGAAAAGACAACATTTACTTGTCCGTTTGACACTTTTGCATATCGCAGAATGCCTTTTGGCTTGTGCAACGCTCCTGGGACATTCCAACGGTGTATGGTAAGTATCTTCTATGAATATATAGAGCAATTTATTGAGGTTTTTATGGATGATTTTACAGTCCATGGTGATAGTTTTGATGCTTGCCTCAACCATTTGGCGCTTGTGCTTAGAAGATGTGTTGACACTAATTTAGTGCTCAATTCAGAAAAGTGTCACTTTATGGTTGAGGAAGGCATTGTTTTGGGTCACATTGTCTCCCATAAAGGGATTGAGGTTGATAAAGCAAAGATTGACATCATTCAATCATTGTCTTATCCTACTAATGTGCGTGAAGTGCGTTCCTTTTTAGGCCATGCAGGATTCTACCGCAGGTTCATTAAGGACTTCTCAAAGATCACCTCACCCTTGTGCGAGCTGCTGAAGAAGGAGATCACATTTTCTTTTGATGAGAAGTGCAGGACGGCGTTTGATGAGTTAAAGACTTGTCTTACTAGTGCACCAATCATACAAGCACCGAATTGGTCTCAGCCGTTCGAATTGATGTGTGACGCTAGTGACTATGTTGTGGGAGCCGTGCTTGGACAAAAAGAAGGGAGAAACTCTCATGTCATATACTATGCATCTATGACCCTGAATGGAGCTCAAAGGAATTACTCAACCACAGAAAAGGAACTTCTTGCTATAGTTTTTGCACTTGAGAAGTTTAGATCATATTTGCTTGGTACAAAAGTTATTGTTTATACTGACCATGCAGCACTTCGTTACCTTTTGACGAAGAAAGAGGCCAAACCAAGACTGATTAGATGGATCTTGCTTTTAAGCGAGTTTGACATCGAAATCAGGGACAAAAAGGGTGCTGAGAACCTAGTTGCTGACCATCTAAGTCGTATTGTGCAGGGGAAAAATGGACAAGACGGCATAGTGGGGAGTTTTCCTAACGAAGAACTCTTTCAAGTCTTCGCAATCGCCAGCCGCCCCGCGGCCGAGTCTTCGGAGGAGGATTTCTCTGCAATCGCCGGCCGCCCCGTCGCCACCCCTGGCCGCCCCGCGGCCCCTGCAGAATCTGAAATTGAACAATTTTTAAAGGTTAGTTCTCTTCCACGCCCTTGGTATGCTAACTTAGTTAACTTTTTAGTGTCGCAAGAGTTTCCACCCAACTTTTCAAAGGCTCAAAAGGACAAGATACACCACGATGCTCGCTTCTACGTTTAGGATGACCCTTACCTATGGAAGCATTGCGCCGATCAAGTGATACGTTGGTGTATTCCCGACAATGAGGTACAATCTATCCTTAATTTTTGTCATTCTCATGAATGTGGTGGACACTTTGGACCACAAAAGACAGCTACAAAGGTACTTGATGCAGGATTCTTTTGGACACATATATTTCGTGATTCATATGCTTTTTGCAAATCCTGTGATCGCTGTCAGAGAGTTGGGAATCTTTCTAAGAGGAATGAGATGCCACAAACTCACATGATATTTTGTGAGATTTTTTATGTTTGGGGCATTGACTTCATGGGACCATTCCCTAACTCTTTTGGAAACCTATATATTTTGCTTGCGGTGGACTACGTCTCCAAGTGGGTGGAGGCGAAGGCCACCAGAACTGATGATTCAAAAGTAGTTGCAGGTTTCCTCAAGGAGATATTCTCTAAATTTGGAGTTCCAAAAGCACTAATCAGTGATAAAGGGGCCCATTTCTGCAACAAGACTGTGAGTGCGCTCTTAAAGAAATATCATGTGACTCAGAGGGTGTCTACTGCATACCACCCCCAAACCAATGGGCAAGTTGAGGTGTCTAATCGCGAGATAAAGACTATCTTGGAGAAGACTGTTGCCCCAAACAGGAAGGATTGGAGTGTCAGACTTGATGATGCTCTATGGGCTTATCGAACGGCTTACAAGACTCCCATTGGGATGTCTCCGTTTAGATTGGTCTATGGAAAGGCTTGCCATCTTCCTGTCGAACTTGAACATAAAGCATATGGGGTGGTGAAGCAGTGTAACATGCAGATTGATGAAGTTGGGGAGTTCAGGAAACTACAGCTGCAGGAGTTGGAAGAGTTGAGACTGGATGCCTATGATAACTCCGTCACCTACAAGGAGAAGACAAAGGCATGACACGATAAACATATCTTGCGAAAGGACCTTAAAGTTGGGGAAAAGGTCCTTCTATTTCAATCGCGTCTACAACTCTTCCCAGGTAAGCTTCGTTCTAGATGGACAGGACCGTATGTGATTACTAATGTCTTTTTTCATGGTGCAGTAGAGCTACTAAATGAGAGGAATGGAGACATCTTCAAAGTAAATGGTCATAGAGTTAAACCCTATTATGAGAGTTTTGTCAAACAGGACGGTGATGAGTTGGTTCTCACTGAACCAAATGCTGAGGATCATTAGTGAGCCATAACGTCGAGCCAACGACAGTAACCAAAGGCGCTGCTTGGGAGGCAACCCAAGGTAATAGTTTAGGTGTTATTTCCTTTTTACATTAAGTTTTTTTTTTTAGTTTAGTTTCGGTTGGCTTGGAATACTAACATTGCAGGAAGGAAAAGAAGAAGGAAAAGGGCGGAAAAAGATAGGCCGCCCCGTCGCCAGCATGGGCCGCCCCGCGGCCAAGGCGACCAGCGAAATCCTTCGCGGAATCGCCGGCCGCCCCGTCGCCCACCCTGGCCGCCCCGCGACCCTTTCCGGATGGAGAATTTTAAAGGGGCCCACACGACCCCCACATGTTACCCTAATTTAACCCTATCTTCCCCTTTTCTTTTCTTTTCTATCACTATCAGCTGCCCCGACGCCTTCCTCTTTACCTCTATCTTCTTCCTCCTTCCTCAAGCTCCCTTTACAAAACCTCCATTGAAGCACCCTCTTCTAAGCTTTTAACCCCCACAAAATCTCCCATTCACATCTTCCTTCTACATAAAAACCACACCATATCACCTCATTCTCCTAGATCTACACATAAATCGCCCATTCAAGGTTTTTCAAGGAGGTTCTTTCGGATCCACGCCGGAGTGAGAAAATTTGGGACGTCGGAGAGCAGATCCAACGTCGGAGAGTCCAGATCCAGAAAATCGCCGGCCGCCCCATCACCTGTCGAGCCGCCCCGCGGCCACCTCTGTCGCCAGCCGCCCCGTCGCCCTCCTCGGCTGCCCCACGGCCCCTGCAGAAGCTGTTCCTTCATGAGTTTTTCTTGACTTTCGTTCTTTTGGGTCATTTTCTTAGCTCAGATTTATAATGTCTCGACCCCATGGAATGAGCCGAAATCAGAAGGAGAGATGGAATGCTCTTAACACTAGAAATTTCTTTGTAACTAAATTCTTTCATGAGCCTACGCTTAGATTGTTACAAATGGATGTATGCACGATGCAATTGTTAGAGCATGGGGGCTTAGGACAATTTTTAGGGAAGAATGCTCCTACTTATCCAAGCTTATGTAAAGAATTTTTAGCAACTTTGAGTGTGGGACGTACAACTATTGATTTTCGGTTGCTTGGGAGAGATTTCACGCTATCAAATGAGAGATTGGCACAAATTTTTGGTATTACTGCTGCGCCGACCGCTGGTTGGCTTGATGTTTGCAAGGGAGAGGGCCCTATGGCTTTTTGGATGGCATCTACAAGGGTGCCTTTTAAGGCCAAGAAGGGCCAGTACAATTCTAGCATTCGCCATCCTGCATTACGACTACTTCACAAGGTTCTGGCGAACACCTTCTTTGCATAGGCTGAGGTCAACAAGATCTCGCTTAAGGATATGTCATTTCTGTGGTGTCTGACGCCAGAGAACCCAGTGATTCCAGGTTGGGAGGATCTGTTTCTGATGAACTGCAAGGACATCCTGGACAAGCGCAACAAGGCGACCATCGGCTTTGGGGGTCTTATCACCCTCATAGCTTGCACATGCATCGATGTGAGTGCTGTCCATGATGCTCAACATGGCTCATTCCTGTATGATGAAGCCCAACTGAGGAAAGTTGGCCACCTGGAGGGTAGGGCGCCGATGTGGATCTGGAGGGCAGGCCATCAGGGGAGGATTCAGTTGAGATTGCCCCGTCATCTCCTTTTTGGCCCTACAGCAGCTGATTTCTATATGGGGGATGAGATGGATGAGGATGATGATGATGAGGAGGAGGAGGATGCTCCTGTTGCTGAGCAGGACGATGCTGAGGATGTTCCCAGAGTTCAGACGGATTTTGGAGGCAGTGGTGCTGGACCTTCTGGCACAGCTGGAGGTACTGGTCCAGATTACTACTCGCTGGAGTAGAAGATGGCTGATATGTATCTCCAGCAGAACACTATGTGGGAGTATCAACAGATGATGTCGCGTCGTCAAGAAGCCATGAGGGAGCACCAACAACGGATGTCCCAGCGTCAGGACGTGATGTGGGACCAGCAACAACAGCTATTTGTCGAGGTCGGCGACATTCGTCGGGATGTCCGTGGTTGGACTTCTCGCCTGGAGGATGTCTCTGAGAGCTAGGCAGCGATCCGACGGATGCAAGAGCAGATATGGTAGAGGCAGGAGGACTTTTATCGATACGCCTATCCACAGTTTCCACCTTACCCGCCGCCTCCACCACCTCAGCATTGAGCATGTCAGTTGTTTCTTTTCTTTTCCCTTTTCTTTTTATTTTGATGTTTTTGTTCTCTTTTCTGCATTGAGGACAATGTCAGAACTAAGTGTGGGGGAGAAGACTTGCATGTCACGTCTGTATTTTGGTTTGCACTGCATTTTAACTTTTAAGTTTGCATGCTTATTTTTATTGGTTGTAT
Organism: Persicaria maculosa; assembly: GCA_963922045.1. Taxonomy (NCBI): domain Eukaryota; kingdom Viridiplantae; phylum Streptophyta; class Magnoliopsida; order Caryophyllales; family Polygonaceae; genus Persicaria; species Persicaria maculosa. The sequence continues at coordinate 6,468,508 of OY998255.1, read as the reverse complement.
GCATATTTAGTTTCTACCATTGTTATTCCTATTCAAAAAAAAATGAAAAATGAAAAAAAGAAAAAAAAAGTTTTAGTTCTTGCATTATTAGGAAGAGGTCTTATTTCCCCCATATGGATACCGTTTGTCCTCCATTTTATCTATTAAGATTTATGCCCCGTGATGTGCTTGGATTGTTGAAGCCTTCGATATATGTTTTCTATACTATTTGGTGGGTATGATTGATTAATGATTGAGCACATAAAATCTTGAATTTTTGGGTGATCTTGAAGTTCTAGACATGACCTGGTGAGCTTATTTTGGTCTATTTAGGACTACACTCTATTTAGTCATCTTGCTTGTTGTGTGTACTCTCTTCAATTGCTTCCTCTTTGGTTTGCATTTAGATATCTTTTTCAAGGATGCATATTGTGAGTTCTGTACATGACTTAAACATGACTGAGGCACCTTTATTAGCCCTATTTGACTCTATTCCCACCTTACATATTATCCTCTGCTTGAAGCCAGTTTGAGCCTAATTGCCTATTCTTTTATAGCTCCACAAGATTTTTCCATAGCCAATGATAGCCTGACCCCATCCGGGAATTTAGGAATAGTTGGTGAATATCTATAGTGTGGATGATGGTTTGTAGTGGTGGATTGTATGTTTGAGGTGTATTTATGAGATGTTTGATTCTTGCTAGCATATTTATTACTTGGGACCTAAGGAGGATAAAATTCACTTAGGGGCAAAAGTCAAGGAAACTCATTTGATATAGCATGAATGAAAAAAAAAAAAAAAAAAAAAAAAAAGAGAAAAGAAAGAAAAAAAAAAGAAAAAAAGAATAAAAGAATGAGTTGAGTATGGTTTCTAAAGTTTTATGCTTGAGATTGGTGTTGTTTGGCATTATAGTGATATGGTATGAGAAGTTTATGAGTGATTTTATGTTTTGGTAGCTTCCGTAATTCCCGGATTATGAGCACCACATGACCAAAATTGTTCCATACCTTATATGTTCTACCTTGGCCCCATTACAACCCAATTGAAAGACCTCATGATTTTTGTTGTGTGTAGAGTCACCAGCGGTGGAGATTTAGAACACTGGTGCAAGGCTCTTGTAGCTAAGTTTTTGAAGATTGAGTTTTGAGCGTAAACATTTAAACCTAAATACTTGAGCGAGAGTGAAACACATATCCTTTGTGAGGTCTAGAATGAATATGGTTGCCTGATTTCATTGATTATACCAATTATGTGCTATGATGTTATTAATCTTTTGTGTTTGCTAGTTTTCATGCACTTAAAGAATATTGAGGTGTGGATACATGAATTGCTATTCTGTGGGGCTGCAGAGTTGAGTTTTCTATTGCTTGAGGACAAGCAAAGGTTCAAATGTGGGGGAATTTGATAGAGCATATTTAGTAGTGCATAATAGATTGCATTTAGCATAGTTTAGTTGTGAATATTACATTTATTTAGTTGAATTTACATAATTACTTGTTGAGTTAGAAGAGGCGGAATCTACATGATTTTATGGTTTATTTCAGGTAAAGTAGATTGGAGGTGGAATGAATCAGAAAAGAGCGAAAATAATCTAAAGGAGAGTAGAGAAGTTGCGAAGACAAAGAAGAAGCAGCTCGGAAGAATCGCAGGCCGCCCCGCAGCTCGAAGCCAGAGAGGGAGGACTTCGATGATCGCAGGCCGCCCCGCGGCCCGTGCAGAAACTGAACATCGGTTCCGGATTTTACTTAGGGTTTTTATTAAGTTATTTGGCCGACTTTCTAAAGACTATTTAAGGCTTTTCTAGTTATTATTTTCATTCACCTTATGCACTTTATTCCATTGTTGAGAGCGTCGTTGAGCATGAGCAACTAAACTCTCAAGGTTCTGCCTACAGTTTGGATCTTTGATTGTTGAATTGTGAGTTTCTTAATCTAGTTCTTATTCCTATTCCAATGTTTTGACTTCTTTGTGCTTAATTGCTTGAATGTGTTTTATTCTCTCTGGCCTGATCAACTAGTTAGAGTAGATTCATTCAATTGATAGGGCTTTGCAGATTCCTCGTAGCGAACCTTAACCCAAGTGGCAATCATATCCCTTTAGGACTCATAGGACTAATTGGATGTGTAGGAAGTTGAATACATGTTGAATATCAACTCGTAGCTTAATATTATGTGTACCTTGGTTAATTCATAATCTTAATGCTATCTCTAGGTTGAATCTTAACCTTGTTAGGGTTATTTAGAGATAAGGGTTGCTAGGACTCGTAGGACTAGTAATTTACCTAAGATCTGGACAAGGACATTGATAGGAAAAGACAAGAACTAGAGGCTGAAACAAGGATCGAATTCATCAATCAAAGTGATAAATTGTAGGTGAACCTATTTCTCTCCACTGAATTCTACAATCTATTTACTTTGTTTGCTTGCTTCCGCTTTGATAAAAGGCAGAACTTTTCACACCAAAAACCCCCATCTTCTTACTAGCGATTAGAATTGATACTTGAATTGAATAGCTTTCCCTGTGGATCGATCTCTTGCTTACACACTATACTAGTTGTGAGTTTGATTATTCTTTGGCAAGAACAACGACATGTTTTCCTCTTGTCACTCGCTGACAGGCCCGGACCTGAGGGGAGGCCCAACAGGCCTCCGCCTCAGGCCCACATCCAGTTGGGGGCACATAGGTATATGTATGTTAATGATATATATTAAAAAAAAACATGAAAACCTAGGGTCAAATTGGAAGGAGAAAGAACGCCAGATGCAGAAAGAACGCAACTCAACACCAGGGCTCCGTCAGTCCAATAATCTGATTGAGTTCGTCACTAAGGCGCAAACTCTAAACTCGTCTGTCGCCGCCCCTATTCTACTTGATTTCAGGTAATTTTTCTCCTTTGTTGTCTTTGTTCAATAATGATCGAACGTATGAATCGCTGCCATTGATTTCTTGAGTCTGTGTTTTGATTTCTTCCTAAACTTCCTTTAAGATGTTGACGTCAATTCTGCAATAGACTAGTTTTATAAGTTTTTTTTTAATTTCTAATTTCTACTTGATTTTTCAGTAGTGTTTAGGATTTATAAATTATATATATGATTTCTAATTTCTAATGTTTCTGTTAAATAGGATTTAGGGTTTATATGTTTTTATCAAACTTTTGATTTCTCTTTTGTGTAATTGTGTATATAGTGTACTTGGTATGCCTTAGCCTAACAAGCACTAGAAATGTAACATTGGAAAATAGTCCGATGAATTCGAATCAAACTCTTGAATACGAATCCACCTTTCCCTTAACTTTAAGAATACCATATGGATGGAATGTTATCCTAATGCATAGGTTGTTTATTAAAGGTTGTCAATCATTCCAATTACATGGATGCAATTCAAATTATTGTTTGTGTTTTACCGTAGTTTTCATTAGCCTTAGACTTAACTTTTTTGAATCTTGCTAGTGATGGGGTTTTGAAATTTCGACAAATTACTTTATATAACATGCCATATTTGATCAGATGTATATATTTTTTTTTTAAATTTCAATGTTCATTTTATTATTACTAAAAAATAGCAAAGGGGCCTATTTTTAATTTTTGCCTCGGGCATTGGAAATCCCAGGTCCGGCCCTGCTCGCTGAGCCTTGTAATCCTCTAATGAACCTTGCATCTTTAATCCATCAATAATGCCTTTTTTTATTTCAGAAATTAGGAGAATGTTGGCCATTGCTCCTTTGGGATAAACTCAAGGTACTTTGTTCCCCATTTTGGCTCACAACATTTCTAGGCATCACAAATTCCTGAGGAAACACAGCTGATATCTCAGTTTCATTCTCCATGAGTTCAAGCGTTTCATCAAACACTTGGTAGGCAGTCAGCCCAGACTCTTTATGATCCCAAGGTCAAAAGCAAGCTGCAAATCAATAGAGTAAAACAACTTACTCTTATTCTCACCCGCTGCAGGTGCTTCTGGTTGATCCCAATCATAATCAATTCGCCATCCTTGCTCAACTTGTGCGACATCGACATCGAGATCTTCACTTAGTTTATCACTAATCTCGATATCCCTCTTATCAATCTGTGTCGGCTCTCCAATGAGCATTTGATTAGTCAGCGAATCAGACCTAGCAACCATCAAATACTCTCCTCCCAGATCAAAACACAGGAGCTTATCACCGACATTTGTCACAACTCGAATGTTCTCTAAACCCCGAGTAAGTAATAATAACATAGCTGAATCGATGGAGCACTTATCTGCAAGAAATCTTTTCAATCGGTTGCTATCCATGAATGAGGGCATTTTATCGAACACTTGGTGAGCGACCGAATCGGTGGATTCCTTTGTGTCTCTGTCTTCATTCGAGAGATCCATTTCCTCGTCGTTCATTGACTTGGACATTTCGTCGAACAATTGGTGAGCATCGGAATTCATGAGTTCCTTCGCAAGGATTAGATCCACTGTCATCTCAATATGTCCAACCTCTTTGCCCAAATTCACAGCGACGTCAAATGCTGGCATCTCATCGAACTGAATTGCTTGTTCCTCCTTCATCATCTCCGCAACTGATTTCTGTTTCTCTACATTAATACTTAACTGTGCATCTACCAAAGGAAGGAAATCAGGAGTTACCTGACCCGTAGATGAAAAGGACGAGCCGCCTCCTTGCTCCTGGTGAACCGAGTGACACAGGTGGTCTATCAGCGATTGAAGCATCTCCTTAATTTCCGAAAACGTCTGAGATTGCTTCCGGTCGTCGGACATGGTTGAAGGTCGGAGAATCGCAAGCTCTGATACCAATGATGCGGTCCGAAAGAGGCGTACAATCCTTGAGGATCGGAGGATGTGAGGTAGAAATCCTCAATCGAGCAAAAGACTATCGGTTTGGAACGAGATCTGACATCTCAGTTCAGGGTTTGAGAGTAGAGAGATTGGAAGGAAGAAGAAGATATTTTTCATTAGTTGATTCAGAATATGGAAAATACAAGCTTATATAAGCCTTGAACTGGGTTTGGCAATTAACACATAAAACATAAAGGGAATCGGGTTCATTACTAAAATAAAACCATAACCCACAAACTAGCCCTGCATCACAGAAACCGAAAAGGGTGGGGATGGAGGTCGGCTATGGCTCGGCGGTTGGACTGAAGCCAGATATGGGTAGGTGGGTTTTGTGAAATCGGCGTGGTTGCGGCGTGCCTGACTAGTGACTTCTTTCTTTCTTTCTTTCTTTCTTTTTTCTTTTTTCTTTTCTTCTGTCATTTAGGTGTGTGTATATATATATATATATTGGGCCCTCTATTGGAAGTGGGCATGAGGTGACGACCTGTTGGGCCTCGCATCAGGTCCGGGCCTGCCCTTTCCTCTCGTCCTGTCTCATTCCGGAAACTGCTCAAAGGAACCTCTTCCGACTTTGACAGAGTACGCCAGAGCCTTGGATGCGCCTATAATCTCCTTTGATTTACGCGAAAGGCTTAGATAAACCTCTCGTCTCCGTTGTTGAAGCCCTCGGCCATCCCGAGCATCCTCGTCGGAGTTATTCGTCGATCGGTAAATTTCTCCCCTCCTTCTTTTTCTTGCTCGCGCTTACTTCCTGATGTGTGGGTTGTGGTCGGGTTTGTCTTCCGAGCTCCTGGGTAAAATTTCGAGCCAAATGGAGCCTCATGGCCCGAGCTCTTTCCCTTTTCTTCTTCTTTCGTCCCCTGTGTCGTCGGACTTGGTTCTGAGTCTTGGACCGAGGAAGAAGACAGAATGTGGGCTCTGTTGGGCCGGATCCGGATACCCCTCTACCGGGTTATATCGTTTTTAAGTCGGGTCCTTCCCCTTCCTCTTGTGTGGGCAGATCCGGGTTGGGCTTTCAGTTGGGTCGGGTAGCAGATCCGGGTTGGAACTTTCCCTCTCTTTCTCTTGGATCCAGCTTCAGCTTAGGGAACTCGGGCTTGAGGTTGGGCTTTCACTGTTGTGGGCTGATGGGTTGTGTCTTGGGTGTTATTTTGTTGTTAATTTATGTTAGATATTTATATGTTATGTTATTTTACATATATATGATATGTTATGATTCCTGGTTTTATGAGAGATATAATTATGAAATTATTATATATCATATATTATTTAAAAGTAATATTATATGTAGTATGTTATTATAAAGATGGATTATTTTGATGTTTATTTTAGATAAACATTGTTATTAAATTATTTAGAAAAGGTTTTAAATCGTCCGACAATGTTTCTTAAAGGACTTGATGTGTTGAAACCAAAATGTCGGAATTAATTCTATAATATGATTTTGAGTTATTGATTTTAAGGTTTAAATGTTTAATGTCGGGATTCTTTGTCTTGGTTCGATGATGTTGGTTTTGAAAAGGAAATTGGGAGAATGATTTTGGTTGATGTTGATAGTATCGGAGAGGTTTTGGAAAACGGTTTTACTATCGATTGGTTTTGAGTATGTTGAGAACTTGAGTTTCGTATGTATGAATGTCGGTCCGGTAGCTTATGGCGATGGCTTGATGATAGGTGTGTATTGCTTTTGGATTGCTTTGGACTTGCATTTGGGCCCTTGCTTGTGTTATCTTGTTGTTCTGCATCTTCAGGTAAGTATCCTACGGGACTTATTCAGTAACCTGGACCTCCTGCCTTATGTGTCATATGATGTGTAGTTTGTTGCATATTAAAGCATGTCACGTAGTGTCATTCTAGGATTGCATTGAACTGAGCATATGGTTACTATGTGTGTTTGAATACAGAACGGTCGTTATATATCTGTGATAGTCCTAGAGTCTTTGCTAGTGTCATAGGGTAGCCATCTCAATCGGGCTTGCCCTGAGTCAATCGAGTCGATATGAGCTTGTTGCTATAGCCCAGCACCATCGGGCAAGCTTGATTTACTTTATGATGATGATTATTCCGCGGTCCGTGCACTACCACGATGAAATGGGTACCGTACTGGCCAGGTCCGCTCATGAAAAAGGGGGCGGAGTAGGAGAGGGATATGCCACTTGGCATTGTCTTGGTCCCTTTACCGTTTTTCTGCATATTATTATAACTGTCAAAGCATGCTTATGTGATTTAAATCTTGTACTGCATTAGTCATCCTTTATTTAGGTATAGACATGTTATGTGGCCTCAGCGCGGTCAGAGGACCCGCAGGCGATTACCGGGCCTGACTTCGTGGATAGTGTTAGGTACCGCTCCTTGTCTGCTCCTTGCTTCTGTGACAGGAAATCTCTTGGCGAACCGTAGAATCTGCCTAATATTCTAACTTGGTAAAATGGCAATCACCCACTTATGATTTGGTTTTGACCTGGCTCTGCCGTGACACTTGTATCTTAATTTTGCTTCTGCTTTACATTCATTTGAAATGAATTTTGCGAGTTAGTCTTAGGATAGGGTAAGGGTACCCAACGACCCTTCGAGGTTTTAGGGTTCGAAATCCCTCTTTGTTATTGACCATAAAATGAGTATGAAACCTCGACCCGTACTTGGATTGCAACATCCGAACAAGGGGTTTCATCCCTTGAAACGTAACCCGGAAATCATAATTCTGGGTCATTACAGTATCGATGGATTATTCTAATCGACTAGCACCCTGAAAACGCCCTGAACTTTGAACTAAAAATTATTCAATGGTATCACTTGATCATTGGATTGTATAGCTTGATTATTCGATGGTGTTACAATATTATTCGATTACTTATTATGTCGTTTTAACAAATAACTAAAAATTATTTGATGGTATCGCTGGTTTATTAGATGGTATCATATGATTATTCAATGGTATCGATACATTTTTCATTCATATGACAGCCACGTGAAACACAAAATCGGTCCATACATATGAATAATTCAATTTTTACCCCGAATACCTCTTCTTCTTTTTTTGACGTGGGGGTTCCGAGGTTATCGACTAGTCCCCCACGGGTTCGGGCCCTAGCCTGCAAAGGACGCGAACCAGTTAAGACAGGCGGCAAGCCACCATGCAGGCTCACCCAAGCCAATGAAGGCTTGAGCATCCACTAATAGACAAATTGTGTAAGAAGTGAGATTTGAACCCTTGACCTCTTGCAAGGGCCACCTCTCCCTTACCCCGAATACCTCTTAAATCCCATTAAAAACACACAAAATCAACCATTCAAAAAATTACAAGGAATCCAAACGGAACGAACTACATATAAATTCGAAATATAAGAATATGAACGAATAAAGTTATCCTTTACACGGTTATCCAAACAAATAAATAAAACTAAATTAAAATATCATTGACATCTTTAAATTCACCCATAAACAAAACCCCCTATACGAATAAAGTTATACATGCAAACGAATAAACCTAAATTACACTTACATCTTTAAATTCCCCTGTAACCTATATTACAATATCTACCGTTTTCGGCAGTTTTTATAGTCTAAAACGCAGATGTAATTCAGCATCCATAATTTCCTAATGCTAGATTGGAAGTGAATGAAATTAAAGGCAATGGAATGTAGACTTACATATCTACGATTTGGTATACAGAATGTGAAATTCCTAGGAGAAACGAGAGAGAACGGAGGGTCGGAAGTTGCTGAAGAAATAAATCAACACCTGCTGGGCACAATGGCAGTTTTTATAGTCTAAAGCGCAGATGTACTTCAGCATCCATAATTTTCTATGCCAGATCAAAATTGAATGAAATTAAAGGCAATGGAAAGTAGACTTACAGATCTACGATTTGGTATAAAGAATTTGAAATTCCGCGGAGAAACGAGACTATAAAAACCCAATCAAATCACGCTCCAAATATTGAAGCAAAGATGAAGCTTTCATCTTCGATCAACAAAGAAACAAATTAAGATGAAGAAGAAGATTCGAATCAGAGATATGAAGAAGAAGAGAGGTTGGTCACCACCACCCCGCCTCCACCATCTCCCTCGCCGCCGCCATCACCCAATATATATATAAAAAAATACCTAAATTTCGACCCTAAAAAATCCACAATCAACAAAAAAAAACCCCCAAATTCGTTAACCCAAATCAACAAACTCACCGACTTCGGTTGAACCTGGGTATGCCTGATCTCTTCTCGCTCCTCCAAAAGGTTCAAATCGTCGTCGATTATTGTTTCGGTGGTGCAGATGGATGGTGGTGATCTAAAGCAGCCTTCGACCACCGGATTCCCAATCGCCGGAGTTGCCTAATCGCCGAAATCCCAATCACACCTCCTTCTCTTTCGCCTGACCGCTGGAGTCCCAAGCGCCGCCTTTGCTTTCGCCGATCGCACTCCTCTTTCTCTTTCTTCTGGAGAAAAGTTTTGATTGTGGGGTAGGGTTTGGGAGTGGTTGTTTACACCACCTACGGGCCAAAGAGACCCAAGGCAGCAGGCAGTACACGGTGTATGTAGGGAACTATGGAATCGAACAAAGGGCCCAACGACAGCCGGTGCCGGAGGAGGCAAGCCTCGCGAAAGAAAAGCCGCTGAACCGACCGAGGCCGACAGGCCGCCAACGAGAGGACGAATGGAGAGGGAGGGACGGTCAAGAAAGAGTGTTTGATAAAACCCTATCAGAGGGCAAGACAGCGAGATTGGAGTACAAAAACCCCAAACCCAATCAAACTCAGTCCGGTTGAGCCACGAAGAAGCCGATTTGCAGAGGTAGAGTCAAATTAGGGCTAGAAATCAAAAAGCAAAAAACAATTGTATGAACGGGGGTTTGACACACCGACCCGGAAGCAGATGAGAACAAGGGCGCGGTGGTGGTCGAGACCGATGATTGAGATTCGGATTAGGGGAATCCACCACCACAAAGGCGGCGAACGTACACCACAACCGTAGACTAACCCGCCGGTGGTAGCGATGGCTGAAGCTGAGATTACTCACGGCGAGAGGCGGGTCGGTGACTCCCATGGGAAGGGTTTGGGGCTCCAAAGGAGAGTGTATCCTTCTTTCTTCTTCAAGTTTTAATTTTCCTCACAGCCATTGAAGACGCCGATCGAAGAACAACAACTAAAGTTTGGGCAGTTGGTGTGGCGGTGGTGTTCCAACCCCAACTAGGGTTTTTCCAAGCACTCAAAAAGGGATCCGGCTCCCATCCCGTTTTCAAATTAACTGGATCCTGCATTTCAGGGGTGTTATTCGAGTCAAACGAGTCGACCTTGACATGTTCAAGCTTGGTTCATTTGTTAAACGAGCTCGAGCCGAGCCGAGCCTAATTTTTATACGAGCTTTTTATTTTGTTCAAGCTTGGCTTGTCTAGTAAATGAACGAGCTCGATCCGAGCTTTTTTCGAGCTTTTAAGTAGTTCTACTTAGTTATAACATGTTAACTTAAAGTAAATTTAGAAATTCCATAGAATTCGAGCTATTCGAGCATTATTCGAACGAGCCGAGCTTTCAACCGAGTTTAAAATTTTGTTCAAGCTCAGCTTGTTTAAATAAGTCAGCGAACTCGAGTCGAGCTTTTTCGAGCCGATCCCAAGCTGAGCTCGAGCTGTTCAATTCATATAATAGCCCTACTACATTTGGACAATTTTCCACCCTTTGATTAATTTCTATGTTAAAAAAAAAAAGTAAGGTCTCCCCCTTCCCCTTAATCCATCGCCGTGTCTCCATCTCTTTCTCCGACCTCCTCACCGGAGCCAGCGGCAACCACCACCGGAGTCGCTACCAGTACCAACCCTCCTATCTCATCCTCTGTTAATTCACCACCGCTAAACCCTAACCCTCGTTGGCGTTTGTCTCTTCCCTCCGCCTGACACCACTGCAACGCCGACCGCCAAGTCCACCACATGTTGTCGCCACCCACCACAGCCCACACAACCCCATCACCGCAACAGCACAGTCCCACAACTACTCTCGCCTGTCTTCATCGCGCCTTCTGCAACGCCGGCTGCCACCACTGCTTCGGTGCACCTCCCTCCAACCACCGGCGCCTCCCAGCCACAATTTCCGGCCTGCTATCCGACAACCGGTTCTCCCCCTTCCTCCATTGAATCCTTGAGAACATAGACAAAGACGATTGAAATCCATCACTTCTCGGATGACCCATGACCCCGGTTCGCTAGTTGTAGGTAATTAGTTAGTGGAATCGGGGTTCAATTGCAGAATGAATCACACTAGGAATCAAAGTTTGGGGAGAGGGGGGAGTTGGTGGGAGGAGTCATACTTGTTTTTTTTTTTTTAAATAAAAAAATCAAAATTAATCCTAACCATTAATTTAATCAAATGGTGGGAGATTGTCCAACTTTAGCCTCCCGTTAAATTACTACTGTACGGAAGCGTATGGGAATGTTTTCTCCTCAGCTCTCACATAGGTTGTGTTTGGATTTGAATGAATGATATTAGACATAAAAAAAATGCCCTAGACAGCAGACATTAAAAAAATCCTTATAATTATAACTAGTTTATCCCTCGTGCTTTGTACGGATTTAATATAAAATTATAACGTGAAATGAGTTTTCTTAAGAATGAATACTTCATTATTAATTAACAATCATAAATTTTAAACAAAATCAAAACCAATTCAACAAATAAAAGATAAATATGAAAAAAAAAAAGAGTAGAAACAAATAATAAGCATGAGAAAATAAACAATTGAATTATTGCCCTCAGCCCTAAAAAAAAGACCAACTACAAAGTTTCAAACCCCCTTATTACTCTTATCTGGTATATTCAAGGCAAGATATAAATGTAATACATATGACTATATGCATGGTAAGATTAAATGTACAAATTAAACACGGTAACAAAATTAAATTGTCCCATTTTGATTTATTTAATTTTTTTAGCGTTAAAAACAACACCTTACACTTTTGTCTTTCTTTTTAAATTGCTTTTGAATTATTATTTCTTTAGTTTAACTGGTAAACTAATAAATATTTTTAAAATAATAATCTTTTAAAACAAATGGCCAAATTGTATGAAAAATTCATTTACAACTTCTTAAAATATGTGTTATATAATTAGAAAATGATATTCTATAGAATAAAAATTCCTATTTAAAACCAACAGAAAACTTATACGCAAATGATTAAATTTTATAATCAATGTGATATTTTTTAAAATATATATAATAAAATATTATATATATATATATATATATATATTTATATATATATATATATATATATAAAAACACATTCTAAAAATATTAATTATAGCTCTAAAATAATACATGTATTGTACAATAAAAGATTATATATATAAATGAGGATGCCTTGAAAAACAGCCCTCTTAATAAACAGAGGTAAGACGTCATAAAGGGATCGCCGGCCCAACGCTAAAGTCTTACGAAAGTCTTATACCATCATCGCGATTAAGCCCAGTACCTGTTCAAAGATCTCAATCTCCCAATACCGATCACAACCCTCCAATAAGGGAACACATGGATCGCGATCAGGGCACCAATCACGTACTTATCTCCACATCATTTACGCTAAGAAACAAAGACTCCACGTCATCTTGCGTCGTACACCAAGAGCAATCAGCTCGTTGTCCAAGCACCACCTCACTGGCATCACCTCACCTAAGGACTCAAACCCTCTGGCATGAGGGCATGGGTTACACGTGTCCTCTGCCACACCACGAGGTTGTCAACCAGCTGCTCGCTTAGCAACACTATAAATACCCCCTTAGAGCTCACAAGACAGGATCTGTTTTAGGAAGTGAAACAAGAGCTTTGCAACCCTTCATGAGATAAAGCCCTCGGAGTTGAGTTTCTAGAACCTCTGATCGGAGAAGAACGCCTCTAGAACCAAACACCATCTCACAGTATCTTCTAAAGACGATGATTGAACAATAGTGAGCATAGAACGCGAGTAAAGCTCATTGCGAAGAACACATTGTCTTCCAACCCGACTCATAACAAGGAACCTAATTATATACGGCCAAAATACCAAATTGGTATTTAAAACTGACAACGTTGGACATATGAGTATTTAAAAAGATCTCGGCGCCAAATTGGTATTCAAAACTGCACTGATGGACAAATTGGTATTTTTTCTGGTCGGAATTTCGGTTTTCATGTGCATGACTCCTACGTGTATATTGAACCCTTTTTGTTTAGCTTGGATCAGTTTATTTCTCCTAATAAATGATCTGAATCCGTATTGAATTGGAGAGTTACGCGTATGAAAATCGAAATTCTGACCAGAAAAATACCAATTTGTCAATTGGTACAATTTTAAATACCAATTTGGCACTGGAATCTTTTTAAATACTTAAATGTCCAACCTCGCCAATTTTAAATACCAATTTGGTATTTTTGGCCAATTATATACGAATACACTTCCTGATTGACTTTACAGGTAATTAAAGACATTTGTCGTCACCTTGAGGTAATAAGTATACGTGAAATTTTAGAAACGCTTCAATACACACGTTCTAAAAAAAATAATTATAACTTTAAAATAATACATGTCATAATTTTAGCTATCAATTGTCCAATATTAATTTTCTATAAAAAAAATCTATTATAATTTCCATCAAATGAAATATAGAATAATAAATATAAGAGAAGGCGAGAAAATAATGTAAATGAACTTTTAGTATTGTAAAGGATATAGGATATATAAATAAATTAATAATTAATTATAAATATTTAATCTTGATTTAATTTATTGGTTTAAATTGATCTATTAGGAAGTTATTAGGACATCACACATTAGGAGAGGATCCCAAACTCCACCGACGAAATTGGAATAGATTATTTATTAGAAAGTTATTAGGACACCACACATTAGGAGAGGATCCCAAACCCCACCGACGAAATTGGGATAGATTATTTATTAGGAAGTTATTAGGACACTATACATTAGGAAAGGATCTCAAATCCCACCGACGAAATTGGAATAGACTATTTATTAGGAAGTTATTAGGACACCACACATTAGGAGAGGATCCCAAACCCAGGAACGAAATTGGGATAGATTATTTGTGCATCATTTGATTATACTCCCTCACATATTGGCTCTCCTCCGCAACATTGATTCATCACTATATAATAATATATTCTCTCCACCCCCATCGCCGCCATGCACACTATGCAATCCCCCTTCCTCCGCCCGCCACCGTTAGACCCACTCCGCCGGAAATCCCCAGCTCTCATCTCAAGGCCCACTAAATTAACCACCAAGAAGAAGTCCTACGTCGCCGCCTCCGCCCCAACGCGTGAGGCTGACCCCAAGAAACGGGTCGTGATCACGGGCATGGGCGTGGTGTCTGTGTTCGGCAACGACGTGGATATGTACTACGAGAAGCTGCTCGCCGGCGAGAGCGGCGTTGGTCCCATCGATCGCTTCGACACTTGTGATTTCCCAACCAAGTTCGCGGGGCAGATCCGGAATTTCACCTCCCAGGGCTACGTTGACGGAAAGAACCACCACCGGCTCGACGATTGTCTCCGGTACTGCCTCGTCGCCGGCAAGAAGGCGCTGGAGGACGCCGATCTCGGCGGGGAGAAGTTGGACAAGGTTAGTTCGTCATCCCGATTTTCCTAATTATTCCTGGATTTTTTTTCCTTCTCGATCCCTTAATCGACGTCGTTTCCTTCTCGATCCCCGTTGGGAGTACAAGTTCGCCAAATCAGTCGGGAGTAGGCCTGTGCACCGGTTGAAACCGAACCGGAACCGGCACAAAACCGAAAAACCGGAACTGGAATATTATAAATATTCAAACCGATAACCGGACCGGTAACATTCCGGTTCGGTTTAAAACCGATCCGGAATATAGAAAGCCGATCCCGATCCGGAACCGGTAAATCGAAATATTATATTTTCTCTTAATACAGTAACAATTTATATGTATAAAAATTTATTAAAATGCTAATAAGTGATTTTTATTGTGAGTTGTGACCAAACTACAATGGAGTCATATTCTCTGTCGAATGCTAATTAAACAAACTGACACCAAACTACAATGGAGCCATATCCTCCGGAGTATTATATTTTAATTTGAAATGGATACGTTAATTGAACTTAGTTGAATGTTATTAGTTGAATGTTAATAAGTGATATATTTTTTAATTTAAATTTGGAATGGTAAGATTGGGTATCTTAAAAAATTAACTTAATTTAACATTAAATAGATTTAACAATATTTTGTTACAAAAATAAAAATTTCAGTTCTCTCCGGTTTAAACCGGTAAACTGCCGGTTATTACCGGAACCGTAATTCACCAAAACTATCAACCGAAAACCGGTCCGAAATATTCGGTTCGGTTGTAAGACCGGTTTTACCGGTTCGGTTCCGGTTGGTTTTCCGGTCTAAATCGAAATCTGCACAACTCTAGTCGGGAGTGTTAACGAGGCTGACATATTACCAAATTTGGGGGTCAATTCTACATAGTCATTAGCCCTTCACTCTTTTTTCTTCTGTAACTCTGGGCTTTGCTGCTGCTGTATTGCCACTCTCTTTGAGTGAATCCAACATCTAATCTATTCAATAAAGTATAGGGTTGTAGCATGACCGAAAAAAAAAAAAAAAGAGTACAACGTACTAAAAAAAATTTACAGTTTACAAAATTGTTTTATAAAATTATTTAAAAAAATAAATATTTCAAGAGTGAGGTTATAGATAAGACAATGAAATGACTAATGACAAGATAAAATTCTCTTAATTATCTAACAAGTCCTTTTTCATTACTCAACCCTAGTCTCCAAATTGGGAAAAGAAAAATTCTCTATCAATGAACCTGAAGAAAAACCACCATTGTTGAACAATTGGGATCGAGATCCACCTTCGTTTTAGATCTAATGTTGAATGAGAAATACAAAATCCATATCTTGAAATTGAAAGGTTCAAACATGCAATACATCACTTCTAGATTGGGGCGGCGACGGAGGGAGTTGGGGTGAAGGAGCCGCTGCCTTTGGAGGCGGTGCAACCTTCCAGCGAAAGTCTCAAGGGGATGTGGAAGTAGAGGGGGAGGGTGCTAACCCCGGGCTACTGTTTCCGCCATTGAAATAGCCTTTCGTCGGAGGGAGATGATTGGGTCAGCCGTCAGCGGGCTGCCGGAGGGGGGGGGGGGGGGCGATGGGGTCGGGGCGGCGGCGGAGGGAGTTGTTGTGGAGGTGCTGCTGCCTCTGGAGGCGGGGATTGCTATTCCGGCGGGCTGTCGGAGAGGGGACAACGGGGTCAAGGCTGCGGCGGAGGGAGTGGTTGCCATGGTGATGGTGGTGATTGCCAAGTACTGGTGCGTAGGAGGCGATTGGATTCCTCAAATCACTCGTACATTGAGAAGGACTAATGACTAGTAATTTAGTTAAAATTATCTTGTCAATAGCCATTTTTCCATCTTGTCTAAAGCCCTTATGATATTTCAAATAGTTTTTATTATCATAAAAAAAAAGGATTAAATTGCATAGATATTCCAAAAAAAAATTGAACTTTGCAAAAATAACCATAACATATGATAAATTGCAAACAGTGGGCAAAACGTTAGTTTTGCAAAAATAAAATGACCACTTGCTCATCCGGTTGCAGGTCGGATAGGAGGAGGAGAGGCCTAGCACGCCGCAAAGGGAGGAGGATGAGGGGGACAGCTGTCGACACATGAGAGATAGAGGGAGGGTGGGTTGCGAAATAAATAAAAAAATTACAGATGAACAATCTCACTCCATAAATGCAAAGGGATCTCCATTTGGGAGAGAGAGGGGGTGACATGAGCTGCATTTAATGCAAAGGGAACTACATAGATGCTCCATTCCCGCCCAGGCAAATTGGAGGGAGTTCTAGTGAGGAAAAATGACAGATTGCAGACAGGGTATAAAAGGAGTTGGGGGTGTTGAAAGGTGGAAATAAAAGGCAAAAAGAGGGAATGTCTATTAGTTGCCATTAATGGTGAAGTTCGAAAAAGAAAACTCAGCATTTTAGTTACTAGCTAGCCAATAGGGAATCTCGGTCGTCAACAGAATATTTATTGTCATACCCAGTGATACACGTGGCAATTGCAGACAGTATATATCAACGATCACGGGTAAGTATGGTCATAGAGGACGGGGATGGGTGTTTGAAGGCTGAAATTCTCACAAGGCAATGCTCATAGAGAAGAGCATGTTGTTTGGGGCCGTCAGGAGCAAGATAATGAGGAAGCTCGAGGTAGATCCGATTTGCTACGAGTTGGAGTTGAAATACCTACTCGACACCAAGAATGAGGGATGTCATCCGATTCAAGTGGATGATAGTGATTGAGATGCTTTCAAGCACTGGAACTCAATAGGTGGAGATAGAGCATGAACATTTCCCTTATACGCTTCAGTCAAAGAAATTGGAACCCAAAATGGTTGTCACTCGGTGGTGGTGAATTTGTCCCCACATACCAAATCACCTGAAGGATACATCGCAGGTGAGATGGTGGAAGAGAGGGATTGGGTTGATATGGGCGTCGATGGGTCTACATCGCATCTTCATCTAAATTTCGAGTATGACACGGAAAATAATTTGGATGGCACAGAAAATAATTCATATGACACAGAGATTCACACAACTTGCAAAACCAACCAGGAAACCTATACAGAACCGACAACCATTGCTCCGAAGATGATATGTAAAGTGGCTGAGGTGGACCGTGGAAAACAGGTAATCTGTCTAAGTAGTGATGAGGAGGATACTATGTATGGGGGTGGCCATAGGGGGAGGGTTGTTTCTGTCCACTTGGGGAGCTCGTTGGAGGTGGAGAATGACACCCTCGGACAAATAAAATTGGAGTTGCTTGAAGAAACGTCATCAATGGGCTGTATGGAAATATCATCCGATGATGAGATGTAGGAGGCTCAAAGGGTGGTTTTGCATGTACGTATTTACACTATGGGGTTATCCGTTCTATTTGCCTGCGATGCTAAACACGAATATATGCGATTTTTGCTTACTAGCCAGTAAAGCCATTTTTCGTGCCATTAACAATGAAATCTCTTGTCCATCTCAGAAACTTCCCAACATCCGGATAGACAACATTAAGGACAAACTAAATCAGTCATAACGCAACATTCAGAACAATCATCCATAAAGAAATCCAGAACATACGGTAGTAGTCATCAAAAAGGAGAAAACGTTCAAGTCCTAAAACAAACACAATGAGACGTTCAAGTCCCAAAACAAACACAACGAAGTACCAACTGTCAACTACATTCAAGACGAAGCAGGAGGGGGTAGGGGTGGGGGTGGAGGGGGGTGGACGAGTGGGGCGCAGCAATACGACACATTATTCTCGATCATTACAATGCCCCCTAGCCTACTTTCCTTCAACATTTTCTAGTCCACCATAGATAGGGCCTCGTCCATTCCATTCAAAAGGCCCATCTTGGAGAAGTGATTTGATCTTCCTCGGAAATACTTTTTCGGAGTGAGAGCTAGTGTCGGCTGCACATATATTCCACTTCACGATTAACATCACCAACACAAATACAAGAAATTATTCGACGTGTCAATATACAAGTATTTACATTCTTGCTCGACATCTTATTGACATTTCGTCCTTTACCGGTATGCATCGCTGCAGTGCAGGGTGATTTAACATGTGACCCAAGTGTACAAGTTAGTGTCAGTATAGAAAAAATCCTAGCCACTATAGCCATAATTCGTGTCAGTAAATATAATATGTCTGCCAATACAGAAAACATTAAGAGTTTATCTACAAAGAATTGAACAAATGCTCAAATGATCAACTCACGCGAATAAAGAATGCAACGAATGACACAACTATACAATAGTCTCAAATATCATAACCTTATGTAATATATGTATCACAAACTTACAATACTCTCAAATGACATCGGAGTGGTGTAGTGTATTTTTGCACCGTTTGAATCACAACATATTTCAATACATAGAAAAAACTTACAATGATTTACAACTATCACCAAATGTGAACATTATATTTAAATGCCACTATTTACAAATCAACCCCAATCTCCAAATTCTCCCAAACTTCGCAATTTCCAAACTCATAAGCACAAATTCCACATTCTTCCCAAATTCCCTTATACCATATCCAACATCATTTGAAAGTGCAGTGGCGAAGTCAGCTCGTAATATAGGGGTGGGCGAGATTTAGGCTAAAAATTAAATAATAATGAAATGAGTTTTGCTAAACTTTAAATAAATTTAATTGTGAAGGGTTATGTAAAAAAATTTAACAATACTAATTGAAATTAATTATTCTTAATTTAAAAAGATATTTGAACTTATATACAAAAAGATAGTTAAAAATAAGTGAATAAAAAAACGCCCTTTGAGGCGCTGTTTACCAAAAAAAATAAGTGAATAAAATGTAAAAAGTGGGAATTGAACTTGGGCTCTAATAAAGAAGAAAATGCGTTGTTTACCAAAAAAAAGTGAATAAAATGTAAAAAGTGGGATTTGAACTTGGGCTCTAATAAAGAAGAAAAAGTTTTCCATCTATACTTTACCAACTAGACAAGGTAAACTTTATGATCTATTTTCACTTCTAAATTAATTTAGACCTTTTTATTTTTTATTTTTTTATTTTTTTATTTTTTTATAGTTAACCTTTCGTATTTTTTTCCGGGATTGGGGTGGGCTTGCGCTCATACGAGCCTACACCTAAATCCGCCAGTATTTGAAACCCAACTCTTCCCAACTTCCCTAATTCGAAAAGAAACACAGATTACTAAATCTAGCCACCCAACCGTTTCACAAAGCCAGATGAACGAATTTGCCTGCCCTTTTCAAGTTTTCCGAATCCAGGTTCGAAACAGTAATGGAGGTTTTCAATTCCTTTCTACCCTATTTGGACCTTCAATTTCATCATCAACTTTGCATCAATAGTGATTTCTCAACTATATCCCAAACCGCCCAACACCAATAAGGTTAGGGTTTGTACATCATTTCACCCCATTCTCCCCAAGGTCCCCAATTCCGCATTCAAGACATTTCACCCCATTCTCCCCAGAGGGTTCTTCTTCTTTCACTGTTGTCGACCCAGAGGATCCCTTCGCACTCGTCGTCCTCCCTTTTCGACTTGCCTAGTCCCTCCCCCCCCCCCCCCCCTCCTTGTGGTACCATTGTCGCCCTCGATTGCCTCTTCAATGGCGTTCTCTCTTTTCTCTCTTGAAGGTCCTTCAATGCGGTGCAAATCCTCTACCCCAAACCCCTACCCCAACTCCCTACCCCACAAAATTATTTTACATCTAAATTAATATTAAAAAAATTAAAATATATATATTTAGCTTCTACATACTTATGATAACATATTTGAAAAAAAAATCTTCAAAAATCAACTTACAAAAATTATAATAATTCACAAGAGATAGAAAGAATTTTTTAAGTTTTAAAAAGATGTGAGTTTATTATATATTTTTTAAAAAAAAATATAAGTTGATTTTTGGAGATTTTTTTTTTTCAAATATGTTATCATAAGTATGTAGAAGCTAAATATATTTTTTTTAATTTTTTTAATATTAATTTAGATGTAAAATAATTTTGTGGGGTAGGGAGTTGGGGTAGGGGTTTGGGGTAGAAGATTTGCACCGCCTTCAATGGCGGTCGGCTCCCTCCTCTCTAACGAAACACCCGCCCTTTGAACTTCCAACTGAAATAAAAGGAGTGATTTTTACACTTGATCTGATGGCTCCCTCCACTCTAACCCGACTACCACAGGTTTTGAGCACCGATTTTATTTTATTTTTGCAATTTTTAGGTCATTTTGACAGTTTTATAATTTTGGACAAGGAGGGGTTACTTTTGCTAACATCCTAATATTTTGATATATAGGCTGCCAATTTCGGGAAAAAAAAAGTATGTGGTTCTTCCAAACGGAACGAGTATTTGATTGTACGTTGAATTGTAATTTGATTATAAGATGTGAGAAGACAAAAATATTCCTAACTTCCAAAGTTTATCAATAAAAATAAGGTCAATGGGTTATATAATATACTTTATGTTGCTGACTTACTGGTTTTAGAGAAAGTTCATTTTCAATTCATGTCGGGGAAATTGTATTTGTATATATGGCTATATCATATATGCCACTAATCTTTATTTTTCTATCACAAATTCGAAATTTGATGCTACTAGTGGCGGACCTAAAATTTATTTTAAAAGAGTGCTAAAAGAATTTGGAGGGGAAATTTTATTTTTTTACATGTATATAATATATAAAAAATTATTATGTTAATTTTAAATATATTAAAAAAACTTTAAATTTATAATTTAAATAGTTATTTTTGTTTAAATATATTTGAGAAAATTTTAAATTTGTGATTTAAATAGTCATATTTCTATTTTATTTTAAAATTTGACGTTGTATGTTACAACCATATGGTAGTTAACTGAATTAAATTAATGTAAATATAGGTAATTCGATGATAGATGCGCCAAGAAAAAAACTGCTACAATAGAAAGAAGGGATTGGCACTTTTTTAGAAAAACCGTCACCTTAGACTCAAACAAGCGTCACCAATGGTGTGCTAAAAAACCGCCACATGATGCATTTTTGTAGTGGTTATGCACTTGTGCATAATAATGTAGGGGTTTTGTGTTTTAAATGGAAACTGTCACATTAGAGCTAAGGTAGCGGCAGCAGATGTAGCATCTATAAAACTGTCATGTTAGCCTTTATGGAGCGATTTTACTATTTTATATAGTGATTTTTTACCGCTACTATTGATAATTTATGTAGTAGTGCACATTTAATCGAGAGCAAGTCATTTCTTTTGTTCTCTTTCTTCTCTATTTGTAACTCTCTTTCCTTTTGTGCAACTTGTTTGCATTTTTTCCCCTTTTAGTTATGTGTTATTCAAGAGCAATTAGAGTTTCTTAATTAGATACGAGGAGGCCAAAAAGTCATACACACTAATTAAAGACCTTTGTAGCTCCCTAATTAAAATATCTAATTATTTGTTTTAAAAATAAATATAATTTATTATTATTATTATATAATATACATTACTAATCAACCATCAATCTTGTTGATCTAATCCTTCAACTCAAAGTGTGTGACCTCATAGAATCCGTTTATAATAGTCATAAATTATTTAACCCATTAATTGTCATTGCACATTAAATTAAAGAACACAATTCTTTCAGTTGGTTACGATGGAAAAAAAAAATGACGAGATATCGTTTATAAATAAGTGACTATTTAAAGTTATGCATGCTTTTTTAAATGACAAAAACTATATAAAATATTAAAATTTTAATTAATTTTTTAAATAATATTATACTAATTGGAAGGTAAAGATGAAAATTTGGCAAATTCATCCTGCTTATCGTTAAAATGAAATATGAAGTACTAATCAAGCGGTGTATACTAATCCTGCGTACAGCCAAGCGGTGTATACTAATCCGTAGGACCAAGCCGAAGTGGTGGACCTTCGGGAAGTTGGTCCGCATGCAGATAGGTGAGGTTGCGACCACGGATCGCACTTTGCGAAAGTGGTACTGAACCTCCTCAAAAAATCCCACAAGGGATTTTTGGTGTATGGGATCGCGAAGCCAAGTTGTGGGATCAGTCACTATAAAAAATTTACCTTACCAATTTTTTGCCCCAATCGGGGTGGCCTAGTGGTGAGGTGTAAGGGGAGGAGTAAGGAGGTCCCGGGTTCGATCTCTGCCTCCACCTCTTCCAAGATTTGCTTTGCTCCTCGTCATCAAAAAAATACGGAGTATTAAAGTTTTTCCCCTGATGAACTGCCCTTTTTTTTCTTTTCTTTTTCTTTTTTCTTTTTTATAAATAAAAAAAGTGATTAGATCCGGATAAAATCACTAGTAGAAAAAACACTTTTTAGCCCGGGCGTTTTTGATAATATAGCCCGAATATAGTCAAAATAGGGTCCGGGCATCATAGTGGTGTGATAATAGGTATGTAGCCCGGACCTAAAAAACACGCCCGGGTTATTTGGTCCATAATATAGCCCGGATATTGGAAATCCGGGCTATTTGGTTGGTCAAAAGTAGACCTGTCAAACGGGTCATTCCGGTCGGGTTCGGGTCGGGTCACTCCGGGTCTCGGATAAAATGGGTCCCGGGTAAAACGGGTTTCGGGTTTTTCGGGTTGACTAGAACCCGGGTTTGACCGGGTTTTGGGCGGGTTCGGGTCGATTTCGGGTTTGTCAATTTTTTCTTTTTTAAATTAAAAAAATCATAATTTGATAATTTTGCGATAAATTTTAATTAAATATAAAAATATTTAATTATATTTAATTATAAATGAACCGGGTCACCGGGTCAATCGGGTAAATCGGGTCAAAATTACCAGGTTAATCGGGTCACCGGGTCGAAACTCAGATTACCCGGAAAATTTCCGGGTTTTCGGGTTCGGGTCGAAAAAAATTTCCGGCTCAAAATTTCCGGGTCTTGACCCAAAAAATTTCGGTCGATCGGGTCGGGTCACCGGGTCGGGTTGTGTTTTGACATGTCTAGTCAAAAGACACACGGAAATAGATTATATAGCCCGGGGACTGTGAGATCCGGGCTATTTGGTCTATTAAAACGCACAAAAAAAATAGGCTAATAGCCCATGAATTATTATATCCGGGCTATTAGGTCTATTAAAACACCAAAAAAAATAGGCTATATAGCCCAGGAATTGTTAGATCCACCTGATATATTTTAAAGTGCATGTGTTACAGCAAATGCACTTTGAACATATTACCCAATGATTTCATACAAAACGAACTAAGATTACATTATAACAATTAGGTTACAATCAAAATCATCCTTGAATTGGTAAATAAAGAGCGGTCATCCGGGGTTCGAACCGGGGACCTATGGGTACTACCCACAAGTCCTTTCCGGTGAGCCATTCCGGAATGGTTGGATCAAAATCATCCACAACAAAGTTGCATACAAGTTCTAAAAGGACTCAACTACTTGGAAATTGTCACAACTCACAAGCAAAATGGGAAGCAACCTTATCAAGACTTTGGTGAACATGCAACAAAGGGCAGTAGTTCCCATCGGTGAACAATCTTCCACAAGCATCACAACTATTATATGCTAAGAACCACCTGCACAAGTGAAAAACAAAGGTGAACTTGCTACTAGCAAAACTTGAAAAGACAATTTGTTTTCTTTCCTTCAATGCCTACCGTATAAAGCAAAACTCATTCCCATTAATTCTCACATTAATCCAAGCCTATTTATTTGTCAAATTGATGTTTTTTTTTTATTTAAACTTGGATTTGAACTAGTTTGATTAATAAACACAGATTTTTATACTTAGTGATTATTTCTGTTCAATGAAAAATAATAGACTGGATTATTTGTGTCCATTTTCTATGTAAGTTATGCTAAAAATTACTTATAAGCTCATTAATATATAAGCTTCAAATAAAGGAACTTAATGAATTAATATATATATAAGCTGTTGTTTCTGTGGGATAACAATGACTCTCCTAGTTTTCCATTCTCATCTTCTTTAGTACTCACAAATCACAAGCAAATTAAATAACCTGAAGGGATGTAAAGAGACAACAAGTATTGTACCAAGAGCATGTAAAGAGACAAGTAAAAAGCCAAGGGCAATAAAAAAGAAAAAGGGAGATTGTTACCAAAAAACAATTTGACACCATCAGGGGCAGTTGAAGGTCAGAAGTGACCATGCCTGTATAAACGCAAATATAAATTTAAAATTACAATAAATATAGTTACATGGAGAAATTGTATAGGAGATTGAACAAAGAATTCAAAAAAACCAAAATCAATATCCAAGATGCATCCCAAGTTAAGATCATGTGAGCTGCCTAATCCTTCCAGAGTCTTATTTAGTCACATGCACATTATCCCCCCGAATGTGCAAATCAGAGACACTGAACTATACATTTAACTTGTTGCTAGGAATGTAGAGACTTCTTCACAGGGGTCGAACGTCAAATGATAGAAACTAGTTGAAAAATGAAGACTGTAATTAAGAGTTTTATTTTTATCCAAGCTGAATTGAGATGTATACCATTGCTTTTTTATTAACAAACAGACGAACCCATTGTTCATTTCAATTGAAATAACTTTGCAATGGTGTATTAATTTCACAGAAAAATAACAACATTTCAAGTTTCATGAAATTTATTGGAATATGGAGGCAACACTCACATCTTTCCTTGCTTGAACCAGTCATCCGCTGGGCTTGACCCATCTGAATACTTTCCTGTAAAATGTTAACTATAAAACATAAATGCATACCTTGAAAGATCATAAACGATAAATAAAACATCTAATAAAACATCATAAACGACAAACAACTCATGATTTCAGACTTCATCTTCTCAAAAGCCTTAATCGAAAAGAAGGTGAAACTTGTTCAAAATAAAGAGTTCTTGCTGTTAATTAACTTGGAACGAATCGGGATTGATATATCCAGGTTCCTCACTTGAAGTAGTTTGAGATACAAATTTGACCAATTAAGTGAAGAGATTCATGCAATGTGATGCTTTCTCCTCCTCTCATACTGCAAAAATCAATTTCAATTTTATGATAGATCCATTCCTAGTCGATGTCTAGTTTTCTGATAATAGTCATTTCCCAGATACACTTACCTACAACCACACAACGTTGACAAATTGTATATTCAGGTTTCAGACATCAGGACTTTGTGCAGTAAAGTTTTGGTCAATTTCCCATCCTCCCTTTCCATATGCATCTTCTGAATCATCACAAGAAGCAAAAACTTCAAACAAATGATTCAAAGCCAAGACAATCTATTACTAAGACATGGAAACAAAAAGAAAATGGAATCATATTGTAATTGTCAAATTCCGGGGTTGGGAAATTCAGCAACTTAAACAAAAACATTATGCAGAAGTTCAGTAAACCAAAAATAAGGCACTGAAACATATTCAACACAGTGCAAACCAGACCAAGAAATGACTAATTCAGATATACAATTGAGTAAAATGAATTACAAAATTGAACAAGCGAGTTGGTACATAATCCTAAAATGAACTAGAAACAATAGCCTGATTCAGCTTCTAAAGAGCAAGAAAACCCAGAAATCTACAATATCCCAAGATCCAAGAGAAACCCTAGAAACGCCCAGGAAGGAAGAGCAAGAGACACTAGCCTGATTCAGCTTCTAAAGAGCAAGAAAACCTAGAAATCTACAATGCCTGAAAATAGTTCCCAAGATCCAAGAGAAACCCTAGAAACGCCCAGGAAGGAAAAGCAAGAGACACAAAAACTGAGAGAAATTCACAGCCAAGTTCTGAAAGGTCCACTAATGGAAATAGCAAACCAGAAGACACTAAAAATTATAAGAGCAAAACACATTAATTATAAGATCTTGTTCATAGGGCTACAGTAAACTGAAGCAGACAAAAAAAGCCCTTAGCATCCATGGATGGAGCAATGTCACACACACACTGTCTCCATCACCCACCACAACCCAAAAGTTGAACCCATAAAGAACAAGGGGCTAGTGAATAGAAAGAAAGAACAAACCTTTGAGCTTGGGGCTGGTTAATCTCAGCAGGGATAAAGGATCAGCTTCAGAAGGATACCTTCATGTAGAGGTTCTCAGCGCCGCGCTCCTCTTCACTGAGCACGCGACCTTTGTCGCCATCGCTGAAACTAAGACTATCCTCAAATTAAAGGGATTCTAGGGTTAGTGATTTATAGGAAATGAAATTAGATGGATTATAGGGTTAGGGGTTTACATGAGAATCGAGTTGTGGTGGAAGCGATGGCTGTATCAGAGATGGAAACAGATGGAAGCAGTGGTGGTGGATGGCCTGAGATGAAGGGCCCTAATCCCTGAATTTACTCCGTCCTCAGAAGGGGCTGGTTGCTCTCGTCCTCGGAAGAAGACCGTTAATGATTGTGTTCTCCGCCAAGGCTACGGGATTCCGATTACATGTAGAAGGAGGGAGAAAGCGATGCCAAGAGGAAGGAGAAGGTAGAAGAGAGGCGGCGGAAAGGAGATGGAGATGAACGACTCTAGTTGCGAAGGAGGAAGAAGCGAGTAGATCTAGACTTCAGGCAAATATACTCAAATACTAATAACCCGGATCTATGCATACGGGTCATTTGAAAATACCACGTTATAACCCGGAGAAAAGACTACTCCTACACGCCCGGGTCATTAGATATATCTAATAGCCCGGATTTTTTAGATCCGGGTTGTTTTATATGATATAAAATGAACTGCTCAACCTATATCAGCCCGGGCGTACCTACAGATCCGGGTTATATACCTATATTCAATTTTTTTTAAAAAAAAGAAAAATACATATTTATCACTTTTAGTTATATTAGAATCCGGATATTTAATATCCGGCCTATATAATAGCGGGTTAAAAAGTAATATTTCTACTAGTGAATTTATTTATATGATAAAGAAAAAATGATCAAAATTAATACGAAGTATCGACCTTGAATAAAAAATAATACAAACTTTAAAAATGACGATTTCATGTACAAACTATATATATATAAATTGCGACTGCAAGTAGCAATATTGGGGAACATATTTTTGGCAATGGCAAAGTAGCCATCGCAAAAAGGGGGAAGATGCTGGAAAATGTGGTGGGAAAGTTTCTAGCTTGGCGGCTAAGAATTTATTTAGCGATAACAGAAATGTCGTTGCTAATATTATTGTCATTTCCTGTCGTCGCTTATATCTTACTGACGACACAGTCGATTTTGGTGACTGCCGCTATGCCGTCGTTAATTGCTTTTGGAGACGACAAATCTTTAGCAATAGGTTTTTGCTGTTGCTAGTGCAATTTTTTTTAAGTGTTATCACCTTATTAACCAAAAATAATACCACGGTGATATCCGTGAATTTTCCAACCATCTTTGCCATGTAGACACTAGAATTACATATATCATCATTTTTATCTTTGTTCTAGAAAAAATGTTGGTTTTATCGAGTTCTTCGTTGTAAATGTGTATATAATGGAATGTTTTGCATTGTATAGATTCGCTTGCTGCTTTGTTTTGATGAGCATACTCCTCCATTCTTGAAAAAGTGTATTTGCTTTTCCTTTTATTAGTTGTTTAATTTTGGTTAAAATTTCTTTAAAGATTTGATTCTGTTGATAAATGGGGCACTTTGAAATGCATTTTTACCGGAATTGGATCCGGTGGAGTTGTATATTAAATCCATAGATGGAGTTGGGCAAATCTTAACCGTCAAAAAAGCAACCAACGGTTAGATTTGACCCTCTCCTTCACCCCCTAACCCCACCCCCACCCAAATTTTTTTTTTCTTTTTCTTTTAATTAATTTTTTGTGAGTGTAAAACCTAACTCCACCCATGAATTTGATAGCCAAATTCATGGGATCCAGACCCTTTTTTACCACCATTTGATGTATTATTTGTGGTTTGAAAGATGATTTGTGATAGTTTACTTTCTAACTTGAAATGGCACAATGTAAGATTTTTCTAATCTTAGTACATCTTGTATAGTTTGCATAGAGAATACCATAATGTCATCGTCAAAAGGAATGAATGAAAGTTTAGTACACCTCCTCTTCAGGGAGATGCCAATTTATTTTCAATCTCATTACCTTTCTTTTTGTAGCATCCTAGCCAGTGTTTTAGCACAAAAGATGAAAATGAATGATAAGGAGGGGTCGCCATCTTTTAGGCCTCTCTTACGTGGGGCCATCATTAACAAGTACCGAGAAGGAAACCGTTATAATACATTATTTGATCTAGTTAACTAGCAAAATGTCAAATCCAAATTTTACAATCCTTCACATTTCCCCCTTTTTTTCCAAAAGGCTCGTGTGCTATGAATACGTACATTGTCTTGGCTATGTTGTTCCAATAAGCACACAACGACGACGACAACAACAACAACAATCTAAGTATATCATGCTCAAAGCAGGGTCTAAGGAATCGAGTTGTACGCACCCTTTTCCCAAGTAGGGCGAGAAGATGTTTCCTAGTGACCTATGGCAAGTTATCCTACTCAAAGTAGGACGAGAAGACGCCACACCGACAAGCAATACAAAAAGGAATAAAAGGATAAACACAAACACTCTGGGATGTAAAGTACAGGATGAGCGTAAGCAAGGGATGTTAGGCAGGAAATTAGTACGATGAAGGAAACGCTGCACACGACTAGTGTTTGTCGACTCAGATAGCACTCCTCCACTACATCTCATCACGTGTCATCTCCTCAATGGGTCTCAAAACGGCTAGGTCTTGTCTAATTTCCTCATCCCAACTCTTCCCTGGACTCCCTCTGCCCCGACGGTCACTTCCGATAGCCAAGCTGTCACATCTACGCACTGGCGCATTTGTGTCTCTCCTCTGAACATTACCATAACATTATAGTCTCGATTCCCGCAACTTAGCCTGAATACTAGTCACACCTACCCTTTCTGGGATACTCTCGTTTCTGATTTTCTCGCATAAGGTAATCTCATACATCCACCTGAGCATCCTCATCTCAGTCGCCATGAGTCTATGTTCTTGCGTCTTCCGTAAAACTTTTCCTTGAGTTTAAGTGGAACTTTTTTGTCACATAAAAATCCTAATGCAACCCTTCATATATTTCTGTCAACCTATTTGAATCCAGTGCTTGACATCCATGTCTACACCTCCATTGCTATGCATCACAGACCCCAAATATTTGAAACTGTCTATACGAAAAGGAAAAAAATCATTTTTCTTCTCCCTTTTATGTTGGGCATGTATGTCATTTAGACTTGTTTATTATATGGTTTATTGTATAGTATTTTTTTTCTTGTGTTTTGTTAAAATTTTCAGCCATTGCTCTTTCAAGTTTCAACCAGGTAATTGACAGTTTCCTTCCACAATAATGTGGTTTGCAGATTGACAGGATGAAAGCAGGTGTGCTTATTGGAACAGCACTAGGCGGCCTTACAGTTTTTTCACAAGGTTTTCAAGCTTTAGCAGAAAGAGGCCCCAGGAAAATAACCCCTTTCTTCCTTCCTTATTCCATAACAAACATGGCGTCTGCCTTGCTTGCGATCGACCTTGGTTTGATGGGTCCGAGTTATTCGATTTCAACAGCCTGTGCTAGTTCAAACTACTGCTTCCATTCTGCTGCCAACCACATCCGCCGGGGTGAGGCGGATCTGATGCTTGCTGGTGGAGCTGAAGCTGCCATTCTTCCTATTACATTGGGTGGTCTATTTGCCTGCAGAGCTTTGTCCCAGAGAAACGACGACCCTCGGACAGCATCAAGGCCATGGGACAAAGACCGCGATGGCTTAGTGATCGGAGAAGGTGCTGGAGTCTTGGTGAGTTGTTGTACTTAGTCCCCGAAAATAGCATATATATTGACTGAAATACTGATTTGAAACTGATTCAGGTGATGGAGAGTTTGGAACATGCTATGAAACGAGGTGCACCGATAATCGCAGAATACTTGGGCAGTGCAGTCAATTGTGATGCATATCACATTACCGATCCAAGAGCTAACGGCCTTGTGGTCTCTTCATGCATCGAAAGAAGCCTAGAAGATGCTGGTGTATCCGCGGAGGAGGTATGAATTATGATGCAGTCGTTTTTCGTGTTCTATGAATCCTGTCCAAAACATTGCTGAAGTATGTATGGCTGTGCTAGTTGCTTCCAGGTCAATTACATAAATGCTCATGCAACCTCCACCATTGTTGGTGATCTGGCTGAGGTAAATGCCATCAAGAAGGTCTTTAAAAACACATCCGAGATCAAGATCAATTCAACAAAGGTAAGCTGCAGAGATTGTTATTTCTGTATTCTGCCAAATTCGAATCATCACGGTAACACGATTCGTGCTATTTGGTATGTGCACAGTCTATGATAGGGCATGGTCTCGGTGCTTCCGGGGCTTTGGAAGCCATTGCTACGATAAAAGCCGTAACCACGGGATGGCTGCATCCAACTATCAACCAATTTGTAAGTTTCTCCTGCCTGACTTATAACAGTTATAAGCCATTCTTAGAAAGGCCCCTATCCCTTGTTTTCACTCATCTTTACTGCAGAGCCCCGAGCCTTCAGTTGAGTTTGACACCATACCAAACGTAAAACAAAAGCACGAGGTTAGTGTGGGTAAGTTGCTCAGTTCAGTTCAGTTCAGTTTCTATACTGTCTTCCCTGCCACTAGATTTCTACCATGGCCATGTTGTTCTTTGCAGCCATATCAAATTCCTTTGGATTCGGTGGTCACAATGCAGTGGTGGTGTTCTCAGCCTTCAAGCCCTGACCTTTCGGCATCAGAGTACTGCTGCCATTTTAAGCCATTCTGTAGGGCTTACCCACCCCTATATTTTGGGTTAATTTTAAGACCCACAACCAACATGAGATGGCTATTTTTTCTTATCCCAACAATATTTGTAAGATTTCATAGTTTTGATAATACAAGACAACATTAAACGACTTTAAATTTTGATTGTAGTGCTAATTGATCAAAAATGGAGGCGATACCTTTCAGTTCAATAGGTTTGTAAAAGTCCACTGGATTAGCACCCCAGCAGACAAGGCACATACCACATATGTCCGTTGCGAAAAGTCCGTTGCGGACAAGGGAGCGCTACTGCCTTGACATAGATAGCACAAAAACTTCTGCAGTTTGAGATGGCCACGGATACTGTCAATCAAATAAAGCAAGCCCCTTGTTGGATGAAAAATGGGATTTGTTCATTAACAATCTGAACACGAAGGAGCCAAAGCAAGAAGATCAAACGGCACCAAACAATTTGAAGAGAAACGGCCAAAGAAGATGGTTAGAGTAAACATTATGCCTGGAAGTGCTTCAGCATCCCAGCAGTTTTCTACAAATGACTGCAACATTGGGACCGCAACTAATGAAACTCGTACTCCAAAGGTCTTTAGTTTTACTTTGCTGCCTCATTGGCTTCAGTGGTTGTAGCTTTGATCGGGCACTGGGAAACGTATGGCTTGAGCTGCAACCAGAAAGACAGCACAATCAGCTCGGTAAGCAAGTCCCAGACAATAACACATCAAATATTATGGAAAGCCACGAAGCACGTCTTATCCATATGAATCTTCAACTTTTGACATAGCAAAGCTAATGGCCTCAACAATGAGATGACAGCAAGTCAAATATAAATATCGTCCTTGAGAGAATATGCACCCACTTAAAGAGCTGAATATCAGCTTTTTAAGGGATTTGTTTCTGCTATGCTTTTCACGAACAAACACACCAAACTGCGTTTTGGTCGGAAGTGGGAATCTGATAGATCAGGCTAAGCTAATAACAGTTGAGAACACCCATCTTTTTCTCATCAAAGCTGCAGGCGGAGAATCCCTTCCCCTAGAACTGAACATAACCATCGATATTTAACGGCATTTTTCCATACTGTCTTTAAATATAATCCATAAACCCTGGAATTACTCGGTCTCATGGTGTGACACAGTAAGCTTTCAAGTTTCAACTACTGCATATCAGGAATTACTCATAATAGCTTCACCAGAACACTAGCATTAGCATCATACCTTAAAGTCAGTCAAATCTGGAACCACATAATTCGGCAGTTTTTCTTGCACCACAACATATCCACCTGCACCGAAATTCCCAAGCTTGATCAATAAGCAATGTAGACATTAAGGAAGCACGAAACTCATTCCATCATGAAGAAAAACTACATCAAAACTAAATTAAGGTGATAATCATTCAGCCAAACTCAACCTCAACAATCTCTAACAAAAATATCTAAGACAAACATGAGAATATCGCGCAATGATCAAACCTTTTCTAGTATGAAAACCAGTGGGCTTGCAGTTCTTCCCTTTATAGTAATTCCTCGGAGCCCTCTTGGAAGTAAGAATATCAAGCGATGACGTTCTCTTTCTTCTCATCGACCTCGCCAACCCTGTTAGTATCCCTAGTGGCATCTTTCCTCTACTAGATTTCCAATCAACACAAACACCAAGCATGAATAAATCATTTCAACATTCAAAAGAGGCTAAAAAAACTGCAATTAGGAATTAGAAAGACAAGATGTGCATCTATCAAACAGTAGAAGCACCGAACAGTGGGTAGACATTTTGTCAAACAGGTGGAGTGCAATGAAAACACAACCAAAAAACCATCCCATCGATTCGGTTTCCATGGTGTTTTTTCCATATAATACGTATTAATCCATACAAAAGGACGACAAAAATAATAATTCAGGGGTGTAACAAAGATACCATGACAATTTGGGGAAAATGAACAGAAGATTGTACAAGAAAGCATTGTTTTAGGAATCGCGATCATAAAGAAAGCACGGGCTTTAATCACAAAAACTAGAGAAAAGAAAACACCTTCGAGCTTGAAATTGAGTGATCGAATGGATTCAATCGCCGCCGGTGGAACCAGCACAGTCGCTAGCAGCTGGTGAGGGTTTTCCAGAGAGTCTGAGAAAAACGGCGCCTGCGATTCTGCGGTAGGGCTGGTATTCGAGTCGAACGAGCCGAGTATTACTTGTTCATATTTAGTTCATTTAGAATATGAACGAGCTCGAGCCGAGCCTAAATTTTGACTCGAGCTTAAAAATGTGCTCATATTCGGCTCGTTTAGGAAATGAGCGAGCTCGAGCCGAGCTTTTTTCGAGCTTTAGGCAATTCTACTTGCTCATTATACAATAACTTTAAGAAAATTTTAGAAATTTCATAAAATTCGAGCTATTCGAGTTTAATTCGAACGAGCCGAGCTTTGGAACGAGCTTAAAAATGTGCTCATACTCGGCTTGTTTAGAAAATGAACGAGCTCGAGTCGAGTTTTATACGAGCCGAACCCGAGCCGATCACGAGTAGCTTGTCTCACATAACACCCCTATTCTGCGGGCTTGGGTTCGATATTGGACCGGGTTTACCAGAAATATCAGGGCCCGTTTGGTATGAATTCCGGAAAAAAAAATGGGAATCGGAATAGATATTTTCAAGGAAAAATCACCAAAAATAATCCCACCTTTTCCCTTTCAACCAAAAATAATCCCACTTTTTAAAATAACCATTTAGTATCTAAACTATCTCCACATATAATGAAAACGATATGAATCAAATTCCGTCTTTAACTCCGACAAGGTTTCGTCGGAAAGTTGACTTGGAACCACGTGGCAAAAAAAAAAGGCCATGTGGCATTGTCACATCACTACAAACAACATAAAACCCATTAATAAAAGAAAATTAAATTTCAAAAATTAAACCCTAAATTTTACTGATCCAGCCGATTCAACTTGTTCAATGTCACTGATTCTACTTTGATTGTTCTCTCATTCTCACAAATTAACATAATATTCAAGGATAATGGAGCCGGATTAAATCGAAGCACCAATTCTGGTGAGATTGGGAGATTGAAGCAAGAAGATCTCGATAAGGTGAGCAGCGCGCTACCTTGAAGAATCAATCGAAGCCAGCCCTATCCTATTTGTGAAGAACGACAACTCAACAAGGTGAACTTTAATCCCGATTCGATCAACTATCAAGACAAAGAGGTCAGCGCAAGATACTAATTTCATTCAAACCTTTCTAATTTACGGTTTTCCTTTGTTCTTCAATTTAGGATTTTCAACAATAATAACTAAAGAAGATGAAAATGCTATGAAGAGAAGAAAGAGTGGCATGTCTGTTACTGAGAAGACTGATTACAAGAAGATTGAATGGAAAGTTGGCTTAAGGTTTCCAAATATGAACATATTTAAGGAAGCTGCTAGAAGGTATGGTATTTTCAATGGTTTTAGCCTAAAATTTGGGATGTCTGACAAAAATAGGGGAAAAGTCGGGGTGATATGTAAGCAAGGTTGTGCATTCAGAATTTATGTATCATGGCATGCCAAGGAAGGTTGTGTGCTTGTGAAAACTGTCAACAAGGAACATCAATGTGTGAGAGATATGCAACGCAATCGTCAGCTTACATCCAAATGGCTTGATAAGGAATATCTCCCTCGCTTCAAGGATAATCCTCAATGGCCGGCTAAAGAAATGGTTAACAGTGTGAGGAAAAGGTATGGGGTCATCATAGAAAAATGGATTGCATACAAGGCAAAGAAAATTTCTTATAAGATGTT
The DNA here is from genome assembly GCA_963922045.1 of Persicaria maculosa. NCBI lineage: Eukaryota > Viridiplantae > Streptophyta > Magnoliopsida > Caryophyllales > Polygonaceae > Persicaria > Persicaria maculosa. The sequence continues at coordinate 6,433,649 of OY998255.1, read as the reverse complement.
GCATGGTTCAATTAAAGGTCATTATAACAAGGTTGGTAGGTACATGGAAGAGTTAAAAAGATCAAACGATGGAAGTACATTTCAGCTACTTACAATCCCATCAAGTCCTCCTATTTTTCAAAGGTTCTTTATTTGTTTCCAAGGACTGAGAAATGGATTTCTAGCTGGTTGTAGGCGATTCATATGCTTGGATGGATGTTTTCTTAAAACATTCATAGGTGGAATCTTACTAGCGGCGATAGGGAGAGATGGAAACAACCAGATGTTTCCTCTTTGTTGGGTTGTAGTAGAGGGAGAAAACAGAGATAGTTGGGAATGGTTTCTCAATAATTTAAAATCTGGGTTGAATGGGACAGACGGAGAAGGTTGGACGTTCATGTCTGATCAACAAAAGGTATTAATATATTCTTCTTATAGTTCATATTGATTTGTTTACTTTATGAATGCATTATGAGATGTTTTATTTTTTTTTCTACACAGGGTCTTCTTGCAGCATCTTCTTCTGTGCTCCCGAAGTGTTACCATAGAAATTGTGCGAGACACATATATGCGAATTGGCATAAAATTCATAAAGGAGATGAGTTGAAAATGTTGTTTTGGAGGGCTGTTAGGGCTTATAATGAAGCTGATTTTGAAGATGCTATGAAAGAGTTGAGGAATATATCCTCTCGAGCCGCCGATGACTTTTTACGCTAGAATCCAAGTGTTTTCTGTAGAGCTTTCTTCACTAATGTTAGCAAATGTGATGTGGTTGTGAACAATATGGGGGAGACATTTAATGGATACATTCTAAAGGCTAGGGGAAAACATCTCATCGATTTGCCCCAGAGTGAAACTAAAGCTTGAGGAGGAAAAGGTTAAAGCATGGGAACTATCAGTCTCACCTTCATCGTTGACAGTTTTCAAAGTGAGAGAATTTGTGGATGCTTTAAAGGTTGATATTCAAAATCAAAGCTGCACTTGTAGGAAATGGGATCTGACAGGTATACCATGTCGTCATGCTATAGCTTGTTTTTCATTTATGAAAGTCAGATCCGAAGATTATGTTCATGAACACTATAAGAAGGAGGCGTACTCAAGGGCTTATGAAGGGCAGATTAACCCATGTGTAAGTGAAAGGTTTTGGCCCAAAAAGAACTTTCCTATGGACCCTCCCCCCATTAAAGTTCAACCAGGACGACCTAAGAAGAATAGAAGGAAAGACCCACATGAAGATCCAAAGAGGCCAAGAAAACTAACCAAGCATGGGATGCAAATGAAGTGTAGTTTGTGCAATTCAAATACACACAATAAGAGGAAGTGTCCACAAAACAGTGACTTACCACCTCCAACTGAAAAGAGGCCTCGAGGTAGACCTAAGAAATCTTCAACTGAACATTCTCACATGGATGGTACATGTTCAGGTAAATTGGATCTTACACCAATTTGTTTTTTTTGTTTTTGTTTTTTTTCAATCATGGTTCAATCAATAAACTTTTTGTATTGTAGGTGATCTTACAACTAGAAGGGGCAGAGGAAGAGGGAGAGGGAGAGGCATACATGCAAGAGGAACTGGAATGACATATCTTGAAGGAGGAGGTGTTTTGTATTGATCTAGTGCATTTGGACAACCATTGATGTTTAGCCAAGGTCAAGGGCATGCTCAATTTTCTGAGACATCTCAAGGAAGGCAATATTTAGGACATGTTACTGAAAATCAGAGACTAAGCGAGTTGTAATGCTATACCTTTGGTTTACATTTTGGCATCATCAACCTTTTGACAAAACTTTATAGTTGATGCAAAACTCAAACTTTATTGTAAAGCTTCGGTAAATGATGTTAGTTAGCTATGTAAAGCTCAAACATTGCTGCATTTTGTAAAGCTCAAACACTGTTGAATTTTGAAAAGCTCCATCACTTTATAGATGATGTCTAATTTCATAGTTAATGCATCTGAATGTTATTGGCAACTTGTGCTAATTTTTTTCCCACAAGCTGATTTTCTTACAGCATAAGTATGCTTTTTTACAGCCAGCTGATTTTTCCCACAAACTGATTTTCTTACAGCATACTGATTTTTTGACGGTGAACTTGAATATTTGCTGAATTTTGACAGCTTGTATACTTGTTGATTTTTTTTACAAGAAGCTTAAATACTTGCTGAATTTTTACAGCACATATGTTGCATTAGGAGTAGTAGCTAATGCATTGGAATATTATTGACAACTTGTTGAATCTTGTATTCTTGTATGACAAATATATTTACAGCACATATGTTGCTGATTTTTTTTTACAAGAAGCTTAAAAACCAGTTTCAGGCCACTTGCGCCATGGCATGAGCTGCCTTGTTCGCCGTTCTCCACACTCAAGCCCACCTGCACTCGTCGAACCTTCCCGCTTCCATCCGCGCCCCCTGCAGGCTGCAACAGATTTCCGAGCTGTCCTCGGACCTCCTTGTTGTGCCGGAGCTTCTCGTACAGTGCTTGACAGTCCCTTCAAATCAGCCCCACACCACATCCTCTTCGTTCATGAACAACTTCATCTCCTTTGAATCCAAAATACAAATATATTTGCAAACAGAATAGGAAAATCCGATTCGAGTTTTTCGTTACACTTTCTTTCTCCATTGTTGTTAATACCATCCCTTCTCTTCTACTAGGAAGCCAAATTCAAGAAGACTGTATAATAGAGCAAGTTGTTGCTTGGGCCAATGCCTCAACTTGATCTTCACTTGCTTAGGATCATCCCCTGCGGCTACCAATACACAGGCATGATTAATTCAACCATCACGAATTGAAATCATACAACAAGTCAACAATCAGTTTCAATTTTTGAAATGCCAGATATGGTGATCGAATAGAAATTGAGACTTGAGAAGAGTTTACCTGAACTAGGAATCCTGATTGCTTCTCGGGCTATCGACAGGGCTCATCGACTGCATCCTAATCTGCGGCGCCGAGAACGCCCGATTCACAACGAAGTAGAGATTAAGTGTCGGCAAGGTGTTGCACAATTTCTGCCCTTCCTCTTCGCTGAATCCAAACCCTAGCTCTACGAACCCCTTCAAATCGTGCAAATCGGCAACCGTTACCCTCTCCTTGTCCTCCGTGAAGGGTGGCAGTCGACTGGTATGGCTCCTCTAGGTCGGAGTGGCGTCGGAGATTGCGATTATGAAAATGACGAGAAGGTGGTGACATGTCACTTTTTTTTTGCCAAGTGGCATGTCCAGTCAGATTTCAGACGAAGAGTTGCCGGAAATATTTTGGAAATTTCAATCATATCGTTTTTTGTTAATACTGAAATAATTGGGATACCAAATGGTTATTTTAAAAGGTGGGATTATTTTTGGTTGAAAGGGAATAGGTGGGATTATTTTTGGTGATTTTTCCTATTTTCAATTTAAATGTTTGGCATTATAAAAATTCGAAAATATTTACTTCGACCATGATTGCAATTTTTTGTAATTTATAAAATTATTTTTCATAGAAAGAAATTACAACTTTTCATCCTTTCTCATAATAGAATTCAAAATAAAAAAATAAAAAACGGAAAGTGGTGATTTTGATTGAAAATGGCACCACTACAGAGAAATAGAATTACCGTCTCTCGTGTTTTTAGGGATGGCAATCAAGCCGCTAACCGTCTATCTCATCTAGACATTGGGTTCTCTGGCTCGTCCATCCCCTCAGATGCAGTCTTGAGTAGTATCATCCGAAAGGATGCTCTTGGCTAGTTGGCCCTGCCATCAGCCAAATTCTTTCCGGTTCAAAAAAAAAAAAAAGAAATAGAATTACCACAAATGTAAAGCAAAACTAGTCAGATTTGAGTATCACTACAGAAAATTTCATCCTGGCAGTTATATTTATATTTTACAACGAAACAACTATACTAATACAAAGCATACACACTACTACACTAGAGCTATGAAAGGGTCTCCATTTTAGCTATGAAAGGGTCTCCATTTTACAACACCTAAGCTGAAGCTACACAATCTAGCTGACTACCTTAGCACTAGGATTCCTACACTATTTGGTCGATTACGATTGTGTTCATGAGCTCAAGGCATTTCCTGCGACATGGTGTTTCTGCTGTGCTCGGGAAGTCTGGGAAATGACGGGATAGATCTCAGGATCAGCTTCCTACTAAACTTCCTTGGAGGAGAATGTCTCGGCCCAAGATGAGGCAAAACTCTCTTGCTGTTGGGGGATGTGGACTTTACACTTGTTGAGGTCAAAGAGGCATTGTCTTCCTTCAAACCCTTGGGAGTTTCGTCGTCTTCTATGGTCATCTTGTGTAGGGGAGGAACCCCAAGGGTATCATTACAAGAAAAGGAAGTGATTTTCGCTAGCCCATGGTTGGCACATGGTTTAAGCAGTCGACTGGAAAATGAAGGGAAGTGCGAGTCCAAGCCAACAAGTCCAGAGGGATTCCTGAATGAAATAAAATAGAAGAGCACCTGAATGTGGGTGAGAGGATAAAATGAAAGCAAGTGTTGAGTGGGGGATGGGATTGATAAGGATGGATAACCTGTCGATTTGAGAAATTGGTGTAACTTGAAGATCATCATCCTCCATTTCAACATTAAGAACAGATTCTGGAAAATCTGCATCTGCTGAATTATCTTGGGATACTTCCAGAATAAAAGCATTGGTCCCTGTAAGAGTGATCAAGAGATTAGGTTTAATGGATTTCGCAGGTGATAAGCTTCGTAACAGAAGAGGAAGAAAAGTGAACACAGGGATTTTCATTCATCTAATCCTCTGTCTGTAAAAGTTGAGGCACTTTCTTGTAAACTCACCGTCCTTTCGACCAAAACTGTTTTTGCATCCTTCACATCTGCAGCTCAAAGAGCATCCAACGCCACCCTTTGTACAAAAAGGATGCCCCGGTCAGTTTACAGAATACAATTTGAAGCACAATAAATCAACCGAGTCCAAACCTGAAAGCATTCACAATATTTCTTCAGGCAACCAGACTTCTTGCAGTTGCATCCAGTTTTATGTCTTGCTGAAGCTGGAGTTTTGTTAAGCTCTTCCTGTGTTACAAAAGAGATTTAGCATCTATCAAATATGATTGAAATTGTATACATGGTTTTGACTTGTACCCTGTATTCGATAGCATCTGAAATTCTAATCACTTTAGGAGCAAATGCAAGTGGATTGCGTGCTTCTATCAGTCTTCGAGTTTCCAGAACAGTTTCTTCAAAAGCAGGCTTATTTAAGCAACCCTGACAAGCACATGGGTCGACACAGTACAAGCCAGCTGCAAAGCATTCACAGTATCTGCACAAAACAAACAAGCAAGGAAATCAGAAGCCCCGGAAACTCAAAAGGATAAGGGCAAGGTGACACCTTTTTACCCAACCAAGGCAAGTCCAGTCAGTAATAGAATGGGAAGCTTAGTTATTCGTTACCAATTACAGAGTAATAATCAAGGTTGAATGTCAAGAATACTCTTGAATGCCATACATATGCAGAAAGAGTTGCCACACACATTGCATGTTATATTGATAGACCTAAGTCCCACAATTCATCCATTTATATGCAAAAACAATAGATATTTCTAGCCACTATAAATACTCACAGCTTCAAGCACTTTGACCGCTTACAATTACATCGCTTGCAAGTGTTGTCACCTTCTACATTTTCTGACTTGCACCTGAAGAATATTAAAGATCAACTGTGATATCACTACTATAGAAGAAAGTAGAAAGAAGATTATTATTAAATCAATATGTTTCCAATCAAATCCATAGATTACGCTGCATACCTCTTCCTTTTAGTCGAATTTTGCTTCACTTCCACGCTCCCCGTAAATGCTGAACTCTGGCTTGCAATATCCTTCAACTTCCCTTCACTGTTGCTTAGTTCCGCGTTTTCTTGCATTGAGTAAGTGTCTAATGCACAATCTTTAGGTTTCGGATCAGAACTTGTAGAGTGAAGGGAGGAAGTTGTGCAAGGTACACTTATCAGCTGCCTCTTATATGTCGAAATCTCCTGCTTGACAACTATCTTTTCCCTCCTTGCAAGAGTATTCAAATGCAAACCTATACCTGGTAGCACTGAGGTGTAAACTTCACATTTGCTGGAAACCAACCGCTTTTCACTAGTTACAGCTGTGCAAACAGGTCGTTCTGAGATCAAGGAAGTTCCATCAGATTCAGACATTAACTTCTTATAATGAGTACCAGACATCTCAAAGATCAGGCAACGCCTTGGTAACGTCTCCTGTTGTTGTGGGCAAGGCTATAAAGAAATTCAAAACAATCGAAGAGTTAAAAGATGCAGGTGTCGTCATTCTGAAAATGGGAAGAGGCATCAGATAGAGATACTTTTGTAATGCAAGCATGAAGCTTAGGGTTCAAATTATGCCCATAAAAGGAATTGGAGCAATCCAGCTTGCAGACAAAAGGCCAGACTGAACCTACGCGATATGGAAATATAGTTTCAAATAGTTCCAAGCCTAAAGAAAGCATCAGTTTGCAACACATACAAACATCAATATATTTGAGAGTCTTGAAGTTTCAACCTTCATTCATAGCCATGCTAAGATCTTGGAAGTAGAATAAATTCAAGTTTCTTGGTACAGAAAGCATCAGTCTGCATTAACCTTAAACTTAAGCATGCATGGCTTAGCAATATTTTCCAATCCGAGATACCATGAGATGGTCATTGTTTAAAAGCTGTTCAAAACGTATGTAAGAGAATTGACCATGCAAGCTATATCAGTCTAAAAACGATGAAATGGAAAGTGAATATAAAATCCAAAACAGTTCAAATTAGCTAACAAGTCAAAAAAGGTACGAGTCAAGCAAAAAAAAAGGTTGTCCCTGAAAACATGGAAATAGTATTTACAACCCCACAGCGGTGCATATTGCTGTAAGTGGGGAGACATGTTACATGAAGGTGATATGATACAAGAATTCATAGATCTGAGATTTACCTTGCTATGTACTTCAGCATTTGTACTAGGAACAGCTTTTTCATAAGCTGAAGCACAAGTTGAGGCTTGACCGACTTCACTAGGCTTTTCAGCACCACTTGGATGAGCCAAAGGCGCCGTCACATCACGCTCCTCGAAAGAACTCAAAGGAATAGATTCTGTATTCAAAATTCCATCAATACTCTCTTCTGAAGGCTGCAAGATACTTTCCATAAAAGATAAAGTCCCAGACTCTACACATATATTGTCAGTCTCTCCAGAATTCTCTTCCTTGACAGGAGAATCACAAAGTAAATGATCTGCAGCCTCAAGATACATTTTCTCCCACCTGCATCGAACTCCTTTCATCTGGTCTACTTGGATACCTTGTAACTGCAATGCTAGATTACTATTAAAAGAAGGCTCATCATTTTCAGAGCTTCCATGAATGAAGAATTCAGGGGGTGTTTCTGAATCTACTGTTTGAGGCATAGAGTTGTTTACATCATCAGCTTTACTATCACAACCACCATGAACACTGCTAATGCACTGGTGAGGCTCAATTGATAATCCTGGCGGTTCATCAGGTGTACTTTCCACTTTTACCATCATACCTGAATCTAAATAGTCCTCTTTACCATTGGTTTTAATCGGTGAAATACTAGGTTCATTGTTTGTGGACTGACAAGCATCAACAGCTGACTCCGACAGTTCATGAGATGCATTATCTTTTAACCCAAAGCTTGAATCACAGTAATCTTCCTTTCCCGCGAGTGATTTCATTGGTTTAAGATTATTTATAACTAGGCTTTTACTGACTACATTTTCACCATCTGCAGTCTCATGCTTCAATGGATAAGAGAGGTGACTACTGCAGGAGAAAAGCGAAAATATCAATGTATGTAAACTATACTCAATGAAAAGTTGGTTCACTCTGAAATTTCAAATACATATTGCATACTCGTACAAATCTTACCATGTTATTTTAGATTTTTGGGGACAATCAATAGCTGGAGAAGCAAATGGAGTCTTTGGAGATGCAAAATTAAGCAAATTGAATGACTGATCACTATTGAGTGGCTTGATAGGTGAGAGGTTATTGATGTACTTGAAGACAGGAGAGTCCTGCGTGTGAACCAAGAAGTAATCTTGTTCAGATATCACAGATAACCAATGCAGTAAAAGATTCTGGGAAATAGAATGGAAAATTCAAGTTGATAAACAACAAACAAAATATATAATCTATATCTTTTATTGGACTTAAAGCCGGGGCACCACAGCAGTTTCTAATGAAGAAAAGTATAAAGCAAATTCTCAAACATGAACAGGTAATTACAGGGATAGCGTTAAAAAAGGATGGAAACATCCTATACTACAAGTGCAGTGATTTATGAGGTTAAACATATCCCTCAAACAAGAAACTATAGCCAAACTACATGGTAAAAAACTGAAGCCAATGATACAGCATAATTTATTTAAGTGTTACTCCGGTAGAAACTAGCTCCATTCTTTTCAAGACAACATTGGCTGACAGGCCCATGGGCTTGTGAATCTGAATTCAGAAAGGGGAAAATATATATACCAGGGACTACAGACTTGCGTGAATTGTCGTCTCTTTTCACACCCAACAAGCTAATACTGAAAATTATTGGGCCAAATTTGATGTGAATCACGTTTCCATGTAACAAAGTTAACATAGATTTAAACTCATTTAGAAGGCAGAAAAAACATGTAAAATTACCCAAAATGACCAACTAATGTACAGAATAGAAGTATTCCAAGCCATTTCACAGCATTCGTGACTGTGTAATGTCACCAACGCATCAAAAACTTGCAGAAACGCACAAGAGCACATTTATACAACAACATCATAACGTGAAAGTTTTGTCAATTTTCTTAAATCTTGGTAGCATGAATTATAAACGGCCCAAACAGGGAGTTGACCAACCAAATTCATAATGCCTGCAAGCGAATACTTCGTGAGATCTAACCCCAGGTATCTAAATGCTCACGAAATTCACTAATTTCACAACCAGTAAAATTATTGATTCACAGATTTATCACAAATCCACTCGATTCAACTGTCCGCTGAAAAATGAAAACCCTACTTCTCAAAAACCTCAAACTGAAAAAAAATCCTAGTTAACACAAATGAATTCGCAATAGCCACCTCCAATTGAACATCAAACACCGAAGAAGAACAAGATTTGAGCGAAGCACAGATAAATAAACCTAGCAAAAGAGGGGGAGGAGTCGAGAAACCTCAAACTGAGAAACGGGGTTAGGGCTAGAGGTGGAAGCAGCGGGGAAGCTCTTCACCGGAGTATCCATCTCTCTGTATCTACCTCTCCCCCGATCTCCCACAGAGAAGTTACAGATCAGGGCAGTTCTCCTCCTCCATGAAGATGAGTTCTTCTATCCATCTCCAACTACATACCCAATAAATCCTTCCTATTTATTTTTTGTTGTTGTTTTCCTTTTTTATTTATTTTTCAGTGGAGTGAATGGGAGCGGGAAGGCGGGAAAACGTGAAATAATAAACAATGACCCTTTGCCCTTTTCTGCCCTAATAAGCAATATTCAGAGCATTTATTATTAGTTCTCTTTTCTCTGGTTTATAAAATCTTATCTTTAGTGGTCCTCTTTTGTTTATCACACTAGTGAGCATGCCTGTGTGATGCACATACACTTAAAATTATTGAATATAATCTGATCAAAAAAAAATTATTGAATATAAAAAAAAAAAGATTTAGCTAATGATAAAAATGAAAATATCATGACATTAGAGCAATGATATACAAATAAATTGGGGAAAAAAAAATAATACTCGATCGATCCATCTTTCCGTGTATCTTTCCGTCTTCCATCAAAGATCAAGAGAATTCCACCAATTTTGCTTCTCTACAATAACATTAACAAACATAATAAAAGAGCATTATCTTTCCAAAAAAAAATTAAAAAGAAAAAGAAAATCAGATTTTGTATATATATATATATATATTAATGTAAAACATTAACAAATTCGATTGAAATTAATGGTCTTTCTCTATAAACTTCTAATCTTCTACCCATTCTCATATTTTCATCAATAGTGCATTTCTACAATAACACTAATTATTAAATATCGTGTTTGTTCTTTCGTGCTACGCACAGTACATGTAGTGTGATATTATATAATTATGTATAAAGAAATCTTTATTAATATATCTATTGAAATGACTCTTATAATCTAATTTCAAAAAATATTATCCTCTTTAGATTTTTGCATATGGAAAATGATTTGTCTTTTTCATTCTTTTTTTTTGGTTCAAATCTTTTTCATTCTCGAATTGATCTCTTTGTTTAAGTAGTAGATGATATGTTTATTTTTTATTTATATTTTATCATAATTTTGAAATATGGTGATATAAAAATATATAATAAAAGATAGAAGATGGACAAATCTCCATATATTATTGTTCTCCGACATTAAATAATAGTTTGGAATTAGTAATATGTATCTAAATAATGACCAAGTTAATTAGGAATTTATGACAATATTGCAACAACCCAATTGAGACTATGTAACACCAAACTTAAATAAAATTCATATAATTAATCACTCATAGTTACACATTTATAGATATCTAAATTATTTTTTTGTCAACGAAACTCAACTGCTACATTATACACAATATTCTTGTAAATTAACTTCTTTTATTTGATAAAGTTATAATGACTTGAAATATTATATTTTTTTTTATTTGCAATTTACATTCTTGTAAGCTTGTTTTCTTATTTGCATGATAACAAAAATTCACAATCTACAATGTTTACAATTAAAAGCAAGTGAAAAATATATTATTAAGAATACAATAACAAATAAAGAGAGAGAAACAAAAGATGAATAAAAGTTTCGTATAACATTTCCACACACTACAATATTTCTTTCTCATTAAGACTCCATCGATAGTGAAATATTGGTTCTTCTTGCAATGAAGGTTGTAGAGTCTTCATCCTTCGGAAAAAAAAAAAAAAAACGAATTAGAAAAAAAAATATTTTAACAAAAAAATATATATGATATAATTTAACAGTATAAAGGCATAAAATAAGAATTATTGTAATTATGTGAGTTAATAGAAACTTCACGTAACAATATATGCTTCATCTCCCATTTGTTTGTATACCAATTGAGTGTTAGAAGATTGACCATTTATAGATAAAACATATCCTTGAAAAAAAACCTCTCACCTCTTAGACTACTCTAATTTAATTTCATTATCATCTTAAAAATGTAGATTAATTTAGTGCATTATTCTTTTTAAACTCCCACCCCTTTGACTACTAAATTTAAAGCATTGTTTGACAATTATAGTAATTATGTGAGTTAATATATAAAATTATAATATGAATTAGAAGAAAAATTATATACTTTATTTTAACAAAATAAGGTTGCAAAAGTACAGTTAAATATACATATTATATATTATATATGTTATTAAAAAATACAAAAGTACTAACAAAATAAACAATGTATTGGAACTAAAGTTGCAAACATGGTTCGCACCCAATTGCTACTCGAATCATGGGTTTTTTTGTATAAAAATCCAACTGATTAAAGATTTGTGCTCGTTTTTGTTGGGACTTCTTGAATCCAATGGATTCTTCAAAACTCTCAAGAAGTTCACCCAAGTGGTAGTCTTTCTCCTTAATTGTTCCACCATGATCTAGACTAAAATGGAAAGCAGGGGAATGTAAAATCTGAAAACATATACCTTTTTTCTAGAAGGTCTTCATCATAGACTTGTTTGGATTATCAATACATGAGATCAAACCTACAAAAACATCAATTTTGACAAAAAAAAATTATATACGGAGTATTATTTTTAACAAAAAAGAAGAAAGAAATTAAATATATATAGGATATAAAATAATAGCATAATTATTGGAAAAATAATATGATCCACTAATAGAAATAATAAAATACAATTAAAAACAAAGTAACAAATAAACAAATTAAAATAAATTAAATATATATATAGGATATAAAATAACAGCATAATTATTGGAAAAATAATATGATCCACTAATAGAAATAATAAAATACAATTAAAAATAAAGTAACAAATAAACAAAAATTAAAATAGGCAAGAAAAGTTAAAAAAATGAAGAGAAGCTCCACCTAACAATATATGATTCATCTCTCCCATTTGTTCGTAGGGCAATTGAGTTTTAGGACTTGACTATTTATAGGGAAAACATATCTTTGAAAAAAAAACCTCCACCTCTTAGACTACCTTAATTTAATTTAATTTATCATCTTTAAAAAAAAAAAGGTAAATTAATTTAGTGCATTATTCTTTTAAAAGTCACACCCCTTTGACTACTACACCTCTTAGACTACTACATTTAAAGGTTTAGAAGTTAGAACATTGGGAATATTTTTTTAAAACGGTAATTGATTGGGCACATATATGATATTAATTTATAAATTAATAAATATACATAAATTGGAAGATGAAAAGAGAGTGATTAATTTTTTTAATTCAAGAAATTATAAATTTAAATTCATATAGTTGGAGAAATAATTAGGTACGCATTTATGAGTCTTGCACACAACTTTTCTTGTTATATATTATATTATAGATGTATTGTGTAATTTATGTATAATATTTTGTTTAAAAAAAAATTGACATATCATACAAGTTCGGTGAATCGAGAGAACGAAAAAGATTAGTGACGATCAAATTACCATTATGAAAATAAGCAAATAAAAAATTATATCAGTAATTAATAAGAAAATACTGAATACAGAGATGAGATAACATGATATTGACACGGTCAAACAATAGCAAGATGATAGTAGTGTAATACATAATACCTCCGATTTTTAATATAAGACATTGGACTTTTGTGCACGTAGTTTAAGGAGCTAAAATTTATGTATTATAAAATATGAACTAGGAGTCTATGACACTTTTGATAAGACACACTTTTGCTCATTTCAATGTATTTGTTTAGTTGAACAAACAAAAAATGCATTTGTTTTGCGTGTTTTATAAATCAATATCAACACAATTAAGAAATTTAATTTATAAAATACATTATTATTTTTATATTTCTAAAAAGAAGATTTGTTGGAATAAAACACATGTTTAAAAAAAACATATATATGTGTTAGCTACTAAACATCACGTTTAATTGTTTAATTTCAATCGTGTTTTGTCATTGATTTTGCTATAGACAAGTAAGAATGATGATACTCCCTTTATTAAGCAAAAATGTCATTTTAAAAGATAAGCCTTGTTAAGAAAAAATATTATTTTGTTTTTTCTAATTCTACTTTGTAAGGTTACACTTAGTGAGATGTGAGTTATAATGTTCAAGAAAATAAAATAGTATAATAATAAGAATTTTTTTTCCTAAAGGTCCCTTGCATAAAGATTTTTTTAACAAAACATATTTTAAAGTTTTTTCTAAACAAAATACCTTATAAAATATAATTCATTCAATTTAAACCCCAAACTCTATTTTCCCACCAGATACTTCAATTTTCAGTGATATTTTATTTTATTGATTGAAATGTTCTTTTAGTATACAATAAGAGCGACAACATTTTGTAAGACAATCACGTACGTATTAGATTAAACATAACGGTAAAAAAAAAAAGTTACTTATAATATACTCTGTATCTTCTTCTTCTTCTCCACACTGCTTATCAGCAGCTCGTGTCTTGCCCAGAAGTGGCAAGAAGACCTACAAATTAATTGCTCAAAAATACTGTCAGCGACTCAGCTTAGGTACTGGACCAGAGTCCAGAGAATGTTGAATGCACTACCATGGAGCATCTATTTACCCACTTCGTACTATTAAATAGATATTTCTAATATGCATTTAAGGAATGACATAGGTTAAGAAATTTATAATTTGGAAACTGCTTCTTCAAAAAAAAAAATGTTTAGATTTTATACAAAAAATTAAAAATTAAAAATTGCTAAACTATCGTATTTAGAATTTTTTTTTAAATCAAATTGGAATGATCAACATATGCTCTTTTTTTACAAGGAATGATCAACATATGCGCTTAGACACGGGTTAAAAAAAACCTGTTAGGTGTGTTTGGTAAAATGGTAGTTGTTGAAGTAGCTGAAAGTATGAAACTGATGGGGTAGTTGAAGCTGTTAGATTGTTTGTGTTAAATATAAGTTAATAAGCTAGCATAGTGTTTGGTAACCCTGACTGTTAAGGTAGCTGATGAAAACTTGTGAATTAAAAAAACAAAAGCTCAAAAAAGTTTTGGTGAGTAGCTGTTGAAAAGCTTAGATTTCAAAAGCTGATTAAAATAAAATTTTATACTTATTTCATTTAAGACTATATAATATAAAAACAAAAATCTAAACTCTAAACTCTAAAATAGAGAGATGTATAAACCTTGAAACAAATTTCATTTGTTGGGCATATGGAGTGAGTAATGTCCATCCGGGCCCATATGCTCAAAGAAAGCTCATTGTTTGAAGATAGTTTGAGTTAGGCCACTTCAATAGAGTTTCAAGATTGACTCATCTAAACGCTCCGGAGATGAGAATGATAGCCTACAAAGTGTCAAGATTTGTGTATTGAGTTAAAAGAAACTCGTATGAATGTTCATCTTTATGTACTTAAACAAGTTATTTAGTTCAATCCTTAGACATCATGATTTTTTAGTACATAATGTGTAATTAAGCTTAAGGGATCATTTGGATAGGCTAGTCCACTGTAACGATGCAAGTTTACTGAAGTTAGCTGGAACTCATAATTGGGGTTCGTTTGCACGGACAACCTAAAACTAATTGGCGATAGAAGGAGTATCCACCAGCTTATGTACTAAGACTTGTAATGTTTTTTTTGATGTGAGATTCTTTTTTATTTCATTCACATCTCTCAAGTCTCAACAAAGTTCTAGTTCTAGAGCACATTGTATGCACAGAGTAAGTTGTACGCCAACACCTTCTTTAAACATACTAGCGTCGTTCACATTTTGCGAAAGGACAGACAAAAACCATGCAGTACACCCATGACCCAACCCAGAGTTTTCTACATGTGCATCCAATTCCCTAACTACTTACTATACCACCACCAAATTGTCTAGGACTAGGAAGTAGGAATGAAGCTAAAGAGGTTTACAAAATTTGTTTTAAAAAGATCACCAAATTTCTTGTACCTTGCCATTTTTTTCAGCCGCACAAGCCCATGAAATGAATCATAGATAGCCAAATAATGGAAGGTGTCTGCAGATTTCAGAAATAATAAAGAAAGCATAGGGTTCCAGGCCTCCAAGAGCCATTGGCTTCTTGGGCAAGCCCAGCTTAAAAGGGACTTGTGAGAGACCTGATTGAGAATCAGAATCAAATCTGAGCTTCTCACTGCACAGCCTCTGTCACTTTTGTAGCCATAGAATCTTGTAGTTGACTGCACAAATAGAATTGGTCCCAACTCCCAACAAATCTGACAAACCTTTCTTACACAGCAGTGCTTTACCCCCTCAGAAATTCCATTACACAGCACAGCTTGGGTGTTTTATGCACCTGTTGGACTATTTTGAGTATCCAGCAATTGCTGCAAAATCAATCTCATCAAATGTGCAAATACAATGTAAGCTTAACCATATCAGATATTGCATCTTGCATTTCCATGGCAAAGAATCACAACTAACCTAATTCCTTAAAATGCAGATTGTAAGAGGGCTGATGACCTGTGGAGGAAATACAAAGAAGAGCCGGTTCGAGCTGTTGATGAATGTAAACCATTAACCATCCATTACATATCTCTTCACAGGCCAAATGTTTGTAACAAGAGTCAAAGAGAACTCCCTTTTTTTTCATATATACTGAAACACTATGCAAGGAACTGGCCTAGAGAGATGAAGGATTTCAACTTTGATGTATTAAAACTAATGCTCTTAGACAGCAATAAGAGGATAAGAAAGAACATAGAGACACCAATCATTTAAAATTTTGGTATAGTCCAGATCCGACTTGATGAAAACGAAAACAGAACCTCCTAAATGTATTCTGTCAGCACTCAACAAGGTCGCCTTCGAGCATCAGCTACTCCTGCTTCCAGGCATGCAAAATCAAGGAGAAGCCGAGATTATCCGAATGAGGCTCTCTAATTTTACGCAAATGAGACCATTGCGGTATGTTCGGGTCAGCAAGGGCCTGGCTGACCCATAATTTGTCAGCTGAAAGACAAGTCTTGAACATAAACACAGCACTACCAACAGAAGATGTGCTGAACAGCCAATTATGTACATCATAGAAAACTTCAACAGGTAGCCCATCAACCAAGATTGTCTGATTACCGCGAAATTTCCACTTCAGGCGCTTCACCTGCATCGCATTCTTGCGATCCACCTTGATAACTAGACACGGGTCGCTGCTGCTAATGGTGTCACATTCCACCATGAGATCATGTACTTGCCCATCATCGAAAAATCGGGCCTTGGTGAAGAAAGCCTTCTTACCATAAACATGCTCTCTCTTCGAGATGAAGACCGCCCCATTCGAAACTGGGGCAGAGCTCGTCTTCTTCAATGCCTCTTTCCTCATGTCCCCTAGGAGGAGGAGGATTTGCCTATCAAAGACAATTGCCAAGTAGAAACCTTCGGAGGGTTCCGGCCCGGATTCGAATTTAGCAGAGGAAAGGTCCCAAAATATATCAATGCTTCTGGAATCATCCACTTCTATGGTCTTGGATCCTCTCCTCTTGGAGAACAGCCATTTGATATCAGCCCTACACAGAGATTGGATGTTGGAATCATCAATTCCAACACTTAGCCCATGGCCCATCAAACTCTTGCTCCAGGCAATCGTAATTCGACAAGAACGGCCCCTTAATCTGCACTGGTAAACAAAAGTAGCCAGATTTTGAGGAGCTTTATTGCCATTTGAGGAAGACGAATCAGCAATCTGAACTGCATTTTCACCGAAACAAGATTGGAAGTCTCTCATCCTGATACCCCAAACTCCAAATCCACTCCAATTCCTCTTTCAGGCCTTTTAACAAACACCTGGTGTGCCTATTCAAAATCCAACATAAGCCATCGATTACAAAGTGAATCCACAAAAACGGCTCAAGTAAAGCGACAAGCAAGTAGATCAATTGATCAAACCAACAGTTACTTACCTCTTTTTCACTAATCGGAAACGGAAAATTCGACCTTGGAAGAGAGTGGCTTCAACAAAAACCCTTGAATTGGAGGTATGGGGATAAGAGCAAATGAGCAATGGGGAAATGAGGGACCATCTGATTAATAAGAGACAAAATCGGAGAATGTAAGAAAGGTAAATATAATTGCAAATAAGAAGGAGACAAAGGTGGGGCAATGGAGTCGTTTCACTGTCAAAAAAACCTCCCTTATGAGACAACCTCAGAAAATAGAAAAAATCATGCTCAAGAAATCAAAAAGGAAAACGATGAAATCGGAAATGGAAATGGAAATCGAAATGGAAAAGGAAAGAGGAAAAAGGGTGAAAAGGAAAGTGCAAGGTGACAGCTTGAACAATGGAAAGCAAAAACTGTGGTAATGGCTGTAAAGGCGGAGAATTGAACAGTACACTTCACTGCCAGAGGAGGAAGAAAGGGAAATGGCATAAATTTGGAGAAATCAAATTTTAATTGAAACGTTTTTTTGACCATTTGGGGTTTTTTCGAGGATAAAAAACGGTTTGTAGGAAGTGGAGAGGAGTGCAACGGTTGATGCCAGCCACGTTGTCACGTAATGATTGGTTGGTGGTCATCGAGAGTTTTACTACCTCCGATCCAAAATAAGTGTCATTTTATACTTTAAATTTGATCCAAAATAAGTGTCGTTTTATATTTTCTATACAATTTAATAGATTGATTAATGAAAATTGTTATTGAAAATTGTATTTGTTGATTTTTTTTTTCAAACTCTCCACTTATTGGTTGAAAAAGTTGATAAATATTTAATAACTGATAAGATTTAGGAAAAAATATATAAAACCAATGATAATTAATACTTTCCTTAAAAATTATGTTAAAAGCTAAAACGACACTTATTTTGGATCGGGTAGAGTAATAAATGACTTTTCTATCCTATGCCCCAAGAAGTATGCCCCAAGAAGATAGGATAATATGAATAATTTAAAAATATTTTTTAAATTTTAATTAGTTTACTTTTTTTTATATAATTAGATTCTTAGGGTTACTTCATTTTTTTGGTGGAGAATCTTTATCGATTTAGAGTCTTATTTTATGTCCTTAGGGTATAAGATAGAAAAACCATCTACAAATAAGGGAAATTTGAGATTATTCTGAGGAAATATACAATTATAAGTATTTTGCTGTTTTATTTTATTTTATTTTATTGGTACTATTTATAAAGATTATTCTATTTATCAAAAAATCAAGTTTATTGTAGATTTTTTTTCTAAGATTAAAGTTTACGTATTATTTTAGATTGATTAATGATTGTACATTATCATTAATACGTTAGGTGAGATACTCTTGTCACGAAAATAATAATTAAAAAAAATGTTAGTGAAACTAAGTACTTTTTTGCTACAAAAATCTCATAGACAATAATTACTAGTAAAACTTCAATAGTTTGTCTAGGAAGTTTTGTTTTAATTTTTTTTTTATTAATGTATAAATTACGAGTTTGATTTTTTCATCCCTCGATTGGAATGGGCCTTAAGTAATTATTTATGAAACAATTTGGGTGTGTTTTATTTTAATTATAACTAAGTACGATTCCCGCGCCATGACGCGATTTTTAATAAATAAAATTTTAACAACATAATAAATTAATATTATAAAATATTAATAAAAGTTTGGATCAAGGTAGGCTTGAAATATTTAAGAAAATGGCAAAAATATTTACCATAAAGTTAGACTTCATCAAAAAGGTTTTTAAATATAAATATTATATTGATATAGATTATTATTATAATATATATTGTACGGGGAAAAATCCGCACAAGTAATTGTCGAAGGAGATCGATGTCCATTGCCGATCCGAATCTGAAAACACAGGAACAAACAACGGTGGGGGCGGGGCTTGTCTCCCCTGGACGACCCTCCGACGCTCAAGTCAGACCTCTTCGTAGAAAATAATCAGTTTAATGGAGGCTAGGGTTTAGAGTTTCAAGCGTACCTCATGAGGAGTCTGTGATGTCCTCTTATAATATTAGATCAACCTGTGGATATGACCGATTTACCCTTAGGGATTATTTTTTCCCTCTCAATTGCCCCTCAGGTCTCATTATAGTAACCTGACTATGATGGGATCTGAATTTGCATTCCTTCGGACCTCGTGAATCTGCGTGTTGCTTACCGAGCTAATCGTGCTTTCGTTCGTGTTAGAAGCTCATTTCATTTAGTAAATATCTGTCATTCATGACTACATGCCTCTTTCGTCTTCGGCCATTCATGGCGCAATAGATAGATATGCTCACATTATGAGAAAAAGCGGGGGATTGACAAATATAGTTTGCAAATAAAGGGAGCTAGAAACTTAGCTCACATATTATCTTCTTGACTAACTCTAGCCTCGATGTTGATTGTAGCCTCACTCCTGCATTGAGCTTCATTTGAGGTACCTTACTCAGCCTGAGTGCCATTCATAGCACTGATTCTCGATCTAGAAACAATGTCATTCTCGACACTCGTGGTTCATGTCTATTTCATACCTGACAATGTCAAATCTCAACACAATTCATAGGCAGCTAGCAAGTTAATGATTTCGATGCCCCTAGTGTGGCCATAAATAAGGATAGATAGTATATCAAATTCCATTTATGCACATGGAAACACTTAAACAGTTTGCCGCATGTCATATCTGGCATCGGACAGACACGTGTCTCAAGCGTATTTCCCGATTTTGAGAGCATACAACGTCGATGCTTGGATATCACTGTGGGAGCTGCAATAATCGTTGAGGTGCCCCATTTGTAGCTGGTGAATCAAACAGCCAATTGTAGCTGAGTGAAGATGATGTTGTAGTTAGTCGTTCGTGACTAGAGACTAATAACTAGGCCATTCGTAGCCGAAAACTTATAACATGGTTATTCGTAGCCATATGAGATGCTATGGTCATTCGTAACCAGAGCGTAGCCATTCGTAGCTATGTAAAGGTCGTGCCTTGGTCGTTCGTAACCTTAAAACTTGAAACCTGGCCATTCGTGGCCTTGTAAAGATTGTGTCTTGGTCGTTCGTAACCAGAGACTTGTAACATGGCCATTCGTAGCCATATAAGATACTATGGTCATTCGTAACCAAAGCCTAGCCATTCGTAGCTAGTGTGATTTAGACATACAATAACATTATTCTTTTGGGAGCTGGGTCGTTCTTAGCATTTTCATCGGTTTATACCTGCTCAGTTAAAGTAAAACTAGCAACACAATAGGAGTTTATATGCCATTTAAACAAATAATGTTTCATATCAATTCAAGTATAACCATCGTGCCCCTAAGGAGGGCGATTAGTGGGAGCTTAGTTGTTCCCCGTTTTCTTTAACGGATGCCTCGATCAGGTTAGTAGCAAGGCAAGAATAGTGGCATGATAATGGGGTGATGCCCCTTGAATGCACGTAATGCGTGAGAGGAGGTTTACCTTAATCATTTATCAACACAGTAAAAATGTTGCATTAACCAAGTTGTAACCGATATTGTTCCTAGGCACCCTTATCACTTCATGTTGTTCATGACAGTGGGAAGGAACAAGAGGGCTCATAATCAACGAGGATGGTGTCATTCTTGACATTCATGCTTCTCGATCATGGTGCCATTAGAAACACCCTTCCTGTTAAACACCTTGACAATAATATAGCACACAAGTATATAATTGAATATGAGATTGGGAAACTTAGCTGATCGAAAACTTGTTACTTCGCATAGATAGCCCCCACAAATGAAGTCACGTATTCCACATATTGCTACTCAAAATTCGCGACCTCTCGTGCGTCGAAAGTTAAGACCAATGTCTTATCCTTTTTCTTCTCCCTGGGTTCACATGGGGCAGCGAGAGTAGGAGATTCACACCACGTACCTTCCTTGATCAACTATTTTCGTGCTCTCACTAAGAGAGTCTCATGTCCTCCATGTCAATGTAATTCTAGCATCCATCGAATCGGACAACTTTAGCAACTAAGTAATTGCAAGAACTAATTTAAGTAAATCAGACCGTAAGTCACTGGTGAACGTAATGCACTACGATTGACCATATATTAGATTTTCAGCATAGAAGTTAAAAAAAGAAAGGAGGAAACTTAGCTTGTGTAACTTCCTTGCACACATCAGGCCGAGTTACACACATCCGGCCGTTGAAGCAAGTATCGTACGCTTCTTCAGGTGTGGTCCCTTTGTTGCTAATAGGAAGCCCGACCAAAATCTATAATCCCGCCGAATATGGAGATTTGGGGCAAATCTTGGACTTTCGAGAACCTGGCCCTTTTCCTGAGATTATCATATAAATACATATCAATTTGCAATTTCTAAGAACTTTGAGGCTGATTTTATAATTAAAACAAAAATCATGTTTGTATCGTCTTCTTCGTTAGGAATTGCACAGAGGCGGCGCTCGAATCCGGGCCGCATCACGGGGGCTTCGAACATGAGGCGATATATGAAGGTGGCGTTTGGGCTTGTTGATGGCGGTGACTCCGGCGACCGAAGCCCCGGTGACCGACGGTCGCAAGTAGCAAAGGCGACGGCAGCGGGAGTGGCTCGCCGTTCTATCTCCCGCACTCGGCAGCCAACGATCGACCTGCCCCGATCGGCTTTGACTCCAACAGCAACGAGGAATTCCCAAAGGCCTGCTGAAGCGGTGGTGGTTCAAGAAGGATACCGGCGTGCCCTTTGGTCCATCGGAGACATTGAGCCTCTGCTGTGGACCGAGGACGCGAATCCTGGCGGCGGACTTCAGAGCTCAGATTGTGTCCCTCTCGAGATGCACAGATCAGCGACGGAGGGCGTCAGGGATATTGCCAAGACTGCAATTTGTCGGACTCGGATTTGGTCCAGACATCGATCCTTCGTTTCCCACAGACGGCGCCAATTTTACGGGGAAAAATCTGCACAAGTAATTGTTGAAGGAGATCGATGTCCATTGCCGATCCGAATCTGAAAACACAGGAACAAACAACGGTGTGGGCGGGGCTTGTCTCCCCTGGACGACCCTCCGACGCTCAAGTCAGACCTCTTCGTAGAAAATAATCAGTTTAATGGAGGCTAGGGTTTAGAGTTTCAAGCGTACCTCATGAGGAGTCTGTGATGTCCTCTTATAATATTAGATCAACCTGTGGATATGACCGATTTACCCTTAGGGATTATTTTTTCCCTCTCATATATATATATATATATAAATATTTAAATATTTAAATAGATAAATATATTAGACATTGGATTTAATTCAATATTTTGAATTAAACCCAATGGTTAGTAAATGGGTAAAAAATAAAAATGAGAAAATGTAAATGTGTGAAAGAGAAGAAGAAGAAAAGAAAAAGACATAATAAGAGAAATTAATATTAGACATTAGATTTAATTCAATGTTTTAAATTAAACCCAATGGTTAGTAAATGGGTAAAAATCTTAAATATAAAAATTGATTTAAAAGTTACTTAATTGTAATTGGAAAAAAAATGCTACAATTAAGGGGAGGACGACACATCAGCAATGTCTTCTGTTTTAAAGTATTATATAGATAGATATAGATGGTTAGTAAATGGGTAAAAATCTTAAATATAAAAATTGATTTAAAAGTTACTTAATTGTAATTGGAAAAAAAATGTTACAATTAAGGGGAGGACGACACATCAGCAATGTCTTCTGTTTTAAAGTATTATATAGATTAAATTATTTTACCTCGTTTTATGTGAGGGTTTGATTGTAAAAATAAAAATCTCGTAAAAATCGAGATAAAACCGTAATTTAACCAAATAATCACATAAATCGATATAAAATAATTGCATTATAATTAATCCATCGTGGAATCAAAAAACACCATAATTTAAACATCTTAAAAATTATGTTAACTAAATACTACCTTATTATTTTGCATTTTAAACATAACACATTTGGAATCCAAACACACCCTTATATAAACGTACTGCATAATTTATATTTTTTTTTCCTCTAGAAATGTACTTAGGCCCAAAAAAGAAGGGAAAATCAAACTCATAAGGTATTGATAGATCACTACGTATATTCTTACCAATTAAGTTAGTAAAGGTTGAAAATAATTTCCTATATTGATGAATTGATATGTCAATGGATATTTTTCGATGAAGGAAAATTAATATTGCCATTTGGGTCATTCTCAATATAATACGAATATATCCTTCATCTAATATCAATTTTGAGAAATATCTTCTCACATATATCTTTTTCAACGTAATAGCATGACTAAATTATTTAGTCTCTTAAGTAACATTATTGATTGAATATATGATTTGAACAATTTCAATTTTGAGAAACTTCTCCAACAATAACCATTACGGCTAACAAAATCATACATATGCTTAGTATTTTTGTTATGACGAGTAACTCACCTTCGGTGAAAATTCCGAGCACGTGATCCAGTCGGTAAGAGTCACGTATCAGGTAAACTGTAAACCAACTTGTGCCGACCGAATCGACACACTGATAGAAAACAAGGCAAACCTTGGATTTTCACACAAATAAAAGATATGAGGTAGGGTCAAACCCGGGACCTTCTTACTGCCCCTTTTATTCCACACCATTTGACCACCCCGACTGGAACATCTATGCTTAGTATTTTGCTATGCAGTATTAAACAACCCTTAAGCAACCTCAAAGATAATAAATGATAGAATTCGGAAAAATGTTATTTTTAGATTTTTCATTCTTAGATTATTAAAAAAATCTTTATATATTTATAAATATTACTCCATCCGTTAATTAAAATTTGACGTTTTACTATTCACGCACGTTTTTTGAGGTGTCAACAACTATATAACATATTCACTTTTAAAATATTTTTTTGAAATAATTTCAAACTTATTACTATTAAGTATAAATTTATAAAAACAAATGTAGAAAAAAGTTAATATTTTATATAGTTTTTATCATTCTAAAAAAAGTGCATGAATAGTAAACGACGAGTTTTAATTAACAGAGTGAGTATTAAAAGAACTTTATATATTTAAAAATATGGGCTTGTTTGGTTGAACATAGAAAGTATGCTTCATAGGAAGTTACTTCCCATGAATTCAATTCCCATGAAATATAATTCCCATCAAATTTAAAAAGTTCTTTGGTTAAGTTATAAGATGCAGGAAATTTAAATGGAGGAAGTTGAATTTTTTCATAAAAAAAATGGTGGAATTGCAGCTTACATAGTCCCCTCTAGGTAAGTGAAATTCCTCCATTTTGTAGGAGGAAGTCAAATTCCTGAATATTTTCGTGTTCAAAAAAACAACTAAATATATGTATTTATTCTACTTCTTGGGTTTTTGAACTTCTTGGGTTTTTTAAATGGTAACCAAACAAGCTCTATATTTATAGATAGGGGTTGACTGCTTCCCTGGAATTTCGTCCTCATTGCCCACAAGATGATCAAGTCATGATGTATCGCTGACCTACGGTTCTACTTAAGCGTGGGGCTTGACTTCGTCTTTCGTCCTTCGTCTTCGTCCATATCCAATATGGTTTAAGTCTGCTTGGTGTCGTTTTTTGTAGAGTGCGTTTGTCTGAGTTCGCACCTTTATATTTTATTGTATGTTATGCTTTTTATACGGTTCTCACATCTATCGACTTTTTTCAAGTTTCAAATATGTCTAAACTCGAACACTTAGAGCATCCACATTAGTTCGGGTTTCTTGAGTTTCTTAACCTCTTTTATCACAATCTCTCTTCTTAAAAAACCAAACTTATTATTTTACCCATATCCATAAAACACTCATTTATTATGTATACACTTATAAATAATAGCATGAGGTCACACCTTCTCTTTTGTCCCACCAATTCCCACCCTCTCTCTCTCTCCTCCCTTCTCTCTATCTCTCTCTTTAATTTAGGTAAAACGCTCTCTAAAAACGCTCTCTAAAAACGCTTTTTCTAGTCTGCCCTAGGCTCTCGCCATTGATGGTGCCTCCCACGCCGGTCACCCCGTGTGGCCACACGGGCGACCCTCCGGATGGCCGGAAAACATGGAAGGAAATGGTGGTTGGGGATTCCGGCGCTGACAGACCGATATTGGAGCCGAAGTTCAACGAAGGAAAAATATCTATCTCCTACCCTAACGGAGGGTATGGGGATCCGGTAGTCGCCATTGATGCTGAAGTAATGCAGGCTCTAGCCTCTGTCTGGCGACCCTCGCTGATCGTGAAGCCGCTCGGAGGATTTATCCCATTCCATGTGATGGACAAGAAATTAAGGGATCTTTGGAAACCCACCGGTATGATGATTGTTGATCTGCCAAATGGATACTACATCATTCGCTTCGAGACCGATCACGATTACATCTATGCCCTAACAGGTGGCCCATGGACCATCTTTGGTCACTACTTAATAATCAAATATTGGTCCCCCGATTTTAATCCGGAAACGGATGAGATCACAACATCTCCGGCTTGGGTTAGGATATCTGGGTTACCAATCATGTTTTATGAAGAGAATGTTCTCATGAAAATCGCTGAGGGGTTCGGGAGGCCGGTTAAAGTTGACACCAAGACCCTCTTCTCCAACCGGTGCAGGTTCGCCAGAGTTTGCGTCGAGTTGGATCTCACAAAGCCTCTGAAGGGGACGATCACAATCAATGGCCAAAAATTGTTCCTTGAGTATGAGGGGCTCCATCTAATTTGCTTCAAGTGTGGGCGGTATGGCCACATCGCTTCGAAGTGCTCATTGGGGGCGAGACTGGAATCCTCCCAGCAAAGTGAGGAAGTAGAGAGAGAGATGGGAGATGGCCAGAAGGGGAATAGGGATGCGGAGGAAACGAGCAAGTTGGGGGAGGCTCCCATGATCGGCAGTGGCACCCACGCCCCCTGGATGGAAGTCGCCCGCCGAAAACCCATACAGAAATCCAAATACAAAGAGAACGAGGGTCCGAGGAACATCTCAAAAAACTTGGCAGGCAACAAGGGTAACGGTGAGGCGGGCCAAGCGTCCGGTTCCGGCGGGAGGAGTCCTACCGGAGATAGAGAGGCTCCAGTGCAGGGGTCCAAGGGCAAAGAGCCGTTGGTGGAGGATGCAATTATGAGGACTGCCTCGGAAAAGGAAAAAAGCTTCAACACGAAGATAGATGGGCAGGCACAGGGGTCTAGGAATAACGGGGGCACTACTACCAGTAGCCAGAAAGAGATCCCAAGAAATTCCGCATTTAATGTGGGGGCTTTAAAGAATGGAGGAAGAGTTGGAGAAAAAGGCCAGAAAAATGGGCAGAAAAAAGAAAAATGTCTAAAAGGCAGTGGGTTGGGCCATGAAACCAAGTCTGGGCCTAAGAAGAGAGCTAGGAATGAGGATCCACCTCTCACATTTAAACCTGTGTTACATAATTCTTTTGAAGCTTTAATTCCCTCGGTGGACTCAAGTAATGGGCCTAAGGCCCATGTTGTGACGACCGATCCGGTTAATCCAGAAACTAACCCATCTATCTCTAATGTTATGATGCAGGTCTCTTTGGATCCTTCTCTTCTGGTAAACACAGAGATGGGCGGCATCAATTCGCCGGCCGAGGATGATTGCTCTTCGCCTGCTAGTGATAGCCCCATGAGAAAGGAGACGACTGATGTTGATATGTTGTTGAACATGAATAACGGTAGATCCGAGCCAATTTCTGACACTCCCATGGGGGGTGTTCAGTCCGAGAATCTGTAGGTCGGGTTGGGCGGGTTCTCTCTTCCTCCGGTTCATCATGAATTGCCTCTTTTGGAACTGTTGTGGTGCTGGCAGGGCTGGTTTCCGCAGATCTATCCGTTACATGATTAAACGCAACAAGATTGATGTTCTCGCCATCTTCGAGCCCAAAATCTCGGGGATCAGAGCGAAGGAAGTTTGTGACAGAATGGACTTCTCTGATAGATTTATTGTTGAAGCTAACGGTTTTCGTGGCAGGGTCTGGTTGCTTTGGGACAAGGATAAAGTTACTATCACGATTGTGAGCTCTCACGATCGGTTTATTCTCGCAAAGGTGGGGTCAGGCCACAAGAGTTTCCATCTTCTGGTGGTCTACGCCTATCCTAACGAGTATGAGAGACGGGCACTTTGGGAGACACTGGGTAACGCTACTGATCAAATCACCGGCCCTCTTTTCGTTGGAGGCGACTTCAACTGCACCTTGCAAAGTTGGGAGCGTGATGGTGATTCTGGGTAGCTGTCTTCGGATTCTGATCACTTCCAAGACTGGGTTAATAGGGCTGACCTGATTGACCTTGGGTTTACGGGGCCAACCTTTACGTGGTCTAGAGGAAATTCTCCTGAGACGTATGTTGCTAAGAGGTTGGATAGAGTCATCGTTAACGTCGCTGCTCGTCTCGACTGGCCGGAGGCCTCGGTTTTCCATCTCCAGAACTTTGGCTCTGACCACGTGCCGCTGGTCCTGACCATCAACCCCAAGGTTCAGCTTGATAGAAACCGCCGCCCCTTTCGATTCCAAGCCGCCTGGATGACGCATTCTGGTTTTTCTAGGCTGATTAGGGAGTCGTGGGATGGTGCTTGCGAGACGCCGATAGCGCTTAATCACCTCCGGGGCCGCCTGATCAAGTGGAATAGGGAGGTTTTTGGTAATATTTTCGAGCGCAAAGACAGGATTGCTACGGAAATCAGGGCTGTCCAATCTGCTATGGAAAGAGGTGTTACGGCGGAGCTTATCAATAAGGAAAAGGAGCTCCAAGACCAATTTTGTGCTACACTTGAACAAGATGAGATCATCTGGTTCCAGAAGTCAAGGGAACAATGGCTCAAAGCTAGAGACCGTAATACCTCCTTTTTCCACTTATCTACTGTTATTAGAAGAAAGCGGAATAGAATCGATTGTATCAAAGGGACTGATGGTGAGTTTGTTCAGGATGGGAAAGTGATCGAATAGCTTGTTACGGAATTCTTCCGGGAGCTTTACACGGTTTCTCCCAACGACTCGTAGCAGCAGACTCTGGAGAGAGGTGGCTTCCCTCGGCTTTCCCTAACAGACTGGGAGGTAGTTTCTGGGCCGGTCTCGGACGCGGAAATCAGCGCGGCTGTTATGGAGATGGGGGCGTTCAAAGCGCCTGGCATAGATGGGTACCAGCCGGTGTTCTTTCAGAAATGTTGGAGTACTGTCGGTGCTTCCATGAAGGCGTTCATTCGTGAGTTCTTCAATTCTGCGTCGTTAGGTTTGGGAATCAACGACACTGTCATTGTGCTTCTTGTAAAAGTCGCCAAGCCGGAAACGATATCCCAATATCGACCCATTAGCCTGTGCAACGTGTTATACAAAGTGATTACTAAAGTTATGGTTAACCGGTTAAGGCCCTTGCTCTCGACGCTCATCGGCCCGATGCAAGGTAGTTTTCTCCCCGGTAGGCTCATATCGGACAACGTTGTCATCATGCAGGAAATAGTTCACACTATCAGAAGGAAGAAAGGCAAAAAGGGGTGGATGTTACTTAAGATCGATCTCGAGAAGGCCTACGATAGACTTCGGTGGGGTTTTATTAAAGACACGCTTGAGGATGCAGGGTTCCCGGACTGTTGGGTTAGTTGGCTGATGGAGTGTATTGGCACGGCTCGGACGAGGGTGCTGATTAACGGAGAGCTCACCGATGCCTTTGTCCCTAGCAGGGGTATTCGTCAGGGCGACCCCATATCCCCTTACCTCTTTATTTTGTGCATTGAAAGACTTAGTCACCTAATTCAGGGGGCGGTGGATTGTGGGGACTGGAAAGGCGTCAGGATGTCGAGGGCTGGGCCGGTGATATCACATGCTTTGTTTGCCGACGACCTTGTCCTTGCCGCGGAAGCCTCGGTGGAACAAATCAGAATTATCAAGGGGATTTTGGATCGCTTTTGCTCGGCCTCCGGACAAAAGGTGAATGTGAACAAAACAAAACTCTTTGTCTCTCCTAACGTGGATGTTCGTACTATTGAGGAGCTGCGTATTGAGAGCGGGTTTGAAGTTACTGAGAATCTGGGAAGCTATCTTGGCATGCCGATTTTACATAGTAGGGTCAACGGGGATACCTTCTCTCATGTGGTTGATAGAGTCGAGAGCAAGCTGGCGGGGTGGAAGTGCAAGCGGTTGAGCTTCGCAGGGAGGGTTACCCTCACCAAGTCTGTTTTGTCTACCATACCTATGTACTCCATGGCGACTGCCTCTCTGCCTAAGTCCACTTGTGATAAAATCGATAGTTTGTGTCGAGGTTTTGTGTGGGGCGACGGAGAGAATCAGAGGAGAATTCACCTTGTAGCCTGGGAGGAGCTGTGCAAACCGAAGCGTGTTGGTGGCCTTGGGTTAAGATCGATGAGCGAACTTAATTTGGCAAACTCAGGTAAACTGGCCTGGAGATTCCTATCTAGTAAGAGTACTGATGTGTGGAGTTCTATCTTGCAGGCTAAATACGTGCGCAATCAGCACTCGTCGGGACAAGCACACTCTGCAGTTTGGTCAAGTTTATTGAAGGGTCTCAACTCGGTAGTCTTGGATGGAGCTCGGTGGATGCTGGGCGATGGGGTCTCCATCCGTTTTTGGGGAGACAACTGGCTTGGCAGCGGTAGGCTCTCCAAGCTTGTGCTTGGGGGAGTCATCGATGAGCGGGAGAGCGCTACTGTGAGGAGTTTCTGGACGGATGGGGTTGGTTGGAATTGGGATGCTCTATCTCCACTCCTCCCGGCGGGTGTGCTCATGAATTTAGCCTCGGTGGCGCCGGTAGAGGACGGCTCTGTTCAAGACACGCTTTGTTGGAAAGACTCCCCGGACGGCTAATATTATATTGGCACTGCTTATAATCGCATTATTGGTTCCATAGACTTTTGTGATGTGGATATGCAGGTGTACAAGATTATGTGGAAGCTTAAAATTCCTGAGAGGGTGTGGCATTTCGTTTGGTTGGTACTCAAAGGAGTGGTCCTTACCAACGTTGAACGGAAGCGGAGGCACATGGCGGTCGAGGACGGGTGTGCGGCATGCCCGGATCAACCGGAAACTCTTGCTCATCTGTTCCGAGACTGTCGCCGAACAAGAGGTATGTGGGCTTTGACACATTTGGGAAATACTGATGGGTTTTCTTCTTCTTCTTTTGCAGAGTGGGTAAGATGCAATTTGACAAGCCACGCTAAGAGGAGCGAAGGGATGGAATGGGCTTGCTGGTTTGCGACGACGTTGTGGTGGACTTGGCGGTGGAGGAACGAGAGGGTGTTCAACGGAAGGGAGGTGCAGATCGACAGAGCAAGGTTCATCGATGATAGAGTGAAGAAATACAACAAGGCTTGGTGCAATTCAGAGCACGAGACGAGCCATGTGCCGAGGTCTCTCGTTTTGGTGAATTGGGAGAAGCCGGAGGCCGGGTGGGTCAAAGTTAACTCGGATGGGGTGGTCAACAACCATGGTTTGGCTATGGATGGCGGCGCTATCCGGGATGACAGTGGTCGCTGGATTATTGGGTTCTGCCACAATATTGGGGCTTGCTCGATCCCAATGGCCGAGCTGTGGGGGATTCTCGGTGGGCTTCGCTTAGCCTGGGATAGAGGTTTTCGAAGAGTGTTGTTTGAGACGGATTCCCAGCTCGCAGTCACGCTGATTAAAGGGCGCATCAACGCGGGGCATCCGCTTTCCAGCCTGGTTCTACAATGCCAAGGCTTCTTCACCCGGAGATGGGAAATCCAGATCCGCCATGTCCTTAGGGAAGCGAACTTCGTCGCGGACTCCCTTGCTGCTCTTGCCTTCTCTCTCCCGCTTGGGATTCATGTTTTGCCTTGCCCGCCTGAGGGTGTTTTACGTTTGGTTGAGGATGACTCTAGGGGAAGGGCTACTCCCCGCCTCGCTCGCTTGTAGCCCGATTTTGTTCTTTTCTCTTGTTTGAGAGCTTGCTCTCGTTGGTTCACCAAAAAAAAATCAACTCAAAATTGGGTTTTTAAGCTTTCTCTAATATTATAATGTTTTCTTACCACTAAAAACCCACTAAAAACTACCAATGTGGGTGCTCTTAGGGTGTGTATTGGGGCTTTTAAAGTGGTTGAAATTTTTAATTTCAACCACTTTAAAATTTAAAAGGTGCATGGGGGTAGATATTCTCTTTCAGGTTTGAGTTCGGCAGCTTGTTTTAAGTAGATTTTGGTTTAAATGGGAGTTTATATAAAAAGCTTCTTTTTATAGCTTTTTAGTAAATTATTGGGAGATTGTGAATTATTTTGGTTTGAAAGTATCACAATACCCCTAATAACAACCAAATAAACTCCACTTTTTACAAATAAACTGTTTTTCGTCCCATACGAGTTTATATTTTTTTCATAAATTTTGAACTACTTTTACCAACAGTTTAAATTTTTTTACCCTATTTATAATTTTAGTCAGTTTGTTAACCCCGTCTCATACGAACCCTTATTCAATAAAAAAAAAAACCTATGGATGCTCTAAAAGGCCTAAATAGGCAAAGTAGATTAGATTATAATCAGTCGGTTAGGAAAAGTGCATTTTGGGGTAAAAGACTGTAGACTGTAGCAATGATTTATGAGTTATGTTATGACACATCAAGGCTGCTACACAGTTGCACCCAATTTGTGTTGTAGTGTGATGCATAATCTTCAATCTTTTTAATTCCTCCCTTTTGAGTTTTGACGCAAAACTTCATTATCACTTCCTTCACGCCTAATTATCTCATCTGTTCCACGCCTTGTTGCCTGTCCGGACCCACACTTAATTAGTTAATTTGGCACTTGTCATATATCGTTGTTTCTTTATCGAATCGAAATCACCCGTACGTACCAATTTGTGACTGTGTTACACTAGATATAAACGAACCTTTTATTCGCACGACGTCATATCACCACTTGCACGGTGCCTTTGTCGATTTATGGGGTCAGCTGGATGGACGCAGGTGCTGCCTTCTTCGGTCGGTGGCCAAGAGTGCCGAACTACACTTCTTAAGTTGGCAAGCTTCTTGTGGTGCTAGTGTTTGGTATATGTAGATATCGATATCACTTAATCTGATATATATTTTTGATAGAGATCGATATCGATATCACTTGAAATTTAGATATCAGATTTGAGTCTGTTTGATGTACTGATTTTAAGAGATATCACTTGATATCAAGATATCACCGGATGCCGATATCTTGATATCGAGATATCAACCAATACTGATATCAATATCTTGATATTTAGATATCGATACTACACAACCCCTAAATATAATTTTTTATTATTATTACTATGAAAAAATGTGCAACATTATCAGCCACTCTATTCCCTAAATATAAATATAGCATCATCTCATAATTAATAGATGAATTTATTTATATAAAAAATAAATCTAACCAATTAAAGCAATGTTATGTTATGTCCGTACGTTAAATTCATATTATTAATTAGTTTGTTTGGTTGAGTGAAACTAAAGAAAAGCATAAATAGGAAAAAGTGTTATGTGTATACCGTTTGTGAAGCTTTATAAACATCATCAAACCTTATATCATCGAATGCATTGAAATTTCAAAATGAAAATAAAAAAAATGGTAAGTTGTTTATGTGATTTCAGATGAGAGCATACATACATCATGTCATCATGATGAGTAGTTGATGACATGCATATATATGTGATTTCGGATGAGTGTAAATAAATTCAACTCGAGAATAAAGGAGGTAATTAAGTTTTTCCCATGAAAGCATCAACACTCGTGGGGTAACCCCATCCCTCTTTCTCATCGTAATATTTTGACACCTCATTTTTCACTAACTCTACCCCATCATATAAGAATTTTAACTTTTATCCCACCTCCATAAGTTTACCGCATTACTACTCCATAAGTTTACCGCATTACTATTTTTTTAACTTTAATTATGCCCCACCACATATTTTAACCAATCAAAACTTAACCCACTTAATAAAAAAATAAAAAACCTCACTTTTATTAATTTTATAAAATAAAATATGATGAGGAGGGGATGAGTTTAACTCATTCCACTAGGGTTGCCCTTTCCCCTTGGTGGAATGGGTTTTATCCCACATCCATGGGTTTATCCCATAAGAGGGATGGAGGAGGATAAAACCCATGGATGCTGATGCTCTGATGATCCACTTAATTTATGTCACATATGGAGTTTAAAATACACAAAGCTTTTTACGCATCGATCGAGTGCATGTGTTATATACACTTGATATGTATTCATAATCACTGCAATTATTTTTAAAAAAAGACACTAACAAATCATAGATTCGATCCATTTAATTTGTCTAATGAATTAATGACCTGTTTACATTTTTTTTTTGGAACCAATTAATTTTGTATATTTAAAAGAGAACACACCCAACTACCCAAGTGGCCAAGTTAGTGAACAAATGTATGTAGAAAAATACATTACAATTTGTCTTGTCATCGAGAAATTCAACATTACTCTATTTATTAAGAATCGACTCGGGTTTATATTGCCCCTCAAAACATAATGATGCATGATTTATGTCCCCAAACGAGATGGGCCGGCTTGTTGGAAGTTCAATACGCTTGGGCCGTTAACTATTTTGGGCTAATAT
Source organism: Persicaria maculosa (assembly GCA_963922045.1). Taxonomy (NCBI): domain Eukaryota; kingdom Viridiplantae; phylum Streptophyta; class Magnoliopsida; order Caryophyllales; family Polygonaceae; genus Persicaria; species Persicaria maculosa. The sequence continues at coordinate 6,400,085 of OY998255.1, read as the reverse complement.
CTGTACTTTAATTGGCCCGTTCTCCACCTTTATCATGTTGCCACTTAGGCCTAGTTTGTTTGAGTAGAAAATAATAGGAGGGAAATGAATCAATGTAATACTCACCTTTTTTTTTAGTCTGGAACTAGAAAAGGGGAGAGGTAACTGGTTTGAGCATCCTAGGGGATATAAATATACAATTATCTTATGTTCGAATTAGGTAATCAAATAGAGAGAAATAAAATAGATTTTATATAGAAAATGGGGGAAGGATGGTAATTGTTAGAATAATGATTAATGAATTTTAACTTAAAAATAGACTTGACGCGATCGTGGAATTTCACCTATACTTATTACCTCAAGATGACGACAAATGTCCTAATATATGCACCTGCAAGTCCAATTAAGGTGGGTGATGCTCAATTTATACGCTTATCGGTCCAAGCGATCTTTGTAATACTCTCGGCTCGCAAAGAAATCGTTAATGTCCAATCGTCGTCTTTAGAGGAAGTAAAATGATGTTCTTATTCCAGACACGTTCTTATCCGACCAAAGACCTCAAGAACTTAACTCCAAGGGCTTTAAGTCATGGAGTTATGTAGAACTCTTCTCCTTCTCTCTTGAATCGGATTCCCATTTTGGAGGTTGGAGGGGGTATTTATAGGGAGGCTAAGCGAGCAGCTTGCTGGTAATTGTTGGGCCAAGGGCCCATGAAGGTCCAGCCCAAAGGGAGCCATTTGGATGCCTTCTTTGTACAATATAAAAGGCATTTTATTGCCTTACTTTGTACGCACAAGAGAAGGGAGCAAATGTGAGAGCTCCTTTGTGCCGCCAGTAGCAAAGGAAAGAAAAGAGGAGAGAGAAAGAGAAAAGAGAGAGGAGGGAGATTGGAGAGGAGAGGTAAGAGATTTGAGCGGGTGTTTCGTCTCTTGACCCGGTGATCCGTCTTCATCCTTCGGTAAGTCAACAACGGGAGTTTGTTGATAGGTATTTTCTCTTCCTGGAAATCTAATCTGATTACAAGTGTTTAGCTAGGTTTTGGAGAGGAATCCTTTCTAGATCGGGTTGTATTTAGATTGGTGTTTGAGATCTCCATGTTTATTTGTCTCGGGTTGAGACTGGATTGTTAAACACTTGTATTGACCTATTGATTAGTGGATTGGTTGCTCTGGTGGGCGGAAGGTGGGTTTTTTGATCCTCTGGTTAGAGAGGGTTTTTCCCACGTAAATCTTGTGTCAATATTTGTGTTTTTTATCTGTGTTTGTGGTTGCTTGGTTGTTTGGTTTCCGGATTGGATATTATCGGTTGGTCATTTGGTTTGCTGGCTGATTGTTGTCGATTCTCTTATTACCCGAATTCGCTTCCGGGTGCGGCTGGAAAGTGGTTTCTAGCCCCAACAAGTGGCATCAGAGCCTTTGGTTGATATTGGTTGTGTTGTTTTGGGGTAATAGGAGTAGAGATGACGACAAAGACCGAGGAATTTGCGAGTACAATGATAAAGCTAACGGCTTCGAATTTCTCTATCTGGAAGACGAAGATGGAGGATGTTTTGTATTGCAAAGACCTGTTTGATCCGGTTGAGTTGGGATCGAAGAAGCCAGTTGAGACATCCGATAATGATTGGAAAAAACTGCACAGGAAGGCAGTTGGAACCATCAGAATGTGGGTGGATAATAGTGTTTATCACCACATAAGCAGCGAGACAGATGCACAGGTATTGTGGAAAAAATTGGAAGAGATGTATGAAAGGAAGTCAGCCCAGAGTAAAGCTTTTGTGATAAGAAAGCTGGTGAATCTCAAGTTCAGAGATGGAAAACCTATTGCAGAGCATCTGAGTGAGTTTCAGGAATTGGTAAATCAGTTGAACACCATGAAGTTAGTCCTTGATGATGAGTTGCAAGCGTTGTTGCTCTTGAGCTCTTTGCCTGATAGTTGGGAGACTCTAGTGGTGTCGATTAACAACTCTGCCGTGGGTGGGGTTGTGTCCTTATCTGCAGTGAAGGATAGTCTCTACAACGAGGAGACTAGGAGGAAGGATATGGGCACAGATTCGTCACATGCTCTCGTGACAGTTTCAGGGAGCAGGTCTAGAGGGAGATCTCAGACTAGGGGGAGCTTTGTTTGTTATCATTGTGGTAAAGAAGGGTACATGAAGAGGAATTGCAATGTGTGGAAGAAGAAAAGGGATGAAGAGGAAAATCAGAAGGGTACAACGTCAGTTCTGCAGGACAGTGATGATGAGCAGGTTGTTCTCACATGCTTGGAGGAGCCGGATTCTTGTGTAGAGTGGATTGCTGGTGGAGCTGCATCCTTCCATGCTACATCAAGGAGGAAAGCGTTTACTTCGTACCGAGTGGGACGCTTTGGCAAAGCAAAGATAGGGAACGGAAGCTTGTCTGATATTGTTGGTATGGGAGATGTTTGTGTGCTAACAAACACGGGTTGCAGGATGACATTGACAGATGTGCAACACATACCAGATTTGCAGAAGAGTCTGATATCTCTTCAAGTCTTGGATAAAAAGGGCTATGATAACTTCTTTGGAAGTAGGAAGTGGAAACTCAAGAAAGGGTCAATGGTGATCGCTAGAGGTGATTTGAGCGGCACATTGTACAGGACTCAGATGGAAGAAATCAGGGAAGCTGTGACAGAGGTACATGATGATGCTTTGCTTGATTTGGGGCATGGGCTTACAGGATGCTTGAGTGGGAAGAGGCTGCAGAATCAGAAGAGAAAGTCTCTCATTTCTTTTGCTGATAAGGAGACTTTGAACACTTGTGATTTGTCTGGATTGCAGACAAGATTTAGCGGAACTTCTGAGACGTCAGAAGATGATAGCACAGGTGTGGAGTTTTCTTCAGAGGATTGTGCTGATGGGATAGCCGTGTCAGAGGGGAGTTCATCAGGTGCTATGACTGGTGGCAGATCTGAGCATGTCGAGCCAGCACGGATAGAAGAAACTGTCAGAGGGTCAGAGAGAGGACGTCATGCATTCACCGGGAGTTCTACCTCGGAGTACCAGAGAGTTACGGAGGAGGGGGAGCTAGTGGGTGATGATGACATCTGGCGAGCATCGGTTCCGCGTCTCGGGGGTGAGACGGGACTTGGATGCAGGTGAGGCCAGTGCGAGCAGAAACGTCTTCCCCTTGGGCTGGAGGGGGAGATTGTTGGGCCAAGGGCCCATGAAGGTCCAGCCCAAAGGGAGCCATTTGGATGCCTTCTTTGTACAATATAAAAGGCATTTTATTGCCTTACTTTGTACGCACAAGAGGAGGGAGCAAATGTGAGAGCTCCTTTGTGCCGCCAGTAGCAAAGGAAAGAAAAGAGGAGAGAGAAAGAGAAAAGAGAGAGGAGGGAGATTGGAGAGGAGAGGTAAGAGATTTGAGCGGGTGTTTCGTCTCTTGACCCGGTGATCCGTCTTCATCCTTCGGCAAGTCAACAACGGGAGTTTGTTGATAGGTATTTTCTCTTCCTGGAAATCTAATCTGATTACAAGTGTTTAGCTAGGTTTTGGAGAGGAATCCTTTCTAGATCGGGTTGTATTTAGATTGGTGTTTGAGATCTCCATGTTTATTTGTCTCGGGTTGAGACTGGATTGTTAAACACTTGTATTGACCTATTGATTAGTGGATTGGTTGCTCTGGTGGGCGGAAGGTGGGTTTTTTGATCCTCTGGTTAGAGAGGGTTTTTCCCACGTAAATCTTGTGTCAATATTTGTGTTTGTTATCTGTGTTTGTGGTTGCTTGGTTGTTTGGTTTCCGGATTGGATATTATCGGTTGGTCATTTGGTTTGCTGGCTGATTGTTGTCGATTCTCTTATTACCCGAATTCGCTTCCGGGTGCGGCTGGAAAGTGGTTTCTAGCCCCAACAATAATCTCGTGGGTTAACAGGGACACGTGTAATGCATGCCCTCACGCTAGGGAACTAGGCATTACACGTGGCACTGTTAGAGGGAAGGTGCTTGACTAGCGAGCTGCTCGTCTTTGCCCTAAAGGCCCACGAGGTATTGGTGGGTCTTGTTATGAGATGTACGTTTATCTATGTTAGGATTCTGATTGCGATGTTTTTTAGATCGATGATTCTTAGGGTACTGAATTAGGTTGAGGTCTGGCGTAGTGCCTTACTCGCGATATATTTCGTAAAAGGTCTGATATTTTTTGCATTGGGCGATCTACTTATGACGTCATATCCTTATTAATTAATATACCTATTTTCTATAGCATCGTCAAGACTAAATTCGAAATGTGAACCAATACATTTTCTTACGTAAAAAACAAACTAGGGTTAATGTTAAACTAGATAGAATTGATCACATCTCACTGACCATTTAAAATTTTAGATGGACATAAAAACTAAAAAGAGAGATAAGATGAGAGTTTGAGATATATTGACTCATGGATTGGGTTTTATTGTGGGATCAGTTTGATTAGGATTAATTAGTTTAGTAACTCGCACTTTATGTGGGCTACAAAGTTTCTTTTTACAAGGTATTTTTAAATTTATTAACGACTATACGTAGAATCTCTTTTGCAATGTATTTTTATATTTGTTAATAACTATTAGATAATATAATTATTTAAATTAGTCATAAATAAATTTTACTATAAGTATAGATGATATTATGAAAGTCGGGGACGTAGATTACAGACGAAACTAAACACCGTAATCAAACAACATCGCTAGGGGTGTTATTCGAGCCGAATGAGCCGAGATTGACGTGTTCAAGCTTGTTCATTTTTTAAAAGAGCTCGAGTCGAGCCGAGCCTAATTTTTAAACGAGTTTTTTATTTTGTTCAAGTTCGGCTTGTTTAGGAAATGAACGAGCTCGAGCCGAACTTTTTTCGAGCTTTAATTAGTTCTAATTGGTTATAACATGTTAACTTAAAGGAAATTTTAGAAATTTCATAGAATTCGAGCTTTATTCGAACGAGCCGAGGAAATGAACGAGCTCGAGCCGAACTTTTTTCGAGCTTTAATTAGTTCTACTTGGTTTTAACATGTTAACTTAAAGGAAATTTCATAGAATTCGAGCTTTATTCGAACGAGCCGAGCTTTCAACCGAGCTTAAAATTTTGTTCAAGGTCGGCTTGTTTAAATAAGTGAACAAGCTCGAGTCGAGTTTTTTGCCGAGCTCGAGCCTTTCGGTTCATGTAAGAACCCTAATATAGCATCGCTGACCAACTATAGTATAAAGGACCTTTCAAATATTAAAAAAAAAAGTTTTTTCACGGGTGGGCGGAAGGATAAAATGGGAGCAACGTCACCCGCTTCAATTTTGCCACACGTCTCCTCCTCCCACCCCTCTCTCTCTCCCACTCACTCGCTGAGTTGAGTTCGGCTGTTTGCTTTTTCTGCTCCAGAAATCGCACTTCCCCAACCTCCGCGCTGTTTGATTTTCTTCGTTTCTTGTCCTCTCATCTCTGAATCTCTGATCCTTCCTTTCATTTTGATGTCGCTTTTATCTGGTAGCTTCATTAGTTAGGTTTAGCGATTTCGAATTGGAGCCGGAACGCACTTCCCATGGCATCTTCGGTTTGTTTTCCGGCGAATTACGCTTCCGGTATCCGCAGCGACGCCGCCGGAGCTTCCGTGTCCAGTGGCATCGGCCGCCGGTCGGTCTTGCGGCCGTTTAGGGACCGTGCTCGGAGATTGTGGTGCGTTCGGTCCGCCTTGGACTCCTTGGACGCTAATGTCTCCGATATGAGCACTAATGGTAAGGTTTTTACTGGTTCAAGTCGAATTATTTCGATCTGTGTGGCTATTGGATGCTAGTTCAATTTATCAGTTGAAGAGAGAAATTCTATTCATTAGGAAGTTTCCGAGCACAGGAGCTGAATTATACTCGACATTTCTCTGTATTGTTGCTTTACTTGCTTATCTATCCATAGTTTAGTGCAAACAAAACTTATTGGGAATTAAATGCATCAATTTTCTATCTGAAACAGGAGCTTTGGCTGTATGATGATTGATTCAAATATGATTCGAATGATGATATCAAATTATCACTTCTTGTGTTAATTAGGTCATCTTTATTTGGGAAATGTTTTATATCTCTCTCCCCTTTGCCAATAAACTCAAATATCTGTCGATCTATATCATACTACGATGACCAGTTCTTATGATTCTGTGAAGTTCTGCCAAATAGTAATAATGAATCCATCCATTTTAGAATACAGGTATATAATTTGTATTTGATGTGTGTAATGGTAATGGTCTATGGTCAATGAGGATTTATTAATATATTTTGTTTCTTCAGTAAGAAGAATGAGTGTTAATTTGCTCTTGATCTCTATGAATTGAACATCAGATCACAATCAATTCATATGACCTCCATCCTAATATCTCAACTTTCCAGAATGTGAAGTTTTGTCTTTTTCTTAGTGCTCTTTGACCCTTCTTGTTTTGTAGTCTGTTGTTTGCCGAATGAGCTTATTTGGTTGATCTTGGTACATTTAAGATTATTTTTCAGTTGAAACTAACCTGAAAGGATGATTATTGCCAGCTCCAAAAGGGCTTTTTCCACCAGAGCCTCAAACATACAGGGGTCCAAAGCTAAAGGTGGCAATAATTGGAGCAGGGCTTGCTGCCATGTCTACTGCCGTGGAACTTTTGGATCAAGGCCATGAGGTATTTGTGCCCCAACCTTGTTGTTCCTGCTTGTAAGATGTTGCTATTAGAACAGCTTTTTCCACTTCTGAAAAATTAATGTTGTCTTGCTTGGCTAACTGAGTATCAAATTAATTGTATAATTTTTTGCAGTTATTTCTCTCCGTAGTTATTAAACTCTGTCTTATGATTAGGTGGATATATATGAGTCAAGGTCTTTCATTGGGGGCAAAGTGGGCTCATTCATTGATAAGCGTGGAAACCACATTGAAATGGGATTACATGTCTTCTTTGGATGCTACAATAATCTTTTCCGTTTGATGAAAAAGGTGAACCATCTTCCTCCCATGCTTTTCATATGGTTTTCTGGTCCAGGCAAAGAATGCTGGCCTTCTGATGTAGCCACTAGGCTTTCCTATTGAAGCTGGAAAAGAGTTGTTTGTCTTGTAGGAATTTCAAGAACTTATATGTGCCAATAGGCCCAATACTAACATGAGTGGAAAACAACTGAGTGGTTCTTCTGAAGAGCCTGAGCAAATACTTGTCCTTTCTTTTTTTGAGTTATATACAAGAACTATATGTTAGCTTAGAGTTTCTCATGTCAACTGTAGGTGGGTGCAGATAGAAATCTGCTTGTGAAGGATCACACTCATACCTTTGTAAACAGAGGGGGTGAAATTGGTGGTATGATTCCCCACCATTTGATATTTATTTCTTTTGCATTTTTCACCATCAGCTATGATATTTTCCCATTGGTTTGTCCCATTTCCTTTGTTTTTAGTTGGATTACATTAAATTAGTAAAAAGAGACATGAAAATGTTTCTTAGGTATTTTTTTTTTTAATTTTTAGCATTGCCATTTTCCTTCTAGTTACTCTCATGGATGCTTATGTAAAACTTTCTATCTTTTTTTTAAAAAAAAAAAAAAATTCAGAGCTTGATTTTAGATTTCCAGTTGGAGCTCCAATACATGGAATGCAGGCATTCTTAACAACAAATCAGCTTAAGGTAATGCTCAAGATCTATCATGCAAAACCTATCATTTTTGCACCTTTTTGCATAGTTTTAAACACTTCATGCTTGGGATCTTGAGGTACATTGAGCCATTATTAGAACCGGCATAACTTACTCACATCCTTGAATTCTCATTTTTTTGTTTGGACTTTGGAGGGGTTGGGGTTCGCATACCTGATTGGCAAATCTTGTTTGTTTAGGCCTTCATCTAATCACTTTATATCAGTTCAAACCTAATCCTTCTATTGGTTCCTGATGATTGTCTTTTGACTTAATCCATTAGTATCTTCAGCATGTTGGATATTGTAGTCATTTGAAAAAAAATCTGAATGTATGTATCAACTGCAAAGCATTTTCTTGGATAATGGAAATATGCATCAAACTTGAGTAGAGGGATATCGCAGAACTTTGATGTTAGATACTTAGGTTTGTCACTTATGATATTTCAATATAAAGTATCGACTTCCGACCTCTTGCTAATTGCTTTACACGAAGTTCATGCTCTCTCTGCCACTTTCTTTTGCTTCTCTCGATCATCATATATTCTTTATGCTGTGGATAAAACCCCATTCTTGAGAGTTGTGACCCTTATCGAATGCTCCTCCTGTGTCACAATACTTATTTTTGCTTCATGCATGATGCACACATATTAAGAATTCCTTAAATACAAGAACAGTTAATGTTGAAAAATTAAAACAAACCGATTACAAAGTAGAATATTGAATAATTTAATTGATAAAAGAGCAATCAACCAATTACAAAAGTAGAATCATAGACATCTTACCATTAATGATTTGATAGTGCATTAGATGATTGGTAATATGAAAGTATTGTGAAACAGAGGGAGTATCACTAGGTGACATGTTGCCAAGTTCGAGTATCTTGATCATTACTGTGACACAGTTACCTTTGTTTCTTGAGTTCTTGCCCCTTCAAGTCTTCGCTGATTTTTCTGGGCGGATTCTTTTGCTTATGAATTTTTTCCTACACTTGTATTATGCGTGCAACTGTGTAAACCCAAATTATTGGCATAGTTTGAGGTTCTAGGATGTGTAAGAAAAATCTTACAGCGATTATAACTGGCTGGCAGCCTTATGATAAAGCAAGAAATGCAGTTGCTCTTGCACTAAGTCCAGTTGTGCGGGCATTAGTTGATCCAGATGGAGCTATGCAGCAGATACGAGATCTGGATGGTGTAAGCCTCCCCCTCCTTCTGTGATGGTCCATTGTTTCTCTTATGCCACTTTTTGGCTCCTCTGTCCCCCTTTTGATATCAGGCTTTCAAAAGTTTACTCTTAATAAATTTATTTGTACAGGTAAGCTTCTCAGATTGGTTTATGTCAAAGGGTGGCACCCGTACAAGCATCCAGAGGATGTGGGACCCTGTTGCTTATGCCCTTGGCTTTATTGATTGTGATAACATCAGTGCTCGCTGTATGCTCACTATATTCTCATTGTTTGCAACAAAGACGGAGGCTTCGTTGTTGCGTATGCTGAAAGGTTCTCCTGATCTTTACTTGAGTGGCCCCATCAGGAAGTATATAGAAGATAGAGGCGGGAGGTATACTTGTGTACCTTGGATCTCTTATTTAAAGTATGTTACTTGTTTTATTTCCTAGGTGACCTTGATACTCCCCTCCATTTGCCATTACAGATTCCACTTAAGGTGGGGATGCAGAGAAATCCTTCATCATACATCTACCGACGGAGACACATTAGTAACAGGATTAGCCATGTCAAAGGTACACATTTTATACGGGGAATGCTATATGAGAATGTTTTTGACATTTTAAATAACAGTCTTTAGACTGTCATGACAAAAATGTGTTGTGTCTGGACTTTTGGTCTTTGAATGTCATGTTTGTGTCCATAGATCATCAATTAGTCAGTGTTGTGAGTTCCCTAGTGGGTTCCTGAGCAGTGAGCATTTTTAATCATCGCATGCTGAAAGGCATTATTTTAAACTCTGTAGGCATGCCTTTGTCACTCTATTTGATGGCGCGAGGATAACATCTCTAGTGTCTTAATTGCAGGCTACAAATAAGAAAGTTGTGAGAGCTGATGCTTATGTTGCAGGTATTCTTTTCCGAGCTTTGTTGGATTTTGAATATCCTTAAATATTGGCAATCTAAAAGACTATTATCATGTTCTAATGTTTTCTTTTACCACAGCCTGTGATGTACCTGGAATCAAAAGGTTGTTGCCACAAGAATGGAGGAAAATGGAACTTTTTGACAATATCTATAAACTAGTTGGGGTACCTGTTGTTACAGTACAACTAAGATATAATGGATGGGTGACTGAGTTGCAGGATTTGCAGCGCTCTAGGTGAGTAATGACAAATAGTTTGTCATATGTGAAGCTCTCTAATAAGATGGAGTATGATATATGCTTCTACCAACCAGTAAGAGGAATGCCTGATTTTTTTTTATAAACTGTCACTGCTAGGCAGTTAGAGAAAGCCACAGGGCTGGACAACCTCCTCTACACACCAGATGCAGATTTCTCTTGTTTCGCAGATCTTGCTCTTACCTCTCCAGAGGATTACTACATTGAGGGTCAAGGTTCATTGCTCCAGTAAGGAAAAAAAATCTTTCTGGATTGTGGTGCACACTAACTCTTTCCTAATTTCTAAAGCACTTTTTTATTTGAGCTAATAAGTTGATTTTGGCCGTCTGAACAATTGTGGTCTTTTCTTGCTTCACACGCTGTTCCTGACTTGTGTTTTTGTTGCATTCAGATGTGTTCTTACACCTGGTGATCCATACATGTCTTTACTAAATGAAGAAATCATAAAAAGGGTATCACAACAGGTGAGGGGCTTGAATAATTGCCTTTCATGTTTTATCCATTATCGTTTATAATCTGAAGAAGGCATGTGATATCAGCCTTCATGGATCTCCATTGTCCTCTCTCTTTCTCTTCTCTAATTCACAACACTGGACTTGAAAAATGTTATTCAGTGATGGTGATTTGATTTTAGCTCACTAGACTGAATACCCAGTGAATCTTGAAAGCAATGATCAGAAGAACAGTTCTGCATTGACTAGAACCCCGGGTTAAAATGCACCATTTTTCCACTTCAACACAATTCCTTGCTGTCCTTAGACTTGGTCACAGTAGTTGAAGTGTTGACTTATGTTCCATCTGTAACAGGTATTGGATTTGTTCCCATCTGCCTGTGGCCTGGAGGTAACTTGGTCATCTGTGGTCAAAATTGGACAGTCTTTATACCGTGAGGCACCCGGGAAAGACCCATTTAGACCTAACCAATCGACGCCCATAAAGAATTTCTTTCTTGCTGGTTCATACACTAAACAGGTAATAATTTCCTGCTGTATCCTCATCAATGAAAAATTTCCTCAGTCCTCATTTCAACTTTCAATAGAAAGAGGACCTGGTTCTTCCTAAGATGGTTGCAGGCTTGCAGCTTTTTTTTTAGTCCCATTTTGAATCAAAGATAGTAGCCTCTAAAAAAGAGCTTTAACCCAACAAATTGCATGATTTTCGCAGGACTACATAGACAGCATGGAAGGGGCTACCTTATCCGGGAGGCAAGCTTCGGCCTATATATGTGAGGCTGGACAAGACCTGTTTATGCTGGCAAAGAAGATCGAGGAATTAGATGCTCAAAACCCTTCCAGAACATCTTCTGAGTTGACTTTCGTCTGATGTCCAAATCATGTTTTACATTAAGGTGTTCGTATATGACCACTTGTGTTAATGTTGTTATATGTCAGAGTGATCATTGATCCTCTAAAACACTCCCATTGCATATGGGAATACAGAGCTGATAAATTCATCAACTTGAAACTATTATTGATGATTGCAGGGACAAATCTTCGTTTACCACCCGGGTAGGAATACCCCCCTATTTTTTAAATAAAAAAAAAACAAAAGTAATTGTAGTGGGGAACAAAGATAATTAATGAGGTCGAAGCATGATTAAGTGATAATTGCTTTTCTAGGATGTCTAACTACCTTATTTAATATCACCCCTACTCCTAGAATATATTATAAATGTGATTACATTAACATAGTATATAGTTATTACATTATAATCTACCTTATGTAATAAAATGTGATTACATTATATTATAAATATTATTAATTTTATAATCCTATAATATATAGTATATATAGTTATTACCCATTGTAACCCTTGGGTTACAATGTATATAACCCTTGGGTATATACCCTAACAATATAATATGTTTATATATATATATATATATATATATATATATATATATAAAATCGTATCCTGTGTTATAATTTTTTTTTAGTAAAGTATGTTTTTAATTAAGATCTAATATATATGATATATGTTTGATATCAAAAATTAACTTGTATATGATATATGTTTAATGTATATGATATATGTTTGATATAAAAAATTAACTTGTATATGATATATGTTTAATATATATGATATATGTTTGATATCAAAAATTAACTTGTATATATATATGATATATGTTTGATATATGTTTAGACATTGGTTATGTACGTGTAACTCATTTCGGATAAGTGCAAGAAATCCAACAGAATTTTTGGCTCATCAGCTCTCTCTCTTTCTCTCCCAATTTCACCTTGTTTCAATCTTCATAATGTATATTATATATGTTTGTGTATTGTATTGTGTATATATGTTGTATAGCTATTCCCCCTTCATTAGCTAGGCCTGCATAGGTGATCACGGGTGGACTGTGGAGGATTCTCGGCCAGCTGTTGCAGCTCTCCCTTCACGTCTTCAGCTGCTGCAACTCTCCCTTCACGCCATCAGTGGTACTGCTACTACAAAAGGGGGCTTCACGGGTGGAATCTCCCTAGCATCACCAACTGTTGGAGCCTCCTATATCTCCCTCATCTTCTTCAATCAACCCCCATCTTCTTCATTCAATCAACCCTCATCTTCTTCAATCAACCACTGATGGCGTTGAAGATAAAGACATACCCATGGAGCACTTGGACAACTGCAGAAACCAAGGCTTTGCTAGAGATATGCGCAGTAAATAGAAGCAATGATGGAAACACCACCTCCATAGACTGGAATGTCATCCACGAACAACTTCGTTATGAACAAAGGATAATGGCTACTCCAACGATCATACGACACAAGTTCGAGACGATTCGAGAAGATTACGCGGTGTGGCTCTCTCTTTTTGATGACCCAATGGTCAATATATCCCTCCACAACTGTGAGGTTAATGCACCCTAATGGTGGTGGGAGTCCAAGGTTAGTGGTTTCAAAGTATATGTGTGTTTCGTTCTATCAAACAATTTTCACTAGCACACTATTGATTATATGTCGTTTCTTGCAAAATGTTTTTGTAGCAAGGCCCGTCATACAAGTTTATTAAGAATGGTGGTATGACTGGAGATATCGTGGACCTGTGCAATGAATTGTTCGGTGAATGAGATGTGTCTGAAGATCAGTATCAATTGAACGCATCGGAAGTTTCCAGTGGAGAGAGCCATGTTGGACGGATTGATGATACTGCATCCACTTCCACTCCTTTCTTTCCAGGTGTGTAATGTATCGATGGCATGTTTGGATACTTTGATATGTATGCTAATGTTCCAAGTTTGTTACTCTCCAGAACTGTTTTTGTTGAATAAATGTTACTCTTCCAGCACTACTTGATTAAATGTTTTTGTTGATTATATGTTTGGTTGATTAAATGCTTGGGATTTCATGTTCAAATAGCAAGTTTTTCATCATGAACTTCACATACAATTTCACACCACTTATGGCGTTCAAAGAGCAAGTTGTTACTCTCCATCATGAACTGTAATCCAAACCGCATATTGGGCCGGATTTTTAATGGGCCGGCTTTGTGTGTTACCAATTAAATGTTCATTACTTCATTAGTGATCTAAGGTCTTATTTAAAGTGTTTTTTTGCATAGAACTAACTCTATTTTTATAAATATCAATGCATGCTTTGTTATGATAAAGTTTTATAATCATAAAAATGTCAAGGCATATGAGGATTCGTCATTCATAAGCTTTTTTATAAGATTTTTATAAGCATTTTTGATAAAATTTTATAACAAGATTTTTATAAGCATTTTTTTATGCATATGAGGATTCGTCATTCATAAGCATTTTTATAAGCATTTTGATAAAATTTTATAACAAGATTTTTATAAGCATTTTTGATAAAATCTTATAACAAGATTTTAATACTAGAAGAAAGGTTCGATCATACCCTCTTCAATCATAAAATGGAGACCATTACATTTTGAACAGCAGTATCACTAGCATTACAAACATGAAACAAACCACCACTCTCAACACAAAATTGTCTACTTGCAATCTGATATGATGTTCGCAAGTAATAGCCTGAGCCTGACCTCCATGGAACACGTTCGGGTTTTCCATTGCACGACCAACATTCGATGTCCCTTTTCCACCATCGACCCATTGAAAAAATTCGCAGCCTTGACCAAACTGCATTGGATATTGATAAACTGGCCAGATAAGTTGCTAAACGGGAGTACAAACAAATAAATCCTAATCGGCCCCAAATCTTACCTTCCACAAGGAACAACCGTAAAACTGTCTACCGGCATTTTCTCCGTTCTTGCAAGTTTGAAGTGTGGCAGGGCAGTGATGTTTGCACAACAAACCTCTTCTCCGAGAATTCGCACTCCATGCTGAGTCCCCACTGCTAGGCTGCACAGACATCTCAAATCTCTCGCTTTTTTCTCACTCAATAATCGAATTTCGAAGAGGTGGAGTGCTTGTGCTGTCAGTGAAAGCTCAATAGGATGTTGAGGGAGATAATTGTTGTGAAAAAAAAAAACTCCCTCCCTCTGAAAAACAGGCGCGGCGGGAAAAACTTATAAAACTCCCTCCCTTTGAACAAGAGGCGGGAAGATGTAATGGAGAAAAAAACAAGGAGAAAAAAAAGGGACTCCGCGCCTCTGGAAGGATTCGAACCCGGGATACTACGGCAATGTGAAAGGTGAGTAACCAAGGGGGCGTCTGATCCCCGTGGTTACCGAACACACAAATATATATACATTACACAGAAAAAAAAAAGAACTTAATACACATCGAAATATTTTTAGTCTTTTATACACTATATATAATATTTAAACAATGAAATACATTTTATAACTTCTAATCTCGTGATATAAAAATAGGAAACAAATGTATAAACCCTCACTTCATGATTAAGGAGGCTTTCTCGAGAGAAAATAACTCGAATGACTTTCTTGAATCGTTTACACAAGCGAAACAATTGAAAACGAGACATAAGATTTATAATTGGAATTAGACATATGTATAACATTCACATTTCAATTTGTTTACACAAGAGAAACAAACTACCTTGATAGACTATAATACTCTAGGGTTTATGGTTTAGGGTTTAAACTATACCTCGATCGATCAAAGTACTATTTCGATGAATCTTATAGATCACTTGGACACATGTGTGTAAGATTCACATTTTAGTTTAAACAAGCAAAACAAACCATCTCGGTAGACTATAAGGGTTAAGGGTTAAGGGTTAAGGGTTTAGGGTTTAGGGTTTAGGGTTAGGGTTAAACCTTCTCGATCGATCAAAGTACTATCTCGATCGATCGAGGAAATCTTTTTATTAACAATGTTACAAAACAATTCAAACCGAACGATATATGCAAGTTATTCTATTGTTTTTATTAACATTTTTTTTAAATACTATTCTTATATGTCGATCTACTAGATTAATATTCTTGAATTGACTTATATGTTAGAATTAAGATATTTGATCGTTCAAATATTATACATCAAGATTGATATATAATTGCAAATATGCATACAAGAGTAATTCACATTTGATATGAAACAATCGAATTATTTTTTTTATTCGGGAAAATCAATACTTTAAATTATTTTTTTGATGAAATACTTTTAATTTTTTTTGATGAAATACTTTAAATTATAAGATTGAATAAAACAAAGCAAAAATATATAATGACAGTGATGAATCCGGATAATCTCATAATATATAATATTTGAACTTAAATATTTTATATATTTATAATAAAAAATATATAGTAAACATAGTTATAAGATTAAAATTGATCTCGAAAAAGAAAAAAAAATTAAAAGCACGCGGGCATTTATTGCCCTCGGATTAAATTCAATCCAACGGTCCGCATTTCGTGATCCGTGTGCTGTGAATCCGGCCTATGGGAGAGAGCCGTGTGGCTAGTTTATTTGCTTTAAATTTTTTTTGCCGTTGGTAATTGTGGAGCAAAAAAAAAACTGGGATACATCCCCCCTGGAGGATTCGAACTCGGGTTGGCGTAGTGGTGTGAAAGGTGAGTGACCAAGGGGGCGTCTGATCCCCGTGGTTACTGAACACACAAATATATATACATTACACAGAAAAAAAAAAGAACTTAATACACATCGAAATATTTTTAGTCTTTTATACACTATATATAATATTTAAACAATGAAATACATTTTATAACTTCTAATCTCGTGATATAAAAATAGGAAACAAATGTATAAACCCTCACTTCATGATTAAGGAGGCTTTCTCTAGAGAAAATAACTCGAATGACTTTCTTGAATCGTTTACACAAGCGAAACAATTGAAAACGAGACATAAGATTTATAATTGGAATTAGACATATGTATAACATTCACATTTCAATTTGTTTACACAAGAGAAACAAACTACCTTGATAGACTATAATACTCTAGGGTTTATGGTTTAGGGTTTAAACTATACCTCGATCGATCAAAGTACTATTTCGATGAATCTTATAGATCACTTGGACACATGTGTGTAAGATTCACATTTTAGTTTAAACAAGCAAAACAAACCATCTCGGTAGACTATAAGGGTTAAGGGTTAAGGGTTAAGGGTTTAGGTTTTAGGGTTTAGGGTTTAGGGTTAGGGTTAAACCATCTCGATCGATCAAAGTACTATCTCGATCGATCGAGGAAATCTTTTTATTAACAATGTTACAAAACAATTCAAACCGAACGATATATGCAAGTTATTCTATTATTTTTATTAACATTTTTAATTCATGCCATATAATGTTTAGGTGGATTGGTTACCACGGGGATCAGACGCCCCCACGGTTTCTCTCCTGTCATTACACTACAACAACTCGAGTTCAAATCCTGGGCTAATGAAAGCTCTAAATTTTTATAGCCCTATTTTTCTTTCTCTCTTCAAATTTTCTGAGTAATGAGATATTTATTTTAGGTGGGTAGGTTACCACGGGGATCAGACGCCCCCACAGTTACTCCTCTATCAATATACTGCAAGAACCCGAGTTCGAATCCTGGGCTAAAGAAAGCCTGCCTTTTTTTGCCCGTTCGAGTCATGGGGTAAGAAATTTCCAGAATTTTTTTGCACAATATTTTCTTTCAAAAAGATGAACTTTTACATTGTAACAAAGTGATCTAAAAATATAACAACAAACATAACAATCCGCAGAACTAAACCACAATATTTTCTTTCAAAAAACATAACTTTTACATTGTAACAAAGTGATCAAAAAATGTATAACAAGACATAACATTATATGTTGGATGTGGAACAACAGAAGCTTAAAATCCGGGATGTCTCATGAATGGCGTGAAGACGGAGTCTGTTGGCGCCTGCTGCATATTGGTGAATGTTGACATTGTTAATTTCAAGTGATGTTTTGACGAAAATAAAAGT
Source organism: Persicaria maculosa (assembly GCA_963922045.1). Classification (NCBI taxonomy): domain Eukaryota; kingdom Viridiplantae; phylum Streptophyta; class Magnoliopsida; order Caryophyllales; family Polygonaceae; genus Persicaria; species Persicaria maculosa. The sequence continues at coordinate 6,382,800 of OY998255.1, read as the reverse complement.
GTGCATCGATATGTACCTCAGTAATATGTAGTGGTGGATTAATCCGTCTATATTGATCAAAGGCATAAGGTGGTAGCATCTAATTATCAATAGAGAGAGGGATTGTCAATATAGAGAACATGTATGTGGAAACGAATGAAGATAAAAAAATTGGAACAACATAACATACCTGTGGATAGACTAGATTCGGATGGGGACTGAGGTTCATATGATGGTTCACCGAACTTGTTTGCATACTCTGCGATGGCTGATCTCCTCCAGTAACCGAATTGGTGTTCCGTCTCTTCCCTTGTCGACCACGAGCACTATCCCTTCCAAACCCTAACCTCCTCGTGAATGTTCTACCTTTTCTCCTTTGGTCTTTTGGGTCTTTCACCACATTGCAAGCACTTTCCGCTGGATCGTGGCTAGTGGAATTGTTGTTTTCATTGCGATGAGGCTTTCGCCTCCCATAGACCTTGCCGATGTTGTCCATAGTGTGAAATTGTACACCATGCTTCTCCCGTGCCAGATTCTTGATCTCAATCTTGAGTGTATTTAGTGTTGACATCACCTTCGCATACAACTCTGGGTCACTCATTGCGACCTATGAACTTTCATCTAAGGCAGCATGCATATTCGCAATCCGTTGGCTTCCCTCTGGTCTCTTCTCGAGCAATTTGTAGTAAGGAACCGAGACCTTCAGGTGCTGCCTAGGCAAGTCTTTCCTCCACCTATCTAAAATATACTTCTCGGGGACGACATCCAACTCTTCTTCAGTGAAGACACGCAGTATATGAGTACACAAAATCCCTCTGAATTCGAAGTTCTTGCACTCGCATTTCATGTCCTTTGACGCATTGTCCACAACGACTCTCAATGTTTCGCAGTGGGGCCGGTTGTGTCGTGGCTGTTTAACGACAATGTCGTAGTGTGAAGTGACGCCGTCATCTAGAATCTTTGTGGCGTTGTTGTACACCAGCTTCCCCACTTCCGCCTGAAACTCCGTAAACTTCACAGTTGTGTACAGACGTTGAAAGACTTCTTCAAATCCGTGTTCGGTCAAACAGCGACGTGGGGAGTTAAGGGATTCGAAGTTTGCCTTTATCTCAGCATTCACCCTGTCCGATAACGCTATTCCGTACTGCTCCACAAAGAGTGTAAGGGTAGTGTTGATATTGACATACCTTTTGAAGAAGTGGTTCATTCCTTCACTTCTTTGGGTGCTGGACATCCCGGCCCAAAAATGATCCTTGAAGTAGATAGGAACCCATCGTTGGCGAACCTCGTACATCTTCGACAACCATTTGTTCCTATGTAGACTGTAGTAGTCTAACATCTCCTTCCAAGCAGTCTCGAACTCCTCTACAGTGTAGGAATCGTGAAGTGAGTTCTGGAGCGCCCTATTGATGGCCTTCCAGTCCTCTTTTTTACCCAAATGCTTGTGCGCATTTTGCATCATATGCCAAATGCACCACCGGTGTGGAGTGTTAGGGAACACTTGTGCGACCGCATTCCCTAGCATAACAATTCGATCAAGAGTTAATCAAGAGTAACAAGTGTGATATCATTCGCAAGCACTAGCTAGTTTATACATAATGAATGTAATAATAATAATGTATGATGGTAGTTGTAATAACGCACCTATAGACCGACACTGGTCGGTTATGATTGCTTTTGGAGCCTTTCCGGACATGCATGTGAGCCAAGTGCGGAATAGCCATACGAAGTTCCCAATCTCCTCTTGAGCGAGTAGGGCACACCCGAACAACACGGATTGACCGTGATTGTTGATTCCTACGAATGGAGCAAAAGGCATCTTGTATCTGTTTGATACGTATGTCGTATCGAAGCATACGACGTCTCCGAACTCCTCGTAAGCTGCCCTACTCCTTCCGTCGGCCCAAAACACGTTCCCCAATTTGTTTTCGTGGTCCAGGTCATAGGAGAAAAAGAAGTTGGAGTTGCTTGAGCTCATCTCTTCAAAGTGCTTACGCATTGCAACAAAGTCACTGTTTTCCATGTGACTTCGTCTAGCCTTGCTGATTAAGTTGCGACAATCTCTGTTGTTGAAAGGAACAGCCGCATGGCTGCCATGTTCAATTACAAAAGTCCCGAAGTTCTTGGCTATAGGAACTCCAGCTCTATCCGAGTTCAGAATCCGGTTCTTGTTTCTTTCGCTGATGACCCTATAGTTCGGAAGGAGTCTCGAATTGGTAGGCACACACTCATGGTTGTGGTCTAAATTGACCCCAACAATCACCCATCTACCGTCTACATGAGCTGATGCATTTACCTTGAACTGACATCCGGTAACACAAGTTAACGATCCTGTCGCTGGCTTCTTTCCCTTCGACGCAAATTTTCCAAACTTTGAGCAAGCCAACCTCAGCTTCTTGTACTTCTCTGGTCCATTGGGATCAGGATGTTTTTCAGAACTCCTGATCATGTACTGGAATCCTACCGCCTTCGCATATGCATGCATATACTCAAAAACCTCTCTTGAATGTGCAAATGCCATCCCAGTATGCGGAGGAAGGATGTCAGTAAAACCTTCAGCCTCGTTGTCTTCGTTGTCTTGATCCTCTTCATCCTCGTTGCCTTCGTTGTCTTCGTTTTCTTGATCCTCTTCATCCTCGTTGCCTTCGTTGTCTTGATCCTCTTCCTCCATGCTGATGGAATCTCTATCATCGAAATTGTCACCGTATACGCCAACAGAACCTGTTACAACACAATCACTCAATTGTTCAATTTGGTTGTCTTCACACATTCAAACAACAACAATCAAAGGAATAGAAGCTTAGTGTATGAGTGAAAAATTACCTTCTTCTTCGGTAGCATACCCGATGTTTAGGTCAAATGAATGATCCATTGCAATTCGATTTGATCACTGAAGAATGAATATGATGATTAAAAATCGAAGCCTAAATACCGTTCAGATCAAAATTTGCAACTAAACAACACATAAAACTCAATATTCTGGTGCAAAATTTGCAACTAAACAACACATAAACCACACATAAACCCTAGATAATCGATTTCGAATTAAGCAAATAAACGAAAAATATACAATTTAATCATCTTAATTTACAATCTAGATTTGGAATCAAGCAAATAAACCGAAATTGCCCTAAACCACCCTGCAGAACCACAATCGATTTCAAATTAACCCTAAACCACACCCAGAACCCTAATTAACCCTAAACCACCCAGAACGCTAATTAACAATCCATTGAGATAGGGAATTACAGTTTAATCGATCCAAGGACATACAATGGAGGCGATATGGACTTTGAATCTGGGCATGGATCAACGACATAATTATATAAAAAAAACTGACCTTGTTCTTCGATCTCGTAGTTTAATCGCACTTTGAATCTGGGTGGAAGAGAGTTGCAGTTTAATCGAAGAACGTTGGAGAAGATAGTTGCTTGGAGTTTTTCCGAGTTGCTTTTCTCTGTTTTGAATTGGAGGAACGTTGGAGAAGAAGAACGTTGAAGCTCCATTGGGAGCCCGCGTACGCATTGAATGGGAGAGAGGGGGAGGAGCGGACGTCATTATTAGCCTAATTGGAGCCTAATTAACTAACCTACTTAAAGCTGCTATTTGCTTTTCTCTTTTTTGCAGGTACCCGCGTGCTTTTACGTTTCTGCCCTTGGATAAATTTACCCGGGTAGTAAACGTATCAGCCTCCTGATTGCAGCTAACTAACTGAAGTTACTACTTTTGTTACATTATCATCGATGATAAATTCTTCTATCGGATTTATGAGATAGTGCTTTTTAAAAGAGAAAAATGATGACTATCCACTATTTGAGGTTACATACCCAATGACAAAAGCTATAATAGATCAATATGAATCAACAACAATATGAATCACCAACAGATAAGCGCATTATAAATTCAACAACACACCAAAACTTCCTAGATAACCTTTATAGTATAAAAGATAAATCTCAAACTTTGTTTCATATGGCAGGTGATATGGGAATTGAGGAATAGTATAACTAAGCAAGTAACAAATCAATGTCACAAATAATTAATAACATCAGTAATTGGAACAAGGTGCAGATAGCACTCAAGAAGGGTATAATTAAAGCAATTGAAGACCCCAACGACGGTCCGTGGGAGATTCTGCAGAAAGGATTCAAATTTTGAGAGAAAATTTCAACCGCAGCAGAGTTATACGGAGTACTTATAGAGAGGCTAATCATTGTGCCGACTTTATTGCAAAAGCTAGTTGTATTTATAATATGAGTACTCTTCTTTTTAATAGTAGGTAACTTTGTAACATCATTCTTCGGGATGATCATGGATGATATTTTCTTTATCAAAAATGTCATACTATTTGTCTACTGTAAAAAAAATGATTACATACATACTCTTCACGTCTCATTTGTCCACCTCACTTTCTATCTTTTTTTCTCATTCGTTCATATCACTTTTCACTAACTTTATTTTCAACATTTTCCAATTCATTTCTCACTCCCTCACAATGGTTAGGTTCCCAAATAATCTATTTCATCACTTTTTCCATACCCATTACATTTTGTTAGATATTACATTTTGCCGAGTGAGTTACATTTTGCTGAGTGAGTCCTCACTGTGTTGCATCACAGGGGATCACTTCTCTTATGTATAAAAGACAATTCTGTTACACTGTTGAATCAAGAATTTCAGTTGCAAGTTCATACATTGTCGTCTTCCTCTCTAAGCTCTCCATTTTCTCTTCCTTGTTTGAGTTGTTTCATCATGAATCCAGATTTCATGGTTTAACATGGTATCAGGCTACTTTTTCCATTCGATCCTTGCAAATCCATAGCTTCCGCACTCAGATCTGTCATTGTTCTTCGTCTGTGCTTCGTTTTTCACTATGGCGACGGAACAAGTTGTCGATTCCGCCATGGATGAGCTGTTCCTACATCATTATGATCGTCCTGATTTTGTTTTGTCTACTCGCTTGCTCACTGATGGCAATTACAACCATTGGAAGCGATCTTGTGAAGTTTCACTTTTTGCTAAAAACAAATCTATATTTTATACTTTAAATGAGAAGCAATTTTGCCGCGTGTCATCATTTTATGCCAAGTTATTTTAGGTAAGTCAATTAAGGCATATTTATTATTTATCCATATATCTCAATCTTTCCATATATATATATATATATATATATATATATAAAATTTATTATAGGTTATTCTATTTAATTGTAGACAATATTCTTAAGGCATAGTTGGATATATATACATATACCCATTAAATTTTATTAATTTATCTTTATACACATAAAAAAATTTCAAAATTTTGGTTTATATACATCAAAATATAATGATCTTATTAAATTATCCAAAGTATGATTTTGGTTTAACAATTATAGATTAAAGTTCTCATTTAACATATCATTTTAAGAAAATACATGAATTTTTATTTTATTACCTTCCTTTCTATATCTACCCAACTTCTAACCTATTTAGTTTTTGAGAGAATAAAATAAAAATTAATATGTTAAATAAAATAATAGTTTTTGGTCATTTTTTTTCAGTTCATTATATACTCCATTTTCTCATCAGTGGTCCAATGCAAAACATTGAATTAATATTAATGTTAATGTTAATATATAATTGTAATGAAAAGTAAGTTTGAATAGGTGACATCATCACATTAATTATAGTTTTTCTTTAATACGTAGTATATTCTATATTTTCTAACCAAGGGGTTTAGTTCAAAATATTGAATTAATAAATAGTCGATACCTATATATAATTCTTTGTATACTATATTAGTACGAGAACATATCTTATAAATTCTCTCTTTCATCTATGAGATTTTCGTAAAATTTTATTTAGTTAAATCTTTTATATAATATTATAGTGATAGTAATTTTTTTCTTTCTAATAAGATTATTTTAAAATATCTATATTTATACACTTCTTTAAGTGAGAATCATTTTTAATGAGGTGTTATATATCCGAGGCTACTAGCACCCGACTGACGTGATCCCACAGGCCCTGAAGTTAACAACTAGGTAAACCCTCCAGTGGCCACCCGGGGCGGGATTCGAACCGGGGATCTTTGGGTACATACCGCAGGTCATTTCCAGCTCAACCAATTCACCCGAAATGGTTTACAATATTAATTTGTCATATTATTATGATTTAAAAAATAAACCGCGCAATGGCGCGAGAACTATACTAGTTAGGCTTCGTTACTGGTTCATGTCAACGACCTGCATCTGGTCCAACCATGGCATAGTGGGATCGTTGCAATCACATGGTGATCGCTTGGTTATTTCACTCAATCGACAAAAATATTGTTGAATCCGTGCTCTATTGCAGAACAGCGAAGCAAGTTTGGGATGAACTTGGATCTCGCTTCTGCAAATCCAGTCGTACCAAGCTCTTTCAGGTTCAGAAGGAATCTGCTTTCATTTCTCAAGAAAATCTCTCAATTACTGCTTATTTTACTAAACGAAAGAAGATTCGGGATGAATATAAACTCCTTGTGGAGCATCGTGTCTGCGAGTGTGGTTCCAATTCAATTGTTTTGAAGCTTCTTAAGGAACAACAAGTGATGCAGTTCCTAATGGGATTAAATGAGGCTTACAGTATTGTGAGAGGCAATATCCTGATGATGGTGCCACCACCGTCTCTGGATGAGGTTTACAAGTTCTTGCTTCAAGCAGAGGATCAGAGAAATGTCTCGAGTGGTTCTTCTCAGTCGAACAATAGCAATTCTATGGCATTTGCTTCTCAATCCAAGTCTTCGCCGCCTACTGGGACTAAATCGCAGACACCGCCTTCCAGCACTTCCAAGAAACCTCCTTCATACTGTGATCACTGTAAGGTTTCAGGTCACTCCATGAATCGTTGTTGGAAGATTCATGGATATCCACCTGGATATCAACCCCCTGCGAAGACAGTGTGTGATCACTGCAAGTACACTGGCCATTCCATTGATAGATGCTGGAAGCTTATTGGATATCCTCCGGGGAAAGGACCTTCGTCGTCTTCTCCTCCACCACCTGGTTCTACACCTGCTACTCCAAAGTCTGGTTCAACTCTTGCTACTACATCATTGACACAGGCTCAGTATGATAAGCTCATTTCTCTTCTCAGCAGGTCAGACATTGATCAATCAAAAGCAATGCTAGCAGGTATAGGCACTTGTCTTTTCTCTCTTAGTCATAATGCAGTTTGGATTATTGACAGTGGAGCAACCGACCACATCACACCTCATTTACATTCTTTTACCTTTCACGAACCCATTGATAAACCTTCCTTCATCACCATGCCAAATGGTAGACAATGTCCAATCTCCAACATTGGCAGTGTCTCCTTAGCCCTACAAATCACCCTCAGGAATGTTCTCCATGTTCCTGGCTTCCATTTCAATTAGAAAACTTGCTAAAGATCTCAATTCTCACATTATTTTCACACTTGACAAATGCTTCATTCAGGCCCCTTTGATGAAACAACCATTTCTCCTTGGCAATGAATGTAAAGGGCTTTATGTTGCAACAAAAGGATCTCAAGATTTGCTGGTGAGCAACAGACCTGAAGCTTCTATTGTTACAGTTCCTTCTACTTTCAATAATGCCAATGTGGCTTGTAAGTCGTCATTGTTTCATTGTAGGATGGGGCATATTCCATTTGATCAGTTGCGTCATATAGATGCCTATGTTTCTTCTAAACATGAATTCATATGTCAAATTTGTCCTATGGCCAAGCAACATAGGCCTTCTTTTTTTGTGCTTCATTCTAAATCTGTCTATCCCTTTGATTTGGTGCATATTGATACTTGGGGGCCTTATAAATACAATACTCATGATGGTTTTCGTTATTTTTTAACCATTGTGGATGACCATTCTCGCTGCACATGGACCTATCTCATGTCTTACAAAAGTAATGCTCTCTCCATTCTCAAAAACTTTGTTTCCCCGATCAAAACTCAATTCCAGAAAACTATCAAAGCTTTCAGGTCCGACAATGCAGCTGAGTTTTGGGATTCTTCCACTCAAAATTTCTTTCATATAGAAGGGATTGTTCATCAAACCAGCTGTGTGGAATCTCCTCAACAAAATGGTGTTGTTGAGAGGAAACACAAGCATCTTCTTAAAGTTGCCCGTGCTCTCAAGTTTCAATCCAACTTGCCTCTTAAATACTGGGGAGAGTGTATCTTAACTGCCACATACTTGATCAACAGATCACCCCTACCTTCATTGAACAATCTATCTCCTTATGAACTGTTGTTCCACAAGCCCCCCATCCTACACTCACTTGAAGGTTTTTGGTTGTCTCTGTTATGCCAATACTTTGAAAAGGGACAGAGTTAAGTTTCAAACTCGGGCAATTCCTTGTGTGTTTTTGGGATACTCTTTTGGTAAGAGTTCCTACAAGTTACTGAATCTTCATACTCATGCAATATTCCATTCTAGAGATGTTGCATTCCATGAATACTTTTTCCCCTTCAATTCCAGTTCTTTTGGTATTGATTCATCATGTCCTTAATTTACCTGTTGTTCCTCATGAAACAACAGAATCTGAGTTCCTTCCAAACATTATACTTCCATCCACAAATCAAATTGTTTCCCCTGAACCTCCTGTAACAGTACGAAGGTCTTCAAGGTCTCACTCTCAACCTGCTTATCTCATAGATTACATTTGCAGCACTTCATTGCTTGAGCCTTTATCTTCATTTTCTGCTTCTTTACCTTCTTCTTCCTTTGCCTTGCTTGCTCACATCCAATCTTACACTGAACCCACCTCCTACAAAGAAGTTGTCAATGATCCCAACTGGGTTTTGGCTATGGACAAAAAGATTAGTGCCTTGTCTGCTAACAAAACCTTGGAATTGGTTCCACTACCCAAAGGAAAGAAAGTTATTGGATGTAAGTGGGTGTACAAGGTAAAGTTGAAGGCTGATGGATCCTTAGAAAGACACAAGGCAAGATTGGTTGCCAAGGGATACACACAGAGAGAGGGCATTGATTTCCATGACACTTTTTCACCAGTAGTCAAGATGACAACAATCCGAGCAGTCATCTCCCTTGCTGCTTCTAAGAAATGGGAAATTCACCAATGTGATGTCAACAATGCCTTTTTACATGGAGACTTATTTGAGGAAGTTTATATGAGGGTTCCAGAGGGTATGCACAATCTTGGAAAACTTGTTTGTCGATTACTCAAGTCCTTTTATGGCTTGAAACAGGCGTCCAGACAGTGGTTCTATAAGCTTATTGCAGCCCTCAGACAAATTGGTTTTGTACAATCACAGAGTGATCATTCACTTTTTATTAGAAGGAGTGGCAATCATCAGACCATCATTGCAATATATGTGGATGATCTACTCATCACAGATTCTGATCCCTTAGAGATTTCACAGTTAAAGAAATATTTGGATGATGTTTTTAGCATCAAAGACTTGGGTCTGTTGCATTATTTTCTTGGCCTGGAAGTCAGCTATGTGTCGAATGGCATAGCATTATCACAGAAAAAGTTCAGTCAAGAGCTGCTTAAGGATGCTCAGTTGTCTAATTGTGCTCCTACTTGCACTCCTCTTCCACAAAATTTGAAGCTAGCTCCTGACACTGGTGATCCTATCCCAGATAATTTTGTCTACAAACAGTTGGTTGGCAAGCTAAATTTTCTTACACACACAAGGCCTGATCTCTCCTTTGCAGTTCAATCACTTAGTCAATTCATGCAACATCCGAGAAGTTCTCACCTACATGCTTTTATGCACACCATTAGATATGTTGCAGGCACCTTGGACAAGGGCATTGTCCTACAAGGTCATGATAAGCCTATTGTAAGGGCTTTCACAGACTCTGATTGGGCTTCATGCCCGTTCACTAGAAGAGTTGTCACTGGTTTTGTGATCTTGCTTGGTGATTCCCCTATTTCATGGAAATCGAAGAAGCAAGGAGTGGTCTCCAGGAGCTCGTCTGAAGCCGAATACAGAGCTATGACCACTAATGCTTCAGAGGTTACCTGGCTTATTCGTCTTCTTGAGGAGATTGGTGCTAATCCAATTAAGCCAGTTGAGCTCTTTTGTGATAACAAATCAGCCTTAGCCATTGCTCGCAACCCCGTGTTTCATGAGAGAACGAAACACATCGAAATTGGCTGTCCTTTTACACGCCAAAAGGTTTTAGATGGCTTAATTGAACTTTGTTTCATACCTAGTGAGTCTCAGCTTGCTGATGTTTTTACAAAATAGCTAGCATCTTCTCAGCAAAATGAATTGCTTTCCAAACTGCGAATGTCTCCCTTCCCAGTTTGAGGGGGGTGTTAGATATTACATTTTGCTGAGTGAGTTACATTTTGCTGAGTGAGTCCTCACCGTGTTGCATCACAGGGGATCACTTCTTTTGTGTATAAAAGACAATTCTGTTACACCGTTGAATCAAGAATTTCAGTTGCAAGTTCATACATTGTCGTCTTCCTCTCTAAGCTCTCCATTTTCTCTTCCTTGTTTCATCATGAATCTAGATTTCATGATTTAACACATTTTCCCTATAATTTCAAATATTGAAAAATTGAATTGATTTATCAATATATAAAATTATAATTTAATTTTATAATTATATTTTACAATTAATTTTAATAATTTAAAATATTTTTAAAAACCGAAGAAATATCAACCTTGAATCAATTAGGCAATTTATAATTTTAGAAAACAAATTTCACCACAAACCTATTTTATATTTAGTTTTTGGTTGTTTCGTATAGATGGATGTCTACTGGCATATGGTTGTTTTGTTGTTGTGTTCAAAGAGAGATGTGAGAGAAAACAAGAATCAATAATAAAACTTCATCTTCTTTGCCTAATTATTAGGTTAACGCTTTCGTGAAAAGGAATTAGCAAATTTCATCTCCAACATATGGTATCAGCGCTCTAAGGCTTTTCAACAAGTTTCTTGAATTCTTGAAACTCCTTGAATGTTTCAGATTTCTCCTTTAGAAAATAGACCCAACTTTTTTTCGGGTAAAATCGTCGACAAAAAGTAAATAATTTATATTTGTGTTCGAGTGATTCCACCTCCGTAGGTCCACAACAAATATCTATATGCACTAGCTTTACTGGTTGCTTTGCTCTGGTAGATTTCCCAACCGAAAATCGGTCACAATGATGCTTCCCGAGAATACAACTCTCACAAGGTCTATCAAGAGCGTTGATTAGAGCCGGAGACCAGTCACCATTCCTTTTTGTACCAATAATTTCAATCCTCTAAAATTCAAATGACTGAATCGCATATGTCATAGCTAGTTACTATCCTTCATCATTGCTTGTAAGTTCATGACAACTCTTGTTTGAAGAGACAAAGGAAACATCCGATTCTTTGTCATTTTCACCATTGCAATGTGTTTTCCACTTTTGGTCATAATGTTGCATACTTCATCTTCGATATGAATTTTGTGTAGGGGTGGCAATATGTGTGTAAGGGGGGGGGGGGGGGTATGGGTGAAAATCGTCATTCCATCACCCACCCCGCTAGTATAAATCTTCACCCGCCCCATCCATCACTCGTAAATCTTTCACCCGCATCCAATCCGTGTGGGTGAGCGGGCTGTGTGGGTGATTATTAGATATCCAATAAGACGAACTACTTATTTTTATTTTAAAACATTATACGAATTTTTTTCTTATAAAAAAACATACTAACATATCAAGTTCGGATTTAAAAATACGTGAAGAATACACAACTAATAAAATAGAAAATATTTCGGGTTCTACATTAACAATACGTGGAAAATACAAAACTTATAAAATAAAAAACAATGGGAATATTCTCAATAAGATAACAACATGGAAACATTTTTGGATTAACTACGTAATCTAATTTTCAAATTAACTGCGGGATCTTCTAACATTATAAACCCAAATATAAAAGCACAATATAAAATTAATGTGAGGAAGTGATAGCAAAAGAAAGAAATTTAGGGGTTTTAAGGGGTAGAAATGTAAAATAATATGTTTAATTGGGTTATTGGATACTTATTGGGCGATTATTGGTGCAGGTTGATGGAGCGGGTTATGCGGCGGGTTATTGGAGTAGGTATTGGGTGAAAAATCATCATCCATATCCGCCCCGCCATCCACTTCATCCGTCACCTGCTTATTGCGGGTTTTCACCCGTAAAAATTATGCGGGTGAAGCGGGTAAATTAGATATCTTTGCCCCATTTCCAGTCCTAATTTTATGTCCTTTTTCTGAAAGCCTGCCTAAGCTCACTAAATTATAAAATAGTCCAAACACATAGAACACGTCTGCAACAGTAACATTAGTCCCATTATTCGACTTAATACTAATATTACCTTTATCTTTCACCAAAATTTTAGATTTGTTCCCCAAATTGACTTCTCCTTGCATGAATTCATCTAAAATTGAGAACATATATTTCTCGTTTTTTAGTCATATGATTACTAAACCCTGTATCAAGATACCAAACATTAGAACTTTTGGTATCTTGTTCTTCTTTGCAAGAAAGAAACAATTTTTCTTCCACTTCCGCTACATCATTGGTATGATCTCCTTGTTCTGCCTGCAACCTTGTTTGGCATTAAGATGAATAATGCCCAAACTGATCACATTTGTAACATTGGACTGTCAATTTGTCACGTGTAGAATTTACTCTGTTACCACCCCTTGTAGAACTGTCTTCTCTATTTCTAGCTAGGGACCTTCACACACACATACACACACACACACACACACACACACACACACACACACACACACACACACACACACACACACACACACACACATCATCGAAACTAATTCATAGTCATTCATGCATAAAGACTCAAAATCCGCTTGAAGGGTTTCCAATCGTACTTGCTTCACACGATCGTCGTCTTTGTAGGATTTCTGCAGGATCTCCCATGCTTATATTGATGTTTTTGCCATCGATATTTTTTAAAATAACGTTTCCTCCACTAGCTGCTTGAAAAATTGAATATAGGGCCTTTTGATCTTTCTTCCTCTTTTCATTTAACGATTTTTTCACCTCCTGACTAAGTGGAGTCGGAAACATCTTCAAAGCCAGGTTCAACATAACTCCACAATTCTTGCAAACAAAAATATACCTTTAGTTGGATATATAGACCAACTATCATAATTCTTACCATTTAACTTTGGGAGTTGTAGTTGCATTGTGTTGTTCGATGTCATATTTATGCTTAATGTTTTTTTTATATTGGCTCTGGTATCATATCAAGATCCGATCGAGGCAGAGAATTCACATCAATTGAATTCAATGATTCTTGCAAGAAGGAATGGATTCATCATCATCTAACAACTAGTTATACACCTCAGTAGAATGTCATAACTAAAAGGAAAAGTTGAACAATATTTGAGATGGCTAGAAGCATGTTGAAAGTCAAATCAATGTCAAAGCTTTCATGGACAAAGACTGTTTTTTTGTTCTACATATGTATTGAATAGATATCCAACAAAGAGCGTTCGTGGTAAGACTCTAGAAGAGGTTTGGAATGGAAGAAAGTACATATCTGATTTAGGTGTATTTGGGTGTATTGTATATGCTCATATACTTGATCAATGAAGGAAGAAGGTTTATGACAAAAACCAAAAGTGCATTTTTGTTGGCTACGGTGAAACAACCAAGGGTTATACATTATATAAGCCTGACACAAATGAGATGATAATAAGTAAAGATGTCCCTTTTATTGAAGATGAGACATGACACAGTAGTGGAGAGAATGAGTCAACTAAAAACGTTGTCATCACCGAAGTGCATGTAGAAGATTCTCTAACTCGTATAATATATGCATTGTCCCCCTTATTGATTTCGAATGAAAACATTTGTATTTTAATGGTTGCCCATTTTCCCTAGCAAGCCAATGGAACCTCATCATGTTTATATGACAGGTTTTAAATGCATGTGCGTACATACATATGACCCCAGGTTACGAGTTCCAACAAACTTTAATAGTAAGTGACTCTCGCTATTACCAATCAAGTTGAACACGGATGGGGCTACTAGAGGCAATGAGTGGCTTTTGGAGGGGAGGGGGGTTGCCTCTTCTTCCACCCCGCTCGTCCTTAGATATGTAAAAAAATTAAAAAATTAAGTCAAAAATAGTGAAAATAGATAATAAATACAATGTCTCTTTATTTTAGTTTTTATTTTTTCATTTTTTCCATACTAATTTCTACTTATGTTAGTTTTTTTAAAACTAAAATTAATATATCCAAACCAAATTTTATGATATGGTTTTATTTTTTTTAAAAAAATATTCTTTGTACTATATATATAATTCTAATATTTTTTTTTGTTCCGGTTGATTTTTTAATTATACCAAAACAACAATATGTTTTTTTTTTTTCATATTTTTGTTTCTTCAATAAAAAAAAAAATTTCTTTATAAAATATATGTAAGAAAATCCATAATTTGGGTTATATAAGATGTATTTTTCTATTATTACTTTTAATTGATGAAATATGATTGGTGGATATAAGAAGTAAAACTAGAGTTATGGTGAGTAATTCTATATGCCAAAACAATTCCATATCTCAAAAAAGTTAAAAATAAACACATATATTTATATCTTAGATAAAAAAAAAAGAATTTTAAAAAATAATACATAGATTTTCTTTTATATTAGTTCCAAATTTATAAAATAAAATAAATTTATTAACAAATTCTCGACCAAAAAAAAAAATAACAAATCGCATAAACGCTAGTAAGAAGACTAGTGAAAATATATTTTTCATTTTTGTGTAGGTGTAGAAAAAAGGAATATGTAGAAAAAAGGAATATTTTGGTCAAATATCCATCTAGGATATCTAATTAGGTTAATGTCCATTTTTTTTTCTAATTAAGTAAATGTCCATAATATTTTTAAAACCCCAAACTACCCTTGCATTATTTAATTGGAATGGCAACTTTGCAACGCAGAGAAGACGTGAATCCCCCACTGATGCCGTGCAATTATCGATGACTTCTGGTGACATTGAGGACAACATGAAGGTTCCATTCGATGGTCCTGTCACTCGTGCATGGGCCAAGAAGATTCAAGCTGCAACTAAAGCCTTTCTTGTTCGTCACCATGGAACTCTAGAGCAAGGGTTCAGGCCACCCTGGATCACTTGGCTCAAGGTTACACCACCAGCACAGAAAGTGAGCTTACGTCCACACACGGATCTCATGAAGACTCGTCAGCATCCCCCATGACTCACCATACTCGGCATTTCCATGGGTCACTCGAGACCAACATTAGTCGAGTGGGCCAAAGGCTTTGTCGAGTGCATGGGCCGAGTACCCTTGTGCTTGGGCCGGTTATATTAGTTAATTAATTAAGTTATTATTTTATGCAACTTAGATAAATAAGATGGAATTAATTATATCTCTTCTAGATATAATCCTTGGCCACCAAGTTATGAAACATTTATCTTATTAGGAAATATTTATCTTAGATTTATTTCATTTATCTTTAGATATAATAAATCTATCCAAACCCCTTTCCTTTGCAAGGAAGGATTGGTTAGATCTCCCATAGTTTACTATAAATTCATGTTATTCACCTTTGTATTAATCAGATTGAATTAGAATTAAGAACCCCTTTATGGATTAAAGAGTTCTTGGTTATCAATCCAAAACACTATACTTGTCCTGTGTTCTTGAGATCTTTCGGCAATCACACAACAGCTTTTCACCCTCACCTTGTTCGTCGACATCGAGCACCAAACCCAGCCATCAAACCCTACCGAGAAGCCTGCGCATCCGAGGAACCTCAGCCCTTGGCGTCGTCCGCGAGCAGGCCCGCTCCCAGCGAGCACAGACGCTTCCAGGCGCCCTCGCTCCCGCGTGCTCCCAGGCGCCTCGCTATCGCTCCCGTCTTCGCTCCCGCGCACACCTCTCGCCATCACTCTCGCTCCCAGCGAGAGGAGTCTCCGCGCGCCCGCACACCCTGAGGACCCGTGTCCTGTGTGCCCAGCAACCTCACGCGCCAGTCCCTTGCTTCTCTCTCGCTACCCTTGCTTTATTTCTGTCGCTAATTTCTGAGTTCTTGATTGCTGAAATTTGGTTAAGTCTGAAACCGTCGCTACTGCAGAAATTTAATTACTTGTTTTGATTCGTTCCAATCAGGAGATATCAAAGAGCATTGCAAGATCTAAGCAAATATACGGCGTGGTTCTTGATCTTGAGCCCACAGGCGAAGGATCGGGTATCCCAAACGTATCAAGTGGTATCGGATTTCAGGTTAATGCAAGTTCTTTACTCTCTTGATTTCTTAATTGAGTGATTTATTTTTCGTGCCTATTTTTCACCATAGCCGCTGCATAAAAGTTAAATCTTTATTATTCACCCATAAAAATTGGCACTTTATTTTTGTTATTCTTTGTTTGGATCTTTAATTTCGAAGATATTGAGTTCTTGACTGCAAGTTGTGATCTTTTATTCCTAGTTGCTACATATCATGCCTATGACTGTGATTCTTGGATTAAAAGCATTATATGAACTTGCACCACTAAAGAACCCTAATTTCTCCAGTTTCTAGCCTATTTTCCCTATTTCCTTTCTTTTTGCTTACTTTTATATCATCGTAGCTTGTTATTTTTATTTTTTTTTTCTTGCTTTTATTTTCGGTTACTACATACATATTCTAGCAGCTATTTCATAGCCAAAAAAAAAAACAGTAAAGCCGAGAGCTTCAAAAAAAAAAAAAGAGAAAGAAAGAAAAGTTTAGCATACATTACCTTGTTGAGTTAGTAACTCTTCTCTTGTTATTTCTTTTCTTGCTACATGTTAGATGATCTGATCGGTTTTAAGCATTACAAAAGAACCCTACTTGTGTGATTTTGTGCTGTGCCGACACTGGAGCCTTGGTCAAACCCCTCTTTTTCTGAACCGTGTTGCAACCGTCAGATAATAGTTGACGGAGTGTATGCACTTGATTGCCCTTGTGATTGCTATTGTCGATTATTACACATTCATATTATTCAAGCATCACATTGTAAATCTTATTCTATCCACATTAAGCCGCTTATTTATACTTTCTATCCTTGATATCCGACTTGTGACTGATTTAATTTGAAATTTTGATTATTACTTGCTGTCTTCAATATTGCAAAATTCTGTGTCCAGGGGAATTGGTTGAATATTGTGCCTTGTTTTCTCGCCCTTTGATTTCTAAAACTTGAATCACTCTTAGGAATCACTAGAGCTTGCATTACTTGGTTTCTGGTCTTTGCTTCGGTTACTTGTTGCTCTTCTGATATTGTAGGAACATGGCAGCCGAAGGCACCCCCCTACTACCCCTAACCCTATTTCTGATGAGACCTTAGATCGTATTATTCAGGCCGCTACTAAAGCTTCTATGGCCGAACATAGAAAAGAACTCGAAGCGGCTGAGGAACGTTGGAACAAGCGCTTCCACGATCAATTAGCCCAACAAGCTAGCGTGGTTACTACTCGGTCTATAAATGGTGTTATGCGACATCTGGAGGAGTTGAAACAACAGGAGGAGTTGAAACAACAGGAGGCTTCTGGTTCTACACCCCCAGGTGGTATGCCGCCTCCTGCAGCCCCTACACCTCTAATCGCCCCTACGCCACCTACAGGTAATCCGCCACCTACAGGTAACACCTCTTATTCTGTTAAACCTCCCCCTTCTGGTCAATTACATTATCAGCTTAAGTCTGCTACTCCTAACCCTTTCACTGGAGAGAATGACAACGATCATCTAGCGGGCTTCAATGGCAACCAAGATCGTCGTGAGTACACACCACCACGGCATCAACAGCAAGGGAGGTTCAATCAGCGTCAACAGCAACCGCTGCATGGCCGTGTTAACTGGGATGACAGCCGCAGCAATAATGATCTTTATGAGACGCCGCATTTGGAGGATGCTTACCATGAGGTAAATCCTAACTTTGATGATTTACCCCCTCCTAATTTTGGTCATCCTAGATTTGATAATGCTCAAGCTATACAGAGACGAAATGTTAAGCTTAAATTAGAAACCTTTGATGGTAACACTGATCCTGAAGCTTATCTTGTTTGGGAAAATCATACTGACTATCTGCTTGAACATTTACGCTATGAGGAAACGGAGAAGTTGGAAGTTGTTATATTGCATTTAGTAGGTAAAGCTCGCACCTGGTGGTTCCGCACTCGTGAGATGCGCCGTCGTCAGGACAAGCAACCTGTTGAAACTTGGCCACAACTTCGCTATCTCCTGAAGAAGAGACATGTGCCTGAGGAATACATGGAGTCCATGAGGATGCAGCTCGCTTCCTGCCGCCAAGGAACTCGCTCTCCTAATGACTACAGAGATGAGCTTGAACGGCTCTCCCATCAGGCTAATATTTATCTTACTGAACGTGCTTTGTGTACTCAATTTCTTGCTGGTCTTAATATTTCTATTAAAAATCCGTTATCTATCCATTCCATTAGAGATATTAACACTTTGACTCATAAAGCACAGCTTCTGTATGGGCAACAGCAGCAGCAGCTTCGGCAAAGGACTAGATTCGACCAGACCTCTCAAGGTCGCAGGTTTGTTCCCTTCAACCCTTCTAGCCAATCTAAACCTTCTACTTCTAACCCTTCTATGCAGCAAAAGGGAGTTTCCAACTCACCACAACAGGGTTATCAGGTTGAAACTAGAAGAGTTGCTGCACCCTCTACAGATCGTAACAAGGATATCCGCTGCTTCACTTGTGGTGGTTCTGGGCATGTCTCTCGCAATTGCCCTCAGAAAAAGAAGGTCCTTCTCAATGATTTGGGAGACCATTACTGTAAAGGCTCGGATTTTTTTTTTTTAAATTCTAATTTCTCAAAAAAAAAATAAAATAATAATAAAAATTCTTAAGCTCGGACTTTGACCTCGTAAAGCGGATTTCCAATTTAAAATAAAATTTTTTGAAAACTAACTTGACATGGCGACTGTGATTTTTAAAAAACCTAATTGATCGAGAGAGCGGGAACTTAAGAGACTAACATCAAGAACTAATTCCGAGACTTATTTTCCGGGTATTTCCTTGAGACCACATTCTTTGTTTTCTTCCCCTTGCCTCTTTTTTCCATTTCATATTCAAATTTTAAATTAATTGTTATTTGAGGATAGGTTATGGATAAGAATTATGCTAGTGTTGGGGCAATTAAGGAAAAGTTTGACCACTCCCATCCCCCAGGCAAAACCCACACCACTCCAAATTTTAATCCCTCCTTTTGTCTGATTGTTTCAGAAACAACACCCTCCCCCCTTTCTCTCCCATGGATCCTTCTCGCCGCCTTCCACCACCCCTACTCCACCACCTTTCACTCCCTGTTTTCCGAAGCCGGGCCGCCAGTCCAAGCTCGCCTCCCCTCGTCCTCTGTTTCCCAGCCGAGCCGAGCAGCAGCTCCCACCATCTCCATCACTTCCCTCCCTCCGTGTCTGAGCAGAAGGAGGCCAGCCCCTAGCAATCCGACGAAGCCCGAGCTCAAGCCGCTGCCTAGGAGCAGCCCGGAGTCCGCCGTCGCCGCCGAGCACCTCCCTCCTTGCTCTGGTTTCCCGATCCAAACCTCCGGTAAGCCCCCTTCCTCCTCTTTTGGCTCCAAAACCTCGTAATGGTCGAGCTTTTAACGCCTTTCTTCCTTCCTAGGCGAGAAGCTCTCTGATTCCGACCTCGGTGGTCCAGATCGAGCTCCGACGAAGCGTTCCGACGAAGACCTCGAACCCTCGGTGAGCTTTTCTCCTTCCTTCTTCGTTTGTCCCCTTTCCTGTCCGTGTGTGTCGATGTCGGATAGTCACTTCGAGTGGTCGGAGCCCCGCGCCATCGCCGGTGGCCCTTCCTCCCCTCCTTTCTTTTCTCGGGTTCTTTTCTGAACGAAGGGGAGTGTCTTCTTTTGAAGACGATGAACAGTAGCTCCACCTCCCCCATTTCCTTTAGATGTGGGCTCCACGTCCACCTCATCGCCATGTCACTGGGGCCCTCCCCTTTGTTTTACCACTTTGCTTTCGGTTTCAGGAATGGAAGAAATGAATTGGGTGCTTACATGGGCCTATTTTGTGGGCTTATGTTTCACAATAAAATCAACCTTTGGGCCTATTTTAAGATCTGGACTTCTTTCAAGTAAAATGGGATTTGGGGCCTTATTTTTTCTTCGAAATTAGGAAGGGGCTCGGTTTGGAATTTTCCAAATAAAGAGGTCGGTTTTGAAGCTTTGATAAAATAAGGGCCGGAATTTTATTATATAAAAATGATTGGGATTTTTAAGGATTTGGAAATATTTTATGAAAGTGCTTAGTAAATGATATTTAAAATGTTATATAATATTAATTGAGATTTAAAATATAAAATATTATTTTGAGATTAAGGATATAATATTAGGGCGATTTAAGGGTAGAATGTTATTAGACTTCAAGATTTAACAAGGTATTATCGGATTTAACTCGAAAAAAGAATTTGATGAATGTTTTCAATGATCGGAATTTCCAACTAGTTAACTCGGTTTTCAAAACAGTTTTCGGGATTAACTTGAGAATTATGTGATCGATGACTGACTAGCATGATGATATGATTGATTGACTAATAGCTTGTTTTGTGTGGACTAACGGCATGTATGAATGATTAATGGCATGATGAGATGTTAGAGTTATGTTATCATTCGATTTATACCTTATGATTATGATGAACTGTGAGATATTTATATATGCGGGTATGTTGTTGTGAGCATGCGAATGTGGCTAAATGAAATGGTGAGAATTATGTGGTCTTACGGAATGTGGCAATATGATGAATGGTTGAGTTTGATAGAATGACGATTTGCGATATGGTTGCTATTCTCGTTGAGTGATATGCTTTGAGTGCTTGAATGATTAGATATAGACTTATATGATTGTTATGCTATCTAGGTGATGCTTTGTGGTTATAATCGATGTATGCTGGACCTTCTATTATGCTGTTCTGCATAGCCAGGTGAGTTCCTATATGAGCTCACTCAGATTCGAAAAGAGATCTCCCTGCTTGTAGCCATGTGCATACTAGGTGCTTGCATTCATAATAAAGCATGCCATGTAGTATCCTGCTAGGATTGCACTCATGATTGAGCATTCGTTTACTCATTGCTTTTGTAAACAGAACGGCCGTTATCTGTGAAGTAACTAGAGTCATTGCTAGGGTTATAGGACGACCTAGTCTCATCGGGTCCCGTCCTGAGTCAATCGAGTCATGAACTTCCTTATATTATGAGATGCATGCGGGCTTTATTGTGGAGCGGGTTGGGCATGCGTGCCGCCCGATTATGAATGAATGCATTCACGAGCTGGCCAGTCTCCGCCCTATCGGAAGGGGGTGGAGGTAGGAGAGGGATATACCACTTGGTATTCGGTGCTAAGGCCTTATTATATTATGCACTTGATCTTAGGACCATGCTAGTGTGTTAATATTCCGCATTGCATCTAGAAGCATCTTTATTAGGACTAGCGTGTGTATATGTCTGCTTGTTTGGGATTATATTGCGTAGGGCTTCGATCTGACACCGTCCCGCATACATTTTTTTTAGGTTTGTTTTACAGCATGATTATTCCTTGTTTCCGTGACGTGGGAACTCTCTTGGGCGATCTCAAAGAAATGGTTTAACTCCACTAATATTGTATATTAAATTTTGATAATTACGCTTATTGATTTGGTTTTGACTCGACTCAGTCGTGTCACCCTCTTGTATTACACCTTGATTCTACTATTTGCATGACCGTTGGTTTTCCACGCTTAGACTTAGGACAGGTACAGGGGACTTCCCCGGGGATTCCAATGATCCCTTCGAATTTTGGGTATGAAATCCCACTTTAAAATGTTAGGATAGAATTTCAAACCTTCAACCTGTACTCGGGGCGCAAGATCCTAACGAGGGGTTTCATCCCTCGAAACGTAACCCGGGAATCATAATCCTGGGCCGTTACAAAGATGGTATCAGAGCCCAGGTTATGCAAACCGAGTATGATAGGTTGAAGTGGTTTTGAAAAGTGCCCAAGATTTTCAAATGGTTTTTCAAAATGTTTTAGAAAGGGCAAAATGAATTTAATATGGCTAATTCAAATGGACTAAATATGAACTTGACTCAATAAATCTGGTAATCAAACAAAGGGAAACGACGGGGTAGTAAGGGCGTTAGACCATCCCTATTGGATTTAGTTGGGAACGGGTAGGCAAAATACTAGTTTTCTTTTACAGGCGGGATTTGAAGACTCCAAGGAGCCCGAAGGCTGGAGTGACATGGGTTAGGAGGCCGTGAGGTGTTTGCCCCTCCGGCCGGCCGTCCCTCGAAGGACGGCATAGATCGTCTTTGTGACTGTATGTATTATATCCAACTGGGCCCGAGGGCGATCCTCCTCGAAGAGAATCATATTAATCACATTGATTGCTTCCGTGTTGGGTGCTATTGTGGTTAGGTTAGAGAACTAATCAGTATGCCTTAACTTGAGCATGTAAATAATCGAATGTGTGAACGGGATAGCGGGAGGGAGCCTTGTCCTTATGTAATTGGAATTCCCGTCTTGTCAGGATAGCCCTTCCCTGATTCAAGCCCTTGATGATTCTGACTCCATCATGCGCCTCACCAAAACATCTAGGCACGTTAGCAAGAGTCGAGAAGCGTCTTCTCTCCCTGTGTCGAGTCATGTTTGGTATTCCGCTATCTATGCTTCTATCGAATCTCGTACCTGAGGTTGGTGTCTTCCACGAGAAATTTGGGTTGGTCAACTAAATACCTTCGGAAATCGTGTCGGGTGTGAGGGTTACTTAGTACGTTAGTGGGGGAGATGATTGAAGTAGTTTCGAGTTAGAAGTGAGTTACCTCATGGAGTCATCCCTTTCGATCATTGTAATGGTCAACCATGTCTCCTTGCTGCAAGAGCCTAAGCATGAGTTCTACCCTCACCTCTCGGAAGTAGTGTAAATGGCCTTGTGTCATACTGAGCGAGTCATACTAGCATCCCACGGGGAAACGGGGTGATGAGTCGGTGATTGCCCTTAGAGAATTCTGTCGGTTATAGTAGTAGCCATTCTTGTGATTCTATGACCTAGTACATTGATGTATTTCAGCATGACTTGCCTAATATCTTGCATGGTTGCTTTTATGAGGAAAAATATGTGCGGTATGTGTGGAACTCCATAATTATTGTCTTTCCATCAATTAGGTCTATGATAGTGTGGTTAACCCTCGTTGCATGTTAATACGAGAAATGAATGTCTTAGCATGCTAAATTGATCTAATTGGACCTCGTTAACTGTGTACTTGCTTGATGAGTGTTGCAGTATCATGTAGGAGATACATCTCCCCATTATAGGCCCTCGTATGATTATTTGTCATCATGGTCTTACTATGCGAATGTGGATGTATACGATGTGATGGTTGGTACCCCTATATGACCTCCCCATACCCCTTAGCATGACTAGTAGGGTGTAACTTAACATGTTTGCAATGACACCATGTTGTCCTGACCTGCGTATGTGCGTACCTGAGTGAGTAATACATTGTACATGTGATATCTTGTGATGTTTGCTAGATCTTACGCAACTTATTCCGCAGGTGTCCCATGTCAATTCGTGCATGTATGCCCTTAGTATATCGAGCATGATTAGTGAATGAGATGATAGATTGCTAGCTTGTTCTGCGCACATGTAGAGTTGATTATATGAACATGTTATGAATGCATGGGTCACTATTCCTCGAGATAGGTGCATGTTAGTGTGGAATGATATGACGATGTTGTGATTATTATGTGTTGTGTGCAACAATTATAACCTCATGGGATACCCTAAGGGCATCGTTTTAATCCTCGGGTGGAGATTCTATCTTGGTCTCGTCGACCCTAATCATGGTCCGTGTCTGAATCCTTAAGGAAGTCGTGTTGTCCGCCTTTGTCTCTCCCCTATCTCCGTAACTCTTAATCCTTGTGATCCTTTGATGAGCGCCGACATGAAAGAAAGAACTGACAACCAAGTGGCACCAGAACGACACGGTGGAAGCGTGGTGGGTCCATGACCCATAGACCCCTTGGACGACGTCAACGATGGCAAGAAAGATGAATGTGCTCCAAAGACGGTGGTTGTGAACAGTACCCTCCCAGACGATTCGAGGAAGAGCATTCTTGAATCAAATCGCGGTTTCTTCTATAATAATCAGACTTGATGTGGTGCGATAGGCCTAGAACTGACATAATTGGGTATGTGATGACTGATATGTTGAACTAGTAGTAGATGGTTGCCTGACTAACTTGCGCTTGTGATGATGTGCCTTTTGCTTGAGTGTACTGACCTGCTGGTAAATCGGTTATGGGTTATATAGGTGGTGGTGTTTCCCTCTTGAGCATAAGTCATGAGATTCTTCGGTGAGAAAGGTCGGAAAGTGGCAGGTAGGTTCGAGGTCCTTGGTTCTGGTAGTTGGTTATGTGAGATGGGGTACGGGAAGAATGTGTTAGTTTGGGTAGAGCCGCGTGAGTTGGGATGTGTCGGAGATAGTGGTTAGTGGGTACAATTGAGCTTCTAGGTAGGTCTTAGGTGAGGAGTGGAGCCCATATGGGAGATTCTTAGGGAGAGGCCTTCATTAGAGGTAGTGTCGAGCGATAGCGTGCGGATAGTGTAGTCCTAGTGGTGGATGAGTGAGTTAGGAGTAGATTGGGAGGATCCTTGAGGGGATATGTTGATAGACGGGTTAGTGTGCCAGGAGAGAGTGTCTAGATAGTCTAGGAGCGAATCATGGGCGGCGTTGAGGAAGATCAGTTAAGGGATGTCTAAGGAATCATAGGAATTGAGACTAGGTTGTATGTGCGGTGATTGGGAGCGGTCTTGGTAAAGGATTGAGGTTGAGGAACCGCTAAGGAAGAGAAGTATGATGTTGCTTGGGAAATTATCGATCTTGGGGATTAGGTTGTTTATGTCAGGACGGTATATGTGATGAGTATTTGGGATTGTTAGATAGGATTGGTAATGCTTGGCGAAGTCATGAGTGAAGGATTTCTAAGTGCGTTGTTGAAGGATTTTAGCATAGGGAAGAAATCGAAACTGATGTGTGAAAATTGTTATCAAGGTATTTGAGGATGTAGAGTGAATCTTCGAGGAAAGGCTGGTAGCTAGGAAAAAGTGTTGTTGAGATTCTAGTAAGATTGCGGGCTTAAGGTTGAATAGAGAGATTCTGAGCATGGAATTTGGGAACCAGGCAAAGAGGAAGGCTTTGAGGGCACTAGGGGGGGGGGGGGGGAAGGATTTTAGAAGGTGTGGCGAGATTGTGGTACTTGGGAAAGTTTGGATGATGATGTCATAGGAATTCTGTGAGAATGACGATCGATACATAAGGGCGTAAGCGGTAGAGATTTCAAGGTTAAGGTTTAATAAGATTTGAGATTAGGAAATTTAGGAATATGTTGAGACGAGGATCTAGAATAGGCCGGTTGAGGAATCATGGATGTTCAGGTTTTGTGAGATTCGAGATGGGACAAGTAGGTAGAGCATGTGATTGGTCATTGAGGATAGATGTGGGTGATGGGGAATTCAGTGATTCGCAGTTATGAGTTAGCATTAGAAGATTTTCTGCGTTAGAGTTGTCGAGAGTATACGGTTGTGTGGATTCTAGCAAGGTAGGACGCTTGTGTTGGTAATGTCGAGGACAAGGATGGGAGTGTCAGGTGTGAGATGGTCAGTATGAGTTGGGTTTTTAGAGGTGGATGGTTAGTGAGAGTGGTAAGTGGTGCGGGAAGTATGATTAGGTTAGAAAGTGATTCGAGATGTCTCCTTGGGAAGATGATGGTCAGGCAGAGCCTTGATAGCCTAGGAAGAGTAAGCGAGATTGTTAAGGAGCATCTAGATCGATCGAGAGAGCAGTTTAGTTAGGATACCTAGTAATTGGTTGGGATGTAGACCTTGAATGTCAGATAGTTAAGAGGCTAGAAATGTTGTACGCTAAGCAGAATGCAATGGTAATTAGAACTAGTATCGGATTGAGTTGGTAGACCTAGGTAAGGATGATCTTAATAACAGAGATAAAGAGTAATGGTCGTGTCTTGTTGTTGTGGGTAGTTGTAGGCGGACTCTCTTGAGGATGTGATATAGTGTATGCCTTACTTGGGGCCGAGTGTTGTGCGAATTCTATGCGATAGGCGATGTTGATTCCTTGATACCATAGACAATAGTGAATTGTTAGCACTAACATAGTTATCCCATGAACTCGATAAAATGCTAGTGTACAGAAGGATTTGTTTGCCTCTAATACGATGACGCTTAGTAGTTAACATGAGTATGATGTGCTTATTCGATTGGTATGATGTGCTTATCCGATTGATATGACGTGCTTATCTGATTGATATGGTGTGTAACTTCTGTGAGATGATGTGATAAATCCTACCATGTACGATACGATGCTAGATATGTTATGGTATGTAACTGTCCGTGACATGAGTATGACCTAATTAGGAATGTGTGATACAATTGTTATATTGAACAATTGCTATGATATATGATGCCTTGAATTGGAATCGCTAGGATGATAGAACTGAAGGGATGAATTTGATTTTGACTTGGAACCTAGGGAAGAAATATGGGATTAGCCCTTAGAGGTGGATGATTCCACCTCCTGAATTTGGAACTTGCTTGACTAACATCGGGTTACGGGATTTGAATGATGTTTAAAAAGGATTAACTTGGATTTTGAGAAAACTGAACGCGATCGAGAACTTCAATGATTTTGAGACCAATCCCTTTCAAACTGAGGACTCCCTTTGAACTTTTCCGACCCGAGCTTGCTTTATGACGCCCCACGAAGTGGATACATGCATTTTATAGGGGCCCTTTATAGACTTCTTGCTAAGACCTAGTGGGGACGCTATAATACTTTCGAGTTATGATATAACCGAGAAGTCGGGGTAAGGATGTGATAAGGGCCCATATCACACTCTCGCTACGACCTATCGGGGATATTATGATCATGACGATGATGTTGTGAGGTTCTCATAGGGGCACTTATGAGGCACTTACGGGATCAATGGAATGGTCCTTGGACTCACCTACTTCCAACTTCATCCCCTACCTAGTTTTGGTTTTAGTCTCAGGGACGAGACTTGTTTTTAGAGGTGGATGATGTAAAGGCTCGGATTTTTTTTTTTAAATTCTAATTTCTCAAAAAAAAATAAAATAATAATAATAAAAATTCTTAAGCTCGGACTTTGACCTCGTAAAGCGGATTTCCAACTTAAAATAAAATTTTTTGAAAACTAACTTGACATGGCGACTGTGATTTTTAAAAAACCTAATTGATCGAGAGAGCGGGAACTTAAGAGACTAACATCAAGAACTAATTCCGAGACTTATTTTCCGGGTATTTCCTTGAGACCACATTCTTTGTTTTCTTCCCCTTGCCTCCTTTTTCCATTTCATATTCAAATTTTAAATTAATTGTTATTTGAGGATAGGTTATGGATAAGAATTATGCTAGTGTTGGGGCAATTAAGGAAAAGTTTGACCACTCCCATCCCCCAGGCAAAACCCACACCACTCCAAATTTTAATCCCTCCTTTTGTCTGATTGTTTCAGAAACAACACCCTCCCCCCTTTCTCTCCCGTGGATCCTTCTCGCCGCCTTCCACCACCCCTACTCCACCACCTTTCACTCCCTGTTTTCCGAAGCCGGGCCGCCAGTCCAAGCTCGCCTCCCCTCGTCCTCTGTTTCCCAGCCGAGCCGAGCAGCAGCTCCCACCATCTCCATCACTTCCCTCCCTCCGTGTCTGAGCAGAAGGAGGCCAGCCCCTAGCAATCCGACGAAGCCCGAGCTCAAGCCGCTGCCTAGGAGCAGCCCGGAGTCCGCCGTCGCCGCCGAGCACCTCCCTCCTCGCTTTGGTTTCCCGATCCAAACCTCCGGTAAGCCCCCTTCCTCCTCTTTTGGCTCCAAAACCTCGTAATGGTCGAGCTTTGAACGTCTTTCTTCCTTCCTAGGCGAGAAGCTCTCTGATTCCGACCTCGGTGGTCCAGATCGAGCTCCGACGAAGCGTTCGACGAAGACCTCGAACCCTCGGTGAGCTTTTCTCCTTCCTCCTTCGTTTGTCCCCTTTCCTGTCCGTGTGTGTCGATGTCGGATAGTCACTTCGAGTGGTCGGAGCCCCGCGCCATTGCCGGTGGCCCTTCCTCCCCTCCTTTCTTTTCTCGGGTTCTTTTCTGAACGCAAGGGAGTGTCTTCTTTTGAAGACGATGAACAGTAGCTCCACCTCCCCCATTTCCTTTAGATGTGGGCTCCACGTCCACCTCATCGCCATGTCACTGGGGCCCTCCCCTTTGTTTTACCACTTTGCTTTCGGTTTCAGGAATGGAAGAAATGAATTGGGTGCTTACATGGGCCTATTTTGTGGGCTTATGTTTCACAATAAAATCAACCTTTGGGCCTATTTTAAGATCTGGACTTCTTTCAAGTAAAATGGGATTTGGGGCCTTATTTTTTCTTCGAAATTAGGAAGGGGCTCGGTTTGGAATTTTCCAAATAAAGAGGTCGGTTTTGAAGCTTTGATAAAATAAGGGCCGGAATTTTATTATATAAAAATGGTTGGGATTTTTAAGGATTTGGAAATATTTT
Source organism: Persicaria maculosa (assembly GCA_963922045.1). Taxonomy (NCBI): domain Eukaryota; kingdom Viridiplantae; phylum Streptophyta; class Magnoliopsida; order Caryophyllales; family Polygonaceae; genus Persicaria; species Persicaria maculosa. The sequence goes on along the minus strand of OY998255.1, from coordinate 6,354,250 downwards.
ATGAAAGTGCTTAGTAAATGATATTTAAAATGTTATATAATATTAATTGAGATTTAAAATATAAAATATTATTTTGAGATTAAGGATATAATATTAGGGCGATTTAAGGGTAGAATGTTATTAGACTTCAAGATTTAACAAGGTATTATCGGATTTAACTCGAAAAAAGAATTTGATGAATGTTTTCAATGATCGGAATTTCCAACTAGTTAACTCGGTTTTCAAAACAGTTTTCGGGATTAACTTGAGAATTATGTGATCGATGACTGACTAGCATGATGATATGATTGATTGACTAATAGCTTGTTTTGTGTGGACTAACGGCATGTATGAATGATTAATGGCATGATGAGATGTTAGAGTTATGTTATCATTCGATTTATACCTTATGATTATGATGAACTGTGAGATATTTATATATGCGGGTATGTTGTTGTGAGCATGCGAATGTGGCTAAATGAAATGGTGAGAATTATGTGGTCTTACGGAATGTGGCAATATGATGAATGGTTGAGTTTGATAGAATGACGATTTGCGATATGGTTGCTATTCTCGTTGAGTGATATGCTTTGAGTGCTTGAATGATTAGATATAGACTTATATGATTGTTATGCTATCTAGGTGATGCTTTGTGGTTATAATCGATGTATGCTGGACCTTCTATTATGCTGTTCTGCATAGCCAGGTGAGTTCCTATATGAGCTCACTCAGATTCGAAAAGAGATCTCCCTGCTTGTAGCCATGTGCATACTAGGTGCTTGCATTCATAATAAAGCATGCCATGTAGTATCCTGCTAGGATTGCACTCATGATTGAGCATTCGTTTACTCATTGCTTTTGTAAACAGAACGGCCGTTATCTGTGAAGTAACTAGAGTCATTGCTAGGGTTATAGGACGACCTAGTCTCATCGGGTTCCGTCCTGAGTCAATCGAGTCATGAACTTCCTTATATTATGAGATGCATGCGGGCTTTATTGTGGAGCGGGTTGGGCATGCGTGCCGCCCGATTATGAATGAATGCATTCACGAGCTGGCCAGTCTCCGCCCTATCGGAAGGGGGTGGAGGTAGGAGAGGGATATACCACTTGGTATTCGGTGCTAAGGCCTTATTATATTATGCACTTGATCTTAGGACCATGCTAGTGTGTTAATATTCCGCATTGCATCTAGAAGCATCTTTATTAGGACTAGCGTGTGTATATGTCTGCTTGTTTGGGATTATATTGCATAGGGCTTCGATCTGACACCGCCCCGCATACATTTTTTTTAGGTTTGTTTTACAGCATGATTATTCCTTGTTTCCGTGACGTGGGAACTCTCTTGGGCGATCTCAAAGAAATGGTTTAACTCCACTAATATTGTATATTAAATTTCGATAATTACGCTTATTGATTTGGTTTTGACTCGACTCAGTCGTGTCACCCTCTTGTATTACACCTTGATTCTACTATTTGCATGACCGTTGGTTTTCCACGCTTAGACTTAGGACAGGTACAGGGGACTTTCCCGGGGATTCCAATGATCCCTTCGAATTTTGGGTATGAAATCCCACTTTAAAATGTTAGGATAGAATTTCAAACCTTCAACCTGTACTCGGGGCGCAAGATCCTAACGAGGGGTTTCATCCCTCGAAACGTAACCCGGGAATCATAATCCTGGGCCGTTACAATTACTATGAGGAAGAGACTGTTGAGGACCAGGTAATTTCGAGTGAAGTGGAGAAGGACCAGTCGTCTTAGCCTATTGAGGAGATCGATACTTCAGAGTACGACAACTTGCTTTGCATTATCAATCGGCGGGTCCTACACATTCAGGAATCTCCCATGGCTGATCAAAGGGTGAACATATTCCACACTAGGTGCTTAGTTCGCGAGGCTACCTTAAGCCTCATCATCGACGGTGGGAGTTGCTGCAATCTCATCAGTGAAAAGGTAGTGGATTTCCTCCATTTAACTACTACTCCTAGAGCTACTCACTATGGTTTAAATGGCATTACTGATGATGGATCTAATATAATGGTCACCAAACAATGTTTAGTTTCCCTTTCAATTGGATCATATCATGATAAAATATTATGTGATGTTGCTCGCATGGATTGTAGTCATATATTATTAGGTCGTCCTTGGTTATATGATCGTTCTGTTCTTCATGATGGTCGTGCAAATACATATGCTTTCACTTTTGATGGGAGGAGAGTTACTCTCCTACCCCTTTCGCCACAAACTATTCTGAAGGACCAGGTTCGCAAGAAGCAACAACAGGACGCCCAGAAGGAAGCTCAGAGGAAGGAGAAGCTCAAGGAGAATGTGGCCCAACAAGCCGCACCCGCGGCCCCGCCCGCCGCGCCCGCGGCCACTCCAGCCGCACCTGCAGCCCCCTTGGCGCCTCCTCCTTCCCACTCGACGTCCACTCAGCCCTCTCTTGCATCACTTAAGGGCTCTGTAAAACGTCGATCTTTGGTCTCTCAACCTCAAAAAGGGACCATTACACGGAATGCTCATCGACCTCATATTCTTCTGGTAATGAAACAGGTATTACTTAATGTTGAATTGAGTCATATTCCTGCACCTATTGCTGCACTTCTGCAGGATTATCTAGATGTGCTTCCAGCTGAACTACCACAAGGCTTGCCTCCTATTAGAGGTATTGAGCACCAGATTGACTTTGTGCCTGGGGCAGCCTTGCCTAATCGCGCCGCTTATAGAGCTAGTCCTGAGGAAACAAAGGAGCTGCAACGCCAAGTCACAGAATTGATGGATAAAGGCTTTGTTCGAGAGAGCCTGTCTCCCTGTGCCGTGCCTGTCATTTTGGTTCCAAAGAAGGATGGCTCCTGGCGCATGTGTGTTGATTGTCGCGCAATCAACCAAATAACGGTTAAGTATCGCCACCCTATTCCTCGTTTAGATGATATGCTTGATGAACTTCATGGTGCTTGTATTTTTTCTAAAATTGACCTTAGAAGTGGATATCATCAAATTAGGATGAAACAGGGTGATGAATGGAAAACGGCTTTTAAAACTAAGTATGGCTTATATGAGTGGTTAGTAATGCCTTTTGGTTTAACAAATGCTCCTTCTACTTTTATGAGGCTTATGAACCATGTGCTTAGAAGACACTTAGGAAAATTTGCCGTTGTCTATTTTGACGATATCTTAATCTATAGCAAGAATATGCATGATCACTTAAGTCACTTAAAATTGGTCTTTGATTGCCTTAGGAAAGAAAAGTTATATGCCAATTTAAAGAAGTGTTCTTTTGCATCCGAGTCTACCATTTTCCTTGGTTTTGTAGTGTCTGCATCTGGATTGAAGGTGGATGAGGAGAAGATTCGTGCTATTCAGGAGTGGGCTAGGCCGAATACACCCACTCATGTCCGCTCATTCTTGGGCCTTGTTGGTTTCTATCGACGTTTTGTCAAGGACTTCAGCCTGATTGCCACCCCCCTACATGAGCTGACAAAGAAAGATGTGACATTTCGCTAGACAGACTCACATCAAAAGGCTTTCGACGCCCTCAAGGATCGCCTGACACATGCACCAGTGCTGCAGTTACCTGACTTTGCTCAACCTTTTGAGCTCGAGTGTGACGCTTCTAGCACTGGCATTGGAGGGGTTCTGCTGCAGAATAAGCGTCCCATCGCCTACTTCAGCGAAAAATTGGGCTCCGCTGAGCTCAACTATTCTACCTATGACAAGGAGCTATTTGCACTGGTTCGCTGCTTACAGACTTGGCAACATTATCTCTGGCCTAAGGAGTTTGTGATTCATTCGGATCATGAAGCTTTAAAGTACCTCAAAGGACAAGCAGTGCTCAACATGCGACAAGAAGGGAAAGGATAATGTGGTAGCTGACGCGCTATCATGCAGGTATGTCCTCCTAAACCATATGGATGCACATGTTTTGGGTTTTGCTTTGATAAAGGAACTGTATGCTTCTGATGGTTTCTTTAAAACTATATATGCTCAATGTGTGTCTAAAGGTGAAGTTGATTCATATTTTCTTGATAATGGTTATTTGTTTAAGATGGGCAAGCTTTGTATCCCATCTTCTTCTATTCGCCGATTGTTAACTCAAGAAATTCATGAATCTAGAGGACATGGTGGTTTCGAAAAAACCTTAGCAGGACTTAAGGAACATTACTTTTGGCCTAAAATGTCTAATTATGTGCTGAGATTTTTCAAAAGTTGTGTTACATGTGCTAAAGCCAAATCGAAATCTAATGCTAATGGTCTATATCAACCTTTGCCTATTGCTAATGCACCTTGGGAAGATGTTTCTATGGATTTTATTGTAGGATTGCCTAGAACTCCTAAGGGTCATGATTCTATCTTTGTTGTTGTAGACATATTTTCCAAAATGGCTCATTTTATTGCATGTCACAAAACTGATGATGCCATTCATGTTGCTAATTTGTTCTTCAAAGATGTTGTTCGCTTACATGGATTGCCATTATCTATTATTTCTGACCGTGATCCTAAATTTTTAAGCTCTTTTTGGAAAACTCTATGGTCTAAATTGGGTACAAAATTGCTATTTTCTACTTCTTGTCACCCACAAACTGATGGCCAAACTGAGGTCACAAATAGAACTCTTGGGGCTCTCCTTAGAGTCATACTGCGAACTAACCCCCGGAGGTGGGAAGAATGCCTACCATTTGTAGAATTTGCATATAACAGGTCTAGGCACTCTGCAACAAAGATAACCCCCTTCGAATAAGTGTATGGCCGAAATCCCCTTACCCCTGTGGACATGATGCCTCGGCCATATAAGGAAAAGGAGAGCATGGATGCAGCTAAGCAAGTGGACTTCATCAAGCGCTTGCATTAGCGTACCAAGGCGCAGCTGGAGAGAAAGACTGCGCAATACAAGGCCGCAAAGGACAAGCATCGCAAGGATGTGCAGTTCAACGTTGGTGATCTGGTATGGATGCATCTCAGGAAGGAAAGGTTTCCGCAACAACGGAAGTCTAAGCTGGACCCCAGGGGAGATGGACCATTCAGAGTGGTTCAGAAGATGGGTCCTAATGCATACAAGCTGGATCTCCCTGCCGATAAGTACAACGTCCATTCTACATTCAACGTCGCCGATCTATCCTTGTTCGTGCCTGACGATGACTCTGACGACGATTTGAGGACAAATCAAAGTCAAGTGGAGGAGAATGATGCCGTGCAATTATCGATGACTCCTGGTGACATTGAGGACAACATGAAGGTTCCATTCGATGGTCCTGTCACTCGTGCAAGGGCCAAGAAGATTCAAGCTGCAACTAAAGCCTTTCTTGTCCGTCACCATGGAACTCTAGAGAAGGGTTCAGGCCACCCTGGATCACTTGGCTCAAGGTTACACCACCAACATAGGAAGTGAGCTTACGTCCACACACGGAGCTCATGAAGACTCGTCAGCATCCCCCATGACTCACCTTACTCGGTATTTCCATGGGTCACTCGAGACCAACATTAGTCGAGTGGGCCAAAGGCTTTGTCGAGTGCATGGGCCGAGTACCCTTGTGCTTGGGCCGGTTATATTAGTTAATTAATTAAGTTATTATTTTATGCAACTTAGATAAATAAGGTGGAATTAATTATATCTCTTCTAGATATAATCCTTGAATTGGCCACCAAGTTATGAAACATTTATCTTATTAGGAAATATTTATCTTAGATTTATTTCATTTATCTTTAGATATAATAAATCTATCCAAACCCCTTTCCTTTGCAAGGAAGGATTGGTTAGATCTCCCATAGTTTACTATAAATTCATGTTATGCACCTTTGAATTAATCAGATTGAATTAGAATTGAGAACGGATTAACGGGTTCTTGGTTATCAATCCAAAACACTATACTTGTCATGTGTTCTTGAGATCTTTCGGCAATCACACAACAGCTTTTCACCCTCACCTTGTTCGTCGACATCGAGCACCAAACCCAGCCATCAAACCCTACCGAGAAGCCTGCGCATCCGAGGAACCTCAGCCCTTGGCGTTGTCCGCGAGCAGGCCCGCTCCCAGCGAGCACGGACGCTTCCAAGCGCCCTCGCTCCCGCGTGCTCCCAGGCGCCTCGCTATCGCTCCCGTCTTCGCTCCCGCGCACACCTCTCGCCATCACTCTCGCTCCCAGCGAGAGGAGTCTCCGCGCGCCCGCACCCGCACACCCTGAGGACCTGTGTCTTGTGTGCCCAGCAACCTCGCGCGCCAGTCCCTCGCTTCTCTCTCGCTACCCTTGCTTTATTTCTGTCGCTAATTTCTGAGTTCTTGATTGCTGAAATTTGGTTAAGTCTGAAACCGTCGCTACTGCAGAAATTTAATTACTTGTTTTGATTCGTTCCAATCAGGGGATATCAAAGAGCATTGCAAGATCTAAGCAAATATACGGCGTGGTTCTTGATCTTGAGCCCACATGCGAAGGATCGGGTATCCCAAATGTATCACCCACCATGGACAACGAGACGACGAAGCTCAGATTGCTCTCATAGTTAAGCCTGAAGAGATTTCGAAGTAGAGAGAATGAGCTCCCCTAGTTCTCAATCTATGGGATTCTCCATCAGTTTCCCCCTTTTTGAATTTCTAGATTTGGCCTTTTCCTTTTTGTACCGATTTCTCTTCAGCTTCTATGATTAGGTTACAAATTACAATTACCTAAATTTGCATCGATCGATCGATAATCTACTGATCAATTGTAGATGAAGAAACTTTGATTGTTGTCACTGTGTCGAATTCAATCAATTTTAATTTATGTGTATAGAAATTGATTATCAATGGTGTTTATGCTATTTAATTAAGTGTATAAAAAAAGATAATAAAGTGGTGATTACGGTGATAGTGGAAGGAAGTTTGGGACTGGTTTGAACAATGGTGAAATTGGAGACGAAGGCGAAAGAGACAATCAAGCTGGTGAACGAAAAGTATGGAAATGAATGATTACGAGTAATTTGAATGCGAATGATTGGAGAAAAAGATGGGAGGTATGGGTTTGGGAGTATAATTGGGGACTTTTATTGGAGAAAGAGACAATCAAGCTTGCTTGTATGTTGAATGCTATTGATGCCGAAAGTAAATTGAGGCTTTATCCATGGAGTTCTTCGATGACTTTTTTGTTGTGTTGCTTGATATAAGTGTTGGTTAATTTTGTTTGAAACTCAGGTGTAGTGGCTTCAAACTACCACGGCTATATGATTTGGTGACATTAATTAGTTTTGGTGACATTATATACATGATTATAGTTTGATGATAATATGAGTTGGTGGCAATATGAGTTGGTGACAATCTCTTGGTGAAAAATAGTTTGATGATAAAAATCTTATGTCACCGAAAAAATTGATGACAATGTTCTATTGTCATTAGAAATCATTTGTCACCGAAAAAATGTGTTATTGGCAACTGTCACCAAAAGAATAAATATAGTTGTGTTGCTCCCCTCTAGGGTTTACGGTCTCCTAGCCTTATGTTTTTAGTTTGGTGACAACCGATGACAATATTCTATTGTCATTGACAATAATTGGTTATAGTGTTTTTACTGTTTTGTATTAGGTGACAATTGGTGATTTGGTGGTGACAATTGTTTTGGTGATGACATTGTTCTAGTTGGTACAAATAATCGATTAGTTTTCCGTATTTGGTGACATCATTCTTGTTGGTGACAATTTTCTGCAGTTGGTGACATTGTTATATAGTTGGTAACTTGGTGACAATTGGTAGAGTTATATATTCTATTTTGGTGACAAATGGAATTTATGTTGTTATTTTTAGATTGATGACAATTGGGAGAGTTATATATTCTATTTTAGTGACAATGGAATTTATGTTGTTATTTTTAGATTGATGACAATTGGTTGAGTTATATATTCTCTTTGGTGACAAATGGAATTTATGTTGTTATTTTTAGATTGGTGACAATTGGTAGAGTTATATATTCTGTTTTGGTGACAAATGGAATTTATGTTATTATTTTGTTGTTTGCACATCGAATTATTCGTTTGCTCAAGTTTAGCCCCTCTAGGGTCTATGCTCCCCTAGTTCTAAGGTTTCAGTTTCGTAAAAAAAATGCGTTAATATTAGATGACAAATATGATAACATTGGTACTGTACACACATTTTAGGGTTTAGGATTTAGGGCCAAGACTAAACCCTAAACCCTAAACTATACTATACATCAAATTTTCGTCTGCTCAGGTTTAGCCCCTCTTGGGTCTATGATCCCCTTGTTCTAGGGTTTCAGTTTTGTAAAAAAAATTTGTTAATATTAGATGACAAATGTGATAACATTAGCATTGTAAACATTTTAGTGTGATGAAAGTGCTTTGTAGTTGGTGACAATTGGTTGGTGACACTGTTTTGTCGTTGGTGATAATTAATTTCTAAAAATAGATGTTTGACACTATATTGGTGACAAAGTTTTGTAATTGGTGATAATAGATTATTGACCAAAGCTTGATGAAAATAGGCTGGTTACACTGTTTTATTGTTGGTGTCAATAGATTACTGAAAAGAGGTTGATGACAATGTATTTTATAAGTTGGTGACAATACGGTTGATTAAACAATATGAAAACAGTGTTATGTAGTTGGTGACAATGTCTTGGGGATGTATAATGTTATGGTGACAATTTTTTTAAGGTTACAATATCATGGTGACAATATATTGTCATCAACCTCGTCATTAATAGTTGTCACCAACAATTGTCATCAGAAAAATCATCTATTAGCAGAAAACCCCCGTTTGTCACCGAGGAAAAGTGTTACTCGCAACTGTCACTGGAAGAAAATCAATTGTCACCCAAATTTTTTTGTCATCAACAATTATCACAAGAAAAAAAAAGAAAATCAATTGTCACTAGAAAAGATTTTCCCCTAACAGTCTAACTGTCACCGGAAAAAATAAAATGTCACAAAAAATCAATTGTCACCAAAATAATTGTCACAATTAACTGTCACCAGAAAAATATACTCAACTGTCACCAAAAAATTGTCACCAAATGCAGGCGTTGATCGGAATGATCAATGTTGACTAGCCAATGTTAAAATTAAAAATGATCAAAGGGGAGGGAGGAAGGGTTAGGGATGGGGAAGAAGGGGTATTTTTGGAAAAAAAATTGACATTTACTTAATTATGTAAAAAAAGTGGACATTTACTTAATTTTGACATGAAAAATGGATATTCACTAAATTTAACCTAGAAAAAAAGCTAATTTTTCAAATTTTCCTTTTTTCTCTAAAATAAAAATTATGAGATGCTATTATTAAAGAAAACGACAAATTAACACTAATAAATATAATAACTTTGGTAAACTGAGTGTCTAAAAAGTAAATTTAAAAGTTATTTGTAAGTTTTAAACATTTTCTTTCTAAAATAAACTAATTTTAATGAAATAATTGGTGAAATCAATTAGTTAATTACTTTCACCAATTATTTCCCAATAAAAACCAAAATTGCATAGCCAAAAATGGGAAAAAAGAAAAGAAAACTATACAGAACCAAAAATAAAATAAAAAATCCATCGTATAAACTCTACTCTCTCCTCCAAGCGTACAAAACCAACGAATACCCGCCGCCGCTCCCGCCACCCACGCCGCCGCCCCAAGATTCCGACGAGTTCGAATTCGAACGCCAACCAGAACTCCTCCCACCATCGCCGCTCTCTTCCGCCCACTGCGACACGCTCGATGACCACGACGGCGCCGGCGACACGACCCCACCCGCCGTCGCCGACCTCTTCCCCATCAGCTTCTTCTCCGGGCCCACCATCTCCGGCAGAGGCCCGCCCCCACCCCCCACCTGAAACACAAACACACCATGGCCGCCGTTTCCACTCCTCTTCCGATCATCCTCCCCATTGCCATCTCCTCCACCGCTCACCCAATCGAACACATCCCACGAGAAATCAACCTCCAATCCCCCAATCAAGATCCTCTCACTCCCCCTGAATTTCCACCCCAATCTCCTCACCACCAGCCCCGTCTTCCCGTCGATCCTCACCTTCATTGTCCCCCCCGCAACGTCGATCTCAACCTCATGCCTCGATTCCGAGAACCGCGCCATGGCCGCGTACCTCCGCCGCCCGAACACGTGCTCCCGCCGCGAAACCTGAGTCGACTCGCCCGCCCTCACCGATCCGACCCGCCGCGTCAACTCCTCGACTCGGTCGCCGAGCAAGAACTCGACTCGTCCATCCCGCGCGAGCGCGAGGTAGAACCCCGAGCCCGGCTCGGGCGAGTCGACTTGCTCGAACTCGGCCCGCGTAAAATCCCAATACACCTTGAGCCCGCCAACTGATTTGGACCCGGGCCGGGCCCGGAAGAGGGAGAGAGGGGGAGAGGAGAGAGAGACAGTGAAGGAGAACAGGTCAGGGGAGTGAAGAGTGAGGGTGTGGGAGGAGGGAGTCTTAGACCAGGTGAGGCTGAGGAGACTCGGGGAGTTGAAGAGGGCGGTTCGGTAGGTGCAGGTGACGAGGCTGGGGCGGCGTTGGTGGTGGTCGGCGGTGGGGTTTCTGAAGCAAGAAGGAAATAACATTGCAATTGCAGGCGTTTTGTTAGATCGATCAGGTGGTGGGGAATTTGAGTAAAACAACACAAGATTTGATCTTTATAAAGCAAAGAGAGAGAGAGGGGTGTAAGCAGTTGTCAAATTGGCTCAAATTGCGCCTGTGACTGAGTGATCCGATTACGAGCTAGCTGTTAACGAGGTGAGCTGGGCAACACTTGCCAGAAATTTAAAAATAAAAATAAAAATTGAAGTTCGAGCACCAACTTAACAACTTACAGAAAGTGTGAAAACTTTGACTTGTCCAAATTCAAATCCTTCATTCATATTAGTGTGGGATGAGAGGAGGAAACCCATGTCCTAAGTTTCATTGCTCGATCGATGAGGTTGATGAATTTTCTTCTACATCAACCTCATCGATCCAACACGAAGGTAAATTGTTAATATTGATTGTATTACGATTTTATGTTTCAGTTAGCAAAGGGGCTAAAGAGGATTAGAAAGTAAAGTGGCGGATCCAGATTTTTTTTTACATGAACTTAAAATTATTTTTTTAAAAAATATATTAATTTTCATAGAGTAAAATTAAAGAAAAATAAAAATGATCAAAAAATAAATTTTTTGATATGTATATATAGAAAAATGTTATGAAACCATGAATGATGGATGTTTCACCTCTCCACCCTTTCACCTCCCTTAACTCCCACATGGTGGAAAACCAAAGAGCCAAATTTATGTCCTACTTATCTATTGTAATTCCTTGCCTATATAAGGCATTGTAACCTTACTTGGAAGACATAAGCAATAGAGGTCTATTCTCTCTTTTCTCTTCCTCTCTATACTCTCTTATTCTTACACATATTGTTATAACACGTTATCAGCACGATCGTCTCTCGGTAAGAATTCGGTGGATAAATAAAGTATATATATGCAGCATCCGATTATGTTTTTATGATCATTGATGTTTTAATCTATATGCTCATGGATGCTTTAATTTGGTATAACCATCCACTACAATTCCATTTTATTTATTCATGCATGCAGATTGTTATTTCCCACCTATGTCACAAATTGGAATTAATCGGCCACTGCAAATTAATTTTGTTTATATGCATATAGAAATTAACCGGCCACTGCATTTCGTGAATTCTCATTTGCGTGAAATTATTTTAATTTGCTTAAGACCAAATCTCCCTTTTGCTTAGCCAATTACCCTATAGAGCATAATCTTGCTTAATTTGTTAATTTGGTTATTCTCTTATATTATCGCATATTGTATATTATCATCTATATATTGTTGTTATTTTTTTTGTTATATCTCTTGAAGAGATTAACGAGTAATGAGTTATCCCCCGAAGAGGATATACTATATATATTTGAGGAAAATAATTGTCCTCGAAGAGACAAAAATATTTATCATCCCCCGAAGTGGATATACATGTAATATTAAGCATCCCCGTAGGGATGATCGATTACCTCCCCTAAAGTGGATGGTTGATAGAAATTATAATTTGTTTCAGTGATGATTAATCCATAGAAGCGGATAAAGTAATCTCAATCCCTGAAGTGATTGAATCGATCGAAGTTGTAATATCCCCTAAAGCGGTAAATCAATCGAAGTTGTAATATCCCCTGAAGCGGATAAAGTAATCTCAATCCCTGGAGTGATTGAATCAATCGAAATTATAATAAAAAGTAATTTAATCTCAATCCCTGAAGCGATTGGATAAATCGGTCGTATGGATGTTATTTTATTATATCCCTGAAGTGATAACCGATCGAATTTCATCCATGAAGTGATGAATTATTTATTTATTTATCTTATTTTTTGTGTTTATTTTAATTATTTTTCATCTCCCGAAGTAGATGAATTATCTCCTGAAGTAGATAAAATTGTTAAATTTCTATATCATCTCCCGAAGTAGATGAACGAAATCATCTCCCGAAGTAGATGAACGAACATTATCTCCCGAAGTAGATATAAATTGTTAATTTGCATATCATCCCAAAAGTGGTAGTTTATCTCCTGAAGTAGATAAAGTAAACACAATTTATGTATCACATCTCTTGAAGAAGATGGGATTCTTATTTATCTCCTAAAGAAGATAAAATATTTTAGCTTATATATCATGATGAAACTTATCTCCTGTAGTAGATGGTTTCGATCTCTAACGGTCTTCGGAAGTAGACGACATTGGATTTATGGGGATGTTTACTTTCTTGTCACCAGAAGTTGACAATATGCTAATTTTATTTCATTTATTTATGGTTTTATAGTTTTATTACCTATATCAACTATTTTTTATGATCATCTCTCGGAAGAAATAAACTCATCCCCTGAAGAGGATGAACACATTATGCCCATAAATCGTTCCTGCAGTAACGATAATAATCTCCTGAAGAGATATATGAAAAGGACATTCATAAAATGTCTCACTATCTCATCAATACATATTTGTCCCTGAAGTGACAATATTCATTTTTTGAGCTAAATTGATGATAAGTTTGTATCATCTCCGAAAGATGAATTAAAATCATACCCTGAAGTGTATGAGCTTTATTTTAAAGTTGCACATATAATCCATGAAGCGATGTGTAAGTAATTAAAGATATATATAACCCTTGAAGTGATTGTATACAAGTTGTCTTCTCCCTGAAGTGAGTAATAATCAAACATACCATTTCTTGAAGAATATGGTCAATGTTTATATGAAACTTACTATATTTTTGAATTGCAACTTATAATCTTTTGGAGTATATGATCGAAATATACATAATAGAGACTCATTGTCACTAGAAATTGACAAATGAATCATTTTATGAATAAAATCATTTCTCGAAGAAAATGATAAATTGAAATGTTTCTCCATGACTCCACCTGAAGTGGACAAATACAATTTCTTTTATTTATTTATTTTATTCATTGCTTTATATTGAATAAAATTATTATGATTTTACTTATTGTAATTCAAAGCTCAAAGTGTTTCCCGAAGAAATTACTTATCATGAGTGTCTAATGCGAAGTTTTGTTTGGCAAATGAACATTTGGGAGAAAGGTTTACCACAATCCTGTAGATTGTGAAGTTTTTCAACACCAACCTAAGAGCCTGAAGACTCTACTGGTGGATTTTTATTAACTCCTGAAGAGTAAAGAATATTTTATGAACTCTAGAAGAGTAAAGGATTTCACAAACTCCAGAAGAGTATATGATCCTAATTTTATCATTTGTACTCCTAAAGAAGTACATGGAATGTGGGTTTTATCATATTCAGAATTATTGTTGTCTGGATACAACCAATAGAAGTAACCACATAACACGATCCGGTTAAGAATGCCACTTCCTGACTATCCTCTAAGCATTGCATGAAGCATGCCCCTCCGGTAGAGGGTGTGAAAGAGGTTATGGTTAAGCACTTGACCAAAGTTATTGTTGTGGCTTATAGCTAGGTTTGTTATATGGTTAATTCTAAATGTCTTGAAGAACATTATAAATGACTCATACCTGAAGTATGACACCAACGAAAGTTCTGACAATACCCATTCAATGGCATCTAAATTAAATAGATCACCATATACAAGGTTCAATGGTTGAATATTATGGTTTTATAAGTGTCAAACAGTTTTGAAAACCTGAAGTTTTCTCAAACAATCTTGAATGGAAAACCAAGATGAATACCATATAGCTCCAGAAGAGCATTGATCTTGTTACCTGAAGTAACAATGACATATATGTATGAATGGACATGGTATTGAACACCAATATCTCATATGACTAGCCAGAAGCAAGTCCTACAGAGTGAGAATGTATATATATGGTTTATTTGACACTCATTTATCACATTGAAATTTATCACTAACCAGAAGTTAGTTAATGATAAAATGTTTTTCTTTGTGGCATTCGGTCATTCATGTGAAACGATGATGGGCGGGATCATTGACATTCACATACACACCCACTAAAAGGGACCAAAAGATCCTAGGACTCGAAGATCCTCTATAAGAGTGACCGAACATATATGGTCTGTCATCTTGGCAAATCAACAACAAGACCATCTAAATTCAAAGTAAATGCAAAGTCTCTAATGTCTCTTGAATGGATTCAATGAGACATCTACGGAACACGATCATATAGACCAGTGTAATTCCAAGATTACAGATGCTTCAATACTTTGGTCATATGAAACATAAGGTAGAGAATGTTATCACGACGACCCAGAGGAGTCGTTAGTTAAATGGGCCCATGCAAGCTTGTTTGCATTTCGAATTTGACACAATAACATCTCCCTAATTATCTCCAGAAGAGAGCATGCCATTCAAAGGTCTTGAATGAGCAACACATGTTCCGAGACGTACCTCCTCCAAATGAATGACAACGAGACCACAAAGAAGTTGGATGATACATGAGGGTTGAGTCCCTATTGTTTTCAAATACCTAGAGCTTTATAATGGTGATAAAATGCTCGGTATTTAGGGGGAGAGGAAATGAGACTAAATATTAAGAAAGAGATTGCACGGAAGCAACTTCTCTATCATTTCATATCCGCGGATAAATACAAGTGAACCAGAAGTTCAATAAATGAAATGATTATAAGGTTTAACAAATATGTCATTGAAAGCATTTACTAAAGGCCAAGAAAGTGACAAAGTCACTAATACTAGCTCATTTGGAAGTTCCAGAAGTAACTCCAACTCAATGAATATCAAGTGATTCTCAAATACACCAGAAGTGTTAGAGATCACAAGGCTTTTTGTATATGATTCCCCATAAGTGGAAAAAGCCTATGAGAATATGATTATCATCAAACAAATGGATGTCGACATCGAAATCATAATAAAAGAGCTAGAAGGAAGCAATTCATGCAAAGATGGATTCTTTAAGCATGATGACATTGGACCCGTAGTTCCAACACCAAAAAGTGCAACATCAATTGATTTTAAGTTGGTGTTCATACAAAATAAAATATAAAGCTAACTTGATTGCACAAAAGTGACCTAACAAAGGTTATATGTAGAATCTATTCACCAGAAGTGAATATAATTTTGGATCTAAATGTAAATGACGGACGTGCTATTTGCATACTCATATAAATGAAAAGATCTATTGAAAATGTCTGAAGCATTAATGTCAAATCTCCGTCACATATAGTTGTTTAAAGATCCTTATAAGAGTACCAGAAGTACATATAATTGTGTAAGTGGTGATATTGTACTAGGTCCCGAAGTACCATACAATGTTGTACTCTTTTCCTTGAGCTTGGTTTTTATCCCATTGGGTTTTTCCAAGTTGAGGTTTTTAAAGAGGCAACTTACGCACCATTTAATACAATAGATCTCTTTGATCAAATGATGAAGTGCACGTTAGGTCCTGAAGTACCTTATGATTGTGCATTGAAAGCAGCTTAACAACAAGACATATAGGTCGAACGCGTCGATGTCAATTGCAATGTATGAAGACATTTCGGCTTGTACACATCAAAGACAATGTCCAGACTCGACCATGAAGCTCATGAAGTCAGAATTATCAAGAAATTCGATGAGCTTATCGAAATGAGAAAGCTGCAAGAAGAATGTTGAATTCAGGGGGAGAATATACGCACTGCACTCTTTTTCCCTTCGATCAGATTTTGTCCCACTGGGTTTTCCTGACAAGGTTTTTAACGAGGCAGTATGACCAAAGCGTATCAAACAACATCTGTACTCTTTTTCCTTTAGTCCTAGTTTTTGTCCCATTGGGTTTTTCTAGGCGAGGTTTTTAACGAGACAATTTATGTTAGAGGTGTACATTCAAGGGGGAGTGTTATGAAACCATGAATGATGGATGTTTCACCTCTCCACCCTTTCACCTCCCTTAACTCCCACATGGTGGAAAACCAAAGAGCCAAATTTATGTCCTACTTATCTATTGTAATTCCTTGCCTATATAAGGCATTGTAACCTTACTTGGAAGACATAAGCAATAGAGGTCTATTCTCTCTTTTCTCTTCCTCTCTATACTCTCTTATTCTTACACATATTGTTATAACAAAAAAAGTGTTTTTGTTAAAATATATCGAGTAAAACCTTAAATGCTAAGAGTATCCCAACAGTTTTTGTAAATAGAGAAAATGGCCAATTTAAGAGGAAATATGAGTTTTTTTAACCCCAACAACTCTTGTAAAACAATCTGTAAAATAGAGAAATGAGAGGAGAGAAAAAAAATCTCTAAATTTAGAGTAAGGGTTAGAATTTGTAAAATTAAATGCATTCACCTCTTCCATTGCCTTTCTTTGTTCATTGTTTGTTGCTTATTAATTTAATTAAGTTATTGGAATTTTATTGATTAAATTATGAATTTATGCATTTATTATAGTGTAAAATAAATGTAAAAATTTGTATAATATAGTAGTTGTTGGAGTTATGATGTAATTTTTTTAGAGATTTTGCTATTTTGTTCTCGATTTTAGAGAACTTTTAGGGACGGATAGGGATGCTCTACTAGAATTCAAATTCATGACATCAAGGTGATAAATACCCGTTCTTCTCAGCTAAGTTAAGCCGTCTTTGTGAACCTCTCTGGCCTAACTATAAACTATAACAAAAGTTCACTCCAAGTGTCTGAGAACACTAGTCAAAATTTGGCTAACTCACTTGCTCGTGAGATGAACATCCCCATTTCTAGAGCACTTGAGAAGTATTTAGGAATCCCAATTGTCAGAGGAAGGGTTAAAAATGAAATCTTTAACGATGCCACTCAAAGTCTCAAAAAACAACTATCTAAGTGGAAAGCCACTTCGCTTAGTCAGGCAGGTAGAGCAACTCTTATCCAGGCGAATCTTAGCTCGAAAACTAATTATTTAATGCAAAATTTCCTTCTTCCAAAAGGTATCCTAAATCAAATAGACCAGATCCAAAAGAATTTCTTCTGGAATAAGTTGCAATCAGAAAGATATACGCCTTTGATCAGTTGGGAAAAAATTTGCAAACCCAAAGACCAAGGTGGACTGGGACTAAAACTGGTTGAAGAAATGAACATAAGTCTTCAAATGAAACTTCTTTGGAAGATTTGCAATGAACCAAACAACATCTGGGTCAAAATAATCAAAGAAAAATACCTACAACAAGAAGGATTAATGGATAGATCTACTCAGAATACTTCCTGGCAATTTGGCAGACTTCTTCATTTACGTGAGAAATTTATCACAGGTCTTCACTGGATTGTTGGGAATGGTGATTTGATAAATGTTTGGAATGATCCCTGGTTCTGGGGGTACAACCTCTCAGACTACAAACAACACTTTGATCCTGAACTCAAGGTTAAACAGTTATTTAATAGTAACAAAGAATGGGATGTCGACCTAATCCATGAGATCTTCCCCACCAACATTGTCGATCAAATTATCAAAATCAAAATTCCAACTTGGGATGTGGCGGATAAATTAATATGGAAATATAATTCGAATGGACAATTCTTTACTAGATCGGTAAGACAAATCCCCGTCCACTATAACCACAACAATTATATAAACCTAAGTTGGATCTGGAAACTTAATCTCCCTTCCAAAATAAAAAATCTCTTATGGAAGATAATGTCAGATAGCCTTGCGACGAAGGAACGATTAAATAGATATTTCAATAGAGTTCCACCCAACTGCTGCTTTTGCGATTTTCACCATGAAAACACCGACCACCTCTTCATTCTTTGTCCTTTCACAAGGTTGACGGTGGCAACCTATGAGCTGTTGAAGGGCAAACAAAACCAGTTACTCCCAAGTCACTGTAATAACATCGAAGATATCATTAATAAGATTCATAGCAAAAAAGATCTTGAGGAACTATGCTTCATTTGGCAAAAAATTTGGGAATCTAGGAATGAACGAATTTTTAAAAATAATAAAATATCTCCACGTATAATTGCAATCCGAGCTTCAGCATACTATGCTGACTGGCTGTCAGCTAACGATAATACAACCCCAAAACCCAACCATATTGCTAGAAGGAAACACAATTCGAAGTGGACAAAACCACCTAAGGATATCTACAAAATCAACGTAGATGGTTCACTAAAGCCCACGGGCGTGTGTCAGGTGGGGGTGATCATCAGGGATCACAAGGGATCGGTGATTGACATTTTTCAATCACAATTAGCAGCTTCATCTCCTATACAATCAGAAGCTGCTGCTTTCTGTGTAGGAGTAAAATTAGCCTTCTCTAGAGGATTCAAGAGAATCATAGTGGAAGGAGATTGCCCAGAAGTGATCAAGAGCATTAATGACAGAAGTCATGCCAGATGGGAAGTGTTGAGGGAAGTGGAGTTTATCAAGAACCTTAGCTTGAGCTTTGACAGCATAGAATTCAGGCATTGCTACAGGGAAGCGAACAAGGCAGTTGATTTCATAGCTAAGTCTAGTAATACTTGTACGATTAGTAATTTCCCTACTCTTAGGGATCTTTGTAACATCATCCGTGAGGATGATCATGGCGGTGCTTTACTTCTGTAAAGACTGCCTATTTCTTGCCTACTGTAAAAAAAAAAGCCGTCTTTGTGATTCATTTATCCTTTTACCCTCTTTTATCTCTAAAATTAGTAAAAATTCCCATAATTTTTTTCCCAGTGTTTTCTTTCAGGTAGATTGGGGAGTTCTGTCACCCCGAGCCCAACCCCTTGAATCCGTCACTGAGGAAGTATAACATAATCACCGTATTATAAAGGATTTTGGTGTTGAGATGTGGAGTTTGATGAAGAGGACTAAACAATTGTGTTGGTGAGGTCAGGTAGCTGTTGTTTCCAACCTATACTATGTTGTTACCAATTTGGCAAAAATGACGGATGGATCATGGATGGATGATAAAATATTTAGAAAATATGAACGATAAATAACAAAAGAACATGAAGATTGAATAAATAATGAAATGATATCAAAGGGTCCCTTCCTTTCTGCTAAGGATGACAATGGGTCGGGTGATGGGTGGATGATCTACTTCCATCATCCGACCCACCACCCAAAATCCTTCATCCTACCCAACCCATCACCCACCAAATATTTCACCAGCCCCGTCCACCCATCACCCACCGGGTGATCGGGTGGATCGGGTGATAATTCGGGTGAAATATAAGACATCAAATTCATCAAAAAAATTATTAAAAAATATACGCCGAACACATCGACAAATAAACAAGTACCAAATATAGTCAAATTCGGTCAAATACGTGTAAACATCCATAAATTTCAACACTTCAAGTTGGAGAAAACATTACAACAATTATGAATAAAAAGAAGAGAAAACATAATCTTCAACGACCAAAGCCTTCAAGCTCAAAATCATTTATAGGTATCTTGAATTAGGGTTTATGGGGGTATATTAGTAATTTCACATATAAAATATAATTATATAATATAATTCGGGTGACGGATCAGGTGACGGGAATATCTTCACCCGAATCCGACCCGACCCATCACCCGTTCACCCATCACCTATTTAATATCCGATTTATTTCAGATTTTTATGGATGAGACGGATATCCGTCGGATGCGGGTGAATTGCTATCCCTACTTTCCGCGGTATGTTTGAGTAATACTCCGTAACTAATAAGTCTCGAACTGTTTTCTTTCTAGTCAATCGCTTGGTAAAGTACTCCGTCTTCTTAGATTGAAAATATACCCGACTTTTTTAGAAGATTGCAAAATTTTCTAAGGATGAAAAAAAAAATTGTAATCATCTCTATTCAAATTGAAAAAACAACCGTAGATCAAATTTGAATGTTTCAATAATCATACATTGATCAAGGAAATTAAAGACATCTTAGGAGTTTCTTAATTTTTAAAATTGCCTTATAATTATATTATACTAACTAGTGTAGGTCTCGTCCCGTGCACAGACAATACATTAATGCAATATTACAAATAATCTAGATAAATTCCAATAAATAATAATAATAATAATAATAATAATGATCTAAATATAAATTATGTTTTCCACCAAAAAATAATATAGATATAAATAAAATTAGTTCAACAAATGATATATAATCTAATTGTCTTTTATTCGTATTCTCTCGAAATATAAATAAAATTCATATTTATAAGGTAGAAGGTTTTTTCTCTAATATATCGTTAATTAAATCTCATGTAATTAAATAGATAGTTGATTTTTACAAATATTTTAATATTCTTTTTTTATTAAATACTGTATGTAGTATATATTTAGTACGTTAGTTTACTAAAATATTTATGCACAAATAGATTTTGTTATATTGATATAGTTTTTTCCTTATATAATATTTATTTTTTTATAAGATTCTATCCAATTATATGAGTTAATGGTAAAATAAAATAATTATTTAATCATTTTTAATTATATAGATTAGAACTATCTAATTATTTTTTTATTAGATTTCCTTTTTTGACAGGAGAAAGCTTTGCGAGATGCACTCACACGCCGCCACATAGGCAACAATGCATCGATTTTAGTATATGTATATATAGATATTCATCTCTATAACGTTATATATATATATATATATATATATATATATATATATATATATATATATATATATATATATATATATATATATCCTCGTTTGTTTTTAGATAAGGAAAGATTAACCTTCCTCGTTTGTTTTTAGATAGAGAAAGATTAACCTTCCGAATCTAGTTCATTTCTAAGTTAAAATTCATTTATCAATATTCTAACAATTAAATTACTATCCTTCCTTAATTTTCAACACAAAATTACTACCTAATTTGAGTATGGGGTAATCGGAATGAGTTGCTCTAACCATTCTCTCATCCCTTCTCCAGACTCACAAAAATGATTATACAAAATTTACACACCATCATACTCAAACAAATAAGGTCATAAACACCTTTGTAGACAAATATAACATTTGCCCTCATTTAAAATTTTCTCCATTTTAATCTGTCCCTGCACTATAATAGCAGAAGCAATGTTTATGCAAAAGAACTTGCCACATGTCGGGCCAACAGATTTTAGGAGAGTTTTTAATTTTTTTTTTCCGTCTTGCTGAAGGGGGGTTCTCTGTCATTCGCTCCGCGTCTTGAAGCCAGCGGAAACCCAACGCTTCTCTCCATTTCCTGTACAAGACACCCGCCACTCAAGCAGTTCTCTGCCATCCGCTCCGCGCCTCGAAGCCGGAGGAAACCCACCACTTCTTTCCCATTCCTGTACGAGACACCGCCGCTCAAGCGGTTCTCTGCCATTTGCTCCGCGCCTTGAAGCCGGGTTCAAGGAAAACCACCGCTTATCTCCCATTCTTGTACAAGACAGCCGCCGAAATCGAGAGAGCAACTTCCTATCCCAATTCACACATCGAAGATGGATTCATGGAAACTACCGCTTGAATACTGAACGATTCACGACGACGTGAATTGCTTGATTTGGGTGTCCAAGAAACCTTGGAGCCTCGAAAACCCCTCATCTCCCTCAGTTGGGATTTTTTAAAAGGGTTTGGACTCAGGCTGATATTGATTTCTTTAGAGAAGGGAGGGCAACCAATTGGTGAGCTGAGACCACGAAGATGACGACATGGCGCTAGTAGTGACTCATACCGGCACCAGAGCTATTTGTTCAATTTACCATGTTATTTTTTCTGAACTTTTGTATTTACGTTTTTAAAACTGGGTAATTTGGTCCCAATTTGTTCAGATTGATCTATTAGGGCTTTTTCCAAGCTGACATTTTTTCACTGGTTCAAGTGCTGCATTGGTGATGTACAATCTCTCTATAGGTAATCTCATAATTTGTGGCGATTGAAATGTGTATGGTTGTAATTTCCATTTGGTTGTCAATCAAAGTGGTCAGTTGACTAATAGAATAGATGTCCTCAACCTATCAGGCAAATGCATCCTCATATTTGGGTATGTGATAGTTAGAACTTATTTGAGGAACAAGAAAGAAATTTTCATTGGATGAAAATTTCTTTCATTGAATTCAATACCTTTGACTGCCCAGAACTATTAACTTTTTGATGTCATAAAGAACGATATCATGATGCCTTTTCTTCAAAGTTAGTATTGAGGTTTTTTATTTTGGGTTATTTCGTCTCAATTTGCCCAGAACTATGAACTTATTGAGATGCAATGGAGATGTGATCATGTCTTAAGCAATCCTTTCTGTTGATACAACGAGGCAATTGCATCCTCCGATTTGGGTCTTTCATAGTTAGAACTTATTTGAAGAACAACAAGATATTTTAATTGGGGGGGGGGGGGAGGGGGATTTCTTTCATTGAATTCAACATCTTTTGAATGCCCATAACTATTAACTTTTTTATGTAAGAAACAACGATATCATGATGCCTTTTATTCAAAGTTAGTATTGAGGTTTTTTAATTTGGGTTATTTCGTCCCAATTAGCCCATACCTATGAATTTATCGAGATGCAATGGAGATGTGATCATGTCTTAAGCAATTCTTTTTGTTGATGCAACTTTTCTCAATGACTCGGACTTTGAAGAAGCTAAGGTGACAGTCAATTCACCACTACAACCATGGTTCTGGAAAACGGAACTCAATTACAACAGGAGCAACTGCATCCGTTCTATGAGCTCTTCTCATTGAGGTTCACCAGTTGTAAACGCTTAACTCTACATCCTCTCTCTCATCTGTGCAGTGCTTGTGCTGCTTTGGCTTCTTCACCATAATACTACAACATCTCTTTCCATTCCAAGTCTCATATTTTTTGAAGAGGTATGTCATTTGTACTCGATATAAAGGTAGGACCTATCTGTCATATTTTTTGAAGAGGTATGTCATTTGTACTCGATATAAAGGTAGGACCTATCTGTCATATTTTTTGAAGAGGTATGTCATTTGTACTCGATATAAAGGTAGGACCTATCATTTTTGCAAGCTTATCTACCCGTTTTCCAAATTGTACTTCCATATTGTGCAGATTGATGGTTGGATTGCATGATGCACCTAAAAGATAAACCAATTTCAGCAGATTTATGAAAATAGAGGATTTGGGGCCTGATTTTGAGCTTCAAACCTTTCCCAGTTAAAGGTGTCAACGGTTTAATTTTAATACATATGAATATTGGGTGATTGTTGTTGTTGTTTAACTAACATTCTTATACATTTCAACACCTCTGTGTAGTTGCATCCCACTGCCTAATTCCAAAATTGTTAGATTAAGAGACAAGGGTTACGGTAGGGAATTCATATTGTTCTTTTTATTGTAGTTTAGAGTCCATTTCATTTCAACCATATAGTTCAAAAGGTTTTCCTTCATGACACTAATGTGAATTTCTGTAATTTCATGATATTTTAAACACTCAAAGTTCAGTCACTTAATGTTAGGCAAATAAATAAATTTACAACAAGCTCTTCCTTATTAACGTATCTTACGTATTGCATTTTGTCATAATCCTTCAAGCCTCAACCCAGTTTCCTTAACCCCTATATAAAAGGATACCAAATTGAACCTTTTGAGTTTAGTTATTTCAGCCATCCAAAATCAAAGGTACCCTACATATAGGTTAGGTATATGAGCTTATTCAAAGTTTGTTTCATCTAATTCAGTTAACTTTAACCCTAACCCCTACATAAAAGGATACCCATTTAAATATTTATAGCAGCTTATTCAGTGATCCAATATGAACGGACACCCTACATAAAAGGATACTGGTCGGAGGTAAACCGTCATGTGTAAACCTCGCCAAAGAAATTCCCATTCAAATAACTAAGTATAGTGATAAGTGCAGGGTCGATCCCACAGGGAAATCTAAGACTCAATCTAAAAGCTACTTTACCAAAAAAGTGGAAAATAAACAAGAAAATAAGGGAAATAGAACTAAAGATCAAGATTGCAATTGAGGTAACAAAGTATAAAGATGATAGTTTTGATAACAAATCAATGGAGAAAATAGTTCCACCTGCGCTTTCATCGACATTGGTTTGCTTAATTGATCATAGACATAAACTCAAGTTGTATGATTCCTTCAACAATACATTCTTCCCATCTTAGTTTGAATAGATTAAAGCACAAAGAGCACAATTAATCCCTTACACCTTTATGCAACCTAAGCACGAACAAAGATTTAACATAAAGGCAGCACAAATTCCTAAGAATCTAGGCATATGAATAACACAAAGTATGCAAGGTAGCCGATGTTTAAGACATATGTTGAAATCTCTACTTAATCATGATCAAACGAAGGTTCTCACAATCCTAAGCATCCTACTACGGAATTCATTCAATTAATGATGAAAGAACAAATACCTAGCAAAATACTATTATGGTGGCCAATCACAACAATATCATCAATAATCGCAAGAGAAATCAAAAGAACAGTAGGAAACAACTAAGTTTAAGCCTCACAAACCACCAACCAAGTCTCCGAAACACAGGCGAAACAAATAACGAACTTACGCACTCATAGCGTACCTAAATCTCCTTCGAATTGATGGAAAAATAAGCAAACTTGAATGGATGATTGAACTCTATAAAATATGATTCAAATTCTGAGAATAGTTGTTCCCCAAGTCTAATTTCGTGACTCCCCCTGATACGAAAGAAGAGACCCCGAAAACCTAGATACTTTCCTTAAAGATAATGCGGAAATAATCCTAAAATAATATAAAATAGCCTAAATATATTAAAACTGGAAATAATAATAAATCAGTCTCAAAATATCTTCCTTAAACCCTAAGAAATAAGTCTTCAAAAGATTGAATCGAATCTCCCACCGAAAAGATAGAATTTCTCTCTCGAACTGATGTTCTCTGGACGAACTCGCCGCCGCGACATGGATCTCGCGGCCGCGACTCTGGGGTCC
Source organism: Persicaria maculosa (assembly GCA_963922045.1). Lineage (NCBI taxonomy): Eukaryota > Viridiplantae > Streptophyta > Magnoliopsida > Caryophyllales > Polygonaceae > Persicaria > Persicaria maculosa. The sequence goes on along the minus strand of OY998255.1, from coordinate 6,328,993 downwards.
AGCCAACCCTCTTGCGGGCATCTCTCCACGGTGAGCTGGGATGGCTCGTGGGTGCGACATGGGGACTTGCGGCCGCGATAGGTAGACTTCAGCTGACCCTCTCGCGGGCAGCCTTCACGGTGAAATCGGGGAACTCGCGACAACGATACGGGACTCGCGGCCGCGACTCATGACAGAACCGTGTGTTCTTGTGCTTCTCTTCTTGGCCTTTGCTTTCCAATGCTTCTTTTCTCTTCTTCTCTTCTTCACTCCACTAAGAACTTTCTCAAGCTAATCACAAGCCGGATCTACGAACCTAGATAAAAACAATCGAAATAGCGTAGTTTTCGAACTTTCCAACCAAAAGAGAAAAATATGAAATTAACTCTAAAACCTAACCAAACAACCATAAAATTCAACTAAAACCACTCTATAATGCCTATTTAAATATGCATTATCAGATACCCTATATTTAGTTCACTTATTTGAGCTTCTTTTGTTATAGGTAATTCAATTTTCTTGAACCCTAAACCCAAATGAAAAGAATACCCATTTTACTATGTATTCCAGCTAACTCGGTAACCCAAAATCAACAGATACCCTATATAAAAGGATATCCTATATTTTGTTCACTTATTTGAGCTTCTTTTATTTCAGCTAATTTAGTTTCCTTAAACCCTAAACCCAAAATAAAAGGATACCCATTTGAATATATATTTTATTGGATTAGATAGTGTGCCGTGATATTTATAATGTTTCTAATGTTCAGATTGACTTATGTCTGTTTTTGTTGCTGAATTTAATTATGTTGTACAAAGAATCTCAAATAGTATATAGATAACTATCTGAGACACAAATGTTCAAAGACACAAATGTATGATTTATTAAAGAAAACCCATAGTCTTTCTAATAAGATTGCAAGCTGATAACATCCATGAATAAGGGGATTCGAGGTTGTCTTCTGTCATAAAGGTGGATACTGGGTTTTAGAGTATACTGATAGGAAAAGAGCAAGTGCCAACAGCAAAGGAGTGGAGCTATAATACTGTCATAACGATGAGGAAATTTGAGGACATAAGGTTAGCGGGAGTTTTTGATCACCCACATTGGAGTGTTTAAAGGATAAAAATAAGGAACTTAATAATAAAACAATAAAGGAAGGGTGTATTTTGTTAAGGAATGATGTGATGAGTTTACTACTAAGAAACCCTTAAAAATTCAAGAAAGAGAAAAGGTGGGAGGCATGTGTGAGAGGGTATGAAAGAGAAAGAGATGAGTTTGGCGGTAGGTGGTGAGGCTATTTTTCATTTATTTTATAATAAAATGGGTTGTAGAGATGTGGGTAAAAAAATAAGATGAGTTTCTTAAGGAGAGAGAAAAATAAAAAGGAGAGTTAAGAAACCGAATTGAGTTACATTCATTGGTTCTATCCTATGTAATTGACCCTCTCCCTAAAATTCCGACCATTGTTATTGGGCTTATTTTAAAATAGATATCAGGAAAGCACCAGCCCATTTTCCTTAGCCACGTTTTAAACCCTACTCCACTCTATTCCCCACTTCTTCCCTCTCCCTCCACTATCTTTTCCACTACAATTGGCCTTTATAAGTAAGAGTCGATTAAGTTTCTGGTATCTATCAGTTACATTTCAAACTCTGACTATATAAATGGTCGGTTAGTGTTGATGCACTCTATTAGGGATTATTTTCGATTACCTTTCTATCACTGATTCACTTTTATGTTTGATTGTTGTTTCTTTTGCTATTATTAAGTGATTGCCTCCTATATGAAGGAAGTCTTAACTCAATCAACAATCCCGATTGTGATTCGAATTCAGACCACTTGAAGGAAGTCTTAACTCAATCAGCAATCCCGATTGTGATTCGAATTCAGACAGCAAATCGACTCTTAATGGATTATACGAGTAGTTGGTTTCCTCCCGATGTTGATCTAGTTGAATATGGTCTCTACCCAAACATCTGTATGTATGTATGTATGTATGTATGTATGTATGTATGTATGTATGTATGTATGTATGTATGTATGTATGTATGTATGTATGTATGTATGTATGTATGTATGTATGTATGTATGTATGTATGTATGTATGTATGTATGTATGTATGTATGTATGTATGTATGTATGTATGTATGTATGTATGTATGTATGTATGTATGTATGTATGTATGTATGTATGTATGTATGTATGTATGTATGTATGTATGTATGTATGTATGTATGTATGTATGTATGTATGTATGTATGTATGTATGTATGTATGTATGTATGTATGTATGTATGTATGTATGTATGTATGTATGTATGTATGTATGTATGTATGTATGTATGTATGTATGTATGTATGTATGTATGTATGTATGTATGTATGTATGTATGTATGTATGTATGTATGTATGTATGTATGTATGTATGTATGTATGTATGTATGTATGTATGTATGTATGTATGTATGTATGTATGTATGTATGTATGTATGTATGTATGTATGTATGTATGTATGTATGTATGTATGTATGTATGTATGTATGTATGTATGTATGTATGTATGTATGTATGTATGTATGTATGTATGTATGTATGTATGTATGTATGTATGTATGTATGTATGTATGTATGTATGTATGTATGTATGTATGTATGTATGTATGTATGTATGTATGTATGTATGTATGTATGTATGTATGTATGTATGTATGTATGTATGTATGTATGTATGTATGTATGTATGTATGTATGTATGTATGTATGTATGTATGTATGTATGTATGTATGTATGTATGTATGTATGTATGTATGTATGTATGTATGTATGTATGTATGTATGTATGTATGTATGTATGTATGTATGTATGTATGTATGTATGTATGTATGTATGTATGTATGTATGTATGTATGTATGTATGTATGTATGTATGTATGTATGTATGTATGTATGTATGTATGTATGTATGTATGTATGTATGTATGTATGTATGTATGTATGTATGTATGTATGTATGTATGTATGTATGTATGTATGTATGTATGTATGTATGTATGTATGTATGTATGTATGTATGTATGTATGTATGTATGTATGTATGTATGTATGTATGTATGTATGTATGTATGTATGTATGTATGTATGTATGTATGTATGTATGTATGTATGTATGTATGTATGTATGTATGTATGTATGTATGTATGTATGTATGTATGTATGTATGTATGTATGTATGTATGTATGTATGTATGTATGTATGTATGTATGTATGTATGTATGTATGTATGTATGTATGTATGTATGTATGTATGTATGTATGTATGTATGTATGTATGTATGTATGTATGTATGTATGTATGTATGTATGTATGTATGTATGTATGTATGTATGTATGTATGTATGTATGTATGTATGTATGTATGTATGTATGTATGTATGTATGTATGTATGTATGTATGTATGTATGTATGTATGTATGTATGTATGTATGTATGTATGTATGTATGTATGTATGTATGTATGTATGTATGTATGTATGTATGTATGTATGTATGTATGTATGTATGTATGTATGTATGTATGTATGTATGTATGTATGTATGTATGTATGTATGTATGTATGTATGTATGTATGTATGTATGTATGTATGTATGTATGTATGTATGTATGTATGTATGTATGTATGTATGTATGTATGTATGTATGTATGTATGTATGTATGTATGTATGTATGTATGTATGTATGTATGTATGTATGTATGTATGTATGTATGTATGTATGTATGTATGTATGTATGTATGTATGTATGTATGTATGTATGTATGTATGTATGTATGTATGTATGTATGTATGTATGTATGTATGTATGTATGTATGTATGTATGTATGTATGTATGTATGTATGTATGTATGTATGTATGTATGTATGTATGTATGTATGTATGTATGTATGTATGTATGTATGTATGTATGTATGTATGTATGTATGTATGTATGTATGTATGTATGTATGTATGTATGTATGTATGTATGTATGTATGTATGTATGTATGTATGTATGTGTGTATGTATGTATGTATGTATGTATGTATGTATGTATGTATGTATGTATGTGTGTATGTATGTATGTATGTATGTGTGTATGTATGTATGTATGTATGTATGTATGTATGTATGTATGTATGTATGTATGTATGTATGTATGTATGTATGTGTGTATGTATGTATGTATGTATGTATGTATGTATGTATGTATGTATGTATGTGTGTATGTATGTATGTATGTATGTGTGTATGTATGTATGTATGTATGTATGTATGTATGTATGTATGTATGTATGTATGTATGTATGTATGTATGTATGTATGTATGTATGTATGTATGTATGTATGTATGTATGTATGTATGTATGTATGTATGTATGTATGTGTGTGTGTATGTGTATATATATGTAATTTTTTTTTTAGGTAAGATTTCGGCTGCGACTCATACGAGTCGCTAACCGAGTGCATCCTTTCGGATGAGGTCAATAAGACCTATGTCAGAGATCAAGGTACGATCACTAAACTGACGACTGAGGTGTGCAACCTTGTCAGCCACGCAGTTCCCGCTTCTTAGAACATGTGAGAATGTTACCACATAAATCTGTAAGAGAAGCGTTTTAATATATGATAACAGCAGCTCCACCTCCCACGGACATTTAGAGCCTTGTTTGAAATGATTTATAATGAGCAACGAGTCACCTTCAACAATGATATTTTGAATTCCCAGATTGATTGCTTTTAAAATTCCATCTCTAAGGGCTAAAGCTTCAGCTTGAATTGGATTTTTCTTCCCTACTTTCCGCCTTCCAATATGAATAGGATTACCCTTCCAGTCTCGAATGATAAAACCAACCGAGCTATCGCCGTTGGTTAATGAAGACCCATCAAAGTTTAGTTTATATTTCCCAAATGGGGGTGATTTCCACTTAGATACTTTTCGACACTGAGTACCCGTTGTGTTTCCCATACCTGAATCGGATCGGAATACGGTCGACTCCTTTGTCATGGGTGGCGTATTAGCCCTAAACCAATTAGACTTATGCATGTTTACAGCTCGATTGAAGCCTTCAATAGTAGGTAGCTTCTCGTTGTTGAAGATAGATTTATTTCTAACGTTCCATGCGGTCCACCAGCTGAATGCCAGTTCAGTTTTTTCTTTATTGGATAAAATACTCCCTAGATAGGCCATAGCTTGTCTACAGTCACGATTTAGTGATATACATTGTGTGATATGGGTCTTCTCTTGGGCCTTCATTTTATGGAAGAACGTACTGAATTTACATTCAAATAAGAGGTGAGCACTATCTTCCTCATGGTGGTTACATATTGCGCAATAAGGAGGGACAACGATACCTCTTCTAGAAAGACGTGATGCAGTAGGTAAACCATTCTGGCTTATTTTCCACAAGAAGTTTTTAACCTTCGGAGGGACATTAACCTTCCATATCCAGGCATTATCATCAACGGGCTGTCTTGATGAACTAGTTGTTAATTTATAGGCACTAGATGTAGAAAACCACCCCTTTTTGTCCGGCCACCAATATAGGCAGTCTTCAATGGGATTGACAGGAAGAGCAATATCTGAGATTTGGGCAGCAATATTAAGTGGGAGGACTGACTTTAGTTTCCCAATATCCCAACTATTATTATGTATATAGTTACTGACCTTTTCTCTGGCGTTGATGTTATCTGGGCAAAGGCATTCTTGTAACAGGCCACCCTGTTTTACCCAATTGTCTTTCCAAAAGTTTATTGTTTCGCCATTACTCACCGTCCAGGTGAGGCCATCCTTAAATAGTGGAATAAGATTTCTCAATTTTGACCATTGCCATGAGACATTACCTTTTTTACACTCATAATCAAGAATGTTAGTTGCCCTAAATTTTTATGCTTGATGATCTGCACCCATGTGTTGCATGGTTCCGCCAAGATTTTCCACAAAAGTTTTAATTGAAGAGCAGCATTCATATGTTTAGATTTTCGAATACCCAGGCCTCCGAAGTCCTTGTGTTTGCAAATTCTATCCCAGCTAATAAGTGATTTGTAGGTTGGGTCCTTATTCCAGAAAAAAAGATCTATTAATTTGGTCCAGCCTATTGTGCACATGGGTTGGTAGCATAAAATTCTGCATTGAATATAGTGGTTTTGATGATAAGTTCGTTGCTATGAGGGTAGCTCGCCCTTGTTGAGAGAGGGAGCTCGCTCTCCATTTCGTGAGTTGATTGGCGGATTTGATGATTATATCTTCAAAAGTGGATTTATTGACCCTGCCTCTGATTACGGGACAACCCAAATATTTTTCTAAGTTAATTTCCTTTGAAATATTTAGGCAACTTTCAATTTGGGTAATTCTAGATCTTGGGATCCCTGGTGATACATGAAAAGATGACTTATGGACCGTTATGGTAATTAACTTTCTGACCAGAAATACTACAAAACTTATCTATAATGGATTTTGTCCAGTGACATGCGTCTAAGTTTCCTTTGCTGAAGATGATGATATCATCAACAAAGGCGAGAAATGGGATACATGGGCCACCCCTGCCGAACGGGAACCCAATTAGCTTATCTCCAGCGTAGGCTTCTTGTGCTAGTTTCCTTGCCAAAACTTCCGCACCAAGGATGAATAGAAATGGGGATAGAGGATCACCCTGTCTAAGCCCCTTCGAGGGTTTAAACACCTCAATAGGGCCATTGTTTACCAAGACTGAGAACGAAACTGTAGTTACACATTCCATAATAAGTGCTATAAATTTGTGATGGAATCTGTATTTCTGTAATACCGCCTCTGTGAATCTCCAATCAACACGATCGTATGCCTTCTCCATATCTAGTTTTATTGCTAACCAGCCGTCAATTCCTTTACGACTTTTGAAAGAGTGGAATATCTCGTGTGCAATAAGCACGTTATCTTGGATAGCTCTGTCAGACACAAAAGCTCCTTGTAGGGGGTGTATGAGTTTGTGCATAACATTCTTTAGCCTATTTGTTAGAATTTTTGGTATAATTTTGTAAATTGTCGAGCATAAGCTAATAGGCCTGTAGTCCGTAGTTTTGTTTGGATTATCACATTTGGGTAAGAGAGTAATGAACGTATGATTTATTTGTCATAAAATTTTACTCGTATGGAAGAACGCTTTAACAACACGTGTTATATCTTGTCCTACAATATCCCAATAAGTTTTGTAGAATTCTACCGTCATGCCATCTGGTCCAGGAGAGTTGTTGGAACCAAGAGAAAACACCACATCCTTGATCTCTTTATTACATGGCATAGCAATTAGCCGATCATTTTCATCTTGAGAGATCATAGTATTGATTAGATCAAGAAATTCCGGTGAAATATCCACGTTTGTAGGTGATCCAGTGAATCGACGCTCGAAGTCTCGCCTAATTTCGGTGCGAATATTATTTTCTCCTGTTATGAGGGTGCCTTCGCTGGTGATGATATTTATGATGACTTTGCGGTTTCTCCTACCGGTTTCTATACGGTGGAAATATGTTGTGTTAGTATCAGCTAATTGTAAATGCCTATCTTTGGCTCGTTGGCTCCAGAATGTTTTTTGATATAATAACATTTTTTCTTTTTTTTAATTATGAGTTGCCTTTCCTTTGCTACAATATTTCTTGGCCGGGCGTGTGGATCCAAAGATTGAGTTGCGATGAGAGATTGCTCTATATCCGCAAGTTGCCTAAAAATATTTCCGAAAGTATGCTTATTCCATATCTTCGCTTTCTGTTTGAGCATTTTTGTCTTAAAAATAATCTTATACATGATTGACCCATCACAAGATGCTCGCCATGATTGTGTTACTATATTTCTGAAGTCTTTCATTTGGGTCCAAATATTTTCAAATTTAAATGGTGGAGGTTTAAAGGGATTTGAATTATTGAGAGAAATGAAAATAGGACAATGATCAGATATCGAGAAAGCACCGTTAATCGTTTGTAAGCCCTGATAAGTTTCTAAAAACTGTTGTTGGACAAGTACACCGTCAAGTTTTTCCAAGATATTATCTTCCCCATCAACTTTCTTTCTCCAAGTGAAATTGTTGCCGATAGTGGGTAGGTCAATAAGGGAACACTCATCCATAAACTTCGCCAGTCGTAGAAATCTACCAATGGAGCTTTCTGCCCCACCCGATTTTTCAGTACTAGATCTAATCTCATTTAGGTCTCCAATAACCATACAAGGTAATGTTTCGTTGAGAATAATATTTTGTAGAGTTTCCCAGAAAATGGCTTTATCACCAGTATGGGGTGGACCATACACTATCAGAATAAGACAAGAAAACCCCTTCAGAAGATCATTGTATTTTAATCCAATGATACGTGGAAGATGAATTTCAACAGAAATGGATTCATTAGTGAAGCTATTTTCATTCCACAAAACACCTAGTCCACCTGCACGACCAGTACCCGGGGACCAAACTGCATTTGTGAAGCCGGCATTTAGCCAACACTTCTCGTCTGGTATTTTATCAGTTTTTGTTTCTGCAATCGCCATGATTTGCACATGATTATTTATTCGAATGGATTTAATTTCTGTCCAAAACACGTTACTTCCGATGCCTCTTGAATTCCAGAAGGAAATCTTCATAATTCAACGATTTCGGATACATGGTCAAGAGGGTTGATAAGACCATGTATCAAAAGTGGTTTACGCTTGACAATAATAACCCAATGGATTGCAACACTAGTGCTCATAACCAGTAATACGTTCTGTGACTGTTGGAATTGGGTTCTATCAGTATTTTTTCCACGAGTACAATTACGACGACCATCCCTTGCCATCCTAATATAGGTGATGCTAAGGTTAATTTTTTCCATGAGCCATATACTAATCCATGGAGATAACACAGTAGTTGAATGCAACTGTTTTAATTCACCTAAATAACTAATCCACTGCAATCCAAAGGCCAATACCTGCCTAATGTAGCTTATAATTAACAAGTCCACAAGTGTATACAAGCTGCCGAAGCTTTATATGAAATAACCACATTTGCACTCTGATATAGTCAAAGAAGACCAAACATATGTACACCTGGATCCTCCATATAATCACAAAGTAGTATGGCCTATCATAATAATTAGTCCCTAAGAATTGATCGGCTTAATGTTTATGCCCCCACACAAGAGCATTTAGCCGCCTAACCCATATCTCCCAACCGTTAGCTAAAGATGCTTTCACCCAATAGACCATCCCAATACATCCCAATTTATCTGTCACACTAACCCAATGAAACACAATCGAATGAAGAGTGATCGAAGAGAGACAATGCATCAAGTTCACCATATAGATATAAGGCATAACAGATTTCATAGTCTTGTAATTCACATAGACATTGATCCAAATATAGGCCTGAGTTACATCCAAGGTGACACATGCCTAATCTAGCAAGGCCCTATATACAAACATACGTTCAAAATGGATCAGGACACAATAAGCATACCACCAGCACCTACTGAGATAGGGGTGTACTCGGTCAAAGATCAATGCCGCACCAGTGCACAGACCACAGGCCGAGCAACATAGAAGCCAAAAGAACACACTAGAAACATAATTAGACAATACGGATGGTTGCAGCATCAGCATGGCCTCGATAACCTTAGAACCACCACCAAGGCTATCGATGTGGCCCATAGGTCGGTCATATATCATGTCTACCCTTCTTGCCGCCAGCCCCCTTTCGACCGGAGCTGACATCGTCATCATCATCCTCAGCGGGCTTGCGTTTGCTAGATTCAGAATTGTTAGGTGTCTCGACGTCCAGTGATTCAAACTCCCGAGCACAAGCACAGCCTCAGACGGAGCCGCCTGGTGGCTGAGAGTGGAAGGAGCGACCTGTGCCGGGTTGCTTATGTTAGCAATATGATATTCTAATGAAAGAGGGACGTCACTGAAAGCCTCCTCCATGGCATCTTGCATAACCTCATAAGAGAATTCCCCAAAGCCATCCAATGGCTCAAGCGCATCCCCATAATCCAGCATATCATCATTCTCATACGCATACAGCTCGGAGGCAGTAGGATCAGGGTATATAAGGTTTCCATCAGCATCTGTCTGAAGGCCATCAAACATGTTTGACATATCCGCATCAGAAACCATTAAAGGGTCCATACCATCATTTCCATAATTCTGCATCACCACTGGGTTCCCATCAGACACGTTTGGTTTAGCCAAATCAGGATCCATTTGAGGCTCAAATCCATTATCTCCATAATTCTGCATCACCACCGGGTTAGTCATAGAAACCTCCCCTGATTTAGAAGATGTTTTCGAAGAAGACGAATCAGAGGAGTAGACAACATTGGTACCGAAGAGCTTAAGTAGCTCTGATTTGTTGTGGCCGAACATGGGTGGCGGTGGAGGAGAAATGTTCTTCCGGGTCACATTAACCCATTCCCCTTGTTGCTGGGGAACCTTGGTTGCAGGAACAACATCAGATTCGGCTTGGGCTGAGAAATCTCCAAGAGACCCCCAGCAGATGGGTTGCAAAGCACCCTCAAGGGGCAACTGTCAAAGACATGTTCATGAGGTCCACAACACCGCAGCCGTCGGGGAAGTCTTCAAACCACACAGGGTAAGACTCCTCTTCTCCTAGCTCATTGACAAACACAATTCTCCTGTCAGGGATAAGAGTAAGATCAGTAGAAATGCATACTCTAGGATAGCGATAACGCGCACCTTTGTCATTGAAGGCAGCCACACGAAGCACCTCGCCAAGCTCATTATCCTCAAAAATGTCTTTGAGCAACTTCTCGTCGATGTACTTGACTGGTAAACGGGGGAATCTGACCCACAGGTCCATCTTGGTGATCGACTCAGTCCAGGGGTGAAAATCGAGTCTCCATGGGCGGAGAACCATGAGTTGACCAGAGATGTGGAAAGGCCTTGCCTCCCACACCCGCTCACGATCCTCAACCACATCGAAACGTAACTCGAACCAATTGTTAGCAAACGGGATTAATTAAAATCCTCTGTTGTGAGCCTAATCTACCATGTTTACTGTGACTTTTATATCGATTTCTGCATGCATTTCATTCATTCGGGCTAAGATAGTACAGAACCTATGTAGTTTATGTTTATTTGCCAAATTATGGAATCTACACCAGCTACAGAAGTCCAAAGTCAAAGCAGCAACGGAACCAGTCGAATCGAGCCGAGAAACCAGACTACTCGACCTCGAGTAGCCCTTACTCGATTTCGACAAGTATGCCCGAGCACAGCCTTGTCGACCAGGAGCAACGTCGAGAGCCAGACCACCCGACTTCCGGAGCCTACTCGATCTCGACAAGACCTGGTCGAGATCGACGAAGCCCAGCGCCACACCCGGAGTCGAGGAGAGAACTGATCGAGAAGCCGAGGACAAGGACGCCGAGGACAATCCTACTCGATCTCGACAAGCACCTAGTCGAGATCGACGAGCCCCACAGCGCCAGTCCGAGTCCATGCCGAGGAGAAGCTGCTCGACCAGAGAAGGCCACACCCTAGTCGATCTCGAGGAGCCCTAGTCGAGATCGACGAGCTCCGAGTCCAGATCCGAGCCTGTCGAGTAGAGCCACCCGAGAAGACCCAGTCGACATAGCCAGTCTACTCGACCTCGACGAGCCCTTGTCGACATCGACGAGCACCGTGAACCAAGTCCGAGTCTGTCGAGCGCCAGCTAGCCGAGACGACGAAGCCGAGCCAGTCAACCCTACTCGAGATCGACCAGACCCTTGTCGAGATCGAGTAGACCTCCAGAGCCGCGTTACTCGGTTCGACGAATCCTACTCGACTTGGGATTGCTTGGGCGTGAAGATTGCTGATTCTATCCGAAAATATCAAGATCTACCATGAAGAAGAAAAGTTCTATCCATTGAAGACACTTTAGATATATTTCCTATTTTAGAATTAATTCCTTTATGTCTTTTATTTATCATTATGCTTTTAGATATAGTTTTAGATATAGATAAAGATTTCTATCCTTGAGTAGCAAGGATTAGAAGCCTATAAATAAGGCCCTAGGGGCTGGTTTTTCATTCATTCCAATTCAGAGACAATTCAATTTCGGAGAGAAGTAGTAGGAGAGAGAGAGAGAGAGAGAGAGAGAGAGAGAGAGAGTGAGGGGCCAAGAGGAGTTTTGTGAAGCGAGAGCGGAATTGACTTCCTTTGGTTGTAAGCTCTAGTTTATTTTATTAATGCAAGTTTATTTCCTTTTATTATTGATGTCTTTAATTATGATGAAGCGCGAGTAGTCAACCCACTTCTAGGGTTGGGGCGAGCCCGATGATAGCCATGCATATTTGAGGTAAAGATCCGACCTTTATCATGTTTTGAGCATTTTCCTACTTGTTGATGTGTTTATTGCCCATCTAATGGAGATCCATGCTAACAACTTGGATTATAATCATAAAATCGGTAGAGACAATTAGGGTTTCTTGAGAAAGTTGTCTAATTGTTGGAAAAGGCGAAAGCTTAGTCCTTTAATGCGAATTATATGAATATCTGTTTGGTTCTACCTTATGCATGCTTGGTTATTGTCGTTGCAAACCCCAATCCTGGAAGTCTTTTTACATTAAGTTTAGTCGAATCCCCCAAAGCATTAGTTTTTACTTTCTTTCGTTTTCGTTTTAAGTTTCTGCCCTCGTCGATCTCGACCAGCCCCTGGTCGACCTCGACTACTGATCTTCGACCTAGAGTCGCCGTAGCTTAATTGTGCAGGAGATCGACAAAGACAAGCCGAAGTCGACAAGACCTTACTCGACATCGAGTACCCTCTGGTCGAGATCGACCACCCTTTGCCGAGCTGCTGCGCTGTGTTCGACTGTCCGATCTTCTGTCGACTGCCCTAGTCGAGATCGAGGACCCTGTTGTCGACTTCTGACCGTGAGATTTCACTGCTGCCTAGGATCCGCTGACACGCTTCCTCGTGGATCGATCCTGACTTCCCGCTGCTACATCAGGAGGAGGTCTTGTAATTATTTGCGTGGGCAGAATCTGGTTTGATTTATTTTGTTATATTTCATACTCGATTTCCTCCTCACAACAAATTGGCGCCGTTGCCGGGAAAGCTATCATTCGCGCCTTAGGTAGTTAAATCTCACGTCTACTTTGAGTTACTTTACAGGTGTATGCGCCGTTCTGGTCAACCACCTGAGTTTGACGGCTTAGACGAACCAGAGCGCCTTCTACACATCAGAGCTAAACTACAAAGAGCCATGGCGGTCGCTGAAACACAAGAACAACTGATTGCCAGGCTTACAAGGGAGCTAGCCGAAAAGGATACCACTATCGCCAATGAAAGGGCAGCAAAGGAGCAAGAGAAAGCAGCAAGGGAGCAAGCAGAAGCTGAGCTTGCCCAATATCCAACTACAGCAGAGGATTATATGCATCCAACTCTCGTCGTGCCTGAATCGGCGATTCTAATCCCTGAAAACTCTTTTGAAATTCGCACTCAGTTTCTTATAGAACTTAAAAACAATGCTTTTCATGGAAGATTTAATGAGTGCCCTCTTGAACATATTACCAATTTTCATGACATGTGCCGTACTCTTGCTGAAGGTACAACTCTGGAATATGTCAAGATGAAAGCTTTCCGCTGGTCGCTCGCTGGACCTGCACTGAAGTGGCTAGAAGGACTGAAACCAAGATCCCTTACAACATGGGCACAAGTAGAGCAAGAGTTTCTCAACAAATTCTTCCCTCCTGCCAAGACATCATTCCTCCGCCAAAAGATCACAGCTTTCAAACAAAAGCCGGGGGAGCCGCTAGCAAAGGCATGGGAAAGGTACAAGGAACTACTGCGATCTTGCCCTACTCATGGACAGCCACCCTACGTCATTCAGGAGATCTTCTTCAACTCCCTTGACCAAGTCACTAAGGACAGGATTAATCAGTACACTCGATATGAGTACCTGACGATGCCACCAATTGACGCATGGGGTGTGCTAGACAAGCTCACGGCATATGACAACAAGTATGGGACTTCTGCAAACTATGATGAGAATGCATGTGCCAGACCAGCACCATCTATGCCACTCTATGAGCCAGCAAAGGAGATTGACCCAGATGTCAGGGAGCAGTTCTACAGGGACCAGAATCTCAAGCTCCTCAAGCAAGTCAAATATCTGTCTGTCAATCAGCCTTGCATCGAATGCGGATCACAGAGGCACACCACTACTGAGTGCCCACACACAGAGCAAGTCAGCATGGCAGAAACACATGAGGAAGCAGCCTACGCTGGGGGTCCAAATCGCTACATGGGAGATCAAAGGTTCTATCAACCTCAGTGGAACCAAGGCCCTCCTAGGAATCCCCCACCCTACAGAGCCCCAGGACATCCAGAAAGGGATCAAAAGAAGGATGATCTGCACCTGATCCTTGAGGAGATGCGTCGGAATCATGCACAGAACCTGCAGGCAACAAACACCATCAACAATCAGCTCCAGCATGTCAACACAAAATTTGTAGAGCTGGATATCTGGAAAAAGGGCATTGAGACTCAGATGGGACAAATAGCTGCACAGATCCCACGACCATCCGGACAGCTCCCTGGGCAAACAGAACCAAATCCTAAGGGGAAGACCGGACACGTCGCAGCTATCAAACTGAGGAGTGGGCATCAACTACACGAGCCAGAGGTCGGGAAACAGCAAAGCAAGGCAGAGCAGCAACTCGAGACAGAGCAGAACCTGGCCGATCTCGAGGAGCCCGTACTCGATGTCGACAAGCCTCTACTCGACCAAGACCAGAAGCTGAGCTCGGACTCCGCTGCGCAGACCAGCAACCCGAGGTCGACAACCCAACTCGATGTCGACAAGCCCCTAGTCGAGATCGACAAGCCCGTGGTCGAGATCGAGGAGCAGCAAGCCGAGGTCGACGACTCTACAGCATCTCCGACAGCTGATCTGGCTCCGAAGCAGAAAAAGCCACTGCCTTTCCCTTCAAAAGCACAGAAAGATCCCACTGCAGGTAGGTTTACCAGATTTGTTAATATGCTGCAAGAACTGAATGTTTCTATTCCTTTTACAGAAGCCCTGCAAGAGATGCCTGGATATGTCAAGTTTCTGAAGGAAATCCTGAGCAAGAAGCGATCCATCTCAGAGATCGCAGGCGAATGCAAAGTACTCCACTTCCCTGAAAAGAGGCCTGACCCTGGTAAGTTTTCTATTACTGTGGGTTTTGGACAATATAAATATGATTCTCTATGCGATTTAGGAGCAAGTGTGAGCATCATGCCTTTATCAATCTGGCGGAAGGTCAAGATAGGATGCATAGAACCTGTGGATGCTAAATTATACATGGCTAACAATACAGTGGTCATCCCTACAGGTATAGTTGAAAATGTCCCCGTCCAGGTTGGTAAATTCTTTGTTCCAGCTGATTTCCTTATCATTGACTGTGCTGAAGATCCTACTAGCCCTATTATTCTTGGTAGACCATTCTTAGCTACTGCAGATGCCCGAATTAGTGTCAAGAATAGGTCGCTCACCTTCACCATAGGCGATGAGGTTTTGGATTTCTCTTTTGGCCCTGCAAAGGAGGAAGTTTCATGGCTGGAGGTGAAAAGCATCAGCAACCACAGGACTCAGCAAACAACGGAGGAAAGCGCCAGAACTGTACTCGAGGTCGACAAGCCCTACTCGACCTCGACAAGCGCTGTACTCGACCTCGACAAACCTTTGTCGATCTCGACCACCACCACTGAGCCAGAAACTTGCCAGGAGCCTAAGTATGGGGTCCCTGTACTCGATCTCGACCAGCAGTACTCGACATCGAGTAGACCCAAGCCCAAAGATTTCTGTTTTGGGTCCGAACAGGTAAGTTCAGGTATGAATTCTACTCCCCCTCAGTCCATAAATAAAATTTTCAATGATTTAAGGGGAGAAAAGGCACCATGGCGAGAGAATCTGCAGAAACTGAGGGCTACAAAGAAGAAAAAGAAAGAGAAGGGAGATGATGCAAGCAACCACCTGTCAGCTGAGCTTGCATACTACCATCAGGACCTAGATGATCCAGGAGAAGGGCCAAACATGAGCGGGCCCCACAATGATGGTCCTTGAGCACAAACGGAGAAGTCGGCCTAGCGACTCTAAAATCTAGAGCATGTATATAGACTTTATAAACTTTTGGGACTTTTTGGTTTTTGTTTTTGTTTTTGGGTTTTATGTCTTTACAAAACTTCATGTGGATAGTCTTGTTTTGGCGTGCAATCTAACACTTTTAGGTCGGCAAAGCATATAAGGATCACAAAGAGTGGAATAAGGAGTCCCTGAAAACCAGTCAGAATCGACGAAGGCCAAGTCGACGACGACGAGGGGGAGAAGCCAGAGGTTACTCGACCTCGAGTAGACGTACTCGACATCGATAAGCCCAGATGCTCCTCGACTTCAGAAAACCACCAGACGCAGACGAAGCTACTCGAGATCGAGTACCTTGTACTCGAGATCGACAAAGCACCTCAACTCGACTTACACAGATCAGTCATCCTCGATGCATTATCCTGTGAGTTCCTTCCTTTACTCTTGTTTTTATTTGATTTTATACAGTGAGGACACTGTAATTTTTAAGTATGGGGTGGGGGAAGGATTACTTTGTGCATATTGGATTTATTTAATCATATTTTGACATATATGTGCATTATTTCTTTGAATTGCTACATGGCTATTTTGGAATGCATTATTGATTTATGTGCATGTTTTCCAAAGTTTTGAAAAATGACCCCCATTGAAATTTTTGATAATGTCATGGAAGCTTATATTGAACTCAACGATGCAAAATTGGATTCATTAGAGATATAGCATGAAATTGCCTAGTAAAGGGAAGTCACAATGAAGTGCATTATTACTTGAAAACCATGAAAGGAGGTAAAATTTGAAGTTGCTTTTGACATATTGCATGATAAAGATGATGGAGGACTTTATATTTCCATATAATGCTCATATTGTTATAATCCTAGCCTTACCTATGCTTATGCATCACAAAAGCCATATTATGCCTTATTTCATATTTTGCTCCACGTGATCCAAATATTTACCATTCTTTACCCTATCTGGGGATTATGTTGAGAATGATGTTACATTATGGAGATGTTATATGGTGTTTGTGATGTGTTGTTGTTATCATTATTGGAGTTTGGCGAAATTGTTTGAAATATATGGAAAATTTAATGAGTGAAAGAAAATCCGATCAAAGATCGACCCTGCTCGCTGAGATAATAGTTTAGCGAGATGGGACACCAGGTGAGGAGTCCGACACACTAAGTATCCGGGGCCATTCATGACACCCATGTTTGCGACTCGCGAGAAGGCAGTGCTGAGGTTAGAGAGGTAAAAGCATTATTATTGAGAAAAGCAATATGAAAGGTGATGAATCTTATGAGAAAGAATGTGGTATGAAAGTTTGGAAAGTACTCCATTTCCCCGGATCATTAGCACCACATTGCAAAAAAATTACCCACCTTTAGCCTTTTACCAATCTACTCCTTATTTGAGCTTAAATTAAAGTCCTCTTGATTATTAATGCTTTGTCACATAAAAATTGTTTTTGCATAACCCTCCTTTTGTGAGTAGATGTTGCTTTTGTATAATTGCACATGCATGGATATGTGACATAAGTACCTTTTCGAGGATGGTAATTGATTGCAGGGTTATATGAGAATGAATCTAAGATGTTGAGAGTTTAAATTCTTCCCCTGAATGACAATTAAAAGTATTGCTTGAGGACAAGCAAGCTTAAGTATGGGGTGTTTGTTGTGAGCCTAATCTGCCATGTTTACTGCGACTTTTATATCGATTTCTGCATGCATTTCATTCATTCGGGCTAAGATAGTACAGAACCTATGTAGTTTATGTTTATTTGCCAAATTATGGAATCTACACCAGTTTCTGTTTAATTCACAGAATTCGAGGCGTTTTACAGCAATTCTAAGGAAGGTCGGAAAAGCTCGGAAAACAGCTACAGAAGTCCCAAGTCAAAGCAGCAATGGAACCAGTCGAATCGAGCCGAGAAACCAGACTACTCGACCTCGAGTAGCCCTTACTCGATTTCGACAAGTATGCCCGAGCACAGCCTTGTCGACCAGGAGCAACGTCGAGAGCCAGACCACCCGACTTCCGGAGCCTACTCGATCTCGACAAGACCTGGTCGAGATCGACGAAGCCCAGCGCCACACCCGGAGTCGAGGAGAGAACTGATCGAGAAGCTGAGGACAAGGACGCCGAGGACAATCCTACTCGATCTCGACAAGCACCTAGTCGAGATCGACGAGCCCCACAGCGCCAGTCCGAGTCCATGCCGAGGAGAAGCTGCTCGACCAGAGAAGGCCACACCCTAGTCGATCTCGAGGAGCCCTAGTCGAGATCGACGAGCTCCGAGTCCAGATCCGAGCCTGTCGAGTAGAGCCACCCGAGAAGACCCAATCGACATAGCCAGTCTACTCGGCCTCGACGAGCCCTTGTCGACATCGACGAGCACCGTGAACCAAGTCCGAGTCTGTCGAGCGCCAGCTAGCCGAGACGACGAAGCCGAGCCAGTCAACCCTACTCGAGATCGACCAAACCCTTGTCGAGATCGAGTAGACCTCCAGAGTCGCGTTACTCGGTTCGACGAATCCTACTCGACTTGGGATTGCTTGGGCGTGAAGATTGCTGATTCTATCCGAAAATATCAAGATCTACCATGAAGAAGAAAAGTTCTATCCATTGAAGACACTTTAGATATATTTCCTATTTTAGATTTAATTCCTTTATGTCTTTTATTTATCATTATGCTTTTAGATATAGTTTTAGATATAGATAAAGATTTCTATCCTTGAGTAGTAAGGATTAGAAGCCTATAAATAAGGCCCTAGGGGCTGGTTTTTCATTCATTCCAATTCAGAGACAATTCAATTTCGGAGAGAAGTAGTAGGAGAGAGAGAGAGAGAGAGAGAGAGAGAGAGAGAGTGAGGGGCCAAGAGGAGTTTTGTGAAGCGAGAGCGGAATTGACTTCCTTTGGTTGTAAGCTCTAGTTTATTTTATTAATGCAAGTTTATTTCCTTTTATTATTGATGTCTTTAATTATGATGAAGCGCGAGTAGTCAACCCACTTCTAGGGTTGGGGCGAGCCCGATGATAGCCATGCATATTTGAGGTAAAGATCCGACCTTTATCATGTTTTGAGCATTTTCCTACTTGTTGATGTGTTTATTGCCCATCTAATGGAGATCCATGCTAACAACTTGGATTATAATCATAAAATCGGTAGAGACAATTAGGGTTTCTTGAGAAAGTTGTCTAATTGTTGGAAAAGGCGAAAGCTTAGTCCTTTAATGCGAATTATATGAATATCTGTTTGGTTCTACCTTATGCATGCTTGGTTATTGTCGTTGCAAACCCCAATCCTGGAAGTCTTTTTACATTAAGTTTAGTCGAATCCCCCAAAGCATTAGTTTTTACTTTCTTTCGTTTTCGTTTTAAGTTTCTGCCCTCGTCGATCTCGACCAGCCCCTGGTCGACCTCGACTACTGATCTTCGACCTAGAGTCGCCGTAGCTTAATTGTGCAGGAGATCGACAAAGACAAGCCGAAGTCGACAAGACCTTACTCGACATCGAGTACCCTCTGGTCGAGATCGACCACCCTTTGCCGAGCTGCTGCGCTGTGTTCGACTGTCCGATCTTCTGTCGACTGCCCTAGTCGAGATCGAGGACCCTGTTGTCGACTTCTGACCGTGAGATTTCACTGCTGCCTAGGATCCGCTGACACGCTTCCTCGTGGATCGATCCTGACTTCCCGCTGCTACATCAGGAGGAGGTCTTGTAATTATTTGCGTGGGCAGAATCTGGTTTGATTTATTTTGTTATATTTCATACTCGATTTCCTCCTCACAACATCCTCCAGTCAAGACCTTCCACACAAATTTAATTCTTTTTCTTATTTCCCTAGCCTCAATAGGATCACCAATTATCGTTGCAAAAAGAGATGTGAGACTAAGAGCACTGATATTAGCCCGCACCTTACCTTGCAGAGCTTTGAGTTTCTCCCTGTCGATAGACTTCTTCTTCTTTTTTTTTTCTTTCCAGCCGAGCTCTTTGGAGGAACAGCAGCATCGACCTCAGGAATGTTAATTCCCTCGGAGATGTGCACTCCTCCCGAGCCAGATTTAAGGCCCTTTCGGGGGGTAGTCAATGGGTCGGCCGAAACCGAGCCCATGGGTTGTTTTCCTTTGGTATCTCCAGCAATATTCATTCCAGACAGTAGATAGTATAGATTGTTATAAAATTGATGGTAGAACTGAAGAAAAGAGAGGAAGAAGGAGAATTGAGAAGGGTGAAGACTCAGCAGAGTCTGCAGCCCTCTTAAAAAGATGGAAGTACCAGAATGGGGGAGAGCAAATCTGGACATTGAGATATCTCCGTACCTTCCTTTGGCTCGATTTTTGTAAAACTTCACCAAATCCTCTCCAATTTTTCATAGATTTTTCCCAATCCATCCCATCAACAAGATCTCCATGATTTCATCGCCTAGGGATGGATCGGGCCAAGGAGGGGGGCGACCCGAATTAATTACCCTCACCCCTCTCATAGATTTCCTCCAATTTGCTTCAACCACCCTACCATCAATCAGGCCACCCTCGGGGATCTAACTCTTGAAAATCCCCAAAAACCATTGATTACAAACTTATTTCCACAGTCACCCACACCGGAACCCCTTTGAGATTCCGATCCGAATTGGGAACAGCGCCCATAACCACCACAAAATTGGATAACCAGGGTTGGTTGATCAACATAGATTAGGTTTGGATTTGGTACCCGTAACCCTCGAGAGCCAAGGAATTTTGGGCCAGCGGAGCTTCTCTCTCTAGTTTTCTCTCTCCCCATTTTTTTTTCTCATCCTTTTTCTGTGTATATATATGTAATTGGCCCTCTCTCTAAAATTTTGACCATTGTTATTGGGCTTATTTTAAAATTGATATTAGAAAAGCACCAGCCCATTTTCTTTAACCACGTTTTAAACCCTACTCCACTCTATTCCCCACTCCTTCCATCTCCCTCCACTATCTTCTTCACTACAGTTTGACCTTTATAAGTAAGAGTCGATTAAGTTTATGGTATCTATCAGTTACATTTCAAACTCTGAAAATATAAGTGATCGGTTATATTGATGCACTCTATTAGGGATTATTTGTGATTACCTTTCTATCAATGTTATGTTTGATTGTTGTTTCTTTTGCTATTATTAAGTGATTGTCTCCTATATGAATTTATGTTTTTGTTCTGTGCAGGTGTTCTCTTCGCTAATGGCTTTTCCATTGGTTGTTCAATCAGGCTATGATCACAGTTGTGGTTCGTTAATTTGTAGTTCAAGTCTCAGCAAGCCAGTCGTCTTTGTATGGCTCGAGTGAACTATTGTTGTCAATCCATTCTGTGAGCATTTCTCCAATATACCATCACCGTTTCATTTGGAACGGTATCCCAATGACTTCAGACCCCTGCAATGAAGTCTTTACTCAAGCAGCAATCCCGATTGTGATTCGAATTCAGACAACAAATCGACTTTTAATGGATTATACGAGTAGTTGGTTTCCTCCAGATGTTGATCTGGTTGAATATGGTCTCTACCTAAACATCAGATTGGATGTTTACTTCATTCCCGACTCTTGGTCCGATTCGAACTATGACTACGACATAGAGTTCGACCACCCATACCATCCAATCACTATAGAAGCTATTGAATCCCTACAAGAGGTATATCATCTTGATCTCGATGGAAGGGAATGTTCACTATGCCTTGACCCGATGTTGGCCTCGATGTAGTTTTACAATAATGTATAAATTTCATACATCATACGCAATACAATAACATCCGATAAAATTATAGATATTTTTTTATATGATTCTTAAAAACCACGTGCGTTCACGCACAGGATACTGATCTAGTTGAATATGGTCTCTACCAAAACATCTGTATGAATGTATGTGTGTATGTATGTATGTATGTATGTATGTATATATGTATGTATGTATGTATGTATGTATGTATGTATGTATGTATGTATGTATGTATGTATGTATGTATGTATGTATGTATGTATGTATGTATGTATGTATGTATGTATGTATGTATGTATGTATGTATATTTGTGTGTATATGTATATATATGTAATTGGCCCTCTCTCTAAAATGCTGACCATTGTTATTGTGCTTATTTTAAAATGGGTGAATTACATTTTTGATCCCTAACCTTTATCACTTGTTTCATTTTAGTCCCCAATCTTTGAAACGTTTCAAATTAGTCATTGACCTTTCTATTTCGTTTCATTTTAGTCCCTAGCCTTTCAAAGGTTGTAAAATAGTTCATAACCTTACATTTTTTATTCATTTTTAGTCCCTGATATTAAATATTATTTGAAATAATTATAAAAACCACCCTAAAGTTACCACAATTTAAATAAAATCATTCAAACAAAGAAAAATTATATAAAATCATCTAACTTTATAAATTTAATTTTGAAAAATACTCGAACTATTTTAGCATTTATCATAAGAACATGTTATATAAAACTATCCATACATTTTTTCCCACAAAAGCTCTCATAAAATTTATAGATCTTGTGATTAATTATGAGAGATGGTGGGATATTTTTTTCTTATTTAACAATACATATATCCAATATATGTGTATTGATCCATTAAAATAATGAATTTGAATAATAAAAGAGATCTTTTTTATAAAAAAAATTCATAAAGTTGGATATTTATTTTATAATTATTCTTTATATGGGTAATTTACTTATTTATATACATTAAAATAAACTTTAGGGTGGTTTTTATAATTATTTCAAATAATGTTTTAATATCAGGGACTAAAACGAATTAAAAAATGTAAGCTTAGGGACTATTTTACAACTTTTGAAAAGTTAGGGACTAAAATGAAACGAAATAGAAAGGTTAATGACTATTTTGAAATGTTTCAAAGGTTGAGGACTAAAGTTAAACAAGTGGTAAAAGTTCGGGACAAAAAATGTAACTCACCCTTTTAAAATAGATATCAGAAAGGCACTAGCCCATTTTCTTTAGCCAAGTTTTAAACCCTACTCCACTCTATTCCCCACTCCTTCCATCTCCCTCCACTATCTTCTTCACTACAGTTTGGCCTTTATAAGTAAGAGTCGATTAATTTTATGGTATCTATCAGTTACATTTCAAACTCTGAAAATATAAGTGATCGGTTATGTTGATGCACTCTATTAGGGATTATTTGCGATTACCTTTCTATCAATGTTATGCTTGATTGTTGTTTCTTTGACTATTATTAAGTTATTGCCTCCTATATGAATTTATGTTTTTGTTCTGTGCAGGTGTTCTCTTCGCCAATGGCTTTTCCATTGGTTGCTCAATCAGGCTATGATCACAATCACAGTTGTGGTTCATTAATTTGTAGTTCAAGTATCAGCAAGCCATTCGTCTTTGTATGGATCGAGTGAAATGTTGGTGTCAATCAATTCTGTGAGCATTTCTCCAATATACCATCACCGTTTCATTTGGAATGGTATCCCAATGACTTCAGACCACTTCAATGAAGTCTTAACTCAAGCAGCAATCCCGATTGTGATTCGAATCCTCGAATTCAGACAGTAAATCGACTTTTAATGGATTATACGAGTAGTTGGTTTCCTCCCGATGTTGATCTGGTTGAAAATGGTCTCTACCCAAACATCAAATTGGATGTTTACTTCATTTCCGACTCTTGGTCCGATTCGAACTCTGACTCCGACATAGAGTTCGACCACCCATACCATCCAGCCACTATAGAAGCTAGAGGTATATCATCTTGATCTCGATGGAAAGGAATGTTCACTATGCTTTGATCCGATGTTGGCCTCGATGTAGTTTAACAATAATGTATAAATTTCATGCGTCATACGTAATACGATAACACCCGATAAAATTATAGGTGTTTTTTATATGATTCTTAAAAACCCTGTGCGTTCGCGCACGGGATACTAATCTAGTTGAATATGGTCTTTACCCAAACATCTGTATGTATGTATGTGTATGTATATATGTATATATGTGTATATGTATATATGTGTGTATATGTATAAATATGTAATTGGCCCTCTCTCTAAAATTATGACCATTGTTATTGGGCTTATTTTAAAATAGATATCAGAAAAGCACTAGCCCAATTTCTTTAACCACGTTTTAAACCCTCTTCCACTCTATTCCCCACTCCTTCCATCTCCCTCCACTATCTTCTTCACTACAGTTTGGCCTTTATAAGTAAGCGTCGATTAAATTTATGGTATCTATCAGTTACATTCAAACTCTGAAAATATAAGTGATCGGTTATATTGACGCACTCTATTAGGGATTATTTGTGATTACCTTTCTATCAATGTTATGTTTGATTGTTGTTTATTTTGTTATTATTAAGTGATTGCCTCCTATATGAATTTTTGTTTTTGTTTTGTACAGATGTTCTCCTCGCCAATGGCTTTTCCATTGGTTGCTCAATCAGCCTATGATCACAGTTGTGGTTCGCTAGTTTGTAGTTCAAGTCTCAGCAAGCCATTCGCCTTTGTATGGATCGAGTGAAATGTTGGTGTCAATCCATTCTCTGAGCATTTCTCCAATATACCATCACCGTTTCGTTTGGAACGGTATCCCAATGACTTCAGACCACTGCAATGAAGTCTTAACTCAAGCAGCAATCCCGATTGTGATTCGAATTCAGACAGCAAATCGACTTTTAATGGATTATACGATGTTGATCTGGTTGAATATGGTCTCTACCCAAACATTAGATTGAATGTTTACTTCATTCCCGACTCTTGGTCCGATTCGAACTCTGACTCCGACATAGAGTTCGACCACCCACACCATCCAACACTATAGAAGCTATTGAATCCCTACAAGAGGTATGTCATCTTGATCTCGATGGAAAGGAATGTTCACTATGCCTTGACCCGATGTTGGCCTCGATGTAATTTTACAATAATGTATAAATTTCATGCGTCATACGTAATACGATAACATCCGATAAAATTGTGAGTGTTTTTTTATATGATTCTTAAAAATCCTGTGCGAAGCACGGGATACTGGCCAGTTACTATTACAAAAACAAAAACAGTATTATCATGATTCATGAGACACGCCATCCACTCATTTTCTTAAGACTATATAAGCCAATAAAAAAAACGTTTTCGCTACATCATTCTGTTACTCATTCAACCATAATGACATTATACATGTAAAATTAAAGTTCCAATTGAAGATGCGAATTAGATTTTGACCTTGTCACTGCTGGAAGACTGTAAACTTTCTTTCCTCTAACTATACTAATGTTATAACTTTTAGATTATCTTTGTATTGGTTTTCTCTGTTGTTTTTTTGGGTGCTTTACCTCATAACAGGTAAAACTAATCTATTTCTTCATCTAAAATCTACCCAGAGTCGCCTCCTTTACTTGGCCTTTATGATCAACATCTTAGCTACATGTAAACTACACTACTACATTATGACTCGACAAGTGAGGTCTCCCCCCTTAAACATTTAGAGTCTCCATTGAATCTGCACGACTATGCCAATACACAAAATAAGAACGCTTTGTACTATGCTGATACTACAATACGGTTCATTCTATTACCACATAACAAATCAAGAGCAATTATGCTTAAATATCTAAATACAAACCAACTTCTATACTTAAATAATAAATCTAACAACAAGAGCCTCTCTCTTGAGTGCAGGGCATCCTTTGCGTTAGTGCAGGATTATGAAAAGAAACAAAACAAGCAAAATGCTAAAAGGCATGCTATACTAAATCTCCATGCTTTTGTAAGAATAAAACTAATTTCCATTTTACATTACCAAAAACTTAAATGGCTTAGTCACTTAATCACCACTACAAAATACAAATCTATCTATCTTAAGCTACGGAAATGTCACTCCATATGGCTATTTTTGGACCTTTGTTTCTTGGCGGGTGACTGTAAGCTTTAATTATGGGATTTCTTTTATCCCTAGCTGATTAGATAAAACAAAAGGAAATGACCCAAATCCATACCATAACACTAGTGCAAGGGTCAATGTTAAGGAAAAACTAGACATCCTTAACGGAACTCAACCCCATCCATATCAATACCATAAATACCACCCCACGAGATGGCACTTAATCAGCCATATTCTGCTCACTAAATGGAATTTCCTTGATTGGATAATTATAACGGACAGACAATCTTTAACATACTATACCATTATCAAGATTGAACCCTATCTCCAAAATGGATATTCTACATACAAAAAACAAGCCCTTCATACACACATGTGCTTAGAAACCTAACACCACAAACACGGCCCCTAAGGCCTCTAATTCAAGAGATAACCTTGCTCGTAAACACTAGTGATAATGAAGTTTAGCTTCTGGAATGTTAGAGGACTTAATAGAAAGAATTTGTAGACCCACATTGAATCAACCATTAGATCTAGCCATATTAAGATTCTTATGCTAGCCGAAACGAAACTTCAAAACCCACCGCCGGACAATTGTTGGAGGAAGCCGGGGTTCGATAAAATGCACTTTTGTCCCTCTACGGGTCTTTCCGGGGGTCTCTGCCTCCTTTGGAAGGAGTCACATTTCCAAAAGTAAACCTTCACAATCAGGAACTCGGATAACAGAACAATACATGCAACATACAGTAACAATGTTGTCAATGTAACAATCGAGATTCTTTTTGTTTATGCTACACCACACGAAGGGGAAAAAGAGGATTTCTGGTCTTCTTTTTCCTCTAGAATAAGAAACATTACTGGACTCTTAATAATAATGGGAGATTTAAATGAGATTCTTGAACCTAGCGATAAATTAGGTGGAAATGCCCCAACTATGAACAAATTTAGACGACTTAATGATATCATTACAACACACAACTTGGTAGATGTCCCGACTTATGGAAACAAATACACATGGAGAAAAAGGGAAAAAGGCCCTGATAATATTTTCGAAAAACTAGATAGACCCTTGGTAAGTTACGATCTTATGTAACAATTCGCTAACCTTTACACAAAAACACATGCATTTATAAAATCGGATCATGCACAAATTACGCTAGAACTAATGGAAAATCAAAAACCAAAACTGCAGCTATTCAAGTTTGAAATGACATGGACTACTAGAACGGACTATGAAGCACTTAATCGGAATGCTTGGCGTATCAACCCCCCAGGATCACAAATGTATAAGTTAACCAAAAAACTACGGGAAGTAAAAAAGAAGAGCAAATCATGGAGTAATGTAACCTTTGGCAATATTTTCCGCCAAATTACCCAGGTAGAAGCCGAACTACAAAACCTACAGACAAGACTATGCATCACATATGACCGTAATATAGAAAGCAAAATAAGTAGGCTAACAACCAAGCATGCCTCTCTACTAAATTATCAGCAAAAATACTGGGGTCAATGGGCAAAAAAGACACATATCAAGCTGAATGATGCTAACACAAAGTACTTCCACAAGATAGCGACAGGACGTCACAATAAAAATATAATTAAGATGATTCAATCCACTGCAAGGGTAACCTTAAGGAATGAAAAGGACATACGGGAACACATTAAGGTGGATTTCGCTAAGCGATATACCCTACAAGGCTACAACCAAGACAACATACTCCAAGTGACTTACTAAACAATATCAACGTCGAAATCACAAATGAAGAGAATGACTGGCTAACAAGGCAAGTATCCAACTTAGAAATTAAGAATGCAGTATTCAGCCTAGCTAATGACAAGTCACCCGAGCCCGATGGGTTTCCAGCCGGGTTTTTCAAAAAGTACTGGTATATTATTGAACCTTCGTTAGTCAAAGCTGTCAAAAGCTTCTTTCTAAGCGGGAGAATCCTAAAACAAACAAATCACACTTTCATAGCCCTAATCCCAAAACGTGAGGATCCGACAACGACATCTCACTACAGACCTATAAGCATATGCTCCACGACCTACAAGATAATCTCGAAGATTCTGGCGGCACGACTTAAAAAAATCATTCCTAAGATCATTAACCCTCTACAAAGTGCATTATCATCTGGCAGATCAATACAAGACAATATATTAATTGCCAATGAAATCTTTCACTCCTTCACAAAGAAAAAAGGAAACTTAGGATGGATGGCAGTTAAGCTCGACATGGAAAAGGCATTTGACTTAGTGGACTGGAATTTCTTACTAACAACACTCAACAAACTTGGGTTCTCAAACCAATTCTCTGGCTGGATCAGAGAGTGTATAACTACAGTTTCATACTCGGTCCTAGTGAACAATGAACCGACAGAGATGTTTTTCCCACAATGCAGCCTACGATAGGGAGACCCTTTATCACCATACTTATTTCTCATTATCTACGAAGTACTCGCAAGAGGACTGCAGAATGCAGCTACACAACCACAAAGCCACCTCGGATTGAAGATTACACGAAACGGGACTAGGATTCCTTATTTAGCCTTTGCAAATGACATAGTCATCTTTGCCTCTGCTACTCAGACGGCTTGCAACCAAATAAATAAAATACTAAAGGAATACACATCTTTGTCCGGACAAAGAGTTAATAGGTATAAATCGCATTTTCAAACTTCCTTAAATGTAACAACAACATAAAAGACTCTAATACAAAACGAACTAGAGAGGACTTCAAAGACTTATTATCAACCACAAAATCACAGCTCCATCGTTGGAAGGCTAACTGCCTCTCGCAAGCTGGACGTTGTACTCTCATTAAGTCAACCCTATCTGCAAAACCTTTACATTTGATGCAATGCTTTCTGTTACCAAAATCAATACATGCAGAACTCGATAAAATAAATAGAAACTTTTTATGGAACAAAGGACCAAAGCACAAACCTCTTATTAGCTGGTTCGATGTTTGTAAGACTAAAGACAACGGAGGTTTGGGAATTCGAAACTCGGAAGACATGAACAAAACATTACAGTTGAAACTAATATGGAAAATCCTGGCAAAACCCCAGAACCCCTGGGTAACTATAATAAAGGAAAATTACCTCAAATAAACCTGACATAAGTGCCAAAGTTAATCCTTTTATTAAAGCAGACAAAACATGGGATCATGAGAAGTTAAACTCCTCGCTACAACACACCTTACCTAATGCGGTAATCGAGTCCATAAAAGCTACCCCAATACCAAAGAATATACACATGGATAGACTATACTGGAAATGGAGCCGAAATGACTGGTTTTCTACCAAGTCAGCCATTGATATGATCAACAACATGAAACAACATAAAAAATCGGATATGCGATGGATTTGGAATCTCTATATCTCGCCAAAAATTAAGACATTCCTTTGAAAAATCTCACGGAATGGCTTACCTACTACAGTCAAACTGGCATCCTGCCATCTGGGAATACCCACAAACTGCCCACATTGTGATTCTCAATTTGAGGATCTACACCATCTTTTGTGGCGTTGCCCAATCACGCGAGAAACACTCATATCGATCGACCCAACTTCCTTCTTTAAGATTAATGGATGCTTCTTGGAAGGAAAGGACATAAATCAAACACTTCAGGATGTTAAAGACAGTATTGGAGCACGTAGTTTTGCCAAAATTGCCTTCGCATGGTGGGGAATCTGGTATTTTCGCAACAAAACGCTATTTGATAACATAAAACCGGACATAAGAAGCATTGCGGCTTTCACAAGAGAGCAACTTTCCTTGTGGAATTCGACCAAAACCATCGACAACCCAGTTATTACCCCTATAGTCAAAAGCCAGAATATTGAAGTAAAGGATTAAAGAAGGAAAAAAACAAAATGGAAACCCCTAGACCCGGGAGCTTTTAAACTGAATTTTGATGGTGCACTATCTCCTTCCGACCAGGATTCCTATGGATTCATTCTACGGGATTACAGAGGGACCCCTTTCTTCTGTGGATCTGGACTTTGCCTTTTCCCCTCTGTCGCCTACTCTGAGGGCTTAGGGCTTTGGAAAGGAATCACAACGGCCAAGGAACTTAATATAACTAAGATCGAAGGTGATAACCTCACCATAATTAATAGTCTTAAAGGTCTTGGGAAGCCTACTGGAGACTCTGAAATGATTGTCTCGGATATTCTAGTCTCGTTGGGCTTCTTTGCTTCGGTCGAGATTCGTCACACCTTTCGGGAGGCAAACCAGGTAGCGGATCGTTTATCGCATCTGTCTTTTGCTTTCCATAGTGCACTTGTTCCTGGCGACTCTCTGCTTCGTAGTCTCATCCGCAAGGATGCTCTTGGCTTGTAAGGTCACGCCTCACAGCCAAATTTTTTCCGTTTCAAAAAAAAAAGTACTTACCCACTGGCCACTACTCATCATTTATTTTACTTATTTACTAAATTTTATAAAAAAAATCACTACTCAAATATATATCCATATTATTAACTATAATTAAATATTAATTTCATATTATAAAAAAATACTAATTCTATGTTTTTTTCATTTCCATATACTTCCTATTATACAATATCTTAAATAATACTACATATTATATTTATATATTATATAATATATTAAATTGAAATACGAAGTTTGTTCATTTTTTATTATAAAAAATAGATTTTTTTTTCAAAATATTCACTAAAAAATAATTAATTAACAAAATATTCAAACTTTTAAAATATTTACACAAATATTCATTTTTTGCAGGCCGGACAGAAAAACGCGGTTTGAGACCGCGTTTTATTATTAAGGTCAAAAATCTGAAATTTGGTGAAAAGGGGTAAGAAAAACTAACACAAAAGAGACAGCGTCTCTTGTTTTTTAATTTTTTTTTTAGAAAAATTGAAAAGGGGAAAATGGAAGAGACAGGGAAGGGCCGGAGGAGAGAGGAAGGGGCGGAGGGAGAGAGAGGGATGGCCGGAGGGAGGCGGAGGGAGAGAGAGGAAGTCGGAGGCCGGAGGGGGGCGGAGGAGAGAGGGATGGCTGGAGGGACAGAGAAGAAGTCGGAGGAGAGAGGAAGGGGCGGAGGGAGAGAGAGGGAAGGGCGCCGGAGATCCAGGCGGAGGAGAGAGGAAGGGGCGGAGGGAGAGAGAGGCGGCTGAAGCGATCTCCGGCCGGCATCATGCTCCTTGTCCTTCTTCCCAGCCTCCCCTTCTTTCGCCTCTGTTCTCCGGCCGGCATATGAGCGTCACCAGCCTCTCTCTCCCTCCACCCCTTCCTCTCTCCTCCGCCTCCCTCCGGCCTCCGACTTCCTCTCTCTCTCTCTCCGCCTCCCTCCGGCCATCCCTCTCTCCTCCGCCCCCTCTCTCTCTCTCTCTCTCTCCGCCCCTTCCTCTCTCCTCCGCCTGGATCTCCGGCGCCCTTCCCTCTCTCTCCTCTGCCCCTTCCTCTCTCTCCCTCCGCCTCCCTCCGGCCATCCCTCTCTCCTCCGCCCCCCTCCGGCCTCCGACTTCCTCTCTCTCCCTCCGCCACCCTCCGACCATCCCTCTCTCTCCCTCTGCCCCTTCCTCTCTCCTCTGGCCCTTCCCTGTCTCTTCCATTTTCCCCTTTTCAATTTTTCTGAAAAAATAAAAAACAAGAGACGCGGTCCCAGACCGCGTCTTTTGTGTTAGTTTTTTTTACCCCTTTTCACCCAATTTCAGATTTTTAACTTTAATAATAAAACGCGGTCTCAGACCGCGTTTTTCTGTCCGGCCTGCAAAAAATGAATATTTGTGTAAATATTTTAAAATTTTGAATATTTTGTTAATTAATTATTTTTTAGTGAATATTTTGAAAAAAAATTCTAAAAAATAAATTATAATTTACACTTGTAATATTTAAATTATAAAATATATGGAATAGTACTAATAAGTTTTGATAAAGTTAAAAAAATCATACATTTTGACTACATATTACAATCCAACAAATTTTGGAAAAATAAATCTAAACAATAACCTATTTTATCCTACTATTACCAAATCAAAATTTCTACAAATCACAATAATCACACTACTGTTTTCATACTAATATTTATCATATTTGCACATCAATTAGCTAAGATGCATTTTGCATCACATCCTCCTCACTCACACCTTAACGAACCTCTATCTCTATACGCATTTTCCAATTGATTTTTTGGTCGAAAAATCCGATCTATACTTATTTTCAACTCCGAAGGATCGTTTAACATTTTATCCTTTTTACTTCGTTTTTAGATAATTCATGCTTCCTAAATAATTTTATTCTGACAAATTTAATTTCATACCAATCCAATAACAGGGAGTTAATCGAAGATTTGCATAACCGAAAATTCTCAATAGTTGTAATCACTAACTATCGATCCTAACAAAAAAAAATTTAAAAACTCTTGAATCTTGATCAATCACCTGTGCAGAACCTTGGAGATGGAGGCGTACAGATCAATCGATCGATTAACAGAAATTCCTTCATTAGAACGGTTAATCCTCCCCCAAATACTTTGGACCGCAAACACACATCCCGATCCCGAATAGCTTCTTGCTCTTCTTCCTCTTCAAATCCGTCTTCATCGTTTGAATTTCGCTCTCTTCGAGTTTCAATTTGCAGTCGGCGATCTCCGCCAAAATCCGTTCAATCCTCGCCACCTCGCTCTCGTACGCCTTCAGCAGCAAGCTATCCACCCCGACACCGATGATCACCGGCGTCGGCCCGATCCCCCGCGCCACCGCCATCAAGATCTCCGCTAACACCGACCGGAACTTCACCTTATCGATCGATCCACTCTCGTCGACATCGAACCTGTCAAACACCAGATTCTCCGCGCTCTCGGCCGGCTCGTGGTCGGACGCTACCGGTGGGGAGAATCCACGCTGGAGATCGTCGCGCAGGAGGAGTCCGTCGGCGTCGGCGTCGAGCTCGTGGAAGCGCTCATCCGCGCACTCCCGGAACCTATCGACGTCGTCGATGAATCGGTGTATCATCGGGCCATCGATCGTCACAAGCATTTTCGGTCAATCGAGAGGGAGAATGAATTTGGGGAGAAAATGCGTTTACGGAGAATTTTGCTTTTAACGAATTTCGCTCCCGATTTCTATGGAACGAAACCCTCGTTTCTTGCCTCTCAAGCTTCGCTGCTCCGGTTTGCTCGCTTGGAATTGGAGGCACCTAAATTGGAGATTTTTGTTGCAATTGCCAGTTTTACGACGTCGTGTCGTTGCTTTTTTCATTTCCCAAGTTTGAAGTGATAAGAACCAAGCAAGACTAAGCCCAATTGATTTAATTTAAATTAGAATTGGGCCGGATTGTAAATAATCAGGGCCCATTAAGAAAGCCCACTGCTTCACTGCTTTTGCTGATTCTAGCTACATGAGGTCCATGAGGACGAGAGAGATGCTTCTATTCGTAATGTAGAAAAATAGTTTGGCTCAAGTCAGGTTTATCGGACGCATCGTTCTTATCGGCTGGATTACGAGTTCGGAGTTTGGTGGATTACTCTCGTTGACAAAAAAAAAAAAAAAAGGTTTGGGGCGTGGTCATTTTTCTACTAGACTAATCACAAGAAAAATCTATTAAAAAGCTTGTTTGTAGTTGAACTTAATAGTAATTACCTAATAGATTAGATCATAAATCCATCCCCCAACAATTACATACTCCAACATAATTTTGCGGTTATATAATCCACCACGTCTAACTTAAAAAATAACTAACAATTAGTTATGAGGGTAGGTCAATATATTTATGAGTTTTGTGGGTTAAACTAGGGGTAGGTATAAATGTTGTAAATTCAAATCTCTACTCGATTTTATTTTGTAAAAATTATGTAGGATGGAAAAATGAAAGAAGAATGTTTTTTTTTTCAATGAAAAATAGGAGAGGAGAGGAGGGGTAATGATTAGATAGTTGCAGGGATTTTCTTGTTCAAAATAAGTGATTGAAAAGGAGAAATAAAACTAATTTTGCGTGAAAAGTTGGAGGAAGAGGTAGGGTTATTCGAGTCGAACGAGTCTAGTATTGCTTGTTCATATTCAGTTCATTTATAATATGAACGAGCTCGAGCTGAGCCTAAAATTTGACTCGAGCTTTAAAATGTGCTCATATTCGGCTCGTTTAGAAAATGAGCGAGCTCGAGCCGAACTTTTTTAAGCTTTAGACAATTCTACTCGCTCATTATACAGTAACTTAAATGAAAATTTAGAAAAATCCATAAAATTCGAGTTTAATTCGAACGAGCCGAGCTTAAAAATGTGCTCATAATCGACTCGTTTAGAAAATGAACGAGATCGAATCGAATATTTATCGAGTGAGTACGAGTCGAATTCAAGCTACTCGTGTTCAGATAACACCCCTGGGAAGAGGGTAATGATTAAATTTTTGGAATGTACATTGAATTATAAACGACAAGGCTATATGCACCGTGATCAGGTATTATATGCACTCAAACTTACTAAACGGGTCCTAGATCTGTTTGAACTTTTGTTTAACATATGTCCAACTTTAAATACATTTTTTTTATCAACTACTTTAAACAAATAACGTTCAATATAAATAAAGAACTACATTCATTTCGTTTCTCTCTGGGTGTGTATGAGACCAATTTTAACAGTTTATAAACTGTTAAAATTGGGGGTTGAAAATAAAAACCTTATATGGGGTTGTTTAGTAGGGGTTTTTGATTAAAATTGGGAGTTTATTTGATTTGAAAAGACAAATAGACCCCTAATAACAACCAAATAAACTCCACTTTTTACAAATAAAAACTTTTTTCGTCCCATACGGAGTTTATATTTTTTCATAATTTTTTAACTACTTTTTACCAACAGTTTATAAATTTTACCATGTTTATAATTTTAGTCAATTTATTAACCCCGTTCCATACAAACCTTTGTCTTTCTAAAATTTAAACCAAACGGATCCTTAATTCATACGGATTCTGCACGAGGATCGGGTAGTCCCTCCCTCCCCCACTGTCATCCTTATCCAGTTATCCTGACCGTCGGATCGGCTATAGATATTGTAGGCGCAAGCAAGTTGCATCCACCTCCATAGATTTGATACAAATTAGGAAGCAACAACAAAGGCTCAGTAGGAAGACACGAGCTGCAGCAGCACTTAAATCCTCTCTCTCTCTTTCTCTCTCAATGGGTTGGTTAGCTGTTCCTCTCTCTCCCAATCTCTCTCTATCTCCGTGCATAAAAAGGGCCTGTGCTTCGATGAACTCGTCCCCCTTTTCTCCCATTGCTCACATGGATGAATATTTATTCATTAAATTCAATTAAAGCAGTTTGTGGAGAGGAAAGCAATTTTGTGGGTGTCAGGCGAACGACGTTGATTCAGAGCCCCCAAAAGGCAGATAAAAAGGCGAGGGAGAAAGAGAAATTGCACTCACAACATCACGAAAATGAGTGACGTCGCTCGTCCCCAACCCGATTTTTTTGAGTTTGTTGAAGTTGATCCCTCTGGGAGATACGGCAGGGTACTCAACTTTACCTCAATTTCTGTTGATTTCCTTGTCTTATTTTCTTCAATTTGATGGCGAATTTGTTTGATTTCATTGGTTTTACAGTACAATGAGATCCTCGGTAAAGGCGCTTCGAAGATAGTGTATGAATCTGAAACCGCCATTTCAATTTCCGCAATTCCCTTCGTTTCAAGGTAGATTGATGTTTGATTTTTGCAGGTACAAGGCATTCGATGAATACGAGGGCATTGAAGTTGCTTGGAATCAGGTGAAGCTCTATGACTTCCTTCAAAGCCCTGAAGACCTTGAGAGGCTCTACTGTGAGATTCATCTCCTCAAGACCCTCAAGCACAAGAACATCATGAAATTCTACACCTCCTGGGTTGATACATCCAAGAGGAACATCAATTTTGTCACTGAAATGTTCACTTCTGGCACTCTAAGGCAGTAAGTATATATACCTTTGTACTTCAAATGGTGTTTCAGCAATGATTTGGTTCTGAATTGTTGAAGAATTTGGATTCTTCTCATTAAAAAAAAAAAATCAAATTGGTGTGGGTAGGTATAGGATGAAGCACAGGAGGGTGAATATAAGAGCTGTCAAGGATTGGTGTAGGCAGATCCTGAAAGGGCTACTCTATCTTCATAGCCATGACCCACCAGTGATTCACAGGGATCTCAAGTGTGATAACATTTTCATTAATGGGAATCAGGGAGAAGTCAAGATTGGGGATCTCGGCCTCGCTGCGATCCTCCGAAAATCCCATGCTGCTCATTGTGTTGGTATGCTGATTGGTGTCTGATTGTTTTCTTCATTTTGATGATTTTGTTGTGACTTTTTGTGGCGTGTTTGATGATTTAGGGACACCTGAGTTCATGGCCCCAGAGGTCTATGAAGAGGAATATAATGAGTTAGTGGACATCTACTCATTTGGAATGTGTATTTTGGAATTGGTAACTTTTGAATATCCATACAGTGAGTGCAGTAACCCAGCTCAGATCTACAAGAAAGTGAGCTCTGTAAGGATTTCATCTCTTTGGTTTTTTCCGTTTTTTCGTGACATGGAGATTTCGTGCTTCCATATGTAACATGATTGTTTCCTTTAGGGGAAAAAGCCCAACGCCTTGTACAAGGTGAAGGATCCCGAAGTGAGGCGGTTTATTGAGAAATGTTTGGTGACAGTATCATGTAGGCTCTCAGCAAGGGAGCTTTTAAATGATCCTTTTCTCCAAACTGATGATTTCGACTTCCGTTCAAGATCATTGGATTGCCGGAGTGAAGTTGAGGACATTAGCTCTCTGATAAGGCAGCCATTGGCCGACCCTCGCTCCTTTGATTGGTCGCTTTTGAATGGGTGCAGTGTTGACAGTGAGTACGAACAATACAACAGCGATCTTGGGACGTATTCTGTGGATATCGGTGCCAGTGGTATTGAATTGTTTGAGCATCACGATGAAGAAGAGTACCCTTCAGATGTTGACATAACCATCAAAGGAAAGAGAAGGGACGACGGGAGTATCTTCTTGAGGCTAAGAATTGCTGATAAAGAAGGTATGGTTTTACACTTTTTAGCTTCTGTCAGGAGTTTCCATTTGAAGAGTAAAAATTTCTGAAGTATCAACTCATGTTTTTTCTTGCAGGTCGAATTCGAAACATCTATTTCCCGTTCGACATCGAGATGGACACAGCATTGAGTGTTGCTACAGAAATGGTAGCAGAGCTGGACATTACAGACCAAGATGTGACCCACATAGCTGACATGATTGATGGCGAAATCACTCGCTTAGTACCCGAATGGAAACCGGGACCAGAGATGGTAGAAACCCCGCGATTTGAAAGCATGAAGCTCTGTCAAAACTGTGCTTCAAACCACACATCCATCGGCTCATTCATGGACTTCCTCTCAACAAATCCTAGTGCACATGGCTTCTTCCAGTGCTCAAACGGTTGCGCTGCTGCAATGCACGGACGTTTTGAAGAGATCACATATCAAGTTGACGGATCCGAGCATCATACGAGGAACAACGACGAGCTACCAAGCCAGGAAAGCGTTGAGTACAGTTCGCTTGATTCTGGAGTTAGCCACTCTGACGATGAGCATGAGAAATCCAAGCATGAGGATGACAGCAACCGTTATGAACATGGCCCTTCCAGCCAAGTGCAGAATTCATGCTCTTATTCAATCATTGATCCTTTGTTGAATCACTCCCTTTCAGTTCCCGATGATTACGAGTAATGCAAAACTCATCTTCGAATTGATATGAACTGATGAGTCGGGAATCCAAAGGGACCTGGATTGTGAGGTGGTCGCGGAAGGCTGATCAACGAGAGCCTCTGTGACGGGTCACTCCTTGGAAGCACTCAGCTTGAGCCAGGCCCCTTTGCAGCTGATGCAATTCACATAATAAGAAGTGCTTCTATGAAGACAGGAGCTGATTCTTTGACCTCCAATATACAGATATTAGTCAATAGTCAAATATCTTAGAGAGGCTATGTAAATTATCTAACCTTAGCAATTCCTAGGCTGAAATGTTCAAAGATCAATTTTGTGATCTTTAGAGATAGGAAACAAAGAAGGTCAAGAATCACAAGTCATGATGTTTTTTTTAAAAAAAAAATTTAAATCCTGCATATTGCATATTGCACATTGAAGAATTTGAAGGATGCACTTTTACAATTTTTCCATTCATCACCTCTTTTGAAAACTTTCTTCTTACTCCCTCTGTTCCAAAATAAGTGTCGTTTGTCTTTTAGTGCACGTTTTTCAATGAGTTAAAAAATCTATAAAATATTATTATTTTAGTTAAATTTTTTGTACAACTTTATACTTATTTGTAATGACTATGAAATTATATAAAAAATTTGATTAAAAAAATAATATTTTATAGAGTTTTTAACACCTTAAAAAACGTGCCGAAAAGCATTGTGACATTTATTTTGGAACGGATGGAGTAGTACTTTTTATTGGGAAAATACAAGTTATTTGATGTATCGAACATGTCTGGTGAATCAAGAGGGCAAGAGTAGGGTGGCTCAAAATGAGCCCGACCCGGAAACCCGACCCGACCCGACCCGGAAAACACGGGGTTGGGGTTGACCCGAGACCCCACGGGTCGGGTCTCGGGTTGAATTTTAGAAAATCTCGGGTCAACGGACGGGTCGGGGTCAGACCCGGCGGGTCTCGGGTCTGACCCGTTGACCCGGTTTTTTTTTTTTTTTTTTTGTGGCTCCAACAGCCAAATACGGAGTATATACATATAACATATTACACAGTAGCTTTTTTTTTGTTTTTCTTTCTTTAATTTTGTTTTACAGTAGCTTCTTTTTTTTTGGTTTAATTTGTTTTATAGTAGCTAATTTATATGTAATACGTAACTAATTTAAAGTAGCTTCGAGAGACTTTTTTTTTTTACAGTAGCTTCTAGAGACTAAGAATAGTACGTTTATATGTAATACGTAACTAATTTGGAGACTACGGAGTATATGTAATAACTAATATGCGGATGAAAAGTAAAAAAAAAATCTTTTTTATTTAATTTTAAATATTTTAATTTTGTAACAATTAACAAAATTTTAAAACTCGGGTTTTCGGGTTAACCCGTCACCCGACCCGGAAAACCCGGAATTACAAATTTCGGGTTTGGGTCGGGTGGCGGGTCGCATTTTTAAAAATTCCGGGCCTTCGGGTTGACCCCCACCCGGAATATTCGGGTCGGGTCGGGTCGGGTCGACCCGGATGAGCCACCCTAGGCAAGAGATCATAAAATCATGAAAAAAAATCGTAAAGGGTAAAAATTATATATAAAAAAAAAAAAAGAAAGACAACAACAACAATCCTAGTCAATCCTACTTAGAGCAAGGTCTGTGGGGTCGAGTTGTACACACTCTTTCCCCGGCTATGTTGAGAGGGTGTTTCTTAGTGATCGATGACAAGCCAATCATAAAAGGATAGACTCCACGACGGCAAGCAACATATAAGTAGGAGTGTTATTCGAGCCGAACTTGGCATGTTCAAGCTTGGTTCATTTGTTAAACGAGCTCGAGCGGAACCGAACCCAACTTTAAACGAGCTTTATTTTTTGTTCAAGCTTGACTTGTTTTAGTAAATGAACGAGCTCGAACTGAGCTTTTTTCGAGCTTTAAGTAGTTTAACTTGGTTATAACATATTAACTTAAAGAAAATTTCAAAAATTTTGTAACATTCGAAATATTCGAGCCTAAATCGAACGAGCCGAGCTTTCAACCGAGTTTACAATCATATCCAGACTCGACTTGTATAGGTAAGTAAACGAGTTCGAATCGAGCTTTTTTCAAGCCTATCCCGAGCTGTTTAGCTCATATAACAACCCTACATATAAGGAATGAAAGGACAAAGGTTAACACACACTCTAACATCTAAAAAAACTCGTAAGCACGTTGCGTTGGTAGCGTATGGAAGTACGATGCTGGTAATATTACACTCGACTAGAGTTCGTCGACTCGAATAACTCCTCCACTGCAATCTATTAGTCGATCGTAAACTAGATAGAGTGGGACTTAATCTTATTCCAGTTGAATGTCATAGTGGTATGGGAAAAAATCTTACAATTGGCCGGGAAATGTATAAAAACCTTACAATGGGAAAATGAGCACAGAAATCTTGTGATTTCGGATATCACAGGCACAGCAATCATTATCCACTTGGAAATGTACAATTGGATATTTTAAAGATAGAGATAAATAAAAATGAAAAGAGGGCAACTTTGTGTGTTAAATGCTGAAATGGATGAATGATGATCTGTGGATGTGGTGAAGGGTTGCATTATTTTGGGCAGGCAGGACTCCAACTCCAATTGCCCAATCACGGCTTTCAAAAATCTTTGCCCATAATATCCACCTCCTTTTTTCAGATGTATTAAATACGTACTACTAAGGGTCCGTTTGGCAATATAT
Source organism: Persicaria maculosa (assembly GCA_963922045.1). Taxonomy (NCBI): domain Eukaryota; kingdom Viridiplantae; phylum Streptophyta; class Magnoliopsida; order Caryophyllales; family Polygonaceae; genus Persicaria; species Persicaria maculosa. The sequence goes on along the minus strand of OY998255.1, from coordinate 6,288,647 downwards.
GTAGCTTTTCGGAGCTTTTGATTTAAATATTTTATAATTTTAAATAAGTTAAATATAATATTTTGGTTTAATTAACTTTTGAAATTAGATTTCAAACAGCTACTCATTCCAAACTTTTCATAATTTTATTAATTTTCAAAAGTAGGTTTGTATCAGCTACTCTATTTGCTGGGTTACCAAACATCTTACTAACTTATGAAAACTCTAATTTAGCATATATTTAACACTTTTAATCCATCAGCTTCAGCTACTCTATAAGCTACAGCTACCCCTTCAACTCCGTGTTACCAAACTGACCCTAAAATGTTACTCCCTATAATATATATAAAAAATGAGAAAAGGTTTAGATGATCCTTATCCTTTTTTTTCCTTTAATATTTACGGGTTCACTATATACACCCCAAATCATGCACGTCATTTTCGACGTGCATGGTTAAAAGGGGTTAATTAATTTTTTTTAAATGTTAATTAGTCAGAAGGCTTGCACGTCGAAAACGACGTGCATTCTTGACGTTGGATTTGAGGTATATATAACAACACCCAATATTTAGAGTTTTAATTATAATTATTTAGTCATAAAATTCCTACTTTACCATTGTTGGTATATTTAGTGCCAAATGAAAGGGGGTTGATCAATTCATGGCTGCTCTCTAAAAAATTGAAGATAAAGGAGGGTTATGAAGATGTCTCTCTTTAATTTTTAAACTTCATTTTAAAACTTTTTTTTTAATCGAATTACCAATTAAAAGAACTTTGAATATATAATCATGAAAAGGAGCTTTTCAAGATGAAATATTTTGTCTTATAAGGTTATAGGTTTACCAGCATGACTTCCACCAAAGTAATGGAAAAGGTTTAGACCAAAAAAAAAAAAAATTGTAATGGAAAAAACATTATGAATTTATACACTTATTTTGAATTTTTAACGATTATTCATATAAATTTTTTAGAGTTTTTCTTTATATATATATATATATATATATATATATATATATATATATATATATATATATATATATAAATTGATTCTTCTTTTTTAGAGTTTTTCTTTATAATATATAATATAAACAGTCTTATTTAATACAATATATATTTTACACAATTAATTAATTTTAACTATCCATTTATAATGTGTTATCAAATAGAGCATAAATAATACTTCCTCCGTTAATTAAAATTTGACGTTTAAATATTCACGCATGCTTTTTTAGATGTTAAAAAATATAAAATATTAACATTTTAAAATAATTGTTTTTCCAATAAATGACAGTTGACTTTTTAATATGTTTTTTTAGGAAATTAAAAATTATATAAAATATTAATTTTTTAATTAATTTTTTACACAATTTCATACGAGTATTTATATATAAAAAAACAGATTTTCTATCATATGCCCCAAGGGCATAGGATAACAAGCTTAATCGGGGAAGATTCTCCAAATTTAAATTATTTTTAGCCATTTTTAATATTGATTTCCTATGGTCGCTTATTTTTGGTAGGGAATCTTTCTCAATTAAGGTTTTTATCCTATGCCCCTAGGACATAGGATAGAAAGACTGATAAAAAATTTATAAGTCGAACGAATGTAGTACATCGTTTCCCACATGTAGGAAAATTTATATATAAGTGATAAGATTTTGATTTTGATTTTATAGATAAAATTTAGTTTAACAATTTCAATTTTGGTGATATGAGATTTCAAACTTTCTTGTTGATTAATTAGGTGATATGTAAATATAAGGTCAATTCAAGCCTCTAAATATGCTTGTACATATATAGAAATTTTTGTTACATGTGATTTATTTGGTTGATATAATCATATGAATAAAAAAAAAACAAAAAAAAAATTGTTGGGGTATTAGAGCATGCCCAACAGTTTCTCTAAAAAGTTCTCCAAAATGGAGAATTATAGATCACATATTCTGAACTTTTTTAGGTTGAATTCCAATAGATTCTCTATTATGGAGTTTACCCCAAAATATACAGAATTTTCTCCAAATTTAGAGAATCTCCTCCATTTCTTCTCCCCATTCTCTATTTTGGAGAATGTAATGGAGAAGCTGTTGGATCAAAATCAACTTCAATATTCTCCAAAAACCCAATATGGAGAATCTGTTGGGGATGCTCTTAGTTATTTATAATTGCAATTACACATCCATCCATTTTCATCTAAGTGAAGGAATTTCAAGTGGGAAAAAAACTTTCATATTTTTTTGATAAACAAAACTTCATATTTTTTGATAAACAAAACTTCAGAAGTGAAAAAACAATATGTTTTGTCCCTATGTGAATGTGAATTTCGAAAAAAGATAGGACAATACTTCCTCATATCTAGGGTTGGCAAATGGTACGAAATTTATCATACCAACCACGTACCAACCACAAAGCGACTATGTTGGTAACCACACTTGTGGTAACCAACATGGTGGTAACCATCTTGGTGGTAACCACGTGAAGATGGTACGATAATGGTAATGAAATCTGAATACAATGGTTACCAAGTATATATATTAATTTTTTTATTTAATGTTTTTTTGTCATTACCTTTAAGTTTTAAGTTTTTCATTTATATTTTGTGTTTTGATTTTGATCCAAATTGGTCATTTCTACATTTTCTACTAGAAACAGTAGAAATATTTTGAATGTTTGAAGACTTTCAACTTGTTTTGTTTGAATTTGCAGGAACATTTTGAATGTTTGAACAATTGAACTTGGTTTGTTTCAAGACTTTGAACTTTGCTGGTTTGAATTGGTTTGTACTTTACATTGTGAACTTGATTTATTTGAAGTTTTAATAGGTGGTAATCATATTGTTTTTTGTAACCATATTTTTTCGTTTGATAACTTTGATGACTACCGGAAAGTAGCCAAGGGGTTTTAAAAAAATACAAATAAAATTACAACTTGGTAACCATGGTAATATACCGATGGTAATCATAAGTTGTGGTTACCACATATGTGGTAACCACGACTTGTGGTTGGTACGTGGTATGAAAATTTACGTACCACCAGTTTGTGGTTGGTACGTGGTAATCACCATTTTTTGGTGGTTACCGTACCATGTCAACCCTACTCATATCATCTCTAACTATTTTTTTAAAAATCAAATTTCTCCAAAATCAGAAATATCAAAATTATTATTTTGAAACTAGTTTTTTCATTTCAAACATTTGAAACTAGGGACACTGAGATGTCCGCTAGTGTCCCTAGGTTTCTCTGTGTGCGTCCTCCGTTGGCTGATTGTTTCGTTTGTCATGTTGGCTTTGTTTTACGGTGTAGCATAGCTAGCCCGTTTTTTTTTCGCATTTTCATTTCTGTCATTTACTTCGAGTTATTTCCTTTCTGTCATTTGCTTCTGTTATTTGATTTGGTTGTACATGATGGTTAGTCCATCTACCGGCTTGTCCGGTCTTTCGGTTTCTCTAGGCTTGTCTAGAGAACTGAATTCTTATCTTGATTCAAAAAAAAAAACGAGAGATAGAGAATTTGTTGAAGAAAAAAACTTTAAATTCTCTAAACAAATATTCCTTCACAATTATTGATGATCCACTTTTTTTTTTATATTTTTGGAGAATTAGATAGAGAATCAATTGAAGATGCTCAATATTATCCGAAATCTCAAAACTTTTCCCAAAACAAAAAACCTATTTTCCAGGAATTTCTAATTATTTTCTTTACATGATTTGAATTATATATATAATAATAAATGTTTTTTTTGTATCCTATACCTTTTTTTATATATAGAAACACCTACTTTTTATTCAGAAACCATATAATCTACAAAAACAATGTCAAATAACGAAGAAGGTAAATCAAATTCAAACATAACAAAGTAAACAGATTCAGGCCTAAGTTCGCAAGAAAGTCTGCTTCTTGGTTACCATCCCTTCGCACAAAGCTCCATTGACACTTTCTGAGCTGCTGAGCCAATCCCAAAATAATGTGCAACAGAGCCCCAGCTACTCCTCTGAAAGAAGGAGTATTCGCCTGCACTAGTTGTAGGATCTGATGACAATCAGTCTCGATGATGATACTGTCCATCCCATGGTCTTCCGCGAGCCTCAATGCCCACACTATCACCTCCAGCTCCGCTATTAAACAGGTCGGTTCCATGTTGAATCACTTTCGCTGCTGGCCACACTAATGCCTTGTCTACATCTCGAGCTATCGTCCCTATTCTGCATCCGTCCGTTGCACTCGAGGACGCATCACAATTGATTTTGATCAGCCCTTCGTTGGGGGGCCACCATCGAGCATATGTTGGCACTTCAGGCTCATCTCCTTGCGTAGTGCCGGTCTGGCCCTTTCCCCCCCTCTTTCGAGCTCCGCCCTCGCATCCTCTACAATACACTCTGGGTGAATCCATGCCCCTTCAAACACCCGTCAGTTCCTGGAATGCCACAAACCACTCATGATCGATGCCCACAAAGCTTGAGTCCCCTTATCTTTGTGCGACATGAGCCACTCTAGCTACATTAGGACACTACTGCAAACCTTTCTTGTACCCTTTAGCTCTAGAACAAGGCTCCAAACCTCCTTAACTGCTTGACACTCATAAAGGACGTGCATCTGTTTCCTCCCGACCACACAACTCATAGATAGCTTCAGCTCCTACTTTCCTCCTAATAAGTGCACTCTTACATGGCACAATGTCCTTGGAAGCCCTCCATATGAAATTTCGCACCCTTGGCACCACTTTGATCTTCTAGAGCCACTTCTAAAACTTCTCCATTGCCTCAGCTGAAGAAGCACTAGCTCCTCCATGTCTTATACCCTTGAGTACTAATTTGAAAATATTTTTCAAATTTTAATTAGCTTATCTTTAAAAAAAAAATTTAAATTCTTAGGGTCGATTATATTTTTGGTAGAGAATCTTTCCAAATATATGATCTTATTGATATGACCCTGGATTTTGAATAAAATGTGCTAGACATTATTTATGTTTTATTTTCTTGTTATTTTTATTTTTAGAGTTATGGATTTATAACTAGATAAATGTTATGATTTTTATCTTGAGATAATTGTTAGGATTGTTAGCTTTAGATAATTATGAGAATTTTAGTATTTTATTTTAATTAGGATTTATTTCTATTTTGTAATCTCTATTTAAGCAAGTTAATGAAAGTCAAGATGGGAGATCCTGAATTTGAGAAAAAAAGAGCGTTTCATTAGAAACTCTAGAGAGCGAGAAGCTTTCAACCGTTCGAGAGATTCGAACACTAAGGACCATGAGAAGCGGCGCTGAGGATTTGTTCTTGTCGTGAGATTCGACAAGGATTGATACTCGTGGTTCCAAAGGCGTTCGTGAGATTCGGGCGTTTGTGGGATCGAATTCAACTACCTATCGAAAGATCGGGCCAACCTTCTTGTGTGAGATTCGCATTAATTGGTATCAGCGATCAGTACATCGATCAAGGTAGTCGTCTATATCTGATTTAATTTTTTATTTTGTTTCAATTTCAGCAATCAGCAATTCAATCACCCAAAACCAAAAAAAACAAAAACAAACCACAAACCCTAATTTTGCCACCACCACCTTCGGCCACCACCACAACCGCCGCACCACCACCACCTCTGACAATCACCGATCACCATTACCCGATCATCATCTACCATCCAGCCAACAGCACCCGCAACCACCAACCCAACCCTTCATTGTCGTTGTGGACTTGTTCGCTGTTGCCTGTGCGTACAAGCCAAGAACAGGGCCTAACCGGCCACCAGAACCACCACCTTCGACCACCGGCACCACCTCCGACCAACCACCTCCACCCTCCGACTACAGCCACCCTTTCCCAGGCACCTTTCGATCACCATCAATCCACAACAACCTACAACAAATCCAAACACAGTCGCGCCATCACACCCAGCGCAGCCGCCAGACAGTGCAGTGCACGCCCGCGCGAACAAGGCGCACGCCCGCGCACCGCCCTGCACACGCCCGTGCACCCCCTTGCTGCTGGTTTGCATTGCGTAGCCAAAGCCATTCCGATTCCATTTTTTTTTTTTGGCTTGTTCCTCCTATTATTTTAGTTGATTTTCTTACTTTGCTTACAACAAAAAACACATACCGAGATCGAATGTTTGTTGTTGGCAAAGTTAGGAGTCGACGATAAGAAAGGGAGTCACGTGCTTTGTTTACCTTGCTTAGTGACCCGACTACTTGCATTTTGTGCTTGTGTTGTTGAGGTTGTTACTCTATCACATAATTGTCGGATTTAGATCTTCCTTCGGGTATTGCTTTTGGTATACTAACCATGTCGCAGGCTATCCGAAAGCTTCTGATTGATGATTTGTGTCGTCTTACTTACAAACTTCAAACTTCAGTGGCAAGTGCAACAACTCATTGACCAACACAACGCTTGTTTCAATGAATCCGTGATAGAGGCACCATTGGTAGATTATGAGACACTTACTCCCGTATATGATGTCTATGATGATGATCTTGAATATTGTTTTGCTTTTGGTGTCGTTCCGGAGGATCGAGGCGTTGTTGACGAGCTTTTTGATGAGTATGTTGATGATGTTCACATGGTTGCGCTACATCCGAGTTTCGTTCCAATTGGTGAACACTTTGAGGTGATGACTCCGAGCCTTGTTCATGTTGTTACTCATTTTTCACTTTCTGCATTTCCATTGTTCCATGAGTCACGGATGACTCGATCTCAAGAAAGGGAGCAACAAAGCAAGGCAAGTGCTATTGAGAAGTCGTTCTTGGTTACACTGCAGCCGCTACAACAGCATCTCCTCTCGGCCCACACACATGAAGGCGACCACACGCCTACAAACGTTGCCGATATTGTTCTTTCCGACAAGCCACCCGGTTGGCCGCCTGACTTGTCTCCTGCCATTGTTGACGTAATCGTTCTTCCTTCCATCTTCCATTCCATGATTCGAGGACGAATCAATTTCAAGAAAGGGAGAATGATATGACCCTGGATTTTGAATAAAATGTGCTAGACATTATTTATGTTTTATTTTTTTGTTATTTTTATTTTTAGAGTTATGGATTTATAACTAGATAAATGTTATGATTTTTATTTTGAGATAATTGTTAAGATTGTTAGCTTTAGATAATTATGAGAATTTTAGTATTTTATTTTAATTATGATTTATTTCTATTTTGTAATCTCTATTTAAGCAAGTTAATGAAAGCCAAGATGGGAGATCCTGAATTTGAGAAAAAAAGAGCGTTTCATTAGAAACTCTAGAGAGCGAGAAGCTTTCAACCGTTCGAGAGATTCGAACACTAAGGACCGTGAGAAGCGGCGCTGAGGATTTGTTCTTGTCGTGAGATTCGACAAGGATTGATACTCGTGGTTCCAAAGGCGTTCGTGAGATTCGGGCGTTTGTGGGATCGAATTCAACTACCTATCGAAAAATCGGGCCAACCTTCCTGCGTGAGATTCGCATCACTTATCTTATGCACTAATGACCGGTGAGGATCCTCTAGTCCACTATCATGGTCCTTTTTATATTCCACATTGTTTTATTGGTTGAAAATAATTATAAAACCACCCTATTTATTAAGAAAAATAATAAAATAATTCGGCGCATCCAATCAAACGATACAGACTATATAATGGACCATAATAGCGGACTAGGTGATCTCAACCTACTAACGACATATTATAGAAATACCGAATAATAAATAATGATGACCCACACTGCGTCAAATTTGTCCAACAAAGAGATCAACGTTCCTTCATTAATCATTATACAAGTAATCACTTGAAAGAAGTTAGGACTCGCTACAGATCAAAGGAATTGAGTCTCTACCAAATTACCTACTAAAACGACTATTAAGGCTAAGAAACTTTAACCAATACTCCCTCCATTTCTTTTAAAAAATATAAAAAACTATATAAAATATTAAATTTTTTAATTTAATTTCATAACTATTGCTACTTCCTCTATTTTTCACAAAAATGTTGTTTACTAGATAATTAAAATATATAAATTATATAAAATATTTTTTATAATTCATGTTTATTTTATATACCTTTATCTCATTAAAAACATATATAAATATTAAACGACCTTTAAAAATAAATGAATGAAGTAATATATAGGAAATTATAAAAAAATTAATATTTTATGTTATCATCTTAAGAATGTATAAAATAATAAACAATAAACAAAAATATACAGAGATAATATTTATTAGCTTTATTTCATTTATTTTCTACCGAAAAGTTAATATTTCATTTCATTTATTTTGTACCGAAAATCCTAAATAAGAAAACTCCTTCACGCCATGAGGATTAGACAGTCTCAGATTACGGTTCAGTTTATTTGATTCAATGTTAACCTCTATTTGAACATTTCAATAGTTTGATTTCACATTGTTATAGGACTTATTTGGCTAGCTAATCAACCAAAAAAAAAAAACTCATAAAGTAGGAAATTCCTGGAAATTAACATAAATATATGCATTTTTATTTTATAATGGATTATTTCGCGAATCTAACAAAATAAGAATTTTAAATTTGATATGACAAAAAAAATGAATATTAAATTTGAACCTAAACGTAGGGACTTTATTTATCTAGGGATTATCAAGCTGGGCAGGTCTAACTAATTAAGGCTAAACCAAGTCAATTTTCTAGCTCGCAAGTTAAGATCCACGCTTTTGAATATATGGAAAAAAAATAAAAATTGTAGTGTTAGCAAACGAGACAAAAAAGACAAGGAGGAACAACTGAGGAAGTAACCAAGTTAGGTGCTACTGTGTTAGCTAGTGATGATCCTAAATTCAACAACAACAACAACTCAGTATATCCCGCGATTAAGCAGGGTCTGGGGGTCAGGATGTACGCACTCTTTTCCCGAACAAGTCGAGAGAGTATTTCCGATAGACCCAAAACAATAAGCCACATAAATCACATGGAAACATGTCAAACAGTCGAAAAGGAGGCAATAAGTTAAGAAGCAGGGAGGAATGTTGAAAAGAAGCATAAACAATAAGACTTAACATCCATACTAGAATTACTAAACATATCATAAGCTCGGATTCACTTGATTCAGTGGCCTTTATCGAACGTCATATCTTTTGAAAGGTTCAGCAAATTGATCGAGGTCCTGTCGAATAACCTTCATCCAGCTCTTCTTCGATCTACCTCTCCCCCTACATATAGTACCAAGCTTCAAGCTCTCACACCTACGAACCGGAGCTGATATTGGTCTCCTACGAACGTGCCTAAATTCCTAAATGGAAATGTATCTTTCGGTTGTCTAATACTCCCTCCGTCCAAAAATACATGGACTTTTACTATTCATGCACGCTTTTTAAGGAGCTAAAAACTATATAAAATATTAATTTTTTTTAATAATTATAAATTTATTATCAATAGGTTTGTAATTATTAAAAAAATTTAATAAAAAAGTTAATATTTTATATAGTTTTTACCTCCTTAAAAAAGCGTGCATGAATAGTAAAGCCCATGTATTTTTGGACGGAGGTAGTAAGAGATTACCATAAATATGGTGAGCATGCAGCAATCGTAACCCATATTGAGATTGAAAGAGTCTCAATCTTAATATCTAACATATTGAGATTGAAGAAGATAATCAACTTGGAAATGCCCAAGGTTCATTGAGATGATTATCTCAGGTGTCTGTTTGGGCCATCTAAAAATTCAACATATTTTCAGGGTGTTTAGAGATGTTAATGAGATCAAAAGTGTCCCCAATCGAAAGTTAAACATAATAAGTGCTAGTATATGAATCGATGAGCTACTCCTTCTATTGTCAATTGGTTTAGAATAGAACCCCACTCGACTTGTGTGCTAGGTACTAGCGCTTATGAACCTATGCAGGTGACTGAATGTCTCTTCTAAGTTCTAACTCATATTTTTATACAATTTTCTTCTTATTATAATAATAGTACTCCGTATATTCTTATCTATGAGGATGTCATAAGATGGATCATGCACGTCACTTATGTACACTTCCCTAAACACTTTTTTTTTTGTTCATTTTTTTCTTCAAAGGAACAGTTTGAATAACCAAATCCACCTCTATTGATGTTGATCCTCCTCCTTAATCTTAATTATTATAGATTAATGAGCAAGTGGTGTGTCTCCCTCGTGTGGATTTGAATTCAACATGGGATGCTGGTTTGCCTTCTAGAAAAAGAAGGGGTTTTTTCATGATTTTTTCTTTATAGAATTTGGCCTGTGTTGAATACTGTAAAAGATTTGTGACTCGAATGATCCTTTTCATTGATAAATTATGTACACTAATTACAAGATGTACTATGACTTTATCTACAAGGAATACAACCAAGGATAGGGTAAAAAAAAAATTTGAACAAATTTCTATCCTTTTACACGGTAAACTGAGAAGATCCAAGCGGTATTGAACAAATATCTTTCGGAAGATTCGATACACACTGTCCCGGATGGCCGGCCCTGAGATTTTTGGGCCCGAGGCAATGTAAAAAAAGAGTTTTTTCATCAATAAATATATTCATATATTTTTTAGAAAAATTATCAAACAATGCAATTTTATTTATTTATTTAACTATTATAAATTTCAGATTTTATTTTTATCACTAAAAAAAATTTACGGACTTTCAGTAGTATACAATCTCTTGGCATAACACAACAAAATACTATGATTTATAGATTTACCAATATACTTGTTTACTATTTTTTTATTATATTTCCTTACAAACCCTATTAAAAAATATGAATTTTTTAGTGAGAAATAAAAGTAAAAAAATATTTTTTAATATTATATTTTTTCCAGGAATGTAAAATAATATAGTTAAACACTTTAAAACATATTATTACTTTGCAAAATTTTCCAAATAAAATATTATAACCATTTAAATAAATTTATTAAAGTAGCAAGCTGTTATTTAAAAACTACCCGTTTTTGCATTTATAACAAAAGTTGAAAGACGGAGACCTTACACTCTTTATCGTTGACTCGAAATATCTAAAGTCACATCACAAATGAGTTTTTTTGACGTATAAATTTTCATAAATATTTTATTACGTGTAAATATAATAATCACAATACCTTAATTATATATAACATAATTTTTTCACGGGACTCTACTCGGTAAGGGGCCCTAGGCAACCGCCTCTTTCGACCCCCCCTAGAGCCGGCCCTGTTGTCCCGGATCCAACTTCATTCGCCTATGTTAGTGTCGTCCTTCGCTCTTTAGTTTTTTTTTTCCAGTGTATTTGTCTTTGTCTTGTATCTCGTTTTCGTGTTTTTTTCATAACAGTTTGTCTGTTGCCGATCTTTGCGAATTTTAATACAATGGCATGTCCGGTGTGATAGATTACATATTGAGAAAATGGTATTCAATATACCAAAAAATTTAGCTCTTTGTAAAAATGTCACCCCCCAATATAAAATGTGGTAAATGTCAAAAAGTAAATTTTTTTGCAAAACTAACAGGTCACCTTGACCTTGTATTGTGGGTTTGGGCGGGCTTTTAAAAATTTAGAGATTTTGGGAGGGATTTAAGGGATTAGGAAATGAGAGAGAGAGAGAGAGAGAGGGTTCACATCTTCACAAAATCGAAAATCCAATTTGGCGAATGCGAGAGAAGAGCGGCGAAGGAGGAGGAGAGAAGCGAAGGAGGCGGCGGATTCCGTTGAGCAATCTGGCGACTGAACCCATTGTCGGTTTTGGTTCTCGATTTTGCTTCCCTCATTGTATCACCAAGAACTCCTCACCGAAGCCATATGTACGCCGGCATGCACTCCTCGTGAGCACACAACAGTCGCATTTCGCCGATTCTATCTCGATATGAGTCCCCGAAGTCGCGTTCTTCTTACTGTTCCATTTTCTTCCCCTTGATTTCTTTCCCAATTCTGCAATCGAATCTTCGGTTGCGGGCTTCTTGTTCATATCAGGTTCCTCTCTTGCTCTCGCTCTCTCTGGTTGGGATTCAAGTTGAAATTTCATTTCCTTACTCATCGAATCTTCTACCTAGGGTTTTTCATGTATCCCTTTCCCTATTATTCTACAAGGTTGTTCAATTAAAGCCATTTGAGATGGATGGGAGCATTTTCTTTCTTCTTTCTTCTTTAACCAGCCCCTTCATTTGGTTAGACGTGGCGGCTCATCAACTGCTCATCTAGAGGTTGACATGAGGAAAACTGCTTTTATCTTACAAGAAGAAAGAAGGGGCATCGAGAGAGGAGGAATCCGACGAAGTTCCTGAGGTAGACGAGATCCGACAGGGGTTAATCCTACATTGGCTAAGACATCGTTGTCACTGGCTAGATAATAGTATTTACTGGCTAGTAAGCATACATCGCAAATATTCGGGTTTCGCATCCGGCAAGACTGTATTGGTTAGGAACTTTAGTACTTCGTACGTAGTGTTTGGTTTAGGTCTTAATTGTTTAATCGTTTCCACCTTTTGGATGACTAGTGTTTGATGACTGATAAGGTATGTTATGGACACTTGTTTGTATGTGTTATGGATGGTTGTTGTGAATTCTGCGTTATAACGCATTTCGTGTAGGTTTAATGGTTGATATACTTAGGATGAGAAGTTTCTGAGATAGATAAGATATGTCAGGGGTTATTATCTTATTGACATAAACTTTGATTTTATTGGCAAGGAAAAAACATATACTGGCTAGTAAGGAAAAAATTCGCAAACATTTGTCCTTTGCATCGTCGGCAAACTAAAGGGCCAGTTATGTGAATTCAAAACCACCCAAACCCCAAAGTATAAGTGAGTTACAAGCAAACTAATAAAATACTACATTCGACTACTCCGTCTAGTGATTTGGTGCGTTGTGACAAATTCACAACCATCAAGCGACTTCCATAAGCGACTTCCATTTTGGCTTCCACTTTCTTTGACCGAAGCGTACACAGGAAAATGTCATGTCCCATCTCCACCCCTTGAGTTCCATTACTTGAAAGCATCCGAATCACTTTCATCATCCACATGAATTGGATAACATCCTTCATTCTTCGCATCGAGTAGGTATTTCAACTCCAACTCGTACCAACTCGGGTCTATCGCGAGCTTTTCCATTATCTTGCTCCTAACGGACCCAAACGGCATGCTCTCCTCTATGACCATTGCCTTGTTAGAATTTCGACATTCATACACCCATCCCCATCCTCCATATTCCCACCGACCACTGCAAATGTCTATATATATTCTGTTGATGACTAGAATTTCCCTTTGGCTGGCTAGTAACTAAATTTTTGGGTTTTCTTCTTCGAACTTCACTTGTTTTCCCTCCATTTTGCCACGTGTATCCCCACTTGTTTTCCCTCCATTTCGTATGGGCGGGAATTTTAATTGGTTTGAGCTCTCTTTGCATTTAATGCATGTGATGTCACATGTTCAATTGTCATTAAATGTGTCAGATCAGCTCTCTCTCTCCACTGCAATTTCTTTTTTTTTTTTGCCAAGTAAAACCCCTTCCCTCCTCTCCAAATTTGACACATGTCCCACCTTTTTCAGATTTCTGACAGCAATTTCTCCCATAAATCGTTGCATCTTTTTCTTTTCTTTTTTTTTTAAAATTTTTTTTTGGCCAAATGACCTGCTACCGGGTGGGCATAATTTGCAAAAATGACATTTTGCTACCCCCTTGCAATTTCTACACCCCATGGTTATTTTTGCAAAGTTAAAAATTTTTTGGTATATCCATGCAAATCATCCTTACATATTTACATATTGTATAGTGTATGAGCCTATTGGCTCAGACCCAGTCTTTTCACTTGTAATCTATATATATTAACATTATGAGGAATGAAACCCTAAAGAGGATTTTATATCAATCATACGTTTTTACACGGTGCGTTGCGTTGAATTCCTTTCCTTAAAAAAAAAGGGTTTGGTGAAGATATGACCTGGGTGATCGGTAACGGAGATGTGTTGGGCTTCGAGCCGTTCGAGGTCATATGCTTCTACCTTTTTTTCTTCGACGAAGTAGTAATCCAAATGAATATGCTTGGAGCCATAGGTGACTATCGGATTGCGAGTCATAAAGGCCATTGACATGTTATCACAGGATAGGATTGGAGGTGTTGGCCAACCTCACGTTAGAGCTGTTGTGACCAAACAACACCAGTAGTCGCGAATGCGATAGCAATAGCAAGGAACTCGGTCTCTGTGCTCGAACGCGTAACAACACACTATTGATTGGACGACCAATTCAACTAACAAGCTCAGTGGGAGTGGGACTATGCAAGAACTGACAAGCACGATTAACAGCAAAGCTAATCACAGGACGAGTTCAGATAACATACTCAAGTCTACCAACGATCTAGCGATACAAGCCAGGATCAGGAAATGGATCCAATAAACGGCGACTGTTGTGGCTAGCATCAGCATGAGTAGAGATGAGCTTGATCCCGTTAACTCCATGGTCGGAGTTATACGGTTACCCTAATAGGAATAATATAAACCCTAGAAAAAGTTCTGAAAAGGCTAAATGAATGCTAAATCTGAACTTCACCATGGAGTAGATTGTCAAATTCCATGGGATCTCATTCCCCAAACTACTTGCTTGCTGGTTTAGTTCACAAACACATTACCTCTGTGATGATATTACATGTTTCAGTTCTCTACCAAGCAAAACACATTTCTATATTTACAGAGAGCTTCTTGAGGAAAGGAAGCCGGTACATCATGTATCATACAAACAGATATCGGGGATCGAAAGAAGGAAATACAATATTCTACTTACCAGTTCAGTATCGTTTCGACAATCCATAAGTGGACATGGGGCGCTGCGCTTTCATCCTATAGAGGCCTCAATAGTGGGTAATCTTCAAGAAGTTCTCTCTCCGATAGCGTGTCGCTTTCATCTTGCGGGGTCCAGAGCACCTCGACAGCCTGCACAACGAGAGGAAAATTCATGAACCTACATTAAAATGACACAAATCTGATAGAAGATGACATGGAGAACCTTTAGGCCTCATCATTTTATTGTAGATATCCTTACCATGGTTCGACTGGCTGGGATGGATCCGAGCTTTTGTAATGCATCTTTCAAATCTTTACTTCCGTTGATGGCTGGCAACTTGTGCACTCCTTCAGCAGCCACCAATATCGTAATCTGAACGAATCCACCATCAAAGGAAAAATAGTGAATAACAAATTTACAATAGACAAATAAGCAAAAGTAGGAAAGGGGACGAATTCAGATCCAAGTTTAGCCATGGCCTTCCAGAATAACTAGATACAACTTGATGAATTGATAAGATTCTTACCACTATGTACTCATTGCTGAACCCATTGGCTCTAAGGTTTATTGTCCTTTGTCTCGTTATGCTGTTCACATTTACGAGTGTTTCCTCATCAAACTTCCCTCGCTCTTCAATAGATAACTGATTAAACCGGTTTTCTCCCTCGTCTATGCTTCTTTTTACATCTACCTGGAACCATGAAAAGAACATGAAGGGAAAGAATGCTTCGGTGAATTACAATCAACAATCTTGAGGCAAGAGCAAGGGTCAAGGTGGTACTAGGAGGAAACCATAACCCTGAAACAATTTTAACTGATATAACATTTAGAAATGTAACAACTATGGTTACATAAGACAGTATTTGAGAACCCTTTCCATGTCACAAAAGAAGTGGAGCATTTAAATGGCAAAGATAATGTGAATGTAAAATATTTTCTGACTTACAGATGAATTTGCAGAGATGCAATAATCTGGATGACGCAACAAAGCGAGGGTTGTTTCTGCAATAACACACAAAGGTAATAAAAGAAAATTAAATATTTAGCATCAATTGCACAAGTTCATAAAAGAAACCAGTGAATAAGAAAACGATGCTTTGCGCTTAAAGCAAGGATCCACACTAGGCTCGCTTCAATAGATGAAGCAGACGCTTCATGGACCAAAAGCGAGTTTTCCTATTTTTTGTGTTGTAAAATACTCCGTATGTTAGTAGTAACTTGAAGTTTTCTTTCACACTAATCCTTTTATCACCAATTTTCTGCTTTATCATAGAAATAAAATCTATTTTATCATATCCTTTAGTTTTTCATTCTGGCGCAAGTCATACATGCATTGCATTTCATATGCCATGTTGAATTGATAAAATATGATATGTATCAACAATCAACATGTATTTTGTAATCTATGATGTGATTAGTTGAATGACAATATAATTCCTTACATGATGGTTTTACATCTTTGCAGCAATTACATTTCGATATCAACTTTCATTGCATTTCAAATAAAACAACACCACCACCAATACCATTCCAGTATATCCCGCAAAGGCGCAGGGTCTAGGTCCAGATGTACGCATCTTTACCCCTAACTAGTTGAGAGAGGTGTTTCCAAGAGACCCAAAGACAAGTTTCATTGCATTTCAAATACAGGATGTTCATTTTATATTTACCGTAATTTTTAGTTTATGTTACTAAATGTATACATGTTTTAGAAACAAAAAACACATTCTGTAGAAATGCGCTTCAAGTCCATGAAGTGCGTGCAAACTGCAAACATAGCCCCTTTCTTGCTTAAGCAAAAAGCACTTCATCGTTTTTTTGGGCTTTGCGCTATTTTCTTCACTAAAGCTCTTTGGACTTCTCATGGCTGGTAGACCGTGGGTTATATCTTTGTGATTGTGATGATGCATGTAAAGCATGAAACTGAATTTGACTTTGGGCATATAGAGGCATAAATTTATGGCATGGGGATATTATTAGGAATCATCAAAATCATTACCTGTCAACACGGAACTTATACCCGTAGGGGTGGATGTATCGGCAGTTTCAGCTATCCGATTAAGATCTCCTTGAAGTGACCTCGCCATGCCCAAGAGTCCAACCTAGGAAGATTTAGTCACCTGAAGTTAGTAGTCTGATGTTAAATTATGAGGAAGATCAGGAAATACAAACTCAGAACTCACACAATACACATAGGTAACCAAGGAAACCAAAGGTTTTGCAAGGCCAGGTCCACTTATGTTATGAGCAGATAATGAAATCTCTCTCTGGCCAACACCCTAGGAAAATCCTTTGATTGCCATTCTCAAGGATCATTCCAAACTAAGGGCAAATCCCTTTATTTATACACATACAAGCACTTAAGTCAACTGTGACCTTATCGACTCCCTATTGGAGCCTAACCACAAGATTCTAGACTATTGTTGACACATCCTTAATCCATCCAGAATTTTCTAATGCTCAACCATTGTAAGTAACAGATTATGCTTATTTATTTCTATCAATGAAGGACAAGTCTACAAGATCCTACCAAGCATGAAATTCACTGAACCAATGGAATCCACCTCCACTTACACCCATAGGAAATTTGGACTCTCACCCATATGTGAATAGCTATATGAAATTTCCATGGTGTCAGTGTTTAGATCAAACTCCAGAAAAGAGTTTGTTGGGTGCGAATGCTTATGAGTTACGGAGTATAGATTAAGATGAAGACACCATCTACCTGTGATATTGCATCCACCTACATAAGATACAAGTAATACAACCATTCATGACAACTGATTCCAAGCACAAATAGTAGAACTGATCAAATTACTAGTAAGCTATCATGGAAAACATTAGAAGCCAAGCTCAACAAGGCCTTCAACAAAGATTTAGAAAATTAATCTGTAACAGTCAGTTTTGAATCTTTGTTCAAACTTCCAAATGCATATGCATAATAAGCTGCCCCTAATTCCATAACCATTTGAAAATCCAAAGATGATCACATTTCTATCAAACTTGCAAGGAAAAAATCAGGCATTTCAACAAACAATCGAAATAATCACATAACACATCCTCACAATTGATACCTAAAGAGGAGCAATTCACCTGAAGCTTAATCACACTGATCTTCTCCGTGGTAAAAACGCTGTCGTCGGACCGATCAGAGAGAAACCCAGAAACCAAAACGAAAGCAGCAACGCCCGCCAAAACGAGCGTCAAACTCGACCCAGCGCCGACACCGAATCCAAGCGCCGGGCCCATGTAGAATCCACCGCCCCCAAACGGCGTCGGAGAGGAGTAATACGGCGCCGTATAGGAGAAAGCCGAGCTCGCCCTCCCCGATGAGTAACTCCTCGAAGGAGAAGACGACGAAAAGGCCCGGCCCCCCATACGCCCGCCTGAAGCGGCCCAAGCAGACAGCGGGCCGGACATCAGCAACACGCCCATCAATACCATCGCAATCGCCGGCCTCTTCAACGCCTTCACCGCGCTCACAACGGCATCCACGAAGATCCCAATCGCCTTCGAAGCTTTGGATTCTGGATTCAGATGTGGTTTTGCGCAGCATTTGGGGGTGAATTTGACGGGTTTGGTGGACAAGAGAGGGTTGATTTTGAGATTGGAGACCGGAGGAAGGGGGGTAGAGTTGTTGTCGTTCCTCCATTGAAGGGACTGAAGAACAACTGGGTGTCGGGTCAGATGGGTGCACCCGGAAAGCAAAAAGGTGTTCGCCATTAGAAACTCCACACTATATGAAATCGGGCATCGGGTATCAGATTCTAGGGTTCATCGGAAAAAGGTCTCAACTTTGCAAGGTGGACAAGAAGATTTGTTCAGGTGAGTGTGAACATGAGGAGTAGAGCAATGGAATCTTTCGAGCTTCGATCTGTGTGAGGGAATTGCCTGATTGAGGTGAAGTTCTTGATTTTGTTTCATTTTATTTTTTGAATTTGTGTTCTTGGATGGTGAATG